>OZ005670.1:5447513-6724111 GCA_963930725.1 Candelabrum cocksii | reverse complement strand
GAGCCGAGGGACCTGGGCAGGGTGTCAAACTTCTTACAACCATTAGGTGGTTGTGCGTACATGGGTGCCTACCCGCCACGCCCTCCTGGTTTCCCGCATTTTGCCCCACGGATCCCCAGAGGCCTTAATTCCTTTACATAAGCACTTAGAATTGCTATAGCGGATTCCAGGAAGAGCCGAGGGACCTGGGCAGGGTGTCAAACTTCTTACCACCATGAGGTGATTGTGCGTACATGGGTGCCTACCCGCCACGCCCTCCTGGTTCCCCGCATTTTGCCCCACGGATCCCCAGAGGCTTTATTTCCTTAATATTAGCCCTTAGAATTGCTCTAGCGGATTCCAGGAAGAGCCGAGGGACCTGGGCCGGGTGTCAAACTTCTTACCACCATGAGGTGGTTGCGCGTACATGGGTGCCTACCCGCCACGCCCTCCTGGTTCCCCGCATTTTGCCCCACGGACCCCCAGAGGCCTTAATTCCTTATTATAAGCAACTAGAATTGCTATAGCGGATTCCAGGAAGAGCCGAGGGACCTGGGCCGGGTGTCAAACTTCTTACCACCATGAGGTGGATGTGCGTACATGGGCGCCTACCCGCCACGCCCTCCTGGTTCCTCGCATTTTGCCCCACGGACCCCCAGAGGCCTTAATTCCTTATTATAAGCAACTAGAATTGCTATAGCGGATTCCAGGAAGAGCCGAGGGACCTGGGCCGGGTGTCAAACTTCTTACCACCATGAGGTGGATGTGCGTACATGGGCGCCTACCCGCCACGCCCTCCTGGTTCCTCGCATTTTGTCCCACGGACCCCCAGAATCCTTAATTCCTTAATATAAGAAACTAGAATTGCTATAGCGGATTCCAGGAAGAGCCGAGGGACCTGGGCCGGGTGTCAAACTTCTTACCACCATGAAGTGGTTTCGCGTACATGGGTGCCTACCCGCCACGCCCTCCTGGTTTCCCGCATTTTGCCCCACGAACCCCCAGAATCCTTAATTCCTTAATATAAGCACCTAGAATTGCTATAGCGGATTCCAGGAAGACCGAGGGAACTGGGCCGGGTGTCAAACTTCTTACCACCATGATGTGGTTGTGCGTACGTGGGTGCCTACCACCCACGCCCTTCTCGTTCCCCGCATTTTGCCCCCACGGATCCCCAGTGGCCTTAATTCCTTATTATAAGCACCTAGATTTGCTATAGCGGATTCCAGGAAGAGCCGAGGGACCTGGGCAGGGTGTCAAACTTCTTACCACCATGAGGTGATTGTGCGTACATGGGTGCCTACCCGCCACGCCCTCCTGGTTCCCCGCATTTTGCCCCACGGATCCCCAGAGGCTTTATTTCCTTAATATTAGCCCTTAGAATTGCTCTAGCGGATTCCAGGAAGAGCCGAGGGACCTGGGCCGGGTGTCAAACTTCTTACCACCATGAGGTGGTTGCGCGTACATGGGTGCCTACCCGCCACGCCCTCCTGGTTCCCCGCATTTTGCCCCACGGACCCCCAGAGGCCTTAATTCCTTATTATAAGCAACTAGAATTGCTATAGCGGATTCCAGGAAGAGCCGAGGGACCTGGGCCGGGTGTCAAACTTTTTACCACCATGAGGTGGATGTGCGTACATGGGCGCCTACCCGCCACGCCCTCCTGGTTCCTCGCATTTTGTCCCACGGACCCCCAGAATCCTTAATTCCTTAATATAAGAACCTAGAATTGCTATAGCGGATTCCAGGAAGAGCCGAGGGACCTGGGCCGGGTGTCAAACTTCTTACCACCATGAAGTGGTTTCGCGTACATGGGTGCCTACCCGCCACGCCCTCCTGGTTTCCCGCATTTTGCCCCACGAACCCCCAGAATCCTTAATTCCTTAATATAAGCACCTAGAATTGCTATAGCGGATTCCAGGAAGAGCCGAGGGAACTGGGCCGGGTGTCAAACTTCTTACCACCATAAGGTGGTTGTGCGTACGTGGGTGCCTACCACCCACGCCCTTCTCGTTCCCCGCATTTTGCCCCACGGATCCCCAGTGGCCTTAATTCCTAATTATAAGCACCTAGATTTGCTATAGCGGATTCCAGGAAGAGCCGAGGGACCTGGGCCGGGTGTCAAACTTCTTACAACCTTGAGGTGGTTGTGCGTACATGGGTGCCTACCGACCACGCCCTCCTGGTTTCCCGCATTTTGCCCCACGGACCCCCCAGAATCCTTAATTCCTTAATATAAGCACCTTGAATTGCTATAGCGGATTCCAAGAAGAGCCGAGGGACCTGGGCAGGGTGTCAAACTTCTTACAACCATGAGGTGGTTGTGCGTACATGGGTGCCTACCCGCCACGCCCTCCTGGTTTCCCGCATTTTGCCCCACGGATCCCAAGAGGCCTTAATTCCTTTACATAAGCACTTAGAATTGCTATAGCGGATTCCAGGAAGAGCCGAGGGACCTGGGCAGGGTGTCAAACTTCTTACCACCATGAGGTGATTGTGCGTACATGGGTGCCTACCCGCCACGCCCTCCTGGTTCCCCGCATTTTGCCCCACGGATCCCCAGAGGCTTTATTTCCTTAATATTAGCCCTTAGAATTGCTCTAGCGGATTCCAGGAAGAGCCGAGGGACCTGGGCCGGGTGTCAAACTTCTTACCACCATGAGGTGGTTGCGCGTACATGGGTGCCTACCCGCCACGCCCTCCTGGTTCCCCGCATTTTGCCCCACGGACCCCCAGAGGCCTTAATTCCTTATTATAAGCAACTAGAATTGCTATAGCGGATTCCAGGAAGAGCCGAGGGACCTGGGCCGGGTGTCAAACTTCTTACCACCATGAGGTGGATGTGCGTACATGGGCGCCTACCCGCCACGCCCTCCTGGTTCCTCGCATTTTGTCCCACGGACCCCCAGAATCCTTAATTCCTTAATATAAGAAACTAGAATTGCTATAGCGGATTCCAGGAAGAGCCGAGGGACCTGGGCCGGGTGTCAAACTTCTTACCACCATGAAGTGGTTTCGCGTACATGGGTGCCTACCCGCCACGCCCTCCTGGTTTCCCGCATTTTGCCCCACGAACCCCCAGAATCCTTAATTCCTTAATATAAGCACCTAGAATTGCTATAGCGGATTCCAGGAAGACCGAGGGAACTGGGCCGGGTGTCAAACTTCTTACCACCATGATGTGGTTGTGCGTACGTGGGTGCCTACCACCCACGCCCTTCTCGTTCCCCGCATTTTGCCCCCACGGATCCCCAGTGGCCTTAATTCCTTATTATAAGCACCTAGATTTGCTATAGCGGATTCCAGGAAGAGCCGAGGGACCTGGGCAGGGTGTCAAACTTCTTACCACCATGAGGTGATTGTGCGTACATGGGTGCCTACCCGCCACGCCCTCCTGGTTCCCCGCATTTTGCCCCACGGATCCCCAGAGGCTTTATTTCCTTAATATTAGCCCTTAGAATTGCTCTAGCGGATTCCAGGAAGAGCCGAGGGACCTGGGCCGGGTGTCAAACTTCTTACCACCATGAGGTGGTTGCGCGTACATGGGTGCCTACCCGCCACGCCCTCCTGGTTCCCCGCATTTTGCCCCACGGACCCCCAGAGGCCTTAATTCCTTATTATAAGCAACTAGAATTGCTATAGCGGATTCCAGGAAGAGCCGAGGGACCTGGGCCGGGTGTCAAACTTCTTACCACCATGAGGTGGATGTGCGTACATGGGCGCCTACCCGCCACGCCCTCCTGGTTTCCCGCATTTTGTCCCACGGACCCCCAGAATCCTTAATTCCTTAATATAAGCACCTAGAATTGCTATAGCGGATTCCAGGAAGACCGAGGGAACTGGGCCGGGTGTCAAACTTCTTACCACCATGATGTGGTTGTGCGTACGTGGGTGCCTACCACCCACGCCCTTCTCGTTCCCCGCATTTTGCCCCCACGGATCCCCAGTGGCCTTAATTCCTTATTATAAGCACCTAGATTTGCTATAGCGGATTCCAGGAAGAGCCGAGGGACCTGGGCAAGGTGTCAAACTTCTTACCACCATGAGGTGATTGTGCGTACATGGGTGCCTACCCGCCACGCCCTCCTGGTTCCCCGCATTTTGCCCCACGGATCCCCAGAGGCTTTATTTCCTTAATATTAGCCCTTAGAATTGCTCTAGCGGATTCCAGGAAGAGCCGAGGGACCTGGGCCGGGTGTCAAACTTCTTACCACCATGAGGTGGTTGCGCGTACATGGGTGCCTACCCGCCACGCCCTCCTGGTTCCCCGCATTTTGCCCCACGGACCCCCAGAGGCCTTAATTCCTTATTATAAGCAACTAGAATTGCTATAGCGGATTCCAGGAAGAGCCGAGGGACCTGGGCCGGGTGTCAAACTTCTTACCACCATGAGGTGGATGTGCGTACATGGGCGCCTACCCGCCACGCCCTCCTGGTTCCTCGCATTTTGTCCCACGGACCCCCAGAATCCTTAATTCCTTAATATAAGAAACTAGAATTGCTATAGCGGATTCCAGGAAGAGCCGAGGGACCTGGGCCGGGTGTCAAACTTCTTACCACCATGAAGTGGTTGTGCGTACATGGGTGCCTACCGACCACGCCCTCCTGGTTCCCCGCATTTTGCCCCACGGACCCCCCAGAATCCTTAATTCCTTAATATAAGCACCTTGAATTGCTATAGCGGATTCCAGGAAGAGCCGAGGGACCTGGGCAGGGTGTCAAACTTCTTACAACCATTAGGTGGTTGTGCGTACATGGGTGCCTACCCGCCACGCCCTCCTGGTTTCCCGCATTTTGCCCCACGGATCCCCAGAGGCCTTAATTCCTTTACATAAGCACTTAGAATTGCTATAGCGGATTCCAGGAAGAGCCGAGGGACCTGGGCAGGGTGTCAAACTTCTTACCACCATGAGGTGATTGTGCGTACATGGGTGCCTACCCGCCACGCCCTCCTGGTTCCCCGCATTTTGCCCCACGGATCCCCAGAGGCTTTATTTCCTTAATATTAGCCCTTAGAATTGCTCTAGCGGATTCCAGGAAGAGCCGAGGGACCTGGGCCGGGTGTCAAACTTCTTACCACCATGAGGTGGTTGCGCGTACATGGGTGCCTACCCGCCACGCCCTCCTGGTTCCCCGCATTTTGCCCCACGGACCCCCAGAGGCCTTAATTCCTTATTATAAGCAACTAGAATTGCTATAGCGGATTCCAGGAAGAGCCGAGGGACCTGGGCCGGGTGTCAAACTTCTTACCACCATGAGGTGGATGTGCGTACATGGGCGCCTACCCGCCACGCCCTCCTGGTTCCTCGCATTTTGCCCCACGGACCCCCAGAGGCCTTAATTCCTTATTATAAGCAACTAGAATTGCTATAGCGGATTCCAGGAAGAGCCGAGGGACCTGGGCCGGGTGTCAAACTTCTTACCACCATGAGGTGGATGTGCGTACATGGGCGCCTACCCGCCACGCCCTCCTGGTTCCTCGCATTTTGTCCCACGGACCCCCAGAATCCTTAATTCCTTAATATAAGAAACTAGAATTGCTATAGCGGATTCCAGGAAGAGCCGAGGGACCTGGGCCGGGTGTCAAACTTCTTACCACCATGAAGTGGTTTCGCGTACATGGGTGCCTACCCGCCACGCCCTCCTGGTTTCCCGCATTTTGCCCCACGAACCCCCAGAATCCTTAATTCCTTAATATAAGCACCTAGAATTGCTATAGCGGATTCCAGGAAGACCGAGGGAACTGGGCCGGGTGTCAAACTTCTTACCACCATGATGTGGTTGTGCGTACGTGGGTGCCTACCACCCACGCCCTTCTCGTTCCCCGCATTTTGCCCCCACGGATCCCCAGTGGCCTTAATTCCTTATTATAAGCACCTAGATTTGCTATAGCGGATTCCAGGAAGAGCCGAGGGACCTGGGCAGGGTGTCAAACTTCTTACCACCATGAGGTGATTGTGCGTACATGGGTGCCTACCCGCCACGCCCTCCTGGTTCCCCGCATTTTGCCCCACGGATCCCCAGAGGCTTTATTTCCTTAATATTAGCCCTTAGAATTGCTCTAGCGGATTCCAGGAAGAGCCGAGGGACCTGGGCCGGGTGTCAAACTTCTTACCACCATGAGGTGGTTGCGCGTACATGGGTGCCTACCCGCCACGCCCTCCTGGTTCCCCGCATTTTGCCCCACGGACCCCCAGAGGCCTTAATTCCTTATTATAAGCAACTAGAATTGCTATAGCGGATTCCAGGAAGAGCCGAGGGACCTGGGCCGGGTGTCAAACTTTTTACCACCATGAGGTGGATGTGCGTACATGGGCGCCTACCCGCCACGCCCTCCTGGTTCCTCGCATTTTGTCCCACGGACCCCCAGAATCCTTAATTCCTTAATATAAGAACCTAGAATTGCTATAGCGGATTCCAGGAAGAGCCGAGGGACCTGGGCCGGGTGTCAAACTTCTTACCACCATGAAGTGGTTTCGCGTACATGGGTGCCTACCCGCCACGCCCTCCTGGTTTCCCGCATTTTGCCCCACGAACCCCCAGAATCCTTAATTCCTTAATATAAGCACCTAGAATTGCTATAGCGGATTCCAGGAAGAGCCGAGGGAACTGGGCCGGGTGTCAAACTTCTTACCACCATAAGGTGGTTGTGCGTACGTGGGTGCCTACCACCCACGCCCTTCTCGTTCCCCGCATTTTGCCCCACGGATCCCCAGTGGCCTTAATTCCTAATTATAAGCACCTAGATTTGCTATAGCGGATTCCAGGAAGAGCCGAGGGACCTGGGCCGGGTGTCAAACTTCTTACAACCTTGAGGTGGTTGTGCGTACATGGGTGCCTACCGACCACGCCCTCCTGGTTTCCCGCATTTTGCCCCACGGACCCCCCAGAATCCTTAATTCCTTAATATAAGCACCTTGAATTGCTATAGCGGATTCCAAGAAGAGCCGAGGGACCTGGGCAGGGTGTCAAACTTCTTACAACCATGAGGTGGTTGTGCGTACATGGGTGCCTACCCGCCACGCCCTCCTGGTTTCCCGCATTTTGCCCCACGGATCCCAAGAGGCCTTAATTCCTTTACATAAGCACTTAGAATTGCTATAGCGGATTCCAGGAAGAGCCGAGGGACCTGGGCAGGGTGTCAAACTTCTTACCACCATGAGGTGATTGTGCGTACATGGGTGCCTACCCGCCACGCCCTCCTGGTTCCCCGCATTTTGCCCCACGGATCCCCAGAGGCTTTATTTCCTTAATATTAGCCCTTAGAATTGCTCTAGCGGATTCCAGGAAGAGCCGAGGGACCTGGGCCGGGTGTCAAACTTCTTACCACCATGAGGTGGTTGCGCGTACATGGGTGCCTACCCGCCACGCCCTCCTGGTTCCCCGCATTTTGCCCCACGGACCCCCAGAGGCCTTAATTCCTTATTATAAGCAACTAGAATTGCTATAGCGGATTCCAGGAAGAGCCGAGGGACCTGGGCCGGGTGTCAAACTTCTTACCACCATGAGGTGGATGTGCGTACATGGGCGCCTACCCGCCACGCCCTCCTGGTTCCTCGCATTTTGTCCCACGGACCCCCAGAATCCTTAATTCCTTAATATAAGAAACTAGAATTGCTATAGCGGATTCCAGGAAGAGCCGAGGGACCTGGGCCGGGTGTCAAACTTCTTACCACCATGAAGTGGTTTCGCGTACATGGGTGCCTACCCGCCACGCCCTCCTGGTTTCCCGCATTTTGCCCCACGAACCCCCAGAATCCTTAATTCCTTAATATAAGCACCTAGAATTGCTATAGCGGATTCCAGGAAGACCGAGGGAACTGGGCCGGGTGTCAAACTTCTTACCACCATGATGTGGTTGTGCGTACGTGGGTGCCTACCACCCACGCCCTTCTCGTTCCCCGCATTTTGCCCCCACGGATCCCCAGTGGCCTTAATTCCTTATTATAAGCACCTAGATTTGCTATAGCGGATTCCAGGAAGAGCCGAGGGACCTGGGCAGGGTGTCAAACTTCTTACCACCATGAGGTGATTGTGCGTACATGGGTGCCTACCCGCCACGCCCTCCTGGTTCCCCGCATTTTGCCCCACGGATCCCCAGAGGCTTTATTTCCTTAATATTAGCCCTTAGAATTGCTCTAGCGGATTCCAGGAAGAGCCGAGGGACCTGGGCCGGGTGTCAAACTTCTTACCACCATGAGGTGGTTGCGCGTACATGGGTGCCTACCCGCCACGCCCTCCTGGTTCCCCGCATTTTGCCCCACGGACCCCCAGAGGCCTTAATTCCTTATTATAAGCAACTAGAATTGCTATAGCGGATTCCAGGAAGAGCCGAGGGACCTGGGCCGGGTGTCAAACTTCTTACCACCATGAGGTGGATGTGCGTACATGGGCGCCTACCCGCCACGCCCTCCTGGTTTCCCGCATTTTGTCCCACGGACCCCCAGAATCCTTAATTCCTTAATATAAGCACCTAGAATTGCTATAGCGGATTCCAGGAAGACCGAGGGAACTGGGCCGGGTGTCAAACTTCTTACCACCATGATGTGGTTGTGCGTACGTGGGTGCCTACCACCCACGCCCTTCTCGTTCCCCGCATTTTGCCCCCACGGATCCCCAGTGGCCTTAATTCCTTATTATAAGCACCTAGATTTGCTATAGCGGATTCCAGGAAGAGCCGAGGGACCTGGGCAAGGTGTCAAACTTCTTACCACCATGAGGTGATTGTGCGTACATGGGTGCCTACCCGCCACGCCCTCCTGGTTCCCCGCATTTTGCCCCACGGATCCCCAAAGCTTTATTTTCTTAATATTAGCCCTTAGAATTGCTCTAGCGGATTCCAGGAAGAGCCGAGGGACCTGGGCCGGGTGTCAAACTTCTTACCACCATGAGGTGGTTGCGCGTACATGGGTGCCTACCCGCCACGCCCTCCTGGTTCCCCGCATTTTGCCCCACGGACCCCCAGAGGCCTTAATTCCTTATTATAAGCAACTAGAATTGCTATAGCGGATTCCAGGAAGAGCCGAGGGACCTGGGCCGGGTGTCAAACTTCTTACCACCATGAGGTGGATGTGCGTACATGGGCGCCTACCCGCCACGCCCTCCTGGTTCCTCGCATTTTGTCCCACGGACCCCCAGAATCCTTAATTCCTTAATATAAGAACCTAGAATTGCTATAGCGGATTCCAGGAAGAGCCGAGGGACCTGGGCCGGATGTCAAACTTCTTACCACCATGAAGTGGTTTCGCGTACATGGGTGCCTACCCGCCACGCCCTCCTGGTTTCCCGCATTTTGCCCCACGAACCCCCAGAATCCTTAATTCCTTAATATAAGCACCTAGAATTGCTATAGCGGATTCCAGGAAGAGCCGAGGAACTGGGCCGGGTGTCAAACTTCTTACCACCATAAAGTGGTTGTGCGTACGTGGGTGCCTACCACCCACGCCCTTCTCGTTCCCCGCATTTTGCCCCCACGGATCCCCAGTGGCCTTAATTCCTTATTATAAGCACCTAGATTTGCTATAGCGGATTCCAGGAAGAGCCGAGGGACCTGGGCAGGGTGTCAAACTTCTTACCACCATGAGGTGATTGTGCGTACATGGGTGCCTACCCGCCACGCCCTCCTGGTTCCCCGCATTTTGCCCCACGGATCCCCAGAGGCTTTATTTCCTTAATATTAGCCCTTAGAATTGCTCTAGCGGATTCCAGGAAGAGCCGAGGGACCTGGGCCGGGTGTCAAACTTCTTACCACCATGAGGTGGTTGCGCGTACATGGGTGCCTACCCGCCACGCCCTCCTGGTTCCCCGCATTTTGCCCCACGGACCCCCAGAGGCCTTAATTCCTTATTATAAGCAACTAGAATTGCTATAACGGATTCCAGGAAGAGCCGAGGGACCTGGGCCGGGTGTCAAACTTCTTACCACCATGAGGTGGATGTGCGTACATGGGCGCCTACCCGCCACGCCCTCCTGGTTCCTCGCATTTTGTCCCACGGACCCCCAGAATCCTTAATTCCTTAATATAAGAAACTAGAATTGCTATAGCGGATTCCAGGAAGAGCCGAGGGACCTGGGCCGGGTGTCAAACTTCTTACCACCATGAAGTGGTTTCGCGTACATGGGTGCCTACCCGCCACGCCCTCCTGGTTTCCCGCATTTTGCCCCACGAACCCCCAGAATCCTTAATTCCTTAATATAAGCACCTAGAATTGCTATAGCGGATTCCAGGAAGACCGAGGGAACTGGGCCGGGTGTCAAACTTCTTACCACCATGATGTGGTTGTGCGTACGTGGGTGCCTACCACCCACGCCCTTCTCGTTCCCCGCATTTTGCCCCCACGGATCCCCAGTGGCCTTAATTCCTTATTATAAGCACCTAGATTTGCTATAGCGGATTCCAGGAAGAGCCGAGGGACCTGGGCAAGGTGTCAAACTTCTTACCACCATGAGGTGATTGTGCGTACATGGGTGCCTACCCGCCACGCCCTCCTGGTTCCCCGCATTTTGCCCCACGGATCCCCAAAGGCTTTATTTCCTTAATATTAGCCCTTAGAATTGCTCTAGCGGATTCCAGGAAGAGCCGAGGGACCTGGGCCGGGTGTCAAACTTCTTACCACCATGAGGTGGTTGCGCGTACATGGGTGCCTACCCGCCACGCCCTCCTGGTTCCCCGCATTTTGCCCCACGGACCCCCAGAGGCCTTAATTCCTTATTATAAGCAACTAGAATTGCTATAGCGGATTCCAGGAAGAGCCGAGGGACCTGGGCCGGGTGTCAAACTTCTTACCACCATGAGGTGGATGTGCGTACATGGGCGCCTACCCGCCACGCCCTCCTGGTTCCTCGCATTTTGTCCCACGGACCCCCAGAATCCTTAATTCCTTAATATAAGAACCTAGAATTGCTATAGCGGATTCCAGGAAGAGCCGAGGGACCTGGGCCGTGTGTCAAACTTCTTACCTTGTGCGTACATGGGTGCCTACCCACCACGCCCTCCTGGTTCCTCGCATTTTGCCCCACGGACCCCCAGAATCCTTAATTCCTTAATATAAGCAGCTAGAATTGCTATAGCGGATTCCAGGAAGGGCCGAGGGACCTGGGCCGGGTATCAAACTTCTTACAACCTTGAGGTGGTTGTGCGTACATGGGTGCCTACCGACCACGCCCTCCTGGTTCCCCGCATTTTGCGCCACGGTTCCCCAGAGGCTTTAATTCCTTAATATAAGCACTTAGAATTGCTATAGCGGATTCCAGGAAGGGCCGAGGGACCTGGGCCGGGTGTCAAACTTCTTACAACCTTGAGGTGGTTGTGCGTACATGGGTGCCTACCCGCCACGCCATCCTGGTTCCTTGCATTTTGCCCCACGGATCCCCAGAGGCCTTATTTCCTTAATATAAGCACCTAGAATTACTCTAGCGGATTCCAGGAAGGTCCGAGGGACCTGGGCCGGTTGTCAAACTTTTTACCACCATGAGGTGGTTGTGCGTACATGGGTGCCTACCCGCCACGCCCTCCTGGTTCCCCGCATTTTGCCCCACGGACCCCCAGAGGCCTTAATTCCTTATTATAAGCACCTAGAATTGCTATAGCGGATTCCAGGAAGAGCCGAGGGACCTGGGCCGGGTGTCAAACTTCTTACCACCTTGAGGTGGTTGTGCGTACATGGGTGCCTACCCGCCACGCCCTCCAGGTTCCCTGCATTTTGCCCAACGGATCCCCAGATTACTTATTTCCTTATTATAAGCACCTAGAATTGCTATAGCGGATTCCAGGAAGGGCCGAGGGACCTGGGCCGGGTATCAAACTTCTTACAACCTTGAGGTGGTTGCGCGTACATGGGTGCCTACCCGCCACGCCCACCTGGTTCCCCGCATTTTGCCCCACGGATCCCCAGAAGCTTTAATTCCTTAAAATTAGCACTTAGAATTGCTATAGCGGATTCCAGGAAGAGCCGAGGGACCTGGGCCGGGTGTCAAACTTCTTACCACTTTGAGGTGGTTGTGCGTACATGGGTGCCTACCCGCCACGCCCTCCAGGTTCCCTGCATTTTGCCCAACGGATCCCCAGATGACTTATTTCCTTATTATAAGCACCTAGAATTGCTATAGCGGATTCCAGGAAGGGCCGAGGGACCTGGGCCGGGTATCAAACTTCTTACAACCTTGAGGTGGTTGCGCGTACATGGGTGCCTACCCGCCACGCCCACCTGGTTCCCCGCATTTTGCCCCACGGATCCCCAGAAGCTTTAATTCCTTAAAATTAGCACTTAGAATTGCTATAGCGGATTCCAGGAAGAGCCGAGGGACCTGGGCCGGGTGTCAAACTTCTTACCACCATGAGGTGGTTGTGCGTAGATGGGTGCCTACCCGCCACGCCCTCCTGGTTCCCTGCATTTTGCCCCACGGATCCCCAGAGGCCTTATTTCCTTAATATAAGCACCTAGAATTACTCTAGCGGATTCCAGGAAGGTCCGAAGGACCTGGGCCGGGTGTCAAACTTTTTACCACCATGAGGTGGTTGTGCGTACATGGGTGCCTACCACCCACGCCCTTCTCGTTCCCCGCATTTTGCCCCACGGATCCCCAGCGGCCTTAATTCCTTATTATAAGCACCTAGATTTGCTATAGCGGATTCCAGGAAGAGCCGAGGGACCTGGGCAGGGCGTCAAACTTCTTACCACCATGAGGTGGTTGTGCGTACATGGGTGCCTACCCGCCACGCCCTCCTGGTTCCTCGCATTTTGCCCCACAGACCCCCAGAGGCCTTAATTCCTTATTATAAGCACCTAGAATTGCTATAGCGGATTCCAGGAAGAGCCGAGGGACCTGGGCCGGGTGTCAAACTTCTTACCACCATGAGGTGGTTGTGCGTACATGGGTGCCTACCCGCCACGCCCTCCTGGTTCCCCGCATTTTGCCCCACGGATCCCCAGAAGCTTTAATTCCTTAAAATTAGCACTTAGAATTGCTATAGCGGATTCCAGGAAGAGCCGAGGGACCTGGGCCGGGTGTCAAACTTCTTACCACCATGAGGTGGTTGCGCGTACATGGGTGCCTACCCGCCACGCCCTCCTGGTTCCCCGCATTTTGCCCCACGGACCCCCAGAGGCCTTAATTCCTTATTATAAGCACCTAGAATTGCTATAGCGGATTCCAGGAAGAGCCGAGGGACCTGGGCCGTATGTCAAACTTCTTACCACCATGAGGTGGTTGTGCGTACATGGGTGCCTACCCCCCACGCCCTCCTGGTTCCTCGCATTTTGCCCCACGGACCCCCAGAATCCTTAATTCCTTAATATAAGCAGCTAGAATTGCTATAGCGGATTCCAGGAAGGGCCGAGGGACCTGGGCCGGGTATCAAACTTCTTACAACCTTGAGGTGGTTGTGCGTACATGGGTGCCTACCGACCACGCCCTCCTGGTTCCCCGCATTTTGCGCCACGGTTCCCCAGAGGCTTTAATTCCTTAATATAAGCACTTAGAATTGCTATAGCGGATTCCAGGAAGGGCCGAGGGACCTGGGCCGGGTGTCAAACTTCTTACAACCTTGAGGTGGTTGTGCGTACATGGGTGCCTACCCGCCACGCCATCCTGGTTCCTTGCATTTTGCCCAACGGACCCCCAGAATCCTTAATTCCTTAATATAAGCACGTAGAATTGCTATAGCGGATTCCAGGAAGAGCCGAGGGACCTGGGCCGGGTGTCAAACTTGTTACCACCATGAGGTGGTTGTGCGTAGATGGGTGCCTACCCGCCACGCCCTCCTGGTTCCCTGCATTTTGCCCCACGGATCCCCAGAGGCCTTATTTCCTTAATATAAGCACCTAGAATTACTCTAGCGGATTCCAGGAAGGTCCGAGGGACTTGGGCCGGTTGTCAAACTTTTTACCACCATGAGGTGGTTGTGCGTACATGGGTGCCTACCCGCCACGCCCTCCTGGTTCCCCGCATTTTGCCCCACGGACCCCCAGAGGCCTTAATTCCTTATTATAAGCACCTAGAATTGCTATAGCGGATTCCAGGAAGAGCCGAGGGACCTGGGCCGGGTGTCAAACTTCTTACCACCTTGAGGTGGTTGTGCGTACATGGGTGCCTACCCGCCACGCCCTCCAGGTTCCCTGCATTTTGCCCAACGGATCCCCAGATGACTTATTTCCTTAATATAAGCACCTAGAATAACTCTAGCCGATTCCAGGAAGGTCCAAGGGACCTGGGCCGGGTGTCAAACTTCTTACCACCATAGGGTGGTTGTGCGTACATGAGTGCCTTCCCGCCACGCCCTCCTGGTTCCCCGCATTTTGCCCCACGGACCCCCAGAGGCCTTCATTCCTTATTATAAGCACTTAGAATTGCTATAGCGGATTCCAGGAAGAGCCGAGGGACCTGGGCCGGGTGTCAAACTTCTTACCACCATGAGGTGGTTGTGCGTTCATGGGTGCCTACCCGCCACGCCCTTCTGGTTCCCCGCATTTTGCCCCACGGACCCCCAGAGGCCTTAATTCCTTATTATAAGCACCTAGAATTGCTATAGCGGATTCCAGGAAGAGCCGAGGGACCTGGGCCGGGTGTCAAACTTTTTACCACCATGAGGTGGTTGTGCGTACATGGGTGCCTACCCGCCACGCCCTCCTGGTTTCCCGCATTTTGCCCCACGAACCCCCAGAATGCTTAATTCCTTAATATAAGCACCTAGAATTGCTATAGCGGATTCCAGGAAAAGCCGAGGGACCTGGGCCGGGTGTCAAACTTCTTACCACCATGAGGTGGTTGTGCGTACGTGGGTGCCTACCACCCACGCCCTTCTCGTTCCCCGCATTTTGCCCCACGGATCCCCAGCGGCCTTAATTCCTTATTATAAGCACCTAGAATTGCTATAGCGGATTCCAGGAAGAGCCGAGGGACCTGGGCAGGGTGTCAAACTTCTTACCACCATGAGGTGATTGTGCGTACATGGGTGCCTACCCGCCACGCCCTCCTGGTTCCCCGCATTTTGCCCCACGAATCCCCAGAAGCTTTAATTCCTTAAAATTAGCACTTAGAATTGCTATAGCGGATTCCAGGAAGAGCCGAGGGACCTGGGCCGGGTGTCAAACTTCTTACCACCATGAGGTGGTTGCGCGTACATGGGTGCCTACCCGCCACGCCCACCTGGTTCCCCGTATTTTGCCCCACGGACCCCCAGAGGCCTTAATTCCTTATTATAAGCACCTAGAATTGCTATAGCGGATTCCAGGAAGGGCCGAGGGACCTTGGCCGGGTATCAAACTTCTTACAACCTTGAGGTGGTTGTGCGTACATGGGTGCCTACCGACCACGCCCTCCTGGTTCCCCGCATTTTGCCCCACGGTTCCCCAGAGGCTTTAATTCCTTAATATAAGCACTTAGAATTGCTATAGCGGATTCCAGGAAGAGCCGAGGGACCTGGGCCGGGTGTCAAACTTCTTACCACCATGAAGTGGTTGCGCGTACATGGGTGCCTACCCGCCACACCCTCCTGGTTCCCCGCATTTTGCCCCACGGACCCCCAGAGGCCTTAATTCCTTATTATAAGCACCTAGAATTGCTATAGCGGATTCCAGGAAGAGCCGAGGGACCTGGGCCGGGTGTCAAACTTCTTACCACCATGAGGTGGTTGTGCGTAGATGGGTGCCTACCCGCCACGCCCTCCTGGTTCCCTGCATTTTGCCCCACGGATCCCCAGAGTCCTTAATTCCTTATTATAAGCACCTAGAATTGCTATAGCGGATTCCAGGAAGAGCCGAGGGACCTGGGCCGGGTGTCAAACTTCTTACCACCATGAGGTGGTTGTGCGTACATGGGTGCCTACCCGCCACGCCCTCCTGGTTCCCCGCATTTTGCCCCACGGACCCCAAGAGGCCTTAATTCCTTATTATAAGCACCTAGAATTGCTATAGCGGATTCCAGGAAGAGCCGAGGGACCTGGGCCGTGTGTCAAACTTCTTACCACCATGAGGTGGTTGTGCGTACATGGGTGCCTACCCACCACGCCCTCCTGGTTCCTCGCATTTTGCCCCACGGACCCCCAGAATCCTTAATTCCTTAATATAAGCACCTAGAATTGCTATAGCGGATTCCAGGAAAAGCCGAGGGACCTGGGCCGGGTGTCAAACTTTTTACCACCATGAGGTGGTTGTGCGTACGTGGGTGCCTACCACCCACGCCCTTCTCGTTCCCCGCATTTTGCCCCACGGATCCCCAGCGGCCTTAATTCCTTATTATAAGCACCTAGAATTGCTATAGCGGATTCCAGGAAGAGCCGAGGGACCTGGGCAGGGTGTCAAACTTCTTACCACCATGAGGTGATTGTGCGTACATGGGTGCCTACCCGCCACGCCCTCCTGGTTCCCCGCATTTTGCCCCACGAATCCCCAGAAGCTTTAATTCCTTAAAATTAGCACTTAGAATTGCTATAGCGGATTCCAGGAAGAGCCGAGGGACCTGGGCCGGGTGTCAAACTTCTTACCACCATGAGGTGGTTGCGCGTACATGGGTGCCTACCCGCCACGCCCACCTGGTTCCCCGTATTTTGCCCCACGGACCCCCAGAGGCCTTAATTCCTTATTATAAGCACCTAGAATTGCTATAGCGGATTCCAGGAAGGGCCGAGGGACCTGGGCCGGGTATCAAACTTCTTACAACCTTGAGGTGGTTGTGCGTACATGGGTGCCTACCGACCACGCCCTCCTGGTTCCCCGCATTTTGCCCCACGGTTCCCCAGAGGCTTTAATTCCTTAATATAAGCACTTAGAATTGCTATAGCGGATTACAGGAAGGGCCGAGGGACCTGGGCCGGGTGTCAAACTTCTTACAACCTTGAGGTGGTTGTGCGTACATGGGTGCCTACCCGCCACGCCATCCTGGTTCCTTGCATTTTGCCCAACGGACCCCCAATATCCTTAATTCTATAATATAAGCACTTAGAATTGCTATAGCGGATTCCAGGAAGAGCCGAGGGACCTGGGCCGTGTGTCAAACTTCTTACCACCATGAGGTGGTTGTGCGTACATGGGTGCCTACCCACCACGCCCTCCTGGTTCCTCGCATTTTGCCCCACGGACCCCCAGAATCCTTAATTCCTTAATATAAGCACCTAGAATTGCTATAGCGGATTCCAGGAAGAGCCGAGGGACCTGGGCCGGGTGTCAAACTTTTTACCACCATGAGGTGGTTGTGCGTACGTGGGTGCCTACCACCCACGCCCTTCTCGTTCCCCGCATTTTGCCCCACGGATCCCCAGCGGCCTTAATTCCTTATTATAAGCACCTAGAATTGCTATAGCGGATTCCAGGAAGAGCCGAGGGACCTGGGCAGGGTGTCAAACTTCTTACCACCATGAGGTGATTGTGCGTACATGGGTGCCTACCCGCCACGCCCTCCTGGTTCCCCGCATTTTGCCCCACGAATCCCCAGAAGCTTTAATTCCTTAAAATTAGCACTTAGAATTGCTATAGCGGATTCCAGGAAGAGCCGAGGGACCTGGGCCGGGTGTCAAACTTCTTACCACCATGAAGTGGTTGCGCGTACATGGGTGCCTACCCGCCACGCCCTCCTGGTTCCCCGCATTTTGCCCCACGGACCCCCAGAGGCCTTAATTCCTTATTATAAGCACCTAGAATTGCTATAGCGGATTCCAGGAAGGGCCGAGGGACCTGGGCCGGGTATCTAACTTCTTACAACATTGAGGTGGTTGTGCGTACATGCGTGCCTACCGACCACGCCCTCCTGGTTCCCCGCATTTTGCCCCACGGTTCCCCAGAGGCCTTAATTCCTTATTATAAGCACCTAGAATTGCTATAGCGGATTCCAGGAAGAGCCGAGGGACCTGGGCCGGGTGTCAAACTTCTTACCACCTTGAGGTGGTTGTGCGTACATGGGTGCCTACCCGCCACGCCCTCCAGGTTCCTTGCATTTTGCCCAACGGATCCCCAGATGACTTATTTCCTTAATATAAGCACCTAGAATTACTCTAGCCGATTCCAGGAAGGTCCAAGGGACCTGGGCCGGGTGTCAAACTTCTTACCACCATGGGGTGGTTGTGCGTACATGAGTGCCTTCCCGCCACGCCCTCCTGGTTCCCCGCATTTTGCCCCACGGACCCCCAGAGGCCTTAATTCCTTATTATAAGCACCTAGAATTGCTATAGCGGATTCCAGGAAGAGCCGAGGGACCTGGGCCGGGTGTCAAACTTCTTACCACCATGAGGTGGTTGTGCGTACATGGGTGCCTACCCGCCACGCCCTTCTGGTTCCCCGCATTTTGCCCCACGGACCCCCAGAGGCCTTAATTCCTTATTATAAGCACCTAGAATTGCTATAGCGGATTCCAGGAAGAGCCGAGGGACCTGGGCCGGGTGTCAAACTTTTTACCACCATGAGGTGGTTGTGCGTACATGGGTGCCTACCCGCCACGCCCTCCTGGTTTCCCGCATTTTGCCCCACGAACCCCCAGAATCCTTAATTCCTTAATATAAGCACCTAGAATTGCTATAGCGGATTCCAGGAAGAGCCGAGGGACCTGGGCCGGGTGTCAAACTTCTTACCACCATGAGGTGGTTGTGCGTACGTGGGTGCCTACCGCCCACGCCCTTCTCGTTCCCCGCATTTTGCCCCACGTATCCCCAGCGGCCTTAATTCCTTATTATAAGCACCTAGAATTCCTATAGCGGATTCCAGGAAGAGCCGAGGGACCTGGGCAGGGTGTCAAACTTCTTACCACCATGAGGTGATTGTGCGTACATGGGTGCCTACCCGCCACGCCCTACTGGTTCCCCGCATTTTGCCCCACGAATCCCCAGAAGCTTTAATTCCTTAAAATTAGCACTTAGAATTGCTATAGCGGATTCCAGGAAGAGCCGAGGGACCTGGGCCGGGTGTCAAACTTCTTACCACCATGAGGTGGTTGCGCGTACATGGGTGCCTACCCGCCACGCCCACCTGGTTCCCCGTATTTTGCCCCACGGACCCCCAGAGGCCTTAATTCCTTATTATAAGCACCTCGAATTGCTATAGCGGATTCCAGGAAGGGCCGAGGGACCTGGGCCGGGTATCAAACTTCTTACAACCTTGAGGTGGTTGTGCGTACATGGGTGCCTACCGACCACGCCCTCCTGGTTCCCCGCATTTTGCCCCACGGTTCCCCAGAGGCTTTAATTCCTTAATATAAGCACTTAGAATTGCTATAGCGGATTACAGGAAGGGCCGAGGGACCTGGGCCGGGTGTCAAACTTCTTACAACCTTGAGGTGGTTGTGCGTACATGGGTGCCTACCCGCCACGCCATCCTGGTTCCTTGCATTTTGCCCAACGGACCCCCAATATCCTTAATTCCTTAATATAAGCACCTAGAATTGCTATAGCGGATTCCAGGAAGAGCCGAGGGACCTGGGCCGGGTGTCAAACTTCTTACCACCATGAGGTGGTTGTGCGTAGATGGGTGCCTACCCGCCACGCCCTCCTGGTTCCCTGCATTTTGCCCCACGGATCCCCAGAGGCCTTATTTCCTTAATATAAGCACCTAGAATTGCTATAGCGGATTCCAGGAAGAGCCGAGGGACCTGGGCCGGGTGTCAAACTTCTTACCACCTTGAGGTGGTTGTGCGTACATGGGTGCCTACCCGCCACGCCCTCCAGGTTCCCTGCATTTTGCCCCACGGATCCCCAGATGACTTATTTCCTTAATATAAGCACCTAGAATTGCTATAGCGGATTCCAGGAAGAGCCGAGGGACCTGGGCCGGGTGTCAAACTTCTTACCACCATGAAGTGGTTTTGCGTACATGGGTGCCTACCCGCCACGCCCTCCTGGTTTCCCGCATTTTGCCCCACGAACCCCCAGAATCCTTAATTCCTTAATATAAGCACCTAGAATTGCTATAGCGGATTCCAGGAAGAGCCGAGGGAACTGGGCCGGGTGTCAAACTTCTTACCACCATGAGGTGGTTGTGCGTACGTGGGTGCCTACCACCCACGCCCTTCTCGTTCCCCGCATTTTGCCCCACGGATCCCCAGTGGCCTTAATTCCTTATTATAAGCACCTAGATTTGCCATAGCGGATTCCAGGAAGAGCCGAGGGACCTGGGCAGGGTGTCAAACTTCTTACCCCCATGAGGTGGTTGTGCGTACATGGGTGCCTACCCGCTACGCCCTCCTGGTTCCCCGCATTTTGCCCCACGGATCCCCAGAAGCTTTAATTCCTTAAAATTAGCACTTAGAATTGCTATAGCGGATTCCAGGAAGAGCCGAGGGAACTGGGCCGGGTGTCAAACTTCTTACCACCATGAGGTGGTTGTGCGTACGTGGGTGCCTACCACCCACGCCCTTCTCGTTCCCCGCATTTTGCCCCACGGATCCCCAGTGGCCTTAATTCCTTATTATAAGCACCTAGATTTGCTATAGCGGATTCCAGGAAGAGCCGAGGGACCTGGGCAGGGTGTCAAACTTCTTACCCCCATGAGGTGGTTGTGCGTACATGGGTGCCTACCCGCTACGCCCTCCTGGTTCCCCGCATTTTGCCCCACGGATCCCCAGAAGCTTTAATTCCTTAAAATTAGCACTTAGAATTGCTATAGCGGATTCCAGGAAGAGCCGAGGGACCTGGGCCGGGTGTCAAACTTCTTACAACCTTGAGGTGGTTGTGCGTACATGGGTGCCTACCCGCCACGCCATCCTGGTTCCTTGCATTTTGCCCAACGGACCCTCAGAATCCTTAATTCCTTAATATAAGCACGTAGAATTGCTATAGCGGATTCCAGGAAGAGCCGAGGGACATGGGCTGGGTGTCAAACTTCTTACCCCCATGAGGTGGTTGTGCGTAGATGGGTGCCTACCCGCCACGCCCTCCTGGTTCCCTGCATTTTGCCCCACGGATCCCCAGAGGGCTTATTTCCTTAATATAAGCACCTAGAATTACTCTAGCGGATTCCAGGAAGGTCCGAAGGACCTGGGCCGGGTGTCAAACTTTTTACCACCATGAGGTGGTTGTGCGTACATGGGTGCCTACCACCCACGCCCTTCTCGTTCCCCGCATTTTGCCCCACGGATCCCCAGCGGCCTTAATTCCTTATTATAAGCACCTAGATTTGCTATAGCGGATTCCAGGAAGAGCCGAGGGACCTGGGCAGGGCGTCAAACTTCTTACCACCATGAGGTGGTTGTGCGTACATGGGTGCCTACCCGCCACGCCCTCCTGGTTCCTCGCATTTTGCCCCACAGACCCCCAGAGGCCTTAATTCCTTATTATAAGCACCTAGAATTGCTATAGCGGATTCCAGGAAGAGCCGAGGGACCTGGGCCGGGTGTCAAACTTCTTACCACCATGAGGTGGTTGCACGTACATGGGTGCCTACCCGCCACGCCCTCCTGGTTCCCCGCATTTTGCCCCACGGACCCCCAGAGGCCTTAATTCCTTATTATAAGCACCTAGAATTGCTATAGCGGATTCCAGGAAGAGCTGAGGGACCTGGGCCGTGTGTCAAACTTCTTACCACCATGAGGTGGTTGTGCGTACATGGGTGCCTACCCACCACGCCCTCCTGGTTCCTCGCATTTTGCCCCACGGACCCCCAGAATCCTTAATTCCTTAATATAAGCAGCTAGAATTGCTATAGCGGATTCCAGGAAGGGCCGAGGGACCTGGGCCGGGTATCAAACTTCTTACAACCTTGAGGTGGTTGTGCGTACATGGGTGCCTACCGACCACGCCCTCCTGGTTCCCCGCATTTTGCGCCACGGTTCCCCAGAGGCTTTAATTCCTTAATATAAGCACTTAGAATTGCTATAGCGGATTCCAGGAAGGGCCGAGGGACCTGGGCCGGGTGTCAAACTTCTTACAACCTTGAGGTGGTTGTGCGTACATGGGTGCCTACCCGCTACGCCATCCTGGTTCCTTGCATTTTGCCCAACGGACCCCCAGAATCCTTAATTCCTTAATATAAGCACATAGAATTGCTATAGCGGATTCCAGGAAGAGCCGAGGGACCTGGGCCGGGTGTCAAACTTGTTACCACCATGAGGTGGTTGTGCGTAGATGGGTGCCTACCCGCCACGCCCTCCTGGTTCCCTGCATTTTGCCCCACGGATCCCCAGAGGCCTTATTTCCTTAATATAAGCACCTAGAATTACTCTAGCGGATTCCAGGAAGGTCCGAGGGACCTGGGCCGGTTGTCAAACTTTTTACCACCATGAGGTGGTTGTGCGTACATGGGTGCCTACCCGCCACGCCCTCCTGGTTCCCCGCATTTTGCCCCACGGACCCCCAGAGGCCTTAATTCCTTATTATAAGCACCTAGAATTGCTATAGCGGATTCCAGGAAGAGCCGAGGGACCTGGGCCGGGTGTCAAACTTCTTACCACCTTGAGGTGGTTGTGCGTACATGGGTGCCTACCCGCCACGCCCTCCAGGTTCCCTGCATTTTGCCCAACGGATCCCCAGATGACTTATTTCCTTAATATAAGCACCTAGAATAACTCTAGCCGATTCCAGGAAGGTCCAAGGGACCTGGGCCGGGTGTCAAACTTCTTACCACCATAGGGTGGTTGTGCGTACATGAGTGCCTTCCCGCCACGCCCTCCTGGTTCCCCGCATTTTGCCCCACGGACCCCCAGAGGCCTTAATTCCTTATTATAAGCACCTAGAATTGCTATAGCGGATTCCAGGAAGAGCCGAGGGACCTGGGCCGGGTGTCAAACTTCTTACCACCATGAGGTGGTTGTGCGTACATGGGTGGCTACCCGCCACGCCCTTCTGGTTCCCCGCATTTTGCCCCACGGACCCCCAGAGGCCTTAATTCCTTATTATAAGCACCTAGAATTGCTATAGCGGATTCCAGGAAGAGCCGAGGGACCTGGGCCGGGTGTCAAACTTTTTACCACCATGAGGTGGTTGTGCGTACATGGGTGCCTACCCGCCACGCCCTCCTGGTTCCCCGCATTTTGCCCCACGGTTCCCCAGAGGCTTTAATTCCTTAATATAAGCACTTAGAATTGCTATAGCGGATTACAGGAAGGGCCGAGGGACCTGGGCCGGGTGTCAAACTTCTTACCACCATGAGGTGGTTGTGCGTACGTGGGTGCCTACCACCCACGCCCTTCTCGTTCCCCGCATTTTGCCCCACGGATCCCCAGCGGCCTTAATTCCTTATTATAAGCACCTAGAATTGCTATAGCGGATTCCAGGAAGAGCCGAGGGACCTGGGCAGGGTGTCAAACTTCTTACCACCATGAGGTGATTGTGCGTACATGGGTGCCTACCCGCCACGCCCTCCTGGTTCCCCGCATTTTGCCCCACGAATCCCCAGAAGCTTTAATTCCTTAAAATTAGCACTTAGAATTGCTATAGCGGATTCCAGGAAGAGCCGAGGGACCTGGGCCGGGTGTCAAACTTCTTACCACCATGAGGTGGTTGCGCGTACATGGGTGCCTACCCGCCACGCCCTCCTGGTTCCCTGCATTTTGCCCCACGGATCCCCAGAGTCCTTAATTCCTTATTATAAGCACCTAGAATTGCTATAGCGGATTCCAGGAAGAGCCGAGGGACCTGGGCCGGGTGTCAAACTTTTTACCACCATGAGGTGGTTGTGCGTACATGGGTGCCTACCCGCCACGCCCTCCTGGTTTCCCGCATTTTGCCCCACGAACCCCCAGAATCCTTAATTCCTTAATATAAGCACCTAGAATTGCTATAGCGGATTCCAGGAAAAGCCGAGGGACCTGGGCCGGGTGTCAAACTTCTTACCACCATGAGGTGGTTGTGCGTACGTGGGTGCCTACCACCCACGCCCTTCTCGTTCCCCGCATTTTGCCCCACGGATCCCCAGCGGCCTTAATTCCTTATTATAAGCACCTAGAATTGCTATAGCGGATTCCAGGAAGAGCCGAGGGACCTGGGCAGGGTGTCAAACTTCTTACCACCATGAGGTGATTGTGCGTACATGGGTGCCTACCCGCCACGCCCTCCTGGTTCCCCGCATTTTGCCCCACGAATCCCCAGAAGCTTTAATTCCTTAAAATTAGCACTTAGAATTGCTATAGCGGATTCCAGGAAGAGCCGAGGGACCTGGGCCGGGTGTCAAACTTCTTACCACCATGAGGTGGTTGCGCGTACATGGGTGCCTACCCGCCACGCCCACCTGGTTCCCCGTATTTTGCCCCACGGACCCCCAGAGGCCTTAATTCCTTATTATAAGCACCTAGAATTGCTATAGCGGATTCCAGGAAGGGCCGAGGGACCTGGGCCGGGTATCAAACTTCTTACAACCTTGAGGTGGTTGTGCGTACATGGGTGCCTACCGACCACGCCCTCCTGGTTCCCCGCATTTTGCCCCACGGTTCCCCAGAGGCTTTAATTCCTTAATATAAGCACTTAGAATTGCTATAGCGGATTACAGGAAGGGCCGAGGGACCTGGGCCGGGTGTCAAACTTCTTACAACCTTGAGGTGGTTGTGCGTACATGGGTGCCTACCCGCCACGCCATCCTGGTTCCTTGCATTTTGCCCAACGGACCCCCAATATCCTTAATTCTATAATATAAGCACTTAGAATTGCTATAGCGGATTCCAGGAAGAGCCGAGGGACCTGGGCCGGGTGTCAAACTTCTTACCACCATGAAGTGGTTGCGCGTACATGGGTGCCTATCCGCCACACCCTCCTGGTTCCCCGCATTTTGCCCCACGGACCCCCAGAGGCCTTAATTCCTTATTATAAGCACCTAGAATTGCTATAGCGGATTCCAGGAAGAGCCGAGGGACCTGGGCCGGGTGTCAAACTTCTTACCACCATGAGGTGGTTGTGCGTAGATGGGTGCCTACCCGCCACGCCCTCCTGATTTCCCGCATTTTGCCCCACGAACCCCCAGAATCCTTAATTCCTTAATATAAGCACCTAGAATTGCTATAGCGGATTCCAGGAAAAGCCGAGGGACCTGGGCCGGGTGTCAAACTTCTTACCACCATGAGGTGGTTGTGCGTACGTGGGTGCCTACCACCCACGCCCTTCTCGTTCCCCGCATTTTGCCCCACGGATCCCCAGCGGCCTTAATTCCTTATTATAAGCACCTAGAATTGCTATAGCGGATTCCAGGAAGAGCCGAGGGACCTGGGCAGGGTGTCAAACTTCTTACCACCATGAGGTGATTGTGCGTACATGGGTGCCTACCCGCCACGCCCTCCTGGTTCCCCGCATTTTGCCCCACGAATCCCCAGAAGCTTTAATTCCTTAAAATTAGCACTTAGAATTGCTATAGCGGATTCCAGGAAGAGCCGAGGGACCTGGGCCGGGTGTCAAACTTCTTACCACCATGAGGTGGTTGCGCGTACATGGGTGCCTACCCGCCACGCCCACCTGGTTCCCCGTATTTTGCCCCACGGACCCCCAGAGGCCTTAATTCCTTATTATAAGCACCTAGAATTGCTATAGCGGATTCCAGGAAGGGCCGAGGGACCTGGGCCGGGTATCAAACTTCTTACAACCTTGAGGTGGTTGTGCGTACATGGGTGCCTACCCGCCACGCCATCCTGGTTCCTTGCATTTTGCCCAACGGACCCCCAATATCCTTAATTCTATAATATAAGCACTTAGAATTGCTATAGCGGATTCCAGGAAGAGCCGAGGGACCTGGGCCGGGTGTCAAACTTCTTACCACCATGAAGTGGTTGCGCGTACATGGGTGCCTACCCGCCACACCCTCCTGGTTCCCCGCATTTTGCCCCACGGACCCCCAGAGGCCTTAATTCCTTATTATAAGCACCTAGAATTGCTATAGCGGATTCCAGGAAGAGCCGAGGGACCTGGGCCGGGTGTCAAACTTCTTACCACCATGAGGTGGTTGTGCGTACATGGGTGCCTACCCGCCACGCCCTTCTGGTTCCCCGCATTTTGCCCCACGGACCCCCAGAGGCCTTAATTCCTTATTATAAGCACCTAGAATTGCTATAGCGGATTCCAGGAAGAGCCGAGGGACCTGGGCCGGGTGTCAAACTTTTTACCACCATGAGGTGGTTGTGCGTACATGGGTGCCTACCCGCCACGCCCTCCTGGTTTCCCGCATTTTGCCCCACGAACCCCCAGAATCCTTAATTCCTTAATATAAGCACCTAGAATTGCTATAGCGGATTCCAGGAAGAGCCGAGGGACCTGGGCCGGGTGTCAAACTTCTTACCACCATGAGGTGGTTGTGCGTACGTGGGTGCCTACCGCCCACGCCCTTCTCGTTCCCCGCATTTTGCCCCACGTATCCCCAGCGGCCTTAATTCCTTATTATAAGCACCTAGAATTCCTATAGCGGATTCCAGGAAGAGCCGAGGGACCTGGGCAGGGTGTCAAACTTCTTACCACCATGAGGTGATTGTGCGTACATGGGTGCCTACCCGCCACGCCCTACTGGTTCCCCGCATTTTGCCCCACGAATCCCCAGAAGCTTTAATTCCTTAAAATTAGCACTTAGAATTGCTATAGCGGATTCCAGGAAGAGCCGAGGGACCTGGGCCGGGTGTCAAACTTCTTACCACCATGAGGTGGTTGCGCGTACATGGGTGCCTACCCGCCACGCCCACCTGGTTCCCCGTATTTTGCCCCACGGACCCCCAGAGGCCTTAATTCCTTATTATAAGCACCTCGAATTGCTATAGCGGATTCCAGGAAGGGCCGAGGGACCTGGGCCGGGTATCAAACTTCTTACAACCTTGAGGTGGTTGTGCGTACATGGGTGCCTACCGACCACGCCCTCCTGGTTCCCCGCATTTTGCCCCACGGTTCCCCAGAGGCTTTAATTCCTTAATATAAGCACTTAGAATTGCTATAGCGGATTACAGGAAGGGCCGAGGGACCTGGGCCGGGTGTCAAACTTCTTACAACCTTGAGGTGGTTGTGCGTACATGGGTGCCTACCCGCCACGCCATCCTGGTTCCTTGCATTTTGCCCAACGGACCCCCAATATCCTTAATTCCTTAATATAAGCACCTAGAATTGCTATAGCGGATTCCAGGAAGAGCCGAGGGACCTGGGCCGGGTGTCAAACTTCTTACCACCATGAGGTGGTTGTGCGTAGATGGGTGCCTACCCGCCACGCCCTCCTGGTTCCCTGCATTTTGCCCCACGGATCCCCAGAGGCCTTATTTCCTTAATATAAGCACCTAGAATTGCTATAGCGGATTCCAGGAAGAGCCGAGGGACCTGGGCCGGGTGTCAAACTTCTTACCACCTTGAGGTGGTTGTGCGTACATGGGTGCCTACCCGCCACGCCCTCCAGGTTCCCTGCATTTTGCCCCACGGATCCCCAGATGACTTATTTCCTTAATATAAGCACCTAGAATTGCTATAGCGGATTCCAGGAAGAGCCGAGGGACCTGGGCCGGGTGTCAAACTTCTTACCACCATGAAGTGGTTTTGCGTACATGGGTGCCTACCCGCCACGCCCTCCTGGTTTCCCGCATTTTGCCCCACGAACCCCCAGAATCCTTAATTCCTTAATATAAGCACCTAGAATTGCTATAGCGGATTCCAGGAAGAGCCGAGGGAACTGGGCCGGGTGTCAAACTTCTTACCACCATGAGGTGGTTGTGCGTACGTGGGTGCCTACCACCCACGCCCTTCTCGTTCCCCGCATTTTGCCCCACGGATCCCCAGTGGCCTTAATTCCTTATTATAAGCACCTAGATTTGCTATAGCGGATTCCAGGAAGAGCCGAGGGACCTGGGCAGGGTGTCAAACTTCTTACCCCCATGAGGTGGTTGTGCGTACATGGGTGCCTACCCGCTACGCCCTCCTGGTTCCCCGCATTTTGCCCCACGGATCCCCAGAAGCTTTAATTCCTTAAAATTAGCACTTAGAATTGCTATAGCGGATTCCAGGAAGAGCCGAGGGAACTGGGCCGGGTGTCAAACTTCTTACCACCATGAGGTGGTTGTGCGTACGTGGGTGCCTACCACCCACGCCCTTCTCGTTCCCCGCATTTTGCCCCACGGATCCCCAGTGGCCTTAATTCCTTATTATAAGCACCTAGATTTGCTATAGCGGATTCCAGGAAGAGCCGAGGGACCTGGGCAGGGTGTCAAACTTCTTACCCCCATGAGGTGGTTGTGCGTACATGGGTGCCTACCCGCTACGCCCTCCTGGTTCCCCGCATTTTGCCCCACGGATCCCCAGAAGCTTTAATTCCTTAAAATTAGCACTTAGAATTGCTATAGCGGATTCCAGGAAGAGCCGAGGGACCTGGGCCGGGTGTCAAACTTCTTACAACCTTGAGGTGGTTGTGCGTACATGGGTGCCTACCCGCCACGCCATCCTGGTTCCTTGCATTTTGCCCAACGGACCCTCAGAATCCTTAATTCCTTAATATAAGCACGTAGAATTGCTATAGCGGATTCCAGGAAGAGCCGAGGGACATGGGCTGGGTGTCAAACTTCTTACCCCCATGAGGTGGTTGTGCGTAGATGGGTGCCTACCCGCCACGCCCTCCTGGTTCCCTGCATTTTGCCCCACGGATCCCCAGAGGGCTTATTTCCTTAATATAAGCACCTAGAATTACTCTAGCGGATTCCAGGAAGGTCCGAAGGACCTGGGCCGGGTGTCAAACTTTTTACCACCATGAGGTGGTTGTGCGTACATGGGTGCCTACCACCCACGCCCTTCTCGTTCCCCGCATTTTGCCCCACGGATCCCCAGCGGCCTTAATTCCTTATTATAAGCACCTAGATTTGCTATAGCGGATTCCAGGAAAAGCCGAGGGACCTGGGCAGGGCGTCAAACTTCTTACCACCATGAGGTGGTTGTGCGTACATGGGTGCCTACCCGCCACGCCCTCCTGGTTCCTCGCATTTTGCCCCACAGACCCCCAGAGGCCTTAATTCCTTATTATAAGCACCTAGAATTGCTATAGCGGATTCCAGGAAGAGCCGAGGGACCTGGGCCGGGTGTCAAACTTCTTACCACCATGAGGTGGTTGCACGTACATGGGTGCCTACCCGCCACGCCCTCCTGGTTCCCCGCATTTTGCCCCACGGACCCCCAGAGGCCTTAATTCCTTATTATAAGCACCTAGAATTGCTATAGCGGATTCCAGGAAGAGCCGAGGGACCTGGGCCGTGTGTCAAACTTCTTACCACCATGAGGTGGTTGTGCGTACATGGGTGCCTACCCACCACGCCCTCCTGGTTCCTCGCATTTTGCCCCACGGACCCCCAGAATCCTTAATTCCTTAATATAAGCAGCTAGAATTGCTATAGCGGATTCCAGGAAGGGCCGAGGGACCTGGGCCGGGTATCAAACTTCTTACAACCTTGAGGTGGTTGTGCGTACATGGGTGCCTACCGACCACGCCCTCCTGGTTCCCCGCATTTTGCGCCACGGTTCCCCAGAGGCTTTAATTCCTTAATATAAGCACTTAGAATTGCTATAGCGGATTCCAGGAAGGGCCGAGGGACCTGGGCCGGGTGTCAAACTTCTTACAACCTTGAGGTGGTTGTGCGTACATGGGTGCCTACCCGCTACGCCATCCTGGTTCCTTGCATTTTGCCCAACGGACCCCCAGAATCCTTAATTCCTTAATATAAGCACATAGAATTGCTATAGCGGATTCCAGGAAGAGCCGAGGGACCTGGGCCGGGTGTCAAACTTGTTACCACCATGAGGTGGTTGTGCGTAGATGGGTGCCTACCCGCCACGCCCTCCTGGTTCCCTGCATTTTGCCCCACGGATCCCCAGAGGCCTTATTTCCTTAATATAAGCACCTAGAATTACTCTAGCGGATTCCAGGAAGGTCCGAGGGACCTGGGCCGGTTGTCAAACTTTTTACCACCATGAGGTGGTTGTGCGTACATGGGTGCCTACCCGCCACGCCCTCCTGGTTCCCCGCATTTTGCCCCACGGACCCCCAGAGGCCTTAATTCCTTATTATAAGCACCTAGAATTGCTATAGCGGATTCCAGGAAGAGCCGAGGGACCTGGGCCGGGTGTCAAACTTCTTACCACCTTGAGGTGGTTGTGCGTACATGGGTGCCTACCCGCCACGCCCTCCAGGTTCCCTGCATTTTGCCCAACGGATCCCCAGATGACTTATTTCCTTAATATAAGCACCTAGAATAACTCTAGCCGATTCCAGGAAGGTCCAAGGGACCTGGGCCGGGTGTCAAACTTCTTACCACCATAGGGTGGTTGTGCGTACATGAGTGCCTTCCCGCCACGCCCTCCTGGTTCCCCGCATTTTGCCCCACGGACCCCCAGAGGCCTTAATTCCTTATTATAAGCACCTAGAATTGCTATAGCGGATTCCAGGAAGAGCCGAGGGACCTGGGCCGGGTGTCAAACTTCTTACCACCATGAGGTGGTTGTGCGTACATGGGTGGCTACCCGCCACGCCCTTCTGGTTCCCCGCATTTTGCCCCACGGACCCCCAGAGGCCTTAATTCCTTATTATAAGCACCTAGAATTGCTATAGCGGATTCCAGGAAGAGCCGAGGGACCTGGGCCGGGTGTCAAACTTTTTACCACCATGAGGTGGTTGTGCGTACATGGGTGCCTACCCGCCACGCCCTCCTGGTTCCCCGCATTTTGCCCCACGGTTCCCCAGAGGCTTTAATTCCTTAATATAAGCACTTAGAATTGCTATAGCGGATTACAGGAAGGGCCGAGGGACCTGGGCCGGGTGTCAAACTTCTTACCACCATGAGGTGGTTGTGCGTACGTGGGTGCCTACCACCCACGCCCTTCTCGTTCCCCGCATTTTGCCCCACGGATCCCCAGCGGCCTTAATTCCTTATTATAAGCACCTAGAATTGCTATAGCGGATTCCAGGAAGAGCCGAGGGACCTGGGCAGGGTGTCAAACTTCTTACCACCATGAGGTGATTGTGCGTACATGGGTGCCTACCCGCCACGCCCTCCTGGTTCCCCGCATTTTGCCCCACGAATCCCCAGAAGCTTTAATTCCTTAAAATTAGCACTTAGAATTGCTATAGCGGATTCCAGGAAGAGCCGAGGGACCTGGGCCGGGTGTCAAACTTCTTACCACCATGAGGTGGTTGCGCGTACATGGGTGCCTACCCGCCACGCCCTCCTGGTTCCCTGCATTTTGCCCCACGGATCCCCAGAGTCCTTAATTCCTTATTATAAGCACCTAGAATTGCTATAGCGGATTCCAGGAAGAGCCGAGGGACCTGGGCCGGGTGTCAAACTTTTTACCACCATGAGGTGGTTGTGCGTACATGGGTGCCTACCCGCCACGCCCTCCTGGTTTCCCGCATTTTGCCCCACGAACCCCCAGAATCCTTAATTCCTTAATATAAGCACCTAGAATTGCTATAGCGGATTCCAGGAAAAGCCGAGGGACCTGGGCCGGGTGTCAAACTTCTTACCACCATGAGGTGGTTGTGCGTACGTGGGTGCCTACCACCCACGCCCTTCTCGTTCCCCGCATTTTGCCCCACGGATCCCCAGCGGCCTTAATTCCTTATTATAAGCACCTAGAATTGCTATAGCGGATTCCAGGAAGAGCCGAGGGACCTGGGCCGGGTGTCAAACTTTTTACCACCATGAGGTGGTTGTGCGTACATGGGTGCCTACCCGCCACGCCCTCCTGGTTCCCCGCATTTTGCCCCACGGTTCCCCAGAGGCTTTAATTCCTTAATATAAGCACTTAGAATTGCTATAGCGGATTACAGGAAGGGCCGAGGGACCTGGGCCGGGTGTCAAACTTCTTACCACCATGAGGTGGTTGTGCGTACGTGGGTGCCTACCACCCACGCCCTTCTCGTTCCCCGCATTTTGCCCCACGGATCCCCAGCTGCCTTAATTCCTTATTATAAGCACCTAGAATTGCTATAGCGGATTCCAGGAAGAGCCGAGGGACCTGGGCAGGGTGTCAAACTTCTTACCACCATGAGGTGATTGTGCGTACATGGGTGCCTACCCGCCACGCCCTCCTGGTTCCCCGCATTTTGCCCCACGAATCCCCAGAAGCTTTAATTCCTTAAAATTAGCACTTAGAATTGCTATAGCGGATTCCAGGAAGAGCCGAGGGACCTGGGCCGGGTGTCAAACTTCTTACCACCATGAGGTGGTTGCGCGTACATGGGTGCCTACCCGCCACGCCCTCCTGGTTCCCTGCATTTTGCCCCACGGATCCCCAGAGTCCTTAATTCCTTATTATAAGCACCTAGAATTGCTATAGCGGATTCCAGGAAGAGCCGAGGGACCTGGGCCGGGTGTCAAACTTTTTACCACCATGAGGTGGTTGTGCGTACATGGGTGCCTACCCGCCACGCCCTCCTGGTTTCCCGCATTTTGCCCCACGAACCCCCAGAATCCTTAATTCCTTAATATAAGCACCTAGAATTGCTATAGCGGATTCCAGGAAAAGCCGAGGGACCTGGGCCGGGTGTCAAACTTCTTACCACCATGAGGTGGTTGTGCGTACGTGGGTGCCTACCACCCACGCCCTTCTCGTTCCCCGCATTTTGCCCCACGGATCCCCAGCGGCCTTAATTCCTTATTATAAGCACCTAGAATTGCTATAGCGGATTCCAGGAAGAGCCGAGGGACCTGGGCAGGGTGTCAAACTTCTTACCACCATGAGGTGATTGTGCGTACATGGGTGCCTACCCGCCACGCCCTCCTGGTTCCCCGCATTTTGCCCCACGAATCCCCAGAAGCTTTAATTCCTTAAAATTAGCACTTAGAATTGCTATAGCGGATTCCAGGAAGAGCCGAGGGACCTGGGCCGGGTGTCAAACTTCTTACCACCATGAGGTGGTTGCGCGTACATGGGTGCCTACCCGCCACGCCCACCTGGTTCCCCGTATTTTGCCCCACGGACCCCCAGAGGCCTTAATTCCTTATTATAAGCACCTAGAATTGCTATAGCGGATTCCAGGAAGGGCCGAGGGACCTGGGCCGGGTATCAAACTTCTTACAACCTTGAGGTGGTTGTGCGTACATGGGTGCCTACCGACCACGCCCTCCTGGTTCCCCGCATTTTGCCCCACGGTTCCCCAGAGGCTTTAATTCCTTAATATAAGCACTTAGAATTGCTATAGCGGATAACAGGAAGGGCCGAGGGACCTGGGCCGGGTGTCAAACTTCTTACAACCTTGAGGTGGTTGTGCGTACATGGGTGCCTACCCGCCACGCCATCCTGGTTCCTTGCATTTTGCCCAACGGACCCCCAATATCCTTAATTCTATAATATAAGCACTTAGAATTGCTATAGCGGATTCCAGGAAGAGCCGAGGGACCTGGGCCGGGTGTCAAACTTCTTACCACCATGAAGTGGTTGCGCGTACATGGGTGCCTATCCGCCACACCCTCCTGGTTCCCCGCATTTTGCCCCACGGACCCCCAGAGGCCTTAATTCCTTATTATAAGCACCTAGAATTGCTATAGCGGATTCCAGGAAGAGCCGAGGGACCTGGGCCGGGTGTCAAACTTCTTACCACCATGAGGTGGTTGTGCGTAGATGGGTGCCTACCCGCCACGCCCTCCTGGTTTCCCGCATTTTGCCCCACGAACCCCCAGAATCCTTAATTCCTTAATATAAGCACCTAGAATTGCTATAGCGGATTCCAGGAAAAGCCGAGGGACCTGGGCCGGGTGTCAAACTTCTTACCACCATGAGGTGGTTGTGCGTACGTGGGTGCCTACCACCCACGCCCTTCTCGTTCCCCGCATTTTGCCCCACGGATCCCCAGCGGCCTTAATTCCTTATTATAAGCACCTAGAATTGCTATAGCGGATTCCAGGAAGAGCCGAGGGACCTGGGCAGGGTGTCAAACTTCTTACCACCATGAGGTGATTGTGCGTACATGGGTGCCTACCCGCCACGCCCTCCTGGTTCCCCGCATTTTGCCCCACGAATCCCCAGAAGCTTTAATTCCTTAAAATTAGCACTTAGAATTGCTATAGCGGATTCCAGGAAGAGCCGAGGGACCTGGGCCGGGTGTCAAACTTCTTACCACCATGAGGTGGTTGCGCGTACATGGGTGCCTACCCGCCACGCCCACCTGGTTCCCCGTATTTTGCCCCACGGACCCCCAGAGGCCTTAATTCCTTATTATAAGCACCTAGAATTGCTATAGCGGATTCCAGGAAGGGCCGAGGGACCTGGGCCGGGTATCAAACTTCTTACAACCTTGAGGTGGTTGTGCGTACATGGGTGCCTACCGACCACGCCCTCCTGGTTCCCCGCATTTTGCCCCACGGTTCCCCAGAGGCTTTAATTCCTTAATATAAGCACTTAGAATTGCTATAGCGGATTACAGGAAGGGCCGAGGGACCTGGGCCGGGTGTCAAACTTCTTACAACCTTGAGGTGGTTGTGCGTACATGGGTGCCTACCCGCCACGCCATCCTGGTTCCTTGCATTTTGCCCAACGGACCCCCAATATCCTTAATTCTATAATATAAGCACTTAGAATTGCTATAGCGGATTCCAGGAAGAGCCGAGGGACCTGGGCCGGGTGTCAAACTTCTTACCACCATGAAGTGGTTGCGCGTACATGGGTGCCTACCCGCCACACCCTCCTGGTTCCCCGCATTTTGCCCCACGGACCCCCAGAGGCCTTAATTCCTTATTATAAGCACCTAGAATTGCTATAGCGGATTCCAGGAAGAGCCGAGGGACCTGGGCCGGGTGTCAAACTTCTTACCACCATGAGGTGGTTGTACGTAGATGGGTGCCTACCCGCCACGCCCTCCTGGTTCCCTGCATTTTGCCCCACGGATCCCCAGAGTCCTTAATTCCTTATTATAAGCACCTAGAATTGCTATAGCGGATTCCAGGAAAAGCCGAGGGACCTGGGCCGGGTGTCAAACTTCTTACCACCATGAGGTGGTTGTGCGTACGTGGGTGCCTACCAGCCACGCCCTTCTCGTTCCCCGCATTTTGCCCCACGGATCCCAAGCGGCCTTAATTCCTTATTATAAGCACCTAGAATTGCTATAGCGGATTCCAGGAAGAGCCGAGGGACCTGGGCCGGGTGTCAAACTTCTTACCACCATGAGGTGATTGTGCGTACATGGGTGCCTACCCGCCACGCCCTCCTGGTTCCCCGCATTTTGCCCCACGAATCCCCAGAAGCTTTAATTCCTTAAAATTAGCACTTAGAATTGCTATAGCGGATTCCAGGAAGAGCCGAGGGACCTGGGCCGGGTGTCAAACTTCTTACCACCTTGAGGTGGTTGTGCGTACATGGGTGCCTACCCGCCACGCCCTCCAGGTTCCCTGCATTTTGCCCAACGGATCCCCAGATGACTTATTTCCTTATTATAAGCACCTAGAATTGCTATAGCGGATTCCAGGAAGGGCCGAGGGACCTGGGCCGGGTATCAAACTTCTTACAACCTTGAGGTGGTTGCGCGTACATGGGTGCCTACCCGCCACGCCCACCTGGTTCCCCGCATTTTGCCCCACGGATCCCCAGAAGCTTTAATTCCTTAAAAATAGCACTTAGAATTGCTATAGCGGATTCCAGGAAGAGCCGAGGGACCTGGGCCGGGTGTCAAACTTCTTACCACCATGAGGTGGTTGTGCGTACATGGGTGCCTACCCGCCACGCCCTCCAGGTTCCCTGCATTTTGCCCAACGGATCACCAGATGACTTATTTCCTTATTATAAGCACCTAGAATTGCTATAGCGGATTCCAGGAAGGGCCGAGGGACCTGGGCCGGGTATCAAACTTCTTACAACCTTGAGGTGGTTGCGCGTACATGGGTGCCTACCCGCCACGCCCACCTGGTTCCCCGCATTTTGCCCCACGGATCCCCAGAAGCTTTAATTCCTTAAAATTAGCACTTAGAATTGCTATAGCGGATTCCAGGAAGAGCCGAGGGACCTGGGCCGGGTGTCAAACTTCTTACCACCATGAGGTGGTTGTGCGTAGATGGGTGCCTACCCGCCACGCCCTCCTGGTTCCCTGCATTTTGCCCCACGGATCCCCAGAGGCCTTATTTCCTTAATATAAGCACCTAGAATTACTCTAGCGGATTCCAGGAAGGTCCGAAGGACCTGGGCCGGGTGTCAAACTTTTTACCACCATGAGGTGGTTGTGCGTACATGGGTGCCTACCACCCACGCCCTTCTCGTTCCCCGCATTTTGCCCCACGGATCCCCAGCGGCCTTAATTCCTTATTATAAGCACCTAGATTTGCTATAGCGGATTCCAGGAAGAGCCGAGGAACCTGGGCAGGGCGTCAAACTTCTTACCACCATGAGGTGGTTGTGCGTACATGGGTGCCTACCCGCCACGCCCTCCTGGTTCCTCGCATTTTGCCCCACAGACCCCCAGAGGCCTTAATTCCTTATTATAAGCACCTAGAATTGCTATAGCGGATTCCAGGAAGAGCCGAGGGACCTGGGCCGGGTGTCAAACTTCTTACCACCATGAGGTGGTTGTGCGTACATGGGTGCCTACCCGCCACGCCCTCCTGGTTCCCCGCATTTTGCCCCACGGATCCCCAGAAGCTTTAATTCCTTAAAATTAGCACTTAGAATTGCTATAGCGGATTCCAGGAAGAGCCGAGGGACCTGGGCCGGGTGTCAAACTTCTTACCACCATGAGGTGGTTGCGCGTACATGGGTGCCTACCCGCCACGCCCTCCTGGTTCCCCGCATTTTGCCCCACGGACCCCCAGAGGCCTTAATTCCTTATTATAAGCACCTAGAATTGCTATAGCGGATTCCAGGAAGAGCCGAGGGACCTGGGCCGTATGTCAAACTTCTTACCACCATGAGGTGGTTGTGCGTACATGGGTGCCTACCCACCACGCCCTCCTGGTTCCTCGCATTTTGCCCCACGGACCCCCAGAATCCTTAATTCCTTAATATAAGCAGCTAGAATTGCTATAGCGGATTCCAGGAAGGGCCGAGGGACCTGGGCCGGGTATCAAACTTCTTACAACCTTGAGGTGGTTGTGCGTACATGGGTGCCTACCGACCACGCCCTCCTGGTTCCCCGCATTTTGCGCCACGGTTCCCCAGAGGCTTTAATTCCTTAATATAAGCACTTAGAATTGCTATAGCGGATTCCAGGAAGGGCCGAGGGACCTGGGCCGGGTGTCAAACTTCTTACAACCTTGAGGTGGTTGTGCGTACATGGGTGCCTACCCGCCACGCCATCCTGGTTCCTTGCATTTTGCCCAACGGACCCCCAGAATCCTTAATTCCTTAATATAAGCACGTAGAATTGCTATAGCGGATTCCAGGAAGAGCCGAGGGACCTGGGCCGGGTGTCAAACTTGTTACCACCATGAGGTGGTTGTGCGTAGATGGGTGCCTACCCGCCACGCCCTCCTGGTTCCCTGCATTTTGCCCCACGGATCCCCAGAGGCCTTATTTCCTTAATATAAGCACCTAGAATTACTCTAGCGGATTCCAGGAAGGTCCGAGGGACTTGGGCCGGTTGTCAAACTTTTTACCACCATGAGATGGTTGTGCGTACATGGGTGCCTACCCGCCACGCCCTCCTGGTTCCCCGCATTTTGCCCCACGGACCCCCAGAGGCCTTAATTCCTTATTATAAGCACCTAGAATTGCTATAGCGGATTCCAGGAAGAGCCGAGGGACCTGGGCCGGGTGTCAAACTTCTTACCACCTTGAGGTGGTTGTGCGTACATGGGTGCCTACCCGCCACGCCCTCCAGGTTCCCTGCATTTTGCCCAACGGATCCCCAGATGACTTATTTCCTTAATATAAGCACCTAGAATAACTCTAGCCGATTCCAGGAAGGTCCAAGGGACCTGGGCCGGGTGTCAAACTTCTTACCACCATAGGGTGGTTGTGCGTACATGAGTGCCTTCCCGCCACGCCCTCCTGGTTCCCCGCATTTTGCCCCACGGACCCCCAGAGGCCTTCATTCCTTATTATAAGCACCTAGAATTGCTATAGCGGATTCCAGGAAGAGCCGAGGGACCTGGGCCGGGTGTCAAACTTCTTACCACCATGAGGTGGTTGTGCGTTCATGGGTGCCTACCCGCCACGCCCTTCTGGTTCCCCGCATTTTGCCCCACGGACCCCCAGAGGCCTTAATTCCTTATTATAAGCACCTAGAATTGCTATAGCGGATTCCAGGAAGAGCCGAGGGACCTGGGCCGGGTGTCAAACTTTTTACCACCATGAGGTGGTTGTGCGTACATGGGTGCCTACCCGCCACGCCCTCCTGGTTTCCCGCATTTTGCCCCACGAACCCCCAGAATGCTTAATTCCTTAATATAAGCACCTAGAATTGCTATAGCGGATTCCAGGAAAAGCCGAGGGACCTGGGCCGGGTGTCAAACTTCTTACCACCATGAGGTGGTTGTGCGTACGTGGGTGCCTACCACCCACGCCCTTCTCGTTCCCCGCATTTTGCCCCACGGATCCCCAGCGGCCTTAATTCCTTATTATAAGCACCTAGAATTGCTATAGCGGATTCCAGGAAGAGCCGAGGGACCTGGGCAGGGTGTCAAACTTCTTACCACCATGAGGTGATTGTGCGTACATGGGTGCCTACCCGCCACGCCCTCCTGGTTCCCCGCATTTTGCCCCACGAATCCCCAGAAGCTTTAATTCCTTAAAATTAGCACTTAGAATTGCTATAGCGGATTCCAGGAAGAGCCGAGGGACCTGGGCCGGGTGTCAAACTTCTTACCACCATGAGGTGGTTGCGCGTACATGGGTGCCTACCCGCCACGCCCACCTGGTTCCCCGTATTTTGCCCCACGGACCCCCAGAGGCCTTAATTCCTTATTATAAGCACCTAGAATTGCTATAGCGGATTCCAGGAAGGGCCGAGGGACCTTGGCCGGGTATCAAACTTCTTACAACCTTGAGGTGGTTGTGCGTACATGGGTGCCTACCGACCACGCCCTCCTGGTTCCCCGCATTTTGCCCCACGGTTCCCCAGAGGCTTTAATTCCTTAATATAAGCACTTAGAATTGCTATAGCGGGTTCCAGGAAGAGCCGAGGGACCTGGGCCGGGTGTCAAACTTCTTACCACCATGAAGTGGTTGCGCGTACATGGGTGCCTACCCGCCACACCCTCCTGGTTCCCCGCATTTTGCCCCACGGACCCCCAGAGGCCTTAATTCCTTATTATAAGCACCTAGAATTGCTATAGCGGATTCCAGGAAGAGCCGAGGGACCTGGGCCGGGTGTCAAACTTCTTACCACCATGAGGTGGTTGTGCGTAGATGGGTGCCTACCCGCCACGCCCTCCTGGTTCCCTGCATTTTGCCCCACGGATCCCCAGAGTCCTTAATTCCTTATTATAAGCACCTAGAATTGCTATAGCGGATTCCAGGAAGAGCCGAGGGACCTGGGCCGGGTGTCAAACTTCTTACCACCATGAGGTGGTTGTGCGTACATGGGTGCCTACCCGCCACGCCCTCCTGGTTCCCCGCATTTTGCCCCACGGACCCCAAGAGGCCTTAATTCCTTATTATAAGCACCTAGAATTGCTATAGCGGATTCCAGGAAGAGCCGAGGGACCTGGGCCGTGTGTCAAACTTCTTACCACCATGAGGTGGTTGTGCGTACATGGGTGCCTACCCACCACGCCCTCCTGGTTCCTCGCATTTTGCCCCACGGACCCCCAGAATCCTTAATTCCTTAATATAAGCACCTAGAATTGCTATAGCGGATTCCAGGAAGAGCCGAGGGACCTGGGCCGGGTGTCAAACTTCTTACCACCATGAGGTGGTTGTGCGTACATGGGTGCCTACCCGCCACGCCCTTCTCGTTCCCCGCATTTTGCCCCACGGACCCCAAGAGGCCTTAATTCCTTATTATAAGCACCTAGAATTGCTATAGCGGATTCCAGGAAGAGCCGAGGGACCTGGGCAGGGTGTCAAAATTCTTACCACCATGAGGTGATTGTGCGTACATGGGTGCCTACCCGCCACGCCCTCCTGGTTCCCCGCATTTTGCCCCACGAATCCCCAGAAGCTTTAATTCCTTAAAATTAGCACTTAGAATTGCTATAGCGGATTCCAGGAAGAGCCGAGGGACCTGGGCCGGGTGTCAAACTTCTTACCACCATGAGGTGGTTGCGCGTACATGGGTGCCTACCCGCCACGCCCACCTGGTTCCCCGTATTTTGCCCCACGGACCCCCAGAGGCCTTAATTCCTTATTATAAGCACCTAGAATTGCTATAGCGGATTCCAGGAAGGGCCGAGGGACCTGGGCCGGGTATCAAACTTCTTACAACCTTGAGGTGGTTGTGCGTACATGGGTGCCTACCGACCACGCCCTCCTGGTTCCCCGCATTTTGCCCCACGGTTCCCCAGAGGCTTTAATTCCTTAATATAAGCACTTAGAATTGCTATAGCGGATTACAGGAAGGGCCGAGGGACCTGGGCCGGGTGTCAAACTTCTTACAACCTTGAGGTGGTTGTGCGTACATGGGTGCCTACCCGCCACGCCATCCTGGTTCCTTGCATTTTGCCCAACGGACCCCCAATATCCTTAATTCTATAATATAAGCACTTAGAATTGCTATAGCGGATTCCAGGAAGAACCGAGGGACCTGGGCCGTGTGTCAAACTTCTTACCACCATGAGGTGGTTGTGCGTACATGGGTGCCTACCCACCACGCCCTCCTGGTTCCTCGCATTTTGCCCCACGGACCCCCAGAATCCTTAATTCCTTAATATAAGCACCTAGAATTGCTATAGCGGATTCCAGGAAGAGCCGAGGGACCTGGGCCGGGTGTCAAACTTTTTACCACCATGAGGTGGTTGTGCGTACGTGGGTGCCTACCACCCACGCCCTTCTCGTTCCCCGCATTTTGCCCCACGGATCCCCAGCGGCCTTAATTCCTTATTATAAGCACCTAGAATTGCTATAGCGGATTCCAGGAAGAGCCGAGGGACCTGGGCAGGGTGTCAAACTTCTTACCACCATGAGGTGATTGTGCGTACATGGGTGCCTACCCGCCACGCCCTCCTGGTTCCCCGCATTTTGCCCCACGAATCCCCAGAAGCTTTAATTCCTTAAAATTAGCACTTAGAATTGCTATAGCGGATTCCAGGAAGAGCCGAGGGACCTGGGCCGGGTGTCAAACTTCTTACCACCATGAAGTGGTTGCGCGTACATGGGTGCCTACCCGCCACGCCCTCCTGGTTCCCCGCATTTTGCCCCACGGACCCCCAGAGGCCTTAATTCCTTATTATAAGCACCTAGAATTGCTATAGTGGATTCCAGGAAGGGCCGAGGGACCTGGGCCGGGTATCAAACTTCTTACAACATTGAGGTGGTTGTGCGTACATGCGTGCCTACCGACCACGCCCTCCTGGTTCCCCGCATTTTGCCCCACGGTTCCCCAGAGGCCTTAATTCCTTATTATAAGCACCTAGAATTGCTATAGCGGATTCCAGGAAGAGCCGAGGGACCTGGGCCGGGTGTCAAACTTCTTACCACCTTGAGGTGGTTGTGCGTACATGGGTGCCTACCCGCCACGCCCTCCAGGTTCCCTGCATTTTGCCCAACGGATCCCCAGATGACTTATTTCCTTAATATAAGCACCTAGAATTACTCTAGCCGATTCCAGGAAGGTCCAAGGGACCTGGGCCGGGTGTCAAACTTCTTACCACCATGGGGTGGTTGTGCGTACATGAGTGCCTTCCCGCCACGCCCTCCTGGTTCCCCGCATTTTGCCCCACGGACCCCCAGAGGCCTTAATTCCTTATTATAAGCACCTAGAATTGCTATAGCGGATTCCAGGAAGAGCCGAGGGACCTGGGCCGGGTGTCAAACTTCTTACCACCATGAGGTGGTTGTGCGTACATGGGTGCCTACCCGCCACGCCCTTCTGGTTCCCCGCATTTTGCCCCACGGACCCCCAGAGGCCTTAATTCCTTATTATAAGCACCTAGAATTGCTATAGCGGATTCCAGGAAGAGCCGAGGGACCTGGGCCGGGTGTCAAACTTTTTACCACCATGAGGTGGTTGTGCGTACATGGGTGCCTACCCGCCACGCCCTCCTGGTTTCCCGCATTTTGCCCCACGAACCCCCAGAATCCTTAATTCCTTAATATAAGCACCTAGAATTGCTATAGCGGATTCCAGGAAGAGCCGAGGGACCTGGGCCGGGTGTCAAACTTCTTACCACCATGAGGTGGTTGTGCGTACGTGGGTGCCTACCGCCCACGCCCTTCTCGTTCCCCGCATTTTGCCCCACGTATCCCCAGCGGCCTTAATTCCTTATTATAAGCACCTAGAATTCCTATAGCGGATTCCAGGAAGAGCCGAGGGACCTGGGCAGGGTGTCAAACTTCTTACCACCATGAGGTGATTGTGCGTACATGGGTGCCTACCCGCCACGCCCTACTGGTTCCCCGCATTTTGCCCCACGAATCCCCAGAAGCTTTAATTCCTTAAAATTAGCACTTAGAATTGCTATAGCGGATTCCAGGAAGAGCCGAGGGACCTGGGCCGGGTGTCAAACTTCTTACCACCATGAGGTGGTTGCGCGTACATGGGTGCCTACCCGCCACGCCCACCTGGTTCCCCGTATTTTGCCCCACGGACCCCCAGAGGCCTTAATTCCTTATTATAAGCACCTCGAATTGCTATAGCGGATTCCAGGAAGGGCCGAGGGACCTGGGCCGGGTATCAAACTTCTTACAACCTTGAGGTGGTTGTGCGTACATGGGTGCCTACCGACCACGCCCTCCTGGTTCCCCGCATTTTGCCCCACGGTTCCCCAGAGGCTTTAATTCCTTAATATAAGCACTTAGAATTGCTATAGCGGATTACAGGAAGGGCCGAGGGACCTGGGCCGGGTGTCAAACTTCTTACAACCTTGAGGTGGTTGTGCGTACATGGGTGCCTACCCGCCACGCCATCCTGGTTCCTTGCATTTTGCCCAACGGACCCCCAATATCCTTAATTCCTTATTATAAGCACCTAGAATTGCTATAGCGGATTCCAGGAAGGGCCGAGGGACCTGGGCCGGGTATCAAACTTCTTACAACCTTGAGGTGGTTGTGCGTACATGGGTGCCTACCGACCACGCCCTCCTGGTTCCCCGCATTTTGCCCCACGGTTCCCCAGAGGCTTTAATTCCTTAATATAAGCACTTAGAATTGCTATAGCGGATTACAGGAAGGGCCGAGGGACCTGGGCCGGGTGTCAAACTTCTTACAACCTTGAGGTGGTTGTGCGTACATGGGTGCCTACCCGCCACGCCATCCTGGTTCCTTGCATTTTGCCCAACGGACCCCCAATATCCTTAATTCTATAATATAAGCACTTAGAATTGCTATAGCGGATTCCAGGAAGAACCGAAGGACCTGGGCCGTGTGTCAAACTTCTTACCACCATGAGGTGGTTGTGCGTACATGGGTGCCTACCCACCACGCCCTCCTGGTTCCTCGCATTTTGCCCCACGGACCCCCAGAATCCTTAATTCCTTAATATAAGCACCTAGAATTGCTATAGCGGATTCCAGGAAGAGCCGAGGGACCTGGGCCGGGTGTCAAACTTTTTACCACCATGAGGTGGTTGTGCGTACGTGGGTGCCTACCACCCACGCCCTTCTCGTTCCCCGCATTTTGCCCCACGGATCCCCAGCGGCCTTAATTCCTTATTATAAGCACCTAGAATTGCTATAGCGGATTCCAGGAAGAGCCGAGGGACCTGGGCAGGGTGTCAAACTTCTTACCACCATGAGGTGATTGTGCGTACATGGGTGCCTACCCGCCACGCCCTCCTGGTTCCCCGCATTTTGCCCCACGAATCCCCAGAAGCTTTAATTCCTTAAAATTAGCACTTAGAATTGCTATAGCGGATTCCAGGAAGAGCCGAGGGACCTGGGCCGGGTGTCAAACTTCTTACCACCATGAAGTGGTTGCGCGTACATGGGTGCCTACCCGCCACGCCCTCCTGGTTCCCCGCATTTTGCCCCACGGACCCCCAGAGGCCTTAATTCCTTATTATAAGCACCTAGAATTGCTATAGCGGATTCCAGGAAGGGCCGAGGGACCTGGGCCGGGTATCAAACTTCTTACAACATTGAGGTGGTTGTGCGTACATGCGTGCCTACCGACCACGCCCTCCTGGTTCCCCGCATTTTGCCCCACGGTTCCCCAGAGGCCTTAATTCCTTATTATAAGCACCTAGAATTGCTATAGCGGATTCCAGGAAGAGCCGAGGGACCTGGGCCGGGTGTCAAACTTCTTACCACCTTGAGGTGGTTGTGCGTACATGGGTGCCTACCCGCCACGCCCTCCAGGTTCCCTGCATTTTGCCCAACGGATCCCCAGATGACTTATTTCCTTAATATAAGCACCTAGAATTACTCTAGCCGATTCCAGGAAGGTCCAAGGGACCTGGGCCGGGTGTCAAACTTCTTACCACCATGGGGTGGTTGTGCGTACATGAGTGCCTTCCCGCCACGCCCTCCTGGTTCCCCGCATTTTGCCCCACGGACCCCCAGAGGCCTTAATTCCTTATTATAAGCACCTAGAATTGCTATAGCGGATTCCAGGAAGAGCCGAGGGACCTGGGCCGGGTGTCAAACTTCTTACCACCATGAGGTGGTTGTGCGTACATGGGTGCCTACCCGCCACGCCCTTCTGGTTCCCCGCATTTTGCCCCACGGACCCCCAGAGGCCTTAATTCCTTATTATAAGCACCTAGAATTGCTATAGCGGATTCCAGGAAGAGCCGAAGGACCTGGGCCGGGTGTCAAACTTTTTACCACCATGAGGTGGTTGTGCGTACATGGGTGCCTACCCGCCACGCCCTCCTGGTTTCCCGCATTTTGCCCCACGAACCCCCAGAATCCTTAATTCCTTATTATAAGCACCTAGAATTCTTATAGCGGATTCCAGGAAGAGCCGAGGGACCTGGGCAGGGTGTCAAACTTCTTACCACCATGAGGTGATTGTGCGTACATGGGTGCCTACCCGCCACGCCCTACTGGTTCCCCGCATTTTGCCCCACGAATCCCCAGAAGCTTTAATTCCTTAAAATTAGCACTTAGAATTGCTATAGCGGATTCCAGGAAGAGCCGAGGGACCTGGGCCGGGTGTCAAACTTCTTACCACCATGAGGTGGTTGCGCGTACATGGGTGCCTACCCGCCACGCCCACCTGGTTCCCCGTATTTTGCCCCACGGACCCCCAGAGGCCTTAATTCCTTATTATAAGCACCTCGAATTGCTATAGCGGATTCCAGGAAGGGCCGAGGGACCTGGGCCGGGTATCAAACTTCTTACAACCTTGAGGTGGTTGTGCGTACATGGGTGCCTACCGACCACGCCCTCCTGGTTCCCCGCATTTTGCCCCACGGTTCCCCAGAGGCTTTAATTCCTTAATATAAGCACTTAGAATTGCTATAGCGGATTACAGGAAGGGCCGAGGGACCTGGGCCGGGTGTCAAACTTCTTACAACCTTGAGGTGGTTGTGCGTACATGGGTGCCTACCCGCCACGCCATCCTGGTTCCTTGCATTTTGCCCAACGGACCCCCAATATCCTTAATTCCTTAATATAAGCACCTAGAATTGCTATAGCGGATTCCAGGAAGAGCCGAGGGACCTGGGCCGGGTGTCAAACTTCTTACCACCATGAGGTGGTTGTGCGTAGATGGGTGCCTACCCGCCACGCCCTCCTGGTTCCCTGCATTTTGCCCCACGGATCCCCAGAGGCCTTATTTCCTTAATATAAGCACCTAGAATTGCTATAGCGGATTCCAGGAAGAGCCGAGGGACCTGGGCCGGGTGTCAAACTTCTTACCACCTTGAGGTGGTTGTGCGTACATGGGTGCCTACCCGCCACGCCCTCCAGGTTCCCTGCATTTTGCCCCACGGATCCCCAGATGACTTATTTCCTTAATATAAGCACCTAGAATTGCTATAGCGGATTCCAGGAAGAGCCGAGGGACCTGGGCCGGGTGTCAAACTTCTTACCACCATGAAGTGGTTTCGCGTACATGGGTGCCTACCCGCTACGCCCTCCTGGTTCCCCGCATTTTGCCCCACGGATCCCCAGAAGCTTTAATTCCTTAAAATTAGCACTTAGAATTGCTATAGCGGATTCCAGGAAGAGCCGAGGGAACTGGGCCGGGTGTCAAACTTCTTACCACCATGAGGTGGTTGTGCGTACGTGGGTGCCTACCACCCACGCCCTTCTCGTTCCCCGCATTTTGCCCCACGGATCCCCAGTGGCCTTAATTCCTTATTATAAGCACCTAGATTTGCTATAGCGGATTCCAGGAAGAGCCGAGGGACCTGGGCAGGGTGTCAAACTTCTTACCCCCATGAGGTGGTTGTGCGTACATGGGTGCCTACCCGCTACGCCCTCCTGGTTCCCCGCATTTTGCCCCATGGATCCCCAGAAGCTTTAATTCCTTAAAATTAGCACTTAGAATTGCTATAGCGGATTCCAGGAAGAGCCGAGGGACCTGGGCCGGGTGTCAAACTTCTTACAACCTTGAGGTGGTTGTGCGTACATGGGTGCCTACCCGCCACGCCATCCTGGTTCCTTGCATTTTGCCCAACGGACCCCCAGAATCCTTAATTCCTTAATATAAGCACGTAGAATTGCTATAGCGGATTCCAGGAAGAGCCGAGGGACATGGGCTGGGTGTCAAACTTCTTACCACCATGAGGTGGTTGTGCGTAGATGGGTGCCTACCCGCCACGCCCTCCTGGTTCCCTGCATTTTGCCCCACGGATCTCCAGAGGGCTTATTTCCTTAATATAAGCACCTAGAATTACTCTAGCGGATTCCAGGAAGGTCCGAAGGACCTGGGCCGGGTGTCAAACTTTTTACCACCATGAGGTGGTTGTGCGTACATGGGTGCCTACCACCCACGCCCTTCTCGTTCCCCGCATTTTGCCCCACGGATCCCCAGCGGCCTTAATTCCTTATTATAAGCACCTAGATTTGCTATAGCGGATTCCAGGAAGAGCCGAGGGACCTGGGCAGGGCGTCAAACTTCTTACCACCATGAGGTGGTTGTGCGTACATGGGTGCCTACCCGCCACGCCCTCCTGGTTCCTCGCATTTTGCCCCACAGACCCCCAGAGGCCTTAATTCCTTATTATAAGCACCTAGAATTGCTATAGCGGATTCCAGGAAGAGCCGAGGGACCTGGGCCGGGTGTCAAACTTCTTACCACCATGAGGTGGTTGCACGTACATGGGTGCCTACCCGCCACGCCCTCCTGGTTCCCCGCATTTTGCCCCACGGACCCCCAGAGGCCTTAATTCCTTATTATAAGCACCTAGAATTGCTATAGCGGATTCCAGGAAGAGCCGAGGGACCTGGGCCGTGTGTCAAACTTCTTACCACCATGAGGTGGTTGTGCGTACATGGGTGCCTACCCACCACGCCCTCCTGGTTCCTCGCATTTTGCCCCACGGACCCCCAGAATCCTTAATTCCTTAATATAAGCAGCTAGAATTGCTATAGCGGATTCCAGGAAGGGCCGAGGGACCTGGGCCGGGTATCAAACTTCTTACAACCTTGAGGTGGTTGTGCGTACATGGGTGCCTACCGACCACGCCCTCCTGGTTCCCCGCATTTTGCGCCACGGTTCCCCAGAGGCTTTAATTCCTTAATATAAGCACTTAGAATTGCTATAGCGGATTCCAGGAAGGGCCGAGGGACCTGGGCCGGGTGTCAAACTTCTTACAACCTTGAGGTGGTTGTGCGTACATGGGTGCCTACCCGCTACGCCATCCTGGTTCCTTGCATTTTGCCCAACGGACCCCCAGAATCCTTAATTCCTTAATATAAGCACATAGAATTGCTATAGCGGATTCCAGGAAGAGCCGAGGGACCTGGGCCGGGTGTCAAACTTGTTACCACCATGAGGTGGTTGTGCGTAGATGGGTGCCTACCCGCCACGCCCTCCTGGTTCCCTGCATTTTGCCCCACGGATCCCCAGAGGCCTTATTTCCTTAATATAAGCACCTAGAATTACTCTAGCGGATTCCAGGAAGGTCCGAGGGACCTGGGCCGGTTGTCAAACTTTTTACCACCATGAGGTGGTTGTGCGTACATGGGTGCCTACCCGCCACGCCCTCCTGGTTCCCCGCATTTTGCCCCACGGACCCCCAGAGGCCTTAATTCCTTATTATAAGCACCTAGAATTGCTATAGCGGATTCCAGGAAGAGCCGAGGGACCTGGGCCGGGTGTCAAACTTCTTACCACCTTGAGGTGGTTGTGCGTACATGGGTGCCTACCCGCCACGCCCTCCAGGTTCCCTGCATTTTGCCCAACGGATCCCCAGATGACTTATTTCCTTAATATAAGCACCTAGAATAACTCTAGCCGATTCCAGAAAGGTCCAAGGGACCTGGGCCGGGTGTCAAACTTCTTACCACCATAGGGTGGTTGTGCGTACATGAGTGCCTTCCCGCCACGCCCTCCTGGTTCCCCGCATTTTGCCCCACGGACCCCCAGAGGCCTTAATTCCTTATTATAAGCACCTAGAATTGCTATAGCGGATTCCAGGAAGAGCCGAGGGACCTGGGCCGGGTGTCAAACTTCTTACCACCATGAGGTGGTTGTGCGTACATGGGTGGCTACCCGCCACGCCCTTCTGGTTCCCCGCATTTTGCCCCACGGACCCCCAGAGGCCTTAATTCCTTATTATAAGCACCTAGAATTGCTATAGCGGATTCCAGGAAGAGCCGAGGGACCTGGGCCGGGTGTCAAACTTTTTACCACCATGAGGTGGTTGTGCGTACATGGGTGCCTACCCGCCACGCCCTCCTGGTTCCCCGCATTTTGCCCCACGGTTCCCCAGAGGCTTTAATTCCTTAATATAAGCACTTAGAATTGCTATAGCGGATTACAGGAAGGGCCGAGGGACCTGGGCCGGGTGTCAAACTTCTTACCACCATGTGGTGGTTGTGCGTACGTGGGTGCCTACCACCCACGCCCTTCTCGTTCCCCGCATTTTGCCCCACGGATCCCCAGCGGCCTTAATTCCTTATTATAAGCACCTAGAATTGCTATAGCGGATTCCAGGAAGAGCCGAGGGACCTGGGCAGGGTGTCAAACTTCTTACCACCATGAGGTGATTGTGCGTACATGGGTGCCTACCCGCCACGCCCTCCTGGTTCCCCGCATTTTGCCCCACGAATCCCCAGAAGCTTTAATTCCTTAAAATTAGCACTTAGAATTGCTATAGCGGATTCCAGGAAGAGCCGAGGGACCTGGGCCGGGTGTCAAACTTCTTACCACCATGAGGTGGTTGCGCGTACATGGGTGCCTACCCGCCACGCCCTCCTGGTTCCCTGCATTTTGCCCCACGGATCCCCAGAGTCCTTAATTCCTTATTATAAGCACCTAGAATTGCTATAGCGGATTCCAGGAAGAGCCGAGGGACCTGGGCCGGGTGTCAAACTTTTTACCACCATGAGGTGGTTGTGCGTACATGGGTGCCTACCCGCCACGCCCTCCTGGTTTCCCGCATTTTGCCCCACGAACCCCCAGAATCCTTAATTCCTTAATATAAGCACCTAGAATTGCTATAGCGGATTCCAGGAAAAGCCGAGGGACCTGGGCCGGGTGTCAAACTTCTTACCACCATGAGGTGGTTGTGCGTACGTGGGTGCCTACCACCCACGCCCTTCTCGTTCCCCGCATTTTGCCCCACGGATCCCCAGCGGCCTTAATTCCTTATTATAAGCACCTAGAATTGCTATAGCGGATTCCAGGAAGAGCCGAGGGACCTGGGCAGGGTGTCAAACTTCTTACCACCATGAGGTGATTGTGCGTACATGGGTGCCTACCCGCCACGCCCTCCTGGTTCCCCGCATTTTGCCCCACGAATCCCCAGAAGCTTTAATTCCTTAAAATTAGCACTTAGAATTGCTATAGCGGATTCCAGGAAGAGCCGAGGGACCTGGGCCGGGTGTCAAACTTCTTACCACCATGAGGTGGTTGCGCGTACATGGGTGCCTACCCGCCACGCCCACCTGGTTCCCCGTATTTTGCCCCACGGACCCCCAGAGGCCTTAATTCCTTATTATAAGCACCTAGAATTGCTATAGCGGATTCCAGGAAGGGCCGAGGGACCTGGGCCGGGTATCAAACTTCTTACAACCTTGAGGTGGTTGTGCGTACATGGGTGCCTACCGACCACGCCCTCCTGGTTCCCCGCATTTTGCCCCACGGTTCCCCAGAGGCTTTAATTCCTTAATATAAGCACTTAGAATTGCTATAGCGGATTACAGGAAGGGCCGAGGGACCTGGGCCGGGTGTCAAACTTCTTACAACCTTGAGGTGGTTGTGCGTACATGGGTGCCTACCCGCCACGCCATCCTGGTTCCTTGCATTTTGCCCAACGGACCCCCAATATCCTTAATTCTATAATATAAGCACTTAGAATTGCTATAGCGGATTCCAGGAAGAGCCGAGGGACCTGGGCCGGGTGTCAAACTTCTTACCACCATGAAGTGGTTGCGCGTACATGGGTGCCTATCCGCCACACCCTCCTGGTTCCCCGCATTTTGCCCCACGGACCCCCAGAGGCCTTAATTCCTTATTATAAGCACCTAGAATTGCTATAGCGGATTCCAGGAAGAGCCGAGGGACCTGGGCCGGGTGTCAAACTTCTTACCACCATGAGGTGGTTGTGCGTAGATGGGTGCCTACCCGCCACGCCCTCCTGGTTTCCCGCATTTTGCCCCACGAACCCCCAGAATCCTTAATTCCTTAATATAAGCACCTAGAATTGCTATAGCGGATTCCAGGAAAAGCCGAGGGACCTGGGCCGGGTGTCAAACTTCTTACCACCATGAGGTGGTTGTGCGTACGTGGGTGCCTACCACCCACGCCCTTCTCGTTCCCCGCATTTTGCCCCACGGATCCCCAGCGGCCTTAATTCCTTATTATAAGCACCTAGAATTGCTATAGCGGATTCCAGGAAGAGCCGAGGGACCTGGGCAGGGTGTCAAACTTCTTACCACCATGAGGTGATTGTGCGTACATGGGTGCCTACCCGCCACGCCCTCCTGGTTCCCCGCATTTTGCCCCACGAATCCCCAGAAGCTTTAATTCCTTAAAATTAGCACTTAGAATTGCTATAGCGGATTCCAGGAAGAGCCGAGGGACCTGGGCCGGGTGTCAAACTTCTTACCACCATGAGGTGGTTGCGCGTACATGGGTGCCTACCCGCCACGCCCACCTGGTTCCCCGTATTTTGCCCCACGGACCCCCAGAGGCCTTAATTCCTTATTATAAGCACCTAGAATTGCTATAGCGGATTCCAGGAAGGGCCGAGGGACCTGGGCCGGGTATCAAACTTCTTACAACCTTGAGGTGGTTGTGCGTACATGGGTGCCTACCGACCACGCCCTCCTGGTTCCCCGCATTTTGCCCCACGGTTCCCCAGAGGCTTTAATTCCTTAATATAAGCACTTAGAATTGCTATAGCGGATTACAGGAAGGGCCGAGGGACCTGGGCCGGGTGTCAAACTTCTTACAACCTTGAGGTGGTTGTGCGTACATGGGTGCCTACCCGCCACGCCATCCTGGTTCCTTGCATTTTGCCCAACGGACCCCCAATATCCTTAATTCTATAATATAAGCACTTAGAATTGCTATAGCGGATTCCAGGAAGAGCCGAGGGACCTGGGCCGGGTGTCAAACTTCTTACCACCATGAAGTGGTTGCGCGTACATGGGTGCCTACCCGCCACACCCTCCTGGTTCCCCGCATTTTGCCCCACGGACCCCCAGAGGCCTTAATTCCTTATTATAAGCACCTAGAATTGCTATAGCGGATTCCAGGAAGAGCCGAGGGACCTGGGCCGGGTGTCAAACTTCTTACCACCATGAGGTGGTTGTGCGTAGATGGGTGCCTACCCGCCACGCCCTCCTGGTTCCCTGCATTTTGCCCCACGGATCCCCAGAGTCCTTAATTCCTTATTATAAGCACCTAGAATTGCTATAGCGGATTCCAGGAAAAGCCGAGGGACCTGGGCCGGGTGTCAAACTTCTTACCACCATGAGGTGGTTGTGCGTACGTGGGTGCCTACCAGCCACGCCCTTCTCGTTCCCCGCATTTTGCCCCACGGATCCCCAGCGGCCTTAATTCCTTATTATAAGCACCTAGAATTGCTATAGCGGATTCCAGGAAGAGCCGAGGGACCTGGGCCGGGTGTCAAACTTCTTACCACCATGAGGTGATTGTGCGTACATGGGTGCCTACCCGCCACGCCCTCCTGGTTCCCCGCATTTTGCCCCACGAATCCCCAGAAGCTTTAATTCCTTAAAATTAGCACTTAGAATTGCTATAGCGGATTCCAGGAAGAGCCGAGGGACCTGGGCCGGGTGTCAAACTTCTTACCACCATGAGGTGGTTGCGCGTACATGGGTGCCTACCCGCCACGCCCACCTGGTTCCCCGTATTTTGCCCCACGGACCCCCAGAGGCCTTAATTCCTTATTATAAGCACCTAGAATTGCTATAGCGGATTCCAGGAAGGGCCGAGGGACCTGGGCCGGGTATCAAACTTCTTACAACCTTGAGGTGGTTGTGCGTACATGGGTGCCTACCGACCACGCCCTCCTGGTTCCCCGCATTTTGCCCCACGGTTCCCCAGAGGCTTTAATTCCTTAATATAAGCACCTAGAATTGCTATAGCGGATTACAGGAAGGGCCGAGGGACCTGGGCCGGGTGTCAAACTTCTTACAACCTTGAGGTGGTTGTGCGTACATGGGTGCCTACCCGCCACGCCATCCTGGTTCCTTGCATTTTGCCCAACGGACCCCCAATATCCTTAATTCTATAATATAAGCACTTAGAATTGCTATAGCGGATTCCAGGAAGAGCCGAGGGACCTGGGCCGGGTGTCAAACTTCTTACCACCATGAAGTTGTTGCGCGTACATGGGTGCCTACCCGCCACGCCCTCCTGGTTCCCCGCATTTTGCCCCACGGACCCCCAGAGGCCTTAATTCCTTATTATAATCACCTAGAATTGCTATAGCGGATTCCAGGAAGGGCCGAGGGACCTGGGCCGGGTATCAAACTTCTTACAACCTTGAGGTGGTTGTGCGTACATGGGTGCCTACCGACCACGCCCTCCTGGTTCCCCGCATTTTGCCCCACGGTTCCCCAGAGGCCTTAATTCCTTATTATAAGCACCTAGAATTGCTATAGCGGATTCCAGGAAGAGCCGAGGGACCTGGGCCGGGTGTCAAACTTCTTACCACCTTGAGGTGGTTGTGCGTACATGGGTGCCTACCCGCCACGCCCTCCAGGTTCCCTGCATTTTGCCCAACGGATCCCCAGATGACTTATTTCCTTAATATAAGCACCTAGAATTACTCTAGCCGATTCCAGGAAGGTCCAAGGGACCTGGGCCGGGTGTCAAACTTCTTACCACCATGAGGTGGTTGTGCGTACATGGGTGCCTACCCGCCACGCCCTCCTGGTTCCCTGCATTCTGCCCCACGGATCCCCAGAGGCCTTAATTCCTTAACATAAGCACTTAGAATTGCTCTAGCGGATTCCAGGAAGAGCCGAGGGACCTGCGCCGGGTGTCAAACTTCTTACCACCATCGGGTGGTTGTGCGTACATGAGTGCCTTCCCGCCACGCCCTCCTGGTTCCCCGCATTTTGCCCCACGGACCCCCAGAGGCCTTAATTCCTTATTATAAGCACCTAGAATTGCTATAGCGGATTCCAGGAAGAGCCGAGGGACCTGGGCCGGGTGTCAAACTTCTTACCACCATGAGGTGGTTGTGCGTACATGGGTGCCTACCCGCCACGCCCTTCTGGTTCCCCGCATTTTGCCCCACGGACCCCCAGAGGCCTTAATTCCTTATTATAAGCACCTAGAATTGCTATAGCGGATTCCAGGAAGAGCCGAGGGACCTGGGCCGGGTGTCAAACTTTTTACCACCATGAGGTGGTTGTGCGTACATGGGTGCCTACCCGCCACGCCCTCCTGGTTTCCCGCATTTTGCCCCACGAACCCCCAGAATCCTTAATTCCTTAATATAAGCACCTAGATTTGCTATAGCGGATTCCAGGAAGAGCCGAGGGACCTGGGCCGGGTGTCAAACTTCTTACCACCATGAGGTGGTTGTGCGTACGTGGGTGCCTACCGCCCACGCCCTTCTCGTTCCCCGCATTTTGCCCCACGTATCCCCAGCGGCCTTAATTCCTTATTATAAGCACCTAGAATTGCTATAGCGGATTCCAGGAAGAGCCGAGGGACCTGGGCAGGGTGTCAAACTTCTTACCACCATGAGGTGATTGTGCGTACATGGGTGCCTACCCGCCACGCCCTACTGGTTCCCCGCATTTTGCCCCACGAATCCCCAGAAGCTTTAATTCCTTAAAATTAGCACTTAGAATTGCTACAGCGGATTCCAGGAAGAGCCGAGGGACCTGGGCCGGGTGTCAAACTTCTTACCACCATGAGGTGGTTGTGCGTACATGGGTGCCTACCCGCCACGCCCTCCTGGTTCCCCGCATTTTGCCCCACGGTTCCCCAGAGGCTTTAATTCCTTAATATAAGCACTTAGAATTGCTATAGCGGATTACAGGAAGGGCCGAGGGACCTGGGCCGGGTGTCAAACTTCTTACCACCATGAGGTGGTTGTGCGTACGTGGGTGCCTACCACCCACGCCCTTCTCGTTCCCCGCATTTTGCCCCACGGATCCCCAGCGGCCTTAATTCCTTATTATAAGCACCTAGAATTGCTATAGCGGATTCCAGGAAGAGCCGAGGGACCTGGGCAGGGTGTCAAACTTCTTACCACCATGAGGTGATTGTGCGTACATGGGTGCCTACCCGCCACGCCCTCCTGGTTCCCCGCATTTTGCCCCACGAATCCCCAGAAGCTTTAATTCCTTAAAATTAGCACTTAGAATTGCTATAGCGGATTCCAGGAAGAACCGAGGGACCTGGGCCGGGTGTCAAACTTCTTACCACCATGAGGTGGTTGCGCGTACATGGGTGCCTACCCGCCACGCCCTCCTGGTTCCCTGCATTTTGCCCCACGGATCCCCAGAGTCCTTAATTCCTTATTATAAGCACCTAGAATTGCTATAGCGGATTCCAGGAAGAGCCGAGGGACCTGGGCCGGGTGTCAAACTTTTTACCACCATGAGGTGGTTGTGCGTACATGGGTGCCTACCCGCCACGCCCTCCTGGTTTCCCGCATTTTGCCCCACGAACCCCCAGAATCCTTAATTCCTTAATATAAGCACCTAGAATTGCTATAGCGGATTCCAGGAAAAGCCGAGGGACCTGGGCCGGGTGTCAAACTTCTTACCACCATGAGGTGGTTGTGCGTACGTGGGTGCCTACCACCCACGCCCTTCTCGTTCCCCGCATTTTGCCCCACGGATCCCCAGCGGCCTTAATTCCTTATTATAAGCACCTAGAATTGCTATAGCGGATTCCAGGAAGAGCCGAGGGACCTGGGCAGGGTGTCAAACTTCTTACCACCATGAGGTGATTGTGCGTACATGGGTGCCTACCCGCCACGCCCTCCTGGTTCCCCGCATTTTGCCCCACGAATCCCCAGAAGCTTTAATTCCTTAAAATTAGCACTTAGAATTGCTATAGCGGATTCCAGGAAGAGCCGAGGGACCTGGGCCGGGTGTCAAACTTCTTACCACCATGAGGTGGTTGCGCGTACATGGGTGCCTACCCGCCACGCCCACCTGGTTCCCCGTATTTTGCCCCACGGACCCCCAGAGGCCTTAATTCCTTATTATAAGCACCTAGAATTGCTATAGCGGATTCCAGGAAGGGCCGAGGGACCTGGGCCGGGTATCAAACTTCTTACAACCTTGAGGTGGTTGTGCGTACATGGGTGCCTACCGACCACGCCCTCCTGGTTCCCCGCATTTTGCCCCACGGTTCCCCAGAGGCTTTAATTCCTTAATATAAGCACTTAGAATTGCTATAGCGGATTACAGGAAGGGCCGAGGGACCTGGGCCGGGTGTCAAACTTCTTACAACCTTGAGGTGGTTGTGCGTACATGGGTGCCTACCCGCCACGCCATCCTGGTTCCTTGCATTTTGCCCAACGGACCCCCAATATCCTTAATTCTATAATATAAGCACTTAGAATTGCTATAGCGGATTCCAGGAAGAGCCGAGGGACCTGGGCCGGGTGTCAAACTTCTTACCACCATGAAGTGGTTGCGCGTACATGGGTGCCTATCCGCCACACCCTCCTGGTTCCCCGCATTTTGCCCCACGGACCCCCAGAGGCCTTAATTCCTTATTATAAGCACCTAGAATTGCTATAGCGGATTCCAGGAAGAGCCGAGGGACCTGGGCCGGGTGTCAAACTTCTTACCACCATGAGGTGGTTGTGCGTAGATGGGTGCCTACCCGCCACGCCCTCCTGGTTTCCCGCATTTTGCCCCACGAACCCCCAGAATCCTTAATTCCTTAATATAAGCACCTAGAATTGCTATAGCGGATTCCAGGAAAAGCCGAGGGACCTGGGCCGGGTGTCAAACTTCTTACCACCATGAGGTGGTTGTAAGTACGTGGGTGCCTACCACCCACGCCCTTCTCGTTCCCCGCATTTTGCCCCACGGATCCCCAGCGGCCTTAATTCCTTATTATAAGCACCTAGAATTGCTATAGCGGATTCCAGGAAGAGCCGAGGGACCTGGGCAGGGTGTCAAACTTCTTACCACCATGAGGTGATTGTGCGTACATGGGTGCCTACCCGCCACGCCCTCCTGGTTCCCCGCATTTTGCCCCACGAATCCCCAGAAGCTTTAATTCCTTAAAATTAGCACTTAGAATTGCTATAGCGGATTCCAGGAAGAGCCGAGGGACCTGGGCCGGGTGTCAAACTTCTTACCACCATGAGGTGGTTGCGCGTACATGGGTGCCTACCCGCCACGCCCACCTGGTTCCCCGTATTTTGCCCCACGGACCCCCAGAGGCCTTAATTCCTTATTATAAGCACCTAGAATTGCTATAGCGGATTCCAGGAAGGGCCGAGGGACCTGGGCCGGGTATCAAACTTCTTACAACCTTGAGGTGGTTGTGCGTACATGGGTGCCTACCGACCACGCCCTCCTGGTTCCCCGCATTTTGCCCCACGGTTCCCCAGAGGCTTTAATTCCTTAATATAAGCACTTAGAATTGCTATAGCGGATTACAGGAAGGGCCGAGGGACCTGGGCCGGGTGTCAAACTTCTTACAACCTTGAGGTGGTTGTGCGTACATGGGTGCCTACCCGCCACGCCATCCTGGTTCCTTGCATTTTGCCCAACGGACCCCCAATATCCTTAATTCTATAATATAAGCACTTAGAATTGCTATAGCGGATTCCAGGAAGAGCCGAGGGACCTGGGCCGGGTGTCAAACTTCTTACCACCATGAAGTGGTTGCGCGTACATGGGTGCCTACCCGCCACACCCTCCTGGTTCCCCGCATTTTGCCCCACGGACCCCCAGAGGCCTTAATTCCTTATTATAAGCACCTAGAATTGCTATAGCGGATTCCAGGAAGAGCCGAGGGACCTGGGCCGGGTGTCAAACTTCTTACCACCATGAGGTGGTTGTGCGTAGATGGGTGCCTACCCGCCACGCCCTCCTGGTTCCCTGCATTTTGCCCCACGGATCCCCAGAGTCCTTAATTCCTTATTATAAGCACCTAGAATTGCTATAGCGGATTCCAGGAAAAGCCGAGGGACCTGGGCCGGGTGTCAAACTTCTTACCACCATGAGGTGGTTGTGCGTACGTGGGTGCCTACCAGCCACGCCCTTCTCGTTCCCCGCATTTTGCCCCACGGATCCCCAGCGGCCTTAATTCCTTATTATAAGCACCTAGAATTGCTATAGCGGATTCCAGGAAGAGCCGAGGGACCTGGGCCGGGTGTCAAACTTCTTACCACCATGAGGTGATTGTGCGTACATGGGTGCCTACCCGCCACGCCCTCCTGGTTCCCCGCATTTTGCCCCACGAATCCCCAGAAGCTTTAATTCCTTAAAATTAGCACTTAGAATTGCTATAGCGGATTCCAGGAAGAGCCGAGGGACCTGGGCCGGGTGTCAAACTTCTTACCACCATGAGGTGGTTGCGCGTACATGGGTGCCTACCCGCCACGCCCACCTGGTTCCCCGTATTTTGCCCCACGGACCCCCAGAGGCCTTAATTCCTTATTATAAGCACCTAGAATTGCTATAGCGGATTCCAGGAAGGGCCGAGGGACCTGGGCCGGGTATCAAACTTCTTACAACCTTGAGGTGGTTGTGCGTACATGGGTGCCTACCGACCACGCCCTCCTGGTTCCCCGCATTTTGCCCCACGGTTCCCCAGAGGCTTTAATTCCTTAATATAAGCACCTAGAATTGCTATAGCGGATTACAGGAAGGGCCGAGGGACCTGGGCCGGGTGTCAAACTTCTTACAACCTTGAGGTGGTTGTGCGTACATGGGTGCCTACCCGCCACGCCATCCTGGTTCCTTGCATTTTGCCCCACGAATCCCCAGAAGCTTTAATTCCTTAAAATTAGCACTTAGAATTGCTATAGCGGATTCCAGGAAGAGCCGAGGGACCTGGGCCGGGTGTCAAACTTCTTACCACCATGAGGTGGTTGCGCGTACATGGGTGCCTACCCGCCACGCCCACCTGGTTCCCCGTATTTTGCCCCACGGACCCCCAGAGGCCTTAATTCCTTATTATAAGCACCTAGAATTGCTATAGCGGATTCCAGGAAGGGCCGAGGGACCTGGGCCGGGTATCAAACTTCTTACAACCTTGAGGTGGTTGTGCGTACATGGGTGCCTACCGACCACGCCCTCCTGGTTCCCCGCATTTTGCCCCACGGTTCCCCAGAGGCTTTAATTCCTTAATATAAGCACTTAGAATTGCTATAGCGGATTACAGGAAGGGCCGAGGGACCTGGGCCGGGTGTCAAACTTCTTACAACCTTGAGGTGGTTGTGCGTACATGGGTGCCTACCCGCCACGCCATCCTGGTTCCTTGCATTTTGCCCAACGGACCCCCAATATCCTTAATTCTATAATATAAGCACTTAGAATTGCTATAGCGGATTCCAGGAAGAGCCGAGGGACCTGGGCCGGGTGTCAAACTTCTTACCACCATGAAGTGGTTGCGCGTACATGGGTGCCTATCCGCCACACCCTCCTGGTTCCCCGCATTTTGCCCCACGGACCCCCAGAGGCCTTAATTCCTTATTATAAGCACCTAGAATTGCTATAGCGGATTCCAGGAAGAGCCGAGGGACCTGGGCCGGGTGTCAAACTTCTTACCACCATGAGGTGGTTGTGCGTAGATGGGTGCCTACCCGCCACGCCCTCCTGGTTTCCCGCATTTTGCCCCACGAACCCCCAGAATCCTTAATTCCTTAATATAAGCACCTAGAATTGCTATAGCGGATTCCAGGAAAAGCCGAGGGACCTGGGCCGGGTGTCAAACTTCTTACCACCATGAGGTGGTTGTGCGTACGTGGGTGCCTACCACCCACGCCCTTCTCGTTCCCCGCATTTTGCCCCACGGATCCCCAGCGGCCTTAATTCCTTATTATAAGCACCTAGAATTGCTATAGCGGATTCCAGGAAGAGCCGAGGGACCTGGGCAGGGTGTCAAACTTCTTACCACCATGAGGTGATTGTGCGTACATGGGTGCCTACCCGCCACGCCCTCCTGGTTCCCCGCATTTTGCCCCACGAATCCCCAGAAGCTTTAATTCCTTAAAATTAGCACTTAGAATTGCTATAGCGGATTCCAGGAAGAGCCGAGGGACCTGGGCCGGGTGTCAAACTTCTTACCACCATGAGGTGGTTGCGCGTACATGGGTGCCTACCCGCCACGCCCACCTGGTTCCCCGTATTTTGCCCCACGGACCCCCAGAGGCCTTAATTCCTTATTATAAGCACCTAGAATTGCTATAGCGGATTCCAGGAAGGGCCGAGGGACCTGGGCCGGGTATCAAACTTCTTACAACCTTGAGGTGGTTGTGCGTACATGGGTGCCTACCGACCACGCCCTCCTGGTTCCCCGCATTTTGCCCCACGGTTCCCCAGAGGCTTTAATTCCTTAATATAAGCACTTAGAATTGCTATAGCGGATTACAGGAAGGGCCGAGGGACCTGGGCCGGGTGTCAAACTTCTTACAACCTTGAGGTGGTTGTGCGTACATGGGTGCCTACCCGCCACGCCATCCTGGTTCCTTGCATTTTGCCCAACGGACCCCCAATATCCTTAATTCTATAATATAAGCACTTAGAATTGCTATAGCGGATTCCAGGAAGAGCCGAGGGACCTGGGCCGGGTGTCAAACTTCTTACCACCATGAAGTGGTTGCGCGTACATGGGTGCCTACCCGCCACACCCTCCTGGTTCCCCGCATTTTGCCCCACGGACCCCCAGAGGCCTTAATTCCTTATTATAAGCACCTAGAATTGCTATAGCGGATTCCAGGAAGAGCCGAGGGACCTGGGCCGGGTGTCAAACTTCTTACCACCATGAGGTGGTTGTGCGTAGATGGGTGCCTACCCGCCACGCCCTCCTGGTTCCCTGCATTTTGCCCCACGGATCCCCAGAGTCCTTAATTCCTTATTATAAGCACCTAGAATTGCTATAGCGGATTCCAGGAAAAGCCGAGGGACCTGGGCCGGGTGTCAAACTTCTTACCACCATGAGGTGGTTGTGCGTACGTGGGTGCCTACCAGCCACGCCCTTCTCGTTCCCCGCATTTTGCCCCACGGATCCCCAGCGGCCTTAATTCCTTATTATAAGCACCTAGAATTGCTATAGCGGATTCCAGGAAGAGCCGAGGGACCTGGGCCGGGTGTCAAACTTCTTACCACCATGAGGTGATTGTGCGTACATGGGTGCCTACCCGCCACGCCCTCCTGGTTCCCCGCATTTTGCCCCACGAATCCCCAGAAGCTTTAATTCCTTAAAATTAGCACTTAGAATTGCTATAGCGGATTCCAGGAAGAGCCGAGGGACCTGGGCCGGGTGTCAAACTTCTTACCACCATGAGGTGGTTGCGCGTACATGGGTGCCTACCCGCCACGCCCACCTGGTTCCCCGTATTTTGCCCCACGGACCCCCAGAGGCCTTAATTCCTTATTATAAGCACCTAGAATTGCTATAGCGGATTCCAGGAAGGGCCGAGGGACCTGGGCCGGGTATCAAACTTCTTACAACCTTGAGGTGGTTGTGCGTACATGGGTGCCTACCGACCACGCCCTCCTGGTTCCCCGCATTTTGCCCCACGGTTCCCCAGAGGCTTTAATTCCTTAATATAAGCACCTAGAATTGCTATAGCGGATTACAGGAAGGGCCGAGGGACCTGGGCCGGGTGTCAAACTTCTTACAACCTTGAGGTGGTTGTGCGTACATGGGTGCCTACCCGCCACGCCATCCTGGTTCCTTGCATTTTGCCCAACGGACCCCCAATATCCTTAATTCTATAATATAAGCACTTAGAATTGCTATAGCGGATTCCAGGAAGAGCCGAGGGACCTGGGCCGGGTGTCAAACTTCTTACCACCATGAAGTTGTTGCGCGTACATGGGTGCCTACCCGCCACGCCCTCCTGGTTCCCCGCATTTTGCCCCACGGACCCCCAGAGGCCTTAATTCCTTATTATAATCACCTAGAATTGCTATAGCGGATTCCAGGAAGGGCCGAGGGACCTGGGCCGGGTATCAAACTTCTTACAACCTTGAGGTGGTTGTGCGTACATGGGTGCCTACCGACCACGCCCTCCTGGTTCCCCGCATTTTGCCCCACGGTTCCCCAGAGGCCTTAATTCCTTATTATAAGCACCTAGAATTGCTATAGCGGATTCCAGGAAGAGCCGAGGGACCTGGGCCGGGTGTCAAACTTCTTACCACCTTGAGGTGGTTGTGCGTACATGGGTGCCTACCCGCCACGCCCTCCAGGTTCCCTGCATTTTGCCCAACGGATCCCCAGATGACTTATTTCCTTAATATAAGCACCTAGAATTACTCTAGCCGATTCCAGGAAGGTCCAAGGGACCTGGGCCGGGTGTCAAACTTCTTACCACCATGAGGTGGTTGTGCGTACATGGGTGCCTACCCGCCACGCCCTCCTGGTTCCCTGCATTCTGCCCCACGGATCCCCAGAGGCCTTAATTCCTTAACATAAGCACTTAGAATTGCTCTAGCGGATTCCAGGAAGAGCCGAGGGACCTGCGCCGGGTGTCAAACTTCTTACCACCATCGGGTGGTTGTGCGTACATGAGTGCCTTCCCGCCACGCCCTCCTGGTTCCCCGCATTTTGCCCCACGGACCCCCAGAGGCCTTAATTCCTTATTATAAGCACCTAGAATTGCTATAGCGGATTCCAGGAAGAGCCGAGGGACCTGGGCCGGGTGTCAAACTTCTTACCACCATGAGGTGGTTGTGCGTACATGGGTGCCTACCCGCCACGCCCTTCTGGTTCCCCGCATTTTGCCCCACGGACCCCCAGAGGCCTTAATTCCTTATTATAAGCACCTAGAATTGCTATAGCGGATTCCAGGAAGAGCCGAGGGACCTGGGCCGGGTGTCAAACTTTTTACCACCATGAGGTGGTTGTGCGTACATGGGTGCCTACCCGCCACGCCCTCCTGGTTTCCCGCATTTTGCCCCACGAACCCCCAGAATCCTTAATTCCTTAATATAAGCACCTAGATTTGCTATAGCGGATTCCAGGAAGAGCCGAGGGACCTGGGCCGGGTGTCAAACTTCTTACCACCATGAGGTGGTTGTGCGTACGTGGGTGCCTACCGCCCACGCCCTTCTCGTTCCCCGCATTTTGCCCCACGTATCCCCAGCGGCCTTAATTCCTTATTATAAGCACCTAGAATTGCTATAGCGGATTCCAGGAAGAGCCGAGGGACCTGGGCAGGGTGTCAAACTTCTTACCACCATGAGGTGATTGTGCGTACATGGGTGCCTACCCGCCACGCCCTACTGGTTCCCCGCATTTTGCCCCACGAATCCCCAGAAGCTTTAATTCCTTAAAATTAGCACTTAGAATTGCTACAGCGGATTCCAGGAAGAGCCGAGGGACCTGGGCCGGGTGTCAAACTTCTTACCACCATGAGGTGGTTGCGCGTACATGGGTGCCTACCCGCCACGCCCACCTGGTTCCCCGTATTTTGCCCCACGGACCCCCAGAGGCCTTAATTCCTTATTATAAGCACCTAGAATTGCTATAGCGGATTCCAGGAAGGGCCGAGGGACCTGGGCCGGGTATCAAACATCTTACAACCTTGAGGTGGTTGTGCGTACATGGGTGCCTACCGACCACGCCCTCCTGGTTCCCCGCATTTTGCCCCACGGTTCCCCAGAGGCTTTAATTCCTTAATATAAGCACTTAGAATTGCTATAGCGGATTACAGGAAGGGCCGAGGGACCTGGGCCGGGTGTCAAACTTCTTACAACCTTGAGGTGGTTGTGCGTACATGGGTGCCTACCCGCCACGCCATCCTGGTTCCTTGCATTTTGCCCAACGGACCCCCAATATCCTTAATTCCTTAATATAAGCACCTAGAATTGCTATAGCGGATTCCAGGAAGAGCCGAGGGACCTGGGCCGGGTGTCAAACTTCTTACCACCATGAGGTGGTTGTGCGTAGATGGGTGCCTACCCGCCACGCCCTCCTGGTTCCCTGCATTTTGCCCCACGGATCCCCAGAGGCCTTATTTCCTTAATATAAGCACCTAGAATTGCTATAGCGGATTCCAGGAAGAGCCGAGGGACCTGGGCCGGGTGTCAAACTTCTTACCACCTTGAGGTGGTTGTGCGTACATGGGTGCCTACCCGCCACGCCCTCCAGGTTCCCTGCATTTTGCCCCACGGATCCCCAGATGACTTATTTCCTTAATATAAGCACCTAGAATTGCTATAGCGGATTCCAGGAAGAGCCGAGGGACCTGGGCCGGGTGTCAAACTTCTTACCACCATGAAGTGGTTTCGCGTACATGGGTGCCTACCCGCCACGCCCTCCTGGTTTCCCGCATTTTGCCCCACGAACCCCCAGAATCCTTAATTCCTTAATATAAGCACCTAGAATTGCTATAGCGGATTCCAGGAAGAGCCGAGGGAACTGGGCCGGGTGTCAAACTTCTTACCACCATGAGGTGGTTGTGCGTACGTGGGTGCCTACCACCCACGCCCTTCTCGTTCCCCGCATTTTGCCCCACGGATCCCCAGAGGCCTTAATTCCTTATTATAAGCACCTAGATTTGCTATAGCGGATTCCAGGAAGAGCCGAGGGACCTGGGCAGGGTGTCAAACTTCTTACCCCCATGAGGTGGTTGTGCGTACATGGGTGCCTACCCGCTACGCCTTCCTGGTTCCCCGCATTTTGCCCCACGGATCCCCAGAAGCTTTAATTCCTTAAAATTAGCACTTAGAATTGCTATAGCGGATTCCAGGAAGAGCCGAGGGACCTGGGCCGGGTGTCAAACTTCTTACCACCATGAGGTGGTTGTGCGTACATGGGTGCCTACCCACCACGCCCTCCTGGTTCCTCGCATTTTGCCCCACGGACCCCCAGAATCCTTAATTCCTTAATATAAGCAGCTAGAATTGCTATAGCGGATTCCAGGAAGGGCCGAGGGACCTGGGCCGGGCGTCAAACTTCTTACAACCTTGAGGTGGTTGTGCGTACATGGGTGCCTACCCGCCACGCCATCCTGGTTCCTTGCATTTTGCCCAACGGACCCCCAGAATCCTTAATTCCTTAATATAAGCACGTAGAATTGCTATAGCGAATTCCAGGAAGAGCCGAGGGACATGGGCTGGGTGTCAAACTTCTTACCACCATGAGGCGGTTGTGCGTAGATGGGTGCCTACCCGCCACGCCCTCCTGGTTCCCTGCATTTTGCCCCACGGATCCCCAGAGGGCTTATTTCCTTAATATAAGCACCTAGAATTACTCTAGCGGATTCCAGGAAGGTCCGAAGGACCTGGGCCGGGTGTCAAACTTTTTACCACCATGAGGTGGTTGTGCGTACATGGGTGCCTACCACCCACGCCCTTCTCGTTCCCCGCATTTTGCCCCACGGATCCCCAGCGGCCTTAATTCCTTATTATAAGCACCAAGATTTGCTATAGCGGATTCCAGGAAGAGCTGAGGGACCTGGGCAGGGCGTCAAACTTCTTACCACCATGAGGTGGTTGTGCGTACATGGGTGCCTACCCGCCACGCCCTCCTTGTTCCTCGCATTTTGCCCCACAGACCCCCAGAGGCCTTAATTCCTTATTATAAGCACCTAGAATTGCTATAGCGGATTCCAGGAAGAGCCGAGGGACCTGGGCCGGGTGTCAAACTTCTTACCACCATGAGGTGGTTGTGCGTACATGGGTGCCTACCCGCCACGCCCTCCTGGTTCCCCGCATTTTGCCCCACGGATCCCCAGAAGCTTTAATTCCTTAAAATTAGCACTTAGAATTGCTATAGCGGATTCCAGGAAGAGCCGAGGGACCTGGGCCGGGTGTCAAACTTTTTACCACCATGAGGTGGTTGCGCGTACATGGGTGCCTACCCGCCACGCCCTCCTGGTTCCACGCATTTTGCCCCACGGACCCCCAGAGGCCTTAATTCCTTATTATAAGCACCTAGAATTGCTATAGCGGATTCCAGGAAGAGCCGAGGGACCTGGGCCGTGTGTCAAACTTCTTACCACCATGAGGTGGTTGTGCGTACATGGGTGCCTACCCACCACGCCCTCCTGGTTCCTCGCATTTTGCCCCACGGACCCCCAGAATCCTTAATTCCTTAATATAAGCAGCTAGAATTGCTATAGCGGATTCCACGAAGGGCCGAGGGACCTGGGCCGGGTATCAAACTTTTTACAACCTTGAGGTGGTTGTGCGTACATGGGTGCCTACCGACCACGCCCTCCTGGTTCCCCGCATTTTGCGCCACGGTTCCCCAGAGGCTTTAATTCCTTAATATAAGCACTTAGAATTGCTATAGCGGATTCCAGGAAGGGCCGAGGGACCTGGTCCGGGTGTCAAACTTCTTACAACCTTGAGGTGGTTGTGCGTACATGGGTGCCTACCCGCCACGCCATCCTGGTTCCTTGCATTTTGCCCAACGGACCCCCAGAATCCTTAATTCCTTAATATAAGCACCTAGAATTGCTATAGCGGATTCCAGGAAGAGCCGAGGGACCTGGGCCGGGTGTCAAACTTGTTACCACCATGAGGTGGTTGTGCGTAGATGGGTGCCTACCCGCCACGCCCTCCTGGTTCCCTGCATTTTGCCCCACGGATCCCCAGAGGCCTTATTTCCTTAATATAAGCACCTAGAATTGCTATAGCGGATTCCAGGAAGAGCCGAGGGACCTGGGCCGGGTGTCAAACTTCTTACCACCTTGAGGTGGTTGTGCGTACATGGGTGCCTACCCGCCACGCCCTCCAGGTTCCCTGCATTTTGCCCAACGGATCCCCAGATGACTTATTTCCTTAATATAAGCACCTAGAATAACTCTAGCCGATTCCAGGAAGGTCCAAGGGACCTGGGCCGGGTGTCAAACTTCTTACCACCATAGGGTGGTTGTGCGTACATGAGTGCCTTCCCGCCACGCCCTCCTGGTTCCCCGCATTTTGCCCCACGGACCCCCAGAGGCCTTAATTCCTTATTATAAGCACCTAGAATTGCTATAGCGGATTCCAGGAAGAGCCGAGGGACCTGGGCCGGGTGTCAAACTTCTTACCACCATGAGGTGGTTGTGCGTAGATGGGTGCCTACCCGCCACGCCCTCCTGGTTTCCTGCATTTTGCCCCACGGATCCCCAGAGGCCTTATTTCCTTAATATAAGCACCTAGAATTGCTATAGCGGATTCCAGGAAGAGCCGAGGGACCTGGGCCGGGTGTCAAACTTCTTACCACCTTGAGGTGGTTGTGCGTACATGGGTGCCTACCCGCCACGCCCTCCAGGTTCCCTGCATTTTGCCCCACGGATCCCCAGATGACTTATTTCCTTAATATAAGCACCTAGAATTGCTATAGCGGATTCCAGGAAGAGCCGAGGGACCTGGGCCGGGTGTCAAACTTCTTACCACCATGAAGTGGTTTCGCGTACATGGGTGCCTACCCGCCACGCCCTCCTGGTTTCCCGCATTTTGCCCCACGAACCCCCAGAATCCTTAATTCCTTAATATAAGCACCTAGAATTGCTATAGCGGATTCCAGGAAGAGCCGAGGGAACTGGGCCGGGTGTCAAACTTCTTACCACCATGAGGTGGTTGTGCGTACGTGGGTGCCTACCACCCACGCCCTTCTCGTTCCCCGCATTTTGCCCCACGGATCCCCAGTGGCCTTAATTCCTTATTATAAGCACCTAGATTTGCTATAGCGGATTCCAGGAAAAGCCGAGGGACCTGGGCAGGGTGTCAAACTTCTTACCCCCATGAGGTGGTTGTGCGTACATGGGTGCCTACCCGCTTCGCCCTCCTGGTTCCCCGCATTTTGCCCCACGGATCCCCAGAAGCTTTAATTCCTTAAAATTAGCACTTAGAATTGCTATAGCGGATTCCAGGAAGAGCCGAGGGACCTGGGCCGGGTGTCAAACTTCTTACCACCATGAGGTGGTTGTGCGTACATGGGTGCCTACCCACCACGCCCTCCTGGTTCCTCGCATTTTGCCCCACGGACCCCCAGAATCCTTAATTCCTTAATATAAGCAGCTAGAATTGCTATAGCGGATTCCAGGAAGGGCCGAGGGACCTGGGCCGGGTGTCAAACTTCTTACAACCTTGAGGTGGTTGTGCGTACATGGGTGCCTACCCGCCACGCCATCCTGGTTCCTTGCATTTTGCCCAACGGACCCCCAGAATCCTTAATTCCTTAATATAAGCACGTAGAATTGCTATAGCGGATTCCAGGAAGAGCCGAGGGACCTGGGCCGGGTGTCAAACTTCTTACCACCATGAGGTGGTTGTGCGTAGATGGGTGCCTACCCGCCACGCCCTCCTGGTTCCCTGCATTTTGCCCCACGGATCCCCAGAGGCCTTATTTCCTTAATATAAGCACCTAGAATTACTCTAGCGGATTCCAGGAAGGTCCGAAGGACCTGGGCCGGGTGTCAAACTTTTTACCACCATGAGGTGGTTGTGCGTACATGGGTGCCTACCACCCACGCCCTTCTCGTTCCCCGCATTTTGCCCCACGGATCCCCAGCGGCCTTAATTCCTTATTATAAGCACCTAGATTTGCTATAGCGGATTCCAGGAAGAGCCGAGGGACCTGGGCAGGGCGTCAAACTTCTTACCACCATGAGGTGGTTGTGCGTACATGGGTGCCTACCCGCCACGCCCTCCTGGTTCCTCGCATTTTGCCCCACAGACCCCCAGAGGCCTTAATTCCTTATTATAAGCACCTAGAATTGCTATAGCGGATTCCAGGAAGAGCCGAGGGTCCTGGGCCGGGTGTCAAACTTCTTACCACCATGAGGTGGTTGTGCATACATGGGTGCCTACCCGCCACGCCCTCCTGGTTCCCCGCATTTTGCCCCACGGATCCCCAGAAGCTTTAATTCCTTAAAATTAGCACTTAGAATTGCTATAGCGGATTCCAGGAAGAGCCGAGGGACCTGGGCCGGGTGTCAAACTTTTTACCACCATGAGGTGGTTGCGCGTACATGGGTGCCTACCCGCCACGCCCTCCTGGTTCCCCGCATTTTGCCCCACGGACCCCCAGAGGCCTTAATTCCTTATTATAAGCACCTAGAATTGCTATAGCGGATTCCAGGAAGAGCCGAGGGACCTGGGCCGTGTGTCAAACTTCTTACCACCATGAGGTGGTTGTGCGTACATGGGTGCCTACCCACCACGCCCTCCTGGTTCCTCGCATTTTGCCCCACGGACCCCCAGAATCCTTAATTCCTTAATATAAGCAGCTAGAATTGCTATAGCGGATTCCACGAAGGGCCGAGGGACCTGGGCCGGGTATCAAACTTCTTACAACCTTGAGGTGGTTGTGCGTACATGGGTGCCTACCGACCACGCCCTCCTGGTTCCCCGCATTTTGCGCCACGGTTCCCCAGAGGCTTTAATTCCTTAATATAAGCACTTAGAATTGCTATAGCGGATTCCAGGAAGGGCCGAGGGACCTGGGCCGGGTGTCAAACTTCTTACAACCTTGAGGTGGTTGTGCGTACATGGGTGCCTACCCGCCACGCCCTCCTGGTTCCCTGCATTTTGCCCCACGGATCCCCAGAGGCCTTATTTCCTTAATATAAGCACCTAGAATTACTCTAGCGGATTCCAGGAAGGTCCGAAGGACCTGGGCCGGGTGTCAAACTTTTTACCACCATGAGGTGGTTGTGCGTACATGGGTGCCTACCACCCACGCCCTTCTCGTTCCCCGCATTTTGCCCCACGGATCCCCAGCGGCCTTAATTCCTTATTATAAGCACCTAGATTTGCTATAGCGGATTCCAGGAAGAGCCGAGGGACCTGGGCAGGGCGTCAAACTTCTTACCACCATGAGGTGGTTGTGCGTACATGGGTGCCTACCCGCCACGCCCTCCTGGTTCCTCGCATTTTGCCCCACAGACCCCCAGAGGCCTTAATTCCTTATTATAAGCACCTAGAATTGCTATAGCGGATTCCAGGAAGAGCCGAGGGTCCTGGGCCGGGTGTCAAACTTCTTACCACCATGAGGTGGTTGTGCGTACATGGGTGCCTACCCGCCACGCCCTCCTGGTTCCCCGCATTTTGCCCCACGGATCCCCAGAAGCTTTAATTCCTTAAAATTAGCACTTAGAATTGCTATAGCGGATTCCAGGAAGAGCCGAGGGACCTGGGCCGGGTGTCAAACTTTTTACCACCATGAGGTGGTTGCGCGTACATGGGTGCCTACCCGCCACGCCCTCCTGGTTCCCCGCATTTTGCCCCACGGACCCCCAGAGGCCTTAATTCCTTATTATAAGCACCTAGAATTGCTATAGCGGATTCCAGGAAGAGCCGAGGGACCTGGGCCGTGTGTCAAACTTCTTACCACCATGAGGTGGTTGTGCGTACATGGGTGCCTACCCACCACGCCCTCCTGGTTCCTCGCATTTTGCCCCACGGACCCCCAGAATCCTTAATTCCTTAATATAAGCAGCTAGAATTGCTATAGCGGATTCCACGAAGGGCCGAGGGACCTGGGCCGGGTATCAAACTTCTTACAACCTTGAGGTGGTTGTGCGTACATGGGTGCCTATCGACCACGCCCTCCTGGTTCCCCGCATTTTGCGCCACGGTTCCCCAGAGGCTTTAATTCCTTAATATAAGCACTTAGAATTGCTATAGCGGATTCCAGGAAGGGCCGAGGGACCTGGGCCGGGTGTCAAACTTCTTACAACCTTGAGGTGGTTGTGCGTACATGGGTGCCTACCCGCCACGCCATCCTGGTTCCTTGCATTTTGCCCAACGGACCCCCAGAATCCTTAATTCCTTAATATAAGCACGTAGAATTGCTATAGCGGATTCCAGGAAGAGCCGAGGGACCTGGGCCGGGTGTCAAACTTGTTACCACCATGAGGTGGTTGTGCGTAGATGGGGGCCTACCCGCCACACCCTCCTGGTTCCCTGCATTTTGCCCCACGGATCCCCAGAGGCCTTATTTCCTTAATATAAGCACCTAGAATTGCTATAGCGGATTCCAGGAAGAGCCGAGGGACCTGGGCCGGGTGTCAAACTTCTTACCACCTTGAGGTGGTTGTGCGTACATGGGTGCCTACCCGCCACGCCCTCCAGGTTCCCTGCATTTTGCCCAACGGATCCCCAGATGACTTATTTCCTTAATATAAGCACCTAGAATAACTCTAGCCGATTCCAGGAAGGTCCAAGGGACCTGGGCCGGGTGTCAAACTTCTTACCACCATAGGGTGGTTGTGCGTACATGAGTGCCTTCCCGCCACGCCCTTCTGGTTCCCCGCATTTTGCCCCACGGACCCCCAGAGGCCTTAATTCCTTATTATAAGCACCTAGAATTGCTATAGCGGATTCAAGGAAGAGCCGAGGGACCTGGGCCGGGTGTCAAACTTTTTACCACCATGAGGTGGTTGTGCGTACATGGGTGCCTACCCGCCACGCCCTCCTGGTTTCCCGCATTTTGCCCCACGAACCCCCAGAATCCTTAATTCCTTAATATAAGCACCTAGAATTGCTATAGCGGATTCCAGGAAAAGCCGAGGGACGTGGGCCGGGTGTCAAACTTCTTACCACCATGAGGTGGTTGTGCGTACGTGGGTGCCTACCACCCACGCCCTTCTCGTTCCCCGCATTTTGCCCCACGGATCCCCAGCGGCCTTAATTCCTTATTATAAGCACCTAGAATTGCTATAGCGGATTCCAGGAAGAGCCGAGGGACCTGGGCAGGGTGTCAAACTTCTTACCACCATGAGGTGATTGTGCGTACATGGGTGCCTACCCACCACGCCATCCTGGTTCCTTGCATTTTGCCCAACGGACCCCCAGAATCCTTAATTCCTTAATATAAGCACGTAGAATTGCTATAGCGGATTCCAGGAAGAGCCGAGGGACCTGGGCCGGGTGTCAAACTTGTTACCACCATGAGGTGGTTGTGCGTAGATGGGTGCCTACCCGCCACGCCCTCCTGGTTCCCTGCATTTTGCCCCACGGATCCCCAGAGGCCTTATTTCCTTAATATAAGCACCTAGAATTGCTATAGCGGATTCCAGGAAGAGCCGAGGGACCTGGGCCGGGTGTCAAACTTCTTACCACCTTGAGGTGGTTGTGCGTACATGGGTGCCTACCCGCCACGCCCTCCAGGTTCCCTGCATTTTGCCCAACGGATCCCCAGATGACTTATTTCCTTAATATAAGCACCTAGAATAACTCTAGCCGATTCCAGGAAGGTCCAAGGGACCTGGGCCGGGTGTCAAACTTCTTACCACCATAGGGTGGTTGTGCGTACATGAGTGCCTTCCCGCCACGCCCTTCTGGTTCCCCGCATTTTGCCCCACGGACCCCCAGAGGCCTTAATTCCTTATTATAAGCACCTAGAATTGCTATAGCGGATTCCAGGAAGAGCCGAGGGACCTGGGCCGGGTGTCAAACTTTTTACCACCATGAGGTGGTTGTGCGTACATGGGTGCCTACCCGCCACGCCCTCCTGGTTTCCCGCATTTTGCCCCACGAACCCCCAGAATCCTTAATTCCTTAATATAAGCACCTAGAATTGCTATAGCGGATTCCAGGAAAAGCCGAGGGACGTGGGCCGGGTGTCAAACTTCTTACCACCATGAGGTGGTTGTGCGTACGTGGGTGCCTACCACCCACGCCCTTCTCGTTCCCCGCATTTTGCCCCACGGATCCCCAGCGGCCTTAATTCCTTATTATAAGCACCTAGAATTGCTATAGCGGATTCCAGGAAGAGCCGAGGGACCTGGGCAGGGTGTCAAACTTCTTACCACCATGAGGTGATTGTGCGTACATGGGTGCCTACCCGCCACGCCCTCCTGGTTCCCTGCATTTTGCCCCACGGATCCCCAGAGGCCTTATTTCCTTAATATAAGCACCTAGAATTGCTATAGCGGATTCCAGGAAGAGCCGAGGGACCTGGGCCGGGTGTCAAACTTCTTACCACCTTGAGGTGGTTGTGCGTACATGGGTGCCTACCCGCCACGCCCTCCAGGTTCCCTGCATTTTGCCCAACGGATCCCCAGATGACTTATTTCCTTAATATAAGCACCTAGAATAACTCTAGCCGATTCCAGGAAGGTCCAAGGGACCTGGGCCGGGTGTCAAACTTCTTACCACCATAGGGTGGTTGTGCGTACATGAGTGCCTTCCCGCCACGCCCTCCTGGTTCCCCGCATATTGCCCCACGGACCCCCAGAGGCCTTAATTCCTTATTATAAGCACCTAGAATTGCTATAGCGGATTCCAGGAAGAGCCGAGGGACCTGGGCCGGGTGTCAAACTTCTTACCACCATGAGGTGGTTGTGCGTAGATGGGTGCCTACCCGCCACGCCCTCCTGGTTCCCTGCATTTTGCACCACGGATCCCCAGAGGCCTTATTTCCTTAATATAAGCACCTAGAATTGCTATAGCGGATTCCAGGAAGAGCCGAGGGACCTGGGCCGGGTGTCAAACTTCTTACCACCTTGAGGTGGTTGTGCGTACATGGGTGCCTACCCGCCACGCCCTCCAGGTTCCCTGCATTTTGCCCCACGGATCCCCAGATGACTTATTTCCTTAATATAAGCACCTAGAATTGCTATAGCGGATTCCAGGAAGAGCCGAGGGACCTGGGCCGGGTGTCAAACTTCTTACCACCATGAAGTGGTTTCGCGTACATGGGTGCCTACCCGCCACGCCCTCCTGGTTTCCCGCATTTTGCCCCACGAACCCCCAGAATCCTTAATTCCTTAATATAAGCACCTAGAATTGCTATAGCGGATTCCAGGAAGAGCCGAGGGAACTGGGCCGGGTGTCAAACTTCTTACCACCATGAGGTGGTTGTGCGTACGTGGGTGCCTACCACCCACGCCCTTCTCGTTCCCCGCATTTTGCCCCACGGATCCCCAGTGGCCTTAATTCCTTATTATAAGCACCTAGATTTGCTATAGCGGATTCCAGGAAGAGCCGAGGGACCTGGGCAGGGTGTCAAACTTCTTACCCCCATGAGGTGGTTGTGCGTACATGGGTGCCTACCCGCTACGCCCTCCTGGTTCCCCGCATTTTGCCCCACGGATCCCCAGAAGCTTTAATTCCTTAAAATTAGCACTTAGAATTGCTATAGCGGATTCCAGGAAGAGCCGAGGGACCTGGGCCGGGTGTCAAACTTCTTACCACCATGAGGTGGTTGTGCGTACATGGGTGCCTACCCACCACGCCCTCCTGGTTCCTCGCATTTTGCCCCACGGACCCCCAGAATCCTTAATTCCTTAATATAAGCAGCTAGAATTGCTATAGCGGATTCCAGGAAGGGCCGAGGGACCTGGGCCGGGTGTCAAACTTCTTACAACCTTGAGGTGGTTGTGCGTACATGGGTGCCTACCCGCCACGCCATCCTGGTTCCTTGCATTTTGCCCAACGGACCCCCAGAATCCTTAATTCCTTAATATAAGCACGTAGAATTGCTATAGCGGATTCCAGGAAGAGCCGAGGGACCTGGGCCGGGTGTCAAACTTCTTACCACCATGAGGTGGTTGTGCGTAGATGGGTGCCTACCCGCCACGCCCTCCTGGTTCCCTGCATTTTGCCCCACGGATCCCCAGAGGGCTTATTTCCTTAATATAAGCACCTAGAATTACTCTAGCGGATTCCAGGAAGGTCCGAAGGACCTGGGCCGGGTGTCAAACTTTTTACCACCATGAGGTGGTTGTGCGTACATGGGTGCCTACCACCCACGCCCTTCTCGTTCCCCGCATTTTGCCCCACGGATCCCCAGCGGCCTTAATTCCTTATTATAAGCACCTAGATTTGCTATAGCGGATTCCAGGAAGAGCCGAGGGACCTGGGCAGGGCGTCAAACTTCTTACCACCATGAGGTGGTTGTGCGTACATGGGTGCCTACCCGCCACGCCCTCCTGGTTCCTCGCATTTTGCCCCACAGACCCCCAGAGGCCTTAATTCCTTATTATAAGCACCTAGAATTGCTATAGCGGATTCCAGGAAGAGCCGAGGGACCTGGGCCGGGTGTCAAACTTCTTACCACCATGAGGTGGTTGCGCGTACATGGGTGCCTACCCGCCACGCCCTCCTGGTTCCCCGCATTTTGCCCCACGGACCCCCAGAGGCCTTAATTCCTTATTATAAGCACCTAGAATTGCTATAGCGGATTCCAGGAAGAGCCGAGGGACCTGGGCCGTGTGTCAAACTTCTTACCACCATGAGGTGGTTGTGCGTACATGGGTGCCTACCCACCACGCCCTCCTGGTTCCTCGCATTTTGCCCCACGGACCCCCAGAATCCTTAATTCCTTAATATAAGCAGCTAGAATTGCTATAGCGGATTCCACGAAGGGCCGAGGGACCTGGGCCGGGTATCAAACTTCTTACAACCTTGAGGTGGTTGTGCGTACATGGGTGCCTACCGACCACGCCCTCCTGGTTCCCCGCATTTTGCGCCACGGTTCCCCAGAGGCTTTAATTCCTTAATATAAGCACTTAGAATTGCTATAGCGGATTCCAGGAAGGGCCGAGGGACCTGGGCCGGGTGTCAAACTTCTTACAACCTTGAGGTGGTTGTGCGTACATGGGTGCCTACCCGCCACGCCATCCTGGTTCCTTGCATTTTGCCCAACGGACCCCCAGAATCCTTAATTCCTTAATATAAGCACGTAGAATTGCTATAGCGGATTCCAGGAAGAGCCGAGGGACCTGGGCCGGGTGTCAAACTTGTTACCACCATGAGGTGGTTGTGCGTAGATGGGTGCCTACCCGCCACACCCTCCTGGTTCCCTGCATTTTGCCCCACGGATCCCCAGAGGCCTTATTTCCTTAATATAAGCACCTAGAATTGCTATAGCGGATTCCAGGAAGAGCCGAGGGACCTGGGCCGGGTGTCAAACTTCTTACCACCTTGAGGTGGTTGTGCGTACATGGGTGCCTACCCGCCACGCCCTCCAGGTTCCCTGCATTTTGCCCAACGGATCCCCAGATGACTTATTTCCTTAATATAAGCACCTAGAATAACTCTAGCCGATTCCAGGAAGGTCCAAGGGACCTGGGCCGGGTGTCAAACTTCTTACCACCATAGGGTGGTTGTGCGTACATGAGTGCCTTCCCGCCACGCCCTCCTGGTTCCCCGCATTTTGCCCCACGGACCCCCAGAGGCCTTAATTCCTTATTATAAGCACCTAGAATTGCTATAGCGGATTCCAGGAAGAGCCGAGGGACCTGGGCCGGGTGTCAAACTTCTTACCACCATGAGGTGGTTGTGCGTACATGGGTGCCTACCCGCCACGCCCTTCTGGTTCCCCGCATTTTGCCCCACGGACCCCCAGAGGCCTTAATTCCTTATTATAAGCACCTAGAATTGCTATAGCGGATTCCAGGAAGAGCCGAGGGACCTGGGCCGGGTGTCAAACTTTTTACCACCATGAGGTGGTTGTGCGTACATGGGTGCCTACCCGCCACGCCCTCCTGGTTTCCCGCATTTTGCCCCACGAACCCCCAGAATCCTTAATTCCTTAATATAAGCACCTAGAATTGCTATAGCAGATTCCAGGAAAAGCCGAGGGACGTGGGCCGGGTGTCAAACTTCTTACCACCATGAGGTGGTTGTGCGTACGTGGGTGCCTACCACCCACGCCCTTCTCGTTCCCCGCATTTTGCCCCACGGATCCCCAGCGGCCTTAATTCCTTATTATAAGCACCTAGAATTGCTATAGCGGATTCCAGGAAGAGCCGAGGGACCTGGGCAGGGTGTCAAACTTCTTACCACCATGAGGTGATTGTGCGTACATGGGTGCCTACCCGCCACGCCCTCCTGGTTCCCCGCATTTTGCCCCACGAATCCCCAGAAACTTTAATTCCTTAAAATTAGCACTTAGAATTGCTATAGCGGATTCCAGGAAAAGCCGAGGGACCTGGGCCGGGTGTCAAACTTCTTACCACCATGAGGTGGTTGCGCGTACATGGGTGCCTACCCGCCACGCCCACCTGGTTCCCCGTATTTTGCCCCACGGACCCCCAGAGGCCTTAATTCCTTATTATAAGCACCTAGAATTGCTATAGCGGATTCCAGGAAGGGCCGAGGGACCTGGGCCGGGTATCAAACTTCTTACAACCTTGAGGTGGTTGTGCGTACATGGGTGCCTACCGACCACGCCCTCCTGGTTCCCCGCATTTTGCCCCACGGTTCCCCAGAGGCTTTAATTCCTTAATATAAGCACTTAGAATTGCTATAGCGGATTACAGGAAGGGCCGAGGGACCTGGGCCGGGTGTCAAACTTCTTACAACCTTGAGGTGGTTGTGCGTACATGGGTGCCTACCCGCCACGCCATCCTGGTTCCTTGCATTTTGCCCAACGGACCCCCAATATCCTTAATTCTATAATATAAGCACTTAGAATTGCTATAGCGGATTCCAGGAAGAGCCGAGGGACCTGGGCCGGGTGTCAAACTTCTTACCACCATGAAGTGGTTGCGCGTACATGGGTGCCTACCCGCCACACCCTCCTGGTTCCCCGCATTTTGCCCCACGGACCCCCAGAGGCCTTAATTCCTTATTATAAGCACCTAGAATTGCTATAGCGGATTCCAGGAAGAGCCGAGGGACCTGGGCCGGGTGTCAAACTTCTTACAACCTTGAGGTGGTTGTGCGTACATGGGTGCCTACCCGCCACGCCATCCTGGTTCCTTGCATTTTGCCCAACGGACCCCCAATATCCTTAATTCTATAATATAAGCACTTAGAATTGCTATAGCGGATTCCAGGAAGAGCCGAGGGACCTGGGCCGGGTGTCAAACTTCTTACCACCATGAAGTGGTTGCGCGTACATGGGTGCCTACCCGCCACACCCTCCTGGTTCCCCGCATTTTGCCCCACGGACCCCAAGAGGCCTTAATTCCTTATTATAAGCACCTAGAATTGCTATAGCGGATTCCAGGAAGAGCCGAGGGACCTGGGCCGGGTGTCAAACTTCTTACCACCATGAGGTGGTTGTGCGTAGATGGGTGCCTACCCGCCACGCCCTCCTGGTTCCCTGCATTTTGCCCCACGGATCCCCAGAGTCCTTAATTCCTTATTATAAGCACCTAGAATTGCTATAGCGGATTCCAGGAAGAGCCGAGGGACCTGGGCCGGGTGTCAAACTTCTTACCACCATGAGGTGGTTGTGCGTACATGGGTGCCTACCCGCCACGCCCTCCTGGTTCCCCGCATTTTGCCCCACGGACCCCCAGAGGCCTTAATTCCTTATTATAAGCACCTAGAATTGCTATAGCGGATTCCAGGAAGAGCCGAGGGACCTGGGCCGGGTGTCAAACTTCTTACCACCATGAGGTGGTTGTGCGTACATGGGTGCCTACCCACCACGCCCTCCTGGTTCCTCGCATTTTGCCCCACGGATCCCCAGAGTCCTTAATTCCTTATTATAAGCACCTAGAATTGCTATAGCGGATTCCAGGAAGAGCCGAGGGACCTGGGCCGGGTGTCAAACTTCTTACCACCATGAGGTGGTTGTGCGTACATGGGTGCCTACCCGCCACACCCTCCTGGTTTCCCGCATTTTGCCCCACGGATCCCCAGAGTCCTTAATTTCTTAACATAAGCACTTAGAATTGCTCTAGCGGATTCCAGGAAGAGCTGAGGGACCTGGGCAGGGTGTCAAACTTCTTACCACCATGAGGTGATTGTGCGTACATGGGTGCCTACCCGCCACGCCCTCCTGGTTCCCCGCATTTTGCCCCACGAATCCCCAGAAACTTTAATTCCTTAAAATTAGCACTTAGAATTGCTATAGCGGATTCCAGGAAGAGCCGAGGGACCTGGGCCGGGTGTCAAACTTCTTACCACCATGAGGTGGTTGCGCGTACATGGGTGCCTACCCGCCACGCCCACCTGGTTCCCCGTATTTTGCCCCACGGACCCCCAGAGGCCTTAATTCCTTATTATAAGCACCTAGAATTGCTATAGCGGATTCCAGGAAGGGCCGAGGGACCTGGGCCGGGTATCAAACTTCTTACAACCTTGAGGTGGTTGTGCGTACATGGGTGCCTACCGACCACGCCCTCCTGGTTCCCCGCATTTTGCCCCACGGTTCCCCAGAGGCTTTAATTCCTTAATATAAGCACTTAGAATTGCTATAGCGGATTACAGGAAGGGCCGAGGGACCTGGGCCGGGTGTCAAACTTCTTACAACCTTGAGGTGGTTGTGCGTACATGGGTGCCTACCCGCCACGCCATCCTGGTTCCTTGCATTTTGCCCAAAGGACCCCCAATATCCTTAATTCTATAATATAAGCACTTAGAATTGCTATAGCGGATTCCAGGAAAAGCCGAGGGACCTGGGCCGGGTGTCAAACTTCTTACCACCATGAAATGGTTGCGCGTACATGGGTGCCTACCCGCCACACCCTCCTGGTTCCCCGCATTTTGCCCCACGGACCCCCAGAGGCCTTAATTCCTTATTATAAGCACCTAGAATTGCTATAGCGGATTCCAGGAAGAGCCGAGGGACCTGGGCCGGGTGTCAAACTTCTTACAACCTTGAGGTGGTTGTGCGTACATGGGTGCCTACCCGCCACGCCATCCTGGTTCCTTGCATTTTGCCCAACGGACCCCCAATATCCTTAATTCTATAATATAAGCACTTAGAATTGCTATAGCGGATTCCAGGAAGAGCCGAGGGACCTGGGCCGGGTGTCAAACTTCTTACCACCATGAAGTGGTTGCGCGTACATGGGTGCCTACCCGCCACACCCTCCTGGTTCCCCGCATTTTGCCCCACGGACCCCAAGAGGCCTTAATTCCTTATTATAAGCACCTAGAATTGCTATAGCGGATTCCAGGAAGAGCCGAGGGACCTGGGCCGGGTGTCAAACTTCTTACCACCATGAGGTGGTTGTGCGTAGATGGATGCCTACCCGCCACGCCCTCCTGGTTCCCTGCATTTTGCCCCACGGATCCCCAGAGTCCTTAATTCCTTATTATAAGCACCTAGAATTGCTATAGCGGATTCCAGGAAGAGCCGAGGGACCTGGGCCGGGTGTCAAACTTCTTACCACCATGAGGTGGTTGTGCGTACATGGGTGCCTACCCGCCACGCCTTCCTGGTTCCCCGCATTTTGCCCCACGGACCCCCAGAGGCCTTAATTCCTTATTATAAGCACCTAGAATTGCTATAGCGGATTCCAGGAAGAGCCGAGGGACCTGGGCCGGGTGTCAAACTTCTTACCACCATGAGGTGGTTGTGCGTACATGGGTGCCTACCCACCACGCCCTCCTGGTTCCTCGCATTTTGCCCCACGGATCCCCAGAGGCCTTATTTCCTTAATATAAGCACCTAGAATTACTCTAGCGAATTCCAGGAAGGTCCGAGGGACCTGGGACGGGTGTCAAACTTCTTACCACCATGAGGTGGTTGTGCGTACATGGGTGCCTACCCGCCACGCCCTCCTGGTTCCCCGCATTTTGCCCCACGGACCCCCAGAGGCCTTAATTCCTTATTATAAGCACCTAGAATTGCTATAGCGGATTCCAGGAAGAGCCGAGGGACCTGGGCCGGGTGTCAAACTTCTTACCACCATGAGGTGGTTGTGCGTACATGGGTGCCTACCCGCCACGCCCTCCTGGTTCCCTGCATTTTGCACCACGGACCCTCAGAATCCTTAATTCCTTAATATAAGCACCTAGAATTGCTATAGCGGATTCCAGGAAGGGCCGAGGGACCTGGGCAGGGTGTCAAACTTCTTACAACCATGAGGTGGTTGTGCGTACATGGGTGCCTACCCGCCAGGCCCTCCTGGTTTCCCGCATTTTGCCCCACGGATCCCCAGAGTCCTTAATTTCTTAACATAAGCACTTAGAATTGCTCTAGCGGATTCCAGGAAGAGCTGAGGGACCTGGGCCGGGTGTCAAACTTCTTACCACCATGAGGTGGTTGTGCGTACGTGGGTGCCTACTACCCACGCCCTTCTCGTTCCCCGCATTTTGCCCCACGGATCCCCAGCGGCCTTAATTCCTTATTATAAGCACCTAGAATTGCTATAGCGGATTTCAGGAAGAGCCGAGGGACCTGGGCCGGGTGTCAAACTTCTTACCACCATGAGGTGGTTGTGCGTACATGGGCGCCTACCCGCCACGCCCTCCTGGTTCCTCGCATTTTGTCCCACGGACCCCCAGAATCCTTAATTCCTTAATATAAGAACCTAGAATTGCTATAGCGGATTCCAGGAAGAGCCGAGGGACCTGGGCCGGGTGTCAAACTTCTTACCACCATGAGGTGGTTGCGCGTACATTGGTGCCTACCCGCCACGCCCTCCTGGTTGCCCGCATTTTGCCCCACGAACCCCCAGAATCCTTAATTCCTTAATATAAGCACCTAGAATTGCTCTAGCGGATTCCAGGAAGGGCCAAGGGACCTGGGCTGGGTGTCAAACGTCTTACCACCATGAGGTGGTTGTGCGTACATGGGTGCCTACCCGCCACGCCCTCCTGGTTCCCTGCATTTTGCCATACGGATCCCCAGAGGCCTTATTTCCTTAATATAAGCACCTAGAATTACTCTAGCGAATTCCAGGAACCTCCGAGGGACCTGGGCCGGGTGTCAAACTTCTTACCACCATGAGGTGGTTGTGCGTACATGGGTGCCTACCCGCCACGCCCTCCTGGTTCCCTGCATTTTGCACCACGGATCCCCAGAGGCCTTAATTCCTTTACATAAGCACTTAGAATTGCTATAGCGGATTCCAGGAAGAGCCGAGGGACCTGGGCAGGGTGTCAAACTTCTTACCACCATGAGGTGATTGTGCGTACATGGGTGCCTACCCGCCACGCCCTCCTGGTTCCCCGCATTTTGCCCCACGGATCCCCAGAGGCTTTATTTCCTTAATATTAGCCCTTAGAATTGCTCTAGCGGATTCCAGGAAGAGCCGAGGGACCTGGGCCGGGTGTCAAACTTCTTACCACCATGAGGTGGTTGCGCGTACATGGGTGCCTACCCGCCACGCCCTCCTGGTTCCCCGCATTTTGCCCCACGGACCCCCAGAGGCCTTAATTCCTTATTATAAGCAACTAGAATTGCTATAGCGGATTCCAGGAAGAGCCGAGGGACCTGGGCCGGGTGTCAAACTTCTTACCACCATGAGGTGGATGTGCGTACATGGGCGCCTACCCGCCACGCCCTCCTGGTTCCTCGCATTTTGTCCCACGGACCCCCAGAATCCTTAATTCCTTAATATAAGAACCTAGAATTGCTATAGCGGATTCCAGGAAGAGCCGAGGGACCTGGGCCGGGTGTCAAACTTCTTACCACCATGAAGTGGTTTCGCGTACATGGGTGCCTACCCGCCACGCCCTCCTGGTTTCCCGCATTTTGCCCCACGAACCCCCAGAATCCTTAATTCCTTAATATAAGCACCTAGAATTGCTATAGCGGATTCCAGGAAGACCGAGGGAACTGGGCCGGGTGTCAAACTTCTTACCACCATGATGTGGTTGTGCGTACGTGGGTGCCTACCACCCACGCCCTTCTCGTTCCCCGCATTTTGCCCCCACGGATCCCCAGTGGCCTTAATTCCTTATTATAAGCACCTAGATTTGCTATAGCGGATTCCAGGAAGAGCCGAGGGACCTGGGCAGGGTGTCAAACTTCTTACCACCATGAGGTGATTGTGCGTACATGGGTGCCTACCCGCCACGCCCTCCTGGTTCCCCGCATTTTGCCCCACGGATCCCCAGAGGCTTTATTTCCTTAATATTAGCCCTTAGAATTGCTCTAGCGGATTCCAGGAAGAGCCGAGGGACCTGGGCCGGGTGTCAAACTTCTTACCACCATGAGGTGGTTGCGCGTACATGGGTGCCTACCCGCCACGCCCTCCTGGTTCCCCGCATTTTGCCCCACGGACCCCCAGAGGCCTTAATTCCTTATTATAAGCAACTAGAATTGCTATAGCGGATTCCAGGAAGAGCCGAGGGACCTGGGCCGGGTGTCAAACTTCTTACCACCATGAGGTGGATGTGCGTACATGGGCACCTACCCGCCACGCCCTCCTGGTTCCTTGCATTTTGTCCCACGGACCCCCAGAATCCTTAATTCCTTAATATAAGAACCTAGAATTGCTATAGCGGATTCCAGGAAGAGCCGAGGGACCTGGGCCGGGTGTCAAACTTCTTACCACCATGAAGTGGTTTCGCGTACATGGGTGCCTACCCGCCACGCCCTCCTGGTTTCCCGCATTTTGCCCCACGAACCCCCAGAATCCTTAATTCCTTAATATAAGCACCTAGAATTGCTATAGCGGATTCCAGGAAGAGCCGAGGGAACTGGGCCGGGTGTCAAACTTCTTACCACCATGAGGTGGTTGTGCGTACGTGGGTGCCTACCACCCACGCCCTTCTCGTTCCCCGCATTTTGCCCCACGGATCCCCAGTGGCCTTAATTCCTAATTATAAGCACCTAGATTTGCTATAGCGGATTCCAGGAAGAGCCGAGGGACCTGGGCAGGGTGTCAAACTTCTTACCCCCATGAGGTGGTTGTGCGTACATGGGTGCCTACCCGCTACGCCCTCCTGGTTCCCCGCATTTTGCCCCACGGATCCCCAGAAGCTTTAATTCCTTAAAATTAGCACTTAGAATTGCTATAGCGGATTCCAGGAAGAGCCGAGGGACCTGGGCCGGGTGTCAAACTTCTTACCACCATGAGGTGGTTGCGCGTACATGGGTGCCTACCCGCCACGCCCTCCTGGTTCCCCGCATTTTGCCCCACGGACCCCCAGAGGCCTTAATTCCTTATTATAAGCACCTAGAATTGCTATAGCGGATTCCAGGAAGAGCCGAGGGACCTGGGCCGTGTGTCAAACTTCTTACCACCATGAGGTGGTTGTGCGTACATGGGTGCCTACCCACCACGCCCTCCTGGTTCCTCGCATTTTGCCCCACGGACCCCCATAATCCTTAATTCCTTAATATAAGCAGCTAGAATTGCTATAGCGGATTCCAGGAAGGGCCGAGGGACCTGGGCCGGGTGTCAAACTTCTTACAACCTTGAGGTGGTTGTGCGTACATGGGTGCCTACCCGCCACGCCATCCTGGTTCCTTGCATTTTGCCCAACGGACCCCGAGAATCCTTAATTCCTTAATATAAGCACGTAGAATTGCTATAGCGGATTCCAGGAAGAGCCGAGGGACCTGGGCCGGGTGTCAAACTTCTTACCACCATGAGGTGGTTGTGCGTAGATGGGTGCCTACCCGCCACGCCCTCCTGGTTCCCTGCATTTTGCCCCACGGATCCCCAGAGGCCTTATTTCCTTAATATAAGCACCTAGAATTACTCTAGCGGATTCCAGGAAGGTCCGAAGGACCTGGGCCGGGTGTCAAACTTTTTACCACCATGAGGTGGTTGTGCGTACATGGGTGCCTACCACCCACGCCCTTCTCGTTCCCCGCATTTTGCCCCACGGATCCCCAGCGGCCTTAATTCCTTATTATAAGCACCTAGATTTGCTATAGCGGATTCCAGTAAGAGCCGAGGGACCTGGGCAGGGCGTCAAACTTCTTACCACCATGAGGTGGTTGTGCGTACATGGGTGCCTACCCGCCACGCCCTCCTGGTTCCCCGCATTTTGCCCCACAGACCCCCAGAGGCCTTAATTCCTTATTATAAGCACCTAGAATTGCTATAGCGGATTCCAGGAAGAGCCGAGGGACCTGGGCCGGGTGTCAAACTTTTTACCACCATGAGGTGGTTGTGCGTACATGGGTGCCTACCACCCACGCCCTTCTCGTTCCCCGCATTTTGCCCCACGGATCCCCAGCGGCCTTAATTCCTTATTATAAGCACCTAGATTTGCTATAGCGGATTCCAGTAAGAGCCGAGGGACCTGGGCCGGGTGTCAAACTTCTTACCACCATGAGGTGGTTGTGCGTACATGGGTGCCTACCCGCCACGCCCTCCTGGTTCCCCGCATTTTGCCCCACGGATCCCCAGAAGCTTTAAATCCTTAAAATTAGCACTTAGAATTGCTATAGCGGATTCCAGGAAGAGCCGAGGGACCTGGGCCGGGTGTCAAACTTCTTACCACCATGAGGTGGTTGCGCGTACATGGGTGCCTACCCGCCACGCCCTCCTGGTTCCCCGCATTTTGCCCCACGGACCCCCAGAGGCCTTAATTCCTTATTATAAGCACCTAGAATTGCTATAGCGGATTCCAGGAAGAGCCGAGGGACCTGGGCCGTGTGTCAAACTTCTTACCACCATGAGGTGGTTGTGCGTACATGGGTGCCTACCCACCACGCCCTCCTGGTTCCTCGCATTTTGCCCCACGGACCCCCAGAATCCTTAATTCCTTAATATAAGCAGCTAGAATTGCTATAGCGGATTCCAGGAAGGGCCGAGGGACCTGGGCCGGGTATCAAACTTCTTACAACCTTGAGGTGGTTGTGCGTACATGGGTGCCTACCGACCACGCCCTCCTGGTTCCCCGCATTTTGCGCCACGGTTCCCCAGAGGCTTTAATTCCTTAATATAAGCACTTAGAATTGCTATAGCGGATTCCAGGAAGGGCCGAGGGACCTGGGCCGGGTGTCAAACTTCTTACAACCTTGAGGTGGTTGTGCGTACATGGGTGCCTACCCGCCACGCCCTCCAGGTTCCCTGCATTTTGCCCAACGGATCCCCAGATGACTTATTTCCTTAATATAAGCACCTAGAATAACTCTAGCCGATTCCAGGAAGGTCCAAGGGACCTGGGCCGGGTGTCAAACTTCTTACCACCATAGGGTGGTTGTGCGTACATGAGTGCCTTCCCGCCACGCCCTCCTGGTTCCCCGCATTTTGCCCCACGGACCCCCAGAGGCCTTAATTCCTTATTATAAGCACCTAGAATTGCTATAGCGGATTCCAGGAAGAGCCGAGGGACCTGGGCCGGGTGTCAAACTTTTTACCACCATGAGGTGGTTGTGCGTACATGGGTGCCTACCCGCCACGCCCTTCTGGTTCCCCGCATTTTGCCCCACGGACCCCCAGAGGCCTTAATTCCTTATTATAAGCACCTAGAATTGCTATAGCGGATTCCAGGAAGAGCCGAGGGACCTGGGCCGGGTGTCAAACTTTTTACCACCATGAGGTGGTTGTGCGTACATGGGTGCCTACCCGCCACGCCCTCCTGGTTTCCCGCATTTTGCCCCACGAACCCCCAGAATCCTTAATTCCTTAATATAAGCACCTAGAATTGCTATAGCGGATTCCAGGAAAAGCCGAGGGACCTGGGCCGGGTGTCAAACTTCTTACCACCATGAGGTGGTTGTGCGTACGTGGGTGCCTACCACCCACGCCCTTCTCGTTCCCCGCATTTTGCCCCACGGATCCCCAGCGGCCTTAATTCCTTATTATAAGCACCTAGAATTGCTATAGCGGATTCCAGGAAGAGCCGAGGGACCTGGGCAGGGTTTCAAACTTCTTACCACCATGAGGTGATTGTGCGTACATGGGTGCCTACCCGCCACGCCCTCCTGGTTCCCCGCATTTTGCCCCACGAATCCCCAGAAGCTTTAATTCCTTAAAATTAGCACTTAGAATTGCTATAGCGGATTCCAGGAAGAGCCGAGGGACCTGGGCCGGGTGTCAAACTTCTTACCACCATGAGGTGGTTGCGCGTACATGGGTGCCTACCCGCCACGCCCACCTGGTTCCCCGTATTTTGCCCCACGGACCCCCAGAGGCCTTAATTCCTTATTATAAGCACCTAGAATTGCTATAGCGGATTCCAGGAAGGGCCGAGGGACCTGGGCCGGGTATCAAACTTCTTACAACCTTGAGGTGGTTGTGCGTACATGGGTGCCTACCGACCACGCCCTCCTGGTTCCCCGCATTTTGCCCCACGGTTCCCCAGAGGCTTTAATTCCTTAATATTAGCACTTAGAATTGCTATAGCGGATTACAGGAAGGGCCGAGGGACCTGGGCCGGGTGTCAAACTTCTTACAACCTTGAGGTGGTTGTGCGTACATGGGTGCCTACCCGCCACGCCATCCTGGTTCCTTGCATTTTGCCCAACGGACCCCCAATATCCTTAATTCTATAATATAAGCACTTAGAATTGCTATAGCGGATTCCAGGAAGAGCCGAGGGACCTGGGCCGGGTGTCAAACTTCTTACCACCATGAAGTGGTTGCGCGTACATGGGTGCCTACCCGCCACGCCCTCCAGGTTCCCTGCATTTTGCCCAACGGATCCCCAGATGACTTATTTCCTTAATATAAGCACCTAGAATTACTCTAGCCGATTCCAGGAAGGTCCAAGGGACCTGGGCCGGGTGTCAAACTTCTTACCACCATGGGGTGGTTGTGCGTACATGAGTGCCTTCCCGCCACGCCCTCCTGGTTCCCCGCATTTTGCCCCACGGACCCCCAGAGGCGTTAATTCCTTATTATAAGCACCTAGAATTGCTATAGCGGATTCCAGGAAGAGCCGAGGGACCTGGGCCGGGTGTCAAACTTCTTACCACCATGAGGTGGTTGTGCGTACATGGGTGCCTACCCGCCACGCCCTTCTGGTTCCCCGCATTTTGCCCCACGGACCCCCAGAGGCCTTAATTCCTTATTATAAGCACCTAGAATTGCTATAGCGGATTCCAGGAAGAGCCGAGGGACCTGGGCCGGGTGTCAAACTTTTTACAACCATGAGGTGGTTGTGCGTACATGGGTGCCTACCCGCCACGCCCTCCTGGTTTCCCGCATTTTGCCCCACGAACCCCCAGAATCCTTAATTCCTTAATATAAGCACCTAGAATTGCTATAGCGGATTCCAGGAAAAGCCGAGGGACCTGGGCCGGGTGTCAAACTTCTTACCACCATGAGGTGGTTGTGCGTACGTGGGTGCCTACCACCCACGCCCTTCTCGTTCCCCGCATTTTGCCCCACGTATCCCCAGCGGCTTTAATTCCTTATTATAAGCACCTAGAATTGCTATAGCGGATTCCAGGAAGAGCCGAGGGACCTGGGCAGGGTGTCAAACTTCTTACCACCATGAGGTGATTGTGCGTACATGGGTGCCTACCCGCCACGCCCTCCTGGTTCCCCGCATTTTGCCCCACGAATCCCCAGAAGCTTTAATTCCTTAAAATTAGCACTTAGAATTGCTATAGCGGATTCCAGGAAGAGCCGAGGGACCTGGGCCGGGTGTCAAACTTCTTACCACCATGAGTTGGTTGCGCGTACATGGGTGCCTACCCGCCACGCCCACCTGGTTCCCCGTATTTTGCCCCACGGACCCCCAGAGGCCTTAATTCCTTATTATAAGCACCTAGAATTGCTATAGCGGATTCCAGGAAGGGCCGAGGGACCTGGGCCGGGTATCAAACTTCTTACAACCTTGAGGTGGTTGTGCGTACATGGGTGCCTACCGACCACGCCCTCCTGGTTCCCCGCATTTTGCCCCACGGTTCCCCAGAGGCTTTAATTCCTTAATATAAGCACTTAGAATTGCTATAGCGGATTCCAGGAAGAGCCGAGGGACCTGGGCAGGGTGTCAAACTTCTTACCACCATGAGGTGATTGTGCGTACATGGGTGCCTACCCGCCACGCCCTCCTGGTTCCCCGCATTTTGCCCCACGGGTCCCCAGAAGCTTTAATTCCTTAAAATTAGCACTTAGAATTGCTATAGCGGATTCGAGGAAGAGTCGAGGGACCTGGGCCGGGTGTCAAACTTCTTACCACCATGAGGTGGTTGCGCGTACATGGGTGCCTACCCGACACGCCCTCCTGGTTCCCCGCATTTTGCCCCACGGACCCCCAGAGGCCTTAATTCCTTATTATAAGCACCTAGAATTGTTATAGCGGATTCCAGGAAGGGCCGAGGGACCTGGGTCGGGTATCAAACTTCTTACAACCTTGAGGTGGTTGTGCGTACATGGGTGCCTACCGACCACGCCCTCCTGGTTCCCCGCATTTTGCCCCACGGATCCCCAGAAGCTTTATTTTATTAATATTAGCACTTAGAATTGCTCTAGCGGATTCCAGGAAGGTCCAAGGGACCTGGGCCGGGTGTCAAACTTCTTACCACCATGGGGTGGTTGTGCGTACATGGGTGCCTACCCGCCACGCCCTCCTGGTTCCCCGCATTTTGCCCCACGGACCCCCAGAGGCCTTAATTCCTTATTATAAGCACCTAGAATTGCTATAGCGGATACCAGGAAGAGCCGAGGGACCTGGGCCGGGTGTCAAACTTCTTACCACCATGAGGTGGTTGTGCGTACATGGGTGCCTACCCGCCACGCCCTTCTGGTTCCCCGCATTTTGCCCCACGGACCCCCAGAGGCCTTAATTCCTTATTATAAGCACCTAGAATTGCTATAGCGGATTCCAGGAAGGGCCGAGGGACCTGGGTCGGGTATCAAACTTCTTACAACCTTGAGGTGGTTGTGCGTACATGGGTGCCTACCGACCACGCCCGCCTGGTTCCCCGCATTTTGCCCCACGGTTCCCCAGAGGCTTTAATTCCTTAATATAAGCACTTAGAATTGCTATAGCGGATTCCAGGAAGGGCCGAGGGACCTGGGCCGGGTGTCAAACTTCTTACAACCTTGAGGTGGTTGTGCGTACATGGGTGCCTACCCGCCACGCCATCCTGGTTCCTTGCATTTTGCCCAACGGACCCCCACTATCCTTAATTCCTTAATATAAGCACCTAGAATTGCTATAGCGGATTCCAGGAAGAGCCGAGGGACCTGGGCCGGGTGTCAAACTTCTTACCACCATGAGGTGGTTGCGCGTACATGGGTGCCTACCCGCCATGCCCTCCTGGTTCCCCGCATTTTGCCCCACGGACCACCAGAGGCCTTAATTCCTTATTATAAGCACCTAGAATTGCTATAGAGGATTCCAGGAAGGTCCGAGGGACCTGGGCCGGGTGTCAAACTTTTTACCACCATGAGGTGGTTGTGCGTACATGGGTGCCTACCCGCCACGCCCTCCTGGTTCCCCGCATTTTGCCCCACGGACCCCCAGAGGCCTTAATTCCTTATTATAAGCACCTAGAATTGCTATAGCGGATTCCAGGAAGAGCCGAGGGACCTGGGCAGGGTGTCAAACTTCTTACCACCTTGAGGTGGTTGTGCGTACATGGGTGCCTACCCGCCACGCCCTCCAGGTTCCCTGCATTTTGCCCCACGGATCCCCAGATGACTTATTTCCTTAATATAAGCACCTAGATATACTCTAGCGGATTCCAGGAAGGTCCAAGGGACCTGGGCCGGGTGTTAAACTTCTTACCACCATGGGGTGGTTGTGCGTACATGAGTGCCTTCCCGCCACGCCCTCCTGGTTCCCCGCATTTTGCCCCACGGACCCCCACAGTCCTTAATTCCTTATTATAAGCACCTAGAATTGCTATAGCGGATTCCAGGAAGAGCCGAGGGACCTGGGCCGGGTGTCAAACTTCTTACCACCATGAGGTGGTTGTGCGTACATGGGTGCCTACCCGCCACGCCCTCCTGGTTCCCCGCATTTTGCCCCACGGACCCCCAGAGGCCTTAATTCCTTATTATAAGCACCTAGAATTGCTATAGCGGATTCCAGGAAGAGCCGAAGGACCTGGGCCGGGTGTCAAACTTTTTACCACCACGAGGTGGTTGTGCGTACATGGGTGCCTACCCGCCACGCCCTCCTGGTTCCTCGCATTTTGCCCCACGGACCCTCAGAATCCTTAATTCCTTAATATAAGCACCTAGAATTGCTATAGCGGATTCCAGGAAGGGCCGTGGGACCTGGGCCGGGTGTCAAACTTCTTACAACTTTGAGGTGGTTGTGCGTACATGGGTGCCTACCCGCCACGCCCTCCTGGTTCCCCGCATTTTGCCCCACGGATCCCCAGAGACCTTAATTCCTTAATATAAGCACCTAGAATTGCTATAGCGGATTCCAGGAAGGTCCAAGGGACCTGGGCCGGGTGTCAAACTTTTTACCACCATGAGGTGGTTGTGCGTACATGGGTGCCTACCCGCCACGCCCTCCTGGTTTCCCGCATTTTGCCCCACGAACCCCCAGAATCCTTAATTCCTTAATATAAGCACCTAGAATTGCTATAGCGGATTCCAGGAAGGGCCGAGGGACCTGGGCCGGGTGTCAAACTTCTTACCACTATGAGGTGGTTGTGCGTACGTGGGTGCCTACCACCCACGCCCTTCTCGTTCCCCGCATTTTGCCCCACGGACCCCCAGAGGCCTTAATTCCTTATTATAAGCACCTAGAATTGCTATAGCGGATTCCAGGAAGAGCCGAGGGACCTGGGCAGGGTGTCAAACTTCTTACCACCTTGAGGTGGTTGTGCGTACATGGGTGCCTACCCGCCACGCCCTCCAGGTTCCCTGCATTTTGCCCCTCGGATCCCCAGATGACTTATTTCCTTAATATAAGCACCTAGAATTGCTATAGCGGATTCCAGGAAGACCCGAAGGACCTGGGCCTGGTGTCAAACTTTTTACCACCACGAGGTGGTTGTGCGTACATGAGTGCCTACCCGCCACGCCCTCCTGGTTCCTCGCATTTTGCCCCACGGACCCTCAGAATCCTTAATTCCTTAATATAAGCACCTAGAATTGCTATAGCGGATTCCAGGAAGGGCCGTGGGACCTGGGCCGGGTGTCAAACTTCTTACAACTTTGAGGTGGTTGTGCGTACATGGGTGCCTACCCGCCACGCCCTCCTGGTTCCCCGCATTTTGCCCCACGGATCCCCAGAAGCTTTATTTCATTAATATTAGCACTTAGAATTGCTCTAGCGGATTCCAGGAAAAGCCGAGGGACCTGGGCCGTGTATCAAACTTCTTACCACCATGAGGTGGTTGTGCGTACATGGGTGCCTACCCGCCACGCCCTCCTGGTTCCTCGCATTTTGCCCCACGGATCCCCAGAGACCTTAATTCCTTAATATAAGCACCTAGAATTGCTATAGCGGATTCCAGGAAGGTCCAAGGGACCTGGGCCGGGTGTCAAACTTCTTACCACCATGGGGTGGTTGTGCGTACATGAGTGCCTTCCCGCCACGCCCTCCTGGTTCCCCGCATTTTGCCCCACGGACCCCCAGAGGCCTTAATTCCTTATTATAAGCACCTAGAATTGCTATAGCGGATTCCAGGAAGAGCCGAGGGACCTGGGCCGGGTGTCAAACTTCTTACCACCATGAGGTGGTTGTGCGTACATGGGTGCCTACCCGCCACGCCCTTCTGGTTCCCCGCATTTTGCCCCACGGACCCCCAGAGGCCTTAATTCCTTATTATAAGCACCTAGAATTGCTATAGCGGATTCCAGGAAGAGCCGAGGGACCTGGGCCGGGTGTCAAACTTTTTACCACCATGAGGTGGTTGTGCGTACATGGGTGCCTACCCGCCACGCCCTCCTGGTTCCCCGCATTTTGCCCCACGGATCCCCAGAAGCTTTAATTCCTTAAAATTAGCACTTAGAATTGCTATAGCGGATTCGAGGAAGAGCCGAGGGACCTGGGCCGGGTGTCAAACTTCTTACCACCATGAGGTGGTTGCGCGTACATGGGTGCCTACCCGACACGCCCTCCTGGTTCCCCGCATTTTGCCCCACGGACCCCCAGAGGCTTTAATTCCTTATTATAAGCACCTAGAATTGCTATAGCGGATTCCAGGAAGGGCCGAGGGACCTGGGTCGGGTATCAAACTTCTTACAACCTTGAGGTGGTTGTGCGTACATGGGTGCCTACCGACCACGCCCTCCTGGTTCCCCGCATTTTGCCCCACGGTTCCCCAGAGGCTTTAATTCCTTAATATAAGCACCTAGAATTGCTATAGCGGATTCCAGGAAGGTCCGAGGGACCTGGGCCGGGTGTCAAACTTCTTACAACCTTGAGGTGGTTGTGCGTACATGGGTGCCTACCCGCCACGCCATCCTGGTTCCTTGCATTTTGCCCAACGGACCCCCAATATCCTTAATTCCTTAATATAAGCACCTAGAATTGCTATAGCGGATTCCAGGAAGAGCCGAGGGACCTGGGCCGGGTGTCAAACTTCTTACCACCATGAGGTGGTTGCGCGTACATGGGTGCCTACCCGCCATGCCCTCCTGGTTCCCCGCATTTTGCCCCACGGACCCCCAGAGGCCTTAATTCCTTATTATAAGCACCTAGAATTGCTATAGCGGATTCCAGGAAGGTCCGAGGGACCTGGGCCGGGTGTCAAACTTTTTACCACCATGAGGTGGTTGTGCGTACATGGGTGCCTACCCGCCACGCCCTCCTGGTTCCCCGCATTTTGCCCCACGGACCCCCAGAGGCCTTAATTCCTTATTATAAGCACCTAGAATTGCTATAGCGGATTCCAGGAAGAGCCGAGGGACCTGGGCAGGGTGTCAAACTTCTTACCACCTCGAGGTGGTTGTGCGTACATGGGTGCCTACCCGCCACGCCCTCCAGGTTCCCAGCATTTTGCCCCACGGACCCCCAGATGACTTATTTCCTTAATATAAGCACCTAGATATACTCTAGCGGATTCCAGGAAGGTCCAAGGGACCTGGGCCGGGTGTTAAACTTCTTACCACCATGGGGTGGTTGTGCGTACATGAGTGCCTTCCCGCCACGCCCTCCTGGTTCCCCGCATTTTGCCCCACGGGCCCCCAGAGTCCTTAATTCCTTATTATAAGCACCTAGAATTGCTATAGCGGATTCCAGGAAGAGCCGAGGGACCTGGGCCGGGTGTCAAACTTCTTACCACCATGAGGTGGTTGCGCGTACATGGGTGCCTACCCGCCACGCCCTCCTGGTTCCCCGCATTTTGCCCCACGGACCCCCAGAGGCCTTAATTCCTTATTATAAGCACCTAGAATTGCTATAGCGGATTCCAGGAAGACCCGAAGGACCTGGGCCGGGTGTCAAACTTTTTACCACCACGAGGTGGTTGTGCGTACATGAGTGCCTACCCGCCACGCCCTCCTGGTTCCTCGCATTTTGCCCCACGGACCCTCAGAATCCTTAATTCCTTAATATAAGCACCTAGAATTGCTATAGCGGATTCCAGGAAGGGCCGTGGGACCTGGGCCGGGTGTCAAACTTCTTACAACTTTGAGGTGGTTGTGCGTACATGGGTGCCTACCCGCCACGCCCTCCTGGTTCCCCGCATTTTGCCCCACGGATCCCCAGAAGCTTTATTTCATTAATATTAGCACTTAGAATTGCTCTAGCGGATTCCAGGAAAAGCCGAGGGACCTGGGCCGTGTATCAAACTTCTTACCACCATGAGGTGGTTGTGCGTACATGGGTGCCTACCCGCCACGCCCTCCTGGTTCCTCGCATTTTGCCCCACGGATCCCCAGAGACCTTAATTCCTTAATATAAGCACCTAGAATTGCTATAGCGGATTCCAGGAAGGTCCAAGGGACCTGGGCCGGGTGTCAAACTTCTTACCACCATGGGGTGGTTGTGCGTACATGAGTGCCTTCCCGCCACGCCCTCCTGGTTCCCCGCATTTTGCCCCACGGACCCCCAGAGGCCTTAATTCCTTATTATAAGCACCTAGAATTGCTATAGCGGATTCCAGGAAGAGCCGAGGGACCTGGGCCGGGTGTCAAACTTCTTACCACCATGAGGTGGTTGTGCGTACATGGGTGCCTACCCGCCACGCCCTTCTGGTTCCCCGCATTTTGCCCCACGGACCCCCAGAGGCCTTAATTCCTTATTATAAGCACCTAGAATTGCTATAGCGGATTCCAGGAAGAGCCGAGGGACCTGGGCCGGGTGTCAAACTTTTTACCACCATGAGGTGGTTGTGCGTACATGGGTGCCTACCCGCCACGCCCTCCTGGTTCCCCGCATTTTGCCCCACGGATCCCCAGAAGCTTTAATTCCTTAAAATTAGCACTTAGAATTGCTATAGCGGATTCGAGGAAGAGCCGAGGGACCTGGGCCGGGTGTCAAACTTCTTACCACCATGAGGTGGTTGCGCGTACATGGGTGCCTACCCGACACGCCCTCCTGGTTCCCCGCATTTTGCCCCACGGACCCCCAGAGGCCTTAATTCCTTATTATAAGCACCTAGAATTGCTATAGCGGATTCCAGGAAGGGCCGAGGGACCTGGGTCGGGTATCAAACTTCTTACAACCTTGAGGTGGTTGTGCGTACATGGGTGCCTACCGACCACGCCCTCCTGGTTCCCCGCATTTTGCCCCACGGTTCCCCAGAGGCTTTAATTCCTTAATATAAGCACTTAGAATTGCTATAGCGGATTCCAGGAAGGGCCGAGGGACCTGGGCCGGGTGTCAAACTTCTTACAACCTTGAGGTGGTTGTGCGTACATGGGTGCCTACCCGCCACGCCATCCTGGTTCCTTGCATTTTGCCCAACGGACCCCCAATATCCTTAATTCCTTAATATAAGCACCTAGAATTGCTATAGCGGATTCCAGGAAGAGCCGAGGGACCTGGGCCGGGTGTCAAACTTCTTACCACCATGAGGTGGTTGCGCGTACATGGGTGCCTACCCGCCATGCCCTCCTGGTTCCCCGCATTTTGCCCCACGGACCCCCAGAGGCCTTAATTCCTTATTATAAGCACCTAGAATTGCTATAGCGGATTCCAGGAAGGTCCGAGGGACCTGGGCCGGGTGTCAAACTTTTTACCACCATGAGGTGGTTGTGCGTACATGGGTGCCTACCCGCCACGCCCTCCTGGTTCCCCGCATTTTGCCCCACGGACCCCCAGAGGCCTTAATTCCTTATTATAAGCACCTAGAATTGCTATAGCGGATTCCAGGAAGAGCCGAGGGACCTGGGCAGGGTGTCAAACTTCTTACCACCTTGAGGTGGTTGTGCGTACATGGGTGCCTACCCGCCACGCCCTCCAGGTTCCCAGCATTTTGCCCCACGGACCCCCAGATGACTTATTTCCTTAATATAAGCACCTAGATATACTCTAGCGGATTCCAGGAAGGTCCAAGGGACCTGGGCCGGGTGTTAAACTTCTTACCACCATGGGGTGGTTGTGCGTACATGAGTGCCTTCCCGCCACGCCCTCCTGGTTCCCCGCATTTTGCCCCACGGGCCCCCAGAGTCCTTAATTCCTTATTATAAGCACCTAGAATTGCTATAGCGGATTCCAGGAAGAGCCGAGGGACCTGGGCCGGGTGTCAAACTTCTTACCACCATGAGGTGGTTGCGCGTACATGGGTGCCTACCCGACACGCCCTCCTGGTTCCCCGCATTTTGCCCCACGGACCCCCAGAGGCCTTAATTCCTTATTATAAGCACCTAGAATTGTTATAGCGGATTCCAGGAAGGGCCGAGGGACCTGGGTCGGGTATCAAACTTCTTACAACCTTGAGGTGGTTGTGCGTACATGGGTGCCTACCGACCACGCCCTCCTGGTTCCCCGCATTTTGCCCCACGGATCCCCAGAAGCTTTATTTTATTAATATTAGCACTTAGAATTGCTCTAGCGGATTCCAGGAAGGTCCAAGGGACCTGGGCCGGGTGTCAAACTTCTTACCACCATGGGGTGGTTGTGCGTACATGGGTGCCTACCCGCCACGCCCTCCTGGTTCCCCGCATTTTGCCCCACGGACCCCCAGAGGCCTTAATTCCTTATTATAAGCACCTAGAATTGCTATAGCGGATACCAGGAAGAGCCGAGGGACCTGGGCCGGGTGTCAAACTTCTTACCACCATGAGGTGGTTGTGCGTACATGGGTGCCTACCCGCCACGCCCTTCTGGTTCCCCGCATTTTGCCCCACGGACCCCCAGAGGCCTTAATTCCTTATTATAAGCACCTAGAATTGCTATAGCGGATTCCAGGAAGGGCCGAGGGACCTGGGTCGGGTATCAAACTTCTTACAACCTTGAGGTGGTTGTGCGTACATGGGTGCCTACCGACCACGCCCGCCTGGTTCCCCGCATTTTGCCCCACGGTTCCCCAGAGGCTTTAATTCCTTAATATAAGCACTTAGAATTGCTATAGCGGATTCCAGGAAGGGCCGAGGGACCTGGGCCGGGTGTCAAACTTCTTACAACCTTGAGGTGGTTGTGCGTACATGGGTGCCTACCCGCCACGCCATCCTGGTTCCTTGCATTTTGCCCAACGGACCCCCAATATCCTTAATTCCTTAATATAAGCACCTAGAATTGCTATAGCGGATTCCAGGAAGAGCCGAGGGACCTGGGCCGGGTGTCAAACTTCTTACCACCATGAGGTGGTTGCGCGTACATGGGTGCCTACCCGCCATGCCCTCCTGGTTCCCCGCATTTTGCCCCACGGACCACCAGAGGCCTTAATTCCTTATTATAAGCACCTAGAATTGCTATAGAGGATTCCAGGAAGGTCCGAGGGACCTGGGCCGGGTGTCAAACTTTTTACCACCATGAGGTGGTTGTGCGTACATGGGTGCCTACCCGCCACGCCCTCCTGGTTCCCCGCATTTTGCCCCACGGACCCCCAGAGGCCTTAATTCCTTATTATAAGCACCTAGAATTGCTATAGCGGATTCCAGGAAGAGCCGAGGGACCTGGGCAGGGTGTCAAACTTCTTACCACCTTGAGGTGGTTGTGCGTACATGGGTGCCTACCCGCCACGCCCTCCAGGTTCCCTGCATTTTGCCCCACGGATCCCCAGATGACTTATTTCCTTAATATAAGCACCTAGATATACTCTAGCGGATTCCAGGAAGGTCCAAGGGACCTGGGCCGGGTGTTAAACTTCTTACCACCATGGGGTGGTTGTGCGTACATGAGTGCCTTCCCGCCACGCCCTCCTGGTTCCCCGCATTTTGCCCCACGGACCCCCACAGTCCTTAATTCCTTATTATAAGCACCTAGAATTGCTATAGCGGATTCCAGGAAGAGCCGAGGGACCTGGGCCGGGTGTCAAACTTCTTACCACCATGAGGTGGTTGTGCGTACATGGGTGCCTACCCGCCACGCCCTCCTGGTTCCCCGCATTTTGCCCCACGGACCCCCAGAGGCCTTAATTCCTTATTATAAGCACCTAGAATTGCTATAGCGGATTCCAGGAAGAGCCGAAGGACCTGGGCCGGGTGTCAAACTTTTTACCACCACGAGGTGGTTGTGCGTACATGGGTGCCTACCCGCCACGCCCTCCTGGTTCCTCGCATTTTGCCCCACGGACCCTCAGAATCCTTAATTCCTTAATATAAGCACCTAGAATTGCTATAGCGGATTCCAGGAAGGGCCGTGGGACCTGGGCCGGGTGTCAAACTTCTTACAACTTTGAGGTGGTTGTGCGTACATGGGTGCCTACCCGCCACGCCCTCCTGGTTCCCCGCATTTTGCCCCACGGATCCCCAGAGACCTTAATTCCTTAATATAAGCACCTAGAATTGCTATAGCGGATTCCAGGAAGGTCCAAGGGACCTGGGCCGGGTGTCAAACTTTTTACCACCATGAGGTGGTTGTGCGTACATGGGTGCCTACCCGCCACGCCCTCCTGGTTTCCCGCATTTTGCCCCACGAACCCCCAGAATCCTTAATTCCTTAATATAAGCACCTAGAATTGCTATAGCGGATTCCAGGAAGGGCCGAGGGACCTGGGCCGGGTGTCAAACTTCTTACCACTATGAGGTGGTTGTGCGTACGTGGGTGCCTACCACCCACGCCCTTCTCGTTCCCCGCATTTTGCCCCACGGACCCCCAGAGGCCTTAATTCCTTATTATAAGCACCTAGAATTGCTATAGCGGATTCCAGGAAGAGCCGAGGGACCTGGGCAGGGTGTCAAACTTCTTACCACCTTGAGGTGGTTGTGCGTACATGGGTGCCTACCCGCCACGCCCTCCAGGTTCCCTGCATTTTGCCCCTCGGATCCCCAGATGACTTATTTCCTTAATATAAGCACCTAGAATTGCTATAGCGGATTCCAGGAAGACCCGAAGGACCTGGGCCTGGTGTCAAACTTTTTACCACCACGAGGTGGTTGTGCGTACATGAGTGCCTACCCGCCACGCCCTCCTGGTTCCTCGCATTTTGCCCCACGGACCCTCAGAATCCTTAATTCCTTAATATAAGCACCTAGAATTGCTATAGCGGATTCCAGGAAGGGCCGTGGGACCTGGGCCGGGTGTCAAACTTCTTACAACTTTGAGGTGGTTGTGCGTACATGGGTGCCTACCCGCCACGCCCTCCTGGTTCCCCGCATTTTGCCCCACGGATCCCCAGAAGCTTTATTTCATTAATATTAGCACTTAGAATTGCTCTAGCGGATTCCAGGAAAAGCCGAGGGACCTGGGCCGTGTATCAAACTTCTTACCACCATGAGGTGGTTGTGCGTACATGGGTGCCTACCCGCCACGCCCTCCTGGTTCCTCGCATTTTGCCCCACGGATCCCCAGAGACCTTAATTCCTTAATATAAGCACCTAGAATTGCTATAGCGGATTCCAGGAAGGTCCAAGGGACCTGGGCCGGGTGTCAAACTTCTTACCACCATGGGGTGGTTGTGCGTACATGAGTGCCTTCCCGCCACGCCCTCCTGGTTCCCCGCATTTTGCCCCACGGACCCCCAGAGGCCTTAATTCCTTATTATAAGCACCTAGAATTGCTATAGCGGATTCCAGGAAGAGCCGAGGGACCTGGGCCGGGTGTCAAACTTCTTACCACCATGAGGTGGTTGTGCGTACATGGGTGCCTACCCGCCACGCCCTTCTGGTTCCCCGCATTTTGCCCCACGGACCCCCAGAGGCCTTAATTCCTTATTATAAGCACCTAGAATTGCTATAGCGGATTCCAGGAAGAGCCGAGGGACCTGGGCCGGGTGTCAAACTTTTTACCACCATGAGGTGGTTGTGCGTACATGGGTGCCTACCCGCCACGCCCTCCTGGTTCCCCGCATTTTGCCCCACGGATCCCCAGAAGCTTTAATTCCTTAAAATTAGCACTTAGAATTGCTATAGCGGATTCGAGGAAGAGCCGAGGGACCTGGGCCGGGTGTCAAACTTCTTACCACCATGAGGTGGTTGCGCGTACATGGGTGCCTACCCGACACGCCCTCCTGGTTCCCCGCATTTTGCCCCACGGACCCCCAGAGGCTTTAATTCCTTATTATAAGCACCTAGAATTGCTATAGCGGATTCCAGGAAGGGCCGAGGGACCTGGGTCGGGTATCAAACTTCTTACAACCTTGAGGTGGTTGTGCGTACATGGGTGCCTACCGACCACGCCCTCCTGGTTCCCCGCATTTTGCCCCACGGTTCCCCAGAGGCTTTAATTCCTTAATATAAGCACCTAGAATTGCTATAGCGGATTCCAGGAAGGTCCGAGGGACCTGGGCCGGGTGTCAAACTTCTTACAACCTTGAGGTGGTTGTGCGTACATGGGTGCCTACCCGCCACGCCATCCTGGTTCCTTGCATTTTGCCCAACGGACCCCCAATATCCTTAATTCCTTAATATAAGCACCTAGAATTGCTATAGCGGATTCCAGGAAGAGCCGAGGGACCTGGGCCGGGTGTCAAACTTCTTACCACCATGAGGTGGTTGCGCGTACATGGGTGCCTACCCGCCATGCCCTCCTGGTTCCCCGCATTTTGCCCCACGGACCCCCAGAGGCCTTAATTCCTTATTATAAGCACCTAGAATTGCTATAGCGGATTCCAGGAAGGTCCGAGGGACCTGGGCCGGGTGTCAAACTTTTTACCACCATGAGGTGGTTGTGCGTACATGGGTGCCTACCCGCCACGCCCTCCTGGTTCCCCGCATTTTGCCCCACGGACCCCCAGAGGCCTTAATTCCTTATTATAAGCACCTAGAATTGCTATAGCGGATTCCAGGAAGAGCCGAGGGACCTGGGCAGGGTGTCAAACTTCTTACCACCTCGAGGTGGTTGTGCGTACATGGGTGCCTACCCGCCACGCCCTCCAGGTTCCCAGCATTTTGCCCCACGGACCCCCAGATGACTTATTTCCTTAATATAAGCACCTAGATATACTCTAGCGGATTCCAGGAAGGTCCAAGGGACCTGGGCCGGGTGTTAAACTTCTTACCACCATGGGGTGGTTGTGCGTACATGAGTGCCTTCCCGCCACGCCCTCCTGGTTCCCCGCATTTTGCCCCACGGGCCCCCAGAGTCCTTAATTCCTTATTATAAGCACCTAGAATTGCTATAGCGGATTCCAGGAAGAGCCGAGGGACCTGGGCCGGGTGTCAAACTTCTTACCACCATGAGGTGGTTGCGCGTACATGGGTGCCTACCCGCCACGCCCTCCTGGTTCCCCGCATTTTGCCCCACGGACCCCCAGAGGCCTTAATTCCTTATTATAAGCACCTAGAATTGCTATAGCGGATTCCAGGAAGACCCGAAGGACCTGGGCCGGGTGTCAAACTTTTTACCACCACGAGGTGGTTGTGCGTACATGAGTGCCTACCCGCCACGCCCTCCTGGTTCCTCGCATTTTGCCCCACGGACCCTCAGAATCCTTAATTCCTTAATATAAGCACCTAGAATTGCTATAGCGGATTCCAGGAAGGGCCGTGGGACCTGGGCCGGGTGTCAAACTTCTTACAACTTTGAGGTGGTTGTGCGTACATGGGTGCCTACCCGCCACGCCCTCCTGGTTCCCCGCATTTTGCCCCACGGATCCCCAGAAGCTTTATTTCATTAATATTAGCACTTAGAATTGCTCTAGCGGATTCCAGGAAAAGCCGAGGGACCTGGGCCGTGTATCAAACTTCTTACCACCATGAGGTGGTTGTGCGTACATGGGTGCCTACCCGCCACGCCCTCCTGGTTCCTCGCATTTTGCCCCACGGATCCCCAGAGACCTTAATTCCTTAATATAAGCACCTAGAATTGCTATAGCGGATTCCAGGAAGGTCCAAGGGACCTGGGCCGGGTGTCAAACTTCTTACCACCATGGGGTGGTTGTGCGTACATGAGTGCCTTCCCGCCACGCCCTCCTGGTTCCCCGCATTTTGCCCCACGGACCCCCAGAGGCCTTAATTCCTTATTATAAGCACCTAGAATTGCTATAGCGGATTCCAGGAAGAGCCGAGGGACCTGGGCCGGGTGTCAAACTTCTTACCACCATGAGGTGGTTGTGCGTACATGGGTGCCTACCCGCCACGCCCTTCTGGTTCCCCGCATTTTGCCCCACGGACCCCCAGAGGCCTTAATTCCTTATTATAAGCACCTAGAATTGCTATAGCGGATTCCAGGAAGAGCCGAGGGACCTGGGCCGGGTGTCAAACTTTTTACCACCATGAGGTGGTTGTGCGTACATGGGTGCCTACCCGCCACGCCCTCCTGGTTCCCCGCATTTTGCCCCACGGATCCCCAGAAGCTTTAATTCCTTAAAATTAGCACTTAGAATTGCTATAGCGGATTCGAGGAAGAGCCGAGGGACCTGGGCCGGGTGTCAAACTTCTTACCACCATGAGGTGGTTGCGCGTACATGGGTGCCTACCCGACACGCCCTCCTGGTTCCCCGCATTTTGCCCCACGGACCCCCAGAGGCCTTAATTCCTTATTATAAGCACCTAGAATTGCTATAGCGGATTCCAGGAAGGGCCGAGGGACCTGGGTCGGGTATCAAACTTCTTACAACCTTGAGGTGGTTGTGCGTACATGGGTGCCTACCGACCACGCCCTCCTGGTTCCCCGCATTTTGCCCCACGGTTCCCCAGAGGCTTTAATTCCTTAATATAAGCACTTAGAATTGCTATAGCGGATTCCAGGAAGGGCCGAGGGACCTGGGCCGGGTGTCAAACTTCTTACAACCTTGAGGTGGTTGTGCGTACATGGGTGCCTACCCGCCACGCCATCCTGGTTCCTTGCATTTTGCCCAACGGACCCCCAATATCCTTAATTCCTTAATATAAGCACCTAGAATTGCTATAGCGGATTCCAGGAAGAGCCGAGGGACCTGGGCCGGGTGTCAAACTTCTTACCACCATGAGGTGGTTGCGCGTACATGGGTGCCTACCCGCCATGCCCTCCTGGTTCCCCGCATTTTGCCCCACGGACCCCCAGAGGCCTTAATTCCTTATTATAAGCACCTAGAATTGCTATAGCGGATTCCAGGAAGGTCCGAGGGACCTGGGCCGGGTGTCAAACTTTTTACCACCATGAGGTGGTTGTGCGTACATGGGTGCCTACCCGCCACGCCCTCCTGGTTCCCCGCATTTTGCCCCACGGACCCCCAGAGGCCTTAATTCCTTATTATAAGCACCTAGAATTGCTATAGCGGATTCCAGGAAGAGCCGAGGGACCTGGGCAGGGTGTCAAACTTCTTACCACCTTGAGGTGGTTGTGCGTACATGGGTGCCTACCCGCCACGCCCTCCAGGTTCCCAGCATTTTGCCCCACGGACCCCCAGATGACTTATTTCCTTAATATAAGCACCTAGATATACTCTAGCGGATTCCAGGAAGGTCCAAGGGACCTGGGCCGGGTGTTAAACTTCTTACCACCATGGGGTGGTTGTGCGTACATGAGTGCCTTCCCGCCACGCCCTCCTGGTTCCCCGCATTTTGCCCCACGGGCCCCCAGAGTCCTTAATTCCTTATTATAAGCACCTAGAATTGCTATAGCGGATTCCAGGAAGAGCCGAGGGACCTGGGCCGGGTGTCAAACTTCTTACCACCATGAGGTGGTTGTGCGTACATGGGTGCCTACCCGCCACGCCCTCCTGGTTCCCCGCATTTTGCCCCACGGACCCCCAGAGGCCTTAATTCCTTATTATAAGCACCTAGAATTGCTATAGCGGATTCCAGGAAGAGCCGAGGGACCTGGGCCGGGTGTCAAACTTTTTACCACCATGAGGTGGTTGTGCGTACATGGGTGCCTACACGCCACGCCCTCCTGGTTCCTAGCATTTTGGCCCACGGACCCTCAGAATCCTTAATTCCTTAATATAAGCACCTAGAATTGCTATAGCGGATTCCAGGAAGGGCCGTGGGACCTGGGCCGGGTGTCAAACTTCTTACAACCTTGAGGTGGTTGTGCGTACATAGGTGCCTACCGACCACGCCCTCCTGGTTCCCCGCATTTTGCCCCACGAATCCCCAGAAGCTTTAATTCCTTAAAATTAGCACTTAGAATTGCTATAGCGGATTCCAGGAAGAGCCGAGGGACCTGGGCCGGGTGTCAAACTTCTTACCACCATGAGGTGGTTGCGCGTACATGGGTGCCTACCCGCCACGCCCTCCTGGTTCCCCGCATTTTGCCCCACGGACCCCCAGAGGCCTTAATTCCTTATTATAAGCACCTAGAATTGCTATAGCGGATTCCAGGAAGGGCCGAGGGACCTGGGCCGGGTATCAAACTTCTTACAACCTTGAGGTGGTTGTGCGTACATGGGTGCCTACCGACCACGCCCTCCTGGTTTCCCGCATTTTGCCCCACGAACCCCCAGAATCCTTAATTCCTTAATATAAGCACCTAGAATTGCTATAGCGGATTCCAGGAAGAGCCGAGGGACCTGGGCTGGGTGTCAAACTTCTTACCACCATGAGGTGGTTGTGCGTACGTGGGTGCCTACCACCCACGCCCTTCTCGTTCCCCGCATTTTGCCCACGGATCCCCAGCGGCCTTAATTCCTTATTATAAGCACCTAGAATTGCTATGGCGGATTCCAGGAAAAGCCGAGGGACCTGGGCAGGGTGTCAAACTTCTTACCACCATGAGGTGATTGTGCGTACATGGGTGCCTAACCGCCACGCCCTCCTGGTTCCCCGCATTTTGCCCCACGAATCCCCAGAAGCTTTAATTCCTTAAAATTAGCACTTAGAATTGCTATAGCGGATTCCAGGAAGAGCCGAGGGACCTGGGCCGGGTGTCAAACTTCTTACCACCATGAGGTGGTTGCGCGTACATGGGTGCCTACCCGCCACGCCCTCCTGGTTCCCCGCATTTTGCCCCACGGACCCCCAGAGGCCTTAATTCCTTATTATAAGCACCTAGAATTGCTATAGCGGATTCCAGGAAGGGCCGAGGGACCTGGGCCGGGTATCAAACTTCTTACAACCTTGAGGTGGTTGTGCGTACATGGGTGCCTACCGACCACGCCCTCCTGGTTCCCCGCATTTTGCCCCACGGTTCCCCAGAGGCTTTAATTCCTTAATATAAGCACTTAGAATTGCTATAGCGGATTACAGGAAGGGCCGAGGGACCAGGGTCGGGTGTCAAACTTCTTACAACCTTGAGGTGGTTGTGCGTACATGGGTGCCTACCCGCCACGCCATCCTGGTTCCTTGCATTTTGCCCAACGGACCCCCAATATCCTTAATTCCTTAATATAAGCACTTAGAATTGCTATAGCGGATTCCAGGAAGAGCCGAGGGACCTGGGCCGGGTGTCAAATTTCTTACCACCATGAGGTGGTTGCGCGTACATGGGTGCCTACCCGCCACGCCCTCCTGGTTCCCCGCATTTTGCCCCACGGACCCCCAGAGGCCTTAATTCCTTATTATAAGCACCTAGAATTGCTATAGCGGATTCCAGGAAGGGCCGAGGGACCTGGGCCGGGTATCAAACTTCTTACAACCTTGAGGTGGTTGTGCGTACATAGGTGCCTACCGACCACGCCCTCCTGGTTCCCCGCATTTTGCCCCACGGTTCCCCAGAGGCTTTAATTCCTTAATATAAGCACTTAGAATTGCTATAGCGGATTCCAGGAAGGGCCGAGGGACCTGGGCCGGGTGTCAAACTTCTTACAACCTTGAGGTGGTTGTGCGTACATGGGTGCCTACCCGCCACGCCATCCTGGTTCCTTGCATTTTGCCCAACGGACCCCCAGAATCCTTAATTCCTTAATATAAGCACCTAGATTTGCTATAGCGGATTCCAGGAAGAGCCGAGGGACCTGGGCCGGGTGTCAAACTTCTTACCACCATGAGGTGGTTGTGCGTAGATGGGTGCCTACCCGCCACGCCCTCCTGGTTCCCTGCATTTTGCCCCACGGATCCCCAGAGGCCTTATTTCCTTAATATAAGCACCTAGAATTACTCTAGTGGATTCCAGGAAGGTCCGAGGGACCTGGGCCGGGTGTCAAACTTTTTACCACCATGAGGTGGTTGTGCGTACATGGGTGCCTACTCGCCACGCCCTCCTGGTTCCCCGCATTTTGCCCCACGGACCCCCAGAGGCCTTAATTCCTTATTATAAGCACCTAGAATTGCTATAGCGGATTCCAGGAAGAGCCGAGGGACCTGGGCCGGGTGTCAAACTTCTTACCACCTTGAGGTGGTTGTGCGTACATGGGTGCCTACCCGCCACGCCCTCCTGGTTCCCCGCATTTTGCCCCACGGACCCCCAGAGGCCTTAATTCCTTAATATAAGCACCTAGAATTGCTATAGCGGATTCCAGGAAGAGCCGAGGGACCTGGGCCGGGTGTCAAACTTCTTACCACCATGAGGTGGTTGTGCGTACGTGGGTGCCTACCACCCACGCCCTTCTCGTTCCCCGCATTTTGCCCCACGGATCCCCAGCGGCCTTAATTCCTTATTATAAGCACCTAGAATTGCTATAGCGGATTCCAGGAAGAGCCGAGGGACCTGGGCAGGGTGTCAAACTTCTTACCACCATGAGGTGATTGTGCGTACATGGGTGCCTACCCGCCACGCCCTCCTGGTTCCCCGCATTTTGCCCCACGGATCCCCAGAAGCTTTAATTCCTTAAAATTAGCACTTAGAATTGCTATAGCGGATTCGAGGAAGAGCCGAGGGACCTGGGCCGGGTGTCAAACTTCTTACCACCATGAGGTGGTTGCGCGTACATGGGTGCCTACCCGACACGCCCTCCTGGTTCCCCGCATTTTGCCCCACGGACCCCCAGAGGCCTTAATTCCTTATTATAAGCACCTAGAATTGCTATAGCGGATTCCAGGAGGGGCCGAAGGACCTGGGCCGGGTATCAAACTTCTTACAACCTTGAGGTGGTTGTGCGTACATGGGTGCCTACCGACCACGCCCTCCTGGTTTCCCGCATTTTGCCCCACGAACCCCCAGAATCCTTAATTCCTTAATATAAGCACCTAGAATTGCTATAGCGGATTCCAGGAAGAGCCGAGGGACCTGGGCCGGGTGTCAAACATCTTACCACCATGAGGTGGTTGTGCGTACGTGGGTGCCTACCACCCACGCCCTTCTCGTTCCCCGCATTTTGCCCCACGGATCCCCAGCGGCCTTAATTCCTTATTATAAGCACCTAGAATTGCTATGGCGGATTCCAGGAAGAGCCGAGGGACCTGGGCAGGGTGTCAAACTTCTTACCACCATGAGGTGATTGTGCGTACATGGGTGCCTACCCGCCACGCCCTCCTGGTTCCCCGCATTTTGCCCCACGAATCCCCAGAAGCTTTAATTCCTTAAAATTAGCACTTAGAATTGCTATAGCGGATTCCAGGAAGAGCCGAGGGACCTGGGCCGGGTGTGAAACTTCTTACCACCATGAGGTGGTTGCGCGTACATGGGTGCCTACCCGCCACGCCCTCCTGGTTCCCCACATTTTGCCCCACGGACCCCCAGAGGCCTTAATTCCTTATTATAAGCACCTAGAATTGCTATAGCGGATTCCAGGAAGGGCCGAGGGACCTGGGCCGGGTATCAAACTTCTTACAACCTTGAGGTGGTTGTGCGTACATGGGTGCCTACCGACCACGCCCTCCTGGTTCCCCGCATTTTGCCCCACGGTTCCCCAGAGGCTTTAATTCCTTAATATAAGCACTTAGAATTTCTATAGCGGATTACAGGAAGGGCCGAGGGACCTGGGTCGGGTGTCAAACTTCTTACAACCTTGAGGTGGTTGTGCGTACATGGGTGCCTACCCGCCACGCCCTCCTGGTTCCCCGCATTTTGCCCCACGGATCCCCAGAAGCTTTAATTCCTTAAAATTAGCACTTAGAATTGCTATAGCGGATTCGAGGAAGAGCCGAGGGACCTGGGCCGGGTGTCAAACTTCTTACCACCATGAGGTGGTTGCGCGTACATGGGTGCCTACCCGACACGCCCTCCTGGTTCCCCGCATTTTGCCCCACGGACCCCCAGAGGCCTTAATTCCTTATTATAAGCACCTAGAATTGCTATAGCGGATTCCAGGAAGGGCCGAGGGACCTGGGTCGGGTATCAAACTTCTTACAACCTTGAGGTGGTTGTGCGTACATGGGTGCCTACCGACCACGCCCTCCTGGTTCCCCGCATTTTGCCCCACGGTTCCCCAGAGGCTTTAATTCCTTAATATAAGCACTTAGAATTGCTATAGCGGATTCCAGGAAGGGCCGAGGGACCTGGGCCGGGTGTCAAACTTCTTACAACCTTGAGGTGGTTGTGCGTACATGGGTGCCTACCCGCCACGCCATCCTGGTTCCTTGCATTTTGCCCAACGGACCCCCAATATCCTTAATTCCTTAATATAAGCACCTAGAATTGCTATAGCGGATTCCAGGAAGAGCCGAGGGACCTGGGCCGGGTGTCAAACTTCTTACCACCATGAGGTGGTTGCGCGTACATGGGTGCCTACCCGCCATGCCCTCCTGGTTCCCCGCATTTTGCCCCACGGACCCCCAGAGGCCTTAATTCCTTATTATAAGCACCTAGAATTGCTATAGCGGATTCCAGGAAGGTCCGAGGGACCTGGGCCGGGTGTCAAACTTTTTACCACCATGAGGTAGTTGTGCGTACATGGGTGCCTACCCGCCACGCCCTCCTGGTTCCCCGCATTTTGCCCCACGGACCCCCAGAGGCCTTAATTCCTTATTATAAGCACCTAGAATTGCTATAGCGGATTCCAGGAAGAGCCGAGGGACCTGGGCAGGGTGTCAAACTTCTTACCACCTTGAGGTGGTTGTGCGTACATGGGTGCCTACCCGCCACGCCCTCCAGGTTCCCAGCATTTTGCCCCACGGACCCCCAGATGACTTATTTCCTTAATATAAGCACCTAGATATACTCTAGCGGATTCCAGGAAGGTCCAAGGGACCTGGGCCGGGTGTTAAACTTCTTACCACCATGGGGTGGTTGTGCGTACATGAGTGCCTTCCCGCCACGCCCTCCTGGTTCCCCGCATTTTGCCCCACGGGCCCCCAGAGTCCTTAATTCCTTATTATAAGCACCTAGAATTGCTATAGCGGATTCCAGGAAGAGCCGAGGGACCTGGGCCGGGTGTCAAACTTCTTACCACCATGAGGTGGTTGTGCGTACATGGGTGCCTACCCGCCACGCCCTTCTGGTTCCCCGCATTTTGCCCCACGGACCCCCAGAGGCCTTAATTCCTTATTATAAGCACCTAGAATTGCTATAGCGGATTCCAGGAAGAGCCGAGGGACCTGGGCCGGGTGTCAAACTTTTTACCACCATGAGGTGGTTGTGCGTACATGGGTGCCTACCCGCCACGCCCTCCTGGTTCCTAGCATTTTGGCCCACGGACCCTCAGAATCCTTAATTCCTTAATATAAGCACCTAGAATTGCTATAGCGGATTCCAGGAAGGGCCGTGGGACCTGGGCCGGGTGTCAAACTTCTTACAACCTTGAGGTGGTTGTGCGTACATAGGTGCCTACCGACCACGCCCTCCTGGTTCCCCGCATTTTGCCCCACGAATCCCCAGAAGCTTTAATTCCTTAAAATTAGCACTTAGAATTGCTATAGCGGATTCCCGGAAGAGCCGAGGGACCTGGGCCGGGTGTCAAACTTCTTACCACCATGAGGTGGTTGCGCGTACATGGGTGCCTACCCGCCACGCCCTCCTGGTTCCCCGCATTTTGCCCCACGGACCCCCAGAGGCCTTAATTCCTTATTATAAGCACCTAGAATTGCTATAGCGGATTCCAGGAAGGGCCGAGGGACCTGGGCCGGGTATCAAACTTCTTACAACCTTGAGGTGGTTGTGCGTACATGGGTGCCTACCGACCACGCCCTCCTGGTTTCCCGCATTTTGCCCCACGAACCCCCAGAGGCCTTAATTCCTTATTATAAGCACCTAGAATTGCTATAGCGGATTCCAGGAAGGGCCGAGGGACCTGGGTCGGGTATCAAACTTCTTACAACCTTGAGGTGGTTGTGCGTACATGGGTGCCTACCGACCACGCCCTCCTGGTTCCCCGCATTTTGCCCCACGGTTCCCCAGAGGCTTTAATTCCTTAATATAAGCACTTAGAATTGCTATAGCGGATTACAGGAAGGGCCGAGGGACCAGGGTCGGGTGTCAAACTTCTTACAACCTTGAGGTGGTTGTGCGTACATGGGTGCCTACCCGCCACGCCATCCTGGTTCCTTGCATTTTGCCCAACGGACCCCCAATATCCTTAATTCCTTAATATAAGCACCTAGAATTGCTATAGCGGATTCCAGGAAGAGCCGAGGGACCTGGGCCGGGTGTCAAACTTCTTACCACCATGAGGTGGTTGCGCGTACATGGGTGCCTACCCGCCATGCCCTCCTGGTTCCCCGCATTTTGCCCCACGGACCCCCAGAGGCCTTAATTCCTTATTATAAGCACCTAGAATTGCTATAGCGGATTCCAGGAAGGTCCGAGGGACCTGGGCCGGGTGTCAAACTTTTTACCACCATGAGGTGGTTGTGCGTACATGGGTGCCTACCCGCCACGCCCTCCTGGTTCCCCGCATTTTGCCCCACGGACCCCCAGATGCCTTAATTCCTTATTATAAGCACCTAGAATTGCTATAGCGGATTCCAGGAAGAGCCGAGGGACCTGGGCAGGGTGTCAAACTTCTTACCACCTCGAGGTGGTTGTGCGTACATGGGTGCCTACCCGCCACGCCCTCCAGGTTCCCAGCATTTTGCCCCACGGACCCCCAGATGACTTATTTCCTTAATATAAGCACCTAGATATACTCTAGCGGATTCCAGGAAGGTCCAAGGGACCTGGGCCGGGTGTTAAACTTCTTACCACCATGGGGTGGTTGTGCGTACATGAGTGCCTTCCCGCCACGCCCTCCTGGTTCCCCGCATTTTGCCCCACGGGCCCCCAGAGTCCTTAATTCCTTATTATAAGCACCTAGAATTGCTATAGCGGATTCCAGGAAGAGCCGAGGGACCTGGGCCGGGTGTCAAACTTCTTACCACCATGAGGTGGTTGCGCGTACATGGGTGCCTACCCGCCACGCCCTCCTGGTTCCCCGCATTTTGCCCCACGGACCCCCAGAGGCCTTAATTCCTTATTATAAGCACCTAGAATTGCTATAGCGGATTCCAGGAAGACCCGAAGGACCTGGGCCGGGTGTCAAACTTTTTACCACCACGAGGTGGTTGTGCGTACATGAGTGCCTACCCGCCACGCCCTCCTGGTTCCTCGCATTTTGCCCCACGGACCCTCAGAATCCTTAATTCCTTAATATAAGCACCTAGAATTGCTATAGCGGATTCCAGGAAGGGCCGTGGGACCTGGGCCGGGTGTCAAACTTCTTACAACTTTGAGGTGGTTGTGCGTACATGGGTGCCTACCCGCCACGCCCTCCTGGTTCCCCGCATTTTGCCCCACGGATCCCCAGAAGCTTTATTTCATTAATATTAGCACTTAGAATTGCTCTAGCGGATTCCAGGAAAAGCCGAGGGACCTGGGCCGTGTATCAAACTTCTTACCACCATGAGGTGGTTGTGCGTACATGGGTGCCTACCCGCCACGCCCTCCTGGTTCCTCGCATTTTGCCCCACGGATCCCCAGAGACCTTAATTCCTTAATATAAGCACCTAGAATTGCTATAGCGGATTCCAGGAAGAGCCGAGGGACCTGGGCCGGGTGTCAAACTTCTTACCACCATGAGGTGGTTGTGCGTACATGGGTGCCTACCCGCCACGCCCTTCTGGTTCCCCGCATTTTGCCCCACGGACCCCCAGAGGCCTTAATTCCTTATTATAAGCACCTAGAATTGCTATAGCGGATTCCAGGAAGAGCCGAGGGACCTGGGCCGGGTGTCAAACTTTTTACCACCATGAGGTGGTTGTGCGTACATGGGTGCCTACCCGCCACGCCCTCCTGGTTCCCCGCATTTTGCCCCACGGATCCCCAGAAGCTTTAATTCCTTAAAATTAGCACTTAGAATTGCTATAGCGGATTCGAGGAAGAGCCGAGGGACCTGGGCCGGGTGTCAAACTTCTTACCACCATGAGGTGGTTGCGCGTACATGGGTGCCTACCCGACACGCCCTCCTGGTTCCCCGCATTTTGCCCCACGGACCCCCAGAGGCCTTAATTCCTTATTATAAGCACCTAGAATTGCTATAGCGGATTCCAGGAAGGGCCGAGGGACCTGGGTCGGGTATCAAACTTCTTACAACCTTGAGGTGGTTGTGCGTACATGGGTGCCTACCGACCACGCCCTCCTGGTTCCCCGCATTTTGCCCCACGGTTCCCCAGAGGCTTTAATTCCTTAATATAAGCACTTAGAATTGCTATAGCGGATTCCAGGAAGGGCCGAGGGACCTGGGCCGGGTGTCAAACTTCTTACAACCTTGAGGTGGTTGTGCGTACATGGGTGCCTACCCGCCACGCCATCCTGGTTCCTTGCATTTTGCCCAACGGACCCCCAATATCCTTAATTCCTTAATATAAGCACCTAGAATTGCTATAGCGGATTCCAGGAAGAGCCGAGGGACCTGGGCCGGGTGTCAAACTTCTTACCACCATGAGGTGGTTGCGCGTACATGGGTGCCTACCCGCCATGCCCTCCTGGTTCCCCGCATTTTGCCCCACGGACCCCCAGAGGCCTTAATTCCTTATTATAAGCACCTAGAATTGCTATAGCGGATTCCAGGAAGGTCCGAGGGACCTGGGCCGGGTGTCAAACTTTTTACCACCATGAGGTGGTTGTGCGTACATGGGTGCCTACCCGCCACGCCCTCCTGGTTCCCCGCATTTTGCCCCACGGACCCCCAGAGGCCTTAATTCCTTATTATAAGCACCTAGAATTGCTATAGCGGATTCCAGGAAGAGCCGAGGGACCTGGGCAGGGTGTCAAACTTCTTACCACCTTGAGGTGGTTGTGCGTACATGGGTGCCTACCCGCCACGCCCTCCAGGTTCCCAGCATTTTGCCCCACGGACCCCCAGATGACTTATTTCCTTAATATAAGCACCTAGATATACTCTAGCGGATTCCAGGAAGGTCCAAGGGACCTGGGGCGGGTGTTAAACTTCTTACCACCATGGGGTGGTTGTGCGTACATGAGTGCCTTCCCGCCACGCCCTCCTGGTTCCCCGCATTTTGCCCCACGGGCCCCCAGAGTCCTTAATTCCTTATTATAAGCACCTAGAATTGCTATAGCGGATTCCAGGAAGAGCCGAGGGACCTGGGCCGGGTGTCAAACTTCTTACCACCATGAGGTGGTTGTGCGTACATGGGTGCCTACCCGCCACGCCCTCCTGGTTCCCCGCATTTTGCCCCACGGACCCCCAGAGGCCTTAATTCCTTATTATAAGCACCTAGAATTGCTATAGCGGATTCCAGGAAGAGCCGAGGGACCTGGGCCGGGTGTCAAACTTTTTACCACCATGAGGTGGTTGTGCGTACATGGGTGCCTACACGCCACGCCCTCCTGGTTCCTAGCATTTTGGCCCACGGACCCTCAGAATCCTTAATTCCTTAATATAAGCACCTAGAATTGCTATAGCGGATTCCAGGAAGGGCCGTGGGACCTGGGCCGGGTGTCAAACTTCTTACAACCTTGAGGTGGTTGTGCGTACATAGGTGCCTACCGACCACGCCCTCCTGGTTCCCCGCATTTTGCCCCACGAATCCCCAGAAGCTTTAATTCCTTAAAATTAGCACTTAGAATTGCTATAGCGGATTCCAGGAAGAGCCGAGGGACCTGGGCCGGGTGTCAAACTTCTTACCACCATGAGGTGGTTGCGCGTACATGGGTGCCTACCCGCCACGCCCTCCTGGTTCCCCGCATTTTGCCCCACGGACCCCCAGAGGCCTTAATTCCTTATTATAAGCACCTAGAATTGCTATAGCGGATTCCAGGAAGGGCCGAGGGACCTGGGCCGGGTATCAAACTTCTTACAACCTTGAGGTGGTTGTGCGTACATGGGTGCCTACCGACCACGCCCTCCTGGTTTCCCGCATTTTGCCCCACGAACCCCCAGAATCCTTAATTCCTTAATATAAGCACCTAGAATTGCTATAGCGGATTCCAGGAAGAGCCGAGGGACCTGGGCCGGGTGTCAAACTTCTTACCACCATGAGGTGGTTGTGCGTACGTGGGTGCCTACCACCCACGCCCTTCTCGTTCCCCGCATTTTGCCCACGGATCCCCAGCGGCCTTAATTCCTTATTATAAGCACCTAGAATTGCTATGGCGGATTCCAGGAAAAGCCGAGGGACCTGGGCAGGGTGTCAAACTTCTTACCACCATGAGGTGATTGTGCGTACATGGGTGCCTACCCGCCACGCCCTCCTGGTTCCCCGCATTTTGCCCCACGAATCCCCAGAAGCTTTAATTCCTTAAAATTAGCACTTAGAATTGCTATAGCGGATTCCAGGAAGAGCCGAGGGACCTGGGCCGGGTGTCAAACTTCTTACCACCATGAGGTGGTTGCGCGTACATGGGTGCCTACCCGCCACGCCCTCCTGGTTCCCCGCATTTTGCCCCACGGACCCCCAGAGGCCTTAATTCCTTATTATAAGCACCTAGAATTGCTATAGCGGATTCCAGGAAGGGCCGAGGGACCTGGGCCGGGTATCAAACTTCTTACAACCTTGAGGTGGTTGTGCGTACATGGGTGCCTACCGACCACGCCCTCTTGGTTCCCCGCATTTTGCCCCACGGTTCCCCAGAGGCTTTAATTCCTTAATATAAGCACTTAGAATTGCTATAGCGGATTACAGGAAGGGCCGAGGGACCAGGGTCGGGTGTCAAACTTCTTACAACCTTGAGGTGGTTGTGCGTACATGGGTGCCTACCCGCCACGCCATCCTGGTTCCTTGCATTTTGCCCAACGGACCCCCAATATCCTTAATTCCTTAATATAAGCACTTAGAATTGCTATAGCGGATTCCAGGAAGAGCCGAGGGACCTGGGCCGGGTATCAAACTTCTTACAACCTTGAGGTGGTTGTGCGTACATGGGTGCCTACCGACCACGCCCTCCTGGTTTCCCGCATTTTGCCCCACGAACCCCCAGAATCCTTAATTCCTTAATATAAGCACCTAGAATTGCTATAGCGGATTCCAGGAAGAGCCGAGGGACCTGGGCCGGGTGTCAAACTTCTTACCACCATGAGGTGGTTGTGCGTACGTGGGTGCCTACCACCCACGCCCTTCTCGTTCCCCGCATTTTGCCCACGGATCCCCAGCGGCCTTAATTCCTTATTATAAGCACCTAGAATTGCTATGGCGGATTCCAGGAAAAGCCGAGGGACCTGGGCAGGGTGTCAAACTTCTTACCACCATGAGGTGATTGTGCGTACATGGGTGCCTACCCGCCACGCCCTCCTGGTTCCCCGCATTTTGCCCCACGAATCCCCAGAAGCTTTAATTCCTTAAAATTAGCACTTAGAATTGCTATAGCGGATTCCAGGAAGAGCCGAGGGACCTGGGCCGGGTGTCAAACTTCTTACCACCATGAGGTGGTTGCGCGTACATGGGTGCCTACCCGCCACGCCCTCCTGGTTCCCCGCATTTTGCCCCACGGACCCCCAGAGGCCTTAATTCCTTATTATAAGCACCTAGAATTGCTATAGCGGATTCCAGGAAGGGCCGAGGGACCTGGGCCGGGTATCAAACTTCTTACAACCTTGAGGTGGTTGTGCGTACATGGGTGCCTACCGACCACGCCCTCCTGGTTCCCCGCATTTTGCCCCACGGTTCCCCAGAGGCTTTAATTCCTTAATATAAGCACTTAGAATTGCTATAGCGGATTACAGGAAGGGCCGAGGGACCAGGGTCGGGTGTCAAACTTCTTACAACCTTGAGGTGGTTGTGCGTACATGGGTGCCTACCCGCCACGCCATCCTGGTTCCTTGCATTTTGCCCAACGGACCCCCAATATCCTTAATTCCTTAATATAAGCACTTAGAATTGCTATAGCGGATTCCAGGAAGAGCCGAGGGACCTGGGCCGGGTGTCAAATTTCTTACCACCATGAGGTGGTTGCGCGTACATGGGTGCCTACCCGCCACGCCCTCCTGGTTCCCCGCATTTTGCCCCACGGACCCCCAGAGGCCTTAATTCCTTATTATAAGCACCTAGAATTGCTATAGCGGATTCCAGGAAGGGCCGAGGGACCTGGGCCGGGTATCAAACTTCTTACAACCTTGAGGTGGTTGTGCGTACATAGGTGCCTACCGACCACGCCCTCCTGGTTCCCCGCATTTTGCCCCACGGTTCCCCAGAGGCTTTAATTCCTTAATATAAGCACTTAGAATTGCTATAGCGGATTCCAGGAAGGGCCGAGGGACCTGGGCCGGGTGTCAAACTTCTTACAACCTTGAGGTGGTTGTGCGTACATGGGTGCCTACCCGCCACGCCATCCTGGTTCCTTGCATTTTGCCCAACGGACCCCCAGAATCCTTAATTCCTTAATATAAGCACCTAGATTTGCTATAGCGGATTCCAGGAAGAGCCGAGGGACCTGGGCCGGGTGTCAAACTTCTTACCACCATGAGGTGGTTGTGCGTAGATGGGTGCCTACCCGCCACGCCCTCCTGGTTCCCTGCATTTTGCCCCACGGATCCCCAGAGGCCTTATTTCCTTAATATAAGCACCTAGAATTACTCTAGTGGATTCCAGGAAGGTCCGAGGGACCTGGGCCGGGTGTCAAACTTTTTACCACCATGAGGTGGTTGTGCGTACATGGGTGCCTACTCGCCACGCCCTCCTGGTTCCCCGCATTTTGCCCCACGGACCCCCAGAGGCCTTAATTCCTTATTATAAGCACCTAGAATTGCTATAGCGGATTCCAGGAAGAGCCGAGGGACCTGGGCCGGGTGTCAAACTTCTTACCACCTTGAGGTGGTTGTGCGTACATGGGTGCCTACCCGCCACGCCCTCCTGGTTCCCCGCATTTTGCCCCACGGACCCCCAGAGGCCTTAATTCCTTAATATAAGCACCTAGAATTGCTATAGCGGATTCCAGGAAGAGCCGAGGGACCTGGGCCGGGTGTCAAACTTCTTACCACCATGAGGTGGTTGTGCGTACGTGGGTGCCTACCACCCACGCCCTTCTCGTTCCCCGCATTTTGCCCCACGGATCCCCAGCGGCCTTAATTCCTTATTATAAGCACCTAGAATTGCTATAGCGGATTCCAGGAAGAGCCGAGGGACCTGGGCAGGGTGTCAAACTTCTTACCACCATGAGGTGATTGTGCGTACATGGGTGCCTACCCGCCACGCCCTCCTGGTTCCCCGCATTTTGCCCCACGGATCCCCAGAAGCTTTAATTCCTTAAAATTAGCACTTAGAATTGCTATAGCGGATTCGAGGAAGAGCCGAGGGACCTGGGCCGGGTGTCAAACTTCTTACCACCATGAGGTGGTTGCGCGTACATGGGTGCCTACCCGACACGCCCTCCTGGTTCCCCGCATTTTGCCCCACGGACCCCCAGAGGCCTTAATTCCTTATTATAAGCACCTAGAATTGCTATAGCGGATTCCAGGAGGGGCCGAAGGACCTGGGCCGGGTATCAAACTTCTTACAACCTTGAGGTGGTTGTGCGTACATGGGTGCCTACCGACCACGCCCTCCTGGTTTCCCGCATTTTGCCCCACGAACCCCCAGAATCCTTAATTCCTTAATATAAGCACCTAGAATTGCTATAGCGGATTCCAGGAAGAGCCGAGGGACCTGGGCCGGGTGTCAAACTTCTTACCACCATGAGGTGGTTGTGCGTACGTGGGTGCCTACCACCCACGCCCTTCTCGTTCCCCGCATTTTGCCCCACGGATCCCCAGCGGCCTTAATTCCTTATTATAAGCACCTAGAATTGCTATGGCGGATTCCAGGAAGAGCCGAGGGACCTGGGCAGGGTGTCAAACTTCTTACCACCATGAGGTGATTGTGCGTACATGGGTGCCTACCCGCCACGCCCTCCTGGTTCCCCGCATTTTGCCCCACGAATCCCCAGAAGCTTTAATTCCTTAAAATTAGCACTTAGAATTGCTATAGCGGATTCCAGGAAGAGCCGAGGGACCTGGGCCGGGTGTGAAACTTCTTACCACCATGAGGTGGTTGCGCGTACATGGGTGCCTACCCGCCACGCCCTCCTGGTTCCCCACATTTTGCCCCACGGACCCCCAGAGGCCTTAATTCCTTATTATAAGCACCTAGAATTGCTATAGCGGATTCCAGGAAGGGCCGAGGGACCTGGGCCGGGTATCAAACTTCTTACAACCTTGAGGTGGTTGTGCGTACATGGGTGCCTACCGACCACGCCCTCCTGGTTCCCCGCATTTTGCCCCACGGTTCCCCAGAGGCTTTAATTCCTTAATATAAGCACTTAGAATTTCTATAGCGGATTACAGGAAGGGCCGAGGGACCTGGGTCGGGTGTCAAACTTCTTACAACCTTGAGGTGGTTGTGCGTACATGGGTGCCTACCCGCCACGCCCTCCTGGTTCCCCGCATTTTGCCCCACGGATCCCCAGAAGCTTTAATTCCTTAAAATTAGCACTTAGAATTGCTATAGCGGATTCGAGGAAGAGCCGAGGGACCTGGGCCGGGTGTCAAACTTCTTACCACCATGAGGTGGTTGCGCGTACATGGGTGCCTACCCGACACGCCCTCCTGGTTCCCCGCATTTTGCCCCACGGACCCCCAGAGGCCTTAATTCCTTATTATAAGCACCTAGAATTGCTATAGCGGATTCCAGGAAGGGCCGAGGGACCTGGGTCGGGTATCAAACTTCTTACAACCTTGAGGTGGTTGTGCGTACATGGGTGCCTACCGACCACGCCCTCCTGGTTCCCCGCATTTTGCCCCACGGTTCCCCAGAGGCTTTAATTCCTTAATATAAGCACTTAGAATTGCTATAGCGGATTCCAGGAAGGGCCGAGGGACCTGGGCCGGGTGTCAAACTTCTTACAACCTTGAGGTGGTTGTGCGTACATGGGTGCCTACCCGCCACGCCATCCTGGTTCCTTGCATTTTGCCCAACGGACCCCCAATATCCTTAATTCCTTAATATAAGCACCTAGAATTGCTATAGCGGATTCCAGGAAGAGCCGAGGGACCTGGGCCGGGTGTCAAACTTCTTACCACCATGAGGTGGTTGCGCGTACATGGGTGCCTACCCGCCATGCCCTCCTGGTTCCCCGCATTTTGCCCCACGGACCCCCAGAGGCCTTAATTCCTTATTATAAGCACCTAGAATTGCTATAGCGGATTCCAGGAAGGTCCGAGGGACCTGGGCCGGGTGTCAAACTTTTTACCACCATGAGGTAGTTGTGCGTACATGGGTGCCTACCCGCCACGCCCTCCTGGTTCCCCGCATTTTGCCCCACGGACCCCCAGAGGCCTTAATTCCTTATTATAAGCACCTAGAATTGCTATAGCGGATTCCAGGAAGAGCCGAGGGACCTGGGCAGGGTGTCAAACTTCTTACCACCTTGAGGTGGTTGTGCGTACATGGGTGCCTACCCGCCACGCCCTCCAGGTTCCCAGCATTTTGCCCCACGGACCCCCAGATGACTTATTTCCTTAATATAAGCACCTAGATATACTCTAGCGGATTCCAGGAAGGTCCAAGGGACCTGGGCCGGGTGTTAAACTTCTTACCACCATGGGGTGGTTGTGCGTACATGAGTGCCTTCCCGCCACGCCCTCCTGGTTCCCCGCATTTTGCCCCACGGGCCCCCAGAGTCCTTAATTCCTTATTATAAGCACCTAGAATTGCTATAGCGGATTCCAGGAAGAGCCGAGGGACCTGGGCCGGGTGTCAAACTTCTTACCACCATGAGGTGGTTGTGCGTACATGGGTGCCTACCCGCCACGCCCTTCTGGTTCCCCGCATTTTGCCCCACGGACCCCCAGAGGCCTTAATTCCTTATTATAAGCACCTAGAATTGCTATAGCGGATTCCAGGAAGAGCCGAGGGACCTGGGCCGGGTGTCAAACTTTTTACCACCATGAGGTGGTTGTGCGTACATGGGTGCCTACCCGCCACGCCCTCCTGGTTCCTAGCATTTTGGCCCACGGACCCTCAGAATCCTTAATTCCTTAATATAAGCACCTAGAATTGCTATAGCGGATTCCAGGAAGGGCCGTGGGACCTGGGCCGGGTGTCAAACTTCTTACAACCTTGAGGTGGTTGTGCGTACATAGGTGCCTACCGACCACGCCCTCCTGGTTCCCCGCATTTTGCCCCACGAATCCCCAGAAGCTTTAATTCCTTAAAATTAGCACTTAGAATTGCTATAGCGGATTCCAGGAAGAGCCGAGGGACCTGGGCCGGGTGTCAAACTTCTTACCACCATGAGGTGGTTGCGCGTACATGGGTGCCTACCCGCCACGCCCTCCTGGTTCCCCGCATTTTGCCCCACGGACCCCCAGAGGCCTTAATTCCTTATTATAAGCACCTAGAATTGCTATAGCGGATTCCAGGAAGGGCCGAGGGACCTGGGCCGGGTATCAAACTTCTTACAACCTTGAGGTGGTTGTGCGTACATGGGTGCCTACCGACCACGCCCTCCTGGTTTCCCGCATTTTGCCCCACGAACCCCCAGAGGCCTTAATTCCTTATTATAAGCACCTAGAATTGCTATAGCGGATTCCAGGAAGGGCCGAGGGACCTGGGTCGGGTATCAAACTTCTTACAACCTTGAGGTGGTTGTGCGTACATGGGTGCCTACCGACCACGCCCTCCTGGTTCCCCGCATTTTGCCCCACGGTTCCCCAGAGGCTTTAATTCCTTAATATAAGCACTTAGAATTGCTATAGCGGATTACAGGAAGGGCCGAGGGACCAGGGTCGGGTGTCAAACTTCTTACAACCTTGAGGTGGTTGTGCGTACATGGGTGCCTACCCGCCACGCCATCCTGGTTCCTTGCATTTTGCCCAACGGACCCCCAATATCCTTAATTCCTTATTATAAGCACCTAGAATTGCTATAGCGGATTCCAGGAAGAGCCGAGGGACCTGGGCCGGGTGTCAAACTTTTTACCACCATGAGGTGGTTGTGCGTACATGGGTGCCTACCCGCCACGCCCTCCTGGTTCCCCGCATTTTGCCCCACGGATCCCCAGAAGCTTTAATTCCTTAAAATTAGCACTTAGAATTGCTATAGCGGATTCGAGGAAGAGCCGAGGGACCTGGGCCGGGTGTCAAACTTCTTACCACCATGAGGTGGTTGCGCGTACATGGGTGCCTACCGACCACGCCCTCCTGGTTCCCCGCATTTTGCCCCACGGTTCCCCAGAGGCTTTAATTCCTTAATATAAGCACTTAGAATTGCTATAGCGGATTCCAGGAAGGGCCGAGGGACCTGGGCCGGGTGTCAAACTTCTTACAACCTTGAGGTGGTTGTGCGTACATGGGTGCCTACCCGCCACGCCATCCTGGTTCCTTGCATTTTGCCCAACGGACCCCCAGAATCCTTAATTCCTTAATATAAGCACCTAGATTTGCTATAGCGGATTCCAGGAAGAGCCGAGGGACCTGGGCCGGGTGTCAAACTTCTTACCACCATGAGGTGGTTGTGCGTAGATGGGTGCCTACCCGCCACGCCCTCCTGGTTCCCTGCATTTTGCCCCACGGATCCCCAGAGGCCTTATTTCCTTAATATAAGCACCTAGAATTACTCTAGTGGATTCCAGGAAGGTCCGAGGGACCTGGGCCGGGTGTCAAACTTTTTACCACCATGAGGTGGTTGTGCGTACATGGGTGCCTACTCGCCACGCCCTCCTGGTTCCCCGCATTTTGCCCCACGGACCCCCAGAGGCCTTAATTCCTTATTATAAGCACCTAGAATTGCTATAGCGGATTCCAGGAAGAGCCGAGGGACCTGGGCCGGGTGTCAAACTTCTTACCACCTTGAGGTGGTTGTGCGTACATGGGTGCCTACCCGCCACGCCCTCCTGGTTCCCCGCATTTTGCCCCACGGACCCCCAGAGGCCTTAATTCCTTAATATAAGCACCTAGAATTGCTATAGCGGATTCCAGGAAGAGCCGAGGGACCTGGGCCGGGTGTCAAACTTCTTACCACCATGAGGTGGTTGTGCGTACGTGGGTGCCTACCACCCACGCCCTTCTCGTTCCCCGCATTTTGCCCCACGGATCCCCAGCGGCCTTAATTCCTTATTATAAGCACCTAGAATTGCTATAGCGGATTCCAGGAAGAGCCGAGGGACCTGGGCAGGGTGTCAAACTTCTTACCACCATGAGGTGATTGTGCGTACATGGGTGCCTACCCGCCACGCCCTCCTGGTTCCCCGCATTTTGCCCCACGGATCCCCAGAAGCTTTAATTCCTTAAAATTAGCACTTAGAATTGCTATAGCGGATTCGAGGAAGAGCCGAGGGACCTGGGCCGGGTGTCAAACTTCTTACCACCATGAGGTGGTTGCGCGTACATGGGTGCCTACCCGACACGCCCTCCTGGTTCCCCGCATTTTGCCCCACGGACCCCCAGAGGCCTTAATTCCTTATTATAAGCACCTAGAATTGCTATAGCGGATTCCAGGAAGGGCCGAGGGACCTGGGCCGGGTATCAAACTTCTTACAACCTTGAGGTGGTTGTGCGTACATGGGTGCCTACCGACCACGCCCTCCTGGTTTCCCGCATTTTGCCCCACGAACCCCCAGAATCCTTAATTCCTTAATATAAGCACCTAGAATTGCTATAGCGGATTCCAGGAAGAGCCGAGGGACCTGGGCCGGGTGTCAAACTTCTTACCACCATGAGGTGGTTGTGCGTACGTGGGTGCCTACCACCCACGCCCTTCTCGTTCCCCGCATTTTGCCCCACGGATCCCCAGCGGCCTTAATTCCTTATTATAAGCACCTAGAATTGCTATGGCGGATTCCAGGAAGAGCCGAGGGACTTGGGCAGGGTGTCAAACTTCTTACCACCATGAGGTGATTGTGCGTACATGGGTGCCTACCCGCCACGCCCTCCTGGTTCCCCGCATTTTGCCCCACGAATCCCCAGAAGCTTTAATTCCTTAAAATTAGCACTTAGAATTGCTATAGCGGATTCCAGGAAGAGCCGAGGGACCTGGGCCGGGTGTGAAACTTCCTACCACCATGAGGTGGTTGCGCGTACATGGGTGCCTACCCGCCACGCCCTCCTGGTTCCCCGCATTTTGCCCCACGGACCCCCAGAGGCCTTAATTCCTTATTATAAGCACCTAGAATTGCTATAGCGGATTCCAGGAAGGGCCGAGGGACCTGGGCCGGGTATCAAACTTTTTACAACCTTGAGGTGGTTGTGCGTACATGGGTGCCTACCGACCACGCCCTCCTGGTTCCCCGCATTTTGCCCCACGGTTCCCCAGAGGCTTTAATTCCTTAATATAAGCACTTAGAATTGCTATAGCGGATTACAGGAAGGGCCGAGGGACCTGGGTCGGGTGTCAAACTTCTTACAACCTTGAGGTGGTTGTGCGTACATGGGTGCCTACCCGCCACGCCATCCTGGTTCCTTGCATTTTGCCCAACGGACCCCCAATATCCTTAATTCCTTAATATAAGCACCTAGAATTGCTATAGCGGATTCCAGGAAGAGCCGAGGGACCTGGGCCGGGTGTGAAACTTCTTACCACCATGAGGTGGTTGCGCGTACATGGGTGCCTACCCGCCACGCCCTCCTGGTTCCCCGCATTTTGCCCCACGGACCCCCAGAGGCCTTAATTCCTTATTATAAGCACCTAGAATTGCTATAGCGGATTCCAGGAAGGGCCGAGGGACCTGGGCCGGGTATCAAACTTTTTACAACCTTGAGGTGGTTGTGCGTACATGGGTGCCTACCGACCACGCCCTCCTGGTTCCCCGCATTTTGCCCCACGGTTCCCCAGAGGCTTTAATTCCTTAATATAAGCACTTAGAATTGCTATAGCGGATTACAGGAAGGGCCGAGGGACCTGGGTCGGGTGTCAAACTTCTTACAACCTTGAGGTGGTTGTGCGTACATGGGTGCCTACCCGCCACGCCATCCTGGTTCCTTGCATTTTGCCCAACGGACCCCCAATATCCTTAATTCCTTAATATAAGCACCTAGAATTGCTATAGCGGATTCCAGGAAGAGCCGAGGGACCTGGGCCGGGTGTCAAACTTCTTACCACCATGATGTGGTTGCGCGTACATGGGTGCCTACCCGCCACGCCCTCCTGGTTCCCCGCATTTTGCCCCACGGACCCCCAGAGGCCTTAATTCCTTATTATAAGCACCTAGAATTGCTATAGCGGATTCCAGGAAGGGCCGAGGGACCTGGGCCGGGTATCAAACTTCTTACAACCTTGAGGTGGTTGTGCGTACATAGGTGCCTACCGACCACGCCCTCCTGGTTCCCCGCATTTTGCCCCACGGTTCCCAGAGGCTTTAATTCCTTAATATAAGCACTTAGAATTGCTATAGCGGATTCCAGGAAGGGCCGAGGGACCTGGGCCGGGTGTCAAACTTCTTACAACCTTGAGGTGGTTGTGCGTACATGGGTGCCTACCCGCCACGCCATCCTGGTTCCTTGCATTTTGCCCAACGGACCCCCAGAATCCTTAATTCCTTAATATAAGCACCTAGATTTGCTATAGCGGATTCCAGGAAGAGCCGAGGGACCTGGGCCGGGTGTCAAACTTCTTACCACCATGAGGTGGTTGTGCGTAGATGGGTGCCTACCCGCCACGCCCTCCTGGTTCCCTGCATTTTGCCCCACGGATCCCCAGAGGCCTTATTTCCTTAATATAAGCACCTAGAATTACTCTAGTGGATTCCAGGAAGGTCCGAGGGACCTGGGCCGGGTGTCAAACTTTTTACCACCATGAGGTGGTTGTGCGTACATGGGTGCCTACACGCCACGCCCTCCTGGTTCCCCGCATTTTGCCCCACGGAGCCCCAGAGGCCTTAATTCCTTATTATAAGCACCTAGAATTGCTATAGCGGATTCCAGGAAGAGCCGAGGGACCTGGGCCGGGTGTCAAACTTCTTACCACCTTGAGGTGGTTGTGCGTACATGAGTGCCTACCCGCCACGCCCTCCAGGTTCCCTGCATTTTGCCCCACGGATCCCCAGATGACTTATTTCCTTAATATAAGCACCTAGAATTACTCTAGCGGATTCCAGGAAGGTCCAAGGGACCTGGGCCGGGTGTCAAACTTCTTACCACCATGGGGTGGTTGTGCGTACATGAGTGCCTTCCCGCCACGCCCTCCTGGTTCCCCGCATTTTGCCCCACGGACCCCCAGAGTCCTTAATTCCTTATTATAAGCACCTAGAATTGCTATAGCGGATTCCAGGATGAGCCGAGGGACCTGGGCCGGGTGTCAAACTTCTTACCACCATGAGGTGGTTGTGCGTACATGGGTGCCTACCCGCCACGCCCTCCTGGTTCCCCTCATTTTGCCCCACGGACCCCCAGAGGCCTTAATTCCTTAATATAAGCACCTAGAATTGCTATAGCGGATTCCAGGAAGAGCCGAGGGACCTGGGCCGGGTGTCAAACTTCTTACCACCATGAGGTGGTTGTGCGTACGTGGGTGCCTACCACCCACGCCCTTGTCGTTCCCCGCATTTTGCCCCACGGATCCCCAGCGGCCTTAATTCCTTATTATAAGCACCTAGAATTGCTATAGCGGATTCCAGGAAGAGCCGAGGGACCTGGGCAGGGTGTCAAACTTCTTACCACTATGAGGTGATTGTGCGTACATGGGTGCCTACCCGCCACGCCCTCCTGGTTCCCCGCATTTTGCCCCACGGGTCCCCAGAAGCTTTAATTCCTTAAAATTAGCACTTAGAATTGCTATAGCGGATTCGAGGAAGAGCCGAGGGACCTGGGCCGGGTGTCAAACTTCTTACCACCATGAGGTGGTTGCGCGTACATGGGTGCCTACCCGACACGCCCTCCTGGTTCCCCGCATTTTGCCCCACGGACCCCCAGAGGCCTTAATTCCTTATTATAAGCACCTAGAATTGTTATAGCGGATTCCAGGAAGGGCCGAGGGACCTGGGTCGGGTATCAAACTTCTTACAACCTTGAGGTGGTTGTGCGTACATGGGTGCCTACCGACCACGCCCTCCTGGTTCCCCGCATTTTGCCCCACGGATCCCCAGAAGCTTTATTTTATTAATATTAGCACTTAGAATTGCTCTAGCGGATTCCAGGAAGGTCCAAGGGACCTGGGCCGGGTGTCAAACTTCTTACCACCATGGGGTGGTTGTGCGTACATGGGTGCCTACACGCCACGCCCTCCTGGTTCCCCGCATTTTGCCCCACGGACCCCCAGAGGCCTTAATTCCTTATTATAAGCACCTAGAATTGCTATAGCGGATACCAGGAAGAGCCGAGGGACCTGGGCCGGGTGTCAAACTTCTTACCACCATGAGGTGGTTGTGCGTACATGGGTGCCTACCCGCCACGCCCTTCTGGTTCCCCGCATTTTGCCCCACGGACCCCCAGAGGCCTTAATTCCTTGTTATAAGCACCTAGAATTGCTATAGCGGATTCCAGGAAGGGCCGAGGGACCTGGGTCGGGTATCAAACTTCTTACAACCTTGAGGTGGTTGTGCGTACATGGGTGCCTACCGACCACGCCCGCCTGGTTCCCCGCATTTTGCCCCACGGTTCCCCAGAGGCTTTAATTCCTTAATATAAGCACTTAGAATTGCTATAGCGGATTCCAGGAAGGGCCGAGGGACCTGGGCCGGGTGTCAAACTTCTTACAACCTTGAGGTGGTTGTGCGTACATGGGTGCCTACCCGCCACGCCATCCTGGTTCCTTGCATTTTGCCCAACGGACCCCCAATATCCTTAATTCCTTAATATAAGCACCTAGAATTGCTATAGCGGATTCCAGGAAGAGCCGAGGGACCTGGGCCGGGTGTCAAACTTCTTACCACCATGAGGTGGTTGCGCGTACATGGGTGCCTACCCGCCATGCCCTCCTGGTTCCCCGCATTTTGCCCCACGGACCACCAGAGGCCTTAATTCCTTATTATAAGCACCTAGAATTGCTATAGAGGATTCCAGGAAGGTCCGAGGGACCTGGGCCGGGTGTCAAACTTTTTACCACCATGAGGTGGTTGTGCGTACATGGGTGCCTACCCGCCACGCCCTCCTGGTTCCCCGCATTTTGCCCCACGGACCCCCAGAGGCCTTAATTCCTTATTATAAGCACCTAGAATTGCTATAGCGGATTCCAGGAAGAGCCGAGGGACCTGGGCAGGGTGTCAAACTTCTTACCACCTTGAGGTGGTTGTGCGTACATGGGTGCCTACCCGCCACGCCCTCCAGGTTCCCTGCATTTTGCCCCACGGATCCCCAGATGACTTATTTCCTTAATATAAGCACCTAGATATACTCTAGCGGATTCCAGGAAGGTCCAAGGGACCTGGGCCGGGTGTTAAACTTCTTACCACCATGGGGTGGTTGTGCGTACATGAGTGCCTTCCCGCCACGCCCTCCTGGTTCCCCGCATTTTGCCCCACGGACCCCCACAGTCCTTAATTCCTTATTATAAGCACCTAGAATTGCTATAGCGGATTCCAGGAAGAGCCGAGGGACCTGGGCCGGGTGTCAAACTTCTTACCACCATGAGGTGGTTGTGCGTACATGGGTGCCTACCCGCCACGCCCTCCTGGTTCCCCGCATTTTGCCCCACGGACCCCCAGAGGCCTTAATTCCTTATTATAAGCACCTAGAATTGCTATAGCGGATTCCAGGAAGAGCCGAAGGACCTGGGCCGGGTGTCAAACTTTTTACCACCACGAGGTGGTTGTGCGTACATGGGTGCCTACCCGCCACGCCCTCCTGGTTCCTCGCATTTTGCCCCACGGACCCTCAGAATCCTTAATTCCTTAATATAAGCACCTAGAATTGCTATAGCGGATTCCAGGAAGGGCCGTGGGACCTGGGCCGGGTGTCAAACTTCTTACAACTTTGAGGTGGTTGTGCGTACATGGGTGCCTACCCGCCACGCCCTCCTGGTTCCCCGCATTTTGCCCCACGGATCCCCAGAAGCTTTATTTCATTAATATTAGCACTTAGAATTGCTCTAGCGGATTCCAGGAAAAGCCGAGGGACCTGGGCCGTGTATCAAACTTCTTACCACCATGAGGTGGTTGTGCGTACATGGGTGCCTACCCGCCACGCCCTCCTGGTTCCTCGCATTTTGCCCCACGGATCCCCAGAGACCTTAATTCCTTAATATAAGCACCTAGAATTGCTATAGCGGATTCCAGGAAGGTCCAAGGGACCTGGGCCGGGTGTCAAACTTTTTACCACCATGAGGTGGTTGTGCGTACATGGGTGCCTACCCGCCACGCCCTCCTGGTTTCCCGCATTTTGCCCCACGAACCCCCAGAATCCTTAATTCCTTAATATAAGCACCTAGAATTGCTATAGCGGATTCCAGGAAGGGCCGAGGGACCTGGGCTGGGTGTCAAACTTCTTACCACTATGAGGTGGTTGTGCGTACGTGGGTGCCTACCACCCACGCCCTTCTCGTTCCCCGCATTTTGCCCCACGGACCCCCAGAGGCCTTAATTCCTTATTATAAGCACCTAGAATTGCTATAGCGGATTCCAGGAAGAGCCGAGGGACCTGGGCAGGGTGTCAAACTTCTTACCACCTTGAGGTGGTTGTGCGTACATGGGTGCCTACCCGCCACGCCCTCCAGGTTCCCTGCATTTTGCCCCTCGGATCCCCAGATGACTTATTTCCTTAATATAAGCACCTAGATATACTCTAGCGGATTCCAGGAAGGTCCAAGGGACCTGGGCCGGGTGTTAAACTTCTTACCACCATGGGGTGGTTGTGCGTACATGAGTGCCTTCCCGCCACGCCCTCCTGGTTCCCCGCATTTTGCCTCACGGACCCCCAGAGTCCTTAATTCCTTATTATAAGCACCTAGAATTGCTATAGCGGATTCCAGGAAGAGCCGAGGGACCTGGGCCGGGTGTCAAACTTCTTACCACCATGAGGTGGTTGTGCGTACATGGGTGCCTACCCGCCACGCCCTCCTGGTTCCCCGCATTTTGCCCCACGGACCCCCAGAGGCCTTAATTCCTTATTATAAGCACCTAGAATTGCTATAGCGGATTCCAGGAAGACCCGAAGGACCTGGGCCGGGTGTCAAACTTTTTACCACCACGAGGTGGTTGTGCGTACATGAGTGCCTACCCGCCACGCCCTCCTGGTTCCTCGCATTTTGCCCCACGGACCCTCAGAATCCTTAATTCCTTAATATAAGCACCTAGAATTGCTATAGCGGATTCCAGGAAGGGCCGTGGGACCTGGGCCGGGTGTCAAACTTCTTACAACTTTGAGGTGGTTGTGCGTACATGGGTGCCTACCCGCCACGCCCTCCTGGTTCCCCGCATTTTGCCCCACGGATCCCCAGAAGCTTTATTTCATTAATATTAGCACTTAGAATTGCTCTAGCGGATTCCAGGAAAAGCCGAGGGACCTGGGCCGTGTATCAAACTTCTTACCACCATGAGGTGGTTGTGCGTACATGGGTGCCTACCCGCCACGCCCTCCTGGTTCCTCGCATTTTGCCCCACGGATCCCCAGAGACCTTAATTCCTTAATATAAGCACCTAGAATTGCTATAGCGGATTCCAGGAAGGTCCAAGGGACCTGGGCCGGGTGTCAAACTTCTTACCACCATGGGGTGGTTGTGCGTACATGAGTGCTTTCCCGCCACGCCCTCCTGGTTCCCCGCATTTTGCCCCACGGACCCCCAGAGGCCTTAATTCCTTATTATAAGCACCTAGAATTGCTATAGCGGATTCCAGGAAGAGCCGAGGGACCTGGGCCGGGTGTCAAACTTCTTACCACCATGAGGTGGTTGTGCGTACATGGGTGCCTACCCGCCACGCCCTTCTGGTTCCCCGCATTTTGCCCCACGGACCCCCAGAGGCCTTAATTCCTTATTATAAGCACCTAGAATTGCTATAGCGGATTCCAAGAAGAGCCGAGGGACCTGGGCCGGGTGTCAAACTTTTTACCACCATGAGGTGGTTGTGCGTACATGGGTGCCTACCCGCCACGCCCTCCTGGTTCCCCGCATTTTGCCCCACGGATCCCCAGAAGCTTTAATTCCTTAAAATTAGCACTTAGAATTGCTATAGCGGATTCGAGGAAGAGCCGAGGGACCTGGGCCGGGTGTCAAACTTCTTACAACCTTGAGGTGGTTGTGCGTACATGGGTGCCTACCCGCCACGCCATCCTGGTTCCTTGCATTTTGCCCAACGGACCCCCAATATCCTTAATTCCTTAATATAAGCACCTAGAATTGCTATAGCGGATTCCAGGAAGAGCCGAGGGACCTGGGCCGGGTGTCAAACTTCTTACCACCATGAGGTGGTTGCGCGTACATGGGTGCCTACCCGCCATGCCCTCCTGGTTCCCCGCATTTTGCCCCACGGACCCCCAGAGGCCTTAATTCCTTATTATAAGCACCTAGAATTGCTATAGCGGATTCCAGGAAGGTCCGAGGGACCTGGGCCGGGTGTCAAACTTTTTACCACCATGAGGTGGTTGTGCGTACATGGGTGCCTACCCGCCACGCCCTCCTGGTTCCCCGCATTTTGCCCCACGGACCCCCAGAGGCCTTAATTCCTTATTATAAGCACCTAGAATTGCTATAGCGGATTCCAGGAAGAGCCGAGGGACCTGGGCAGGGTGTCAAACTTCTTACCACCTTGAGGTGGTTGTGCGTACATGGGTGCCTACCCGCCACGCCCTCCAGGTTCCCAGCATTTTGCCCCACGGACCCCCAGATGACTTATTTCCTTAATATAAGCACCTAGATATACTCTAGCGGATTCCAGGAAGGTCCAAGGGACCTGGGCCGGGTGTTAAACTTCTTACCACCATGGGGTGGTTGTGCGTACATGAGTGCCTTCCCGCCACGCCCTCCTGGTTCCCCGCATTTTGCCGCACGGGCCCCCAGAGTCCTTAATTCCTTATTATAAGCACCTAGAATTGCTATAGCGGATTCCAGGAAGAGCCGAGGGACCTGGGCCGGGTGTCAAACTTCTTACCACCATGAGGTGGTTGTGCGTACATGGGTGCCTACCCGCCACGCCCTCCTGGTTCCCCGCATTTTGCCCCACGGACCCCCAGAGGCCTTAATTCCTTATTATAAGCACCTAGAATTGCTATAGCGGATTCCAGGAAGAGCCGAGGGACCTGGGCCGGGTGTCAAACTTTTTACCACCATGAGGTGGTTGTGCGTACATGGGTGCCTACCCGCCACGCCCTCCTGGTTCCTAGCATTTTGGCCCACGGACTCTCAGAATCCTTAATTCCTTAATATAAGCACCTAGAATTGCTATAGCGGATTCCAGGAAGGGCCGTGGGACCTGGGCCGGGTGTCAAACTTCTTACAACCTTGAGGTGGTTGTGCGTACATAGGTGCCTACCGACCACGCCCTCCTGGTTCCCCGCATTTTGCCCCACGAATCCCCAGAAGCTTTAATTCCTTAAAATTAGCACTTAGAATTGCTATAGCGGATTCCAGGAAGAGCCGAGGGACCTGGGCCGGGTGTCAAACTTCTTACCACCATGAGGTGGTTGCGCGTACATGGGTGCCTACCCGCCACGCCCTCCTGGTTCCCCGCATTTTGCCCCACGGACCCCCAGAGGCCTTAATTCCTTATTATAAGCACCTAGAATTGCTATAGCGGATTCCAGGAAGGGCCGAGGGACCTGGGCCGGGTATCAAACTTCTTACAACCTTGAGGTGGTTGTGCGTACATGGGTGCCTACCGACCACGCCCTCCTGGTTTCCCGCATTTTGCCCCACGAACCCCCAGAATCCTTAATTCCTTAATATAAGCACCTAGAATTGCTATAGCGGATTCCAGGAAGAGCCGAGGGACCTGGGCCGGGTGTCAAACTTCTTACCACCATGAGGTGGTTGTGCGTACGTGGGTGCCTACCACCCACGCCCTTCTCGTTCCCCGCATTTTGCCCACGGATCCCCAGCGGCCTTAATTCCTTATTATAAGCACCTAGAATTGCTATGGCGGATTCCAGGAAGAGCCGAGGGACCTGGGCAGGGTGTCAAACTTCTTACCACCATGAGGTGATTGTGCGTACATGGGTGCCTACCCGCCACGCCCTCCTGGTTCCCCGCATTTTGCCCCACGAATCCCCAGAAGCTTTAATTCCTTAAAATTAGCACTTAGAATTGCTATAGCGGATTCCAGGAAGAGCCGAGGGACCTGGGCCGGGTGTCAAACTTCTTACCACCATGAGGTGGTTGCGCGTACATGGGTGCCTACCCGCCACGCCCTCCTGGTTCCCCGCATTTTGCCCCACGGACCCCCAGAGGCCTTAATTCCTTATTATAAGCACCTAGAATTGCTATAGCGGATTCCAGGAAGGGCCGAGGGACCTGGGCCGGGTATCAAACTTCTTACAACCTTGAGGTGGTTGTGCGTACATGGGTGCCTACCGACCACGCCCTCCTGGTTCCCCGCATTTTGCCCCACGGTTCCCCAGAGGCTTTAATTCCTTAATATAAGCACTTAGAATTGCTATAGCGGATTACAGGAAGGGCCGAGGGACCAGGGTCGGGTGTCAAACTTCTTACAACCTTGAGGTGGTTGTGCGTACATGGGTGCCTACCCGCCACGCCATCCTGGTTCCTTGCATTTTGCCCAACGGACCCCCAATATCCTTAATTCCTTAATATAAGCACCTAGAATTGCTATAGCGGATTCCAGGAAGAGCCGAGGGACCTGGGCCGGGTGTCAAATTTCTTACCACCATGAGGTGGTTGCGCGTACATGGGTGCCTACCCGCCACGCCCTCCTGGTTCCCCGCATTTTGCCCCACGGACCCCCAGAGGCCTTAATTCCTTATTATAAGCACCTAGAATTGCTATAGCGGATTCCAGGAAGGGCCAAGGGACCTGGGCCGGGTATCAAACTTCTTACAACCTTGAGGTGGTTGTGCGTACATAGGTGCCTACCGACCACGCCCTCCTGGTTCCCCGCATTTTGCCCCACGGTTCCCCAGAAGCTTTAATTCCTTAATATAAGCACTTAGAATTGCTATAGCGGATTCCAAGAAGGGCCGAGGGACCTGGGCCGGGTGTCAAACTTCTTACAACCTTGAGGTGGTTGTGCGTACATGGGTGCCTACCCGCCACGCCATCCTGGTTCCTTGCATTTTGCCCAACGGACCCCCAGAATCCTTAATTCCTTAATATAAGCACCTAGATTTGCTATAGCGGATTCCAGGAAGAGCCGAGGGACCTGGGCCGGGTGTCAAACTTCTTACCACCATGAGGTGGTTGTGCGTAGATGGGTGCCTACCCGCCACGCCCTCCTGGTTCCCTGCATTTTGCCCCACGGATCCCCAGAGGCCTTATTTCCTTAATATAAGCACCTAGAATTACTCTAGTGGATTCCAGGAAGGTCCGAGGGACCTGGGCCGGGTGTCAAACTTTTTACCACCATGAGGTGGTTGTGCGTACATGGGTGCCTACTCGCCACGCCCTCCTGGTTCCCCGCATTTTGCCCCACGGACCCCCAGAGGCCTTAATTCCTTATTATAAGCACCTAGAATTGCTATAGCGGATTCCAGGAAGAGCCGAGGGACCTGGGCCGGGTGTCAAACTTCTTACCACCTTGAGGTGGTTGTGCGTACATGGGTGCCTACCCGCCACGCCCTCCTGGTTCCCCGCATTTTGCCCCACGGGCCCCCAGAGGCCTTAATTCCTTAATATAAGCACCTAGAATTGCTATAGCGGATTCCAGGAAGAGCCGAGGGACCTGGGCCGGGTGTCAAACTTCTTACCACCATGAGGTGGTTGTGCGTACGTGGGTGCCTACCACCCACGCCCTTCTCGTTCCCCGCATTTTGCCCCACGGATCCCCAGCGGCCTTAATTCCTTATTATAAGCACCTAGAATTGCTATAGCGGATTCCAGGAAGAGCCGAGGGACCTGGGCAGGGTGTCAAACTTCTTACCACCATGAGGTGATTGTGCGTACATGGGTGCCTACCCGCCACGCCCTCCTGGTTCCCCGCATTTTGCCCCACGGATCCCCAGAAGCTTTAATTCCTTAAAATTAGCACTTAGAATTGCTATAGCGGATTCGAGGAAGAGCCGAGGGACCTGGGCCGGGTGTCAAACTTCTTACCACCATGAGGTGGTTGCGCGTACATGGGTGCCTACCCGACACGCCCTCCTGGTTCCCCGCATTTTGCCCCACGGACCCCCAGAGGCCTTAATTCCTTATTATAAGCACCTAGAATTGCTATAGCGGATTCCAGGAAGGGCCGAGGGACCTGGGCCGGGTATCAAACTTCTTACAACCTTGAGGTGGTTGTGCGTACATGGGTGCCTACCGACCACGCCCTCCTGGTTTCCCGCATTTTGCCCCACGAACCCCCAGAATCCTTAATTCCTTAATATAAGCACCTAGAATTGCTATAGCGGATTCCAGGAAGAGCCGAGGGACCTGGGCCGGGTGTCAAACTTCGTACCACCATGAGGTGGTTGTGCGTACGTGGGTGCCTACCACCCACGCCCTTCTCGTTCCCCGCATTTTGCCCCACGGATCCCCAGCGGCCTTAATTCCTTATTATAAGCACCTAGAATTGCTATGGCGGATTCCAGGAAGAGCCGAGGGACCTGGGCAGGGTGTCAAACTTCTTACCACCATGAGGTGATTGTGCGTACATGGGTGCCTACCCGCCACGCCCTCCTGGTTCCCCGCATTTTGCCCCACGAATCCCCAGAAGCTTTAATTCCTTAAAATTAGCACTTAGAATTGCTATAGCGGATTCCAGGAAGAGCCGAGGGACCTGGGCCGGGTGTGAAACTTCTTACCACCATGAGGTGGTTGCGCGTACATGGGTGCCTACCCGCCACGCCCTCCTGGTTCCCCGCATTTTGCCCCACGGACCCCCAGAGGCCTTAATTCCTTATTATAAGCACCTAGAATTGCTATAGCGGATTCCAGGAAGGGCCGAGGGACCTGGGCCGGGTATCAAACTTCTTACAACCTTGAGGTGGTTGTGCGTACATGGGTGCCTACCGACCACGCCCTCCTGGTTCCCCGCATTTTGCCCCACGGTTCCCCAGAGGCTTTAATTCCTTAATATAAGCACTTAGAATTGCTATAGCGGATTACAGGAAGGGCCGAGGGACCTGGGTCGGGTGTCAAACTTCTTACAACCTTGAGGTGGTTGTGCGTACATGGGTGCCTACCCGCCACGCCCTCCTGGTTCCCCGCATTTTGCCCCACGGATCCCCAGAAGCTTTAATTCCTTAAAATTAGCACTTAGAATTGCTATAGCGGATTCGAGGAAGAGCCGAGGGACCTGGGCCGGGTGTCAAACTTCTTACCACCATGAGGTGGTTGCGCGTACATGGGTGCCTACCCGACACGCCCTCCTGGTTCCCCGCATTTTGCCCCACGGACCCCCAGAGGCCTTAATTCCTTATTATAAGCACCTAGAATTGCTATAGCGGATTCCAGGAAGGGCCGAGGGACCTGGGTCGGGTATCAAACTTCTTACAACCTTGAGGTGGTTGTGCGTACATGGGTGCCTACCGACCACGCCCTCCTGGTTCCCCGCATTTTGCCCCACGGTTCCCCAGAGGCTTTAATTCCTTAATATAAGCACTTAGAATTGCTATAGCGGATTCCAGGAAGGGCCGAGGGACCTGGGCCGGGTGTCAAACTTCTTACAACCTTGAGGTGGTTGTGCGTACATGGGTGCCTACCCGCCACGCCATCCTGGTTCCTTGCATTTTGCCCAACGGACCCCCAATATCCTTAATTCCTTAATATAAGCACCTAGAATTGCTATAGCGGATTCCAGGAAGAGCCGAGGGATCTGGGCCGGGTGTCAAACTTCTTACCACCATGAGGTGGTTGCGCGTACATGGGTGCCTACCCGCCATGCCCTCCTGGTTCCCCGCATTTTGCCCCACGGACCCCCAGAGGCCTTAATTCCTTATTATAAGCACCTAGAATTGCTATAGCGGATTCCAGGAAGGTCCGAGGGACCTGGGCCGGGTGTCAAACTTTTTACCACCATGAGGTGGTTGTGCGTACATGGGTGCCTACCCGCCACGCCCTCCTGGTTCCCCGCATTTTGCCCCACGGACCCCCAGAGGCCTTAATTCCTTATTATAAGCACCTAGAATTGCTATAGCGGATTCCAGGAAGAGCCGAGGGACCTGGGCAGGGTGTCAAACTTCTTACCACCTTGAGGTGGTTGTGCGTACATGGGTGCCTACCCGCCACGCCCTCCAGGTTCTCAGCATTTTGCCCCACGGACCCCCAGATGACTTATTTCCTTAATATAAGCACCTAGATATACTCTAGCGGATTCCAGGAAGGTCCAAGGGACCTGGGCCGGGTGTTAAACTTCTTACCACCATGGGGTGGTTGTGCGTACATGAGTGCCTTCCCGCCACGCCCTCCTGGTTCCCCGCATTTTGCCCCACGGGCCCCCAGAGTCCTTAATTCCTTATTATAAGCACCTAGAATTGCTATAGCGGATTCCAGGAAGAGCCGAGGGACCTGGGCCGGGTGTCAAACTTCTTACCACCATGAGGTGGTTGTGCGTACATGGGTGCCTACCCGCCACGCCCTCCTGGTTCCCCGCATTTTGCCCCACGGACCCCCAGAGGCCTTAATTCCTTATTATAAGCACCTAGAATTGCTATAGCGGATTCCAGGAAGAGCCGAGGGACCTGGGCCGGGTGTCAAACTTTTTACCACCATGAGGTGGTTGTGCGTACATGGGTGCCTACCCGCCACGCCCTCCTGGTTCCTAGCATTTTGGCCCACGGACCCTCAGAATCCTTAATTCCTTAATATAAGCACCTAGAATTGCTATAGCGGATTCCAGGAAGGGCCGTGGGACCTGGGCCGGGTGTCAAACTTCTTACAACCTTGAGGTGGTTGTGCGTACATAGGTGCCTACCGACCACGCCCTCCTGGTTCCCCGCATTTTGCCCCACGAATCCCCAGAAGCTTTAATTCCTTAAAATTAGCACTTAGAATTGCTATAGCGGATTCCAGGAAGAGCCGAGGGACCTGGGCCGGGTGTCAAACTTCTTACCACCATGAGGTGGTTGCGCGTACATGGGTGCCTACCCGCCACGCCCTCCTGGTTCCCCGCATTTTGCCCCACGGACCCCCAGAGGCCTTAATTCCTTATTATAAGCACCTAGAATTGCTATAGCGGATTCCAGGAAGGGCCGAGGGACCTGGGCCGGGTATCAAACTTCTTACAACCTTGAGGTGGTTGTGCGTACATGGGTGCCTACCGACCACGCCCTCCTGGTTTCCCGCATTTTGCCCCACGAACCCCCAGAATCCTTAATTCCTTAATATAAGCACCTAGAATTGCTATAGCGGATTCCAGGAAGAGCCGAGGGACCTGGGCCGGGTGTCAAACTTCTTACCACCATGAGGTGGTTGTGCGTACGTGGGTGCCTACCACCCACGCCCTTCTCGTTCCCCGCATTTTGCCCACGGATCCCCAGCGGCCTTAATTCCTTATTATAAGCAACTAGAATTGCTATGGCGGATTCCAGGAAGAGCCGAGGGACCTGGGCAGGGTGTCAAACTTCTTACCACCATGAGGTGATTGTGCGTACATGGGTGCCTACCCGCCACGCCCTCCTGGTTCCCCGCATTTTGCCCCACGAATCCCCAGAAGCTTTAATTCCTTAAAATTAGCACTTAGAATTGCTATAGCGGATTCCAGGAAGAGCCGAGGGACCTGGGCCGGGTGTCAAACTTCTTACCACCATGAGGTGGTTGCGCGTACATGGGTGCCTACCCGCCACGCCCTCCTGGTTCCCCGCATTTTGCCCCACGGACCCCCAGAGGCCTTAATTCCTTATTATAAGCACCTAGAATTGCTATAGCGGATTCCAGGAAGGGCCGAGGGACCTGGGCCGGGTATCAAACTTTTTACAACCTTGAGGTGGTTGTGCGTACATGGGTGCCTACCGACCACGCCCTCCTGGTTCCCCGCATTTTGCCCCACGGTTCCCCAGAGGCTTTAATTCCTTAATATAAGCACTTAGAATTGCTATAGCGGATTACAGGAAGGGCCGAGGGACCAGGGTCGGGTGTCAAACTTCTTACAACCTTGAGGTGGTTGTGCGTACATGGGTGCCTACCCGCCACGCCCTCCTGGTTCCCCGCATTTTGCCCCACGGACCCCCAGAGGCCTTAATTCCTTATTATAAGCACCTAGAATTGCTATAGCGGATTCCAGGAAGGGCCGAGGGACCTGGGCCGGGTATCAAACTTCTTACAACCTTGAGGTGGTTGTGCGTACATGGGTGCCTACCGACCACGCCCTCCTGGTTCCCCGCATTTTGCCCCACGGTTCCCCAGAGGCTTTAATTCCTTAATATAAGCACTTAGAATTGCTATAGCGGATTACAGGAAGGGCCGAGGGACCAGGGTCGGGTGTCAAACTTCTTACAACCTTGAGGTGGTTGTGCGTACATGGGTGCCTACCCGCCACGCCATCCTGGTTCCTTGCATTTTGCCCAACGGACCCCCAATATCCTTAATTCCTTAATATAAGCACCTAGAATTGCTATAGCGGATTCCAGGAAGAGCCGAGGGACCTGGGCCGGGTGTCAAATTTCTTACCACCATGAGGTGGTTGCGCGTACATGGGTGCCTACCCGCCACGCCCTCCTGGTTCCCCGCATTTTGCCCCACGGACCCCCAGAGGCCTTAATTCCTTATTATAAGCACCTAGAATTGCTATAGCGGATTCCAGGAAGGGCCGAGGGACCTGGGCCGGGTATCAAACTTCTTACAACCTTGAGGTGGTTGTGCGTACATAGGTGCCTACCGACCACGCCCTCCTGGTTCCCCGCATTTTGCCCCACGGTTCCCCAGAGGCTTTAATTCCTTAATATAAGCACTTAGAATTGCTATAGCGGATTCCAGGAAGGGCCGAGGGACCTGGGCCGGGTGTCAAACTTCTTACAACCTTGAGGTGGTTGTGCGTACATGGGTGCCTACCCGCCACGCCATCCTGGTTCCTTGCATTTTGCCCAACGGACCCCCAGAATCCTTAATTCCTTAATATAAGCACCTAGATTTGCTATAGCGGATTCCAGGATGAGCCGAAGGACCTGGGCCGGGTGTCAAACTTCTTACCACCATGAGGTGGTTGTGCGTAGATGGGTGCCTACCCGCCACGCCCTCCTGGTTCCCTGCATTTTGCCCCACGGATCCCCAGAGGCCTTATTTCCTTAATATAAGCACCTAGAATTACTCTAGTGGATTCCAGGAAGGTCCGAGGGACCTGGGCCGGGTGTCAAACTTTTTACCACCATGAGGTGGTTGTGCGTACATGGGTGCCTACTCGCCACGCCCTCCTGGTTCCCCGCATTTTGCCCCACGGACCCCCAGAGGCCTTAATTCCTTATTATAAGCACCTAGAATTGCTATAGCGGATTCCAGGAAGAGCCGAGGGACCTGGGCCGGGTGTCAAACTTCTTACCACCTTGAGGTGGTTGTGCGTACATGGGTGCCTACCCGCCACGCCCTCCTGGTTCCCCGCATTTTGCCCCACGGACCCCCAGAGGCCTTAATTCTTTAATATAAGCACCTAGAATTGCTATAGCGGATTCCAGGAAGAGCCGAGGGACCTGGGCCGGGTGTCAAACTTCTTACCACCATGAGGTGGTTGTGCGTACGTGGGTGCCTACCACCCACGCCCTTCTCGTTCCCCGCATTTTGCCCCACGGATCCCCAGCGGCCTTAATTCCTTATTATAAGCACCTAGAATTGCTATAGCGGATTCCAGGAAGAGCCGAGGGACCTGGGCAGGGTGTCAAACTTCTTACCACCATGAGGTGATTGTGCGTACATGGGTGCCTACCCGCCACGCCCTCCTGGTTCCCCGCATTTTGCCCCACGGATCCCCAGAAGCTTTAATTCCTTAAAATTAGCACTTAGAATTGCTATAGCGGATTCGAGGAAGAGCCGAGGGACCTGGGCCGGGTGTCAAACTTCTTACCACCATGAGGTGGTTGCGCGTACATGGGTGCCTACCCGACACGCCCTCCTGGTTCCCCGCATTTTGCCCCACGGACCCCCAGAGGCCTTAATTCCTTATTATAAGCACCTAGAATTGCTATAGCGGATTCCAGGAAGGGCCGAGGGACCTGGGCCGGGTATCAAACTTCTTACAACCTTGAGGTGGTTGTGCGTACATGGGTGCCTACCGACCACGCCCTCCTGGTTTCCCGCATTTTGCCCCACGAACCCCCAGAATCCTTAATTCCTTAATATAAGCACCTAGAATTGCTATAGCGGATTCCAGGAAGAGCCGAGGGACCTGGGCCGGGTGTCAAACTTCTTACCACCATGAGGTGGTTGTGCGTACGTGGGTGCCTACCACCCACGCCCTTCTCGTTCCCCGCATTTTGCCCCACGGATCCCCAGCGGCCTTAATTCCTTATTATAAGCACCTAGAATTGCTATGGCGGATTCCAGGAAGAGCCGAGGGACCTGGGCAGGGTGTCAAACTTCTTACCACCATGAGGTGATTGTGCGTACATGGGTGCCTACCCGCCACGCCCTCCTGGTTCCCCGCATTTTGCCCCACGAATCCCCAGAAGCTTTAATTCCTTAAAATTAGCACTTAGAATTGCTATAGCGGATTCCAGGAAGAGCCGAGGGACCTGGGCCGGGTGTGAAACTTCTTACCACCATGAGGTGGTTGCGCGTACATGGGTGCCTACCCGCCACGCCCTCCTGGTTCCCCGCATTTTGCCCCACGGACCCCCAGAGGCCTTAATTCCTTATTATAAGCACCTAGAATTGCAATAGCGGATTCCAGGAAGGGCCGAGGGACCTGGGCCGGGTATCAAACTTCTTACAACCTTGAGGTGGTTGTGCGTACATGGGTGCCTACCGACCACGCCCTCCTGGTTCCCCGCATTTTGCCCCACGGTTCCCCAGAGGCTTTAATTCCTTAATATAAGCACTTAGAATTGCTATAGCGGATTACAGGAAGGGCCGAGGGACCTGGGCAGGGTGTCAAACTTCTTACCACCATGAGGTGGTTGTGCGTACGTGGGTGCCTACCACCCACGCCCTTCTCGTTCCCCGCATTTTGCCCACGGATCCCCAGCGGCCTTAATTCCTTATTATAAGCACCTAGAATTGCTATGGCGGATTCCAGGAAGAGCCGAGGGACCTGGGCAGGGTGTCAAACTTCTTACCACCATGAGGTGATTGTGCGTACATGGGTGCCTACCCGCCACGCCCTCCTGGTTCCCCGCATTTTGCCCCACGAATCCCCAGAAGCTTTAATTCCTTAAAATTAGCACTTAGAATTGCTATAGCGGATTCCAGGAAGAGCCGAGGGACCTGGGCCGGGTGTCAAACTTCTTACCACCATGAGGTGGTTGCGCGTACATGGGTGCCTACCCGCCACGCCCTCCTGGTTCCCCGCATTTTGCCCCACGGACCCCCAGAGGCCTTAATTCCTTATTATAAGCACCTAGAATTGCTATAGCGGATTCCAGGAAGGGCCGAGGGACCTGGGCCGGGTATCAAACTTCTTACAACCTTGAGGTGGTTGTGCGTACATGGGTGCCTACCGACCACGCCCTCCTGGTTCCCCGCATTTTGCCCCACGGTTCCCCAGAGGCTTTAATTCCTTAATATAAGCACTTAGAATTGCTATAGCGGATTACAGGAAGGGCCGAGGGACCAGGGTCGGGTGTCAAACTTCTTACAACCTTGAGGTGGTTGTGCGTACATGGGTGCCTACCCGCCACGCCATCCTGGTTCCTTGCATTTTGCCCAACGGACCCCCAATATCCTTAATTCCTTAATATAAGCACCTAGAATTGCTATAGCGGATTCCAGGAAGAGCCGAGGGACCTGGGCCGGGTGTCAAATTTCTTACCACCATGAGGTGGTTGCGCGTACATGGGTGCCTACCCGCCACGCCCTCCTGGTTCCCCGCATTTTGCCCCACGGACCCCCAGAGGCCTTAATTCCTTATTATAAGCACCTAGAATTGCTATAGCGGATTCCAGGAAGGGCCGAGGGACCTGGGCCGGGTATCAAACTTCTTACAACCTTGAGGTGGTTGTGCGTACATAGGTGCCTACCGACCACGCCCTCCTGGTTCCCCGCATTTTGCCCCACGGTTCCCCAGAGGCTTTAATTCCTTAATATAAGCACTTAGAATTGCTATAGCGGATTCCAGGAAGGGCCGAGGGACCTGGGCCGGGTGTCAAACTTCTTACAACCTTGAGGTGGTTGTGCGTACATGGGTGCCTACCCGCCACGCCATCCTGGTTCCTTGCATTTTGCCCAACGGACCCCCAGAATCCTTAATTCCTTAATATAAGCACCTAGATTTGCTATAGCGGATTCCAGGAAGAGCCGAGGGACCTGGGCCGGGTGTCAAACTTCTTACCACCATGAGGTGGTTGTGCGTAGATGGGTGCCTACCCGCCACGCCCTCCTGGTTCCCTGCATTTTGCCCCACGGATCCCCAGAGGCCTTATTTCCTTAATATAAGCACCTAGAATTACTCTAGTGGATTCCAGGAAGGTCCGAGGGACCTGGGCCGGGTGTCAAACTTTTTACCACCATGAGGTGGTTGTGCGTACATGGGTGCCTACTCGCCACGCCCTCCTGGTTCCCCGCATTTTGCCCCACGGACCCCCAGAGGCCTTAATTCCTTATTATAAGCACCTAGAATTGCTATAGCGGATTCCAGGAAGAGCCGAGGGACCTGGGCCGGGTGTCAAACTTCTTACCACCTTGAGGTGGTTGTGCGTACATGGGTGCCTACCCGCCACGCCCTCCTGGTTCCCCGCATTTTGCCCCACGGACCCCCAGAGGCCTTAATTCTTTAATATAAGCACCTAGAATTGCTATAGCGGATTCCAGGAAGAGCCGAGGGACCTGGGCCGGGTGTCAAACTTCTTACCACCATGAGGTGGTTGTGCGTACGTGGGTGCCTACCACCCACGCCCTTCTCGTTCCCCGCATTTTGCCCCACGGATCCCCAGCGGCCTTAATTCCTTATTATAAGCACCTAGAATTGCTATAGCGGATTCCAGGAAGAGCCGAGGGACCTGGGCAGGGTGTCAAACTTCTTACCACCATGAGGTGATTGTGCGTACATGGGTGCCTACCCGCCACGCCCTCCTGGTTCCCCGCATTTTGCCCCACGGATCCCCAGAAGCTTTAATTCCTTAAAATTAGCACTTAGAATTGCTATAGCGGATTCGAGGAAGAGCCGAGGGACCTGGGCCGGGTGTCAAACTTCTTACCACCATGAGGTGGTTGCGCGTACATGGGTGCCTACCCGACACGCCCTCCTGGTTCCCCGCATTTTGCCCCACGGACCCCCAGAGGCCTTAATTCCTTATTATAAGCACCTAGAATTGCTATAGCGGATTCCAGGAAGGGCCGAGGGACCTGGGCCGGGTATCAAACTTCTTACAACCTTGAGGTGGTTGTGCGTACATGGGTGCCTACCGACCACGCCCTCCTGGTTTCCCGCATTTTGCCCCACGAACCCCCAGAATCCTTAATTCCTTAATATAAGCACCTAGAATTGCTATAGCGGATTCCAGGAAGAGCCGAGGGACCTGGGCCGGGTGTCAAACTTCTTACCACCATGAGGTGGTTGTGCGTACGTGGGTGCCTACCACCCACGCCCTTCTCGTTCCCCGCATTTTGCCCCACGGATCCCCAGCGGCCTTAATTCCTTATTATAAGCACCTAGAATTGCTATGGCGGATTCCAGGAAGAGCCGAGGGACCTGGGCAGGGTGTCAAACTTCTTACCACCATGAGGTGATTGTGCGTACATGGGTGCCTACCCGCCACGCCCTCCTGGTTCCCCGCATTTTGCCCCACGAATCCCCAGAAGCTTTAATTCCTTAAAATTAGCACTTAGAATTGCTATAGCGGATTCCAGGAAGAGCCGAGGGACCTGGGCCGGGTGTGAAACTTCTTACCACCATGAGGTGGTTGCGCGTACATGGGTGCCTACCCGCCACGCCCTCCTGGTTCCCCGCATTTTGCCCCACGGACCCCCAGAGGCCTTAATTCCTTATTATAAGCACCTAGAATTGCTATAGCGGATTCCAGGAAGGGCCGAGGGACCTGGGCCGGGTATCAAACTTCTTACAACCTTGAGGTGGTTGTGCGTACATGGGTGCCTACCGACCACGCCCTCCTGGTTCCCCGCATTTTGCCCCACGGTTCCCCAGAGGCTTTAATTCCTTAATATAAGCACTTAGAATTGCTATAGCGGATTACAGGAAGGGCCGAGGGACCTGGGTCGGGTGTCAAACTTCTTACAACCTTGAGGTGGTTGTGCGTACATGGGTGCCTACCCGCCACGCCATCCTGGTTCCTTGCATTTTGCCCAACGGACCCCCAATATCCTTAATTCCTTAATATAAGCACCTAGAATTGCTATAGCGGATTCCAGGAAGAGCCGAGGGACCTGGGCCGGGTGTCAAACTTCTTACCACCATGATGTGGTTGCGCGTACATGGGTGCCTACCCGCCACGCCCTCCTGGTTCCCCGCATTTTGCCCCACGGACCCCCAGAGGCCTTAATTCCTTATTATAAGCACCTAGAATTGCTATAGCGGATTCCAGGAAGGGCCGAGGGACCTGGGCCGGGTATCAAACTTCTTACAACCTTGAGGTGGTTGTGCGTACATAGGTGCCTACCGACCACGCCCTCCTGGTTCCCCGCATTTTGCCCCACGGTTCCCCAGAGGCTTTAATTCCTTAATATAAGCACTTAGAATTGCTATAGCGGATTCCAGGAAGGGCCGAGGGACCTGGGCCGGGTGTCAAACTTCTTACAACCTTGAGGTGGTTGTGCGTACATGGGTGCCTACCCGCCACGCCATCCTGGTTCCTTGCATTTTGCCCAACGGATCCCCAGAATCCTTAATTCCTTAATATAAGCACCTAGATTTGCTATAGCGGATTCCAGGAAGAGCCGAGGGACCTGGGCCGGGTGTCAAACTTCTTACCACCATGAGGTGGTTGTGCGTAGATGGGTGCCTACCCGCCACGCCCTCCTGGTTCCCTGCATTTTGCCCCACGGATCCCCAGAGGCCTTATTTCCTTAATATAAGCACCTAGAATTACTCTAGTGGATTCCAGGAAGGTCCGAGGGACCTGGGCCGGGTGTCAAACTTTTTACCACCATGAGGTGGTTGTGCGTACATGGGTGCCTACACGCCACGCCCTCCTGGTTCCCCGCATTTTGCCCCACGGACCCCCAGAGGCCTTAATTCCTTATTATAAGCACCTAGAATTGCTATAGCGGATTCCAGGAAAAGCCGAGGGACCTGGGCCGGGTGTCAAACTTCTTACCACCTTGAGGTGGTTGTGCGTACATGAGTGCCTACCCGCCACGCCCTCCAGGCTCCCTGCATTTTGCCCCACGGATCCCCAGATGACTTATTTCCTTAATATAAGCACCTAGAATTACTCTAGCGGATTCCAGGAAGGTCCAAGGGACCTGGGCCGGGTGTCAAACTTCTTACCACCATGGGGTGGTTGTGCGTACATGAGTGCCTACCCGCCACGCCCTCCTGGTTCCCCGCATTTTGCCCCACGGACCCCCAGAGGCCTTAATTCCTTAATATAAGCACCTAGAATTGCTATAGCGGATTCCAGGAAGAACCGAGGGACCTGGGCCGGGTGTCAAACTTCTTACCACCATGAGGTGGTTGTGCGTACGTGGGTGCCTACCACCCACGCCCTTGTCGTTCCCCGCATTTTGCCCCACGGATCCCCAGCGGCCTTAATTCCTTATTATAAGCACCTAGAATTGCTATAGCGGATTCCAGGAAGAGCCGAGGGACCTGGGCAGGGTGTCAAACTTCTTACCACCATGAGGTGATTGTGCGTACATGGGTGCCTACCCGCCACGCCCTCCTGGTTCCCCGCATTTTGCCCCACGGGTCCCCAGAAGCTTTAATTCCTTAAAATTAGCACTTAGAATTGCTATAGCGGATTCGAGGAAGAGCCGAGGGACCTGGGCCGGGTGTCAAACTTCTTACCACCATGAGGTGGTTGCGCGTACATGGGTGCCTACCCGACACGCCCTCCTGGTTCCCCGCATTTTGCCCCACGGACCCCCAGAGGCCTTAATTCCTTATTATAAGCACCTAGAATTGTTATAGCGGATTCCAGGAAGGGCCGAGGGACCTGGGTCGGGTATCAAACTTCTTACAACCTTGAGGTGGTTGTGCGTACATGGGTGCCTACCGACCACGCCCTCCTGGTTCCCCGCATTTTGCCCCACGGATCCCCAGAAGCTTTATTTTATTAATATTAGCACTTAGAATTGCTCTAGCGGATTCCAGGAAGGTCCAAGGGACCTGGGCCGGGTGTCAAACTTCTTACCACCATGGGGTGGTTGTGCGTACATGGGTGCCTACCCGCCACGCCCTCCTGGTTCCCCGCATTTTGCCCCACGGACCCCCAGAGGCCTTAATTCCTTATTATAAGCACCTAGAATTGCTATAGCGGATACCAGGAAGAGCCGAGGGACCTGGGCCGGGTGTCAAACTTCTTACCACCATGAGGTGGTTGTGCGTACATGGGTGCCTACCCGCCACGCCCTTCTGGTTCCCCGCATTTTGCCCCACGGACCCCCAGAGGCCTTAATTCCTTATTATAAGCACCTAGAATTGCTATAGCGGATTCCAGGAAGGGCCGAGGGACCTGGGTCGGGTATCAAACTTCTTACAACCTTGAGGTGGTTGTGCGTACATGGGTGCCTACCGACCACGCCCGCCTGGTTCCCCGCATTTTGCCCCACGGTTCCCCAGAGGCTTTAATTCCTTAATATAAGCACTTAGAATTGCTATAGCGGATTCCAGGAAGGGCCGAGGGACCTGGGCCGGGTGTCAAACTTCTTACAACCTTGAGGTGGTTGTGCGTACATGGGTGCCTACCCGCCACGCCATCCTGGTTCCTTGCATTTTGCCCAACGGACCCCCAATATCCTTAATTCCTTAATATAAGCACCTAGAATTGCTATAGCGGATTCCAGGAAGAGCCGAGGGACCTGGGCCGGGTGTCAAACTTTTTACCACCATGAGGTGGTTGTGCGTACATGGGTGCCTACCCGCCACGCCCTCCTGGTTCCCCGCATTTTGCCCCACGGACCCCCAGAGGCCTTAATTCCTTATTATAAGCACCTAGAATTGCTATAGCGGATTCCAGGAAGAGCCGAGGGACCTGGGCAGGGTGTCAAACTTCTTACCACCTTGAGGTGGTTGTGCGTACATGGGTGCCTACCCGCCACGCCCTCCAGGTTCCCTGCATTTTGCCCCACGGATCCCCAGATGACTTATTTCCTTAATATAAGCACCTAGATATACTCTAGCGGATTCCAGGAAGGTCCAAGGGACCTGGGCCGGGTGTTAAACTTCTTACCACCATGGGGTGGTTGTGCGTACATGAGTGCCTTCCCGCCACGCCCTCCTGGTTCCCCGCATTTTGCCCCACGGACCCCCACAGTCCTTAATTCCTTATTATAAGCACCTAGAATTGCTATAGCGGATTCCAGGAAGAGCCGAGGGACCTGGGCCGGGTGTCAAACTTCTTACCACCATGAGGTGGTTGTGCGTACATGGGTGCCTACCCGCCACGCCCTCCTGGTTCCCCGCATTTTGCCCCACGGACCCCCAGAGGCCTTAATTCCTTATTATAAGCACCTAGAATTGCTATAGCGGATTCCAGGAAGAGCCGAAGGACCTGGGCCGGGTGTCAAACTTTTTACCACCACGAGGTGGTTGTGCGTACATGGGTGCCTACCCGCCACGCCCTCTTGGTTCCTCGCATTTTGCCCCACGGACCCTCAGAATCCTTAATTCCTTAATATAAGCACCTAGAATTGCTATAGCGGATTCCAGGAAGGGCCGTGGGACCTGGGCCTTGTGTCAAACTTCTTACAACTTTGAGGTGGTTGTGCGTACATGGGTGCTTACCCGCCACGCCCTCCTGGTTCCCCGCATTTTGCCCCACGGATCCCCAGAAGCTTTATTTCATTAATATTAGCACTTAGAATTGCTCTAGCGGATTCCAGGAAAAGCCGAGGGACCTGGGCCGTGTATCAAACTTCTTACCACCATGAGGTGGTTGTGCGTACATGGGTGCCTACCCGCCACGCCCTCCTGGTTCTTCGCATTTTGCCCCACGGATCCCCAGAGACCTTAATTCCTTAATATAAGCACCTAGAATTGCTATAGCGGATTCCAGGAAGGTCCAAGGGACCTGGGCCGGGTGTCAAACTTTTTACCACCATGAGGTGGTTGTGCGTACATGGGTGCCTACCCGCCACGCCCTCTTGGTTTCCCGCATTTTGCCCCACGAACCCCCAGAATCCTTAATTCCTTAATATAAGCACCTAGAATTGCTATAGCGGATTCCAGGAAGGGCCGAGGGACCTGGGCCGGGTGTCAAACTTCTTACCACTATGAGGTGGTTGTGCGTACGTGGGTGCCTACCACCCACGCCCTTCTCGTTCCCCGCATTTTGCCCCACGGACCCCCAGAGGCCTTAATTCCTTATTATAAGCACCTAGAATTGCTATAGCGGATTCCAGGAAGAGCCGAGGGACCTGGGCAGGGTGTCAAACTTCTTACCACCTTGAGGTGGTTGTGCGTACATGGGTGCCTACCCGCCACGCCCTCCAGGTTCCCTGCATTTTGCCCCTCGGATCCCCAGATGACTTATTTCCTTAATATAAGCACCTAGATATACTCTAGCGGATTCCAGGAAGGTCCAAGGGACCTGGGCCGGGTGTTAAACTTCTTACCACCATGGGGTGGTTGTGCGTACATGAGTGCCTTCCCGCCACGCCCTCCTGGTTCCCCGCATTTTGCCCCACGGACCCCCAGAGTCCTTAATTCCTTATTATAAGCACCTAGAATTGCTATAGCGGATTCCAGGAAGAGCCGAGGGACCTGGGCCGGGTGTCAAACTTCTTACCACCATGAGGTGGTTGTGCGTACATGGGTGCCTACCCGCCACGCCCTCCTGGTTCCCCGCATTTTGCCCCACGGACCCCCAGAGGCCTTAATTCCTTATTATAAGCACCTAGAATTGCTATAGCGGATTCCAGGAAGACCCGAAGGACCTGGGCCGGGTGTCAAACTTTTTACCACCACGAGGTGGTTGTGCGTACATGAGTGCCTACCCGCCACGCCCTCCTGGTTCCTCGCATTTTGCCCCACGGACCCTCAGAATCCTTAATTCCTTAATATAAGCACCTAGAATTGCTATAGCGGATTCCAGGAAGGGCCGTGGGACCTGGGCCGGGTGTCAAACTTCTTACAACTTTGAGGTGGTTGTGCGTACATGGGTGCCTACCCGCCACGCCCTCCTGGTTCCCCGCATTTTGCCCCACGGATCCCCAGAAGCTTTATTTCATTAATATTAGCACTTAGAATTGCTCTAGCGGATTCCAGGAAAAGCCGAGGGACCTGGGCCGTGTATCAAACTTCTTACCACCATGAGGTGGTTGTGCGTACATGGGTGCCTACCCGCCACGCCCTCCTGGTTCCTCGCATTTTGCCCCACGGATCCCCAGAGACCTTAATTCCTTAATATAAGCACCTAGAATTGCTATAGCGGATTCCAGGAAGGTCCAAGGGACCTGGGCCGGGTGTCAAACTTCTTACCACCATGGGATGGTTGTGCGTACATGAGTGCCTTCCCGCCACGCCCTCCTGGTTCCCCGCATTTTGCCCCACGGACCCCCAGAGGCCTTAATTCCTTATTATAAGCACCTAGAATTGCTATAGCGGATTCCAGGAAGAGCCGAGGGACCTGGGCCGGGTGTCAAACTTCTTACCACCATGAGGTGGTTGTGCGTACATGGGTGCCTACCCGCCACGCCCTTCTGGTTCCCCGCATTTTGCCCCACGGACCCCCAGAGGCCTTAATTCCTTATTATAAGCACCTAGAATTGCTATAGCGGATTCCAGGAAGAGCCGAGGGACCTGGGCCGGGTGTCAAACTTTTTACCACCATGAGGTGGTTGTGCGTACATGGGTGCCTACCCGCCACGCCCTCCTGGTTCCCCGCATTTTGCCCCACGGATCCCCAGAAGCTTTAATTCCTTAAAATTAGCACTTAGAATTGCTATAGCGGATTCGAGGAAGAGCCGAGGGACCTGGGCCGGGTGTCAAACTTCTTACCACCATGAGGTGGTTGCGCGTACATGGGTGCCTACCCGACACGCCCTCCTGGTTCCCCGCATTTTGCCCCACGGACCCCCAGAGGCCTTAATTCCTTATTATAAGCACCTAGAATTGCTATAGCGGATTCCAGGAAGGGCCGAGGGACCTGGGTCGGGTATCAAACTTCTTACAACCTTGAGGTGGTTGTGCGTACATGGGTGCCTACCGACCACGCCCTCCTGGTTCCCCGCATTTTGCCCCACGGTTCCCCAGAGGCTTTAATTCCTTAATATAAGCACTTAGAATTGCTATAGCGGATTCCAGGAAGGGCCGAGGGACCTGGGCCGGGTGTCAAACTTCTTACAACCTTGAGGTGGTTGTGCGTACATGGGTGCCTACCCGCCACGCCATCCTGGTTCCTTGCATTTTGCCCAACGGACCCCCAATATCCTTAATTCCTTAATATAAGCACCTAGAATTGCTATAGCGGATTCCAGGAAGAGCCGAGGGACCTGGGCCGGGTGTCAAACTTCTTACCACCATGAGGTGGTTGCGCGTACATGGGTGCCTACCCGCCATGCCCTCCTGGTTCCCCGCATTTTGCCCCACGGACCCCCAGAGGCCTTAATTCCTTATTATAAGCACCTAGAATTGCTATAGCGGATTCCAGGAAGGTCCGAGGGACCTGGGCCGGGTGTCAAACTTTTTACCACCATGAGGTGGTTGTGCGTACATGGGTGCCTACCCGCCACGCCCTCCTGGTTCCCCGCATTTTGCCCCACGGACCCCCAGAGGCCTTAATTCCTTATTATAAGCACCTAGAATTGCTATAGCGGATTCCAGGAAGAGCCGAGGGACCTGGGCAGGGTGTCAAACTTCTTACCACCTTGAGGTGGTTGTGCGTACATGGGTGCCTACCCGCCACGCCCTCCAGGTTCCCAGCATTTTGCCCCACGGACCCCCAGATGACTTATTTCCTTAATATAAGCACCTAGATATACTCTAGCGGATTCCAGGAAGGTCCAAGGGACCTGGGCCGGGTGTTAAACTTCTTACCACCATGGGGTGGTTGTGCGTACATGAGTGCCTTCCCGCCACGCCCTCCTGGTTCCCCGCATTTTGCCCCACGGGCCCCCAGAGTCCTTAATTCCTTATTATAAGCACCTAGAATTGCTATAGCGGATTCCAGGAAGAGCCGAGGGACCTGGGCCGGGTGTCAAACTTCTTACCACCATGAGGTGGTTGTGCGTACATGGGTGCCTACCCGCCACGCCCTCCTGGTTCCCCGCATTTTGCCCCACGGACCCCCAGAGGCCTTAATTCCTTATTATAAGCACCTAGAATTGCTATAGCGGATTCCAGGAAGAGCCGAGGGACCTGGGCCGGGTGTCAAACTTTTTACCACCATGAGGTGGTTGTGCGTACATGGGTGCCTACCCGCCACGCCCTCCTGGTTCCTAGCATTTTGGCCCACGGACCCTCAGAATCCTTAATTCCTTAATATAAGCACCTAGAATTGCTATAGCGGATTCCAGGAAGGGCCGTGGGACCTGGGCCGGGTGTCAAACTTCTTACAACTTTGAGGTGGTTGTGCGTACATGGGTGCCTACCCGCCACGCCCTCCTGGTTCCCTGCATTTTGCCCCACGGATCCCCAGAAGCTTTATTTCATTAATGTTAGCACTTAGAATTGCTCTAGCGGATTCCAGGAAAAGCCGAGGGACCTGGGCCGTGTGTCAAACTTCTTACAACCTTGAGGTCGTTGTGTGTACATTGGTCCCTACCGACCACTCCCTCCTGGTTCCCCGCATTTTGCCCCACTGTTCCCCAGAGGCTTTAATTCCTTAAAATTAGCACTTAGAATTGCTATAGCGGATTCCAGGAAGAGCCGAGGGACCTGGGCCGGGTGTCAAACTTCTTACCACCATGAGGTGGTTGCGCGTACATGGGTGCCTACCCGCCACGCCGTCCTGGTTCCCCGCATTTTGCCCCACGGACCCCCAGAGGCCTTAATTCCTTATTATAAGCACCTAGAATTGCTATAGCGGATTCCAGGAAGGTCCGAGGGACCTGGGCCGGGTGTCAAACTTTTTACCACCATGAGGTGGTTGTGCGTACATGGGTGCCTACCCGCCACGCCCTCCTGGTTCCCCGCATTTTGCCCCACGGACCCCCAGAGGCCTTAATTCCTTATTATAAGCACCTAGAATTGCTATAGCGGATTCCAGGAAGAGCCGAGGGACCTGGGCAGGGTGTCAAACTTCTTACCACCTTGAGGTGGTTGTGCGTACATGGGTGCCTACCCGCCACGCCCTCCAGGTTCCCAGCATTTTGCCCCACGGACCCCCAGATGACTTATTTCCTTAATATAAGCACCTAGATATACTCTAGCAGATTCCAGGAAGGTCCAAGGGACCTGGGCCGGGTGTTAAACTTCTTACCACCATGGGGTGGTTGTGCGTACATGAGTGCCTTCCCGCCACGCCCTCCTGGTTCCCCGCATTTTGCCCCACGGGCCCCCAGAGTCCTTAATTCCTTATTATAAGCACCTAGAATTGCTATAGCGGATTCCAGGAAGAGCCGAGGGACCTGGGCCGGGTGTCAAACTTCTTACCACCATGAGGTGGTTGTGCGTACATGGGTGCCTACCCGCCACGCCCTCCTGGTTCCCCGCATTTTGCCCCACGGACCCCCAGAGGCCTTAATTCCTTATTATAAGCACCTAGAATTGCTATAGCGGATTCCAGGAAGAGCCGAGGGACCTGGGCCGGGTGTCAAACTTTTTACCACCATGAGGTGGTTGTGCGTACATGGGTGCCTACCCGCCACGCCCTCCTGGTTCCTAGCATTTTGGCCCACGGACCCTCAGAATCCTTAATTCCTTAATATAAGCACCTAGAATTGCTATAGCGGATTCCAGGAAGGGCCGTGGGACCTGGGCCGGGTGTCAAACTTCTTACAACTTTGAGGTGGTTGTGCGTACATGGGTGCCTACCCGCCACGCCCTCCTGGTTCCCTGCATTTTGCCCCACGGATCCCCAGAAGCTTTATTTCATTAATATTAGCACTTAGAATTGCTCTAGCGGATTCCAGGAAAAGCCGAGGGACCTGGGCCGTGTGTCAAACTTCTTACAACCTTGAGGTCGTTGTGTGTACATTGGTCCCTACCGACCACTCCCTCCTGGTTCCCCGCATTTTGCCCCACTGTTCCCCAGAGGCTTTAATTCCTTAAAATTAGCACTTAGAATTGCTATAGCGGATTCCAGGAAGAGCCGAGGGACCTGGGCCGGGTGTCAAACTTCTTACCACCATGAGGTGGTTGCGCGTACATGGGTGCCTACCCGCCACGCCCTCCTGGTTCCCCGCATTTTGCCCCACGGACCCCCAGAGGCCTTAATTCCTTATTATAAGCACCTAGAATTGCTATAGCGGATTCCAGGAAGGGCCGAGGGACCTGGGCCGGGTATCAAACTTCTTACAACCTTGAGGTGGTTGTGCGTACATGGGTGCCTACCGACCACGCCCTCCTGGTTTCCCGCATTTTGCCCCACGAACCCCCAGAATCCTTAATTCCTTAATATAAGCACCTAGAATTGCTATAGCGGATTCCAGGAAGAGCCGAGGGACCTGGGCCGGGTGTCAAACTTCTTACCACCATGAGGTGGTTGTGCGTACGTGGGTGCCTACCACCCACGCCCTTCTCGTTCCCCGCATTTTGCCCACGGATCCCCAGCGGCCTTAATTCCTTATTATAAGCACCTAGAATTGCTATGGCGGATTCCAGGAAGAGCCGAGGGACCTGGGCAGGGTGTCAAACTTCTTACCACCATGAGGTGATTGTGCGTACATGGGTGCCTACCCGCCACGCCCTCCTGGTTCCCCGCATTTTGCCCCACGAATCCCCAGGAGCTTTAATTCCTTAAAATTAGCACTTAGAATTGCTATAGCGGATTCCAGGAAGAGCCGAGGGACCTGGGCCGGGTGTCAAACTTCTTACCACCATGAGGTGGTTGCGCGTACATGGGTGCCTACCCGCCACGCCCTCCTGGTTCCCCGCATTTTGCCCCACGGACCCCCAGAGGCCTTAATTCCTTATTATAAGCACCTAGAATTGCTATAGCGGATTCCAGGAAGGGCCGAGGGACCTGGGCCGGGTATCAAACTTCTTACAACCTTGAGGTGGTTGTGCGTACATGGGTGCCTACCGACCACGCCCTCCTGGTTCCCCGCATTTTGCCCCACGGTTCCCCAGAGGCTTTAATTCCTTAATATAGGCACTTAGAATTGCTATAGCGGATTACAGGAAGGGCCGAGGGACCTGGGTCGGGTGTCAAACTTCTTACAACCTTGAGGTGGTTGTGCGTACATGGGTGCCTACCCGCCACGCCATCCTGGTTCCTTGCATTTTGCCCAACGGACCCCCAATATCCTTAATTCCTTAATATAAGCACCTAGAATTGCTATAGCGGATTCCAGGAAGAGCCGAGGGACCTGGGCCGGGTGTCAAACTTCTTACCACCATGAGGTGGTTGCGCGTACATGGGTGCCTACCCGCCACGCCCTCCTGGTTCCCCGTATTTTGCCCCACGGACCCCCAGAGGCCTTAATTCCTTATTATAAGCACCTAGAATTGCTATAGCGGATTCCAGGAAGGGCCGAGGGACCTGGGCCGGGTATCAAACTTCTTACAACCTTGAGGTGGTTGTGCGTACATAGGTGCCTACCGACCACGCCCTCCTGGTTCCCCGCATTTTGCCCCACGGTTCCCCAGAGGCTTTAATTCCTTAATATAAGCACTTAGAATTGCTATAGCGGATTCCAGGAAGGGCCGAGGGACCTGGGCCGGGTGTCAAACTTCTTACAACCTTGAGGTGGTTGTGCGTACATGGGTGCCTACCCGCCACGCCATCCTGGTTCCTTGCATTTTGCCCAACGGACCCCCAGAATCCTTAATTCCTTAATATAAGCACCTAGATTTGCTATAGCGGATTCCAGGAAGAGCCGAGGGACCTGGGCCGGGTGTCAAACTTCTTACCACCATGAGGTGGTTGTGCGTAGATGGGTGCCTACCCGCCACGCCCTCCTGGTTCCCTGCATTTTGCCCCACGGATCCCCAGAGGCCTTATTTCCTTAATATAAGCACCTAGAATTACTCTAGTGGATTCCAGGAAGGTCCGAGGGACCTGGGCCGGGTGTCAAACTTTTTACCACCATGAGGTGGTTGTGCGTACATGGGTGCCTACTCGCCACGCCCTCCTGGTTCCCCGCATTTTGCCCCACGGACCCCCAGAGGCCTTAATTCCTTATTATAAGCACCTAGAATTGCTATAGAGGATTCCAGGAAGGTCCGAGGGACCTGTGCCGGGTGTCAAACTTTTTACCACCATGAGGTGGTTGTGCGTACATGGGTGCCTACCCGCCACGCCCTCCTGGTTCCCCGCATTTTGCCCCACGGACCCCCAGAGGCCTTAATTCCTTATTATAAGCACCTAGAATTGCTATAGCGGATTCCAGGAAGAGCCGAGGGACCTGGGCAGGGTGTCAAACTTCTTACCACCTTGAGGTGGTTGTGCGTACATGGGTGCCTACCCGCCACGCCCTCCAGGTTCCCTGCATTTTGCCCCACGGATCCCCAGATGACTTATTTCCTTAATATAAGCACCTAGATATACTCTAGCGGATTCCAGGAAGGTCCAAGGGACCTGGGCCGGGTGTTAAACTTCTTACCACCATGGGGTGGTTGTGCGTACATGAGTGCCTTCCCGCCACGCCCTCCTGGTTCCCCGCATTTTGCCCCACGGACCCCCAGAGTCCTTAATTCCTTATTATAAGCACCTAGAATTGCTATAGCGGATTCCAGGAAGAGCCGAGGGACCTGGGCCGGGTGTCAAACTTCTCACCACCATGAGGTGGTTGTGCGTACATGGGTGCCTACCCGCCACGCCCTCCTGGTTCCCCGCATTTTGCCCCACGGACCCCCAGAGGCCTTAATTCCTTATTATAAGCACCTAGAATTGCTATAGCGGATTCCAGGAAAAGCCGAAGGACCTGGGCCGGGTGTCAAACTTTTTACCACCACGAGGTGGTTGTGCGTACAACCTACCCGCCACGCCCTCCTGGTTCCTCGCATTTTGCCCCACGGACCCTCAGAATCCTTAATTCCTTAATATAAGCACCTAGAATTGCTATAGCGGATTCCAGGAAGGGCCGTGGGACCTGGGCCGGGTGTCAAACTTCTTACAACTTTGAGGTGGTTGTGCGTACATGGGTGCCTACCCGCCACGCCCTCCTGGTTCCCCGCATTTTGCCCCACGGATCCCCAGAAGCTTTATTTCATTAATATTAGCACTTAGAATTGCTCTAGCGGATTCCAGGAAAAGCCGAGGGACCTGGGCCGTGTATCAAACTTCTTACCACCATGAGGTGGTTGTGCGTACATGGGTGCCTACCCGCCACGCCCTCCTGGTTCCTCGCATTTTGCCCCACGGATCCCCAGAGACCTTAATTCCTTAATATAAGCACCTAGAATTGCTATAGCGGATTCCAGGAAGGTCCAAGGGACCTGGGCCGGGTGTCAAACTTCTTACCACCATGGGGTGGTTGTGCGTACATGAGTGCCTTCCCGCCACGCCCTCCTGGTTCCCCGCATTTTGCCCCACGGACCCCCAGAGGCCTTAATTCCTTATTATAAGCACCTAGAATTGCTATAGCGGATTCCAGGAAGGGCCGAGGGACCTGGGCCGGGTATCAAACTTCTTACAACCTTGAGGTGGTTGTGCGTACATGGGTGCCTACCGACCACGCCCTCCTGGTTCCCCGCATTTTGCCCCACTGTTCCCCAGAGGCTTTAATTCCTTAAAATTAGCACTTAGAATTGCTATAGCGGATTCCAGGAAGAGCCGAGGGACCTGGGCCGGGTGTCAAACTTCTTACCACCATGAGGTGGTTGCGCGTACATGGGTGCCTACCCGCCACGCCCTCCTGGTTCCCCGCATTTTGCCCCACGGACCCCCAGAGGCCTTAATTCCTTATTATAAGCACCTAGAATTGCTATAGCGGATTCCAGGAAGGGCCGAGGGACCTGGGCCGGGTATCAAACTTCTTACAACCTTGAGGTGGTTGTGCGTACATGGGTGCCTACCGACCACGCCCTCCTGGTTTCCCGCATTTTGCCCCACGAACCCCCAGAATCCTTAATTCCTTAATATAAGCACCTAGAATTGCTATAGCGGATTCCAGGAAGAGCCGAGGGACCTGGGCCGGGTGTCAAACTTCTTACCACCATGAGGTGGTTGTGCGTACGTGGGTGCCTACCACCCACGCCCTTCTCGTTCCCCGCATTTTGCCCACGGATCCCCAGCGGCCTTAATTCCTTATTATAAGCACCTAGAATTGCTATGGCGGATTCCAGGAAGAGCCGAGGGACCTGGGCAGGGTGTCAAACTTCTTACCACCATGAGGTGATTGTGCGTACATGGGTGCCTACCCGCCACGCCCTCCTGGTTCCCCGCATTTTGCCCCACGAATCCCCAGAAGCTTTAATTCCTTAAAATTAGCACTTAGAATTGCTATAGCGGATTCCAGGAAGAGCCGAGGGACCTGGGCCTGGTGTCAAACTTCTTACCACCATGAGGTGGTTGTGCGTACATGGGTGCCTACCGACCACGCCCTCCTGGTTCCCCGCATTTTGCCCCACGGTTCCCCAGAGGCTTTAATTCCTTAATATAAGCACTTAGAATTGCTATAGCGGATTACAGGAAGGGCCGAGGGACCTGGGTCGGGTGTCAAACTTCTTACAACCTTGAGGTGGTTGTGCGTACATGGGTGCCTACCCGCCACGCCATCCTGGTTCCTTGCATTTTGCCCAACGGACCCCCAGAATCCTTAATTCCTTAATATAAGCACCTAGATTTGCTATAGCGGATTCCAGGAAGAGCCGAGGGACCTGGGCCGGGTGTCAAACTTCTTACCACCATGAGGTGGTTGTGCGTAGATGGGTGCCTACCCGCCACGCCCTCCTGGTTCCCTGCATTTTGCCCCACGGATCCCCAGAGGCCTTATTTCCTTAATATAAGCACCTAGAATTACTCTAGTGGATTCCAGGAAGGTCCGAGGGACCTGGGCCGGGTGTCAAACTTTTTATCACCATGAGGTGGTTGTGCGTACATGGGTGCCTACTCGCTACGCCCTCCTGGTTCCCCGCATTTTGCCCCACGGACCCCCAGAGGCCTTAATTCCTTATTATAAGCACCTAGAATTGCTATAGAGGATTCCAGGAAGGTCCGAGGGACCTGGGCCGGGTGTCAAACTTTTTACCACCATGAGGTGGTTGTGCGTACATGGGTGCCTACCCGCCACGCCCTCCTGGTTCCCCGCATTTTGCCCCACGGACCCCCAGAGGCCTTAATTCCTTATTATAAGCACCTAGAATTGCTATAGCGGATTCCAGGAAGAGCCGAGGGACCTGGGCAGGGTGTCAAACTTCTTACCACCTTGAGGTGGTTGTGCGTACATGGGTGCCTACCCGCCACGCCCTCCAGGTTCCCTGCATTTTGCCCCACGGATCCCCAGAATCCTTAATTCCTTAATATAAGCACCTAGATTTGCTATAGCGGATTCCAGGAAGAGCCGAGGGACCTGGGCCGGGTGTCAAACTTCTTACCACCATGAGGTGGTTGTGCGTACGTGGGTGCCTACCACCCACGCCCTTCTCGTTCCCCGCATTTTGCCCACGGATCCCCAGCGGCCTTAATTCCTTATTATAAGCACCTAGAATTGCTATGGCGGATTCCAGGAAGAGCCGAGGGACCTGGGCAGGGTGTCAAACTTCTTACCACCATGAGGTGATTGTGCGTACATGGGTGCCTACCCGCCACGCCCTCCTGGTTCCCCGCATTTTGCCCCACGAATCCCCAGAAGCTTTAATTCCTTAAAATTAGCACTTAGAATTGCTATAGCGGATTCCAGGAAGAGCCGAGGGACCTGGGCCTGGTGTCAAACTTCTTACCACCATGAGGTGGTTGCGCGTACATGGGTGCCTACCCGCCACGCCCTCCTGGTTCCCCGCATTTTGCCCCACGGACCCCCAGAGGCCTTAATTCCTTATTATAAGCACCTAGAATTGCTATAGCGGATTCCAGGAAGGGCCGAGGGACCTGGGCCGGGTATCAAACTTCTTACAACCTTGAGGTGGTTGTGCGTACATGGGTGCCTACCGACCACGCCCTCCTGGTTCCCCGCATTTTGCCCCACGGTTCCCCAGAGGCTTTAATTCCTTAATATAAGCACTTAGAATTGCTATAGCGGATTACAGGAAGGGCCGAGGGACCTGGGTCGGGTGTCAAACTTCTTACAACCTTGAGGTGGTTGTGCGTACATGGGTGCCTACCCGCCACGCCATCCTGGTTCCTTGCATTTTGCCCAACGGACCCCCAATATCCTTAATTCCTTAATATAAGCACCTAGAATTGCTATAGCGGATTCCAGGAAGAGCCGAGGGACCTGGGCCGGGTGTCAAACTTCTTACCACCATGAGGTGGTTGCGCGTACATGGGTGCCTACCCGCCACGCCCTCCTGGTTCCCCGCATTTTGCCCCACGGACCCCCAGAGGCCTTAATTCCTTATTATAAGCACCTAGAATTGCTATAGCGGATTCCAGGAAGGGCCGAGGGACCAGGACCGGGTATCAAACTTCTTACAACCTTGAGGTGGTTGTGCGTACATAGGTGCCTACCGACCACGCCCTCCTGGTTCCCCGCATTTTGCCCCACGGTTCCCCAGAGGCTTTAATTCCTTAATATAAGCACTTAGAATTGCTATAGCGGATTCCAGGAAGGGCCGAGGGACCTGGGCCGGGTGTCAAACTTCTTACAACCTTGAGGTGGTTGTGCGTACATGGGTGCCTACCCGCCACGCCATCCTGGTTCCTTGCATTTTGCCCAACGGACCCCCAGAATCCTTAATTCCTTAATATAAGCACCTAGATTTGCTATAGCGGATTCCAGGAAGAGCCGAGGGACCTGGGCCGGGTGTCAAACTTCTTACCACCATGAGGTGGTTGTGCGTAGATGGGTGCCTACCCGCCACGCCCTCCTGGTTCCCTGCATTTTGCCCCACGGATCCCCAGAGGCCTTATTTCCTTAATATAAGCACCTAGAATTACTCTAGTGGATTCCAGGAAGGTCCGAGGGACCTGGGCCGGGTGTCAAACTTTTTACCACCATGAGGTGGTTGTGCGTACATGGGTGCCTACTCGCCACGCCCTCCTGGTTCCCCGCATTTTGCCCCACGGACCCCCAGAGGCCTTAATTCCTTATTATAAGCACCTAGAATTGCTATAGAGGATTCCAGGAAGGTCCGAGGGACCTGGGCCGGGTGTCAAACTTTTTACCACCATGAGGTGGTTGTGCGTACATGGGTGCCTACCCGCCACGCCCTCCTGGTTCCCCGCATTTTGCCCCACGGACCCCCAGAGGCCTTAATTCCTTATTATAAGCACCTAGAATTGCTATAGCGGATTCCAGGAAGAGCCGAGGGACCTGGGCAGGGTGTCAAACTTCTTACCACCATGAGGTGGTTGTGCGTACATGGGTGCCTACCCGCCACGCCCTCCTGGTTCCTCGCATTTTGCCCCACGGATCCCCAGAGACCTTAATTCCTTAATATAAGCACCTAGAATTGCTATAGCGGATTCCAGGAAGGTCCAAGGGACCTGGGCCGGGTGTCAAACTTCTTACCACCATGGGGTGGTTGTGCGTACATGAGTGCCTTCCCGCCACGCCCTCCTGGTTCCCCGCATTTTGCCCCACGGACCCCCAGAGGCCTTAATTCCTTATTATAAGCACCTAGAATTGCTATAGCGGATTCCAGGAAGAGCCGAGGGACCTGGGCCGGGTGTCAAACTTCTTACCACCATGAGGTGGTTGTGCGTACATGGGTGCCTACCCGCCACGCCCTTCTGGTTCCCCGCATTTTGCCCCACGGACCCCCAGAGGCCTTAATTCCTTATTATAAGCACCTAGAATTGCTATAGCGGATTCCAGGAAGAGCCGAGGGACCTGGGCCGGGTGTCAAACTTTTTACCACCATGAGGTGGTTGTGCGTACATGGGTGCCTACCCGCCACGCCCTCCTGGTTTCCCGCATTTTGCCCCACGAACCCCCAGAATCCTTAATTCCTTAATATAAGCACCTAGAATTGCTATAGCGGATTCCAGGAAGGGCCGAGGGACCTGGGCTGGGTGTCAAACTTCTTACCACTATGAGGTGGTTGTGCGTACGTGGGTGCCTACCACCCACGCCCTTCTCGTTCCCCGCATTTTGCCCCACGGATCCCCAGCGGCCTTAATTTCTTATTATAAGCACCTAGAATTGCTATAGCGGATTCCAGGAAGAGCCGAGGGACCTGGGCAGGGTGTCAAACTTCTTACCACCATGAGGTGATTGTGCGTACATGGGTGCCTACCCGCCACGCCCCCCTGGTTCCCCGCATTTTGCCCCACGGACCCCCAGAGGCCTTAATTCCTTATTATAAGCACCTAGAATTGCTATAGCGGATTCCAGGAAGAGCCGAGGGACCTGGGCAGGGTGTCAAACTTCTTACCACCTTGAGGTGGTTGTGCGTACATGGGTGCCTTCCCGCCACGCCCTCCAGGTTCCCTGCATTTTGCCCCACGGATCCCCAGATGACTTATTTCCTTAATATAAGCACCTAGATATACTCTAGCGGATTCCAGGAAGGTCCAAGGGACCTGGGCCGGGTGTTAAACTTCTTACCACCATGGGGTGGTTGTGCGTACATGAGTGCCTTCCCGCCACGCCCTCCTGGTTCCCCGCATTTTGCCCCACGGACCCCCAGAGTCCTTAATTCCTTATTATAAGCACCTAGAATTGCTATAGCGGATTCCAGGAAGAGCCGAGGGACCTGGGCCGGGTGTCAAACTTCTTACCACCATGAGGTGGTTGTGCGTACATAGGTGCCTACCCGCCACGCCCTCCTGGTTCCCCGCATTTTGCCCCACGGACCCCCAGAGGCCTTAATTCCTTATTATAAGCACCTAGAATTACTATAGCGGATTCCAGGAAGACCCGAAGGACCTGGGCCGGGTGTCAAACTTTTTACCACCACGAGGTGGTTGTGCGTACATGAGTGCCTACCCGCCACGCCCTCCTGGTTCCTCGCATTTTGCCCCACGGACCCTCAGAATCCTTAATTCCTTAATATATGCACCTAGAATTGCAATAGCGGATTCCAGGAAGGGCCGTGGGACCTGGGCCGGGTGTCAAACTTCTTACAACTTTGAGGTGGTTGTGCGTACATGGGTGCCTACCCGCCACGCCCTCCTGGTTCCCCGCATTTTGCCCCACGGATCCCCAGAAGCTTTATTTCATTAATATTAGCACTTAGAATTGCTCTAGCGGATTCCAGGAAAAGCCGAGGGACCTGGGCCGTGTATCAAACTTCTTACCACCATGAGGTGGTTGTGCGTACATGGGTGCCTACCCGCCACGCCCTCCTGGTTCCTCGCATTTTGCCCCACGGATCCCCAGAGACCTTAATTCCTTAATATAAGCACCTAGAATTGCTATAGCGGATTCCAGGAAGGTCCAAGGGACCTGGGCCGGGTGTCAAACTTCTTACCACCATGAGGTGGTTGTGCGTACATGGGTGCCTACCCGCCACGCCCTTCTGGTTCCCCGCATTTTGCCCCACGGACCCCCAGAGGCCTTAATTCCTTATTATAAGCACCTAGAATTGCTATAGCGGATTCCAGGAAGAGCCGAGGGACCTGGGCCGGGTGTCAAACTTTTTACCACCATGAGGTGGTTGTGCGTACATGGGTGCCTACCCGCCACGCCCTCCTGGTTCCCCGCATTTTGCCCCACGGATCCCCAGAAGCTTTAATTCCTTAAAATTAGCACTTAGAATTGCTATAGCGGATTCGAGGAAGAGCCGAGGGACCTGGGCCGGGTGTCAAACTTCTTACCACCATGAGGTGGTTGCGCGTACATGGGTGCCTACCCGACACGCCCTCCTGGTTCCCCGCATTTTGCCCCACGGACCCCCAGAGGCCTTAATTCCTTATTATAAGCACCTAGAATTGCTATAGCGGATTCCAGGAAGGGCCGAGGGACCTGGGTCGGGTATCAAACTTCTTACAACCTTGAGGTGGTTGTGCGTACATGGGTGCCTACCGACCACGCCCTCCTGGTTCCCCGCATTTTGCCCCACGGTTCCCCAGAGGCTTTAATTCCTTAATATAAGCACTTAGAATTGCTATAGCTGATTCCAGGAAGGGCCGAGGGACCTGGGCCGGGTGTCAAACTTCTTACAACCTTGAGGTGGTTGTGCGTACATGGGTGCCTACCCGCCACGCCCCCCTGGTTCCCCGCATTTTGCCCCACGGACCCCCAGAGGCCTTAATTCCTTATTATAAGCACCTAGAATTGCTATAGCGGATTCCAGGAAGAGCCGAGGGACCTGGGCAGGGTGTCAAACTTCTTACCACCTTGAGGTGGTTGTGCGTACATGGGTGCCTACCCGCCACGCCCTCCAGGTTCCCTGCATTTTGCCCCACGGATCCCCAGATGACTTATTTCCTTAATATAAGCACCTAGATATACTCTAGCGGATTCCAGGAAGGTCCAAGAGACCTGGGCCGGGTGTTAAACTTCTTACCACCATGGGGTGGTTGTGCGTACAAGAGTGCCTTCCCGCCACGCCCTCCTGGTTCCCCGCATTTTGCCCCACGGACCCCCAGAGTCCTTAATTCCTTATTATAAGCACCTAGAATTGCTATAGCGGATTCCAGGAAGAGCCGAGGGACCTGGGCCGGGTGTCAAACTTCTTACCACCATGAGGTGGTTGTGCGTACATGGGTGCCTACCCGCCACGCCCTCCTGGTTCCCCGCATTTTGCCCCACGGACCCCCAGAGGCCTTAATTCCTTATTATAAGCACCTAGAATTGCTATAGCGGATTCCAGGAAGACCCGAAGGACCTGGGCCGGGTGTCAAACTTTTTACCACCACGAGGTGGTTGTGCGTACATGAGTGCCTACCCGCCACGCCCTCCTGGTTCCTCGCATTTTGCCCCACGGACCCTCAGAATCCTTAATTCCTTAATATAAGCACCTAGAATTGCTATAGCGGATTCCAGGAAAAGCCGTGGGACCTGGGCCGGGTGTCAAACTTCTTACAACTTTGAGGTGGTTGTGCGTACATGGGTGCCTACCCGCCACGCCCTCCTGGTTCCCCGCATTTTGCCCCACGGATCCCCAGAAGCTTTATTTCATTAATATTAGCACTTAGAATTGCTCTAGCGGATTCCAGGAAAAGCCGAAGGACCTGGGCCGTGTATCAAACTTCTTACCACCATGAGGTGGTTGTGCGTACATGGGTGCCTACCCGCCACGCCCTCCTGGTTCCTCGTATTTTGCCCCACGGATCCCCAGAGACCTTAATTCCTTAATATAAGCACCTAGAATTGCTATAGCGGATTCCAGGAAGGTCCAAGGGACCTGGGCCGGGTGTCAAACTTCTTACCACCATGGGGTGGTTGTGCGTACATGAGTGCCTTCCCGCCACGCCCTCCTGGTTCCCCGCATTTTGCCCCACGGACCCCCAGAGGCCTTAAATCCTTATTATAAGCACCTAGAATTGCTATAGCGGATTCCAGGAAGAGCCGAGGGACCTGGGCCGGGTGTCAAACTTCTTACCACCATGAGGTGGTTGTGCGTACATGGGTGCCTACCCGCCACGCCCTTCTGGTTCCCCGCATTTTGCCCCACGGACCCCCAGAGGCCTTAATTCCTTATTATAAGCACCTAGAATTGCTATAGCGGATTCCAGGAAGAGCCGAGGGACCTGAGCCGGGTGTCAAACTTTTTACCACCATGAGGTGGTTGTGCGTACATGGGTGCCTACCCGCCACGCCCTCCTGGTTCCCCGCATTTTGCCACACGGATCCCCAGAAGCTTTAATTCCTTAAAATTAGCACTTAGAATTGCTATAGCGGATTCGAGGAAGAGCCGAGGGACCTGGGCCGGGTGTCAAACTTCTTACCACCATGAGGTGGTTGCGCGTACATGGGTGCCTACCCGACACGCCCTCCTGGTTCCCCGCATTTTGCCCCACGGACCCCCAGAGGCCTTAATTAGTTATTATAAGCACCTAGAATTGCTATAGCGGATTCCAGGAAGGGCCGAGGGACCTGGGTCGGGTATCAAACTTCTTACAACCTTGAGGTGGTTGTGCGTACATGGGTGCCTACCGACCACGCCCTCCTGGTTCCCCGCATTTTGCCCCACGGTTCCCCAGAGGCTTTAATTCCTTAATATAAGCACTTAGAATTGCTATAGCGGATTCCAGGAAGGGCCGAGGGACCTGGGCCGGGTGTCAAACTTCTTACAACCTTGAGGTGGTTGTGCGTACATGGGTGCCTACCCGCCACGCCATCCTGGTTCCTTGCATTTTGCCCAACGGACCCCCAATATCCTTAATTCCTTAATATAAGCACCTAGAATTGCTATAGCGGATTCCAGGAAGAGCCGAGGGACCTGGGCCGGGTGTCAAACTTCTTACCACCATGAGGTGGTTGCGCGTACATGGGTGCCTACCCGCCATGCCCTCCTGGTTCCCCGCATTTTGCCCCACGGACCCCCAGAGGCCTTAATTCCTTATTATAAGCACCTAGAATTGCTATAGCGGATTACAGGAAGGTCCGAGGGACCTGGGCCGGGTGTCAAACTTTTTACCACCATGAGGTGGTTGTGCGTACATGGGTGCCTACCCGCCACGCCCTCCTGGTTCCCCGCATTTTGCCCCACGGACCCCCAGAGGCCTTAATTCCTTATTATAAGCACCTAGAATTGCTATAGCGGATTCCAGGAAGAGCCGAGGGACCTGGGCAGGGTGTCAAACTTCTTACCACCTTGAAGTGGTTGTGCCTACATGGGTGCCTACCCGCCACGCCCTCCAGGTTCCCAGCATTTTGCCCCACGGATCCCCAGATGACTTATTTCCTTAATATAAGCACCTAGATATACTCTAGCGGATTCCAGGAAGGTCCAAGGGACCTGGGCCGGGTGTTAAACTTCTTACCACCATGGGGTGGTTGTGCGTACATGAGTGCCTTCCCGCCACGCCCTCCTGGTTCCCCGCATTTTGCCCCACGGGCCCCCAGAGTCCTTAATTCCTTATTATAAGCACCTAGAATTGCTATAGCGGATTCCAGGAAGAGCCGAGGGACCTGGGCCGGGTGTCAAACTTCTTACCACCATGAGGTGGTTGTGCGTACATGGGTGCCTACCCGCCACGCCCTCCTGGTTCCCCGCATTTTGCCCCACGGACCCCCAAAGGCCTTAATTCCTTATTATAAGCACCTAGAATTGCTATAGCGGATTCCAGGAAGAGCCGAGGGACCTGGGCCGGGTGTCAAACTTTTTACCACCATGAGGTGGTTGTGCGTACATGGGTGCCTACCCGCCACGCCCTCCTGGTTCCTCGCATTTTGGCCCACGGACCCTCAGAATCCTTAATTCCTTAAAATTAGCACTTAGAATTGCTATAGCGGATTCGAGGAAGAGCCGAGGGACCTGGGCCGGGTGTCAAACTTCTAACCACCATGAGGTGGTTGCGCGTACATGGGTGCCTACCCGACACGCCCTCCTGGTTCCCTGCATTTTGCCCCACGGATCCCCAGAAGCTTTATTTCATTAATATTAGCACTTAGAATTGCTCTAGCGGATTCCAGGAAAAGCCGAGGGACCTGGGCCGTGTGTCAAACTTCTTACCACCATGAGGTGGTTGTGCGTACATGGGTGCCTACCCGCCACGCCCTCCTGGTTCCCCGCATTTTGCCCCACGGACCCCCAGAGGCCTTAATTCCTTATTATAAGCACCTAGAATTGCTATAGCGGATTCCAGGAAGAGCCGAGGGACCTGGGCAGGGTGTCAAACTTCTTACCACCTTGAAGTGGTTGTGCCTACATGGGTGCCTACCCGCCACGCCCTCCAGGTTCCCAGCATTTTGCCCCACGGATCCCCAGATGACTTATTTCCTTAATATAAGCACCTAGATATACTCTAGCGGATTCCAGGAAGGTCCAAGGGACCTGGGCCGGGTGTTAAACTTCTTACCACCATGGGGTGGTTGTGCGTACATGAGTGCCTTCCCGCCACGCCCTCCTGGTTCCCCGCATTTTGCCCCACGGGCCCCCAGAGTCCTTAATTCCTTATTATAAGCACCTAGAATTGCTATAGCGGATTCCAGGAAGAGCCGAGGGACCTGGGCCGGGTGTCAAACTTCTTACCACCATGAGGTGGTTGTGCGTACATGGGTGCCTACCCGCCACGCCCTCCTGGTTCCCCGCATTTTGCCCCACGGACCCCCAAAGGCCTTAATTCCTTATTATAAGCACCTAGAATTGCTATAGCGGATTCCAGGAAGAGCCGAGGGACCTGGGCCGGGTGTCAAACTTTTTACCACCATGAGGTGGTTGTGCGTACATGGGTGCCTACCCGCCACGCCCTCCTGGTTCCTCGCATTTTGGCCCACGGACCCTCAGAATCCTTAATTCCTTAAAATTAGCACTTAGAATTGCTATAGCGGATTCGAGGAAGAGCCGAGGGACCTGGGCCGGGTGTCAAACTTCTAACCACCATGAGGTGGTTGCGCGTACATGGGTGCCTACCCGACACGCCCTCCTGGTTCCCTGCATTTTGCCCCACGGATCCCCAGAAGCTTTATTTCATTAATATTAGCACTTAGAATTGCTCTAGCGGATTCCAGGAAAAGCCGAGGGACCTGGGCCGTGTGTCAAACTTCTTACAACCTTGAGGTCGTTGTGTGTACATTGGTCCCTACCGACCACTCCCTCCTGGTTCCCCGCATTTTGCCCCACTGTTCCCCAGAGGCTTTAATTCCTTAATATAAGCACTTAGAATTGCTATGGCGGATTCCAGGAAGGGCCGAGGGACCTGGGCCGGGTGTCAAACTGTTTACCACCATGAAGTTGTTGTGCGTATATGGGTGCCCACTCGTAACTCCCTCCTGGTTCCCCGCATTTTGTTGCACGGAACCCCAGAACCTTTAATTCCTTAATATAGGCACCTAGAATTGCATTAGAGGATTCCAAAAGGGGCCGAAAGTCCTTGGCCGGGTGTCAAACTTCTTACCACCATGAGGTTGTTGTGCGTGTATGGGTGCCCAACCGCAAACCCCTCCTGGTTCCCCGCAATTTGTTGCACGGTCCCCTAGAAGCTTTAATTCCTTAATATAAGCACCTAGAATTGCTATAGCGGATACCAGGAAGGGCCGAGGGACCTGGACCGGGTGTCAAACTTCTTACAACCTTGAGGTGGTTGTGCGTACATGGGTGCCTACCCGCCACGCCATCCTGGTTCCTTGCATTTTGCCCAACGGACCCCCAATATCCTTAATTCCTTAATATAAGCACCTAGAATTGCTATAGCGGATTCCAGGAAGAGCTGAGGGACCTGGGCCGGGTGTCAAACTTCTTACCACCATGAGGTGGTTGCGCGTACATGGGTGCCTACCCGCCATGCCCTCCTGGTTCCCCGCATTTTGCCCCACGGACCCCCAGAGGCCTTAATTCCTTATTATAAGCACCTAGAATTGCTATAGCGGATTCCAGGAAGGTCCGAGGGACCTGGGCCGGGTGTCAAACTTTTTACCACCATGAGGTGGTTGTGCGTACATGGGTGCCTACCCGCCACGCCCTCCTGGTTCCTCGCATTTTGCCCCACGGACCCCCAGAGGCCTGAATTCCTTATTATAAGCACCTAGAATTGCTATAGCGGATTCCAGGAAGAGCCGAGGGACCTGGGCAGGGTGTCAAACTTCTTACCACCTTGAGGTGGTTGTGCGTACATGGGTGCCTACCCGCCACGCCCTCCAGGTTCCCAGCATTTTGCCCCACGGATCCCCAGATGACTTAATTCCTTAATATAAGCACCTAGATATACTCTAGCGGATTCCAGGAAGGTCCAAGGGACCTGGGCCGGGTGTTAAACTTCTTACCACCATGGGGTGGTTGTGTGTACATGAGTGCCTTCCCGCCACGCCCTCCTGGTTCCCCGCATTTTGCCCCACGGACCCCCAGAGTCCTTAATTCCTTATTATAAGCACCTAGAATTGCTATAGCGGATTCCAGGAAGAGCCGAGGGACCTGGGCCGGGTGTCAAACTTCTTACCACCATGAGGTGGTTGTGCGTACATGGGTGCCTACCCGCCACGCCCTCCTGGTTCCCCGCATTTTGCCCCACGGACCCCCAGAGGCCTTAATTCCTTATTATAAGCACCTAGAATTGCTATAGCGGATTCCAGGAAGGGCCGTGGGACCTGGGCCGGGTGTCAAACTTCTTACAACTTTGAGGTGGTTGTGCGTACATGGGTGCCTACCCGCCACGCCCTCCTGGTTCCCTGCATTTTGCCCCAAGGATCCCCAGAAGCTTTATTTCATTAATATTAGCACTTAGAATTGCTCTAGCGGATTCCAGGAAAAGCCGAGGGACCTGGGCCGTGTGTCAAACTTCTTACAACCTTGAGGTCGTTGTGTGTACATTGGTCCCTACCGACCACTCCCTCCTGGTTCCCCGCATTTTGCCCCACTGTTCCCCAGAGGCTTTAATTCCTTAATATAAGCACTTAGAATTGCTATGGCGGATTCCAGGAAGGGCCGAGGGACCTGGGCCGGGTGTCAAACTTTTTACCACCATGAAGTTGTTGTGCGTATATGGGTGCCCACTCGTAACTCCCTCCTGGTTCCCCGCATTTTGTTGCACGGAACCCCAGAACCTTTAATTCCTTAATATAGGCACCTAGAATTGCATTAGAGGATTCCAAAAGGGGCCGAGAGTCCTTGGCCGGGTGTCAAACTTCTTACCACCATGAGGTTGTTGTGCGTGTATGGGTGCCCAACCGCAAACCCCTCCTGGTTCCCCGCAATTTGTTGCACGGTCCCCTAGAAGCTTTAATTCCTTAATATAAGCACCTAGAATTGCTATAGCGGATACCAGGAAGGGCCGAGGGACCTGGACCGGGTGTCAAACTTATTACAACCTTGAGGTGGTTGTGCATACATTGGTCCCTACCGACCACGCCCTCCAGGTTCCCCGCATTTTGCCCCACGGTTCCCCTGAGGCTTTAATTCCTTAATATAAGCACTTAGAATTGCTATAGCGGATTCCAGGAAGGGCCGAGGGACCTGGGCCGGGTGTCAAACTTCTTACCACCATGGGGTGGTTGTGCGTACATGAGTGCCTTCCCGCCACGCCCTCCTGGTTCCCCGCATTTTGCCCCACGGACCCCCAGAGGCCTTAAATCCTTATTATAAGCACCTAGAATTGCTATAGCGGATTCCAGGAAGAGCCGAGGGACCTGGGCCGGGTGTCAAACTTCTTACCACCATGAGGTGGTTGTGCGTACATGGGTGCCTACCCGCCACGCCCTTCTGGTTCCCCGCATTTTGCCCCACGGACCCCCAGAGGCCTTAATTCCTTATTATAAGCACCTAGAATTGCTATAGCGGATTCCAGGAAGAGCCGAGGGACCTGGGCCGGGTGTCAAACTTTTTACCACCATGAGGTGGTTGTGCGTACATGGGTGCCTACCCGCCACGCCCTCCTGGTTCCCCGCATTTTGCCACACGGATCCCCAGAAGCTTTAATTCCTTAAAATTAGCACTTAGAATTGCTATAGCGGATTCGAGGAAGAGCCGAGGGACCTGGGCCGGGTGTCAAACTTCTTACCACCATGAGGTGGTTGCGCGTACATGGGTGCCTACCCGACACGCCCTCCTGGTTCCCCGCATTTTGCCCCACGGACCCCCAGAGGCCTTAATTAGTTATTATAAGCACCTAGAATTGCTATAGCGGATTCCAGGAAGGGCCGAGGGACCTGGGTCGGGTATCAAACTTCTTACAACCTTGAGGTGGTTGTGCGTACATGGGTGCCTACCGACCACGCCCTCCTGGTTCCCCGCATTTTGCCCCACGGTTCCCCAGAGGCTTTAATTCCTTAATATAAGCACTTAGAATTGCTATAGCGGATTCCAGGAAGGGCCGAGGGACCTGGGCCGGGTGTCAAACTTCTTACAACCTTGAGGTGGTTGTGCGTACATGGGTGCCTACCCGCCACGCCATCCTGGTTCCTTGCATTTTGCCCAACGGACCCCCAATATCCTTAATTCCTTAATATAAGCACCTAGAATTGCTATAGCGGATTCCAGGAAGAGCCGAGGGACCTGGGCCGGGTGTCAAACTTCTTACCACCATGAGGTGGTTGCGCGTACATGGGTGCCTACCCGCCATGCCCTCCTGGTTCCCCGCATTTTGCCCCACGGACCCCCAGAGGCCTTAATTCCTTATTATAAGCACCTAGAATTGCTATAGCGGATTACAGGAAGGTCCGAGGGACCTGGGCCGGGTGTCAAACTTTTTACCACCATGAGGTGGTTGTGCGTACATGGGTGCCTACCCGCCACGCCCTCCTGGTTCCCCGCATTTTGCCCCACGGACCCCCAGAGGCCTTAATTCCTTATTATAAGCACCTAGAATTGCTATAGCGGATTCCAGGAAGAGCCGAGGGACCTGGGCAGGGTGTCAAACTTCTTACCACCTTGAGGAGGTTGTGCCTACATGGGTGCCTACCCGCCACGCCCTCCAGGTTCCCAGCATTTTGCCCCACGGATCCCCAGATGACTTATTTCCTTAATATAAGCACCTAGATATACTCTAGCGGATTCCAGGAAGGTCCAAGGGACCTGGGCCGGGTGTTAAACTTCTTACCACCATGGGGTGGTTGTGCGTACATGAGTGCCTTCCCGCCACGCCCTCCTGGTTCCCCGCATTTTGCCCCACGGGCCCCCAGAGTCCTTAATTCCTTATTATAAGCACCTAGAATTGCTATAGCGGATTCCAGGAAGAGCCGAGGGACCTGGGCCGGGTGTCAAACTTCTTACCACCATGAGGTGGTTGTGCGTACATGGGTGCCTACCCGCCTCGCCCTCCTGGTTCCCCGCATTTTGCCCCACGGTCCCCCAGAGGCCTTAATTCCTTATTATAAGCACCTAGAATTGCTATAGCGGATTCCAGGAAGAGCCGAGGGACCTGGGCCGGGTGTCAAACTTTTTACCACCATGAGGTGGTTGTGCGTACATGGGTGCCTACCCGCCACGCCCTCCTGGTTCCTCGCATTTTGGCCCACGGACCCTCAGAATCCTTAATTCCTTAAAATTAGCACTTAGAATTGCTATAGCGGATTCGAGGAAGAGCCGAGGGACCTGGGCCGGGTGTCAAACTTCTTACCACCATGAGGTGGTTGCGCGTACATGGGTGCCTACCCGACACGCCCTCCTGGTTCCCTGCATTTTGCCCCACGGATCCCCAGAAGCTTTATTTCATTAATATTAGCACTTAGAATTGCTCTAGCGGATTCCAGGAAAAGCCGAGGGACCTGGGCCGTGTGTCAAACTTCTTACAACCTTGAGGTCGTTGTGTGTACATTGGTCCCTACCGACCACTCCCTCCTGGTTCCCCGCATTTTGCCCCACTGTTCCCCAGAGGCTTTAATTCCTTAATATAAGCACTTAGAATTGCTATGGCGGATTCCAGGAAGGGCCGAGGGACCTGGGCCGGGTGTCAAACTTTTTACCACCATGAAGTTGTTGTGCGTATATGGGTGCCCACTCGTAACTCCCTCCTGGTTCCCCGCATTTTGTTGCACGGAACCCCAGAACCTTTAATTCCTTAATATAGGCACCTAGAATTGCATTAGAGGATTCCAAAAGGGGCCGAGAGTCCTTGGCCGGGTGTCAAACTTCTTACCACCATGAGGTTGTTGTGCGTGTATGGGTGCCCAACCGCAAACCCCTCCTGGTTCCCCGCAATTTGTTGCACGGTCCCCTAGAAGCTTTAATTCCTTAATATAAGCACCTAGAATTGCTAAAGCGGATACCAGGAAGGGCCGAGGGACCTGGACCGGGTGTCAAACTTCTTACAACCTTGAGGTGGTTGTGCGTACATGGGTGCCTACCCGCCACGCCATCCTGGTTCCTTGCATTTTGCCCAACGGACCCCCAATATCCTTAATTCCTTAATATAAGCACCTAGAATTGCTATAGCGGATTCCAGGAAGAGCCGAGGGACCTGGGCCGGGTGTCAAACTTCTTACCACCATGAGGTGGTTGCGCGTACATGGGTGCCTACCCGCCATGCCCTCCTGGTTCCCCGCATTTTGCCCCACGGACCCCCAGAATCCTTAATTCCTTATTATAAGCACCTAGAATTGCTATAGCGGATTCCAGGAAGGTCCGAGGGACCTGGGCCGGGTGTCAAACTTTTTACCACCATGAGGTGGTTGTGCGTACATGGGTGCCTACCCGCCACGCCCTCCTGGTTCCTCGCATTTTGCCCCACGGACCCCCAGAGGCCTTAATTCCTTATTATAAGCACCTAGAATTGCTATAGCGGATTCCAGGAAGAGCCGAAGGACCTGGGCAGGGTGTCAAACTTCTTACCACCTTGAGGTGGTTGTGCGTACATGGGTGCTTACCCGCCACGCCCTCCAGGTTCCCAGCATTTTGCCCCACGGATCCCCAGATGACTTATTTCCTTAATATAAGCACCTAGATATACTCTAGCGGATTCCAGGAAGGTCCAAGGGACCTGGGCCGGGTGTTAAACTTCTTACCACCATGGGGTGGTTGTGTGTACATGAGTGCCTTCCCGCCACGCCCTCCTGGTTCCCCGCATTTTGCCCCACGGACCCCCAGAGTCCTTAATTCCTTATTATAAGCACCTAGAATTGCTATAGCGGATTCCAGGAAGAGCCGAGGGACCTGGGCCGGGTGTCAAACTTCTTACCACCATGAGGTGGTTGTGCGTACATGGGTGCCTACCCGCCACGCCCTCCTGGTTCCCCGCATTTTGCCCCACGGACCCCCAGAGGCCTTAATTCCTTATTATAAGCACCTAGAATTGCTATAGCGGATTCCAGGAAGGGCCGTGGGACCTGGGCCGGGTGTCAAACTTCTTACAACTTTGAGGTGGTTGTGCGTACATGGGTGCCTACCCGCCACGCCCTCCTGGTTCCCTGCATTTTGCCCCAAGGATCCCCAGAAGCTTTATTTCATTAATATTAGCACTTAGAATTGCTCTAGCGGATTCCAGGAAAAGCCGAGGGACCTGGGCCGTGTGTCAAACTTCTTACAACCTTGAGGTCGTTGTGTGTACATTGGTCCCTACCGACCACTCCCTCCTGGTTCCCCGCATTTTGCCCCACTGTTCCCCAGAGGCTTTAATTCCTTAATATAAGCACTTAGAATTGCTATGGCGGATTCCAGGAAGGGCCGAGGGACCTGGGCCGGGTGTCAAACTTTTTACCACCATGAAGTTGTTGTGCGTATATGGGTGCCCACTCGTAACTCCCTCCTGGTTCCCCGCATTTTGTTGCACGGAACCCCAGAACCTTTAATTCCTTAATATAGGCACCTAGAATTGCATTAGAGGATTCCAAAAGGGGCCGAGAGTCCTTGGCCGGGTGTCAAACTTCTTACCACCATGAGGTTGTTGTGCGTGTATGGGTGCCCAACCGCAAACCCCTCCTGGTTCCCCGCAATTTGTTGCACGGTCCCCTAGAAGCTTTAATTCCTTAATATAAGCACCTAGAATTGCTATAGCGGATACCAGGAAAGGCCGAGGGACCTGGACCGGGTGTCAAACTTCTTACAACCTTGAGGTGGTTGTGCATACATTGGTCCCTACCGACCACGCCCTCCAGGTTCCCCGCATTTTGCCCCACGGTTCCCCTGAGGCTTTAATTCCTTAATATAAGCACTTAGAATTGCTATAGCGGATTCCAGGAAGGGCCGAGGGACCTGGGCTGGGTGTCAAACTTCTTACCACCATGAGGTAGTTGTGCGTACATGGGTGCCTACCTGCCACGCCCTCCTGGTTTCCCGCATTTTGCCCCACGGATCCCCAGAGGCATTAATTCCTTAACATAAGCACTTAGAATTGCTCTAGCGGATTCCAGGAAAAGCCGAGGGACCTGGGCCGGGTGTCAAACTTCTTACCACCATGAGGTGGTTGTGCGTACATGAGTGCCTACCCGCCACGCCCTCTTGGTTCCCCGCATTTTGCCCCACGGACCCCCAGAATCCTTAATTCCTTAACATAAGCACTTAGAATTGCTCTAGCGGATTACAGGAAGAGCCGAGGGACCTGGGCCGGGTGTCAAACTTCTTACCACCATGGGGTGGTTGTGCGTACATGAGTGCCTACCCGCCACGCCCTCCTGGTTCCCCGCATTTTGCCCCACGGATCCCCAGAGGCTTTAATTCTTTAAAGTTAGCACTTAGAATTGCTATAGCGGATGCCAGGAAGAGCCGAGGGACCTGGGCCGGGTGTCAAACTTTTTACAACCATGAGGTGGTTGTGCGTACATGGGTCCCTACCCGCCACGCCCTCCAGGTTCCCCGCATTTTGCCCCACGGTTCCCCAGAATCCTTAATTCCTTAATAGAAGCACTTAGAATTGCTATAGCGGATTCCAGGAAGGGCCGAGGGATCTGGGCCGGGTGTCAAACTTCTTACCACCATGAGGTGGTTGTGCGTACATTAGTGCCTACCCGCCACGCCTTCCTGGTTCCCCGCATTTTGCCCCACGGATCCCCTGAGGCTTTAATTCCTCAACATAAGCAATTAGAATTGCTCTAGAGGATTCCAGGAAGGGCCGAGGGACCTGGGCCGGGTGTCAAACTTCTAACCACCATGAGGTGGTTGTGCGTACATGGGTGTCTACCCGCTACGGCCTCCTGGTTCCGCGCATTTTGCCCCACGGATTCCCAGAGGCTTTAATTCCTTAAAATTAGCACTTAGAATTGCTATAGCAGATTCCAGGAAGAGCCGAGGGACCTGGGCCGGGTGTCAAACTTCTTACCACCATGAGGTGGTTGCGCGTACATGGGTGCCTTCCCGCCACGCCCTCCTGGTTTCCCGCATTTTGCCCCATTGATCCCCAGAGGCCTTAATTCCTTAATATATGCACCTCTAATTGCTCTAGCGGATTCCAAGAAGAACCGAGGGACCTGGGCCGGGTGTCAAACTTCTTACCACCATGGGGTGGTTGTGCGTACATGGGTGCCTACCCGCCACGCCCTCCAGGTTCCCCGCATTTTGCCCCACGGTTCCCCAGAGGCTTTAATTCCTTAATATAAGCACTTTGAATTGCTATAGCGGATTCCAGGAAGGGCCGACGGACCTGGGCTGGGTGTCAAACTTCTTACCACCATGAGGTAGTTGTGCGTACAAGGGTGCCTACCTGCCACGCCCTCCTGGTTTCCCGCATTTTGCCCCACGGATCCCCAGAGGCATTAATTCCTTAACATAAGCACTTAGAATTGCTCTAGCGGATTCCAGGAAAAGCCGAGGGACCTGGGCCGGGTGTCAAACTTCTTACCACCATGGGGTGGTTGTGCGTACATGAGTGCCTACCCGCCACGCCCTCCTGGTTCCTCGCATTTTGCCCCACGGACCCCCAGAATCCTTAATTCCTTAACATAAGCACTTAGAATTGCTCTAGCGGATTCCAGGAAAAGCCGAGGGACCTGGCCCGGGTGTCAAACTTCTTACCACCATGGGGTGGTTGTGCGTACATGAGTGCCTACCCGCCACGCCCTCCTGGTTCCCCGCATTTTGCCCCACGGACCCCCAGAATCCTTAATTCCTTAATATAAGCACCTAGAATTGCTATAGCGGATTCCAGGAAGAGCCGAGGGACCTGGGCCGGGTGTCAAACTTCTTACCACCATGAGGTGGTTGCGCGTACATGAGTGCCTACCCGCCACGCCCTCCTGGTTCCCCGCATTTTGCCCCACGGACCCCCAGAGGCCTTAATTCCTTATTATAAGCACCTAGAATTGCTATAGCGGATTCCAGGAAAAGCCGAGGGACCTGGGCCGGGTGTCAAACTTCTTACCACCATGAGGTGGTTGTGCGTACATGGGTGCCTACCCGCCACGCCCTCCTGGTTCCTCGCATTTTGCCCCACGGACCCCCAGAATCCTTAATTCCTTAATATAAGCACCTAGAATTGCTATAGCAGATTCCAGGAAGAGCCGAGGGACCTGGGCCGGGTGTCAAACTTCTTACCACCATGAGGTGGTTGCGCGTCCATGGGTGCCTTCCCGCCACGCCCTCCTGTTTTCCCGCATTTTGCCCCACGGACCCCCAGAGGCCTTAATTCCTTATTATAAGCAACTTGAATTGCTATAGCGGATTCCAGGAAGAGCCGAGGGACCTGGGCCGGATGTCAAACTTTTTACCACCATGAGGTGGTTGTGCGTACATGGGTGCCTACCCGCCACGCCCTCCTAGTTCCTCGCATTTTGCCCCACGGTCCCCCAGCGGCCTTAATTCCTTATTATAAGCACTTAGAATTGCTATAGCGGATTCCAGGAAGAGCCGAGGGACCTGGACAGGGTGTCAAACTTCTTTCCACCATGAGGTGGTTGTGCGTACATGGGTGCCTACCCGCCACGCCCTCCTGGTTTCCCGCATTTTGCCCCATTGATCCCCAGAGGCCTTAATTCCTTAACATAAGCACTTAGAATTGCTCTAGCGGATTCCAGGAAGAGCCGAGGGACCTGCGCCGGGTGTCAAACTTCTTACCACCATGAGGTGGTTGCGCGTACATGGGTGCCTACCCGCCACGCCCTCCTGGTTCCCCGCATTTTGCCCCACGGATCCCCAGAGGCTTCAATTCCTTAATATAAGTACCTAGAAATGCTATAGCGGATTCCAGGAAGAGCCGAGGGACCTGGGCCGGGTGTCAAACTTCTTACCACCATGAGGTGGTTGTGCGTACATGAGTGCCTACCCGCCACGCCCTCTTGGTTCCCCGCATTTTGCCCCACGGACCCCCAGAATCCTTAGTTCCTTAATATAAGAACCTAGAATTGCTATAGCGGATTCCAGGAAGAGCCGAGGGACCTGCGCCGGGTGTCAAACTTCTTACCACCATGAGGTGGTTGCGCGTACATGGGTGCCTACCCGCCACGCCCTCCTGGTTCCCCGCATTTTGCCCCACGGATCCCCAGAGGCTTCAATTCCTTAATATAAGTACCTAGAAATGCTATAGCGGATTCCAGGAAGAGCCGAGGGACCTGGGCCGGGTGTCAAACTTCTTACCACCATGAGGTGGTTGTGCGTACATGAGTGCCTACCCGCCACGCCCTCTTGGTTCCCCGCATTTTGCCCCACGGACCCCCAGAGGCCTTAATTCCTTATTATAAGCACCTAGAATTGCTATAGCGGGTTCCAGGAAAAGCCGAGGGACCTGGGCCGGGTGTCAAACTTCTTACCACCATGAGGTGGTTGTGCGTAAATGGGTGCCTACCCGCCACGCCATCCTGGTACCTCGCATTTTGCCCCACGGACCCCCAGAATCCTTAATTCCTTAATATAAGCACCTAGAATTGCTATAGCAGATTCCAGGAAGAGCCGAGGGACCTGGGCCGGGTGTCAAACTTCTTACCACCATGAGGTGGTTGCGCGTACATGGGTGCCTACGCGCCACGACCTCCTGGTTTCCCGCATTTTGCCCTATTGATCCCCAGAGGCCTTAATTCCTTAACATAAGCACTTAGAATTGCTCTAGCGGATTCCAGGAAGAGCCGAGGGACCTGCGCCGGGTGTCAAACTTCTTACCACCATGAGGTGGTTGCGCGTACATGGGTGCCTACCCGCCACGCCCTCCTGGTTCCCCGCATTTTGCCCCACGGATCCCCGAGGCTTCAATTCCTTAATATAAGTACCTAGAAATGCTATAGCGGATTCCAGGAAGAGCCGAGGGACCTGGGCCGGGTGTCAAACTTCTTACCACCATGAGGTGGTTGTGCGTACATGAGTGCCTACCCGCCACGCCCTCTTGGTTCCCCGCATTTTGCCCCACGGACCCCCAGAATCCTTAGTTCCTTATTATAAGCACCTAGAATTGCTATAGCGGATTCCAGGAAAAGCCGAGGGACCTGGGCCGGGTGTCAAACTTCTTACCACCATGAGGTGGTTGTGCGTAAATGGGTGCCTACCCGCCACGCCATCCTGGTACCTCGCATTTTGCCCCACGGACCCCCAGAATCCTTAATTCCTTAATATAAGCACCTAGAATTGCTATAGCAGATTCCAGGAAGAGCCGAGGGACCTGGGCCGGGTGTCAAACTTCTTACCACCATGAGGTGGTTGCGCGTACATGGGTGCCTACGCGCCACGACCTCCTGGTTTCTCGCATTTTGCCACACGGACCCCCAGAGGCCTTAATTCCTTATTATAAGCACCTAGAATTGCTATAGCGGATACCAGGAAGGGCCGAGGGACCTGGGCCGGGTGTCAAACTTCTTACAACCTTGAGGTCGTTGTGTGTACATTGGTCCCTACCGACCACTCCCTCCTGGTTCCCCGCATTTTGCCCCACTGTTCCCCAGAGGCTTTAATTCCTTAATATAAGCACTTAGAATTGCTATGGCGGATTCCAGGAAGGGCCGAGGGACCTGGGCCGGGTGTCAAACTTTTTACCACCATGAGGTGGTTGAGCGCACATGGGTGCCTACCCGCCACTCCCTCCTGTGTCCTCGCATTTTGCCCCACGGACCCCCAGAATCCTTAATTCCTTAATATAAGCATTTAGAATTGCTATAGCGGATTCCAGGAAGGGGCGAGAGACCTGGGCCGGGTGTCAAACTTCTTACCACCATGAGGTTGTTGTGCGTGTATGGGTGCCCAACCGCAAACCCCTCCTGGTTCCCCGCAATTTGTTGCACGGTCCCCTAGAAGCTTTAATTCCTTAATATAAGCACCTAGAATTGCTCTAGTGGATTCCAGTAAGGGCCGAGGGACCTGGGCCGGGTGTCAAACTTCTTACCACCATGAGGTTGTTGTGCGTATATGGATGCCCATCCGCAAGCCCCTCCTGGTTCCCCGCATTTTGTTGCACGGAATCCCAGAACCTTTAATTCCTTAATATATGCACCTCTAATTGCTCTAGCGGATACCAGGAAGAACCGGGGGAACTGGGCTGGGTGTCAAACTTCTTACTACCATGAGGCTGTTGTGCTTATATGGGTGCCCAGCCGCAACCCCCTCCTGTTTCCCCGCATGTTGTTGCACGGACCCCCAGAGGCCTTAATTCCTTAATATAAGCACCTAGAATTGCTCTAGCCGATTCCAGGAAGGGCCGAGGGACGTTGGCCGGGTGTCAAACTTCTTATCACCATGAGGCTGTTGTGCGTATATAGGTGCCCACCCGCAACCCCCTCCTGTTTCCCCGCATGTTGTTGCACGGACCCCCAGAATCCTTAATTCCTTAATATAAGCACTTAGAATTGCTCTAGCGGAATCCAGAAATGGTCGAGGGACCTAGGCCGGGTGTTAAACTTATTACCACCATGAGGTTGTTGTGCGTTTATGGGTGCCCACCAGCAACCCCTTCCTGGTTCCCCGTATTATGTTACACGGACACCCAGAAGCCTTAATTCCTTGATATAAGCACCTAGAATTGCATTAGAGGATTCCAGGAAGGGCCGAGAGACCTGGGCCGGGTGTCAAACTTCTTACCACCATGAAGTTGTTGTGCGTATATGGGTGCCCACTCGTAACTCCCTCCTGGTTCCCCGCATTTTGTTGCACGGACCCCCAGAACCTTTAATTCCTTAATATAGGCACCTAGAATTGCTCTAGCGGATTCCAGGAAGGGCCGGGTGTCAAACTTTTTACCACCATTAGGTGGTTGCGCATACAGGGGTGCCTACCCGCCAGGCCCTCCTGGTTCCCCGCATTTTGCCCCACGGACCCCCAGAGGCCTTAATTCCTTATTATAAGCACCTAGAATTGCTATAGCGGATTCCAGGAAGAGCCGAGGGACCTGGGCCGGGTGTCAAACTTTTTACCACCATAAGGTTGTTGTGCGTTTATGGGTGCCCACCAGCAACCCCTTCCTGGTTCCCCGTATTATGTTACACGGACACCCAGAAGCCTTAATTCCTTGATATAAGCACCTAGAATTGCATTAGAGGATTCCAGGAAGGGCCGAGGGACCTGGGCCGGGTGTCAAACTTTTTACCACCATGAGGTGGTTGTGCGTACATGGGTGCCTACCCGCCACGCCCTCCTGGTTCCTCGCATTTTGGCCCACGGACCCTCAGAATCCTTAATTCCTTAATATAAGCACCTAGAATTGCTATAGCGGATTCCAGGAAGGGCCGTGGGACCTGGGCCGGGTGTCAAACTTCTTACAACTTTGAGGTGGTTGTGCGTACATGGGTGCCTACCCGCCACGCCCTCCTGGTTCCCTGCATTTTGCCCCACGGATCCCCAGAAGCTTTATTTCATTAATATTAGCACTTAGAATTGCTCTAGCGGATTCCAGGAAAAGCCGAGGGACCTGGGCCGTGTGTCAAACTTCTTACAACCTTGAGGTCGTTGTGTGTACATTGGTCACTACCGACCACTCCCTCCTGGTTCCCCGCATTTTGCCCCACTGTTCCCCAGAGGCTTTAATTCCTTAATATAAGCACTTAGAATTGCTATGGCGGATTCCAGGAAGGGCCGAGGGACCTGGGCCGGGTGTCAAACTTTTTACCACCATGAAGTTGTTGTGCGTATATGGGTGCCCACTCGTAACTCCCTCCTGGTTCCCCGCATTTTGTTGCACGGAACCCCAGAACCTTTAATTCCTTAATATAGGCACCTAGAATTGCATTAGAGGATTCCAAAAGGGGCCGAGAGTCCTTGGCCGGGTGTCAAACTTCTTACCACCATGAGGTTGTTGTGCGTGTATGGGTGCCCAACCGCAAACCCCTCCTGGTTCCCCGCAATTTGTTGCACGGTCCCCTAGAAGCTTTAATTCCTTAATATAAGCACCTAGAATTGCTATAGCGGATACCAGGAAGGGCCGAGGGACCTGGACCGGGTGTCAAACTTCTTACAACCTTGAGGTGGTTGTGCATACATTGGTCCCTACCGACCACGCCCTCCAGGTTCCCCGCATTTTGCCCCACGGTTCCCCTGAGGCTTTAATTCCTTAATATAAGCACTTAGAATTGCTATAGCGGATTCCAGGAAGGGCCGAGGGACCTGGGCTGGGTGTCAAACTTCTTACCACCATGAGGTAGTTGTGCGTACATGGGTGCCTACCTGCCACGCCCTCCTGGTTTCCCGCATTTTGCCCCACGGATCCCCAGAGGCATTAATTCCTTAACATAAGCACTTAGAATTGCTCTAGCGGATTCCAGGAAAAGCCGAGGGACCTGGGCCGGGTGTCAAACTTCTTACCACCATGGGGTGGTTGTGCGTACATGAGTGCCTACCCGCCACGCCCTCCTGGTTCTTCGCATTTTGCCCCACGGACCCCCAGAATCCTTAATTCCTTAACATAAGCACTTAGAATTGCTCTAGCGGATTCCAGGAAGAGCCGAGGGACCTGGGCCGGGTGTCAAACTTCTTACCACCATGGGGTGGTTGTGCGTACATAAGTGCCTACCCGCCACGCCCTCCTGGTTCCCCGCATTTTGCCCCACGGATCCCCAGAGGCTTTAATTCCTTAAAGTTAGCACTTAGAATTGCTATAGCGGATGCCAGGAAGAGCCGAGGGACCTGGGCCGGGTGTCAAACTTTTTACCACCATGAGGTGGTTGTGCGTACATGGGTCCCTACCCGCCACGCCCTCCAGGTTCCCCGCATTTTGCCCCACGGTTCCCCAGAATCCTTAATTCCTTAATAGAAGCACTTAGAATTGCTATAGCGGATTCCAGGAAGGGCCGAGGGATCTGGGCCGGGTGTCAAACTTCTTACCACCATGAGGTGGTTGTGCGTACATTAGTGCCTACCCGCCACGCCTTCCTGGTTCCCCGCATTTTGCCCCACGGATCCCCTGAGGCTTTAATTCCTCAACATAAGCAATTAGAATTGCTCTAGAGGATTCCAGGAAGGGCCGAGGGACCTGGGCCGGGTGTCAAACTTCTAACCACCATGAGGTGGTTGTGCGTACATGGGTGTCTACCCGCTACGGCCTCCTGGTTCCGCGCATTTTGCCCCACGGATTCCCAGAGGCTTTAATTCCTTAAAATTAGCACTTAGAATTGCTATAGCAGATTCCAGGAAGAGCCGAGGGACCTGGGCCGGGTGTCAAACTTCTTACCACCATGAGGTGGTTGCGCGTACATGGGTGCCTTCCCGCCACGCCCTCCTGGTTTCCCGCATTTTGCCCCATTGATCTCCAGAGGCCTTAATTCCTTAATATATGCACCTCTAATTGCTCTAGCGGATTCCAAGAAGAACCGAGGGACCTGGGCCGGGTGTCAAACTTCTTACCACCATGGGGTGGTTGTGCGTACATGGGTGCCTACCCGCCACGCCCTCCAGGTTCCCCGCATTTTGCCCCACGGTTCCCCAGAGGCTTTAATTCCTTAATATAAGCACTTTGAATTGCTATAGCGGATTCCAGGAAGGGCCGACGGACCTGGGCTGGGTGTCAAACTTCTTACCACCATGAGGTAGTTGTGCGTACAAGGGTGCCTACCTGCCACGCCCTCCTGGTTTCCCGCATTTTGCCCCACGGATCCCCAGAGGCATTAATTCCTTAACATAAGCACTTAGAATTGCTCTAGCGGATTCCAGGAAAAGCCGAGGGACCTGGGCCGGGTGTCAAACTTCTTACCACCATGGGGTGGTTGTGCGTACATGAGTGCCTACCCGCCACGCCCTCCTGGTTCCTCGCATTTTGCCCCACGGACCCCCAGAATCCTTAATTCCTTAACATAAGCACTTAGAATTGCTCTAGCGGATTCCAGGAAAAGCCGAGGGACCTGGGCCGGGTGTCAAACTTCTTACCACCATGGGGTGGTTGTGCGTACATGAGTGCCTACCCGCCACGCCCTCCTGGTTCCCCGCATTTTGCCCCACGGACCCCCAGAATCCTTAATTCCTTAATATAAGCACCTAGAATTGCTATAGCGGATTCCAGGAAGAGCCGAGGGACCTGGGCCGGGTGTCAAACTTCTTACCACCATGAGGTGGTTGCGCGTACATGAGTGCCTACCCGCCACGCCCTCCCGGTTCCCCGCATTTTGCCCCACGGACGCCCAGAGGCCTTAATTCCTTATTATAAGCACCTAGAATTGCTATAGCGGATTCCAGGAAAAGCCGAGGGACCTGGGCCGGGTGTCAAACTTCTTACCACCATGAGGTGGTTGTGCGTACATGGGTGCCTACCCGCCACGCCCTCCTGGTTCCTCGCATTTTGCCCCACGGACCCCCAGAATCCTTAATTCCTTAATATAAGCACCTAGAATTGCTATAGCAGATTCCAGGAAGAGCCGAGGGACCTGGGCCGGGTGTCAAACTTCTTACCACCATGAGGTGGTTGCGCGTCCATGGGTGCCTCCCCGCCACGCCCTCCTGTTTTCCCGCATTTTGCCCCACGGACCCCCAGAGGCCTTAATTCCTTATTATAAGCAACTTGAATTGCTATAGCGGATTCCAGGAAGAGCCGAGGGACCTGGGCCGGATGTCAAACTTTTTACCACCATGAGGTGGTTGTGCGTACATGGGTGCCTACCCGCCACGCCCTCCTAGTTCCTCGCATTTTGCCCCACGGTCCCCCAGCGGCCTTAATTCCTTATTATAAGCACTTAGAATTGCTATAGCGGATTCCAGGAAGAGCCGAGGGACCTGGACAGGGTGTCAAACTTCTTTCCACCATGAGGTGGTTGTGCGTACATGGGTGCCTACCCGCCACGCCCTCCTGGTTTCCCGCATTTTGCCCCATTGATCCCCAGAGGCCTTAATTCCTTAACATAAGCACTTAGAATTGCTCTAGCGGATTCCAGGAAGAGCCGAGGGACCTGCGCCGGGTGTCAAACTTCTTACCACCATGAGGTGGTTGCGCGTACATGGGTGCCTACCCGCCACGCCCTCCTGGTTCCTCGCATTTTGCCCCACGGACCCCCAGAATCCTTAATTCCTTAATATAAGCACCTAGAATTGCTATAGCGGATTCCAGGAAGAGCCGAGGGACCTGGGCCGGGTGTCAAACTTCTTACCACCATGAGGTGGTTGCGCGTCCATGGGTGCCTCCCCGCCACGCCCTCCTGTTTTCCCGCATTTTGCCCCACGGACCCCCAGAGGCCTTAATTCCTTATTATAAGCAACTTGAATTGCTATAGCGGATTCCAGGAAGAGCCGAGGGACCTGGGCCGGATGTCAAACTTTTTACCACCATGAGGTGGTTGTGCGTACATGGGTGCCTACCCGCCACGCCCTCCTAGTTCCTCGCATTTTGCCCCACGGTCCCCCAGCGGCCTTAATTCCTTATTATAAGCACTTAGAATTGCTATAGCGGATTCCAGGAAGAGCCGAGGGACCTGGACAGGGTGTCAAACTTCTTTCCACCATGAGGTGGTTGTGCGTACATGGGTGCCTACCCGCCACGCCCTCCTGGTTTCCCGCATTTTGCCCCATTGATCCCCAGAGGCCTTAATTCCTTAACATAAGCACTTAGAATTGCTCTAGCGGATTCCAGGAAGAGCCGAGGGACCTGCGCCGGGTGTCAAACTTCTTACCACCATGAGGTGGTTGCGCGTACATGGGTGCCTACCCGCCACGCCCTCCTGGTTCCCCGCATTTTGCCCCACGGATCCCCAGAGGCTTCAATTCCTTAATATAAGTACCTAGAAATGCTATAGCGGATTCCAGGAAGAGCCGAGGGACCTGGGCCGGGTGTCAAACTTCTTACCACCATGAGGTGGTTGTGCGTACATGAGTGTCTACCCGCCACGCCCTCTTGGTTCCCCGCATTTTGCCCCACGGACCCCCAGAATCCTTAGTTACTTAATATAAGAACCTAGAATTGCTATAGCGGATTCCAGGAAGAGCCGAGGGACCTGGGCCGGGTGTCAAACTTCTTACCACCATGAGGTGGTTGCGCGTACATGGGTGCCTTCCCGCCACGCCCTCCTGGTTTCCCGCATTTTGCCCCATTGATCCCCAGAGGCCTTAATTCCTTAATATATGCACCTCTAATTGCTCTAGCGGATTCCAAGAAGAACCGAGGGACCTGGGCCGGGTGTCAAACTTCTTACCACCATGGGGTGGTTGTGCGTACATGGGTGCCTACCCGCCACGCCCTCCAGATTCCCCGCATTTTGCCCCACGGTTCCCCAGAGGCTTTAATTCCTTAATATAAGCACTTTGAATTGCTATAGCGGATTCCAGGAAGGGCCGACGGACCTGGGCTGGGTGTCAAACTTCTTACCACCATGAGGTGGTTGCGCGTACATGGGTGCCTACGCGCCACGACCTCCTGGTTTCTCGCATTTTGCCACACGGACCCCCAGAGGCATTAATTCCTTAACATAAGCACTTAGAATTGCTCTAGCGGATTCCAGGAAAAGCCGAGGGACCTGGGCCGGGTGTCAAACTTCTTACCACCATGGGGTGGTTGTGCGTACATGAGTGCCTACCCGCCACGCCCTCCTGGTTCCTCGCATTTTGCCCCACGGACCCCCAGAATCCTTAATTCCTTAACATAAGCACTTAGAATTGCTCTAGCGGATTCCAGGAAAAGCCGAGGGACCTGGGCCGGGTGTCAAACTTCTTACCACCATTGGGTGGTTGTGCGTACATGAGTGCCTACCCGCCACGCCCTCCTGGTTCCCCGCATTTTGCTCCACGGACCCCCAGAATCCTTAATTCCTTAATATAAGCACCTAGAATTGCTATAGCGGATTCCAGGAAGAGCCGAGGGACCTGGGCCGGGTGTCAAACTTCTTACCACCATGAGGTGGTTGCGCGTACATGAGTGCCTACCCGCCACGCCCTCCTGGTTCCCCGCATTTTGCCCCACGGACCCCCAGAATCCTTAATTCCTTAACATAAGCACTTAGAATTGCTCTAGCGGATTCCAGGAAAAGCCGAGGGACCTGGGCCGGGTGTCAAACTTCTTACCACCATGGGGTGGTTGTGCGTACATGAGTGCCTACCCGCCACGCCCTCCTGGTTCCCCGCATTTTGCCCCACGGACCCCCAGAATCCTTAATTCCTTAATATAAGCACCTAGAATTGCTATAGCGGATTCCAGGAAGAGCCGAGGGACCTGGGCCGGGTGTCAAACTTCTTACCACCATGAGGTGGTTGCGCGTACATGAGTGCCTACCCGCCACGCCCTCCTGGTTCCCCGCATTTTGCCCCACGGACGCCCAGAGGCCTTAATTCCTTATTATAAGCACCTAGAATTGCTATAGCGGATTCCAGGAAAAGCCGAGGGACCTGGGCCGGGTGTCAAACTTCTTACCACCATGAGGTGGTTGTGCGTACATGGGTGCCTACCCGCCACGCCCTCCTGGTTCCTCGCATTTTGCCCCACGGACCCCCAGAATCCTTAATTCCTTAATATAAGCACCTAGAATTGCTATAGCAGATTCCAGGAAGAGCCGAGGGACCTGGGCCGGGTGTCAAACTTCTTACCACCATGAGGTGGTTGCGCGTCCATGGGTGCCTCCCCGCCACGCCCTCCTGTTTTCCCGCATTTTGCCCCACGGACCCCCAGAGGCCTTAATTCCTTATTATAAGCAACTTGAATTGCTATAGCGGATTCCAGGAAGAGCCGAGGGACCTGGGCCGGATGTCAAACTTTTTACCACCATGAGGTGGTTGTGCGTACATGGGTGCCTACCCGCCACGCCCTCCTAGTTCCTCGCATTTTGCCCCACGGTCCCCCAGCGGCCTTAATTCCTTATTATAAGCACTTAGAATTGCTATAGCGGATTCCAGGAAGAGCCGAGGGACCTGGACAGGGTGTCAAACTTCTTTCCACCATGAGGTGGTTGTGCGTACATGGGTGCCTACCCGCCACGCCCTCCTGGTTTCCCGCATTTTGCCCCATTGATCCCCAGAGGCCTTAATTCCTTAACATAAGCACTTAGAATTGCTCTAGCGGATTCCAGGAAGAGCCGAGGGACCTGCGCCGGGTGTCAAACTTCTTACCACCATGAGGTGGTTGCGCGTACATGGGTGCCTACCCGCCACGCCCTCCTGGTTCCCCGCATTTTGCCCCACGGATCCCCAGAGGCTTCAATTCCTTAATATAAGTACCTAGAAATGCTATAGCGGATTCCAGGAAGAGCCGAGGGACCTGGGCCGGGTGTCAAACTTCTTACCACCATGAGGTGGTTGTGCGTACATGAGTGTCTACCCGCCACGCCCTCTTGGTTCCCCGCATTTTGCCCCACGGACCCCCAGAATCCTTAGTTACTTAATATAAGAACCTAGAATTGCTATAGCGGATTCCAGGAAGAGCCGAGGGACCTGGGCCGGGTGTCAAACTTCTTTCCACCATGAGGTGGTTGCGCGTACATGGGTGCCTTCCCGCCACGCCCTCCTGGTTTCCCGCATTTTGCCCCATTGATCCCCAGAGGCCTTAATTCCTTAATATATGCACCTCTAATTGCTCTAGCGGATTCCAAGAAGAACCGAGGGACCTGGGCCGGGTGTCAAACTTCTTACCACCATGGGGTGGTTGTGCGTACATGGGTGCCTACCCGCCACGCCCTCCAGGTTCCCCGCATTTTGCCCCACGGTTCCCCAGAGGCTTTAATTCCTTAATATAAGCACTTTGAATTGCTATAGCGGATTCCAGGAAGGGCCGACGGACCTGGGCTGGGTGTCAAACTTCTTACCACCATGAGGTGGTTGCGCGTACATGGGTGCCTACGCGCCACGACCTCCTGGTTTCTCGCATTTTGCCACACGGACCCCCAGAGGCATTAATTCCTTAACATAAGCACTTAGAATTGCTCTAGCGGATTCCAGGAAAAGCCGAGGGACCTGGGCCGGGTGTCAAACTTCTTACCACCATGGGGTGGTTGTGCGTACATGAGTGCCTACCCGCCACGCCCTCCTGGTTCCTCGCATTTTGCCCCACGGACCCCCAGAATCCTTAATTCCTTAACATAAGCACTTAGAATTGCTCTAGCGGATTCCAGGAAAAGCCGAGGGACCTGGGCCGGGTGTCAAACTTCTTACCACCATGGGGTGGTTGTGCGTACATGAGTGCCTACCCGCCACGCCCTCCTGGTTCCCCGCATTTTGCCCCACGGACCCCCAGAATCCTTAATTCCTTAATATAAGCACCTAGAATTGCTATAGCGGATTCCAGGAAGAGCCGAGGGACCTGGGCCGGGTGTCAAACTTCTTACCACCATGAGGTGGTTGCGCGTACATGAGTGCCTACCCGCCACGCCCTCCTGGTTCCCCGCATTTTGCCCCACGGACGCCCAGAGGCCTTAATTCCTTATTATAAGCACCTAGAATTGCTATAGCGGATTCCAGGAAAAGCCGAGGGACCTGGGCCGGGTGTCAAACTTCTTACCACCATGAGGTGGTTGTGCGTACATGGGTGCCTACCCGCCACGCCCTCCTGGTTCCTCGCATTTTGCCCCAAGGACCCCCAGAATCCTTAATTCCTTAATATAAGCACCTAGAATTGCTATAGCGGATTCCAGGAAGAGCCGAGGGACCTGGGCCGGATGTCAAACTTTTTACCACCATGAGGTGGTTGTGCGTACATGGGTGCCTACCCGCCACGCCCTCCTAGTTCCTCGCATTTTGCCCCACGGTCCCCCAGCGGCCTTATTTCCTTATTATAAGCACTTAGAATTGCTATAGCGGATTCCAGGAAGAGCCGAGGGACCTGGACAGGGTGTCAAACTTCTTACCACCATGAGGTGGTTGCGCGTACATGGGTGCCTACGCGCCACGACCTCCTGGTTTCTCGCATTTTGCCACACGGACCCCCAGAGGCCTTAATTCCTTATTATAAGCACCTAGAATTGCTATAGCGGATACCAGGAAGGGCCGAGGGACCTGGGCCGGGTGTCAAACTTCTTACAACCTTGAGGTCGTTGTGTGTACATTGGTCCCTACCGACCACTCCCTCCTGGTTCCCCGCATTTTGCCCCACTGTTCCCCAGAGGCTTTAATTCCTTAATATAAGCACTTAGAATTGCTATGGCGGATTCCAGGAAGGGCCGAGGGACCTGGGCCGGGTGTCAAACTTTTTACCACCATGAGGTGGTTGAGCGCACATGGGTGCCTACCCGCCACTCCCTCCTGTGTCCTCGCATTTTGCCCCACGGACCCCCAGAATCCTTAATTCCTTAATATAAGCATTTAGAATTGCTATAGCGGATTCCAGGAAGGGGCGAGAGACCTGGGCCGGGTGTCAAACTTCTTACCACCATGAGGTTGTTGTGCGTGTATGGGTGCCCAACCGCAAACCCCTCCTGGTTCCCCGCAATTTGTTGCACGGTCCCCTAGAAGCTTTAATTCCTTAATATAAGCACCTAGAATTGCTCTAGTGGATTCCAGTAAGGGCCGAGGGACCTGGGCCGGGTGTCAAACTTCTTACCACCATGAGGTTGTTGTGCGTATATGGATGCCCATCCGCAAGCCCCTCCTGGTTCCCCGCATTTTGTTGCACGGAATCCCAGAACCTTTAATTCCTTAATATATGCACCTCTAATTGCTCTAGCGGATACCAGGAAGAACCGGGGGAACTGGGCTGGGTGTCAAACTTCTTACTACCATGAGGCTGTTGTGCTTATATGGGTGCCCAGCCGCAACCCCCTCCTGTTTCCCCGCATGTTGTTGCACGGACCCCCAGAGGCCTTAATTCCTTAATATAAGCACTTAGAATTGCTCTAGCGGAATCCAGAAATGGTCGAGGGACCTAGGCCGGGTGTTAAACTTATTACCACCATGAGGTTGTTGTGCGTTTATGGGTGCCCACCAGCAACCCCTTCCTGGTTCCCCGTATTATGTTACACGGACACCCAGAAGCCTTAATTCCTTGATATAAGCACCTAGAATTGCATTAGAGGATTCCAGGAAGGGCCGAGAGACCTGGGCCGGGTGTCAAACTTCTTACCACCATGAAGTTGTTGTGCGTATATGGGTGCCCACTCGTAACTACCTCCTGGTTCCCCGCATTTTGTTGCACGGACCCCCAGAACCTTTAATTCCTTAATATAGGCACCTAGAATTGCTCTAGCGGATTCCAGGAAGGGCCGGGTGTCAAACTTTTTACCACCATTAGGTGGTTGCGCATACAGGGGTGCCTACCCGCCAGGCCCTCCTGGTTCCCCGCATTTTGCCCCACGGACCCCCAGAGGCCTTAATTCCTTATTATAAGCACCTAGAATTGCTATAGCGGATTCCAGGAAGAGCCGAGGGACCTGGGCCGGGTGTCAAACTTTTTACCACCATAAGGTTGTTGTGCGTTTATGGGTGCCCACCAGCAACCCCTTCCTGGTTCCCCGTATTATGTTACACGGACACCCAGAAGCCTTAATTCCTTGATATAAGCACCTAGAATTGCATTAGAGGATTCCAGGAAGGGCCGAGGGACCTGGGCCGGGTGTCAAACTTTTTACCACCATGAGGTGGTTGTGCGTACATGGGTGCCTACCCGCCACGCCCTCCTGGTTCCTCGCATTTTGGCCCACGGACCCTCAGAATCCTTAATTCCTTAATATAAGCACCTAGAATTGCTATAGCGGATTCCAGGAAGGGCCGTGGGACCTGGGCCGGGTGTCAAACTTCTTACAACTTTGAGGTGGTTGTGCGTACATGGGTGCCTACCCGCCACGCCCTCCTGGTTCCCTGCATTTTGCCCCACGGATCCCCAGAAGCTTTATTTCATTAATATTAGCACTTAGAATTGCTCTAGCGGATTCCAGGAAAAGCCGAGGGACCTGGGCCGTGTGTCAAACTTCTTACAACCTTGAGGTCGTTGTGTGTACATTGGTCACTACCGACCACTCCCTCCTGGTTCCCCGCATTTTGCCCCACTGTTCCCCAGAGGCTTTAATTCCTTAATATAAGCACTTAGAATTGCTATGGCGGATTCCAGGAAGGGCCGAGGGACCTGGGCCGGGTGTCAAACTTTTTACCACCATGAAGTTGTTGTGCGTATATGGGTGCCCACTCGTAACTCCCTCCTGGTTCCCCGCATTTTGTTGCACGGAACCCCAGAACCTTTAATTCCTTAATATAGGCACCTAGAATTGCATTAGAGGATTCCAAAAGGGGCCGAGAGTCCTTGGCCGGGTGTCAAACTTCTTACCACCATGAGGTTGTTGTGCGTGTATGGGTGCCCAACCGCAAACCCCTCCTGGTTCCCCGCAATTTGTTGCACGGTCCCCTAGAAGCTTTAATTCCTTAATATAAGCACCTAGAATTGCTATAGCGGATACCAGGAAGGGCCGAGGGACCTGGACCGGGTGTCAAACTTCTTACAACCTTGAGGTGGTTGTGCATACATTGGTCCCTACCGACCACGCCCTCCAGGTTCCCCGCATTTTGCCCCACGGTTCCCCTGAGGCTTTAATTCCTTAATATAAGCACTTAGAATTGCTATAGCGGATTCCAGGAAGGGCCGAGGGACCTGGGCTGGGTGTCAAACTTCTTACCACCATGAGGTAGTTGTGCGTACATGGGTGCCTACCTGCCACGCCCTCCTGGTTTCCCGCATTTTGCCCCACGGATCCCCAGAGGCATTAATTCCTTAACATAAGCACTTAGAATTGCTCTAGCGGATTCCAGGAAAAGCCGAGGGACCTGGGCCGGGTGTCAAACTTCTTACCACCATGGGGTGGTTGTGCGTACATGAGTGCCTACCCGCCACGCCCTCCTGGTTCTTCGCATTTTGCCCCACGGACCCCCAGAATCCTTAATTCCTTAACATAAGCACTTAGAATTGCTCTAGCGGATTCCAGGAAGAGCCGAGGGACCTGGGCCGGGTGTCAAACTTCTTACCACCATGGGGTGGTTGTGCGTACATAAGTGCCTACCCGCCACGCCCTCCTGGTTCCCCGCATTTTGCCCCACGGATCCCCAGAGGCTTTAATTCCTTAAAGTTAGCACTTAGAATTGCTATAGCGGATGCCAGGAAGAGCCGAGGGACCTGGGCCGGGTGTCAAACTTTTTACCACCATGAGGTGGTTGTGCGTACATGGGTCCCTACCCGCCACGCCCTCCAGGTTCCCCGCATTTTGCCCCACGGTTCCCCAGAATCCTTAATTCCTTAATAGAAGCACTTAGAATTGCTATAGCGGATTCCAGGAAGGGCCGAGGGATCTGGGCCGGGTGTCAAACTTCTTACCACCATGAGGTGGTTGTGCGTACATTAGTGCCTACCCGCCACGCCTTCCTGGTTCCCCGCATTTTGCCCCACGGATCCCCTGAGGCTTTAATTCCTCAACATAAGCAATTAGAATTGCTCTAGAGGATTCCAGGAAGGGCCGAGGGACCTGGGCCGGGTGTCAAACTTCTAACCACCATGAGGTGGTTGTGCGTACATGGGTGTCTACCCGCTACGGCCTCCTGGTTCCGCGCATTTTGCCCCACGGATTCCCAGAGGCTTTAATTCCTTAAAATTAGCACTTAGAATTGCTATAGCAGATTCCAGGAAGAGCCGAGGGACCTGGGCCGGGTGTCAAACTTCTTACCACCATGAGGTGGTTGCGCGTACATGGGTGCCTTCCCGCCACGCCCTCCTGGTTTCCCGCATTTTGCCCCATTGATCTCCAGAGGCCTTAATTCCTTAATATATGCACCTCTAATTGCTCTAGCGGATTCCAAGAAGAACCGAGGGACCTGGGCCGGGTGTCAAACTTCTTACCACCATGGGGTGGTTGTGCGTACATGGGTGCCTACCCGCCACGCCCTCCAGGTTCCCCGCATTTTGCCCCACGGTTCCCCAGAGGCTTTAATTCCTTAATATAAGCACTTTGAATTGCTATAGCGGATTCCAGGAAGGGCCGACGGACCTGGGCTGGGTGTCAAACTTCTTACCACCATGAGGTAGTTGTGCGTACAAGGGTGCCTACCTGCCACGCCCTCCTGGTTTCCCGCATTTTGCCCCACGGATCCCCAGAGGCATTAATTCCTTAACATAAGCACTTAGAATTGCTCTAGCGGATTCCAGGAAAAGCCGAGGGACCTGGGCCGGGTGTCAAACTTCTTACCACCATGGGGTGGTTGTGCGTACATGAGTGCCTACCCGCCACGCCCTCCTGGTTCCTCGCATTTTGCCCCACGGACCCCCAGAATCCTTAATTCCTTAACATAAGCACTTAGAATTGCTCTAGCGGATTCCAGGAAAAGCCGAGGGACCTGGGCCGGGTGTCAAACTTCTTACCACCATGGGGTGGTTGTGCGTACATGAGTGCCTACCCGCCACGCCCTCCTGGTTCCCCGCATTTTGCCCCACGGACCCCCAGAATCCTTAATTCCTTAATATAAGCACCTAGAATTGCTATAGCGGATTCCAGGAAGAGCCGAGGGACCTGGGCCGGGTGTCAAACTTCTTACCACCATGAGGTGGTTGCGCGTACATGAGTGCCTACCCGCCACGCCCTCCCGGTTCCCCGCATTTTGCCCCACGGACGCCCAGAGGCCTTAATTCCTTATTATAAGCACCTAGAATTGCTATAGCGGATTCCAGGAAAAGCCGAGGGACCTGGGCCGGGTGTCAAACTTCTTACCACCATGAGGTGGTTGTGCGTACATGGGTGCCTACCCGCCACGCCCTCCTGGTTCCTCGCATTTTGCCCCACGGACCCCCAGAATCCTTAATTCCTTAATATAAGCACCTAGAATTGCTATAGCAGATTCCAGGAAGAGCCGAGGGACCTGGGCCGGGTGTCAAACTTCTTACCACCATGAGGTGGTTGCGCGTCCATGGGTGCCTCCCCGCCACGCCCTCCTGTTTTCCCGCATTTTGCCCCACGGACCCCCAGAGGCCTTAATTCCTTATTATAAGCAACTTGAATTGCTATAGCGGATTCCAGGAAGAGCCGAGGGACCTGGGCCGGATGTCAAACTTTTTACCACCATGAGGTGGTTGTGCGTACATGGGTGCCTACCCGCCACGCCCTCCTAGTTCCTCGCATTTTGCCCCACGGTCCCCCAGCGGCCTTAATTCCTTATTATAAGCACTTAGAATTGCTATAGCGGATTCCAGGAAGAGCCGAGGGACCTGGACAGGGTGTCAAACTTCTTTCCACCATGAGGTGGTTGTGCGTACATGGGTGCCTACCCGCCACGCCCTCCTGGTTTCCCGCATTTTGCCCCATTGATCCCCAGAGGCCTTAATTCCTTAACATAAGCACTTAGAATTGCTCTAGCGGATTCCAGGAAGAGCCGAGGGACCTGCGCCGGGTGTCAAACTTCTTACCACCATGAGGTGGTTGCGCGTACATGGGTGCCTACCCGCCACGCCCTCCTGGTTCCTCGCATTTTGCCCCACGGACCCCCAGAATCCTTAATTCCTTAATATAAGCACCTAGAATTGCTATAGCGGATTCCAGGAAGAGCCGAGGGACCTGGGCCGGGTGTCAAACTTCTTACCACCATGAGGTGGTTGCGCGTCCATGGGTGCCTCCCCGCCACGCCCTCCTGTTTTCCCGCATTTTGCCCCACGGACCCCCAGAGGCCTTAATTCCTTATTATAAGCAACTTGAATTGCTATAGCGGATTCCAGGAAGAGCCGAGGGACCTGGGCCGGATGTCAAACTTTTTACCACCATGAGGTGGTTGTGCGTACATGGGTGCCTACCCGCCACGCCCTCCTAGTTCCTCGCATTTTGCCCCACGGTCCCCCAGCGGCCTTAATTCCTTATTATAAGCACTTAGAATTGCTATAGCGGATTCCAGGAAGAGCCGAGGGACCTGGACAGGGTGTCAAACTTCTTTCCACCATGAGGTGGTTGTGCGTACATGGGTGCCTACCCGCCACGCCCTCCTGGTTTCCCGCATTTTGCCCCATTGATCCCCAGAGGCCTTAATTCCTTAACATAAGCACTTAGAATTGCTCTAGCGGATTCCAGGAAGAGCCGAGGGACCTGCGCCGGGTGTCAAACTTCTTACCACCATGAGGTGGTTGCGCGTACATGGGTGCCTACCCGCCACGCCCTCCTGGTTCCCCGCATTTTGCCCCACGGATCCCCAGAGGCTTCAATTCCTTAATATAAGTACCTAGAAATGCTATAGCGGATTCCAGGAAGAGCCGAGGGACCTGGGCCGGGTGTCAAACTTCTTACCACCATGAGGTGGTTGTGCGTACATGAGTGTCTACCCGCCACGCCCTCTTGGTTCCCCGCATTTTGCCCCACGGACCCCCAGAATCCTTAGTTACTTAATATAAGAACCTAGAATTGCTATAGCGGATTCCAGGAAGAGCCGAGGGACCTGGGCCGGGTGTCAAACTTCTTACCACCATGAGGTGGTTGCGCGTACATGGGTGCCTTCCCGCCACGCCCTCCTGGTTTCCCGCATTTTGCCCCATTGATCCCCAGAGGCCTTAATTCCTTAATATATGCACCTCTAATTGCTCTAGCGGATTCCAAGAAGAACCGAGGGACCTGGGCCGGGTGTCAAACTTCTTACCACCATGGGGTGGTTGTGCGTACATGGGTGCCTACCCGCCACGCCCTCCAGATTCCCCGCATTTTGCCCCACGGTTCCCCAGAGGCTTTAATTCCTTAATATAAGCACTTTGAATTGCTATAGCGGATTCCAGGAAGGGCCGACGGACCTGGGCTGGGTGTCAAACTTCTTACCACCATGAGGTGGTTGCGCGTACATGGGTGCCTACGCGCCACGACCTCCTGGTTTCTCGCATTTTGCCACACGGACCCCCAGAGGCATTAATTCCTTAACATAAGCACTTAGAATTGCTCTAGCGGATTCCAGGAAAAGCCGAGGGACCTGGGCCGGGTGTCAAACTTCTTACCACCATGGGGTGGTTGTGCGTACATGAGTGCCTACCCGCCACGCCCTCCTGGTTCCTCGCATTTTGCCCCACGGACCCCCAGAATCCTTAATTCCTTAACATAAGCACTTAGAATTGCTCTAGCGGATTCCAGGAAAAGCCGAGGGACCTGGGCCGGGTGTCAAACTTCTTACCACCATTGGGTGGTTGTGCGTACATGAGTGCCTACCCGCCACGCCCTCCTGGTTCCCCGCATTTTGCTCCACGGACCCCCAGAATCCTTAATTCCTTAATATAAGCACCTAGAATTGCTATAGCGGATTCCAGGAAGAGCCGAGGGACCTGGGCCGGGTGTCAAACTTCTTACCACCATGAGGTGGTTGCGCGTACATGAGTGCCTACCCGCCACGCCCTCCTGGTTCCCCGCATTTTGCCCCACGGACCCCCAGAATCCTTAATTCCTTAACATAAGCACTTAGAATTGCTCTAGCGGATTCCAGGAAAAGCCGAGGGACCTGGGCCGGGTGTCAAACTTCTTACCACCATGGGGTGGTTGTGCGTACATGAGTGCCTACCCGCCACGCCCTCCTGGTTCCCCGCATTTTGCCCCACGGACCCCCAGAATCCTTAATTCCTTAATATAAGCACCTAGAATTGCTATAGCGGATTCCAGGAAGAGCCGAGGGACCTGGGCCGGGTGTCAAACTTCTTACCACCATGAGGTGGTTGCGCGTACATGAGTGCCTACCCGCCACGCCCTCCTGGTTCCCCGCATTTTGCCCCACGGACGCCCAGAGGCCTTAATTCCTTATTATAAGCACCTAGAATTGCTATAGCGGATTCCAGGAAAAGCCGAGGGACCTGGGCCGGGTGTCAAACTTCTTACCACCATGAGGTGGTTGTGCGTACATGGGTGCCTACCCGCCACGCCCTCCTGGTTCCTCGCATTTTGCCCCACGGACCCCCAGAATCCTTAATTCCTTAATATAAGCACCTAGAATTGCTATAGCAGATTCCAGGAAGAGCCGAGGGACCTGGGCCGGGTGTCAAACTTCTTACCACCATGAGGTGGTTGCGCGTCCATGGGTGCCTCCCCGCCACGCCCTCCTGTTTTCCCGCATTTTGCCCCACGGACCCCCAGAGGCCTTAATTCCTTATTATAAGCAACTTGAATTGCTATAGCGGATTCCAGGAAGAGCCGAGGGACCTGGGCCGGATGTCAAACTTTTTACCACCATGAGGTGGTTGTGCGTACATGGGTGCCTACCCGCCACGCCCTCCTAGTTCCTCGCATTTTGCCCCACGGTCCCCCAGCGGCCTTAATTCCTTATTATAAGCACTTAGAATTGCTATAGCGGATTCCAGGAAGAGCCGAGGGACCTGGACAGGGTGTCAAACTTCTTTCCACCATGAGGTGGTTGTGCGTACATGGGTGCCTACCCGCCACGCCCTCCTGGTTTCCCGCATTTTGCCCCATTGATCCCCAGAGGCCTTAATTCCTTAACATAAGCACTTAGAATTGCTCTAGCGGATTCCAGGAAGAGCCGAGGGACCTGCGCCGGGTGTCAAACTTCTTACCACCATGAGGTGGTTGCGCGTACATGGGTGCCTACCCGCCACGCCCTCCTGGTTCCCCGCATTTTGCCCCACGGATCCCCAGAGGCTTCAATTCCTTAATATAAGTACCTAGAAATGCTATAGCGGATTCCAGGAAGAGCCGAGGGACCTGGGCCGGGTGTCAAACTTCTTACCACCATGAGGTGGTTGTGCGTACATGAGTGTCTACCCGCCACGCCCTCTTGGTTCCCCGCATTTTGCCCCACGGACCCCCAGAATCCTTAGTTACTTAATATAAGAACCTAGAATTGCTATAGCGGATTCCAGGAAGAGCCGAGGGACCTGGGCCGGGTGTCAAACTTCTTTCCACCATGAGGTGGTTGCGCGTACATGGGTGCCTTCCCGCCACGCCCTCCTGGTTTCCCGCATTTTGCCCCATTGATCCCCAGAGGCCTTAATTCCTTAATATATGCACCTCTAATTGCTCTAGCGGATTCCAAGAAGAACCGAGGGACCTGGGCCGGGTGTCAAACTTCTTACCACCATGGGGTGGTTGTGCGTACATGGGTGCCTACGCGCCACGACCTCCTGGTTTCTCGCATTTTGCCACACGGACCCCCAGAGGCATTAATTCCTTAACATAAGCACTTAGAATTGCTCTAGCGGATTCCAGGAAAAGCCGAGGGACCTGGGCCGGGTGTCAAACTTCTTACCACCATGGGGTGGTTGTGCGTACATGAGTGCCTACCCGCCACGCCCTCCTGGTTCCTCGCATTTTGCCCCACGGACCCCCAGAATCCTTAATTCCTTAACATAAGCACTTAGAATTGCTCTAGCGGATTCCAGGAAAAGCCGAGGGACCTGGGCCGGGTGTCAAACTTCTTACCACCATGGGGTGGTTGTGCGTACATGAGTGCCTACCCGCCACGCCCTCCTGGTTCCCCGCATTTTGCCCCACGGACCCCCAGAATCCTTAATTCCTTAATATAAGCACCTAGAATTGCTATAGCGGATTCCAGGAAGAGCCGAGGGACCTGGGCCGGGTGTCAAACTTCTTACCACCATGAGGTGGTTGCGCGTACATGAGTGCCTACCCGCCACGCCCTCCTGGTTCCCCGCATTTTGCCCCACGGACGCCCAGAGGCCTTAATTCCTTATTATAAGCACCTAGAATTGCTATAGCGGATTCCAGGAAAAGCCGAGGGACCTGGGCCGGGTGTCAAACTTCTTACCACCATGAGGTGGTTGTGCGTACATGGGTGCCTACCCGCCACGCCCTCCTGGTTCCTCGCATTTTGCCCCAAGGACCCCCAGAATCCTTAATTCCTTAATATAAGCACCTAGAATTGCTATAGCAGATTCCAGGAAGAGCCGAGGGACCTGGGCCGGGTGTCAAACTTCTTACCACCATGAGGTGGTTGCGCGTCCATGGGTGCCTCCCCGCCACGCCCTCCTGTTTTCCCGCATTTTGCCCCACGGACCCCCAGAGGCCTTAATTCCTTATTATAAGCAACTTGAATTGCTATAGCGGATTCCAGGAAGAGCCGAGGGACCTGGGCCGGATGTCAAACTTTTTACCACCATGAGGTGGTTGTGCGTACATGGGTGCCTACCCGCCACGCCCTCCTAGTTCCTCGCATTTTGCCCCACGGTCCCCCAGCGGCCTTATTTCCTTATTATAAGCACTTAGAATTGCTATAGCGGATTCCAGGAAGAGCCGAGGGACCTGGACAGGGTGTCAAACTTCTTTCCACCATGAGGTGGTTGTGCGTACATGGGTGCCTACCCGCCAAGCCCTCCTGGTTTCCCGCATTTTGCCCCATTGATCCCCAGAGGCCTTAATTCCTTAACATAAGCACTTAGAATTGCTCTAGCGGATTCCAGGAAGAGCCGAGGGACCTGCGCCGGGTGTCAAACTTCTTACCACCATGAGGTGGTTGCGCGTACATGGGTGCCTACCCGCCACGCCCTCCTGGTTCCTCGCATTTTGCCCCACGGACCCCCAGAATCCTTAATTCCTTAATATAAGCACCTAGAATTGCTATAGCAGATTCCAGGAAGAGCCGAGGGACCTGGGCCGGGTGTCAAACTTCTTACCACCATGAGGTGGTTGCGCGTCCATGGGTGCCTCCCCGCCACGCCCTCCTGTTTTCCCGCATTTTGCCCCACGGACCCCCAGAGGCCTTAATTCCTTATTATAAGCAACTTGAATTGCTATAGCGGATTCCAGGAAGAGCCGAGGGACCTGGGCCGGATGTCAAACTTTTTACCACCATGAGGTGGTTGTGCGTACATGGGTGCCTACCCGCCACGCCCTCCTAGTTCCTCGCATTTTGCCCCACGGTCCCCCAGCGGCCTTAATTCCTTATTATAAGCACTTAGAATTGCTATAGCGGATTCCAGGAAGAGCCGAGGGACCTGGACAGGGTGTCAAACTTCTTTCCACCATGAGGTGGTTGTGCGTACATGGGTGCCTACCCGCCACGCCCTCCTGGTTTCCCGCATTTTGCCCCATTGATCCCCAGAGGCCTTAATTCCTTAACATAAGCACTTAGAATTGCTCTAGCGGATTCCAGGAAGAGCCGAGGGACCTGCGCCGGGTGTCAAACTTCTTACCACCATGAGGTGGTTGCGCGTACATGGGTGCCTACCCGCCACGCCCTCCTAGTTCCTCGCATTTTGCCCCACGGTCCCCCAGCGGCCTTAATTCCTTATTATAAGCACTTAGAATTGCTATAGCGGATTCCAGGAAGAGCCGAGGGACCTGGACAGGGTGTCAAACTTCTTTCCACCATGAGGTGGTTGTGCGTACATGGGTGCCTACCCGCCACGCCCTCCTGGTTTCCCGCATTTTGCCCCATTGATCCCCAGAGGCCTTAATTCCTTAACATAAGCACTTAGAATTGCTCTAGCGGATTCCAGGAAGAGCCGAGGGACCTGGGCCGGGTGTCAAACTTCTTACCACCATGAGGTGGTTGCGCGTACATGGGTGCCTACCCGCCACGCCCTCCTGGTTCCCCGCATTTTGCCCCACGGACCCCCAGAGGCCTTAATTCCTTATTATAAGCACCTAGAATTGCTATAGCGGATTCCAGGAAAAGCCGAGGGACCTGGGCCGGGTGTCAAACTTCTTACCACCATGAGGTGGTTGTGCGTAAATGGGTGCCTACCCGCCACGCCATCCTGGTACCTCGCATTTTGCCCCACGGACCCCCAGAATCCTTAATTCCTTAATATAAGCACCTAGAATTGCTATAGCAGATTCCAGGAAGAGCCGAGGGACCTGGGCCGGGTGTCAAACTTCTTACCACCATGAGGTGGTTGCGCGTACATGGGTGCCTACGCGCCACGACCTCCTGGTTTCTCGCATTTTGCCACTCGGACCCCCAGAGGCCTTAATTCCTTATTATAAGCACCTAGAATTGCTATAGCGGATACCAGGAAGGGCCGAGGGACCTGGGCCGGGTGTCAAACTTCTTACAACCTTGAGGTCGTTGTGTGTACATTGGTCCCTACCGACCACTCCCTCCTGGTTCCCCGCATTTTGCCCCACTGTTCCCCAGAGGCTTTAATTCCTTAATATAAGCACTTAGAATTGCTATGGCGGATTCCAGGAAGGGCCGAGGGACCTGAGCCGGGTGTCAAACTTTTTACCACCATGAGGTGGTTGAGCGCACATGGGTGCCTACCCGCCACTCCCTCCTGTGTCATCGCATTTTGCTCCACGGACCCCCAGAATCCTTAATTCCTTAATATAAGCATTTAGAATTGCTATAGCGGATTCCAGGAAGGGGCGAGAGACCTGGGCCGGGTGTCAAACTTCTTACCACCATGAGGTTGTTGTGCGTGTATGGGTGCCCAACCGCAAACCCCTCCTGGTTCCCCGCAATTTGTTGCACGGTCCCCTAGAAGCTTTAATTCCTTAATATAAGCACCTAGAATTGCTCTAGTGGATTCCAGGAAGGGCCGAGGGACCTGGGCCGGGTGTCAAACTTCTTACCACCATGAGGTTGTTGTGCGTATATGGATGCCCATCCGCAAGCCCCTCCTGGTTCCCCGCATTTTGTTGCACGGAATCCCAGAACCTTTAATTCCTTAATATATGCACCTCTAATTGCTCTAGCGGATACCAGGAAGAACCGGGGGAACTGGGCTGGGTGTCAAACTTCTTACTACCATGAGGCTGTTGTGCTTATATGGGTGCCCAGCCGCAACCCCTTCCTGTTTCCCCGCATGTTGTTGCACGGACCCCCAGAAGCCTTTATTCCTTAATATAAGCACCTAGAATTGCTCTAGCCGATTCCAGGAAGGGCCGAGGGACGTTGGCCGGGTGTCAAACTTCTTATCACCATGAGGCTGTTGTGCGTATATAGGTGCCCACCCGCAACCCCCTCCTGTTTCCCCGCATGTTGTTGCACGGACCCCCAGAATCCTTAATTCCTTAATATAAGCACTTAGAATTGCTCTAGCGGAATCCAGAAATGGTCGAGGGACCTAGGCCGGGTGTTAAACTTATTACCACCATGAGGTTGTTGTGCGTTTATGGGTGCCCACCAGCAACCCCTTCCTGGTTCCCCGTATTATGTTACACGGACACCCAGAAGCCTTAATTCCTTGATATAAGCACCTAGAATTGCATTAGAGGATTCCAGGAAGGGCCGAGAGACCTGGGCCGGGTGTCAAACTTCTTACCACCATGAAGTTGTTGTGCGTATATGGGTGCCCACTCGTAACTCCCTCCTGGTTCCCCGCATTTTGTTGCACGGACCCCCAGAACCTTTAATTCCTTAATATAGGCACCTAGAATTGCTCTAGCGGATTCCAGGAAGGGCCGGGTGTCAAACTTCTTACCACCATTAGGTGGTTGCGCATACAGGGGTGCCTACCCGCCAGGCCCTCCTGGTTCCCCGCATTTTGCCCCACGGACCCCCAGAGGCCTTAATTCCTTATTATAAGCACCTAGAATTGCTATAGCGGATTCCAGGAAGAGCCGAGGGACCTGGGCCGGGTGTCAAACTTTTTACCACCATAAGGTTGTTGTGCGTTTATGGGTGCCCACCAGCAACCCCTTCCTGGTTCCCCGTATTATGTTACACGGACACCCAGAAGCCTTAATTCCTTGATATAAGCACCTAGAATTGCATTAGAGGATTCCAGGAAGGGCCGAGAGACCTGGGCCGGGTGTCAAACTTCTTACCACCATGAAGTTGTTGTGCATATATGGGTGCCCACTCGTAACTCCCTCCTGGTTCCCCGCATTTTGTTGCACGGAACCCCAGAACCTTTGATTCCTTAATATAGGCACCTAGAATTACTCTAGCGGATTCCAGGAAGGGCCGGGTGTCAAACTTCTTACCACCATGAGGTGGTTGCGCGTACATGGGTGCCTACCCGCCACGCCCTCCTGGTTCCTCGCATTTTGCCCCACGGACCCCCAGAATCCTTAATTCCTTAACATAAGCACTTAGAATTGCTCTAGCGGATTCCAGGAAAAGCCGAGGGACCTGGGCCGGGTGTCAAACTTCTTACCACCATGGGGTGGTTGTGCGTACATGAGTGCCTACCCGCCACGCCCTCCTGGTTCCCCGCATTTTGCCCCACGGACCCCCAGAATCCTTAATTCTTTAATATAAGCACCTAGAATTGCTATAGCGGATTCCAGGAAGAGCCGAGGGACCTGGGCCGGGTGTCAAACTTCTTACCACCATGAGGTGGTTGCGCGTACATGAGTGCCTACCCGCCACGCCCTCCTGGTTCCCCGCATTTTGCCCCACGGACCCCCAGAGGCCTTAATTCCTTATTATAAGCACCTAGAATTGCTATAGCGGATTCCAGGAAAAGCCGAGGGACCTGGGCCGGGTGTCAAACTTCTTACCACCATGAGGTGGTTGCGCGTACATGGGTGCCTACCCGCCACGCCCTCCTGGTTCCCCGCATTTTGCCCCACGGATCCCCAGAGGCTTCAATTCCTTAATATAAGCACTTAGAATTGCTATGGCGGATTCCAGGAAGGGCCGAGGGACCTGGGCCGGGTGTCAAACTTTTTACCACCATGAGGTGGTTGAGCGCACATGGGTGCCTACCCGCCACTCCCTCCTGTGTCCTCGCATTTTGCCCCACGGACCCCCAGAATCCTTAATTCCTTAATATAAGCATTTAGAATTGCTATAGCGGATTCCAGGAAGGGGCGAGAGACCTGGGCCGGGTGTCAAACTTCTTACCACCATGAGGTTGTTGTGCGTGTATGGGTGCCCAACCGCAAACCCCTCCTGGTTCCCCGCAATTTGTTGCACGGTCCCCTAGAAACTTTAATTCCTTAATATAAGCACCTAGAATTGCTCTAGTGGATTCCAGGAAGGGCCGAGGGACCTGGGCCGGGTGTCAAACTTCTTACCACCATGAGGTTGTTGTGCGTATATGGGTGCCCACTCGTAACTCCCTCCTGGTTCCCCGCATTTTGTTGCACGGAACCCCAGAACCTTTGATTCCTTAATATAGGCACCTAGAATTGCTCTAGCGGATTCCAGGAAGGGCCGGGTGTCAAACTTCTTTCCACCATGAGGTGGTTGTGCGTACATGGGTGCCTACCCGCCACGCCCTCCTGGTTTCCCGCATTTTGCCCCATTGATCCCCAGAGGCCTTAATTCCTTAACATAAGCACTTAGAATTGCTCTAGCGGATTCCAAGAAGAACCGAGGGACCTGGGCCGGGTGTCAAACTTCTTACCACCATGGGGTGGTTGTGCGTACATGGGTGCCTACCCGCCACGCCCTCATGGTTCTCTGCATTCTGCCCCACGGATCCCCAGAGGCCTTAATTCCTTAACATAAGCACTTAGAATTGCTCTAGCGGATTCCAGGAAGAGCCGAGGGACCTGCGCCGGGTGTCAAACTTCTTACCACCATGAGGTGGTTGCGCGTACATGGGTGCCTACCCGCCACGCCCTCCTGGTTCCCCGCATTTTGCCCCACGGATCCCCAGAGGCTTTAATTCCTTAATATAAGTACCTAGAAATGCTATAGCGGATTCCAGAAAGAGCCGAGGGACCTGGGCCGGGTGTCAAACTTCTTACCACCATGAGGTGGTTGTGCGTACATGAGTGCCTACCCGCCACGCCCTCCTGGTTCCCCGCATTTTGCCCCACGGACCCCCAGAATCCTTAGTTCCTTAATATAAGAACCTAGAATTGCTATAGCGGATTCCAGGAAGAGCCGAGGGACCTGGGCCGGGTGTAAAACTTCTTACCACCATGAGGTGGTTGCGCGTCCATGGGTGCCTCCCCGCCACGCCCTCCTGTTTTCCCGCATTTTGCCCCACGGACCCCCAGAGGCCTTAATTCCTTATTATAAGCAACTTGAATTGCTATAGCGGATTCCAGGAAGAGCCGAGGGACCTGGGCCGGATGTCAAACTTTTTACCACCATGAGGTGGTTGTGCGTACATGGGTGCCTACCCGCCACGCCCTCCTAGTTCCTCGCATTTTGCCCCACGGTCCCCCAGCGGCCTTAATTCCTTATAATAAGCACTTAGAATTGCTATAGCGGATTCCAGGAAGAGCCGAGGGACCTGGACAGGGTGTCAAACTTCTTTCCACCATGAGGTGGTTGTGCGTACATGGGTGCCTACCCGCCAAGCCCTCCTGGTTTCCCGCATTTTGCCCCATTGATCCCCAGAGGCCTTAATTCCTTAACATAAGCACTTAGAATTGCTCTAGCGGATTCCAGGAAGAGCCGAGGGACCTGCGCCGGGTGTCAAACTTCTTACCACCATGAGGTGGTTGCGCGTACATGGGTGCCTACCCGCCACGCCCTCCTGGTTCCTCGCATTTTGCCCCACGGACCCCCAGAATCCTTAATTCCTTAATATAAGCACCTAGAATTGCTATAGCAGATTCCAGGAAGAGCCGAGGGACCTGGGCCGGGTGTCAAACTTCTTACCACCATTAGGTGGTTGCGCGTCCATGGGTGCCTCCCCGCCACGCCCTCCTGTTTTCCCGCATTTTGCCCCACGGACCCCCAGAGGCCTTAATTCCTTATTATAAGCAACTTGAATTGCTATAGCGGATTCCAGGAAGAGCCGAGGGACCTGGGCCGGATGTCAAACTTTTTACCACCATGAGGTGGTTGTGCGTACATGGGTGCCTACCCGCCACGCCCTCCTAGTTCCTCGCATTTTGCCCCACGGTCCCCCAGCGGCCTTAATTCCTTATTATAAGCACTTAGAATTGCTATAGCGGATTCCAGGAAGAGCCGAGGGACCTGGACAGGGTGTCAAACTTCTTTCCACCATGAGGTGGTTGTGCGTACATGGGTGCCTACCCGCCACGCCCTCCTGGTTTCCCGCATTTTGCCCCATTGATCCCCAGAGGCCTTAATTCTTTAACATAAGCACTTAGAATTGCTCTAGCGGATTCCAGGAAGAGCCGAGGGACCTGCGCCGGGTGTCAAACTTCTTACCACCATGAGGTGGTTGCGCGTACATGGGTGCCTACCCGCCACGCCCTCCTAGTTCCTCGCATTTTGCCCCACGGTCCCCCAGCGGCCTTAATTCCTTATTATAAGCACTTAGAATTGCTATAGCGGATTCCAGGAAGAGCCGAGGGACCTGGACAGGGTGTCAAACTTCTTTCCACCATGAGGTGGTTGTGCGTACATGGGTGCCTACCCGCCACGCCCTCCTGGTTTCCCGCATTTTGCCCCATTGATCCCCAGAGGCCTTAATTCCTTAACATAAGCACTTAGAATTGCTCTAGCGGATTCCAGGAAGAGCCGAGGGACCTGGGCCGGGTGTCAAACTTCTTACCACCATGAGGTGGTTGCGCGTACATGGGTGCCTACCCGCCACGCCCTCCTGGTTCCCCGCATTTTGCCCCACGGCCCCCAGAGGCCTTAATTCCTTATTATAAGCACCTAGAATTGCTATAGCGGATTCCAGGAAAAGCCGAGGGACCTGGGCCGGGTGTCAAACTTCTTACCACCATGAGGTGGTTGTGCGTAAATGGGTGCCTACCCGCCACGCCATCCTGGTACCTCGCATTTTGCCCCACGGACCCCCAGAATCCTTAATTCCTTAATATAAGCACCTAGAATTGCTATAGCAGATTCCAGGAAGAGCCGAGGGACCTGGGCCGGGTGTCAAACTTCTTACCACCATGAGGTGGTTGCGCGTACATGGGTGCCTACGCGCCACGACCTCCTGGTTTCTCGCATTTTGCCACACGGACCCCCAGAGGCCTTAATTCCTTATTATAAGCACCTAGAATTGCTATAGCGGATACCAGGAAGGGCCGAGGGACCTGGGCCGGGTGTCAAACTTCTTACAACCTTGAGGTCGTTGTGTGTACATTGGTCCCTACCGACCACTCCCTCCTGGTTCCCCGCATTTTGCCCCACTGTTCCCCAGAGGCTTTAATTCCTTAATATAAGCACTTAGAATTGCTATGGCGGATTCCAGGAAGGGCCGAGGGACCTGAGCCGGGTGTCAAACTTTTTACCACCATGAGGTGGTTGAGCGCACATGGGTGCCTACCCGCCACTCCCTCCTGTGTCATTCCATTTTGCTCCACGGACCCCCAGAATCCTTAATTCCTTAATATAAGCATTTAGAATTGCTATAGCGGATTCCAGGAAGGGGCGAGAGACCTGGGCCGGGTGTCAAACTTCTTACCACCATGAGGTTGTTGTGCGTGTATGGGTGCCCAACCGCAAACCCCTCCTGGTTCCCCGCAATTTGTTGCACGGTCCCCTAGAAGCTTTAATTCCTTAATATAAGCACCTAGAATTGCTCTAGTGGATTCCAGGAAGGGCCGAGGGACCTGGGCCGGGTGTCAAACTTCTTACCACCATGAGGTTGTTGTGCGTATATGGATGCCCATCCGCAAGCCCCTCCTGGTTCCCCGCATTTTGTTGCACGGAATCCCAGAACCTTTAATTCCTTAATATATGCACCTCTAATTGCTCTAGCGGATACCAGGAAGAACCGGGGGAACTGGGCTGGGTGTCAAACTTCTTACTACCATGAGGCTGTTGTGCTTATATGGGTGCCCAGCCGCAACCCCCTCCTGTTTCCCCGCATGTTGTTGCACGGACCCCCAGAAGCCTTAATTCCTTAATATAAGCACCTAGAATTGCTCTAGCCGATTCCAGAAATGGTCGAGGGACCTAGGCCGGGTGTTAAATTTATTACCACCATGAGGTTGTTGTGCGTTTATGGGTGCCCACCAGCAACCCCTTCCTGGTTCCCCGTATTATGTTACACGGACACCCAGAAGCCTTAATTCCTTGATATAAGCACCTAGAATTGCATTAGAGGATTCCAGGAAGGGCCGAGAGACCTGGGCCGGGTGTCAAACTTCTTACCACCATGAAGTTGTTGTGCGTATATGGGTGCCCACTCGTAACTTCCTCCTGGTTCCCCGCATTTTGTTGCACGGACCCCCAGAACCTTTAATTCCTTAATATAGGCACCTAGAATTGCTCTAGCGGATTCCAGGAAGGGCCGGGTGTCAAACTTCTTACCACCATGAGGTGGTTGCGCGTACATGAGTGCCTACCCGCCACGCCCTCCTGGTTCCCCGCATTTTGCCCCACGGACCCCCAGAGGCCTTAATTCCTTATTATAAGCACCTAGAATTGCTATAGCGGATTCCAGGAAAAGCCGAGGGACCTGGGCCGGGTGTCAAACTTCTTACCACCATGAGGTGGTTGCGCGTACATGGGTGCCTACCCGCCACGCCCTCCTGGTTCCCCGCATTTTGCCCCACGGATCCCCAGAGGCTTCAATTCCTTAATATAAGCACTTAGAATTGCTATGGCGGATTCCAGGAAGGGCCGAGGGACCTGGGCCGGGTGTCAAACTTTTTACCACCATGAGGTGGTTGAGCGCACATGGGTGCCTACCCGCCACTCCCTCCTGTGTCCTCGCATTTTGCCCCACGGACCCCCAGAATCCTTAATTCCTTAATATAAGCATTTAGAATTGCTATAGCGGATTCCAGGAAGGGGCGAGAGACCTGGGCCGGGTGTCAAACTTCTTACCACCATGAGGTTGTTGTGCGTGTATGGGTGCCCAACCGCAAACCCCTCCTGGTTCCCCGCAATTTGTTGCACGGTCCCCTAGAAACTTTAATTCCTTAATATAAGCACCTAGAATTGCTCTAGTGGATTCCAGGAAGGGCCGAGGGACCTGGGCCGGGTGTCAAACTTCTTACCACCATGAGGTTGTTGTGCGTATATGGGTGCCCACTCGTAACTCCCTCCTGGTTCCCCGCATTTTGTTGCACGGAACCCCAGAACCTTTGATTCTTTAATATAGGCACCTAGAATTGCTCTAGCGGATTCCAGGAAGGGCCGGGTGTCAAACTTCTTTCCACCATGAGGTGGTTGTGCGTACATGGGTGCCTACCCGCCACGCCCTCCTGGTTTCCCGCATTTTGCCCCATTGATCCCCAGAGGCCTTAATTCCTTAACATAAGCACTTAGAATTGCTCTAGCGGATTCCAAGAAGAACCGAGGGACCTGGGCCGGGTGTCAAACTTCTTACCACCATGGGGTGGTTGTGCGTACATGGGTGCCTACCCGCCACGCCCTCCTGGTTCCCTGCATTCTGCCCCACGGATCCCCAGAGGCCTTAATTCCTTAACATAAGCACTTAGAATTGCTCTAGCGGATTCCAGGAAGAGCCGAGGGACCTGCGCCGGGTGTCAAACTTCTTACCACCATGAGGTGGTTGCGCGTACATGGGTGCCTACCCGCCACGCCCTCCTGGTTCCCCGCATTTTGCCCCACGGATCCCCAGAGGCTTTAATTCCTTAATATAAGTACCTAGAAATGCTATAGCGGATTCCAGGAAGAGCCGAGGGACCTGGGCCGGGTGTCAAACTTCTTACCACCATGAGGTGGTTGTGCGTACATGAGTGCCTACCCGCCACGCCCTCCTGGTTCCCCGCATTTTGCCCCACGGACCCCCAGAATCCTTAGTTCCTTAATATAAGAACCTAGAATTGCTATAGCGGATTCCAGGAAGAGCCGAGGGACCTGGGCCGGGTGTAAAACTTCTTACCACCATGAGGTGGTTGCGCGTACATGGGGTGCCTACCCGCCACGCCCTCCTGGTTCCCCGCATTTTGCCCCACGGACCCCCAGAGGCCTTAATTCCTTATTATAAGCACCTAGAATTGCTATAGCGGATTCCAGGAAAAGCCGAGGGACCTGGGCCGGGTGTCAAACTTCTTACCACCATGAGGTGGTTGTGCGTAAATGGGTGCCTACCCGCTACGCCATCCTGGTTCCTCGCATTTTGCCCCACGGACCCCCAGAATCCTTAATTCCTTAATATAAGCACCTAGAATTGCTATAGCAGATTCCAGGAAGAGCCGAGGGACCTGGGCCGGGTGTCTAACTTCTTACCACCATGAGGTGGTTGCGCGTACATGGGTGCCTACGCGCCACGACCTCCTGGTTTCTCGCATTTTGCCACACGGACCCCCAGAGGCCTTAATTCCTTATTATAAGCACCTAGAATTCCTATAGCGGATACCAGGAAGGGCCGAGGGACCTGGGCCGGGTGTCAAACTTCTTACCACCATGAGGTGGTTGTGCGTACATGAGTGCCTACCCGCCACGCCCTCCTGGTTCCCCGCATTTTGCCCCACGGACCCCCAGAATCCTTAGTTCCTTAATATAAGAACCTAGAATTGCTATAGCGGATTCCAGGAAGAGCCGAGGGACCTGGGCCGAGTGTAAAACTTCTTACCACCATGAGGTGGTTGCGCGTACATGGGGTGCCTACCCGCCACGCCCTCCTGGTTCCCCGCATTTTGTTGCACGGAATCCCAGAACCTTTAATTCCTTAATATATGCACCTCTAATTGCTCTAGCGGATACCAGGAAGAACCGGGGGAACTGGGCTGGGTGTCAAACTTCTTACTACCATGAGGCTGTTGTGCTTATATGGGTGCCCAGCCGCAACCCCCTCCTGTTTCCCCGCATGTTGTTGCACGGACCCCCAGAAGCCTTAATTCCTTAATATAAGCACCTAGAATTGCTCTAGCCGATTCCAGGAAGGGCCGAGGGACGTTGGCCGGGTGTCAAACTTCTTATCACCATGAGGCTGTTGTGCGTATATAGGTGCCCACCCGCAACCCCCTCCTGTTTCCCCGCATGTTGTTGCACGGACCCCCAGAATCCTTAATTCCTTAATATAAGCACTTAGAATTGCTCTAGCGGAATCCAGAAATGGTCGAGGGACCAAGGCCGGGTGTTAAACTTATTACCACCATGAGGTTGTTGTGCGTTTATGGGTGCCCACCAGCAACCCCTTCCTGGTTCCCCGTATTATGTTACACGGACACCCAGAAACCTTAATTCCTTGATATAAGCACCTAGAATTGCATTAGAGGATTCCAGGAAGGGCCGAGAGACCTGGGCCGGGTGTCAAACTTCTTACCACCATGAAGTTGTTGTGCGTATATGGGTGCCCACTCGTAACTCCCTCCTGGTTCCCCGCATTTTGTTGCACGGACCCCCAGAACCTTTAATTCCTTAATATAGGCACCTAGAATTGCTCTAGCGGATTCCAGGAAGGGCCGGGTGTCAAACTTCTTACCACCATTAGGTGGTTGCGCATACAGGGGTGCCTACCCGCCAGGCCCTCCTGGTTCCCCGCATTTTGCCCCACGGACCCCCAGAGGCCTTAATTCCTTATTATAAGCACCTAGAATTGCTATAGCGGATTCCAGGAAGAGCCGAGGGACCTGGGCCGGGTGTAAAACTTTTTACCACCATAAGGTTGTTGTGCGTTTATGGGTGCCCACCAGCAACCCCTTCCTGGTTCCCCGTATTATGTTACACGGACACCCAGAAGCCTTAATTCCTTGATATAAGCACCTAGAATTGCATTAGAGGATTCCAGGAAGGGCCGAGAGACCTGGGCCGGGTGTCAAACTTCTTACCACCATGAAGTTGTTGTGCATATATGGGTGCCCACTCGTAACTCCCTCCTGGTTCCCCGCATTTTGTTGCACGGAACCCCAGAACCTTTGATTCCTTAATATAGGCACCTAGAATTGCTCTAGCGGATTCCAGGAAGGGCCGGGTTTCAAACTTCTTTCCACCATGAGGTGGTTGTGCGTACATGGGTGCCTACCCGCCACGCCCTCCTGGTTTCCCGCATTTTGCCCCCATTGATCCCCAGAGGCCTTAATTCCTTAACATAAGCACTTAGAATTGCTCTAGCGGATTCCAAGAAGAACCGAGGGACCTGGGCCGGGTGTCAAACTTCTTACCACCATGGGGTGGTTGTGCGTACATGGGTGCCTACCCGCCACGCCCTCCTGGTTCCCTGCATTCTGCCCCACGGATCCCCAGAGGCCTTAATTCCTTAACATAAGCACCTAGAATTGCTATAGCAGATTCCAGGAAGAGCCGAGGGACCTGGGCCGGGTGTCAAACTTCTTACCACTATGGGGTGGTTGTGCGTACATGGGTGCCTACCCGCCACGCCCTCCTGGTTCCCCGCATTTTGCCCCACGGACCCCCAGAATCCTTAATTCCTTAATATAAGCACCTAGAATTGCTATAGCAGATTCCAGAAAGAGCCGAGGGACCTGGGCCGGGTGTCAAACTTCTTACCACCATGAGGTGGTTGCGCGTACATGGGTGCCTACGCGCCACGACCTCCTGGTTTCTCGCATTTTGCCACACGGACCCCCAGAGGCCTTAATTCCTTATTATAAGCACCTAGAATTCCTATAGCGGATACCAGGAAGGGCCGAGGGACCTGGGCCGGGTGTCAAACTTCTTACAACCTTGAGGTCGTTGTGTGTACATTGGTCTCTACCGACCACTCCCTCCTGGTTCCCCGCATTTTGCCCCACTGTTCCCCAGAGGCTTTAATTCCTTAATATAAGCACTTTGAATTGCTATAGCGGATTCCAGGAAGGGCCAAGGGACCTGGGCCGGGTGTCAAACTTTTTACCACCATGAGGTGGTTGAGCGCACATGGGTGCCTACCCGCCACTCCCTCCTGTGTCCTCGCATTTTGCCCCACGGACCCCCAGAATCCTTAATTCCTTAATATAAGCACTTAGAATTGCTATAGCGGATTCCAGGAGGGGGCGAGAGACCTGGGCCGGGTGTCAAACTTCTTACCACCATGAAGTTGTTGTGCGTATATGGGTGCCCACTCGTAACTCCCTCCTGGTTCCCCGCATTTTGTTGCACGGAACCCCAGAACCTTTAATTCCTTAATATAGGCATCTAGAATTGCATTAGAGGATTCCAAAAGGGGCCGAGAGACCTTGGCCGGGTGTCAAACTTCTTACCACCATGAGGTTGTTGTGCGTGTATGGGTGCCCAACCGCAAACCCCTCCTGGTTCCCCGCAATTTGTTGCACGGTCCCCTAGAAGCTTTAATTCCTTAATATAAGCACCTAGAATTGCTCTAGTGGATTCCAGGAAGGGCCGAGGGACCTGGGCCGGGTGTCAAACTTCTTACCACCATGAGGTTGTTGTGCGTATATGGATGCCCATCCGCAAGCCCCTCCTGGTTCCCCGCATTTTGTTGCACGGAATCCCAGAACCTTTAATTCCTTAATATATGCACCTCTAATTGCTCTAGCGGATACCAGGAAGAGCCGGGGGAACTGGGCTGGGTGTCAAACTTCTTACTACCATGAGGCTGTTGTGCTTATATGGGTGCCCAGCCGCAACCCCCTCCTGTTTCCCCGCATGTTGTTGCACGGACCCCCAGAAGCCTTAATTCCTTAATATAAGCATCTAGAATTGCTCTAGCCGATTCCAGGAAGGGCCGAGGGACGTTGGCCGGGTGTCAAACTTCTTATCACCATGAGGCTGTTGTGCGTATATAGGTGCCCACCCGCAACCCCCTTCTGGTTCCCCGCATTTTGTTGCATGGACCCCCAGAATCCTTAATTCCTTAATATAAGCACTTAGAATTGCTCTAGCGGAATCCAGAAATGGTCGAGGGACCTAGGCCGGGTGTTAAACTTATTACCACCATGAGGTTGTTGTGCGTTTATGGGTGCCCACCAGCAACCCCTTCCTGGTTCCCCGTATTATGTTACACGGACACCCAGAAGCCTTAATTCCTTGATATAAGCACCTAGAATTGCATTAGAGGATTCCAGGAAGGGCCGAGAGACCTGGGCCGGGTGTCAAACTTCTTACCACCATGAAGTTGTTGTGCGTATATGGGTGCCCACTCGTAACTCCCTCCTGGTTCCCCGCATTTTGTTGCACGGAACCCCAGAACCTTTAATTCCTTAATATAGGCACCTAGAATTGCTCTAGCGGATTCCAGGAAGGGCCGGGTGTCAAACTTCTTACCACCATTAGGTGGTTGCGCATACAGGGGTGCCTACCCGCCAGGCCCTCCTGGTTCCCCGCATTTTGCCCCACGGACCCCCAGAGGCCTTAATTCCTTATTATAAGCACCTAGAATTGCTATAGCGGATTCCAGGAAGAGCCGAGGGACCTGGGCCGGGTGTCAAACCTTTTACCACCATGAGGTTGTTGTGCGTTTATGGGTGCCCACCAGCAACCCCTTCCTGGTTCCCCGTATTATGTTACACGGACACCCAGAAGCCTTAATTCCTTGATATAAGCACCTAGAATTGCATTAGAGGATTCCAGGAAGGGCCGAGAGACCTGGGCCGGGTGTCAAACTTCTTACCACCATGAAGTTGTTGTGCGTATATGGGTGCCCACTCGTAACTCCCTCCTGGTTCCCCGCATTTTGTTGCACGGAACCCCAGAACCTTTGATTCCTTAATATAGGCACCTAGAATTGCTCTAGCGGATTCCAGGAAGGGCCGGGTGTCAAACTTCTTACCACCATGAAGTGGTTGCGCATACAGGGGTGCCTACCCGCCACGCCCTCCTGGTTCCCCGCATTTTGCCCCACGGACCCCCAGAGGCCTTAATTCCTTATTATAAGCACCTAGAATTGCTATAGCGGATTCCAGGAAGAGCCGAGGGACCTGGGCCGGGTGTCAAACTTTTTACCACCATGAGGTGGTTGAGCGTACATGGGTGCCTACACGCCACGCCCTCCTGTGTCCTCGCATTTTGCCCCACGGACCCCCAGAATCCTTAATTCCTTAATATAAGCACTTAGAATTGCTATAGCGGATTCCAGGAAGGGCCGAGGGACCTGGGCTGGGTGTCAAACTTTTTACCACCATGAGGTGGTTGAGCGCACATGGGTGCCTACCCGCCACTCCCTCCTGTGTCCTCGCATTTTGCCCCACGGACCCCCAGAATCCTTAATTCCTTAATATAAGCACTTAGAATTGCTATAGCGGATTCCAGGAGGGGGCGAGAGACCTGGGCCGGGTGTCAAACTTCTTACCACCATGAAGTTGTTGTGCGTATATGGGTGCCCACTCGTAACTCCCTCCTGGTTCCCCGCATTTTGTTGCACGGAACCCCAGAACCTTTAATTCCTTAATATAGGCATCTAGAATTGCATTAGAGGATTCCAAAAGGGGCCGAGAGACCTTGGCCGGGTGTCAAACTTCTTACCACCATGAGGTTGTTGTGCGTGTATGGGTGCCCAACCGCAAACCCCTCCTGGTTCCCCGCAATTTGTTGCACGGTCCCCTAGAAGCTTTAATTCCTTAATATAAGCACCTAGAATTGCTCTAGTGGATTCCAGGAAGGGCCGAGGGACCTGGGCCGGGTGTCAAACTTCTTACCACCATGAGGTTGTTGTGCGTATATGGATGCCCATCCGCAAGCCCCTCCTGGTTCCCCGCATTTTGTTGCACGGAATCCCAGAACCTTTAATTCCTTAATATATGCACCTCTAATTGCTCTAGCGGATACCAGGAAGAGCCGGGGGAACTGGGCTGGGTGTCAAACTTCTTACTACCATGAGGCTGTTGTGCTTATATGGGTGCCCAGCCGCAACCCCCTCCTGTTTCCCCGCATGTTGTTGCACGGACCCCCAGAAGCCTTAATTCCTTAATATAAGCACCTAGAATTGCTCTAGCCGATTCCAGGAAGGGCCGAGGGACGTTGGCCGGGTGTCAAACTTCTTATCACCATGAGGCTGTTGTGCGTATATAGGTGCCCACCCGCAACCCCCTTCTGGTTCCCCGCATTTTGTTGCATGGACCCCAGAATCCTTAATTCCTTAATATAAGCACTTAGAATTGCTCTAGCGGAATCCAGAAATGGTCGAGGGACCTAGGCCGGGTGTTAAACTTATTACCACCATGAGGTTGTTGTGCGTTTATGGGTGCCCACCAGCAACCCCTTCCTGGTTCCCCGTATTATGTTACACGGACACCCAGAAGCCTTAATTCCTTGATATAAGCACCTAGAATTGCATTAGAGGATTCCAGGAAGGGCCGAGAGACCTGGGCCGGGTGTCAAACTTCTTACCACCATGAAGTTGTTGTGCGTATATGGGTGCCCACTCGTAACTCCCTCCAGGTTCCCCGCATTTTGTTGCACGGACCCCCAGAACCTTTAATTCCTTAATATAGGCACCTAGAATTGCTCTAGCGGATTCCAGGAAGGGCCAAGTGTCAAACTTCTTACCACCATTAGGTGGTTGCGCATACAGGGGTGCCTACCCGCCAGGCCCTCCTGGTTCCCCGCATTTTGCCCCACGGACCCCCAGAGGCCTTAATTCCTTATTATAAGCACCTAGAATTGCTATAGCGGATTCCAGGAAGAGCCGAGGGGCCTGGGCCGGGTGTCAAACTTTTTACCACCATGAGGTTGTTGTGCGTTTATGGGTGCCCACCAGCAACCCCTTCCTGGTTCCCCGTATTATGTTACACGGACACCCAGAAGCCTTAATTCCTTGATATAAGCACCTAGAATTGCATTAGAGGATTCCAGGAAGGGCCGAGAGACCTGGGCCGGGTGTCAAACTTCTTACCACCATGAAGTTGTTGTGCGTATATGGGTGCCCACTCGTAACTCCCTCCTGGTTCCCCGCATTTTGTTGCACGGAACCCCAGAACCTTTGATTCCTTAATATAGGCACCTAGAATTGCTCTAGCGGATTCCAGGAAGGGCCGGGTGTCAAACTTCTTACCACCATGAGGTGGTTGCGCATACAGGGGTGCCTACCCGCCACGCCCTCCTGGTTCCCCGCATTTTGCCCCACGGACCCCCAGAGGCCTTAATTCCTTATTATAAGCACCTAGAATTGCTATAGCGGATTCGAGGAAGAGCCGAGGGACCTGGGCCGGGTGTTAAACTTTTTACCACCATGAGGTGGTTGAGCGTACATGGGTGCCTACACGCCACGCCCTCCTGTGTCCTCGCATTTTGCCCCACGGACCCCCAGAATCCTTAATTCCTTAATATAAGCACTTAGAATTGCTATAGCGGATTCCAGGAAGGGCCGAGGGACCTGGGCTGGGTGTCAAACTTTTTACCACCATGAAGTTGTTGTGCGTATATGGGTGCCCACTCGTAACTCCCTCCTGGTTCCCCGCATTTTGTTGCACGGAACCCCAGAACCTTTGATTCCTTAATATAGGCACCTAGAATTGCTCTAGCGGATTCCAGGAAGGGCCGGGTGTCAAACTTCTTACCACCATGAGGTGGTTGCGCATACAGGGGTGCCTACGCGCCACGACCTCCTGGTTTCCCGCATTTTGCCACACGGTCCCCCAGATGCCTTAATTCCTTATTATAAGCACCTAGAATTGCTATAGCGGATTCCAGGAAGAGCCGAGGGACCTGGGCCGGGTGTCAAACTTTTTACCACCATGAGGTGGTTGAGCGTACATGGGTGCCTACACGCCACGCCCTCCTGTGTCCTCGCATTTTGCCCCACGGACCCCCAGAATCCTTAATTCCTTAATATAAGCACTTAGAATTGCTATAGCGGATTCCAGGAAGGGCCGAGGGACCTGGGCTGGGTGTCAAACTTTTTACCACCATGAGGTGGTTGAGCGCACATGGGTGCCTACCCGCCACTCCCTCCTGTGTCCTCGCATTTTGCCCCACGGACCCCCAGAATCCTTAATTCCTTAATATAAGCACTTAGAATTGCTATAGCGGATTCCAGGAGGGGGCGAGAGACCTGGGCCGGGTGTCAAACTTCTTACCACCATGAAGTTGTTGTGCGTATATGGGTGCCCACTCGTAACTCCCTCCTGGTTCCCCGCATTTTGTTGCACGGAACCCCAGAACCTTTAATTCCTTAATATAGGCATCTAGAATTGCATTAGAGGATTCCAAAAGGGGCCGAGAGACCTTGGCCGGGTGTCAAACTTCTTACCACCATGAGGTTGTTGTGCGTGTATGGGTGCCCAACCGCAAACCCCTCCTGGTTCCCCGCAATTTGTTGCACGGTCCCCTAGAAGCTTTAATTCCTTAATATAAGCACCTAGAATTGCTCTAGTGGATTCCAGGAAGGGCCGAGGGACCTGGGCCGGGTGTCAAACTTCTTACCACCATGAGGTTGTTGTGCGTATATGGATGCCCATCCGCAAGCCCCTCCTGGTTCCCCGCATTTTGTTGCACGGAATCCCAGAACCTTTAATTCCTTAATATATGCACCTCTAATTGCTCTAGCGGATACCAGGAAGAGCCGGGGGAACTGGGCTGGGTGTCAAACTTCTTACTACCATGAGGCTGTTGTGCTTATATGGGTGCCCAGCCGCAACCCCCTCCTGTTTCCCCGCATGTTGTTGCACGGACCCCCAGAAGCCTTAATTCCTTAATATAAGCACCTAGAATTGCTCTAGCCGATTCCAGGAAGGGCCGAGGGACGTTGGCCGGGTGTCAAACTTCTTATCACCATGAGGCTGTTGTGCGTATATAGGTGCCCACCCGCAACCCCCTTCTGGTTCCCCGCATTTTGTTGCATGGACCCCAGAATCCTTAATTCCTTAATATAAGCACTTAGAATTGCTCTAGCGGAATCCAGAAATGGTCGAGGGACCTAGGCCGGGTGTTAAACTTATTACCACCATGAGGTTGTTGTGCGTTTATGGGTGCCCACCAGCAACCCCTTCCTGGTTCCCCGTATTATGTTACACGGACACCCAGAAGCCTTAATTCCTTGATATAAGCACCTAGAATTGCATTAGAGGATTCCAGGAAGGGCCGAGAGACCTGGGCCGGGTGTCAAACTTCTTACCACCATGAAGTTGTTGTGCGTATATGGGTGCCCACTCGTAACTCCCTCCAGGTTCCCCGCATTTTGTTGCACGGACCCCCAGAACCTTTAATTCCTTAATATAGGCACCTAGAATTGCTCTAGCGGATTCCAGGAAGGGCCAAGTGTCAAACTTCTTACCACCATTAGGTGGTTGCGCATACAGGGGTGCCTACCCGCCAGGCCCTCCTGGTTCCCCGCATTTTGCCCCACGGACCCCCAGAGGCCTTAATTCCTTATTATAAGCACCTAGAATTGCTATAGCGGATTCCAGGAAGAGCCGAGGGGCCTGGGCCGGGTGTCAAACTTTTTACCACCATGAGGTTGTTGTGCGTTTATGGGTGCCCACCAGCAACCCCTTCCTGGTTCCCCGTATTATGTTACACGGACACCCAGAAGCCTTAATTCCTTGATATAAGCACCTAGAATTGCATTAGAGGATTCCAGGAAGGGCCGAGAGACCTGGGCCGGGTGTCAAACTTCTTACCACCATGAAGTTGTTGTGCGTATATGGGTGCCCACTCGTAACTCCCTCCTGGTTCCCCGCATTTTGTTGCACGGAACCCCAGAACCTTTGATTCCTTAATATAGGCACCTAGAATTGCTCTAGCGGATTCCAGGAAGGGCCGGGTGTCAAACTTCTTACCACCATGAGGTGGTTGCGCATACAGGGGTGCCTACCCGCCACGCCCTCCTGGTTCCCCGCATTTTGCCCCACGGACCCCCAGAGGCCTTAATTCCTTATTATAAGCACCTAGAATTGCTATAGCGGATTCGAGGAAGAGCCGAGGGACCTGGGCCGGGTGTTAAACTTTTTACCACCATGAGGTGGTTGAGCGTACATGGGTGCCTACACGCCACGCCCTCCTGTGTCCTCGCATTTTGCCCCACGGACCCCCAGAATCCTTAATTCCTTAATATAAGCACTTAGAATTGCTATAGCGGATTCCAGGAAGGGCCGAGGGACCTGGGCTGGGTGTCAAACTTTTTACCACCATGAAGTTGTTGTGCGTATATGGGTGCCCACTCGTAACTCCCTCCTGGTTCCCCGCATTTTGTTGCACGGAACCCCAGAACCTTTGATTCCTTAATATAGGCACCTAGAATTGCTCTAGCGGATTCCAGGAAGGGCCGGGTGTCAAACTTCTTACCACCATGAGGTGGTTGCGCATACAGGGGTGCCTACGCGCCACGACCTCCTGGTTTCCCGCATTTTGCCACACGGTCCCCCAGATGCCTTAATTCCTTATTATAAGCACCTAGAATTGCTATAGCGGATTCCAGGAAGAGCCGAGGGACCTGGGCCGGGTGTCAAACTTTTTACCACCATGAGGTGGTTGAGCGTACATGGGTGCCTACACGCCACGCCCTCCTGTGTCCTTGCATTTTGCCCCACGGACCCCCAGAATCCTTAATTCCTTAATATAAGCACTTAGAATTGCTATAGCGGATTCCAGGAAGGGCCGAGGGACCTGGGCTGGGTGTCAAACTTTTTACCACCATGAGGTGGTTGCGCGTACATGGGTGCCTACCCGCCACGCCCTCCTGGTTCCCCGCATTTTGCCCCACGGATCCCCAGAGGCTTTAATTCCTTAAAATTAGCACTTAGAATTGCTATAGCGGATTCCAGGAAGAGCCGATGGACCTCGGCCGGGTGTCAAACTTCTTACCATCATGAGGTGGTTGCGCGTACATGGGTGCCTACGCGCCACGACCTCCTGGTTTCCCGCATTTTGCCACACGGTCCCCCAGATGCCTTAATTCCTTATTATAAGCACCTAGAATTGCTATAGCGGATACCAGGAAGGGCCGAGGGACCTGGGCCGGGTGTCAAACTTCTTACAACCTTGAGGTCGTTGTGTGTACATTGGTTCCTACCGACCACTCCCTCCTGGTTCCCCGCATTTTGCCCCAAGGTTCCCCAGAGGCTTTAATTCCTTAATATAAGCACTTAGAATTGCTATAGCGGATTCCAAGAAGGGCCGAGGGACCTGGGCCGGGTGTCAAACTTTTTACCACCATGAGGTGGTTGAGCGTTCATGGGTGCCTACCCGCCACGCCCTCCTGGTTCCTCGCATTTTGCCCCACGGCCCCCAGAATCCTTAATTCCTTAATATAAGCACCTAGAATTGCTATAGCGGATTCCAGGAAGAGCCGAGGGACCTGGGCCGGGTGTCAAACTTCTTACCACCATGAGGTGGTTGCGCATACATGGGTGCCTACCCGCCACGCCCTCCTGGTTCCCCGCATTTTGCCCCACGGACCCCCAGAGGCCTTAATTCCTTATTATAAGCACATAGAATTGCTATAGCGGATTCCAGGAAGAGCCGAGGGACCTGGGCCGGGTGTCAAACTTTTTACCACCATGAGGCGGTTGTGCGTACATGGGTGCCTACCCGCCACGCCGTCCTGCTTCCTCGCATTTTGCCCCACGGACCCCCAGAATCCTTAATTCCTTAATATAAGCACTTAGAATTGCTATAGCGGATTCCAGGAAGAGCCGAGGGACCTGGGCCGGGTGTCAAACTTCTTACCACCATGAGGTGGTTGCGCATACATGGGTGCCTACCCGCCACGCCCTCCTGGTTCCCCGCATTTTGCCCCACTGATCCCCAGAGGCTTTAATTCCTTAAAGTTAGCACTTAGAATTGCTATAGCGGATTCCAGGAAGAGCCGAGGGACCTGGGCCGGGTGTCAAACTTCTTACCACCATGAAGTTGTTGTGCGTATATGGGTGCCCACTCGTAACTCCCTCCTGGTTCCCCGCATTTTGTTGCACGGACCCCCAGAACCTTTAATTCCTTAATATAGGCACCTAGAATTGCTCTAGCGGATTCCAGGAAGGGCCGGGTGTCAAACTTCTTACCACCATTAGGTGGTTGCGCATACAGGGGTGCCTACCCGCCAGGCCCTCCTGGTTCCCCGCATTTTGCCCCACGGACCCCCAGAGGCCTTAATTCCTTATTATAAGCACCTAGAATTGCTATAGCGGATTCCAGGAAGAGCCGTGGGACCTGGGCCGGGTGTCAAACTTTTTACCACCATGAGGTTGTTGTGCGTTTATGGGTGCCCACCAGCAACCCCTTCCTGGTTCCCCGTATTATGTTACACGGACACCCAGAAGCCTTAATTCCTTGATATAAGCACTTAGAATTGCATTAGAGGATTCCAGGAAGGGCCGAGAGACCTGGGCCGGGTGTCAAACTTCTTACCACCATGAAGTTGTTGTGCGTATATGGGTGCCCACTCGTAACTCCCTCCTGGTTCCCCGCATTTTGTTGCACGGAACCCCAGAACCTTTGATTCCTTAATATAGGCACCTAGAATTGCTCTAGCGGATTCCAGGAAGGGCCGGGTGTCAAACTTCTTACCACCATGAGGTGGTTGCGCATACAGGGGTGCCTACCCGCCACGCCCTCCTGGTTCCCCGCATTTTGCCCCACGGACCCCCAGAGGCCTTAATTCCTTATTATAAGCACCTAGAATTGCTATAGCGGATTCCAGGAAGAGCCGAGGGACCTGGGCCGGGTGTCAAACTTTTTACCACCATGAGGTGGTTGAGCGTACATGGGTGCCTACACGCCACGCCCTCCTGTGTCCTCGCATTTTGCCCCACGGACCCCCAGAATCCTTAATTCCTTAATATAAGCACTTAGAATTGCTATAGCGGATTCCAGGAAGGGCCGAGGGACCTGGGCTGGGTGTCAAACTTTTTACCACCATGAGGTGGTTGCGCGTACATGGGTGCCTACCCGCCACGCCCTCCTGGTTCCCCGCATTTTGCCCCACGGATCCCCAGAGGCTTTAATTCCTTAAAATTAGCACTTAGAATTGCTATAGCGGATTCCAGGAAGAGCCGAGGGACCTCGGCCGGGTGTCAAACTTCTTACCATCATGAGGTGGTTGCGCGTACATGGGTGCCTACGCGCCACGACCTCCTGGTTTCCCGCATTTTGCCACACGGACCCCCAGAGGCCTTAATTCCTTATTATAAGCACCTAGAATTGCTATAGCGGATACCAGGAAGGGCCGAGGGACCTGGGCCGGGTGTCAAACTTCTTACAACCTTGAGGTCGTTGTGTGTACATTGGTCCCTACCGACCACTCCCTCCTGGTTCCCCGCATTTTGCCCCAAGGTTCCCCAGAGGCTTTAATTCCTTAATATAAGCACTTAGAATTGCTATAGCGGATTCCAAGAAGGGCCGAGGGACCTGGACCGGGTGTCAAACTTTTTACCACCATGAGGTGGTTGAGCGTTCATGGGTGCCTACCCGCCACCCCCTCCTGCGTCCTCGCATTTTGCCCCACGGACCCGCAGAATCCTTAATTCCTTAATATAAGCACTTAGAATTGCTATAGCGGATTCCAGGAGGGGGCAAGAGACCTGGGCCGGGTGTCAAACTTCTTACCACCATGAAGTTGTTGTGCGTATATGGGTGCCCACTCGTAACTCCCTCCTGGTTCCCCGCATTTTGTTGCACGAAACCCCAGAACCTTTAATTCCTTAATATAGGCACCTAGAATTGCATTAGAGGATTCCAAAAGGGGCCGAGAGACCTTGGCCGGGTGTCAAACTTCTTACCACCATGAGGTTGTTGTGCGTGTATGGGTGCCCAACCGCAAACCCCTCCTGGTTCCCCGCAATTTGTTGCACGGTCCCCTTGGAGCTTTAATTCCTTAATATAAGCACCTAGAATTGCTCTAGTGGATTCCAGGAAGGGCCGAGGGACCTGGGCCGGGTGTCAAACTTCTTACCACCATGAGGTTGTTGTGCGTATATGGATGCCCACCCGCAAGCCCCTCCTGGTTCCCCGCATTTTGTTGCACGGAATCCCAGAACCTTTAATTCCTTAATATATGCACCTCTAATTGCTCTAGCGGATACCAGGAAGAGCCGGGGGAACTGGGCTGGGTGTCAAACTTTTTACCACCATGAGGCTGTTGTGCTTATATGGGTGCCCAGCCGCAACCCCCTCCTGTTTCCCCGCATGTTGTTGCACGGACCCCCAGAAGCCTTAATTCCTTAATATAAGCACCTAGAATTGCTCTAGCCGATTCCAGGAAGGGCCGAGGGACGTTGGCCGGGTGTCAAACTTCTTATCACCATGAGGCTGTTGTGCGTATATAGGTGCCCACCCCCAACCCCCTTCTGGTTCCCCGCATTTTGCCCCACGGACCCCCAGATGCCTTAATTCCTTATTATAAGCACATAGAATTGCTATAGCGGATTCCAGGAAAAGCCGAGGGACCTGGGCCGGGTGTCAAACTTTTTACCACCATGAGGTGGTTGTGCGTACATGGGTCCTTACCCGCCACGCCCTCCGGTTCTTCGCATTTTGCCCCACGGTCCCCCAGAATCCTTAATTCCTTAATATAAGCACTTAGAATTGCTATAGCGGATTCCAGGAAGGGCCGAGGGACCTGGGCCGGGTGTCAAACTTCTTACCACCATGGGGTGGTTGTGTGTACATGAGTGCCTACCCGCCACGCCCTCCTGGTTCCCCGCATTTTGTCCCACGGACCCCCAGAATCCTTAATTCCTTAATATAAGAACCTAGAATTGCTATAGCGGATTCCAGGAAGAGCCGAGGGACCTGGGCCGGGTGTCAAACTTCTTACCACCATGAGGTTGTTGTGCGTGTATGGGTGCCCAACCGCAAACCCCTCCTGGTTCCCCGCAATTTGTTGCACGGTCCCCTAGAAGCTTTAATTCCTTAATATAAGCACCTAGAATTGCTCTAGTGGATTCCAGGAAGGGCCGAGGGACCTGGGCCGGGTGTCAAACTTCTTACCACCATGGGGTGGTTGTGTGTACATGAGTGCCTACCCGCCACGCCCTCCTGGTTCCCCGCATTTTGTCCCACGGACCCCCAGAATCCTTAATTCCTTAATATAAGAACCTAGAATTGCTATAGCGGATTCCAGGAAGAGCCGAGGGACCTGGGCCGGGTGTCAAACTTCTTACCACCATGAGGTTGTTGTGCGTGTATGGGTGCCCAACCGCAAACCCCTCCTGGTTCCCCGCAATTTGTTGCACGGTCCCCTAGAAGCTTTAATTCCTTAATATAAGCACCTAGAATTGCTCTAGTGGATTCCAGGAAGGGCCGAGGGACCTGGGCCGGGTGTCAAACTTCTTACCACCATGAGGTGGTTGTGCGTACATGGGTGCCTACCTGCCACGCCCTCCTGGTTCCTCGCATTTTGCCCCACGGACCCACAAAATCCTTAATTCCTTAATATAAGCACCTAGAAATGCTATAGCGGATTCCAGGAAGAGCCGAGGGACCTGGGCCGGGTGTCAAACTTCTTACCACCAGGAGGTGGTTGAGCGTACATGGGTGCCCAGCCGCAACCCCCTCCTGTTTCCCCGCATGTTGTTGCACGGACCCCCAGAAACCTTAATTCCTTAATATAAGCACCTAGAATTGCTCTAGCCGATTCCAGGAAGGGCCGAGGGACGTTGGCCGGGTGTCAAACTTCTTATCACCATGAGGCTGTTGTGCGTATATAGGTGCCCACCCGCAACCCCCTTCTGGTTCCCCGCATTTTGTTGCACGGACCCCCAGAATCCTTAATTCCTTAATATAAGCACCTAGAATTGCATTAGAGGATTCCAGGAAGGGTCGAGAGACCTGGGCCGGGTATCAAACTTCTTACCACCATGAAGTTGTTGTGCGTATATGGGTGCCCACTCGTAACTCCCTCCTGGTTCCCCGCATTTTGTTGCACGGAACCCCAGAACCTTTAATTCCTTAATATAGGCACCTAGAATTGCGTTAGAGGATTCCAAAAAGGGCCGAGAGACCTTGGCCGGGTGTCAAACTTCTTACCACCATGAAGTTGTTGTGCGTATATGGGTGCCCACTCGCAACCCCCTCCTTGTTCCCCGCATTTTGTTGCACGGAACCCCAGAACCTTTAATTCCTTAATATAGGCACCTCTAATTGCTCTAGCGGATTCCAGGAAGGGCCGGGTGTCAAACTTCTTACCACCATGAGGTTGTTGTGCGTGTATGGGTGCCCAACCGCAAACCCCTCCTGGCTCCCCGCAATTTGTTGCACGGTCCCCTAGAAGCTTTAATTCCTTAATATAAGCACCTAGAATTGCTCTAGCCGATTCCAGGAAAGGCCGAGGGACGTTGGCCGGGTGTCAAACTTCTTATCACCATGAGGCTGTTGTGCGTATATAGGTGCCCACCCGCAACCCCCTTCTGGTTCCCCGCATTGTGCCCCACGGACCCCCAGATGCCTTAATTCCTTATTATAAGCACATAGAATTGCTATAGCGGATTCCAGGAAAAGCCGAGGGACCTGGGCCGGGTGTCAAACTTTTTACCACCATGAGGTGGTTGTGCGTACATGGGTCCTTACCCGCCACGCCCTCCGGTTCTTCGCATTTTGCCCCACGGTCCCCCAGAATCCTTAATTCCTTAATATAAGCACTTAGAATTGCTATAGCGGATTCCAGGAAGGGCCGAGGGACCTGGGCCGGGTGTCAAACTTCTTACCACCATGGGGTGGTTGTGTGTACATGAGTGCCTACCCGCCACGCCCTCCTGGTTCCCCGCATTTTGTCCCACGGACCCCCAGAATCCTTAATTCCTTAATATAAGAACCTAGAATTGCTATAGCGGATTCCAGGAAGAGCCGAGGGACCTGGGCCGGGTGTCAAACTTCTTACCACCATGAGGTTGTTGTGCGTGTATGGGTGCCCAACCGCAAACCCCTCCTGGTTCCCCGCAATTTGTTGCACGGTCCCCTAGAAGCTTTAATTCCTTAATATAAGCACCTAGAATTGCTCTAGTGGATTCCAGGAAGGGCCGAGGGACCTGGGCCGGGTGTCAAACTTCTTACCACCATGAGGTGGTTGCGCATACAGGGGTGCCTACCCGCCACGCCCTCCTGGTTCCCCGCATTTTGCCCCACGGACCCCCAGAGGCCTTAATTCCTTATTATAAGCACCTAGAATTGCTATAGCGGATTCCAGGAAGAGCCGAGGGACCTGGGCCGGGTGTCAAACTTTTTACCACCATGAGGTGGTTGAGCGTACATGGGTGCCTACACGCCACGCCCTCCTGTGTCCTCGCATTTTGCCCCACGGACCCCCAGAATCCTTAATTCCTTAATATAAGCACTTAGAATTGCTATAGCGGATTCCAGGAAGGGCCGAGGGACCTGGGCTGGGTGTCAAACTTTTTACCACCATGAGGTGGTTGCGCGTACATGGGTGCCTACCCGCCACGCCCTCCTGGTTCCCCGCATTTTGCCCCACGGATCCCCAGAGGCTTTAATTCCTTAAAATTAGCACTTAGAATTGCTATAGCGGATTCCAGGAAGAGCCGAGGGACCTCGGCCGGGTGTCAAACTTCTTACCATCATGAGGTGGTTGCGCGTACATGGGTGCCTACGCGCCACGACCTCCTGGTTTCCCGCATTTTGCCACACGGACCCCCAGAGGCCTTAATTCCTTATTATAAGCACCTAGAATTGCTATAGCGGATACCAGGAAGGGCCGAGGGACCTGGGCCGGGTGTCAAACTTCTTACAACCTTGAGGTCGTTGTGTGTACATTGGTCCCTACCGACCACTCCCTCCTGGTTCCCCGCATTTTGCCCCAAGGTTCCCCAGAGGCTTTAATTCCTTAATATAAGCACTTAGAATTGCTATAGCGGATTCCAAGAAGGGCCGAGGGACCTGGACCGGGTGTCAAACTTTTTACCACCATGAGGTGGTTGAGCGTTCATGGGTGCCTACCCGCCACCCCCTCCTGCGTCCTCGCATTTTGCCCCACGGACCCGCAGAATCCTTAATTCCTTAATATAAGCACTTAGAATTGCTATAGCGGATTCCAGGAGGGGGCGAGAGACCTGGGCCGGGTGTCAAACTTCTTACCACCATGAAGTTGTTGTGCGTATATGGGTGCCCACTCGTAACTCCCTCCTGGTTCCCCGCATTTTGTTGCACGAAACCCCAGAACCTTTAATTCCTTAATATAGGCACCTAGAATTGCATTAGAGGATTCCAAAAGGGGCCGAGAGACCTTGGCCGGGTGTCAAACTTCTTACCACCATGAGGTTGTTGTGCGTGTATGGGTGCCCAACCGCAAACCCCTCCTGGTTCCCCGCAATTTGTTGCACGGTCCCCTTGGAGCTTTAATTCCTTAATATAAGCACCTAGAATTGCTCTAGTGGATTCCAGGAAGGGCCGAGGGACCTGGGCCGGGTGTCAAACTTCTTACCACCATGAGGTTGTTGTGCGTATATGGATGCCCACCCGCAAGCCCCTCCTGGTTCCCCGCATTTTGTTGCACGGAATCCCAGAACCTTTAATTCCTTAATATATGCACCTCTAATTGCTCTAGCGGATACCAGGAAGAGCCGGGGGAACTGGGCTGGGTGTCAAACTTCTTACCACCATGAGGCTGTTGTGCTTATATGGGTGCCCAGCCGCAACCCCCTCCTGTTTCCCCGCATGTTGTTGCACGGACCCCCAGAAGCCTTAATTCCTTAATATAAGCACCTAGAATTGCTCTAGCCGATTCCAGGAAGGGCCGAGGGACGTTGGCCGGGTGTCAAACTTCTTATCACCATGAGGCTGTTGTGCGTATATAGGTGCCCACCCGCAACCCCCTTCTGGTTCCCCGCATTTTGCCCCACGGACCCCCAGATGCCTTAATTCCTTATTATAAGCACATAGAATTGCTATAGCGGATTCCAGGAAAAGCCGAGGGACCTGGGCCGGGTGTCAAACTTTTTACCACCATGAGGTGGTTGTGCGTACATGGGTCCTTACCCGCCACGCCCTCCGGTTCTTCGCATTTTGCCCCACGGTCCCCCAGAATCCTTAATTCCTTAATATAAGCACTTAGAATTGCTATAGCGGATTCCAGGAAGGGCCGAGGGACCTGGGCCGGGTGTCAAACTTCTTACCACCATGGGGTGGTTGTGTGTACATGAGTGCCTACCCGCCACGCCCTCCTGGTTCCCCGCATTTTGTCCCACGGACCCCCAGAATCCTTAATTCCTTAATATAAGAACCTAGAATTGCTATAGCGGATTCCAGGAAGAGCCGAGGGACCTGGGCCGGGTGTCAAACTTCTTACCACCATGAGGTTGTTGTGCGTGTATGGGTGCCCAACCGCAAACCCCTCCTGGTTCCCCGCAATTTGTTGCACGGTCCCCTAGAAGCTTTAATTCCTTAATATAAGCACCTAGAATTGCTCTAGTGGATTCCAGGAAGGGCCGAGGGACCTGGGCCGGGTGTCAAACTTCTTACCACCATGAGGTGGTTGTGCGTACATGGGTGCCTACCTGCCACGCCCTCCTGGTTCCTCGCATTTTGCCCCACGGACCCACAAAATCCTTAATTCCTTAATATAAGCACCTAGAAATGCTATAGCGGATTCCAGGAAGAGCCGAGGGACCTGGGCCGGGTGTCAAACTTCTTACCACCAGGAGGTGGTTGAGCGTACATGGGTGCCCAGCCGCAACCCCCTCCTGTTTCCCCGCATGTTGTTGCACGGACCCCCAGAAGCCTTAATTCCTTAATATAAGCACCTAGAATTGCTCTAGCCGATTCCAGGAAGGGCCGAGGGACGTTGGCCGGGTGTCAAACTTCTTATCACCATGAGGCTGTTGTGCGTATATAGGTGCCCACCCGCAACCCCTTTCTGGTTCCCCGCATTTTGTTGCACGGACCCCCAGAATCCTTAATTCCTTAATATAAGCACCTAGAATTGCATTAGAGGATTCCAGGAAGGGTCGAGAGACCTGGGCCGGGTATCAAACTTCTTACCACCATGAAGTTGTTGTGCGTATATGGGTGCCCACTCGTAACTCCCTCCTGGTTCCCCGCATTTTGTTGCACGGAACCCCAGAACCTTTAATTCCTTAATATAAGCACCTAGAATTGCGTTAGAGGATTCCAAAAAGGGCCGAGAGACCTTGGCCGGGTGTCAAACTTCTTACCACCATGAAGTTGTTGTGCGTATATGGGTGCCCACTCGCAACCCCCTCCTTGTTCCCCGCATTTTGTTGCACGGAACCCCAGAACCTTTAATTCCTTAATATAGGCACCTCTAATTGCTCTAGCGGATTCCAGGAAGGGCCGGGTGTCAAACTTCTTACCACCATGAGGTTGTTGTGCGTGTATGGGTGCCCAACCGCAAACCCCTCCTGGCTCCCCGCAATTTGTTGCACGGTCCCCTAGAAGCTTTAATTCCTTAATATAAGCACCTAGAATTGCTCTAGTGGATTCCAGGAAGAGCCGAGGGACCTGGGCCGAGTGTCAAACTTCTTACCACCATGAGGTTGTTGTACGTATATGGATGCCCACCCGCAAGCCCCTCCTGGTTCCCCGCATTTTGTTGCACGGAATCCCAGAACCTTTAATTCCTTAATATATGCACCTCTAATTGCTCTAGCGGATACCAGGAAGAGCCGGGGGAACTGGGCTGGGTGTCAAACTTCTTACCACCATGAGGCTGTTGTGCTTATATGGGTGCCCAGCCGCAACCCCCTCCTGTTTCCCCGCATGTTGTTGCACGGACCCCCAGAAACCTTAATTCCTTAATATAAGCACCTAGAATTGCTCTAGCCGATTCCAGGAAGGGCCGAGGGACGTTGGCCGGGTGTCAAACTTCTTATCACCATGAGGCTGTTGTGCGTATATAGGTGCCCACCCGCAACCCCCTTCTGGTTCCCCGCATTGTGCCCCACGGACCCCCAGATGCCTTAATTCCTTATTATAAGCACATAGAATTGCTATAGCGGATTCCAGGAAAAGCCGAGGGACCTGGGCCGGGTGTCAAACTTTTTACCACCATGAGGTGGTTGTGCGTACATGGGTCCTTACCCGCCACGCCCTCCGGTTCTTCGCATTTTGCCCCACGGTCCCCCAGAATCCTTAATTCCTTAATATAAGCACTTAGAATTGCTATAGCGGATTCCAGGAAGGGCCGAGGGACCTGGGCCGGGTGTCAAACTTCTTACCACCATGGGGTGGTTGTGTGTACATGAGTGCCTACCCGCCACGCCCTCCTGGTTCCCCGCATTTTGTCCCACGGACCCCCAGAATCCTTAATTCCTTAATATAAGAACCTAGAATTGCTATAGCGGATTCCAGGAAGAGCCGAGGGACCTGGGCCGGGTGTCAAACTTCTTACCACCATGAGGTTGTTGTGCGTGTATGGGTGCCCAACCGCAAACCCCTCCTGGTTCCCCGCAATTTGTTGCACGGTCCCCTAGAAGCTTTAATTCCTTAATATAAGCACCTAGAATTGCTCTAGTGGATTCCAGGAAGGGCCGAGGGACCTGGGCCGGGTGTCAAACTTCTTACCACCATGAGGTGGTTGTGCGTACATGGGTGCCTACCTGCCACGCCCTCCTGGTTCCTCGCATTTTGCCCCACGGACCCCCAAAATCCTTAATTCCTTAATATAAGCACCTAGAAATGCTATAGCGGATTCCAGGAAGAGCCGAGGGACCTGGGCCGGGTGTCAAACTTCTTACCACCAGGAGGTGGTTGAGCGTACATGGGTGCCCAGCCGCAACCCCCTCCTGTTTCCCCGCATGTTGTTGCACGGACCCCCAGAAGCCTTAATTCCTTAATATAAGCACCTAGAATTGCTCTAGCCGATTCCAGGAAGGGCCGAGGGACGTTGGCCGGGTGTCAAACTTCTTATCACCATGAGGCTGTTGTGCGTATATAGGTGCCCACCCGCAACCCCCTTCTGGTTCCCCGCATTTTGTTGCACGGACCCCCAGAATCCTTAATTCCTTAATATAAGCACTTAGAATTGCTCTAGCGGAATCCAGAAATGGTCGAGGGACCTAGGCGGGGTGTTAAACTTATTACCACCATGAGGTTGTTGTGCGTTTATGGGTGCCCACCAGCAACCCCTTCCTGGTTCCCCGTATTATGTTACACGGACACCCAGAAGCCTTAATTCCTTGATATAAGCACCTAGAATTGCATTAGAGGATTCCAGGAAGGGTCGAGAGACCTGGGCCGGGTGTCAAACTTCTTACCACCATGAAGTTGTTGTGCGTATATGGGTGCCCACTCGTAACTCCCTCCTGGTTCCCCGCATTTTGTTGCACGGAACCCCAGAACCTTTAATTCCTTAATATAGGCACCTAGAATTGCGTTAGAGGATTCCAAAAAGGGCCGAGAGACCTTGGCCGGGTGTCAAACTTCTTACCACCATGAAGTTGTTGTGCGTATATGGGTGCCCACTCGCAACCCCCTCCTTGTTCCCCGCATTTTGTTGCACGGAACCCCAGAACCTTTAATTCCTTAATATAGGCACCTCTAATTGCTCTAGCGGATTCCAGGAAGGGCCGGGTGTCAAACTTCTTACCACCATGAGGTTGTTGTGCGTGTATGGGTGCCCAACCGCAAACCCCTCCTGGCTCCCCGCAATTTGTTGCACGGTCCCCTAGAAGCTTTAATTCCTTAATATAAGCACCTAGAATTGCTCTAGTGGATTCCAGGAAGAGCCGAGGGACCTGGGCCGAGTGTCAAACTTCTTACCACCATGAGGTTGTTGTACGTATATGGATGCCCACCCGCAAACCCCTCCTGGTTCCCCGCATTTTGTTGCACGGAATCCCAGAACCTTTAATTCCTTAATATATGCACCTCTAATTGCTCTAGCGGATACCAGGAAGAGCCGGGGGAACTGGGCTGGGTGTCAAACTTCTTACCACCATGAGGCTGTTGTGCTTATATGGGTGCCCAGCCGCAACCCCCTCCTGTTTCCCCGCATGTTGTTGCACGGACCCCCAGAAGCCTTAATTCCTTAATATAAGCACCTAGAATTGCTCTAGCCGATTCCAGGAAGGCCCGAGGGACGTTGGCCGGGTGTCAAACTTCTTATCACCATGAGGCTGTTGTGCGCATATAGGTGCCCACCCGCAACCCCCTTCTGGTTCCCCGCATTTTGTTGCACGGACCCCCAGAATCCTTAATTCCTTAATATAAGCACTTAGAATTGCTCTAGCGGAATCCAGAAATGGTCGAGGGACCTAGGCCGGGTGTTAAACTTATTACCACCATGAGGTTGTTGTGCGTTTATGGGTGCCCACCAGCAACCCCTTCCTGGTTACCCGCATTATGTTACACGGACACCCAGAAGCCTTAATTCCTTGATATAAGCACATAGAATTGCATTAGAGGATTCCAGGAGGGGCCGAGAGACCTGGGCCGGGTGTCAAACTTCTTACCACCATGAAGTTGTTGTGCGTATATGGGTGCCCACTCGTAACTCCCTCCTGGTTCCCCGCATTTTGTTGCACGGAACCCCAGAACCTTTAATTCCTTAATATAGGCACCTAGAATTGCTCTAGCGGATTCCAGGAAGGGCCGGGTGTCAAACTTTTTACCACCATGAGGTTGTTGTGCGTGTATGGGTGCCCAACCGCAAACCCCTCCTGGTTCCCCGCAATTTGTTGCACGGTCCCCTAGAAGCTTTAATTCCTTAATATAAGCACCTAGAATTGCTCTAGTGGATTCCAGGAAGGGCCGAGGGTCCTGGGCCGGGTGTGAAACTTCTTCCCACCATGAGGTTGTTGTGCGTATATGGATGCCCACCCGCAAGCCCTTCCTGGAATCCGTTAGAGCAATTCTAGGTGCTTATATTACGGAATTTAGGCTTCTGGGGGTCTGTGAGCACATATTCAAGGAACCTGCAGGGCCTGACGAATTGGAAACCGTGTAATCACGACTGCCTCATGGTGGTAAGGAGATTTCCATCTGACCCAGGTATCTCGGCCCTTCCTGGAATCCGCTACAGAGAATCTAGTTGTTTAAATTAAGGAAATAAGACTTTTGGGGTTCCGTGCATGATAGTAATTGTAATAAAACAAGTTCTGATACTTTCTGAAGAGGTAGAAAGTTTTTGCTTTGAGATTACATACAGTTAAAAATCATAACCTACTGACGTACAATCCTGACAAACATCGATAACGAAATGATATTTTTCTATGACAGCATATACACTACATAAAGTGGAAATATATAAATACAATGAGTACAACACATCATCTACAAATTTGCAAAAGTACAATCTATATTAAAATAAATATGATTAAATTGGCAATTGGAAATTGACTTGGACGTCGGCTTGCTGCGCCATAGTAACAATATCCGCCAGCTTCACAACCTAAAAAAAACATCAACATATCATGTAAAATATCGACCCCTTTTAATGTTTGATCCTGATCATCGAAATCGCATGCTAACTGGTACATATACAATACAATATAGATCTAACCATTTATACAGAAATTATTATACAGAATATAATAAGCAAAACAAAAAGAGTAGTTTTTGCCAAGCCCTTATAATCTATATAATAATAGTAGAAGTGATGAGAGAAATTTACGCGGATTTTATATTGCTAGGATTTATATATAACCACACATCAAAATCTTGAGCAGTTAATGCACAACAATCTGAAATTATGGTTACTGGACCAATATATTAACGGTGACAACGTACCATTCTAGCCGCATCTTCCAGGTCATCGCAAGGTAAAATCCTTAAGCCGCTTGTGGCTATCAAGGCCTTCGCGTCATCCACGTTGGTACCTAATATCCCATTCCAGATTTAAATAGATTTAAACGAAAATAACCTTCGTATCAACGTCAGCTTCACCCTAATGTTCGAGTACCGACGAGCTACCTACCTTGAAGTCTCACCACCAGCGGGATTTTCAGCTTCAATGTTTTCGCCGCTTCGATAATACCTTCTGCGATGACGTCACACTTCATAATGCCGCCGAAAATGTTGACAAGAATGGCCTTCACCTAAAGTGAAAGAACAGATGATAGGTTGCGATCACCGTTTTTGCGGCACTTTTTCCAGTACGTGCGTGCCGGGTAGAGGAATCAAGCGGAAATTATGGCGGTAGAATTTAAGTAGTTAGAATAAAAAAGCTATATAACCACAATCTACAAAGCAATACTCACGTGAGAATCTGAACTGATCAAACGGAAAGCGGCAGTCACAGCTGCAGCCGTAGCTCCACCACCAACATCCAGGAAATTCGCTGGTGATCCACCGTGCAGTTTGATTATATCCATGGTTGCCATTGCTAAACCGGCTCCATTTACTGTAGTGAATAAGCAAGATAATTTCACGTAATTTTCTCTTAAAGTTCAATTCGAGAAGAGCTAATACGAAGTACCTAAGCAACCAATTGAACCATCGAGACCAATGTAATTCAAGTCGTATCTGGTTGCCTCCACCTCACGGGCATCTTCTTGTGTCCAGTCCTTCAAGCTGAGAAGGTCTTTATGTCGGAACATGGCGTTGTCATCGAATGAGAGTTTACAATCCATACAAAGTACTGAAAAAACGGTGGTAAACGATACACATTTAAACTAATAGTTGACCAAAAGAGACTGAACGCCATTTGCATACAGGTACAAAAAAGGTAAAAAATATCTGTAACTGTTTACTAGAGTGGCTCTTTGAGTCTTGCTATGTGAAATTGAGAGTACCCCAAAAAGCAAGATAAAATATAAACCACATGCCGCAGAGCCAAAAATGGAGATATGTAAAAAAGAAAGAGCCTAAAGCAAAACAGATTTTAGGTTTCATCACTTTACAATACAAAGTTCTTCATACCAAGTACCAAAAGGATACCTTTTCCGTCATTTAACTCCGTAAACGGGTTGATCTCAAGAAGGGTACAATCCTTCTCTCTGAAGATCTTGTAAAGATTCATGAAGATATTAACGGTATCCTCTTCTGATCCTTGCGTGAAACCAACACGCTTGGCGAACTCAAGCGCTACATCTCGTTGCAAACCTGTTCGGTATAAATAAACAATTACACAAAATTCGAATATTTTGTCATAATTACATCATCATCATCAATTTGATCTCTAGCATATTCACGAAAGTTTTATGAAAAAGTATAAAACAGCATCTACTCGCAAAAAATTTTTGACACAAAAAGCCGCAAATCACATATACACTATGATGGTGGCAGAGACCTGGGCCTGGTGGAAAACTTCTTACCACCATGAGGTGGTTGTGCGCACATGGGTGCCTACCCGCCACGCCCTCCTGGTTCCCCGCATTTTGCCCCACGGACCCCCAGAGACCTTAATTCCTTAATATAAGCACCTAGAATCTCTCACCTAGAGTTTCTTATTTAAGAAAAACATAAAAAAGGAGAAAAATATGACATATTTTTCGAGTATTTCGCGATAACTACTTTATCAATAGGTCTATATGATATCTTATATGTATAACACGCTTTGAAAGCGTGAACATGAACGTCGTCACAACTCAATGATATTACGATTACATTATTCTAACATTCGCACGTGTAATATTTTGCACTCTGGTTTTTACCAATAGGAATCCCTATAATAGGAATAGGAATATTAAATAAAATAAATAATAAACCAATAACTGTAAAATTTAAAACGAATACAGTATATATAATCAAAGATTCACTCTGATATTTCAGCCATAGAAACGTTCAATTTAAAGTCATTCATCATATCTGATTCATCTCTGGTTTTGAAAGGGACTCTCGATCCGCGTATACACAGGCAAACTGACTTAATTATTTCGAAAGAGAGACGAGTTCTTATCCAGGAAATAATTGTCTCGTATTTTTCGTTCTGCTTCTTTGATAATCTGAGTGAAAGATTTTTCAGGAAATTTTCGGATTCCCTTCCCATACCGCCGTTTGTGCCGAAGACAAGAGGGGTAAAATCACCGTGCTCAACTTGAAGAACTCTTTGAAGGTAAGAGCGTTTCTTTTCGTTCTCATTTTCTTGGAATATTTGCTTGGTAGTTTTGTTCTGGTTTGACTTGGAGTTAATATGCGTGACACGAACATCGAAGAATGCATTAACTCCAGGTGACCAAAAACTGCCAGCTTTGATATCCAATCTCGCTTCAGGGCTTACATTTGCTGATTTTAATTGAAAGACTTCATTGTCTAACGGTAGCAAATGCGGTTCAGATTGTACGTTCTTGTTGGTTTTAGAAAGTAGCGTGGTCAGAAAATCTCGTATACCGTCATGGCGCTGAGACACAAACCCTCCCTTTTTACAAGAAAGGGCATGGTTGCAGGAGAATTTCTCGCCACATGCACAAAAGCTCGGCAATCCTGATAATTTTTTGTTATATCTGATTTTCAGCGCGTCTCTAAATTGTTGTTTGTTTAGGCTCATTCCTTTGTCTTCTAAAGGTAGTGTGTTAAGCCAAGAGCTTGCCCCTTTGTCTCTCGCTTGGCTTACGAACTGCATTTTCTCATGGGGTAGTGTGGAGTCAACGTCTGCGATATTTTCTTTCAACTTATCATTTTTCAGTCTAAGATATTGTTCTCTATCTTCATCCTCAACATCGACTGATGAAATCAAATCTTGGGATAAAATAGACTCTACATGTTTCTTCGTTAATAATTTAGAGGCTTTGTGTTGAAAGAGAGCATATCGGTTTTAAACAGGAGATACTCAGGCCTCCTTTACTAATGGGCAGAGAAAATAATTTCAGCATTTCTGGCGAAAACTTTTCTTGCTGGTCTAAAAGATTTGGCGACAATCGTTTATTATTTCCTGAATCGGCTCGACATAGTCTTCAAATGAAGGAATCGTTCTAGTAAAGTAAGTAAATTTTGACTTGAAGCTCTTAATAAACGCGACATATACCGCCTGTGGTTCGGATTTCGAGATCTCAGAGAGGGTTTTTAATTCGCTTGTCCATTTTGATACTTTTTCGTTACAATACTCGTTTTTATAGACTTGGCTTCCAATCACAGCACCTAAATGCCTCTTACCATCTGTTGTCATGTTTACCTCTTCTCCGAATATCTCATCTGCGTGCATCAACTGCATTTCATTTTTAAGTATAAGCCAGCTTTTACCGCCATTAACGTAATACCCAAACTTTTTTCCTTCTTGGACAAGATTATCGAACCATCTCTTAAGGTTTGCGAAGGGAACTCCCGCTGCGGCGTCGTCTGCGAGCCAGGCTTGACGGGCGTCGGGTATGATATTGTGCAGTCTCTGGATTAATATAGATGTGTTTATTGAATACCATTGCATGGCAAGCGGGTCACCTTGCGTAGTACCTTCCTGGGACAGTAACTCACCACCGCCAGCTATAAATAAACGGGTTGCTCTCCAATATGTATTAATTACGTAAAGCAACATACTTGGGCATAACACTCGAATGTTGTGTAATGCAGTTCTTCTGTGCATGGTGTTGAATGCGTTTGATGCGTCGATTAATAATACTCCGTCGCTTTCTTCGTTGGAGAAAATAAGATTCATTGCGTGGATAGCTGCTTCTGAACCGGCGCTAAATCCTGCGCACGTTTGAAGCGGAGTGGCAGACTCTTTAATATCATCGCTTAACGTCCAAGAAACTACTTTCCCGATGATTCTACGTAATACCTCTCCAACACCTATGGGTCGAACACCTGGATTTTTGTTTAAAGGTATTAGACGAGATGCCACGTAGCCTTCAAGGAAAATAGGATCATAGCTATTTGTCAATAAGTTTTTCGTCATACTTGCAATCTCCTCTCGCAGTGAAGCGAAGTTCTTTGAGCACAAAATTCGTCGAAATATATCGGCGTCTATACCAGAAGGGCCGGCAGACCCCTTCGTTCGCGTCGAGGATCTAAGAATCAGTTGTTCATCTATTGATTCAAATTTGTATTTTGCAATCTGATCAATAGGTCCGTACAGCAAAGATTCTTTTTCGATTTTCGCTGGTGAGGGATGTTTTGCTTCGAGTTCCTTGAGAACATCAGATGTGAGCTTGTGTATCCCTGATGCGCTTTCTCTATCGAGGTATTTGATTGCAGCAGATAATTTGCCTTGCATAACTAGCTTTGCAAACACTTTTGAAATATCATCTGTCGTTTTTTTCTTTTTTGATGATTTGAACTGTTTTTGATTATGTTTTACTTCCTTAATTAGCGCTTGAAGATCGCCATTCTTCCACATTTTAAGACGTCTAGTTATACATTCACTATGCTCTTTCGATTTAGACTTTGCTGAGGGCTTTTGTAGTAGCAGCGCTGGAAGTATCATAAATACTTTCAATGATATCGAATTTAATATTGATGTAGAAGAATTAAATTCTTTGATCCAATAGGTTAGTTCGGTTATAAACGATTTACCAGCGTGTCCAGAGGGAATATTAAATATATTGCGTCTAAAATGAACAATTTCGTCATAGGTTTTATTGACGAAATCAGAGAAAGCATTGTAATTTAGATTTCCCCATACAGCGTTATCATTTGTCGTAATCGAAATAACATCGAAATCGGGTAAACAGGGTACGATAGGTATTTCGTCGTCTCCTGTCGGAGTTTTTGGTAGTCTACGCGGTGTTGATGATCTGGAAACAACAGGAGATTCTGCTAATTGTGCAGGTTTCTTTTTACAAATTACCATGTGTCTCTTTAATGTCGTCTGAGTTTTGTAGTTACCTTTACAAAACACACACGAGTGTTCCGAAATGATTTTCAAACTGACCATCTTGATATCGATTATTTAAGTCACGATAATGATAAACCGGATATTGTAGTTGCTTTTTGCTAGTAATTAATGTTGAATGATCTCCTCCATTGGTATATTGAAGTTTATAAGAAACATTCGTTGTAAACTTTCAAAACAATCTTTAGCGAAACCATATAAACATCCGTAAACTTGCTACCAACACACAAAATCCACTGAATCTTTTGCAGTGAACAGAAACGATGTTCAAGCAGCGAATGATGTAATAATGTATGGTTAAAGTATAAATTAAAGCGAATATTTTCTCAGTAGAATTATTATTATTATCCACACCGGAAAACACGTCTTCCCACATATCCGCTGATTCCGCTATTCTTAAACATTGCTCAAACAACATCTTTGTATTTGGTAACTTTAACATTCACCATAAACAATGGCTAAAATTCTCTAACGGAACAAGTAGCTCTGGTGTTGAAACCTATAACTTTGCAGTATCTCAGTCTCTCTCGCAATTAGTTGATTTTCCAACCCGCATTCCTGATCAATCCAGTCAATCGCCTTCCTTGTTGGATTTATTTTTAACCTCTAACCCGGACATCTGTAAATTATCTCATGGCGCTCCTTTAGGTCGTTCTGACCATGTTGTTATGTCGGTCAAAGTTAACTTCAATAGACAAGTTTCTCATGAACATCCCATGCATAGAACCTATTTTAGATATGATCTTGCGGATTGGCAAAAATTTCAAGCACACATTCAGTCTGTCCCTTGGAAGGAAATTCTTTCCAACTCAGCTGATGATTGTGTTAATGAAACTACTTCAATCATATCTGAAGCAATAAGATTATTCGTTCCTTCAAGGAAAATCAGATAAAACCTCATTCTTCGTCTTGGTTTTCACCAGCATGTGCTGCAGCCATAGCCCATCGTAATCACATCTTTCATTGCTAACGACGTCATCCGACTGATCTTAACAGAAAATTGTTTATTGTCTCTCGCAATAACTGTAAATATGTTGTTCGTAAAGCAAAAACTGTTTTTGCTGAAAGAACTAAAGATCATATCAATTCAAACAAAATAGGTTCATGTAAATTTTGGCGTATCATTAAAAATGTCCGGGGCAATTCCAATTCTAAATCATCTGTGCCTCCACTATTCAATGGTCCTGAAGTCATTAATTTATCTAAGGATAAAGTTGAACTATTTGCTAAACTCTTCAGTTCTCATTCTACCCTCGATGATTCTGGACACGATCTCCCATATTTCACCTCCAAAACTGACCAGACTTTACAGGATTGCGTTATATCTCCGGATAACGTTTCCAAGATAATTTCCAAAATGGATTCCACTAAAGCTACAGGACCTGATGGAATTCCTGTAATTGTTCTTCAGAGATGTTCTACCGAGTTATCTCCTGTTTTGTATGCTGTTTACAAAAAGTGTTTGGATGAATCTTGTTTTCCTTCATCCTGGAAATTTGCCTCCGTTATTCCAATTTTTAAAAATTGTGGTGACCGTTCTAATCCTAGAAATTATAGACCGATTAGTCTCATTTCCATTTTAAGCAAAGTTTTTGAGACTTTACTTAACCAGACCTTCGTGGAATTTATTGAAAAAAATAATTTGTTTTATGATTCCCAGTACGGGTTTCGTTCTGGTCGTTCCACTGCTGATGTTTTGACAGTTATAACTGAACGTTTTTATCGTGCCCTTGATGCTTCCGGTGAAGCGCGAGCAGTTGCTCTTGACATCTCCAAGGCATTTGATAACGTCTGGCATCTGGGTCTATTGCATAAACTCAAAGCATATGGTTTAAAAGGTTCCTTTTTCAAAATTATCTCTTCCTTCCTTTCCAACCGTAGACTCAAGGTTGTCCTTAGTGGTCATTCATCATCAACTTTTTCTATCAATGCTGGTGTTCCACAAGGATCAGTTCTCGGACCAACCCTGTTCCTACTCTACATAAACGATCTCCCAGACAATTTATCATCCAAAACCATTATTTACGCTGACGATTCCACATTGTATTCCTGTCTTGATAAATCAGATGATTGTGATAAGGTTAATTTGGCCTCTGTTTTCAATAAAGATCTCAATTCGGTAGTTGAATGGGGGTAAGAATTGGCTGGTTAATTTCAATCCATCTAAAACTAGTCTTCTTTCCATTAACCATTTCAAGCAAGCATATTTACCTCCAATTTTGATGAATGGTTCTCATTTGCCTGAAAACAATTCATTTCGCCTTCTTGGTCTCATATTTACAAGCGATCTCTCATGGCGTTCATACATTGAAACCATTGCAAAATCAGCTGCCATGAAGGTTGGTTCTCTTTTACGAGAAATGAGTTACCTCACCCCTGAGTGTATCCTTTACCTGTACAAATCGTCAATACGTCCTTGCATGGAATACAGCTGCCACATTTGGGCAGGTGCTCCTGCGAATTGCTTCAACTTGTTAGACCGTGTTCAACGGCGTGTTTGCAACGCAATCGGCGCAAACTTATCTTCGAAACTGGACTCCCTATCACACCGGCGAAACGTAGCTTCTCTTTGTCTTTTCTACAAGTTTTTTTATGGACGTTGTTCAAGCGAACTATCATCTCTTACACCTTCTCCCAGAATTTTTCACCGTACAACTAGGTTTTCGTCATCTTCTCATCAATGGACTGTTTGCATTCCAAACTGTCACAGGGATTTCTATAAGAACAGTTTTTTCCCGCGAACATCCAGACTTTGGAACTCCCTTCCTTCTACATGCTTTCCATCGGTCTATAACCTTCAACTGTTCAAATCAAACGTTCATCGATATCTGAAAACTGCGTCACTTTCCCTGTAACTTTTCTAGCTCTTTACACTCAAGTGGCCTTTAGGGCCTTGTTCTGAGCAACTACAATAAAATATATATATATATATATATCAATTAGAAAGTTGACCAAAGAAGAAATCAGAAGAAATATTGAATTTTGCACTCCTTTTTAGCCAATCAAGAGAAAATATTGAGTTTTGCACTCCGAAATATGATATATAATTATCTTGTGATTAGCCAAATATTCCTTAATATAAATGCAAAATGCCGAAGGCATCTGGTGAGGATGGTATTGACATCATCACTGAGCTTGTAAGTGCTATCGTCAGTCAAGGTGTAGTCCCTGCAGACTGGAAAATTAGCTCTATAGTAAACTGCTATAAAGGTAAAGGTGATACCCTGGAGAGAAGTAATTATAGAGGGCTGAAAATGTTAGACCAAGTTATGAAAGTATTAGAAAGGATATTGACAAGATTTATTAGAGATAGGGTGAATTTGATGATATGCAGTTTGGATTTATGCCTGGACGGGGAACTATTGATGCAATTTTTATAGTCAGGCAGTTGCAGGAGAAATATCTGCAAAAGAATAAGAGGTTATATTTTGCATTTGTTGACTTAGAGAAAGCTTTTGACAGAGTACCACGTGAAGTAATCTGGTGGGCGATGCGAAGGTTAAGAGTCGATGAATGGATAGTGTCAGTTGTTATGTCTATGTATGAAAATGCCAGAAATCATGTCAGAGTGAATGGATCATATAGCAAAGAATTTGGAGTTAAGGTTGGTGTTCATCATGGATCTGTTCTTAGTCCGTTACTCTTTATCATGGTTTTGGAGGCTTTATCTCAGGAGTTTAGAGTAGGGTGTCCACGGGAATTATTGTATGCCAATGATCTTGTGCTTATTTCAGATAGTCAACTGCGAAATTTGCTACTTGGAAGAAAGGTATAGAGTCAAAAGGGCTTAGAGTTAACATGGGTAAGACAAAAGTTATGGTCAGTGGAGTTGGCATTTTAGCACCTATTGCTTCAGGTAGATAGCCATGCTCTGTATGTAGTAAGGGTGTTGGTAATAACTCAATATATTGCAAATATTGTGATCATTGGGTTCATAAGAAGTGTAGTGGTATAAAGGGTCGACTTACCTCAGTGGTGGACTATGTGTGTAGGGTGTGTACTGGTGATATTACCTTAGCAACTGGACAGCCAGTAGAATCTGTGCCAATAGGTGATGACTTTTTAGAGACAAAGGATGGCTTTTGTTATTTGGGCGACATGATTAGTACAGGAGGTGGCGCAGAACAAAATTGTATAACTCGAATTAGATCTGGGTGGAAAAAGTTTAGAGAACTTTTACCTCTCCTAACTTCTAGAGTGATATCTCTTCGCACAAAAGGAAGGGTGTATGATGCTTGTGTAAGGAGTATTTTTCTATATAGTGGGGAGACATGGGGAGTTAGAACTGTTGAACGAAACAGACTAGAGCGTAATGACATGAGAATGATTAGATGGATGTCAAATGTGACATTGAAGGATAGGAAGCCTTCAAATGAGTTAAGAGAACGCTGTGGACTAGAAAGTGTTAGAAAATCTTTGCAAAGGCGTCGGCTTAGATGGTTTGGTCATGTTGAGAGAATGAATGATAATAACTGGGTTAAGAAGTGTAGAATTTAGTTGTAGATGGTAAGTGTGGCAGAGGCATGCCACAGACAACATGGAGCCAGGTTGTGAAGAAAGATCTCGTTGAGAAACGTATTCAGTCTGGGTTGGCGCAGGATAGAGTAGGATGGAGGCGTGCCATCAGTAAACCCGTCTAACCCGTGCCAGCATGGAAAATAGACGTTAAATGTATAGAGAGAGAGAGAGCCAATCACGTTACAGATATTCATGCAACTTATTGATAAATGCACATACACCAAGACAGGACACACATTGATAACAGTTTATTTTATAATATGACTGAAGTGTATTATCCTGTGTAAATACTCTATAATAATAATAATAATGCAACGAGATTAACTGAGATATATATATATATAAAGTAAACAAATATATCAAATCATAAATCTGGGACTAGGCCGAAGATCTTCTTGGAAGACAACGATTGATTTGATTTGATTGATTTGCACTATTAACGCCATGACACTAATGATGAGTACAGCTACTATGAAAACCGTTATAGAATTGGATGGTGAGCCCTTCAGGCTAGAAGACTCTCACGATATCAATACTGAGGAAGAGCCTGTACAAAAGAAGAGTATGACTGTTGTTGATGACGGTTGCAGACCAATGCCGCAAGGACGTTTGCAACCTGAAGGTGCAAGCCAGAAAAACTACCGTATCAGACTACGTAAGGGTATGCGTATAGGAACCTGCAATGTTCGAACGCTTCGTCAAAGGCAATTGTTATGTGTTACAGGAGAAATGAATCGATGCAAAGTAAACATACTTGGAATTTGCGAACATCGGTGGTACGGATGTGGACATTTTATATCAGATAAAGGGATGACTGTAGTATATTCTGGTCAAGAAAAGAGTGGTCAAAGTGGTGTAGCTATGATTCTCACCAGAGGAATGGCCAAATGTATGATGGGATACAATCCTGTGAATGACCGCATCCTTTCAATTCGATTCAAGGCTAGTCCAATGAATGTTACTATTATCCAGACATACGCACCCACTAGCTCAACTGCAGAAGAAACCGTAGAGGATTACTATGCTTGCTTGCAAGAAATAGTTCAACAAGTCCCAAATGGTGACCAACTGTATGTAATGGGAGACCTAAATGCAAAGGTTGAAATGGAAAGATCAGCTTCTACAGGCGAGTATGGTCTCGGTGAGCGTAACGATGCAGGATAACTCTTGTTGAACTTTGCTACAACAAACAACTTGTGGATAACAAACACCGCATTTAAGCAACATCCTCACCGACTGTACACATGGACGTAACCTGATGGTAAAACTCGACCAGATTGATTACATCATGGTTGGGAAAAGATGGAAAACAAGTGTGCAAGGAGCTAAAACCTTGCTGAGTGCTGACTGTGGTTCAGACCATGAGTTACTGATAGCCAACATCAAGATTAAATTGCGTACGTTGTCTGTAAACAACTACAAGCGTGTTAATTACGACTTCAAGCAACTCACCGAAGAATATCGAGTAAAAATCTTAAACCGCTTCGAGGAATTACTATCTCTACCTGAACAACAATAACCAGAAGAGCTATGGTGCCAGGTTAAGGAAACTGCTAAAGAACTGCTTATAAATATGCCAAGATCAAAACAGGAAAAGAAGCAGAACTGGATGACAAATGACACGTGGGAGCTTCTGAAGAAGATTATTATTATTATTAAAATGAATATTTACACAGGATACATACACGTCAACTTTATAAGAAAAATTGCCATCAATGTGTGTCCTGCACAAAAATATAAAAAGTAAAATATATTATATTGTAATAAGTGTGAATTAGTTGGTTAAAATAATTATTCAAAATCCTCTTTTAAAAGATGTTTAAAGGTGGAATAACGTTCTGTTGATCTTATTTCTAGTGGCAATTCATTGTACAATTTGGCTCCAGAAAAATAAAACGATTTTCTGCCACATTCAAGTTTTACTTTCGGTAGCCGTATTATGCAACTGTTATTTCTAGTTTGAATAGTATGCGTGTTTATTTGAAAGTATTCCGTGAAGTTACTGCATGTGGAGTTTTTATTGATGACAGAAATGCATTTGACATCATCGTGTAAATTAGCATAGATAAATATGTTTAAATGTTGAAATAAAAAATGTGAAATTTTTACTTCCAGCACACTCAACAACAACAGACTGGCGGAACGGTTTTCCGGTTGCAGGTGGCATATTCATGCAAAGTAACTAGGAGTCTTTGGAAGCACTGCCCCTGTTTCCACCGCGCCTGGATAAACTATGGAACGAAAATCAATAACAAATAGGTTGGGGTAAAATATTAGCAGATTTTATCAGCTAATAGAAAAATCAACAAATACAGTTTTCAAATAAAAATCATTATAAAATTTTGAAAAGTCAGGCTTCATAGCAGTCCAACCAGCTTCATCAAAACTACTTTCATCAATAATATAGCCATGTGTTGTCCACACCATAAAATAGCACATACCCATTTTAGCAGTACCCATTTGAACTTGGCATTGCGTATAATATTTATGGTTTTTGTTTATGACTAGCTTTTCATTTTGGTCTTTTTTAATGAAATGATATATTTGGATCTTGAGGTGTGGTATGGTTAATGGAGAAGGGACACTTTATTTCTAAACAAGATGGCGGGCAACAAGAACAACGGACAATTCTGTCAGGGCTTCCACCAACATAAGGCATTTCCACATCAAGAAATAAACCACACTCATCGATAGTCAAATTTTGATGACAAGAGTTCATTATATCAAAAAATTGATTGGCGGCTTCTATTTCCATCGCTCTTCCATACTTTAATGCGAGTATATCTGGATTCACAAATGTTAATACAGAAATAGTTTGATTTAATGACCATGTGTCAACTTTAATCCCCTTGTTGATTTTCTTCATTTTGGCCAGCACATCATGTGCTTTCGAAGCCCTATGGACCCCCTTTCAATGTTTGAACCAAAGTTCATTGGTGTTTTGACCTACAGTAACACGCTCAATATTAGCAATATTTGATTGTGTCACGGTTGCTTTGATATTTTTACCAAAGGACAACAAACTCTCTGACATTATGATCACATCATCCATTCCCAGCGGGCACACGACGATAAAAAAAAAACGTTTTTTGGACGTCTTTTTTTGGTCCGTCCGTCCGTGGACGTGTTTTCTACCGACATGAAAAATTTATAAAAATACGAAAATAAAAATGTAAGACTTTTCGGCAATGTTTCTGAAATATAGTTTGATTTACTGCCATGGAGCGGAATTGACGTTTGGCATTCAAAAAAAAAATCTTTTGCTTTCGCTGATAATCTGATAACTAAAGTTTTTCATTCGCACTTTTTCTACTTTTAAGGTTTGTTATTTACAATTGCTTAGTAGGTTTAAGATGCATGTGAAGGATATATTTATATATGTATATTGGAGGACTTGAAAAGAGGTAAGCCATGGTATATTTATAGTGTGTTGTCTATTAGTTTCATTGATTATACTTAAAATCCCTGACTTGATGCCAAAATAGATATACTGCCCTTCACATCTACTCTGTATCTCCACACTTCTTGGAGTTTTTAGTTGTGTTCATGAGTCTTTAATTAGGTCATTGATTCCAATGTCTTGTAGAATATCAAAACAAGAGGTTCATTGACAGAGGATTGAGTCTATCTATGCTTTAAAGCACAGGCAGCTAGTCTTGATTGCATTAGATTGCCACAGTAGGAGCCACAAACTATCATGAATATATACAATCTAGGACTTTTAGTAAATGTGATGTAAAGTTCTCATAAAATTTTGTCGGTTTTTCAGCAAAACCAAGTATTCCTGCACCTCAGTCTCCATTGTGTGATGTAACATCAAAATCTGATTGCTGTTAAGTCATTTAGAGTATGTGTCGACTTTTTTAGGCATAAAAATGATGCATTACTTTTGAATTTTGTTTCAGATGTTTCCTATCCTATTCCACTGCCAAACTTTACCCCCAACCACTACTGGCTGGAAAGTCCACCGTCAAAAATTGCTGAAAAAGTAAGATTTTTGGAATATCAATGCTGAAATGCTTTTCAAATAAGATTATCTTTTATAGATATTCCTCTATTTTTATAGGTTTGTGTGGGGCTGAAATTAAACAACCAACTCGGACAAGTATAAGGAGACCTTTACCTATGGCATCATCTAGCCAATGTAAGTGGAAAGGATATATTTTATGATGCTAAAAAGTAAGTATGATGCTAAAAAGTTATTTTTAGATATGAATCAGTTGAAGTCACAATTTCCATTGTCAGAGGCAAGTAAGTGCAAAATCTGAAATGGCTCAATATTTTCACGTTGATTTGACATACATCCAGTAGTATAATTTTAATCTACCATAAGCCATCAATCTATTTTTTATGTGGTATAGTTTTAAGATTAAATTTGCATGCATGGTAATATGGATAATAAGTCGTTGCAAATAAAAAAACTTGCGTTAACTTTTTTAAAATTGATCAATGCTGAAATATGATTACTTTTTTACATTAAAATTCTTGATATTTTTAAATTTTCTTGCAGTTTCAAATATAGTACAATATCAATTAATTCGAAAATTAACCCTTGTTATATGTTGTTTTCTTGTATCTTTGGGCAAGGAAGTGTGAGTAACTTACATATCAAATGATAACTTCTAATTTAGAGTTTCAATACAAAGTGATCCACTTTCTGACTAAGGTTCGTGATGAAGTGAAAAAGCTGGTGGAGATGAATGTTATTGGGTGCTGCGATGGATTTGACTTAAGCCAGAAAGATAGTCTGGATAGCTATTTGATGAAGAACTTGTTGAAAATGATGCCAGATTCGCTCTTGTGAGCATATCTATTTATTTATGCATACTAAATATCCAATTTTATGGAAATTTTCGATTTAGGTTGATGAGCAACAGATTGATGACCAAGTTCAATTTTAACGGGAACAATGACAAATGTCCATTCCATCAAACCAACCTAATCAAAATAATTACTGGTGAGAAGAACTCTTTTATTACCAGATGTTTAAAATAAGACCACTGCCACAGCTCCACAAAAAATATTGTTTACTGCACCAAAAAGTTTGAACTAAATCGTGGTGTTTTGGCGTTATGTGGACATTAAATTCAGTGTGGTTATTTAATTTTGAAGTCAATGCTTTTCAAAGATTTTGTTAGGATTAGTTTTTTAATGTCTGTTTTGTATATCTTTTTGATGCCATTCCAAAATACTCAAATGACGAGGTCATACGTTCCATGCTGCTGATCGAAAAGATGGGGGCGGAAGGACTCTAAATGAGAATACATAATATATGTTTTTAAAATGTGTTTTTTCTTTGTCTGTATTCATTGGTTGGATTTTCAATTTTCCCGTGTTAGCCGTGAGCGTAAAAAAACTGGAATGATAAATGATTTTATGCCGTTCAAAAAACAATTGGAAAACAGTTGAAAAAGTTTCAAAATGGTACTATATGGAAACTAAAAAGACGTCCTAAACAGAAGTTTTTATCGGACTTGAAAAAGACGTCCTAAACCGACGTTTTTATCGGACGTGAAAAAGACGTCCTAAACCATTTTAAGACCAAAAACGGACGTCCCGTCCGGGACGTTTTTTAGACGTCTTTTGTACGTTCGTGTGCCCGCTGGGTTGTCAAAATTGAAGATTCTGTCACAGGTGTATGTAGAATAAGTTCTCTCTCGCAATAAATGTCTGGTTTAGGCACAGCTGATGTAATGATGCTATCAGGAGCAACTTTTTCAATAGCTTCTGCAATTTGAAATAAATTTAAACATTTTAATTCGCAATTCGCTAATAGTCCAGTAGAAATAGTGGCCAACCTAGAAAAAATTTAGACCAAGCTGGAAATACCTTTTTCTGACACAGAATTTTATGGGCTTTGCGATGGTGAATCTTGTCAATTCTCAAACTTTAGGCAATAAAAGTTATGAGCTCGTTCCCCAATGTACTTTTGGTCCCGCAATGGAATTACTATTTCACATAGTGAATAATATTTTGTATTTTTCGTAATGTTACTTACTATACCTGTTTAGAAATGTGATTTATAATTTAATCCTCACAAATACAAAAAGCCATCAAGATAAACAAATTCTGTTCTAGTGGTATTTTACAGACCAGAATGTATAATTTAAATTTAAATTCCAATAAATGTTGACTATTCAACACTTTCACAGTCAGTTACCAAAGTTAGTCAAGAAAAGCATCCATGAAATTTCTATCATAATTATTATTATTATTTTTTTTAGGTATAACGGCAGCGAAATTATTTGTTGAGAAACAGTTGTCATCTATGAAGAGAAAGAAAGCAACAGGTATTGACGAACTGCCTGCTGGAATGATTAAAGACTGTGCAAAAGCTATCTCACAGCCTCTAACTTTCGTTGTGAATTTATCTCTCCAAACAGGTGTTTTTCCTACTGTCTGGAAAAGCGCCGAAATCACGCCAGTATACAAAAGTGGGAATACTGGAAAACCTGAAAATTTTCAACCTGTTTCGGTTTTGCCAATATTTTCCAAAATTCTCGAAAAAGCAGCTCATGGTCAGCTTTCGATGTTCCTGGAAGAAAACAAACTTTTGACGCAGTCTCAATTTGGTTACCGTCAAAATCGATCTACAAAGCTTGCATCGACTCTACTGTTTGATGACATTCGTGGTTGTATTGACGAGGGGAAGTTTGTTGGCGCTGTTTATATCGATATCACCAAAGCGTTTGACACCGTCGGGCACGGAATTCTCTTATCCAAGCACGGTCAATACGGAATTGGTGGAGTTGAATATGACTGGCTAGCAAACTATCTATTCAACAGAAACCAGACTGTATGCATCGATGGTATCGAATCAACAAGACAACCACTAAAATCAGGAGTACCACAAGGGTCCATCCTCGGACCTTTGCTTTTCCTTCTGTTTTTCAATGACTTTCCTGATTCACTCCAAAATTGTCGTTGTATTATGTATGCAGATGACACTGTCGTTTATGTTGATAACGTCAAAAAGGAGAAAGTTGAAGAATTCCTAAATGAGGACCATCAACAAATTGCCAGCTATTTCGATGAAAACGAACTGTTCATCAACTTACGAAAAGGGAAAACGGAAGCAATGATCTTCTTCTTTCGTGAGCAACCAATTGAAAATGTCACTGAGTATAAATATTTAGGTAACATTGTAGACCAACATCTGAATTTCAACAAAAACTTTGACAAAGTTTACAAGAAGGCAAGTGGTAGACTGAAACTCCTACGAAGGCTACGTTCTTACCTAACTGAAGAATCCGCGTACAGTATATACTCTATGATGATACTACCACTACTAACATACCGCAGTACTATAAAATTGTGTCACAGTGAGACTCAGAAGAAAACGTTGAATTCTCTAGAACGTAGAGCAACAACTATTACTGGAGTCAAAGTACCGACTGTCCTTAGTTCGATCAACAAGGAAGCTTGCTGCCTGGTGAAGAAATGTTTAAGTGGTGATGTATGTTCAAACTTTAACGACTACTTTATTGTTAACAACCATCGACAGAACACTCGAACTTTCTTTTGAAAGTACCTAAAGTCAGACTCGAGCTCGGGAAAACTACTTTCAAATTTTCTGGAACTAGACTTTATAACGAACTTCCTTTGAAATTAAGAAAGATCGAAAATTATGACATTTTTTATAATGAAATTAAAAAGTTTTTAACATCTTAGTTTCTCAAGGTTTTACCTTTGCTAACTTAGCAATTTTTAGCAATTTTTATTTGTATATATTGTATTCAATTTTATTCATATTTTCTATTTATCAAACTAACTTACTAACTTATGCAGGTCTGACATTGATAGCAGTTATTTATAAATATTTTATATTTTGAACTGAAGTTTTGTACCTGATTAAATATTCAAATAATAATAATAATATTGTCGTCATTTTCTTCATTCAGAATCTCAACTACATTTTCACAGTTTACTCCATAGCACTCCTTCCACAATGAACTGCAGTGCAGTCCAGCCTTCCTACACGAACATCTATTTCCACAAGTTCCCTTGCATTCACATCTAACAACTTTAAGAATCTCTGGTGGACCAGCTTCGATATCGGTCATGATCGGAACAAACATGTTATTGACTATCCCAAAAGTAATGGATCTTTATCGGAATTCAACAGTTTCTTCCAAACTTGAAGTTGATGATATACTCTCAAACCATGGTAATAGGCAGCACGAGGAGACGGTGGTAGCAGTGCGGGGTCAATTTTGGTACGATCAGTATTCACTAATGTGTCGTACTTCTGCTTTCGGATCTGTTCCAAGATGAATTTGGTGGAGTGAAGTAACTCAAAAAATCGAATAGTGGTTTTACCGATTTTTTCAGGTTCCTGATTTTCAACATAAAACTGCTTTCCTAACTCTGCTAATGCATTTGATTTCCTCATCTTCGAAAAAATGGATGTCTTGCCAAAATTGTAAATCATTGATGTTGTATCACTGCCTGTAAAAGCATGGGCAAGCAGGAGACATTCGATTGTCGACTTATCTAAAACCGCAATGACTTCATTTATACTGTATGTTTTTCTTTCTTCAGTATTCTTGTGGATCTTCATGTTTTTCAAATAAATGTTGGTGTTACAGTAGGTCAAATAAACATGGTGCAAAAGAAGACAAAGAATATCAGTATCACCTGCTAAAACAGTAACTGCCTTCGTTTCTTTCTCCAAAGCTACTTCTACAATTGTTGTATCTGCATCACAAGGACACAAAACAACTTCAAACCCTTGCTCTATCAGTTTTTCACCTAAAGTGTTGACAAATGACTGCTTGTTAGTATAATTGATCAAAAACTCACTTCGGTCTGATGGACAAGGGTTATCATCGCGAATTTCAACAGTTTGGAATATTTTTTCAGATCTGCTACGGTGGGTACCATCCTTTGTTGACATCTGATATCCATCCAACACAACAGTATTGATGTGTAACTCTTTGCACTTTCTTATGTACTTTTTGTAAATGTTATCGAAAAGCTCGTTTTTCTTCCAGTTACACGACCATAATAAAGCACCACCATCTGCAACGTAATGACATTCAGGAGCAATCCAAGGGCTTTACTCCATCAAGCAAGTATGTTTTCAGGGTGCTTTTATTTTTTGCCAACCTCATGACACCATTTTCGAATAAAGAAGTTGGGTAAGGTCTAAGTTCATAAGCAAAATATTCATCTCTTTCAATATCTGTCTTTCTTTCCACTATGAGAGCCAACCGAAGAAATAATGTTAGTGGGTCAATTACTATCTTCTCCTTATCTACTGTGACGTATGAATACAAACTTTGGATATTCTTGATTTGATCCTTTCGTGTAAATGAACAGGAAGCAAAAGTTTTGCCAGTCAAACTTTCCTGTATTTTCGCACCAATTCTTTCAGCTTGATCACTGTAATGGATTGTGGCTTATAAACCAACCATGGATCTTGTGAAAGTCATCACTATCACGCTGGATTCTTCCAGGAAGAACTTCTTTATGCTTATTGGTAGCCCTACCAGAAGTCGTAAGCTCGTCGATAGCATCAATTACCTGTTATATAAAATTGTATTGGTTAGTAAGTAGTGGGTAGTGCATTCAACCCACAAAATCAAAATCAAACGGTGTTGGTTGGAAACCTAGCTCAGACATATTTTGATTTCTGAGTTATATTTGAGTTCTTGAGCGGAACTCATTGCGTAATGCAAGCCTAGCTCAAATGGTGGGTTGTTGGGTTGTCTGGTGAAGCGACTTCGTAGGTGCAAATGGGCGCCCTAAGTACACCAGGACCTAAACCTTGGGATAAGAAGAGCCACTGTTACATGTGGAAATGCTCGTAAAACTCCATTATTATTATTATTATTATTATTATTATTATTATTATTATTATTATTATTATTATTATTATTATTATTATTATTATTATTATTATTATTATTATAAGAGTACTCTTCAATGGAATGAGTAATAAGATAGAAGAAAAGTCGAAAGAATCACAATATGGTTTTCGACCTGGGCTTGGAACGACAGATGCCATCTTCATAGTAAGACAGGTAATGCAGACAGCTAAAGAGAGGAAGATTGATTTGCACTTTAATTTCGTAGATTTCAAAGGTGCTTTTGATACGGTATGGTGTAAGGCTCTCTATAAGATGCTGAGATCAATAGGCATAAAAAGGAAGTAAAATCGTCAACATAATCAAGCAGCTTTATGACCAAACGGAATGTGCTGTTGTGATAAACGGAAACATTACCCAATGGTTCACTGTTACAGTAGGTGCACGCCAAGGATGCCTACTGTCACCTATACTATTTAATGTATTCCTTGAGTTTGTTATGAATACACTACAAAGTCTCCAACCCACGCTAAAACTGGATCAAATCATTGATAAACGGACATCAGGTATGCAGATGATACGACACTAATTTCTGCTATATCCAACAAACTAGGAATAACTACTAACGAACTTGAAGCTTTGTGCCAAAAATGCGGTATGAAGGTCAACTCTGCAAAATGCAATGTAATCTCCAATGATCCAGACAACATCCAAATTGATGGCGAAAATGACAAAAAAGTTCAGCAATTTGTCTTTCTGAGATCAGTTGTTTCTGGAACTCCATCTGATGTAAAGAAAAGAATAGGACTCACTTCTTCAGCATTAGGACGCCTCAAAGAAAGGTTTTGGAGCAATAGGAAAATATTGATACCACTAAAGATCCGTCTGTTTTATTCTTTAATAGTTAATTTATGCAAGTAAGACTTGGACCCTTCTTGTTGAAGATGAACAAAGACTAAATACTTTCTTAATGAAATGCCTGAGAAGCTAATTTCACTAATTGATGGATGTTCAGATTTGTTGCATAGAAATTCTCTAATGTCACTTAATAATTTTAGCAGCTGCAACAATGATATCATTTGGTGTCTGCTCCTTCATTTTCTTAAACTTCTCCAATATACAGACAACCTATTCTTTGAAGCAAACTAAATTGATTCTACCAGGGAGCTCTCAAAAAAAGATATGTTCTTCATAGAATGCAATTATCTTCCGCTTCAGGGACTTATTCAAACACACACTTTCTTTTCATAACTTTACCATCTTGTTGTGTAACTCTGTCAGGGTATACAGGTCACTGTCAACCTCCTCTTCCAGCCAGGAACAAATTCTTCCAAAGTTCCCCATCATTGCGGCATCTGCAGGACGCCCTCGCTTGTTGTCAAAGTTTACATTTAACCTGAAGCTCATCATGCATGAGATGTGATAACTTGTCTCTTCTAGATCATTACGTAGACAGGCGACCTTTCACCACTCCTCCCAAATCATCATCTCTGCTTTCACAAATATTGAGATTTATACAATGGTATTGTTCTTGCCTGAAAACCGGTGGAATACTCAAGTAACGCGACTTCCAAATCATAGTAGGTAGAAGAACTACTTTCGACTGATGATCACATCAGCTTCTTTCTAGGTGGTACTTTTGGTTGATCTTGAATATCAAGAAAACGTCTTCTGTAGTCATGATGAACCACAACCGTTCCAATCGGACTTTGTTTTGATAGGTCTGTGAAATAACTATATGTAAATCAAGAAATGAAATATAGATAAAACAATTTCATCCAAATTCAGTGGGAAAAATACTCTGTCTTCGGAACAATAATGTTAACACAACGTTCTAATTTTACTTTGGAATGCAGTTTTGGTTGTTCAATTCAAACAGGAATAAGATAGATACGTGAGTGTATTAAATCTGCGCAGAACATCCAAACCTTTCCTGTGCAAACTCTTATCAATTTCTTATCACAGAGTTTTCGGGCCTTTTTCCTTTACCTTTACTGGGCGTTCTTCGTGAAATTTTTTGTTACACAATGTACATACTTCACTCATGTTGCATTTTAATCTATTTTATTTTGTATTAAAAAAATATCGCATATATTGTATACTAGAACAAAAAATATTAGCTAAACAAAGGAAGACAATGTAAATGTTTCAAGTTAATAAAGTTTGTATAGCATTGTTATGGCATAGTTCCTATTAAAACGATTTGTAGCATCTCTCTACATATCATTTCATATCATTCTACATTTTGTTTTCCTACCATGGCAACCCGTATTTTATTTATTTTTATTTATTAACGTAAAATTGGGTTCCATAGAATACAATGGTTCTTCTCCCTACATCTCATAAAAAAGTCAAAGTAAAAGGAATATATTAAAATTATAATACTGTATCTATATACTAGAAAATATATATACAAGGAAATATATACAAGGTCAATTAAATTAAAAACATGAGCGAAGTTGATGCAAAATTTAATGAAGACAGCAAAATCCAATTAGGATAAGCGAGCCAGAGCTTTATCATGATAAAGATCATGTCTCACACACAAACTTATTCAAATTAATTTCTTCTGTCAGAATTCGGTAAATTATTAAAAAATTTTGCTTGGTCTTGAAACGTATGCTTATCTCCGTGTTTAATTCTAACTCCATCTTGGCTAAGTCGTGTGACTCGATTGTAGTGGACCGTTTCCAACTTCAAATATGTTGGCCAACCTTCAGAGTGTAGAGCATGATGGACAAGTTTCGCTGTGGAGAAATCAATATATTCGGCTATTGGCAACCAGTTAAGCGCCAGAACCTCATTCTTTGTCGCATACCTCCTATAGACATAACCAGCCGCGCACGTTTGTAGACGTTGAGGACGGTTCACCATGAACTGCGGGAGTTGACCGTATACAACGTTGCAGTAGTTTAGCTTTGATAGAATGAGGGCTTCAGCCAGTGATTTTCTTACTTTAAATGGTGTAAAACGCTTAAAGTTTTTGAGAGTCCTGAGGATACCACAAGACTTCAAGGTGCTATTGAGATGTTCCGTCCAACTCAATTTCTCATCAAAAATTACACCAAGTAACTTAACAGATTTTTCATGTGGAATTAATATTTTATCTGCTGTTCGCATCAAATAACCCCTGCCAATATAACTGGATTTTGAGAACGTTACAAACTTCAGTTGTTTGTGTTGTCACTGGACCAAGACGACAATGTTTTTACATTGTGTTTGAGGTCCTTGATAAGCGAAGGTATCTTTGTCGGTTTGGATGAACCATAAAGGGTTGTATCATCAGCATATTGAATTGTTTTGTTTTTTACAACAGTTTGGTATTTCAGCAACATACAAGTTAAACAGAATGGGACCAAGGATGCTTCATTGAGGCACACCAAAATAAATTGGCAAGCGCTTGGATGATTTGTCGTCTACCTGCACATAATGCCAACGGTGTGACAAGTCGCTCATTAGGATTTTGATGGTGTTGTTGCTGAAATTTAGGTTAATGAGCTTCTTCAGTAGAAGTTCATGATCAATTGTGTCAAACGCCTTTGAAAAATCAATTAAAACAGCAAGCGTTATTTCGTGACAGTTCATGGCTGAGCGAATATCATCGCGAAATTTAAGCAGAAACGTTGCAGTTGAATGGCTTTTCTGAAACCGGACTGGGTGCTATTGTAAATATTTTGAGCATTGATATGATCAAGCATTTGACTAAAAATTACCTTTTCGTAAACCTTCGACAACACTGGCAAGATTGAAATTGGTCTGTAGTCTTTCAGTTTCGAAGGGTGATCAAACTTGGGTACCGGACAAATACGTGCTATCTTCCAGTCATTTGGAAAGTGTTCGTGATCGATAGACGAGTTGATGATGTGTACCAAAGGTGATGTTATGTAGACCATTGCAGATTTAACAAACTTCATAGGGATTTGATCGAAGCCACTCAAACAATCATTTCGAAGACCAGAAAGTATTTTTCGCACTTCATGATAACTGACGTGTTTGATACGAAAAACAGTTTCCGCCTCGTGTTCGGGTAAATGGTTAAATATTGTTCTTTTGTCAAGAGGACGATTTGCCTTGTTGGTGATAGATGCAGCCAAAGTTGGATAAAATTTGTTTAATTCATCAGGATCTAGGTGGAGGCGACATTGTTGAGGTTTTAGGATTTTCCTAACTGTTCGCCATAGTTCTCTCGATTCCTTGGATGGTAAAGATTTTCGTACAAGATTACTTTTTGCTTTTCTCAGTGTTTTCTTGTATAAATTTAAATTTAGCTGTTCTGTAAGCGTCTCTTTCTCGGTCTCCAGCCTGACGAAGTTGGTTTAGTTCATTTCTCTTGGTAACCACAGCTTGATCGCGCATCCATGGAGCTGGAGGACGAGTGAACTTAGTCCTTCTTACAGGTGCATGTTCGTTGATACAGTCCAATAACAGTTCGTTAAACAATGATAATTTATCGTTTGGGTTATCAATTCCATATACGATACTAAACGGAATAGGAAATATGATCAATGAGGGTTGTATTGTTCCTTGTGGGATTGGTGATGTGCTGAGTTAAGTTGAAAGTTTTGAGGGTGTTGGAGTATAGTTCGTAGAATTTTGTGCCGGTATTAAAGACGATATTGAAATCTTCAGCGATTACTATAGTTTCATCCCATCGAGAGTATACTTCTGTCATTAAATTGTCGAATTTCTCACACCATTGTCTCTTTTCAGATTCATTCGAGATCGGTTGATATATGCAACCAACGAGGAAGGAAGAGTTCTTATTTTTGCCTTTTATTTCTATCCACTGGTGTTCAATTGATGCATCTATCATCGTAATGTCATTTTTTGTTTTGAAGGTTTGGTTTTCGAATACATAAATTCCCACACCTCCGCCTTTGGACACGAGGCGGTTATTGTACGCGAAATCATATCCAGGAATTTGAACGTAATTAATTTGAGTAATGTCATCTTTTAGCCACGTTTCTGTAACACATATAATATCAAATTTATAAAGTGAAAGCATCATTGAAAATTCGCTAAACGTCGATAGCAGACTTTTCAAATGCGCAATGGATGTATGGTTTCGATATTTATTGAGAAATTGGGTTGAGTCACAATTCAATGTTTGTCGGTCAATTTCAAGGGAATTATTGAGATCATTATGATTTGCAAATGGGAGTTCAAGATGAACACAATTTGTACAAGTCCACGGAGTTGGCGTTCTCGAATGCATAACTTGGCGGTTGAGGGTTGTACAGTTAGCGTGGGTGGTCATGGTACACTTAGTACAAACTAATCTCTTTTGGTTACAACGGACTGTTTTATTACAAACTGAGCATTTCGATAAACGATGGCGAGGTAAACCGGGACCTGGATTTATTTCTACATCACCATCTCTCAAAATAAGATTCAACGTTGAGCAATGGTTTCGCTGTAGTAAGAAACTCTCCCTTTTGACCATCTGATGTCACCCTTCTTTTGTGTAGCTAACGGTTTCGTGTCAAAACAATCAATGTTATTAATCGAAGAAACGTGAAAAGCAATTAACCACGATATAATTACTAACGGGATGAAAGTTGATATTTTTTTTTATCGCGGTGCGGTTTCTATATCCCATCGTGTAAGAGGCACGAGTGTTATGTGAATTAACAAAAGGTGAAACAATACTAAGGATGGAGGGTGGCAAATTAATCTCTAATTGGCCAAACGATTGCAAACGGATGTAAACCGCAAAAGGAAATTAATTGCCCGATAATAGGGAATAATTAGCCAAAACCTCAAAGAGCAGAAAACGCTTGACGAAAAAAATAAATAAAATAATACTAATGAAAAGTATGAAAGATGATGCATGAAAAAAATAGGTTTCCCACGCTCAAATCTTATTTTTCAGGATATGAGGCGGTCTCCTGGGGTTACAACCCAAGCTCCCGAAAATCATCAACAACCCGGAAAATGATTTGTTGTAGAAAACGAAAAACAAACAAAAAAAATTGGAAAGTGTGAATAATAATCAAACAATGGCAAGAAACAAACAGTGATGACTTTGATGAATGAAATGAGATGTGTAATAAAAGTTTAGAGATGAAATGCGAAAATTATAACTCACGAAACTCATCAATAACTGCGGCTCAAAAAACACCTCTTGTCACCCCAACGTAGGAGAAATTAGGACTTGTATCATTTGTTGTGACGTACATGGTACGTAGTTTTGATGTATGAGATTAAGCCATATAGTTTGTAAACCGGTTTAAATTGAATTTGGTTGATTTCACGGCGATTGATGTGTTCAACGATTGACTCTTCAGTGTATGAAATTTCACTGCCGTCCACACTTTCTTTATCCTTATCATCATGTTTCTTATTTTTCAAGTTGTTTCTATTCCAAAAGCAAACAATACGCAACGATGTTACATACCTTGTACGTCACAGGTCGCGTTATTATTATTATTATTAAAGTGAATATTTATACAGGATAAACTGTTCAGTACTAAATACTGCTATAATACCTGTAATACAAAATAAAAATATAAAAGCAAAAAGTTATTTATTTCTATATACTATTTAAAAGCGGGTATGCGGGTCATGTAACATCTTTGACCTCATGGATATAAGCACCCATGCCCTTTATGCACTGCTGCCACGGAGTTTAAAATGCAAAGTTAGTATCTTGCGTGGGTTAACTCACCACTGTTTTTCCTCTTCCTGAGGTTGGCGTTAGGAAAGGCATCCAGCTGTAAAAAACATCTGCTCCATTGAATCATCAAATGATTAAACCTACAAAGTTGTGGGGAATATCATCTGTTTAAACCTCGTCTAACTCATGCTAGCATGGAAAATAGATGTGAAAAATGTAAATGATGATGATGATGATGAAAAGAAATAATTAGGAGTTAAAATAAAAGGAATCTAATTTTGATATAAACTGCCTTAACGACTCTTCCCTCCTTGTATCAACGGGGAGCTTGTTATAAATGTGTGCACCCATAAAGTAGAAAGATTTTAGTGCATACTTATAAGTTTAACTTCGGTAGTTTTATTAGAGAGTTTTTGTTTCTTGTTTCCTTTTCTTTTATACCAAAGAGGTTTGAACCGAGGTTAAATATGTAAACGTCGTGAAAATTTTAATGGCAGATAAAACACGAGACTTTCTTCGTTGTTTTAGAGGATTAGACATGGCGACTTTAAAAGCAACTAATCATATTATTTTTTACATTCGGTTTTGAGTCATTGTAATAAAGTATGCATAAGAACTTGGGAATCCCTTTAACCTTTTATTTACACGTTTACTTTTGTATATATTTTGAACGACAAAAACTTCCTCTTTCTTTTGTAAAGAGAACACCAATGTGGATAAAGCGAAGTAGCGAGAAAAGTTGTGAAGTTTTTATTTTTTGTATAATGGTTCAAACCAACGAAGCCTTGAACTATTAAAAATTGATCAGCATGAAATTCTCTTTCCAATGACATATAATACCTATGATTTTGGTGATATAAAGATTTTGGTACATGGCACAATGTCAACCAATTTGAACTTTGCCCAAAAAGGATCTTTCAAAAAGGGACAACGACAAGGTCAAATTGATGGGTCTTTTTTTGGGACATATTATATATTTTTCGTCGAACCCCAGCAGCTGGGGATAGAAGACGTAAGTTTCCGGGTCATACCATAATTCCACTCCACTATTAAGCAACAGACTATAAATTTTACAAAACAACAATTGACAGATGGAGTTCATGTCTTAGTCCCATGCCTTACCGTCTGGTGGTGCACTTCGTTAAGAAGTTAAACTCCCACACAGAAGTGCAATATCATTCGCATCAAGTAAAATTTGGATGCAATTGGAACCAGATAGACCAGAAATGCGGCGTTGCTCTCGGTTAGAGCAGTGATTAGGAATTTTGGTAGGTGTACTTTACACTGGTGTTAGGGTACTTTGAAAGTTTTTTCTCTGCACAATGTAGAACATAGTCCATTAAGAGAATAACAACAATAACAAAATTTTATTTTCCAAAAACAACAAATATACACATTTTCTCTCTTAAATATAATATAATGTTTTTAAATATAAAGGATTGATTTTTCAAAGAAAGAAAATATAAATATTTATCATTTGGATGGTGTCATTCAATAAACTAACTAGGCAAAGGAATGACACCTTTTTAAAATAAAGAATTAAGCGAGAGAGCATGTTTTCAAAAGCAATTCGAGTAAAAAATGCATTAGAAAAATAATCTAATTTATTAATTAAACTAGCAGAAATAATATAGCGAAAAATATCCACAACTATAAATATATTAAAATAAATTAAAACTGAGATGTATGTTCGGATAGGGCAATAATTATTAATAAGGTGTTATTTGTACGATGATATTATATTTTGAGAATGTAATGAATATGATGGGTGATTCTTTACCACTTTGTGTGCAACCAACATAAGTTTTAAAGAAAGAAGTTGTATGTAAAAAAGAAAAGAAAAAGATGCTGCACATTCGTATTCAAGTGCCTCCCATGACAAAGTATGTGAAAATTTCACTAATTATTTCAAGGTTGTTTCTGGTAGAATCGAAACACGTAATCAAGGAATATCTGTCAATCTACCAAAAGTAAAACTGGAAGTAGCAAAGAAAGGTTTTTATTTCATGGGCGGCTTATTTTCAAAAATAGACTTAAGATTATTTAGTTTAACCTTTATTTATTTTTTTATCAATGTGCCTATCCATGAGTTTTGTAGCGCTACTTAATCATTTTCCTATCTATTTTGTTCTACAGTGTTCGTTTGATTCAATTAATTACATTTTTTTCAAATATATAATATTTGTACATAAATATTTTATATGATAACCTTGATCCCAGTTTTATGTCATCACGCAGTGAGATCGAGATTGTCAATGTGATTAATTATCTTAATTATCTTCATATTCTTCCTATAGCCTTTATTTTATCCAACAGGTTTGATTTCAATTCTTCGTATGTCACAACAAAGTTAGCCTTCTCATGAATTTATTAAATTATGTTTATATTTGACTTGTATGTATATATATAGCTATAATTTTTAACTAATTTTTACTGGCATTTTACCTAAGCAGGACTCCATTGACAATAGTATTTTCATTTTATATGTATATAACTGACGGATTATCCTGTATAAATCTTCGTGAATAATAATAATAATGTTTTATGGGCGCTGAGGTATCCGTATATAAAGCTTTAGGAATTTTAACTAGAATGTTATTACTGATTCTAATGGCTAGGACTTTAAACAACAGGTCATGATTTATCCAATCATAAGCAGCTTTTAAGTCAATGAAACAACAGTATGTTCCACTTGATGCTACTTTTAAAGATGAAAATATTATCAGATATGTAGATCTTTTGCTCAAAACTCAAATTGATTATTTAGAAGAATTGGCTCATATACTTTCATCATTCTCCCACTGATGAAGGAACAGAGATTTTTTGACCATGTTGACATGATTGAAATTCCTCTAATAGTGGTTTGGATCGTTACTGGAACATTTGGATGGATATAAGCACGTTATATGAGATGATGGATGAAAGACTTATCATCATTTTTTTACTTCAACTGTTCAGAAATAATGTTGTCTGTACCATTGCACTTTCAGTTTTAATTTTCTGAATAGTATTTGACACTTCATCAAATGTAGGAACTGGGGTGTCAATCTATAGGTGGTGGTAGTATGTGGGGAAATAGGTCAGGCTGCGACATTTAGTTATGGATGAGATCCAATGAACAGTGAGGAGAAAAACCTTACCTTTAAATATATCAACAGGTTGTTTAATGATGGCATCAGGATTCTCATGAGCAACGTCTTCAATGCTCATCCCGCCCTGTGAGCTGGCAATCAGAACGGGACCCTGAAAAGACATATCATCGTTTTAGATATAAACAAACAAGTCTACCACGATTTCAGATAAATACAATGTAACTAATTCAACAGTTTGTTTTAAATTGCGATTTTTCGGTGTTGAAATTTGGAGTAAAAATACCAATTCTAATGTGTATTCCATGCCAGATGTATGAAAGAGAAACGTCATACGTTTTGTGAACAAGCCATATGTATTTAGATTACCTTGGAAGCACGATCCAGCATGATGGCAAAGTAGTATTCACGGCGCGGGTACAATCTTTCAACTATGAAAACCTTTACAAAAAAGAAGAAAGAGACAGATGGGTTTACGTTTTATTGAGAATAGCTTCTAGTACACTAAGGAGACATTGAAAAGAAAAAGCTACAGTAAAAAAGAAATGATTGTAATAGTAATAACAAAAATGAAAAATTATATAGCTTTCAAAAGCTACTCGGGTAATTCCATATGAAATGTAGCTTTTGAGCCAAAATTCATCAACATTGAAGATGGTGGGTGTCAGGTCTAGCTTTTTTAAAATTGATTTCATATGGAATTACCCATTACACCATCATCTACGCCTCATCATCACAACTGTTGTGTAAACTCTTAACATAACCACTAAGCTGATTATGTTACGACGGGATAAACAGATACATACCTCATTGCAAGGTCGTCCAGCTTCACCAGTTTGTATTGTGTAAAGTTTTTGACCTAACATTTGTGAAGCAATGTCTCGAACTTCTTCTGCGCTGCGGTCAAAAGAATAACCTTAATATTCATGGAAAAATTTTGAGCCAATATTGATAAATATCATTTTGTCAGACACATTGTATGCATAATTATACAAACACAAGAAAACTGCACAGTTATTCTCTATTTACAATTTAGTATACACAGTGGGCCAAAGGGTGGACATTGTGGAAAAATGAAGTTTCCGTGACAATATATATAAATTCAAATAACAAATTAGTTCAACAACAAAAAAATTAGCTTGATAACTGCCTTCAAAAAAATGTTACAGATCCTCTACCTCAAAGATTGGAAAATTTAATAAATTGGGTCGATTTTTTGGGAAAAATACCACCTAAGATCCCTAAAATATAGTCTGGTCAAATTAAGGTTTGACATTAAAAAAAATATATAGAAGCTGAATTTTGTTTTATTTGCAGCCTAACATTATGTAGGTTAACATATCCAGAGGCTCAATCATGGCGAATTGGGGAAATAGTTTTCTGATGGTTGGAGTTTAAGAGTAATGTGAGAGTATAAATGCCAGGTTGGTAACTGGCACGGGATAACTCACCTCACGTGTAGATGGAGCACTTTAGCCTTGATTGGCAATCTTTTTAGAGATGGTGTCTCAATAATAATTACTCGGATGTAGGGAATGGCGCCCCACATTTAGTATCAGCTATCGAAAGAACTATTATGACGTCCACTAACCGCACCAGGGTTTCAGCCCCTGCTTTTTCAGTTCACAATTCGAACCTTGTTTCTCATAAAACGTATGACCAGGTGCCTCTCAACTCCTCAGAGCGAGGTACCTGTGAAGAGGGAGAGACAGGAACTGCAAGTGCAAAAGGCCTACCATCTACAGCACTTTCAACTCACGAACTTTATCAAAAAATAGAAAAAAACAAGAACTTCTGCTCTGCTCAAAGCAAAACAAAATTGATATCTTGAGCATACAGTAACATAGGTACTATCATCCGTATACTACCCTGAAATATACCAACCTTGACAGCTACCAACTTATCACTGCTTCAGCTACTAAAAACACCCAAAACTCCACTGTAGGTGGGGTCGGTATATTCTCTCCTAATGCTTCTGGAAACTTGTTATCTGCTGAAAAAATATCTGAACGAATCATCATTGCAGAATTCAATAGTAACCCTCGAACAACCTTCATTGCATGTCATTGCCCAACAAATGTAAGTGATGGTGGGGTCCGGGTGTGATGAGCTTCCGGGTGGGATGGGCTCGTTAGCGTTGCCAGCAGCTATCCTAGGAGAAGGAAATCTCTGATTTCAAAACCAGGAGAGACAGGGCTCTTTAGTCATGGCAGACAACCTGTCTAGTGGAAACCTACACAAACAATTGAAACCCAGAAGCGTCTGTGCAGTATCTGTCGGCTCCCTTGTTCTGTGCCAAGAGAGCCTGTGACATTCAGGGCTGGGCATTGTGGTCGACTGGAGCATAAAGAATATGGAACATCCACCCTGTTAAGCAGCAATATGAAGGTTAGACCAGTATAAAGTAATGTTATGCAGTATCCCTATTTGGGGTTCCGTTGGAAACGGGTGAATCACTGATTAGATAATGATACTTGGCACATTTGTGAGATGGTGTCTATTGGAAAAACACCCAGATCCTAGCCGACTAGGTTGATGTAAGGAAGGGCATCCAATCGTAAAAATCTTTACGACTAGGAGGGTACACCAGCAACCCCAGACTGTTGTAACAGAAGTGAACAGGGATCCACTACAGCAGCCTCGGACTGTAGTGGAACATGCGAACAGAGGACCAAAAGATAAAACAACTCTAAAGCTTTGTTGCTTAAATGTTGGTAAAATGAGAAAAAGAGCTAGTGAAATATTGGAAATAATGTAGAGGCGTAATGTTGACATATGTTGTGTAGAAGAGTCACGTTGGCGTGGAGCGTCATGCCGCATGATCTCAGGAAAATGCTCAAGATACAAATTCTACTGGTCTGGTAACGACTCTGGTCATGGTGGAGTTGGTATTCTACTAAAAGAAAAACTTGCTAGTCAAGTAGTCTCTGTCTCACAAATTGATCACAGATTAATGTCCATACGTATCCTACTAGGGAAAGTCATCTTAAATATAAATTCTGTCTATGCTCCACAAACAGGACTACCTAACGAAGAAAAGGACGAGTTCTACATAAAGCTGTCAAATGAAATCACAAAAATCCCTACTGATGAGATACTAATAGTTGCTGGTGACCTAAATGGCCATGTCGGTAAAGAGTGTAATGGTTTTGATGGTACTCATGGGAATAACGGATATGGAGTACGCAACAATGACAGTGTTAGGTTACTTGACATGTGTGTAGCTACTGAGCTAGTTGTAGTTAATACTTTCTTCCAGAAGCCAGACAAGAAACTCGTAACATACAGCTCTGGACAGCAAAAGTCCCAGATAGATTACTTGTGAGAAAGACTGACCTAAGACTCATAAAAAACATCAATGTAGTAAACTCAAAAGCATGTATCTCCCAGCACAAGCCACTCTTATGCTCAATTGCAATCAGAACAAAGTTTAAAAGAGCTTGTAATACGACAATACGACGTAAGATCTGGAAACTGAATGATGACACAATCAAAGACAATCAAAGATACTATAAATCAACACCATAACCAAGAGGAAAATCATGTTGGTGAACTTTTGGAGTCTTAGGTCCAACCTAAGTGAACATTTCAATATCAAAGTTAGTGTACACCAGGGCTCAGTTCTCAGCCCACTTCTTTTTGCCATGGTCATGGAAGCACTGTCACGAGATTTCCACATCAGCTGCCCATGGGAGCTGCTTTATGCAGACAATCTTGTCATCTCTGCTGACTCTATTGAAGAACTACTCCGACGATTTCAGTCGTCGAAAGAAAATCTTGCTTCAAAAGGCTTAAAAGTAAATATGAAAAAGACAAAAGTGCTGTTTAGTAGACATGATGTGGCTTCACAAAAAATAAATCAAGATTTCCCTGTGGAGTTTGTAATGCCGGTGTTGGCAGAAATTCGATCCTCTGCAATACATGCAAACATTGGATTCACCATAAATGTACCAATATCAAAGTGCTAAGAGAGGAGCCCTCTTTCAAATGCAAAAAATGCAGAGGTGAAGTCATGCCAATAGGTGATGAAGGACCTAAAAAGTTAAAATCAAAGGTGAGACACTGGATGTTGTAAAATCACTCTGCTACCTTGGAGACACAATTAACCAATCTGGTGACTGCTTTGACTCTACAACAGTTAAAGTCAACAAATCATGGAACAGTTTTAGAGAACTATTGCCTGTCCTTACCAACAGAAGTATATCGCTCCATCCACCAAAGAGGCTATGTGTATTGTGCATGTGTCAGAACTGTCCTACTATATGCTTCAGAAACCTGGCCATTAAAGAATGTTAACCTACATCGACTAGAACGGAATGAAAACTCGATGATCCGCTGGATATGTTCTGTTAAGTTATGTGAAGATCCATATCCATAACGCAATACGCCAATTTGCTGTTGAGGGACACGTCGCGAAGGATGGTCAAAAGAAGCGTTGGGTTCACAACATCAATTGTGACGTAAAAGGTCTTCAACTGAATGCTGACCTTGCGCAAGATAGATCCATGTGGAGAAAAAAGATTCAACATCACTATGATATTGTCCAACCCCCAAACACGGGGAACCATGGACGTTAAACCGAAGAGTAAGAGTAAGTAAGATGAAAACCTAGTTGATGACTTCTACTCCGATCTGAAAAGAGTCACTGAAAGTGTCCCTGCACACAATTTTCTTGTCATTACAGGTGACTTCAATGGCCAGCTAGGACCAGATAATGCTCTATTCACCTATAATAAGACTACAAACCGAAACGATAAAAAACTAACTGACTTCTCTGAGGAGTTTCAGTTCTTTATTACCAACACAAGATTCATGAAACATCCAAACCGACTCTGGTCATTTCAACATCCAGCTGGATCTCGTTCGCAAATTGACTACATCCTACATCCTCCATCCTACTCTATCCTGCGCCAACCCAGACTGAATACGTTTCTCAACAAGATCTTTCTTCACAACCTGGCTCCATGTTGTCCGTGGCCTGCCTCTGCCACACTTACCATCTAAAACTAAATCTCTACACTTCTTAACCCAGTTATTATCATTCATTCTCTCAACATGACCAAACCATCTAACCCGACGCCTTTGCAAAGATTTTCTAACACTTTCTAGTCCACAGCGTTCTCAAATGATTTGATTTGATTTTTAACTCATTTGAAGGCTTCCTATCCTTCAATGTCACATTTGACATCCATCTAATCATTCTCATGTCATTACGCTCTAGTCTGTTTAGTTCAACAGTTCTAACTCCCCATGTCTCCCCACTATATAGAAAAATATTCCTTACACAAGCATCATACACCCTTCCTTTTGTGCGAAGAGATATTACTCTAGAAGTTAGGAGAGGTAAAAGTTCTCTAAACTTTTTCCACCCAGATCTAATTCGAGTTATACAACTTTGTTCTGCGCCACCTCCTGTACTAATCATGTCACCCAAATAAAAAAAGCCATCCTTTTGTCTCTAAAAAGGCATCACCTATTGGCACAGATTCTACTGGCTGTCCAGTTGCTAAGGTAATATCACCAGTACACACCCTACACACATAGTCAACCACTGAGGTAAGTCGACCCTTTATACCACTACACTTCTTATAGACCCAATGATCACAATATTTGCCATGTATTGAGTTATTACCAACACCCTTACTACATACAGAGCATGGCCATCTACCTGAAGCAATAGGTGCTGAAATGCCAACTCCACTGACCATAACTTTTGTCTTACCCATGTTAACTCTAAGCCCTTTTGACTCTATACCTTTCTTCCAAGTAGCAAATTTCGCAGTTAACTCTCCTAGACTATCTGAAATAAGCACAAGATCATCGGCATACAATAATTCCCATGGACACCCTACTCTAAACTCCTGAGATAAAGCCTCCAAAACCATGATAAAGAGTAACGGGCTAAGAACAGATCCATGATGAACACCAACCTTAACACCAAATTCCTTGCTATATGATCCATTCACTCTGACATGACTTCTGGCATTTTCATACATAGACATAACTGACACTATCCATTCATCGACTCTTAACCTTCGCATCGCCCACCAGAATACTTCACGTGGTACTATGTCAAAAGCTTTCTCTAGATCAACAAATGCAAAATATAACCTCTTATTCATTTGCAGATATTTCTCCTGCAACTGCCTGACTATAAAAATTGCATCAATAGTTCCCCGTCTAGGCATAAATCCAAACTGCATATCATCAATATTCACCCTATCTCTAATAAATCTTGTTAATATCCTTTCTAATACTTTCATAACTTGGTCTAACATTTTCAGCCCTCTGTAATTACTTCTCTCCAGGGCATCACCTTTACCTTTACAGCAGTTTACTATAGAACTAATTTCCCAGTCTGCAGGGACTACACCTTGACTGACAATAACATTTACAAGCTCAGTGATGATGTCAATACCATCCCCACCAGATGCCTTCAGCATTTCAGAAACAAAACCTGATGGACCAGCAGCTTTACCATCTTTCATCTTACTAAGAGCCGATTCAACCCAATCCTTTTCTATTCTGACAGCAGGACCCTCAATTGGACTAACTCGTGACAAAAGACTGCAGTCCCATTCAAACTCCTCATTTAGTAATTTACTAAAATAACTTTCCCAGGTCAATTTTTTAGCACTATCATCAAAAGCTAAATCTCCGATGTCATTTCTCACACACTTTTCTCCAATGATATCCTGATTTGTCTTACTCATTGTTATGTACTCGTTCACACAGATAACACACATAAACTACGAACGTTGTTTACAGTTGAAACTCTTTTATCAAAAAGAACTCAATATTATACAGCGGCGTTCAACACGTGTGCGTCGATGTATTTTGCCGAACACAACAAAGTTGACATTTGAGCAATGTCTATATATATGTAACACTCATCTGCTTTGCAATTTTAAAAACTTTGTTTTTCTGATCCTCTCTACCTAGCAAATTGGAAATCTTTCTTCCTCTGCCCTTTTCTTTGCTGTATAAACTTCTAACTTTGCTGTACGCTTTGCTTCTAAATATGGCTCTTTATTCCCACCGGCCTTCCATTCTTTCCATAACCTTCTTTTCTCCTTAATAGCCTTATCAACAACATAATTCCACCACCAAGTCTCCCGTCTCCTGATAGGGCCCTTAGTCCATCCACATACACTATTAGAGGCATCTAAGAGGCTGCCTTTCAACTTAGACCATATACCTTCAACATCAGTCTTCATTTCTACTCTCTCCAAGTTTTGTTTAAAACTGGTACAAAAACTATCCCTTACTGCAGAGTCTTTTAATTTCCAAATTTTTCTTCTAGGAACAAAAGTCCTTTTCCTCTCAGTTCCTGACTTAATGCTCAAGTCACATACAACCAACCTATGCTGACTAGACTAACACATTCCTCTCCTGCGATAACCTTTACATTCCTAAGTAGATTCCGATCTGACTTCCTGATAAGGATATAATCAATCTGGGTACTTGAATTGCCTGATTGAAAGGTCACTAGTCTGCTATTCCTTTTCTTAAACACAGTATTACCTACCAACATATCCATAGCTTCACTAAACTCTAAAATTCTTTCACCTTCAGTGTTTCTAGTTCCATACCCATAACCTCCATGTATACCTTCGTACCCTCTAGGTGTACTTCCAACATGTCCATTAAAGTCACCAGCTACTAACACTATCTCCTTTTCTCCTAACTTTGATACTACCGCTAAAAAACCATCATAAAAAGCATCTTTAAGACTATCATCCAAACCACACTGGGGTGCATAAACAGAAACTACTGAAACTACATTCTTACCCACTATTAACTTGATAATAATTATCCTGTCATTAACCCTATCTATATCTATCACTTTATCAATCCACTTTTCAGCTAAGAATATCTCTACTCCTCCTGTCCCTTCCTTATTTCCCACCCAAAAAAACTTGTATAAACTCTCTTTGCCTGTAATCATCCTTGTAGATGCTCCTTTCCATCTAACTTCCTGTATGCAACATAAATCAATATGCCTTCTACTAATTGTTTCAACCACTTCTCCTGACCTCTTATGAAGACTACCTACATTAAGCGTCCCAACTCAAAAATTGACTTTCTCATCTACACTACTACGATTTTGATGCAATAACTTGTTGACGGTCGAGTGATGCTTACACCTTACACCATCACTACCGTGCGCGACACCTTTACATGAAGTTCGGGTCCCGTTTACGCAGTTGTGTTTAAAATTTTGTTGTACCATCATGTGTGTTGGAGCGGGGTTTTTATGAACTGGATGCCGTTCCTAACGTTCAACCTGATTTGTAGATCAGGAAACTAGCTGTTTTTATCGTGACACCATCACTAGGGAGATTACCAACCAAGGCTAAAAGAGCTCTCCCTACCCTTTCCTACTTAAAAGTAGAGGTTTTATCTCAGAGTTCCCTTCTCCTAGACAGGTTATTAACCAAAGCTAAAGACTCCCATCAAGCCTAAGCAGTTTAACATCATACTTAGGACAAAGCAGTTTAATGTCATACTCAGGACATTAAACTTTTGCTAAACAGAATTGTCCCAGCCCTCGATCCTCTCCTGTGCAAGAACCAGAATGGATTTAGAAGAGGCAGGTCGACTATCGCACAAATACTATCAAATAGTCGCATACTAGAAGAGATGAGGAAATTTAACAAAGATGTCACCATATGCTTTGTTGACTTTCGCAAGGCATTCAACTCAATCAACAGAAATCTGATGTTCAAAATCCTCCAACTCTATGGGATATCTTTTAGAATTGTTGAGGCCATAAGAACTCTTTACATAAACACCAGTGGCAAAATTATATCACTAGATGGTGAGACTGATTCTTTTGAAGTGAAGGCAGGAGTTTTGGACACCCTTTCCTATTCATTGTTGTTCTAGACTACATATTGTGTATTTCCCTAGATAACATGGAAGAAAAAGGGCTCCTTCTGAAACCTCATCAAAGTAGTCGCCGCCCTGCACAGTACCTGACTAATCTTGATTTTGCTGATGATCTTGGAATCATCTCAAAATCCATAAATGATGCAGAATCTCTCCTAAAATTGCTTGAGCAAGCTGCAAATCAGGTCTCCACTGCGATGAGAGTAAAGCAGAATATCTCTCAACCTCCCCTGAAGTGTTTGAGTTAAAATCACTTAATGGGTTCTCCATCAAAAGGGTAGAAGATTTCAAATATCTTGGGGCTCACATCAAAGACTCGGAGAAAGACTTCAACATCCGCAAACTCTTGCATGGGATGCATCCCCTCCTCTTTAAAGCTCCAAACATTCCAAACTGTAATTGAACCTGTCCTCTTGTATGGATCGGAAACTTGGACCTTGTCTGTTCGCCTCGAAAGGCGACTAGATGGAGTCTACACAAATCTGCTCAGAAGAAACCAAAATATCAGCAGGAAATCACATGCCACATTAGAAACCTTATATTATGGAAGCCTGAGCCATATCAGCAAATATCGCTCCAACTAAAACAAAAACGTCTCCACTTTGCTGGCCACTATTACCGTGCCGAAAACGAGATTATCTTTCTAATGATATATTTCATGACTATATTTGGTGAACATCAATTCTTGGCCCAGTAGGACCCCAGTGACGTACAGCAAATGAGCATATTACAAATGAAGATAAACACTAATTTTATATATATACTATCATTAAATTATCAAATCTTAATAGATAATCATTCATAGATATTCCATGTATACACCTCAATATACAGACTATTTTACTGTTTTTTCAAATTTGGCTAACTTATCGGATATACCCTCTTAAACTCCAACCATCACTCAAAGATTTCCATGATTGAGCCTCTGGATATGTTAATCTACAAAATATTATGCTACAAATAAAACAAAATCCAGCTTCTATATATTTTTTTAAGGTTCACCCTAATTCAGAGCTAATTTGACCAGACAAATAGTGGTATATAGCTAGTTATACATATTGTTTGTATTGTGATTAAAAAATGTTTTTTCTTTGTTGACATGTTTCAGCAATGGGAAGGCCCATTAAATTATAAACTGAAAAAAATTGTCATCGTTAGAAAATTATATAGTGATATTTTTTATTTTCATTTTTAATAGAAGCTTCTTAGAACATGTTTTATATATTAACAAATAATCTTAACATCTTATTAACATCTATTATATTTTTATCCGCGTTGCGCTCGCACATTTAAACACGGGAGCACGCTATCGCGCTGGTAAACATGTATTTTTCATTTTGTTCAGTTCAGTTGTTATTTAACAGTTCAGTTTATAATGATAACAAATAATTGTTTTAATGTTCAATATTTAGTATATATAAAGCTAAAAAAACAAAAAGAGAAAAGTTCAGCTCATTCAAATTCCTCCCTAGTAAGTACTCTCACTTAAACACGTTGTTTCGTACATTACTTATTTTGTTTTTGTTGATCAAATCTTAAACATCCTTCTTTACGAAATTACAATGCAACTACTTCACATATTCAAATTATCTAATTTGTAAAAATCTCAATCGTGAAAAATACAATACATAACAAATGTCATGGCTGGATATTTTTGTCCAAATTAATAATCACTGCTTGTACCCAAAGGTGACATTTTATGCTAGAAAATAGTGCGTTGGGGCAACAGTTTCTTTAAGTCGTCAAATGTGTGTCCCCTTAAAACGTTTGACGTTTTCATACACTGTGATTTTGCCTTCAAAACTACTCTAAATCTTTACAAGTGGTTACTATTTGTAATTTCTTTCGTTTGTCAAAGTTTTATAATTTTTAACAATGTAATATAGAATTTATAGGTCTTAGAATTTGTGTATATCCAGCATTATTCCGCGGTTGCAAATTTCCTGCGTTTTGGCGACAGCACATTTAGTGGTCTATTTGGGGCAATTTTAAAGTGACAACATGGCGTCAGATCGGACGTTTTCACGAACTGACCGAGGTAAATATACACTTGAAGAAAAAGATGCTTTAGGCAAACTTTGTAAAAGTTACATAAATGAATATGAATTGTCGGTTACTGAAAACTCCCAAAGAGTGAACTTTAGTGACAAAAGAAGAAAACATGTTAAAACATTGCCACGTGGATTCATCCCCCCCCCATTTATTAGATTTGGAGAGCAACACCCCCCCCCCCCCCCCCCCCACACACACACACTTTATTAAGACCCCCCCCCCCAGTTATAAGATCTGGAGGAAAATTCCCCCTCCCCCTTTTATCCCTCCCCCACCTGTATTAAGCACCTGAGAGTACATCGCCCATTGCAGCCTTTATCTTTGTTGCAGCCGCATCAAATAACTTCTTGGCAAATTGTAAAGACACGATTACTTTCATCATATTTCCATCCGCATTCCTTTGGATCCGGAAGATTTTGTTGGGATACATGTAACTGACTCCAGCAATAACCAGCTTGATAAACTCCCCTTTTTGTATGTTGCAGTAATGCATCCGATGTTGGAGGAATTACTTCTAAACTTCGACCTTTGCTCGCAAATGAAACCTTTCTTGTTTGGTCTAACGTGTTTGTACGGTCATATATCAGAGATGACAAACTTTTCAATTGCTGGAAAAGCCTTACTACAATTTGTCAATGATGGTCGGTCGGAAAGCATAACAAACGTGGATGTTATCGATTCGAATTGACACCAAGTATTCCATGCGACTTTTTTGCCTCTACCCGCAAAAAAGGATACTTGGTCACACCCTGTGAATGCGTGGGAAAAAGACAAAGATTTACTCTTAGCGTCTCCAAGATGTGCACAAATTGAATGAACCGGTATCACCTGCTGATTTTTTCCAACCCCAAATAATAGCCACAGCTCAGACAGCTCTATACTAAAAAACATTGTTACGGCTATAACAAGAACGTCAATATCAATTGTGTGAATCATAACTTTTTTAGTCAAACTTGCATTCTTTGCATGCAATAGCATCCTTGTATCGGTTTCCTCATGATTGCATGAAGGAGACAAACAGGATAAATCGTTCCAGAACTGTTGGAAATGGCCGTTTCATCGACTGTGGATACAACAATACCATCTGACAACCTTGATCACTTCTTCGGAGAGAAATCGAAACAGTTCTTGCTTGTTCTCATCCAAATGCAAAGCATACCGTAACATACCTTACAACATGAGCCTATCTATGGTCATGGTCAAGGCTGCCCTGAAGCTAAATTTAAGTGATGCTGATAGCAAAATTTACCTTGTTTTTGGCGTGCAGATGACTTCAACGAGTGTTCCACATATTCATCCCAGACTATGTAGATTCGCTTGCACTTTCCTAGATGACTTGCAATGTGAGGTACAAAATTTCGATCAGCGTAATCATATTAGCAATGGCAGCACCAACAACTATAATACAGTCAACCATAACGTCATCTTGCCAACGTCAACAATGTTTTTATCCACCAAACAACGAACAAGATCAGATATTGTACCAGACCTTAAGCATCCGTTCTTTGAGATGGGAGGTGGATAGATGTTATTTTCTTCGCGAGAGAATTCATCTATATCTCGGTCTCTCACTTGGCAGGCAATTTTTTTAATGTTGTTATCTCGTCTTTCTGGGAGGTTGTATTCCTTTTCGCCGGTTGGTTGAATATGTACAGCTTATTTTGTTTGATTGGGTCAAATAAACTTTTCTTCTTTGCCTTTAAAGCAGTCACTAGAGAAATCACGAAACTGCTTCTCACCAATTACTTCAACTTTTTGCAATACGTCAACGGCACCATCTGTTGCAATATTTCATGAGTCAAGTGCCATCAAATCGTTTGATGCCTCTATAAATGGATTTCCAGCTTCCTCGAATGCTGCTATCAAGCTGATTACGTGCTTTGACAACCTTCTTTGCATGGTTGCAAATCATCAGTCCATTTTTAGATATTGATATTTTATTAAAGTTTGTTCCAATGATATATAACAATGACTATTTAAGAGCAAAATATTTTTTCCTATGGAGACCAATTCTGGTCTGTAAAATACAAAAAGTCTGTAAAAGGTGAGTCTCAGACTTAAAATGATCACCTAAGCTTCTACCATGCAAAGGTTGTTGCTTGTACCTCAATTTGCACAATTCTGTCCATATTTTTTACATATGACTGCACTATAATCAAGTCAGTCAAAAGAAATCTTTTATCCACATAAAAACATAAAATCCGGGCTTATATTATTCCAAACCAGTTTTGAAGGGGTCTATAGGAAATTATAACCTGAGGAATTTTTACATCTAGAAAAAGAAACAAAAGAACCTGTCGCTTAAGGTCATTAGTGATATTACATACAAAATGTTTTTACCTAAGTCTTTCATCATCATCTGTGACACATCAACTTTTCATTATCATGAAATACTATGTAGTGATTTAAAACAAAAAATAATTTTAAGCAAACTTATATGTTGATATTTTTTTATGATTTAAACAATACCTACTTGACTTATTTTCCTTCTTCTCCCTAAGAAAACTTAAAAAATATACTTTGTTTACCTAGTACCATATTTAATTGTTTTTCTTGGGGTATAAAAATGAACAGAAGTTTCTTTGATGGCATTTTTGATGGAAAATTTGACATATTTGGCAAAATAGTATCTAATCTAAAAATAGTCAGGGAAATTTGTATATTTTCTTCAAGTGCAAAAGTCAGGGAGAAAAGTATAAAATGTAAGAAAAGGTCAGGAAAGGTTTCCATTTCTACCTTGTATGGATCCTGTAAATAAAAGACCCTAAATTTGCTTTTGTTTTTTGTGTGAGTAATTGATTGCACAGCTTTGTATTTTTCAATGAGCTTTAATAATCTAATTTTATATACCTTACGACTTTTGTTGCTGTAAATTTAGGTTATGTAAATTGAATTGACAACGATGCGTTTGTTCCAGACCATGAAACATTAGAATCGGAGTCAGGTAGTGATAAAGAAGGTAAACTACTTTTTATATAATTTAAAAACCATAAAGGGATTCCCAAGTTCTCATACATATTTAACATATATAAATAAAAATCTAAAAAAAAAAGAATAGAATTTGTCCCAAACATAACAAATAACAACCAAACTAGTAATTCTGTTTTTTAAATTGTTGTTGTTCAGTGCGACGCTTTCTCTTTGACCTTCTTCCCGTGATGTTTATTTCTAACTAGGGTTCCGACCTCATTGTCCGTATAAGGCGAAAAAGTGAGGTAATCATTTGTTGTGACGTACATGGTACGTAGTTTTGATGTATGAGATTAAGCCGTATAGTTTGTAAGCCGGTTTCTGCATATATTTGTTGTAAAAGCGCTACAACTACTTTCACATGATGAAAAACAGCTTTTATAAACGAGCACTAACTGGTAAGAGAACGAGTCATGGCCCAGTCTGCACTGAAACAAAAGACGATATCATTGAGCGATCGAGAGAATATTCACGTCTTCGCGCAATTTGATTTGTTTTTTCTTCTGTTTTGTGGTCAATGTTAAACGAAATGTTGTTTGTCCATGAGTTGCAATTTGTTTCTTACTTTTTTTAAGTCTTCAATTGTTTAACCTGAAATATATTGTAAATTTTTAACATTTTGGTGCTTCAATATTTATTTTTAAGGGTACAAATTTTGCTTCATTTTTATTGCTCCCTCCCCATCTCTCCTACTTCCGCCTCTTCAATTCAAAATTTTCCATATAGTCCCATGATGTAACAACTTCAGAATCTCCGCCATCATCCTAATCTTTAAAGGTAACATAAACTCCACTAGGTTCTGGAAATTCCTCCCTTATCTTCGTGACGAACAGACTGCTATTATTTGTCGTACGTAACGACCAAGCTTTATTTAGATAAGCCAGCTAAACTGGCAATATGCTGCGTATCGATACGATCTGAAATAAAATATCTAATGCAAATTTTAATATCTAATTCTTCTATTTTTTGAAATATACAGATTCTCATAACAAAATTACTTGATTTATAATTTCTTAAATGAAATGCAAACAGGGGTATGTTATCTCTAGGAGGAAGCCAGACCCCCTCTCTGTCATTCAGACCTACCATGCATGTCCACAATACATATCGATTTAGACATACAGGGGCAAAAGATTTGTGCTGTGTAAAGAGATGTCTGGAATTTAAATTGAATACATTTAAACTTGTTTTCTGGATGAGCTAAATTATGCATAATGTGTGAAAACACCTGGGAAGTCATAAAGAAAAAATAGTCAGAACAATTTTCTGATATAACAACGAAGCAAATCACAACAAAGTTAGTAAACAGATAAATATTTATAGTAATGCCATCATTAAATTGAATTTGGTTGATTTCACGGATTCCACATTTTGATGTGTTCAACGATTGACTCTTCAATGTTTAAAATTTCACTGCCGTCCACACTTTCTTTATCCTAATCATCATGTTTCTTATTTTTCCGTGAATTTTTTTTTGTTTTGCTCAAAGCGATAAGGTTGAACAGACATTTCTATTCCAAAAGCAAACAATACGCAACAATATTACATACCTTGTACGTCACAGGTCGTGTTATACCAAAGAGGTTTGAACCAAGGTTTAAAAAAGTAAACATCGTGAAAATTTTAATGGCGGATAAAACACAAGACTTTCTTCGTTGTTTTAGAGGATTAGAGATAGCGACTTTAAAAACAAGTTATTGTATTACTTTTTTCATTCAGTTTTGAGTTATTGTAATAAAGTATGTATGAGAACTTGGGGATCCCTTTAAGAAAATTTAAAAATTGTAAGTATAATTAAGGATCTGGTTTTTAACATGTTCTTTGGAATATTAAGTTGAGATATAAACTGTTTGTAAAAAGTATAGTATATAAAGACTATTTTGCAGCAAAAAACTATGTTTAGTACTGTTCTCGCACATGTTCTTTTGTTTAATAAATATTTTTCCTAATTTAGCTCGTAAAGAGATATGTAATGCAGTTTGCTGACAAACACAAAATTTTGTTTGCTAATGTGCGAACACGTATTATTAACGACAGAGCTACAAGAAAAAGAAAAGAACAGGCTTCTCTGAAAAAAAAACAAGAAGATATTTTAACAGAATAAATCACATCCAAGAAATAGAATTTAAAAACCTTAAAAAAAATTTCAAGTCTGTTTGCTATTGCCAGCACCATATTTATGAAGTTTACAAGTTACTTGTTTGAGAAAAACAAAAGAAAATTGAAATTTTTTTTAAGGTTTTGGTTTTTCGAAGGCTTATCACATATCAGATCGATTTTTTGAAAAAGTAAAAGGCGATTTGTAGCCTAACAAGATCACCAAAGATGGTAGCAACAGTTACAGCGGTTCAAGAATAAAGCAAACATATGTTTATTTGGCACACAAGAGTATGTTAAAAAGATCGGGATATCTAAATTTACAAAAGTCAAAATTTTAAACGATTTTCAAAGTCAATTAGAGACTGACAGAGTTCGTAACTAACCTGGAAAGTTTTAGCAAAAGTCATAAAATCGATTTGCAGACAATTTCTATAGTTGGAATCTCCACTGTGAAATTGACTTGATAATTAATCAAGAGAAGCAAAATTTATATATAAAACTGAAGAAAAACTTTCGAAAATCGTATCTGGATTTGTTTCCTGTTAAAACTAATGCATTCATTTTAAGAACAATAAGAATAGCATAAGTCGCATGTGTATCATTAAAATGAGATTTTCAACGTAAACATCACTTAGCAAAAAAAAACCTGAATAAATGTTTATCAAGTAACAAATACAATAGTGAGAAGCTATAAAGTCATTTATGAACGAATTTGGATAATTTGATCATCAAGTTGACAGAAAAGCATTTTTAAACATCCTGCGCCGGGCCGAATTGGTGCTCGCCAGTCTCCCTACTTTATCATACAAGGATTATAACATTCACAAGCTTCTTTAACTCAATCCGCCCATGTTTTTAAGGCATGCCTTGTTAAATTTGTGAAAAGCCAATCTTTAATAAATTAAATCGTTCTTAGGATCAAAACAATTTTAAAAGGAGCATTAAATTTTTTACTAATAAAGTGTTTAATACAAAACATCCAGCAAAATATTATTAAAATATTAAACTTTTTGACAAAACAATTTTTGAAAATAAGATATATTAACATTTCATTTTTTGTAACACTTTTCACGAGTACAAACTTGAAAATCAGTCCTGTTAAAGGTGTCTACCAAATATAATATTTAGCAAAAAAGAAGCAGTTGGTGTTAAACTTACAAATGTTTATGAAGTCGTTATGTTCAATTTGGTCCTAGGAACTTATTTTTCTTGTTACTGAATTTAAACTTGAGGAAATAAGGAAGTCAACTGCCCACATGTTTACAAAGGCTGTCTATCTGTTAAATTTTAGATTTTATAGTGTGAGCATTATTTTAGCAGGCCCCTACCAGATATATAGTCTTTAGCTATATAAATGTGCAATAAAGTTCCATGAGATCAGTTAAGAAAAGTATTTACGTGAATTGATTGTTGGTCTAAGAGACAATACATATTATATCGAAAGTATTAAAAAATAAAATATAGATTGATTTAGAAAACAATCATATATTTTTGTCGACTTTAGGTTAAAGTAAGAAATAAAAATTGTTAAGTTGACATGGTAGTGATATATTTTTGTTTTAAGTCAATGTTTTGTATGTTTTTTGGAAAAGAGCTTTTTAAAATAGCTACAACATCTATATATAACAACATTTTGGGGGTTCGCCGTTAATGTAGTAAAAAAAGGAGAAAAACAGGATTTATAAAATGTTGACCTAATATAAAAAAATAACTATTGTCGACTTAAGGTGACAAAACGGGTAACAAAATATAATAAGTTAAATGACAAACTTTCAGATTCCACTTACGAGAATACAATTTTCACACCACCCTTCAACCCGCTATCAAAATGCCCTTTCCCTCGCCCACCTGCCAACACTTGAGCTTTGATGACAAAGTCATTGTTACCTGAAGTCAAAACATCAAGTTTAAAAGATATAAAAAATATAATGAAAGAAGGAAAAACAAATGAATAATCGTAAAAATTATCTTATTAAAAAAATTGATTGTCTCGAAATCATCATTATTTAGAAATAAAAAGACAGATGAATTAACGTAACCAATCCTATTTGCGACATCCAGAGCTTCTTCTGGCGTCCTGGCCACCCCACCACGTGGCACATTTACGCCTGCCTCTCGTAAAATGTCAATGGCAATGTATTCATGGACTGAAAGCTTTCGATGCTGCTGTCTAGTTAGAGGCTCGTTGTGGTGGAAAGTTGTTGGCAGAGTGGAAAGGTACTAAATATAAAAAAACACATCTGTAAAAATTTATTAAACGTGAAAAACTGAATGCAACATCCCTTCAAATATGCCTTTAAAAGTATACAAATTTACAAAACCTTTTTCAAAAACAGATAGCAGGCCCTGAAATAAATATTATAAGCTCATCGGTCACGTTGACCGCCGTACTCTTAGATCTTATCGGTCATCGAAGTTCGCTGTCGGTCAAAATTGATCGACATAAGTAATGTTTCTATCGGACAATTTAACACATGCATTTGTCTTCCAAACAATAATCTCTCACTTTGGGAAAAGACAGAGGAAATTAACTAAATACTGAGGTTGAACGGGATAAATAGCATTCTACTGTTTCACGTATATTTTAGCTAGTTTAGTAAGACCGCTGCAGTGCTCCAATTAATTGTTCAAAAGTGATTCGCAAATTTTTGCGAGGCCATGTGCATTTAAAATTAATTCATTGTTCCTTGCCGCATTTTTATGCCTCCTTGTAATGTGTTTGTTAATCACTACTCAAACTGTTGCCGGCTCTCTCTCCACATGCTACCATTCAATGCAGGCCTGTCTTTATAAGGCACGCGATCGCGCTCGCGCACCTCCACACGCGCCTCAATGAGTTGACGTGCAAAATAAATCGCGCCCCTCGTTCCCCTTACTAAGCAAAATAAATTAACGTGATTTCCAGTTTTTTAGACATTGTAAGTCGCTAAAGTCAGTTCTTCCTCCAACGTATTATATAAATATAATTTTAATTTCGATAAATTTCGTTATCAATTATTAACTGTATCCAAAAAGTCAATCATAGAAAAAAGGAAGAAAACCGACAGACATGTTTACGCGCGATGCTACAGGTTTTTAAAAGTTCCATTGGAAGATAAAAAGATCAAGCCACAAAAAAAAACATTCAGTTTTGTTTACAAAACCAACGAAAAGACAATTTAACAAAACGCATAAACAAACATCCGTTTTTAAAGGTTATTAACTTCACGCTTTTTCCAAACTTTGCAGTCGTATTTCAACTTGTCAAAGCTGTATTTCGCTATGCAACGTGCAAGTATGTTCTGTGACATTTAATAGCATTAAAACTCTTAATTTCGTGACGTAACATGATAGAAATTCAAAAGATAAAACATGTTGACAATAAATCAACAAATGAAACAGTTTGCGCATCTTTCGACGTAACAACTTTAGCCATACAGAAGGATCATAACAATGTTGTAAACTACGTCACTAAACAACAATCATTGCATGTTTTTAATGGTCATTCAAATGAATGTGAATGTAAATTTGTTTAAGTTTTTGTTTAATTTAATAATTTTGAGATTTTCGGAGCGTTTACGTTTATGTTCTGTACGAAATATGGGGAAAATTAGTCACACGCCTTACGCGAAGAAAATAATTTGAGGAAAGCTTTTAAACGCATGCCTCAGGAGATTAAGGCATGTGTGGAGGCGTGCGCGTGCGATCGCACGCCTCATATGAGAAAGCCTGTATTATGTATCAAGTTTTTTCAATTCACTGTTTTAAACTAAACAACGCGAGCGCATTAGGAGTGCATTTCATTTAAAATCTGGGCGCCGTCACGCGTTGTCTAAACTATTAAATTATCGATAGCGGTTGCTAACGTTTTAGTTACACGAGTGGGCCGATTAATTAAAAGAAAAATATTATGAGCAAGAAGCATGTTAAAAAAGATCTAGTTTTAGGGAAATTGTTATTCCTCAGATGTTTCAGTATGTTAAAATCGCCGGCTATATAAAATAAAATAAAATAATGACAAAAGGTTACTATATAGACAGACAGTAAGATATGTTTTTATGTTAAACAATCATGAAGTCAACTTGGCTAGAACAGTTAATAAAATTAATAATCACGCGCCTGAACTCGGAAAATAATAAAAATCACGCACCTTGGAAATCTGAGGGGGAAAAATAAATAGCGCACCTCGATGAGTTGAAAAGTTCCGAAACTCTTACAGACAGGCCTGTCAATGCCCTGACGTATAAAATGCGACCGACCGATTTGGCGGTGACCTGAATGTCTCCATGGACCAGAGTCACCTGTAACCATCTCTACTATTACAGTGGAGAAGGCCAGTCCAGAGGCTAAACCAAACCGCGGAAAACATCTATACTGTGGGTGAATGCGCACAAACACTGGGTCAGATAAATCTGCAGCTCGTTGGAGCGTTCTACTTTCAGGCAAACTCAAGTATGTAATGAAATACAGAAACAAAATGAGAAAAGTTATATTTTGTAAATCTTTGCTAACTTCGACCAATCATGCTGGATTCAATGAAATTAAGTTCGTCTCAGCATTTCATGAACAGAGAAATTATTATGACGTACGTCATATAATTAAAACGTTTAAGTTCTTTGTTGTCCTTTCAATTTATTTTTGGAAATTTTCCCCTCTGTAGGCATGCTTTATCCGCATTATTTAATATTCAATTTAAGAAAATATGTTATATGAGCTTCTTTCCAATGTGCTGATTGCATTATGCCATTCCAGCATTGGTCCGCCCTCTGTCGCAGTGAAAAAGTAGTTTGTTTGATTTTTTTGTTTTTTTTTTATTGTTGTTGTTGCTCAGAAAAAGGCCTTAAAGGCCACTTGAATGTAAAGAGCTAAAAAAGTTACAGGGAAAGTTACGCAGTTTTATGATATCGATGAACATTTGATTTGAACAGTTGTAGGTTATAGACAGATGGAAAGCATTTAGGAGTTCCAAAGTCTGGATGTTCGCGGGAAAAAACTGTTCTTATAGAAATCCCTGTGACTGTTTGGAACATAAACAGTCCATTGATGAGAAGATAACGAAAACCTAGTTGTACGGTGAAAAGGAGAAGGTGTAAGAGATGATAGTTCGCTTGAACAACGTCCATAAAAAAAACTTGTAGAAAAGACAAAGAGAAGCTACGTTTCGGCGGTGTGATAGGGAGTCCAGTTTCGAAGATAAGTTTGTGCCGATTGCGTTGCAAACATGCCGTTGAACACGGTCTAACAAGTTCAAGCAATTCGCAGGAGCACCTGCCCAAATGTGGCAGCTATATTCCAATCCAAGGACGTATTGACGATTTGTACAGGTAAAGTATGCACTAAGGGGTGAGGTAACTCATTTCTCATAAAAGAGAACCAACCTTCATAGCAGCATGATTCTGCAATGGTTTCATTGTATGAACGCCATGAGAGATCGCTTGTAAACATGAGACCAAGAAGGCAAAATGAATTGTTTTCAGGCAAATGAGAACCATTCATTAAAATTTGAAGTAAATAAGCTTGCTTAAAATGATTAATGGAAAGAAGACTAGTTTTAAATGGATTGAAATTAACCAGCCAATTCTTACCCCATTCAACTACCGTATTGAGATCTTTATTGAAAACAGAGGCCAAATTAACCTTATCACAATCATCTGATTTATCAAGACAGGAATACAATGTGGAATCATCAGCGTAAATAATGGTTTTGGATGATAAATTGTCTGGGAGATCGTTTATGTAGAGTAGGAACAGGGTTGGTCCGAGAACTGATCCTTGGGGAACACCAGCATTGATGGAAAAAGTGGAAGATGAATGACCACTAAGAACAACCTTGAGTCTACGGTTGGAAAGGAAGGAAGAGATAATTTTGAAAAAGGAACCTTTTAAACCATATGCTTTGAGTTTATGCAATAGACCCAGATGCCAGACTTAATCAAATGCCTTGGAGATGTCAAGAGCAACTGCTTGCGCTTCACCAGAAACATTAAGGGCACGATAAAAACGTTCAGTTGTAACTGTCAAAACATCAGCAGTGGAACGACCAGAACAAAACCCGTACTGGGAGTCATAAAACAAATAAATAAATAAATTCCATTAAGGTCTGGTTAAGTAAAGTCTTAAAAACTTTGCTTAAAATGGAAATTAGACTAATTGGTCTATAATTGCAAGGATTAGAATGGTCACCATAATCTTTAAAAATTGGAACAACGGAGGCAAATTTCCAGGATGAAGGAAAACAAGATTCATCCAAACACTTTTTGTAAACAGCACACAAAACAGGAGATAACTCAGTAGAACACCTCTGAAGAACAATTACAGGAATTCCATCAGGTCCTGTAGCTTTAGTGGAATCCATTTTGGAAATTATCTTGGAAACGTTATCCGGAGATATAACGCAATCCTGTAAAGTCTGGTCAGTTTTGGAGGTGAAATATGGGAGATCGTGTCCAGAATCATCGAGGGTAGAATGAGAACTGAAGAGTTTAGCAAATAGTTCAACTTTATCCTTAGATAAATTAATGACTTCAGGACCATTGAATAGTGGAGGCACAGATGATTTAGAATTGGAATTGCCCCGGACATTTTTAATGATACGCCAAAATTTACATGAACCTATTTTGTTTGAATTGATATGATCTTTAGTTCTTTCAGCAAAAACAGTTTTTGCTTTACGAACAACATATTTACAGTTATTGCGAGAGACAATAAACAATTTTCTGTTAAGATCAGTCGGATGACGTCGTTAGCAATGAAAGATGTGATTACGATGGGCTATGGCTGCAGCACATGCTGGTGAAAACCAAGACGAAGAATGAGGTTTTATCTGATAGTTATGTATCGTCTAGGATCTATACTTTAGTGTAGTGACTGGTCCCTTTAGGGATGCATAACTTGTGACACGCCAGGTCATTAGAGGGTTAGGATGTAGACACAGCATGCTCAGATTTCTATAACTGAAACCATGTTTTTCTTTTTCTTTCTAAATGCGTACGTCATAGAAATACGTTGGCATACGGAAAATACCAATTCAGGTACGTCATCGTACGTTTTGCAAACTTATCAGCAAAAAATATGTGATTTGTTGCAAAAACAATCTACTTGGTGTTGGTTTAAAAAAACCGCTATGAACAAAACACCAAAAGGTAAAACTAAAAAATCATATTAACCATACATAACAGGTCTAACGTTGATAACAGATGAATATTTTTTATCTGAAGCTTATTATCCTGTATAAATATTTTAAAATAATAATATATAATAAAAGTGAAAAACATCTAGCGTAGGCAAAAAACACGTAGCAAACGTTCCTATACCAAGGTTCCTATACCGAGAGGGTACTCAAAACCGTTTGAATTTTAGTTCAAATAAAAAGTTTGCAAAAAAGTCATCGGTAAACGTATAATGCACGTATATGTTGATCACTCGCGTAACCATGCATGTTTTGTAGACTGGTTTTCAGTCTTCTCATTTCCGCGTACGTTTTAGCGTACCCACTCGCCGGTACATACACCAACATTGGTATTCGCGTAAGTGTTTTTTTCCATACACCAGATGTTTTTAACTTTTATGTATGGGGAATAAGATTTTTTTCTGGTTTTATAGACGTATTTCTATGACGTATGCATTTAGAAAAAAAAGGAAAAAACGTGGTTTTAGTTATAAAAATCTGAGCATGCTGTGTCTACATCCTAACCCCCTAATGACCTGGCGTGTCAAAGAAGCCGTCATATTGCAGTAACCATTTGGAACTATGCCACAAGTTACTCATCCCTAAAGGGACCAGTCAATATACTAGATGTGTAGTTCGAGTTATCGGGATTGTACTGTATTAAGATAAGACATATATGTTCTTAAAGTTAATATTAAATCATGCAGATAAAGCATGTCTACGGAGGGGAAAATCTCCAAAAATAAGGGTAACAAAGAACTTAGCTATGTGATTAACGTTTAAATTTATACGACGTACATCATAATAATTTCTCTGTTTGTGATATGCTGAAACGAACTCATTTCCACTGAAACCAGCATGGTTGATTGAAGTTATTGAAGATTACAAAATATAATATTTCTCATTTTGTTTCTATATTTCACCACTCAAGCTCGCCTGAAAGTAGAGCGCTTGAACCCTCCAACAATCTGCAGACTTATCTGACCCAGCTTTGGTGCGCATTCACCCGCAGTATAGATGTTTTCCGCGGTTTGGTTTAGCCTCTGGGCTGGCCTTCTCCACTGTAATAGTAGAGATGGTTTCAGGTGACTCTGGTCCATGGAGACATTCTGGTCACCACCAAATCGATCGGTCGCATTTTATACGTCAGGGCATTGAATATTAGCATGTGGAGAGAGAGCTGGCAACAGCTTGGTAGTGATTAACAAACACATTGCAAAGAGACATAAAAATGCGGCAAGTGACAATGAATTAATTTTAAATGCACATGGCCTCGCAAAAATTTGCGAATCACTTTTGAACAACTAATTGGAACACTGCAGCGGGAGTCTACTAGACTAGCTATATAACCCGTTAAAATTGCACTCATTAGTTCTATGAGAAAGAACAACTGTGTTAGCCTGTCTTAATGTAGGCCAAATGACAAATTATGTAACGTGCAAAACATAAAAATATGTCTACGCGAAAACGTATGCGAAAAAGTAAAAATCGTATTTGCGTATGCAACAATTTTAAATCTTACATTTTACGTTACATAACAAACCTTTTGAAACGTTTAATTGGTAACGTTAACTTTCCTGAAAATGAAAACAAACATAGTTTTCTCCACCTTACATGTAAAGTGATAAAATATAATATAAATCAATAATGATGTGGTCAACGTTGAAGAAAAAAGTCATCGCTCGTGAAAATTAAAGGACGTAAGCGCTTAATCACTCGCAATATTCGATGATGGTGTGTGCCAGCACGTGCGAGTGCGATCGCACGCCATTCCTGACAAAGCTGTAACAATACTTAATAAAAAAAACAGCCGGATAAAAAATTTAAAAATAAATATATATATAATTAACAATTACATTTTCATTTTTCATATGCAAATAAAAGAACAAAATAAAATAACTTTCTTTTAAAAGAACAAAAGGTCTATATTTCAAACATGGGTCATTCCATATGAAATCACCAAATTTTTTAAAAGTTCCCATGGGTACCACCTCAGATTTGCTTCAAATTTTGACCACATACAGATATCATGGAGAAAACACAACCCTGAAAATTTCAGTTCAATTGACCAATCCGTTCAAAAGCTATGTTTGAATCAGTTTTGCACGAAAGTAGCAAAATTTGGGTGTCGCGAGCAGACAGTAGGTTTTTTTATATTCAACGGCCCATAACTTTGCAAATAAAAAAGATAAGCACATGATTTTTTGTATACCAATAGTTTTTCACCCAAATAACACATTTTTGGGGCTGATTTTGGCTTTTCCCAAATGGTTATGGAGTTAATGTGCTTCAAAGTTGCTAAATATTGCAAATTTTGGGGGTCTTTTCAAACTTTGACGCGCTACAGCTCCGCAACTACAGGCAAACTGTTACAACGCTTTGTTACTTTTCTTTACTTGGAGTAACCACTTGTGGTAAAAATAAAAAATAAGCATTAAAAGTGACTTAAACACTTGCAGCAGCCTGTTGAAAAATGACTTTTTTGAAAAAGATCAAAAGTTACATTCACTTAGTGAGTCTAGGAAATAGTGTAAACAGTTGAAAAATATTATGAAATTTTGCATTTTGGAGGTTCTATATATAGTCCATCATTATACAAAAATAAAAGACCTATACTCTTAGTTAACACCCAAATTGAACCCTTTGACTGAGATGCATTTGTGGCTTAAAATATAGACAAAAAAAATTGCATCAAATCTTGAGAAAGCGACAATAAAGAAGTAAAAAGTCTTCAAAACAAAAATGTATATTAGTGATAAACAAAAGTAATAACATAAAAGTTGTTCCTCATTGACACATAACTCATAGTACTGTCATAATCAGCCTTAGCAAGATTATAATCACAAGCGCTTCTACCTTTAACAGATGGAGCACTTATTAGACATATTACTTTGTCAAACGGAACCCAACACTGACTTTGTTCATCGTTTATCCATTGTAAATTTAATTCATTTCTATTCTTTCCATCAAGCATAAGCCCTATGAACCATTCATCATCGCAAAGCATGCAATGTATTTACCAGGTTGAAAATTTGTTGTTTCTTTTCACAACAAGTTAATGTCTGTAATTTAGTTTATGAGTGTCATAGATGTTATCACTGGATACTCTTCGTAATATCAATTTTTATCCATCTGGTACAAAGCAATGATAGCTTCTTGTGCCTGGTACAGTACACATCCCTTCATATCGTTTATGGAGGTTGAAAGAAGCTGCATGGTTACTAAAATCATCACTTGACAGATAAAATATGTTTACACCTGTTATGTTGTTTTTAGCCCATGTAAACAGCTCATGTGGTGTGAGTATCTGATTTGTAACTGTTGCTCGTAGACTAGCTTTCCTTGCTTCTTGTTTTAAAGTGCCTCCTATTTCATCACACACACTTTTCCATGGGACGTAGTAAAGAAGTGATGCTCAGCACTTAAGTTGTGATCTTTCAGGTGGTACATCAGGTTTATAAGAGATTTAAAATTTTTAAAAAGACTTAAAAAGTGACGCTGCACCATCACTGAAGTACTTTACTCCATTAATTGTGGGAAGTTTGGCTTTGATCATATAAAGTAACTTAGTAAGGAAACAGTGAACTGCTGTTTGGTCATGTTGAAGGTCAGAAATGACACAGTAGCAATCACATTTGAGTTAATCATGTTGGTCTTTGTAATAAATAGCGAACAGGTGTAAAGTTGCTTGATCGTTTTGCCAGTAAAACCCTTGTACTGCATCTTGTACAAGAAAACTATAGTTTTCTGCAAAATCCATGAGAATAAGGCATGTGTCACGGTCGATGGTTGTTTTAACTCCTGAAAAATAAGAAGATTTTGTTTCTTTGATAAAGTGATGGTGACAAATGTTGTACAAAGTCTAACATGTAGCTTCAATGAATTCAATGATGCTGGATTGAAATGTGATAAGAGCTGTGTTCGGCCAGTTGAAACCCATTGTTTGTAAATAATGTCACCATATAATATCATGATATGGATATTTAGCAATAAAACTATTTTCTAAAAATAAACTTCAACACACTTGATAACTTTTTAACTATAAATAAAAGTAACATAATAAGTATAAAACGCACATTATTACTATTTTACAGGAAAAAATGTATCCTTGTCAAAGGGTTCAATTTGGGTGTTAACTAAGAGTATTGGTCTTTTATTTTTGTGTAATGATAGACTATATATAGAACTTCCAACATGCAAAATTTCATAAAATTTTTCAACTGTTTACACTATTTTCTAGGCTCACTGAGTGAATGTAACTTTTGATCTTTTTCAAAAAATCATTTTTTAACAGGCTGCTGCAAGTATTTAAGTCACTTTTAATGCTTATTTTTTATTTTTACCACAAGTAGTTACCCCAAGTAAAGAAAAGTAACAAAGCTTTGTAACAGTTTGCCTGTAGTTGGGGAGCTGTAGCGCGTCAAAGCTTGAAAATACCCCCTAAAATTTGCAATATTTAGCAACTTTGAAGCACATTAACTCCATTACCATTTGAGAACAGCCACAAAAATGGGTTATTTGGGTGAAAAACTATTGGTATACAAAAAATCAGGTGATCATCTATTTTATTTGCAAAGTTATGGGCTGTTGAATATCAAAAAAATCTACTGTCTGCTCGCGACACTCAAATTTTGCTAATTTTGTGCAAAACTGATTCAACCATAACTTTTAAACGGATTGGTCAATTGAAATGAAATTTTCAGGGTTGTGTTTTCTCCATATTATCTGTATGTGGTCAAAATTTGAAGCAAATCTGAGGTGGTACCCATGGGACCATTCGGTGAATTGATATGGAATGACCCACATCGATCTTCTTGGTTTTCCTCAGAGAAAGGGGTTTCCTTTTATAAGATAAAAGTTCTTATTGGCCTTTGACACTCCGTCATCGTTGGACGAATCTTTAAACCTCTGTGGAACTGTGCTCAACACAAAGTTAATAATGGTAGAACTTAGCTTCGATAACAAGACCGAAAAAACACACAAAGGAAAACATCAACCTGGATGCATTAATTCAATAATGTTACTGATTATTTTTTATTTTATTTTTTATAAAAAGGGCACTTTCAAAAGACTTTGTGGCACAAAAACATCAACGGAATTTCAACGCAACCAAAGGAAAAAAGCTGAATAAAACTGTCCTTTCCTAACATTGTAATATACAGGACACCAAATAAAACACAAAATATCTACAAGCTAATATATAAACTCAAGAAATGTTGATTGTTTACAAAATTAAGTTCCAAATGCAATAAAGTGCTACAGATACCATTGATACAAAAAATATTGTATAACATCAAAAACGTTAACAGAAATAGCCATGTAGATCCAGCGTAAAACCATAATTGGGCCATTAAGCCTTGTGTCCACTGAAGGCGGTAGAACTAATCTCTATTTCTGAAAAGTGACAGAATCTATCGCTATAAATTTAGGTCATCGCTTTGTTCTAGAACTATCGCTATAGCGCATCCACTAAAATGATATGGACACGGAATAACTTTAACTAACAGCTTTTAATAAAATCAAAAATATTTCCATCATCACTTATCATCTGGGACCAATGGCCCGGGATCGATTCTCGCTATATACAAAAAAAAAAATGTTCAAAACAAGAATTACTTGAGCGCGCGGCACCTTTGGGAAGTGCCTGAAAAACTCACCACGGGTTAACCAAAGCCTTGTGAGGGAAATTTGGTAGACTAATGGTCGAATAATAAGTTACAAAAATGTACTTTCCAACAGTGGACCCCAGTGGAAATAACTACATCAGTTTCTCGTGGTCTGGGTTTTCTGGATTATCCACTTAAAATATGAATCATTGTTATTGTAAGTTAGTGAGATATTAATAAGCAGGGAGTCCAAATAACATGCTTTATATCAACAAACATATATATTTCTCCGTTTTATCTCACCATGGCTTTGCTAAAGCATCATAGCAACATTTAGAATTTAACCCCTCACTCTTTTCAAAATATAGTGGCAGTAGTGACAAATCAAGCAGCACCTAAATATCTATGTTTCATATGTCATTATTTCTGGAGATCTCTTCAAATTTACAGACCACATATGTCTGGGGTTAATAGAATACGAGAACAACTAATCATAGCTTTGTACGCTCTGAATCTCTATTTTACGGTAATATGGCAGAACCGTTGCTAGGACTTGAATACATAGGTATATGTTTTGAACCCATTACCTGTCTTATGTCCTACCATTGTTCCCCGGAAGACCCTACAATAGTAAGTAGGCAATGCATCTGCTGTTTAATGTGTTTCATCAGTTGGTAAATAGTTCCGACACTGAATTATAAACTGATGCTAAAGTCTAGCATGGTGCTTTTTAGTCTGTGATATTATATTAGCTATTAGGGGGAATAATAGAGTCTTCAAAATTTATCTTCAGCACGAAGAAAAACGGCAAAATCCACCTTTTCTTCGTTTATTGGCGTAAACGTCAAAATCCAAAATACATTCATACTTAAACCTTACCAAAATAAAAGCGCACCCCTAGGTCTGAGAAAAGGAAAACTGGCACCTGGGAAATGATCTCGGTTTAAATTAAACCAACAAAAGTCCAATAATATTATATTAATATTTAAGAAATGCGTTTACTTATGGGTTCGGTAAAGAGTATCCCTACCGTTCTATTCTTTAAAACGTTAATATCAGGTTTACTTTTACAGCTTGTACTTAATTTTCGCAACGAACATCTAACAGCAGCAGCCATGTTGAAACCCCGTTTGTTTTCGTTTTGAATGAAGTCGAAAACATTACAAAGACTGAATAGACCTTATTCCCGATAGCAACGACATTATGGATAGGCCGTATTATCTGCAAAGCATTCTGGGAACTCGGTATATGATATCAAAACAAATCGTAGCGATTGCTTGTTGATGGTTGGTGTTCTGCTGTGTTTGGTTTAATTCCTGCTTTAAAAGAAGATTATTATCTGTCATTATTAAGAAGATGGGTATTAACGATCGCTGTGCAGTTGGAACATGCAAGAATGCTAGAAAATATAAAGATAAATACGTGATTAAGCCACATATCTCTGCGTATAATAACAGTTTAGAACTCAAGTTTTGGAGGTGTACTGATCCGAAACTCTATCCAAAGTGGACAGTAGCTTGCAACCGAAAAAACTTCAAGTTTGGTAAAAACAATTATGTCTGTTCCAACAACTTTCAATATGGGAAGCCAACCTTATTGAGTCCTGTTCCAACTCTGTTTTTGAAGGGCTATAATGATGATATAGAAACAACACCAAAGAGGAAAGCCCCTATGTCAAGAGAGTTTGTTACTCCCAAAATGAAGCGTCAGAAGATCACTAAGGTTGATATTCTACACCAAAATCAAGGAGAAACATCATCCACACATACTATAGTAGTGCCACCCACTGGCAACCTGTCAGATCATAGTTTTACCAGTGTTGGTGATAACACTTTGGATACTAATACTGTGTTATTTCCAGCTGACAACTCAATTTCTTCACCATCTAATATTTCAACTAATGTATCATTGTTTTCCCTACCACCATTTAATTTTGCACCGCCAACATCTATTGTCACACCGATATCCAACTTCAAGCTGAAAAACAACCCACCAATATTAAGTAGAAGAATGTCGTGGAAACTTATCGAAGGTAATAATCGTTGGGTTAAATTTTACACGGGATGTCCCACTGCAAAATTATTTATGTTTGTTGTTGATCATGTTTGACCGAAGCATAAAAAAGTCCAGTATTTCAGAGGAGCTCAGTCTTATAAGGAAACACCGAAGAAATATCAGCTGAGCCCTGTAAAAACATTATGTCAAAAGAAGCCTGGTCCATCTCGGAGTCTCACTTTGGAGGATGAAATTTTGATGACCCTAATGAGAATCAGATTAGATGCCCCAGAAGAAGATCTCGCATTCAGATTTCAGATTTCGCAAAGTTATGTTTCAAAAATCATTACCACCTTGATATCATTTCCGGGACTTGAGCTTCAACCCTTCATTTACTGGCCTACTCCTGATGAGACTTTGTCATATAAGCATCCTCATTTTGATGGTACTTTCAACAAATGTGAAGGAATAGGTGATTGTACTGAGCAATGGCTTCAACATTCAAAAAATACTGGGGCACAGTACCAATCCTATAGCACATATAAGAGCACCAATACAGTGAAGAAATTAGTATTTTGTACAAAGGCTGGATCTATTTCGTATATGTCTCCTGGATATGGCGGATTAGCTACTGATCGATATATAGTTGAAGATACCAATATCTCATCTAAGTTTACACCTGGTTTCATGGCGATGTTTGACAAAGGCTTCAACGTACAAGATTTGTTTTTATCAAAGCAAGTTAAATGTGAGATACCACCCTTCCTTCGATCAAAAAGGAGTTTCACGAGATCAGAAGTATACCACAGAAAAAGGATTGCCAGAGCTAGAATTCACATTGAACGAGTAATGGGTCGACTCAAAGAATTCAGACTTCTAGAACACTCTCTGCCAATTAACATGATTGATATGTGCGACCATATTTGGACCATTGCAGCAGCCATTGTGAACCTCCAACCTCCTCTCGTAAAAGTCTTGAAATTATAAAAAGAGACATGGGCTTATCACATACAAAAATGACTAAAATAGTTGATCAAATATATGGAATGAATAGTTGTACTGATTTGTAAATTTGTAAAGAAATAAAAATTCGGAGAATTTTAATTCCTAGAATTGCAATCATAGTCATAAGAAGAGATATATATATATATTTATCTTATATATTACAATAGTATTATTATATATATGAGCGTTATAGTGATGACCTCCTTCATTCCTCAAAATTTTATAACAGAAATAAAAACTAATCGATTTTAGCAAAAATCTCAAATTTTACATTGAAACATTTTTGACTACGCTCATATATACATATATAATACCTTTATGCTGTCCATGTCTGGATTTTTAATCCTAGGCATGCTGATGAGCTCTGATATTGAGCGAAACAGCCTTCGTATTTCTAGCACTATAAGCAATTGTATGTTGAGCTATTATTTTAATAGAGTTACCAAACAATTGTTGGTGTTTTTGGTTAGTTACTACAGTAAGTAAACTTTTTGTGTGTTGATTTCATCTTTTTTTAAATATCTGAACCGAGCATAGTGTTCATAATCATTGCCATATAAAAATGTCAAAAAATTAAAGAACTGTTAGAAGTCTCAAAGAAATTGTAGTAAAGTCCTATTTGTAATTTCAAAATTCAAGATGATATCGCTATCTGGAATAAGGGTCTATGTAAGATTTCACAAGCTCTACGTGTTACAAGAATACAAAAAAATAAAATAAAAATATGATATTATATAATATATATCACTTTGTCTTTTTCAGTAAATTCAGTTCTTCTTGGACTTGTTGTTCTTCTGATTTTTGCAAAACTTTGTCTACAATATCTCTTATTACAATGTCGGCAATGTGATTATTACGAATATTGTGACTAAACATTTCAGGGAGTACATGCAGATTAAAAAAGTCCACTAATAATGGCACGGAGCATTCTTTATATGCTGGATCACGTGTGATACGGATTATACATGACTCTTTCTGTAAAAATACTACAAAATCAGCATATTCGACTCCAACAACATACATTTGGTGTTGTACTTGGGTATGGTAGTAGTGGCTCGGTTTGATGAAATACTTTGATTTTTCAGAAGAATACGTGATACATGAATTTGCAGATAGTACATATTCAGATAAGGTAGAATCACGGTGAGAAAATGGGCATTTAATTTCCAGAGTCCCAGAGCCACAACAAGAACAGTTTATATAGCCATCAACACTAGCACCTAACATAGGAAGATTAGGATCCAATCTTAATCCGGCTTCCATTGCAGTAAACTTTTTGTGTGTTGACTTCATCTTTTTCACATATCGTAACCGGGCATAGTGTTCATATTCATTGCCATATGAAGTAGCAGCTGTCCTGAAGTGATCCGAAATACCAATTATCCTTGTAACGGTATTTTCAATTGTTTGGGTGGATGGTTTTCGTTTATATTTAGCGATAACTGTATGAGCTACAGTAGCTGTGATAACACCATTTCTATATATAAAAATGTATATATATATATGATTGTTTTAAAGTCATGTTCTCAATTTTGGAAATTATGCTATATGATCTACACTCAGATAAGAAGGATGGGAAATTCTCTCCACAACCAGCTTTATCAACAATCAGTTGCATGGATAGTGGCTCACATTGATTTTCAAGATTACTTGTACGTCCATATTGATGTTCTGACTTGATAGTATTAGTAAAGTTCTTAAAACAAAGAATAGATGATTGACCACCAGAAGCAACATTTAATTTATTCCAATCGATTGAGCGAGGAGTGCGATCTTGCAGAGGTCTAGGATCAAACATTGGTCGTTTTCTTCTTACGTAATCTGCTTTATATTCAGGGTGAGGTCTACTGAAAGTGATTTCCGACAGAAGTGCTGGTTTATGGATTTTTTCTCCCTTTTTGGCAGTGGTCTTGTTCCAAACCTGCTTTTTTGACGTACATGTTTTGTTGTGGCCTAATGTGACGTGGTGCTTGACATGGTGCAGCAGTGCAAAAACATGTTTACATGCCTCATTAAAGGCCAGCAGCACATCCACATTCACCTGTTAGAATTGCACATGTTATAGTGTTCAAACAAACCCAAACTTTGTAAGGACACTCAGATATCCGAGTTTGCGGTACGACTTCTCCTCTCATAAAACAATACTTCAAGCACTCAGTTATGTTGTTGAATTCAACATTGCTAACATGTTTTCCATTGTTTAAATTCAGACCTTCTTTGAAAGCCTTTTCTGCCACACTTTTTTTTGCATAATCTCTAAGACAGTCAAGAGTAAGATTTGGGTAATAACAGAAATCTTTAAACCATCCACAAGAAAGTTCTTCAGGGAAAAGAATCTGGACATAACCATCTTTCAATATCTGTAGTCGAGTTTTAATTTCTTCAATTTTCTCTGGTACGGTAGGTAGAATTGGTAGCTGGAGTTGGTCTGTGAGCAAACACTTTGTAATGAGGCCTGCTTTACGAGTTCCTCCGGTTAACGGTACACCTCTGTCCGACAAGAACTTCTTTAGAGACTCCACGGTCCACTTCCCCAGTTCATCAGCAGTTAAAGTCATAATAAAAGTCACAAAAACAGCCACCGTAAACTTCTTTCTTCGAACTGTGCATTGTAATCTAACTGTCCTCTTGGTTTGTTTTGATTTTCATATACCGAGTACCCAGCATGCATTGCGGGCAATTATAAACAAACCATAATGGCATCCGTATCGGGAATAAGGTCTATTAGCCCATGAGCTGAGTGTCGAATTTTTGGTCTACGGCTCACATTTTAGGACAAAGCCTCATATGGTTTTTTAGTGGCCTTATGGTCTCTACTTTACAAAAAAATATGCTGGCCGGGCTTTAACGGTAGTTTTTGGCTAAAATTGAGGGAGGTGTATGAGGGGTCCTAAAAGTGAAATTTTGCATTTTGCAGGCGTTTTGTGAGGAATTGAAAATATGGGAATTCTTTAAAGTCACATAACTCATGGAATCATTTTGTAAATTCCTCAAAACATTCCAAACTTTTAGTTAATATATTGAATATGAAAAGAAAATAAAAACAATTAATTTTTTTATTTCAGGGGGTCAACAGCACTTAAAGTTTGCCAAAAAACACCAATAATGCCCATTTTTCCTACTTTTTTTGTCAATTTGTCAACAGCAACTTGGTTTAAAACTTGTGGAACGGATACAATGGAGGTCTAGTTGATGTAGCATCTGTTTGAAATAAAACAAATTCAAAAATGGTTGAAAATGGCCTTTCAGGGGGTAAAAATGTCCAAAAATACCCTATTTTTATGTTTTTCCGTCTTTTCATGATATAAAAGTCGCTGTTTTAAAAATGGTCACCCAGAGTATCAAAAATTCAATCCGAAAATTAAAGCCTATAAAAGCAATTTTCTTCAAGTCAAAATCAAATCTAAGTTATGAATTTAAAAAGTAAGAATTTTTTGAGTTTTTTTTCTAAAATGTGGTTAATTCTGAACAACGATCTCATCTCGAAATTGTCGGAAGGAAATTTGATATTATCAAACAGAATGGTGCTGTGATTTGTTCATTTACTTATTGAAACAAATTGTAGCATAGTTGAAAAGTAGAGGGCGTCAACATATTAAAACTTGCAACATAAATGCCCACAAATTAGCTGACTTAGTCAATAAACAATTTTTTTTTAAGATTCTTTACTAATGTTTCCGTCCGACAACAATAAGAATGGTTTAAAGTATTTTGTGAGTTTTCAAAGTTGAATAAGACGTTCAAATACGTTTAAGGTATCGAGTTGGGAAAAAAAGAGGTTATAAAAGTGGTTAACACTTACAGAAAAGAGGCAAAAAAGCAACAAAACACGATTTTAATCCGTCCGACGAAAAATACTGAAAAATTGGTGATTTTAAAAATTGAAAAAAAAGTAAATTCTGACACTTAATGAATGTATAGTTTAAAGGATAATATCAAATAATTCTATAAAAAAATCTCTATAAACACAAGTATTTACGCAAATTTTGTAATTAAACTAGATTTTCATTGTCGGACGGAAAACGCCTTGTTTTCTTATTTGAAACAGATATCTTAGTCCTATTTTTAAAACTGATACGTAATTTACTCGATGTTACCATCTAGTAACCATACACACTTATTATTTCAACAACTTAAACCATGATGTGAAAAGTCGACATTGATTCCGTCCGACAATTCCGTCCGACAAAAAAAGACTTCTTTCAATTTGAGCTCATTTTTTGGAGCAACTTTATTAATGTGTTATTTCTTTAATATTTATCTCTTTAGTATTGATGTAAGTTCATGTTGATTGTTCAATAATAATGTATCTAAGCTCTTTTCGATAGAATGAGAAAAAAACCTTCAAAGTCTGTTAAATCTACTTTTTATCGATTCCGTCCGACAATATCAGTTTTTTCAACATTTTGAAGGCATAAGGTTGAAATTAAATCCCTTGTTTTGTTTTTTGACAAAACCTGGTTCATTTAAACTATTATACAAAAAGAAAAGATCCCTACTATCCCATACACGTTTTAATAAGCGTTCAATTTATCGAATTTCCGTCAATTTAGCTAATAAAAAAAACAGCACCAAAAACACTAGATATTATAATTTGTGCTTTTTATAATTCATCAATGTACATAAATAAGATTCTTTATTCGTATTCTTCTTCTGATTCATCATCAGTGTAGTCTTCTTCACTAGATTCTTCTGATTCGTCTTCGTTATTAACGAAATTGTTGCACTCTTGCTTGGTGCATGCGTCAGTACATGGTAACATATTGCCGACACAAGGACATGGACCTCCAACACATTCCTTTTTACAAGTGCAGAACATCAACTCAAGGATTTCATCTGGTGCTGGCTTCACTGTGTTCCAACATATAGACAGTGCATCATCTTCATTGATTTCCCATCCATGCCCTACAGGAGATGGAACGATCGGCTTTCCAACCAAACATTGTCTCCAAATGAATGATTGATAGCAAGCTCTCGAAGCATGCAACCGGAGGCTGTCCGAACATGGTGGGATACTTTTGGCTTCCATTTTGCCCTGCCTTGAGGAATACATCAAGTACCTCACTGTGTCAGCTTCCTCGTGATTACACTGGAGTTCTTCAATCAGCTGACTGGAACCGTTTTCTTGGATGTGAATGCATTGGTCTTCAAAGGCAACGTACAACTGTATGTTACCAATTAAGGAACAGTTGTTTTTCCATCTGCGCACAAGAAATCTAATTAGCTCTGTCTTGTTGTTTCCGCTTGACAGGAATGCTCCCCACTGTTTGATCTGCTGACTTCCTATTATTGTTTTGAACTGCAGTTTGCCTACTTCTCGTTTTCCTCTTTCTGCATTTTTGATGGAGTCTTTTAAATTGACATAAAAAACAATGTCTACCCGAGTTGCACTTTTTTGGTTGACAAAAAAGTTGGAAAAATAGGCATTTTTGGTGATTTTTTGGCTATCTTTAAATGCTGTTGACCCCCTGAAATAAAAAAAAATATTTTTTTTAATTTTTCTTTCATATTCAATATATTAACTAAAGGTTTGCAATGTTTTGAGGAATTATAAAATTATTCCACGAGTTATGTGACTTTAAAGAATTTCCATATTTTCAATTTCCTTACAAAACGCCTGCAAAATGCAAAATTTCACTTTTAGGATCCCGCATACCCCCCTCGATTTTAGCCAAAAACTACCGTTAGAGCCCGGCCAGCATATTTTTTCGTAAACTACCCAGTGGGCACATGACGTTATGACGACGTGATATGAATAGATATGAATCTTGGTATATATGAATCTTGGTCATATTTACGTCATGACGTCATTACGACCAAATCACGACGTCATATAACGTTATAAATATGACGTTATAACGACGACGTTGTTATAACGGAGTGCCGACGTCATCATTATAACGTCATAAATCATGACTAAATTATGACGTCATATCACGTTATGAATATGACGTTATGACAACACATTTATTACATTATAATTTTAATTTTATTTCTTTGGTGACTTATTTCCCACATGTTTGTTCATTTCACCCGAAAAGAAAATATAATTTTCCTGTTTTTATATCGGGTATATACACGCTGTGACAAAGCTTATTTACAAATTCTTTTTAAATAACAGGAGAGCCGGTGAGATCTGTTTTAGTTTACATAAAAATTTTCTGGGCGGTCCGTTTGACCGAATTGAAGTCAAGACCGAAATAAGTTTCAGGTCAGTGTGATCAATACATGTTGGTAGTTTGTGATACTCACTGTCGAATTTTCACTTCGCCAAGCGTCTGAAATGAAATTACCATGTCATTACACTGACTAAAGACAGAGAGTTTCCCACAGTGTAGATCAAAAGTGGGCGGAGGAGGTACAATTCTGACATTTATAGTTAAAACTATATCATATTCATATATACTTCATAATTTTTATTTTCATTGTGTCGCGCTGCTGGTTTTCATTTATCAATATCACTTTCAGCGAGCAAGAGACGCGCATGCACTTCAACGGAAAATTTTCTTTATGTTAGGGGGCAAGCAGTTGTGAAAAAGATACTGTGGTGCAAATTCTGCATTTAATTTTCCGATAAATTACATCCACTCAAACCTTAAAATCTCAAATCTTACACTCAAATCTTAAAAAATATGCTATTTCATTGATCATGGAAGAATGTTTTGATTTTAAGCAATACTTAACCCCCAGTTTGCCTCGTTCCTAATCACGCAAAATAACCACAATGCATTTCTACGTTTTCTCCCGCGACAATTTGTCTCCCTTCAAAATAAAAATTTATTGGTGTTCAGTTATAGTAAAAATTCTCTCTGGATGTAGTTTTGTTGTTTTATTATATGTTGGACTATGACTTGATGTTTTCTTTCAATTATTATTTTGTTAGTGTCTCTTGTGTATTAGAATATGGTAGAAGATGGAAGTTCAGTGAAAGTAGAAAGTTAGAATGCGCAAAGAATATTCTATTGACGTAAGTATTTTTATAGACCATTTACCCGTGACGTATTTGTTGTCGTTATCAAGCCCCCGCGCGGAATTGGAGGCAAAAACAAAGTATTTATAAGCGAAAATGGCAACAACATGGAAGGACTTATTATCGTATGCGAAAGAATTAGACAAAAACGACAAAATACATTATGATAAAAAACTAACGTTAGAGAATGGTTGCAAATTACCGGACCCATTTTCATTTACGAAGGGTTGGATACAAGAGGAATCAATGCTTCCGGATGTCACCTTTGCCGACATGATTACTCTTCCCTGTCTAATAAACGTCTCCCCACTTATTAATTTTTCAAAATTTTCCGACCCCCCCGGAGCTTATTAGGACCCCCTGTTTATTAGATTTTTGAAAATAATCTGACCACCCTGTTTATTAGATTTTTGAAAATAATCTGACATTTAAAAAAAAAAAAATTTACATTTATTTCCGGCTCAACAACGGTGTACTACAATTGTCAAAAAATAATAATTTGTAAAATAATAAATAGCTAGACAGCTAGCCGGCTACATAAATAAACTTTCTCCTGACCTTCTTTACAAAATGAACACAAAATTTGAACAAATTCTAATGTTTTTAACACTCCACTTGTCTGATCTTTGCAAGTATGTTTGCTTGCTCCATGTCAGACAAGTTTAAGTCCCTTCAAGTTTAATGATCGCAAACCTCTGATGCACATTTGGGTTGATCGTAGCAGCGAGAATGATATCTTCCTTCGAATGAAGTTCGTTGCTGCAGAGTATTTTGTCTCGTTTCTCAGAGATCATTTGTGCCAGTCTTTTATAAAATACTTTGCATTCACGTGCCATCCCACCGTTGGTTGCAAATACTAGAAGTGTGAATGTCGCGTTCTCCACTTCCAACACCCTCTCGTTGTATGCCCTCTTCTTGTCATCTTCATTTCATTTGTAGCACTTCTGGAGATCTAGATTCCTATGTCACTGAGCATTGAGGTCAAAATCTTTAATCTCTCAGCCTTTTGTGTCTTTCCAATTTCTGTTCACAAAGCTTTATCTTGAATTTGGTATGAGCGAATACAGAGGGTATATAGTCAGGATTACTTGGACCATCTGATTTCTTTCCTGTAGAAAATAAAAAATATAAGAAAGAGCTCCTCAAGTTGGCATAAAACCATATAGCCATCTACAGGGAAGGGAAAAATACATTTACCTCAAACACAAATAATTTTTCCCACCCACAAATTTCTGTCTCTATATATATTCATGTAATTTTTCGGGGTAAGTTTCAAATTTTGATGAAAAGACACAAAATGTTAAATGGAAATGAATAAAGTAAGAAGCTTACTTGTAATGAAGTGTTCACTGCATATCCTTGCATTAGATATTGTTTTTTCAGGCCATTTTTCTCTCTTGATTGCAGTTAATGGTTAACCAAAGCTGTCTCCTTTTCTCTTTATTTGGAATGCAATAAAACTGCAAATCCTCTCGTTTCGACTTTCTGTTTGAGCAGTTAGCAGCACAGCAGGAACTTGGCATCTTTTAGTTTTGAAAAAAACTGTTTTTAATAGTAAAATACTCTTTAAATATTATTATTATTATTATTATGTATAAGCTTACAAAAGTATAGGCATAATATATTGCCTGTCAGCCTGTCATAAACTAGGGTTATACGTTATATATTAGAACGAGTATCAAAAAACAACAACAAAAAAACAACAAATAAATAGATAGCCACTAATCGTAAACAAACATATCACATCTTCAATGAGCGTCTAACAAATCTTTAAAAGAATTTAGTGAACCGGCGTTTACAATGTTGCCAGGAAGACGATTCCACGCATCGACAACTCTAACGCTGAAAAAATGACGTCTCACTTCAAGTCGAGCATACTCTTTACTCAGTTTAAAAATATGATTTTTCTTCTTGTTTCGTAATCGCTCTGCTTCTTTCCTCGCCAATTTTGCTTGCCAATATGGAAGCGCTTTGTTTGTTTTGCCTCCAGCCGATTCGCGCATGCGCATTTAGCTAGCGCAAAATGTCAACAAATAAAACGTCTATTATCATATATTCAATCAACTTTTATATTATCTTAATTTTTTGCAAAGTTTCTCATATTACTTTCAGTATTATATTATAATGTAGTATTTGTTTTTGTCTTTGAGAGCATGGTAAGTCATGCGTCATAAGTGGTGGGGTGACTTTGATGTTCAATGAAGAAACAATTTGTAATCAAATTAACCCCCCTATTGGGGCCACTTTGATAACAAAAAAACACTAGCTACAAAACTACCTACACCAATACAAATTAGTCCACCAATACAAAGTTTTATTAGATGTTCAGAGCTACCTCCACCAATACAAATAGTCCACCAATACAAAGTTTTCTGAGATGTTCAGAGACCACCATAATTCTGACACTTGCAACTTCCAGTTGCACTGGTTGTCCCTTCTTTTTCAAGACAGAGTTCATGGAACCAGTTATCACAATTGTCACACTGTTCCCAACTGATATTCCTCGACCTCCCACAGTTGTATTTATTGCAGATTTGACAGACTTCGCCGTCATTGTTAATTTCGCTTTCATCTTCTTCAGAACTCGATGGTACTTCAATTACCTTGCGTTTCTTGCCTCTCTGACTACTGGTACTTCCAGATCCTGTTCCAGATGGCATCTTCGACATTTCTTTCTGTGCAGCTATGTCTTCAGACGTATATGCCTTCCCTGGTGCTACTTTGGGGCCACATTTTCGACGTGTTGTTGCTGGTGGAGACAGGTGCTCTTTCAACATGTTTGCTACAACTTCTCCCAGGGCCTCTTGGACTGTCTCAGTTGGATTGTTGTTTGCATCAGGGAGACGCTTAAGCACCTGCTGCTCATCCTGAGGTACTAGACCGCAAGCCTTGAATCCAGCTGCAAGGTTTTCCTTTTTCTCCTCCATCTGGTTACACAGTCGTTTCAAAAGCGATGGAAACACGGTCTTTGGTATGCTGCCCCTCACTCTGCTCTCCTTTCTCCAGTCCTCCAGTATCTTTCTCCACATCTTCTTTACTGGCCCAAATACGGCAACATCCAGTGGTTGAAGTAGATGGGTTGCATTGGGTACTAAACTGATAAACTTGATATCATTTTCTTCACAATCAGCTATCACCTGTGCACTGAAATGTGATGCCAAATTATCCCCAATAAGCACTTTCTTCCCAGGCTTCTCCTTTACATGGTCCAGAAACAACTTGAACCACTCCTCCAACGTAGTGGAATCAAACCAACCACTAACTGAGTGATTGTATAATGCACCAGGTGGGCCACCTTCCGTCCAACCAGCATAGAGATTCCTTGATTTATACACGACCATCGGAGGGAGATACTCTCCCACTGCATTTCCGCAAAACATCACGCTCACGGCTTGTTTGGAGTGTGATGTCTTTCTTTCCACTCTTCGAAGTCCTCTTCTCACAATGCACTGTTTAGCCCCTGGATTGTCTGTTACATTGGTTTCATCATAATTGTACACGTTTTGGGGCTCTACCCCATTCAGTTCCTCATAAATGTTTTTAAATATTCTTTCACAATAGTTGAACTAATTTCAGCACGGCTTGCAGTGCCGGATTAACTAAGTGCGGGGCCTGTAGCAGTAACTAAGTGCGGGGCCTGTAGCAGATTGATTTGATATACAGATAATGACCGGGAAGTAATTGAATATTTTATAGATTTGATCTACATTCTACAACAACAAAAGTCTAATGTAATGTTTTATTTGCAAGGAGAAATATAAAGCTTCAACAATATCATTCAAAAGTCTTTTGACGCATTTTGATCTCTGCAAATTTGGCAATTATTTCAGATGAGTTCAGTGACTTAAGAACGTCATTTTCAATATTCAAAAGAGTTAAATAGTGTAGCCGCTCTTTCCCCATCGTGTTTCGCAGATAGTTTTTAATCAACTTCAATTTTGAAAATGATCTCTCTCCAGTACAATTAGTTACCATCATACATAGATAAATGCGTAACAAATTGTCAATGTTAGGAAACGTGGTGTCAATATTGTTTTCTTTGATCAAAATGAAATAGTTGAGTTCTGGGGAGGAGCAATCAATAGCAATGTGCTTTACGAATTCTGAAAACTGAGGTAGTTCATCTTTCAATCCGTCTTCCAAATCCTGGGGATATGCTTCTAAAAGTCTGTCAGCACTTTCTTGGATCTGCGCAGGTGTTAGGTCATGCAAATTTCGCAAAAAACTAAACCGTGTGTTCAATTGGGTGTATGCCTTGCGACGTTGCTCCAGCGCAGATAGTAGGCTGTCCAATACTGCAAAGAAAACTTCCACCCGGAATCTGTCGTTAGGTGATTGATTATCCATTGCATCTGGAACTGAACCGCCACTGCCTGCATCCTCATCGCGCCTTCGATTTCGGACAATTCTTCTTGTTCTTGTTGGTCGGTAATCCGGCACTTGAGTCAGCTTCTGCGCCTCTGACTCAAACTTAGCGAATTGTGCTCTGAACGTCTGTAGAGATCCTGCCAAAGAGGCACACAACGCTGAAGCAATGTTGAGATTTTGCTGATTTGCTTGAAGAGAGGCTTGAGTTGCCTGGAAGCGCTCGAGTACGCTATTCCAAAAAACCAATAAGATTCCAGTTTCGAGCAACTCTATTTGCTCGAGGAGTCCATTTGCCTGCTGTCGACATTCTGCCTTTTGCTCTTGGTCATTCGCAAGTTTCTCCAGTGCCTCCTTTATGAAAGGAAAACGTGAGGGAGGGGGTACCGGTACTAGGCCCTATGGTTGTTTTGGATTGCATATCATTGAGTGAGCTAGATTCCTGCCACCCTTTTTCATTTGTTGGATTACCTTTAGAAATACCCTTGAGCTCGATCGCCCCAAATGGCAGATCACCATAAATTTGAGGGTTTGGTACCCCTTAACCAATTTTTAAAGTACACTTTTGGCTGAAACCCAACCAGCTGGCTAAGTTCAGTACAAAAGGTGCCAGTTCTCTCAATCACGAAATAGCTAGTTAGAATTTACTTACAATTTTCTCTCAGAAGTAATAGGCTAAATGCAGTTCAAATCAAATGTCTTCGCCGCTTCCATTACAAGAGAAACTATTTACACAAATAACTAACCTTAAAATCACACACAAGAAGCGATTAAATTCTGCCCTATGACAACGCAATACGCGAAGCTGCCATTCTCTCGAATGTTCTCTCAAACAACTAGAACTAGCATTGTGGCACTTGATCAAGGCAGTTGTCTCCAGCGGAAATTACCGGTTTTTAAAGTTTACAATAATTAGGAAGGGACAAGACTTTGTGACTAGTAATTTAATTTTACAACTATAATATTCTCTTATGCCATTCCAGTTTGCAAGCCAAAAATTGCTTACCAGTACCAACTACAGTATGTTCGACATTTTTTGGCAAAAAAATGTTTTGCTCACCAAGCGCGGGGCCTTGTGAAGCGCGGGGCCCGTAGCAGCTGCTACATCTGCTACTATGTTAATCCGGCCCTGACGGCTTGGCTTCACATTGTCAGCAAGTCGTTGTGTAAGATGTTGACGTTCCTTAAATTTTTTTAGCCAGTAGTCCCAACTAGGCAGGTTTTCCCGGAAGATTTTTATGGTTTTACCTTGTCGATTAACATAATCTTGTACAAGGTAACGAACGTCAGAAGACGATAATGGAAATTTCCAATCAGTTAGGTGGTTGATGACTTTTACGACTGCTGTCTCTTCAGCAGCCGATAATACTAATTGTCCACCTGGTTTTCCTGCATGTTTCACTGTTGGACGTGTCTTGTTCCAAACCGTTCCATATGGTATTTTGAACTGCTTTGATGCAGCATGAATGGTCAATCGTCCACTCTGCACCTGCCGCACAGCATTTTCTAGGTCTACTTGAGTATATGCAGTTTGATACCCCCTCGACCCAGCTTTCCGTTTGTAGACTCGTGGCATAATTGTTACAGTATACTATCAAACTTAATCACTATCTACAAAGACAACAGAAAATACAAATTTACTATCATAAAAACACAACTATACACAGAATTTTGGACACCATTGTTCAATTTTGACAGTCAGTGTGACTTTGATAACCAATGTCAAAGTCACACTGACTGTCAAAGTCACCCCGATTAACGGTACTGCTTGGAATGTTCGAGATCATAAATCTTTTAAAAGAAGACAATAAGCAAAAGGAAATCCCAGGAAGTTTTGTTGAAAGATGCCATACAAAAGAAGAATTGGAAGAGAGAGTCCAGAACAGTGAAGTTCTGGTATTTAGATTTAGATTCATTGGTTGTCATGCTGAACGATAATACAGTTATTTTAAACATTTAGGTGAGACAGGTATCCTCAATTGGTGGGAAAAATGAAAGAGAATGCGCAAAGAATATTCTATTGACGTAAGTATCTGTAAGATTTTTTAATATAAACCATTCTCGGGTTTACTCCGCCATTTTCTGTGGGTAGCAAGTTGGACTTTGGACTCCCGAGATTCAGCAGAAACCGCCATTTACGATAGTACAGTTTCAAGCAAACTACCAAGCTGAGAGGAAGTTCTTTAAAAGCGTTTTGAAATTTGTTTGTCTGTTTATCATTTTGCCGTCACTAACTGTTCCTTTTTATTTTTTAATTGCTATTTCTTTCAAGATGGTTAGAGCTGATAGATGTTGTGTAGGTCCTTGTAATAATGACAAGAGAATTCCAAACAAACTTGTAAAATTGGACCATGTTTCTGAACTAAAATGGTGGCATCGATTTCCTACAAAAGACGAGGAAAAGAAAAAGAGATGGATTTCATTGATAAACAAAGGAAGAAGAGATTTTAAACCAAGTGAAGGCAGCTGGATATGCTCAAATCATTTTTGTGTTGGGAAACCAACAAGTAAAAATCCCAACCCTACTCTTTACTTGACCCTTCAAGACTATCGTAACCCAAATCCAGTAAAATCTAGAGGTTCACCTAGTAAGAAAAGAAAGGCATCTGTTCTCAAGAAGACAGAAGAAGCAGCAGCAAATAAAATGAGTAAAATTGGCAGCAAAGGTAGAAAGGTTCACCATCAAAATCAGTAGTGTGTCATGAATTATATCCAGAATTACAATTTGCCCATATTACCAGAGAGAGCGATGTGAGATTTTTTACTGGGTTTGAATCATCAAAAACATTTCATATGATATTTGATTATTTGCTACCAAAGTCATCGATTATGACATACTGGGAAAGACCAAAAAAGCTGCCACATCAAGATCAAAGGAAACATCATTTCAAGAGCGGATTGATACAATCATAACATCACCAGTGTATTCGGAAGGTATTGTTTTACCTATAAACATTCCAGGACCACAAAGAAAAACTACTTTAGAGCAAGAATTTCTGTTAACCATGATGTGATTGTGCCTTGGACTTTTAGTTAAAGATCTGGCATTTCGTTTTAAAGTTTCGTCTGGCCGTGTGTCGCAGATCTGGATTACATGGTTGAAATTAATGTCAAATGAACTTAGGTATCTTATAATCTGGCCATCTAAAGGACAAATATATGCAACATTACCCACGGCATTTCGAAAGTTGTACCCAAAAGTGCGTGTCATTATTGATTGTACAGAAGTATTTCTTGAGACTCCATCTTCTTTAGAAGCTGGAGCGTACTTATGGAGTGATTACAAACACCACCACACGTTCAAGTTTTTAGTGGCCTTAGTCAGGGCTGTTAGCACATTCATACTTCAGTTTTTGACAAAAGCATGAAACTTGGTACAGATGTTAAGAACATAATTACGATTCAAATTTTTGAGGGAGACACGTCAAAGAGTCACGTGATTGCTGACATCAGCACTTTTTGTGTCAGAATATTTTTTACTCAAACCTAGATAATCTATACACCGTTGGAACGAAAGTTTTATTCTGATAATAACTACCAAAAGAACTATGGTCTTAAAATCTATTGATTTTGAGATATTAAGATTCAAAGGCGTGTTGACGTCAGCATTTCTCAGATTTTTTTTACACTGACTATTATATACCGTTGAAACGACAATTTTAAGCTGAGTCAAAGTAGTATAAGAACTATTGTCTCTAAATGAAGTTGTTAGAAGAAAGAAGCCCCAGATGGAAGCACTGTGTAAAAGGTTCATTTCAAAGATTTTAAAAGCTTTATGATATTTTATGCTATATGATGTTACCATAGTCCTTAGAAAATTCCAGTACTTTCTACCGACTATGCTGTTATTATTATTATTATTATTATTATTATTCAGGTTATGTTGTCTGTCAATCTATAAACCGAAATTTAAATAAATAAACAGTTATTCTCACAGAAATGACAACAAATATATTTCACAAAACATAACATACACTGTGAGATTTAATTAAACAGTCGCTGGAAGTTGGCTAGCGTAGTGTTGGGTTCGGAAAAAAGTGCACTCTATTCACCCGAATAGACGTCCCCCCCGCTTATTGTACCAAGAAAAAAAATCCAACCCCCCTGCTCTTATTAAGACCCCCCCGCGCTTATTAATTTCGAATACTTTAATGTAAACAGAGCTTTAATTTTCTAGTTAGTAGTGATATCAATTCGAAAAAACATTCTCATACTTCTTTTCAATATACTTGGACCATTTTCCCTCCCAAAATTTCGTTGAACATAATTCACTGGATTAATTGAACAAAAAATTGTCAAATAACCCCCCTCTCCCCTCCGTTTATTCCAACCCTCCCCGCTTATTACAATTTAGAAAATTTTCCAACCCCACCGTTTATTAAGACCCCCCCCCCCCCCCCCCCCCGTCTAATCTGGTGATAAGAGTAAGAATTGAGTAGAAATTAAAATTGATCAATAATAAATTTTTCCTTGCACAAATGTTTATTAAGTAGTGCTTTAAATGTGTGGAGTGACGAAGCGCATACTAATTCGTCCGGTAAACTGTTCCAATAGTAGATAATCCTGTTTGAGGAAAAGATTTTCGTATATCGAGTCGACTGGATTTCTTCTGTTTGTAGTTGTGACCACTCATAAATCGTCTGCTTTCTACATTGAAGAGGTGTTTTGACACTTATAGTGTGATTTGAATCATTTGAAAACTTTTATCAGATCTCCTCGCATTCTTCTATAACCCCTACTTAGCATATTTAGACTCACTAGTCTTTGTTCGTACAAAGCGTTTCATATAGATTGAGCAAAACGTCCTTTCTTTGTAAACAGACAACCATGGCGATGACATTCATTAACATCCATTGATGGGTTCGCGTGATCATAAAGAAGAACAACGAAATGTTCAACAAATAACATGTCTTCTTCTGTTAATGTTGACATCCTGTAAAGATTAAAAATATATCAATAATAAATTATAGGGTTGTTCCTACGTTTAAAACTAGTAAAGGTCAGGTAGAAATATATATGAAGCAATATATAATGACCTATATGTAAAACCTTGTAATAAAAGTCCTATCTGTATTTGTAGCTAGTCTCACCTTACAAACTCGTGCTTGAAACGGCGGTGCAATGTCACCGGAATTAAATACGGAAGGCTTCTGAAACTCTTTCCTCTCAAGTTTCTAATGGAAATAGTCAAGGCTTCTGATCGGCTCTCTCCTGCTGTGTATATGAGAACCAAGAGTTTCTTGATAAATATATAATAAATTTTTAAAAAATGGAGGTGGCGTTAGCGGTATTCCGTTTAAGGATTATTCCAGAGGTTTAGTGAGGTATAGACATGATATCCTTGATGTCATATTGTTAAATGTTAAGTTATCAAGTTAAGTCTCCATTTGTGACACTAATTACATAACATAATCACCTGGCTATATCAAGGCGCCTGAAACTGAGGAAATTCAGTATCACCTTATCACAAGATTCCGATTCGAGAAGAAGAAAGAGGTATACGTGATCAGTAAGACGGCGATGGATCCACAATCACAACCCGAGATGTCATAACACTGAGAAGGTTTAATGTCACTCTTACGAGAGAGCCGAATTACCAGAAACGAATATCATGGTTGGATGGTAGCAGTAACATGACGGTGGTAGAGTACATTGGGAAATACTCTAGCAACGTTTGTATCCATGGCAACAGCAAGAAATCGCATGGGTGTTTATAAGAACATCATAAGTGGAGAAGGAGAGAGTTAAGACTGCGATGCAATGTGGCAAGCACCATCATTAATCTTATTAAGGGAACACCAACTTCAAAATCTTCAACTACCTTAAGTGGATTAATTTTCGCGAGAACTAATTTAAGAAACTCATGGACCTGGTGGAAAAATTGGTTAAAACTTTATTGTTGAAACTTATTATTAAAAGATATGCGGCGCTCACTCGACGGAGAAGGGAATTATGAGATTGACTGAGGGACGCAGCACTTCAGAATAACCAGCATGATTTGGAACGTGAAAACGGGAGAGGAAAAAGGGAAGGTGTTTCTTAAGTTCCTCAGATGCAAGCTCCGATACGCAAGGTCCAACAATGGATTCATCGCATCCACGGACGGGAAACTGAAGATCCCCAAAACGCCTACATTAACAAAGAAGCCCGGGCAGAAGAAAAGACCAAGAAATACCAAAATTAGTAGCCGAAAATAGAATCCAAAATATCCTACCAAGGAACAAAGCATCATGCTACCCCCTCATGGTTCCCTATAATGTGATTGTTTATGTGCTTCTTATACAATCATATTGTGATAATCATGGTCTTTCCGTATTTTATGTGCCTTTTTTTTACAACTATGTTGGAACATTACAATTCAGTTGAATAAAGAATGGATAAAGAAAAAAAGATGATTTCTTTGTAAATTGACAAAACACAAGAATATAAAGGTCATGATGAGGCTAGGTTTTGGATAAGGAAATAAATGAATTTACGAACTGTGAAACCTATACAGAGTTTTTACAAAAGAATAAAAATCAAAAATATGATCATCAACTTATTTTATTTATCAAAAGCAATTTTACATGCACTGATCCATATCGAAATGCCAACCCATTGAATCCCGATTTTAATCCAAAATAGTAAAAATAGTCATGTGTCGTTTGTTTTCTTATATATGTATTTTAAAAACAAACGGCAAGCATCGTATATCTTAATTGATAAATAATTTGTTATTGACAGTTTTATTTTTGAAATTATATAATGAAAATATACAAAAATCAATATATAACAGGTACTATGGTCTATAGCTTCTATCTTCTGACAACTTCATTTTGAGACAATAGTTCTTATATTTGACTCAGCTTAAAATTGTCGTTTCAACGGTATGTAATAGTCAGTGTAAAAAAAAATCTGAAAAATGCTGACGTCAACATTGTCGCCTTTGAACCTTAATATCTCAAAATCGATAAAATTTTCGTTCCAAGGTTGTATAGATTATCTAGGTTTGAATAAAAAAATATTCTGACACAAAAAGTGCTGATGTCAGCAATCACGTGACTCTTTGACGTGTCTCCCTCAAAAATTTGAATCGTAATTATGTTCTGAACATCTGTACTAAGTTTCATGCTTTTGTCAAAAACTGAAGTATGGAGGTGTTTTTTATGACCTTATGCATTATCTTTCATATACTTTATTATACCTTGGAATAATATTTGATAAGCATCTAAGTTGGAAAAATCATTGAGATATTTATGTATAAAACTTTCTAGATCCAATAGTATGCTTGATTCGTCACTTCGTCAATAAGAATTCTCTTAAAGCAATATACCATGCAATATTCTCCCCACATCTAATGTACGAGTTAATAATTTGGGGTCAAAATAAAAATAGAAATCTGAAAATAATCTCTCCAATACAAAAAGCTGCACAAAGAATTATTAATTTTGCACAATTTCGTTCGCCCACTGCTGATTTATTTCTAAATTCATCTATCTTAAAATTCAACGATATGATTAAAATTTATAATTGCTTATTTGTGAATGACTTTTTAAATGATCTCTTACCTAAACCCCTGTCAAAAATCTTTACCAAGGCTTCGGACGTTCATTCATACAAGACAAGAAATATTGAACACTCGAAATTAATGATCTTTAGATTTAACACTCTTAAGTACGGAAAATTCTCCATAGTACACCAAATTAATTTTAAACTGGAATGAGTTTTTAAAATGTTCCCGTAAACTGATGAATGATTCTAACATATCTCGTATTTCCTCAAAGAGAACGCAAATAAAAGAGTACCTTACGAGTATAATATTTATTTCTTATAAAACTTAAGTAGTGTCTCTCATTTAAAACTGCATGATAAAGTTCCTTTAGCCTCTAGCATTTTATTCGATTTTTTTAGTTTTGTTTATTTGATGTTATGATGTATTGCATTGCTATGTATTATATTTATATATATAAGTGTTTTGTATTGATATTTGCCGCAGAGTTGAAATGGCGTATTAGTCCGGTGGATTAGTGCAATAATACACCATGATACTTCAAATTGTGAAAGAAGCATGAAAATTGGCACAAAAATACCTTAAAAATGAACAGATAAATAATTATAAGACCTTAAAGGTTTGAATTATGACGTTATCGAAATTGACAATTTTTTATGAACGTAAAATAGAAAGTGTTATATATCGTTGGAAAGATAATTTAATTCTGAACAACTTTTCTGCTCCAGTCGGGCCATAAAAATGTACTTATAGTGAGTAATTACGCCTCAAAATAGGATAACAATCGAAACTGCTATTCCCACCTGTGTTGCAGAAACAAAGGTATGATATTTATTGTCTATTTTATAATTATTATTGTTGGATAAAAACTAAAATAACAATTGTTTAAAAATGACGAAAGTGTCTGGGGACGGTTCTTGTTACGTTTATTTAATAGGTCATATTAACTTTTATTATAGAAAGTTCATTATTCCCTTAGGGACATTTACTTACTAACTTATTTCATTTTACCAAAATGCTTTTATTTTTGTCTTGCAATTTGACTGAACTTTTTATTATTGCGCTGCTTTTTCTTACATGCATTTAATATTATTTTATTGACGAGTGATATTTTGGAACTTGGTATACTTTTACTTATTTTCATATTCGTTCAAACTTATGGTATTGATTATAATTATATGGAATTGTATCGAGAATGTATCGAGAATTATTATTACGAGAAAGGTATTGGTTGAAGTACAAATCATTTTTATGCAGTCATTTTGGATTTTTTAGTAAATTAATAAAATGTCAAGATGAGCAAGTTTCAGCTAGTAACACCTGGTAAATTGGAGAACCAGAGAGCGAATATTGTTTGGTAGTTGTGTTTTATTTGTCAAAATTTCACAGAAGAAAATGTTATTGCTCCAGTAAAAAAAACAGGTACAAATAGTTTGTTACAATAAGATTTAGGTGCTTTTTCTTTTGGAATTTCCTTAGTCATTTGAAATATCTAACGTATCTATTCTATTGTATTGTATTCAATTTCAATATTTCTAGGATTTGACAGCCAAAGAAACTCGTACATAACACTTGCGAATAATTTAAAGCAATTTGAAGAAATTGGCAGTTTGCCAAAAAATCTTAAGATTTTATGCGCGAAGTTTTAAAATCAAGAAGACCTTTTAGAGGTTTAAGAGGTTCCAAAGTAAAAAGAACCCGTTATGCACACCAGGTATCACTTGCCACACTGGCAAAATTATCAAAAGATGCTTTTCAAACTCAACAGAAGATCGATGATTTTGAAGATTGGAAAAAAGATCTTATATTGAAAAATGCAAATGCTTGCTATTGGTTCCAGCTGATTGATATGGAATTGCTGTTGTTTGCCTTCATCAGAAGCCTGCGGAACGCTGATTACAAATCATTTTTAGAAAGTTTCAAATGTATAACAAAATGGATGTTTGCACTAGACTGCACCCACTATGCACGTTGGCTACCCATCTTCATCAAAGATTTGGAAAATCTCGATTCTGCGACAAGAGATGCGTTTGAGAAAGGCTACTTTACTATTAAACGGAGCAATAAAGTTTTCTCTAACATTGGGTTTGAACAAAACAATAAAATCGTTAAAATTCACGGTGGCGCCATTGGCATCTTGGATAACCCTAATGCATTGCTTACATGGTCTGTAAGTTCCCCTATTATTGCAGACATTTGCCAACCTTTTATGATGATCTAAGTAATGAGGAACAAACAAAACATCACGAAGACACAAAATCATTTGACAGAAGATTCAAAAAAATGTAAACTCACTGATCGAGGCATACGAAGAAATGGGAAATCCATTCATGGAAGAAGAGAAACGGCTTGTAAATATTTTGTCAAGAATTGTCTTGAATGAAGAAAATTCTGAAAATGTATACAACGCTGCACTTCTTGGAAAGGATCAGTTCAACAACTTTTGAAGATGAGTCAAAAGTCCAAAGAGAAGAAGATGAAAAGTTTGACGGCAGACAGGAAATTATTTTCTCGTCTCTTCATCGCTTGTCAGACGAGAAAGGGAGACCTTCAAAATTTCTTTGCCCATGAAAACCTTACGTATCCTGTTTCGATATCAGGATATGGACAGTTGAGAAAGTGTTCTTCAAAGTCGGATTTCCTGAAATGTTTGCACAAAATTTCAGAACCAAGTGAAAATCCACCAACACTTATCCAGATGAAGGTTGTTGACGGTGCTGCGTTCGTGAACATGAATACACCAAGAGAATCATTGTTATTCAAAGATTATTGCGAAGAGCTGAAAAAGAAGTTAACGAAGATAGGGTCCACTGTCGAGCGAGTTGATATGGTTTTTGATGTCTACAAGGAAAACAGCTTTAACTCTCAAACAAGAGAATCTCGTGGAAAAGGAGTAAGAATCTTAATCCGAGAAAACACCCTAATTCCAAAAGATTTCCAAAAGTTCTTGCGAGATGACGATAACAAAGACCAGTTGTTCCATATGCTGGAAGAGAGTTTCCTTGACATGGAGAATTTAATTGTGGTTTCGACCAAATCAGAAAGAGCAGTATCGAATGTTTTGACTGATCTCCAACAAGTTGATGATTCTAACCATGAGGAAGCTGATAACGTATGTTTGTTCATGTCAAAGATGGTTGCTCCCGTGGATATAGGAAGTTGACAATCATTACCGTGGATACGAATGTAGTTGTCATTGCCCTATACCACTACTTTTCCTTCGATCAGGATGAGCTTTGGATTGAATTTGCTGTTGGCAAAAATAAAAGGTGCTTTTATTGTCATCTTATTAATAAGTAAATCGTTTCGCATTTTAAATGTTAAAAATACGATAGTGAAATTATATATGTATATAATAAATAAGACGGTGTTAGATTGAATAAAACAGTATTACATTAAGGTGGTACCCTCCTCCCCCCCCCCCCCCCATTAATTTCAAATTCTGTTTTATGAGGAAATTGTATGTTTCAAGGGTAAAACATGGTAGAAATAAGTGAAATAAAATTTTTCCAAAAAAAAATTATACATTTTAGTGAAAATATTTTGCTTAATCCGCAAAAAAGTACATTTCACAAAAACAAGAATATCGAGTCATAAATCTATAAAATGCTTCGATATTTTGCACAAATATAGCAAATACCTCGATCTAGTGGCCCTATCAATATTTTTTTCATATTTCAAATAATTTCAAAATGGCGGATACGACAATGAATTATAAAGTTTGCAAGATATTTTTAAAAACATTGAGAAGACCTAACTATTTTTTTATACGATTACAGAGTTGAAGAGTAATACCAGCACCTACATAGGGTTTTTGAGGCTGTTATTTGTCGTGTACTATGCCGATACCGATGCTGACGCCATCGAAACGGTTTTGAATAAGGAAATGGAAGTTATTGGCAAATACTGCAACGAAAACGAATTACTTCTCAATTTAAAAAAAGGCAAGACTGAGGCAATGCTATTCGGGACTGCGAAACGACTAAAGCAACATGGAAGAGACCTCAATATTTGCTACAATGAAACATCCGTATCATTTGTCAAAGAATATGTGTGCCTAGAAAACATCATCGATAACACCCTAACTTTGAATTCCAACTTCAACCATGCTTATAGATGAGCAAGCAACCGCTTGAGGCTACTAAAATGTGTAAGAGATTATTTAAATGTGGACGCATCGACGAAAATCTTCAACATGATGATCCTACCGATTTTGGCATACACCGGTCCAGTGAAACTTACATATACTCCGACACAGAAAGACCGCTTGTTATCTTTAACAAATAGGGGAAAATTCATCACAAGAAACTCTAACATTAATGACATACATAACACCATACAAAGACAGAACTGCATGCTAGTTAGAAAATGCATCGAGAAGCAAACTAACAGTACGATCTTCAACGACTACTTTAAAACATTAAGTCACACAATGAACACACGAAACAATCATCATTTACTGAAATTGCCAGCAGTTAAATTAGAGTCAGCAAAACAAAGTTTTTATTTTGGAGGGGCAAAATTATATAACACAGTCTGGTAGAAATAGAGTTGGACCTAGAATAAATTATTATAAAGACATCAAAATGATCAGCATTTTATGTACTTTAACATATCCAAAATCCTCTGAAAGTCCTCTTGGGGAAAAATTTTTATTGATAATTTCCTAGGAGAGGGTATTTCTGAGAATCACGAAAAAAACGGAAAATTATATTTTTGAATTTTACCATAAAATCGTCATAAATGCTATAATATGGAGGTTTAACAAGTTGTATTTTGGCATACTAATGTATTTTATGTTAATATCATAAAGCAAAGCTGTAAAAGTTTCACAGGCATGTCTAAAAAAAAAAAAAATCTGTTTCAAGGAATAAGGTATATATATTGAAATCATTAGGCATCAACACTCACACATTTAGATTATAGTATTGAAACTTGATCACAAAATTAATTCTAGATTTTATTTGCAAAAGATCTTGAAAAGATTACATGATTAATAACCCAGAGAATAATATATATTCTGAAAGGTTTATAAATATAAAACAAATGAAATAAGATAACAAGTTCAAAAGCTATCAATCTTTATTCTAACAAAGTAAAACAAACCAAATTATGCTCATTAAAAATGCTCCAATAGCTCAAATATATTAGCATCATTGTCTGAGTCACTGTCATCTTCATAAGTTATAACTTCGCTGTTGTTGCATTGTTGTCCGTGACAATTACCACAAGCCGTAACACAATGCAGGCCATTCTTTTTACACGAGCAGATTCTTGTTCCGCATTGGTTCTTTGACGTTGCTTTACAGTTGCAGCGTATAAATTTCAAAATGTTTTCTGGTGCTGGTTCCAAATCAGTCATTATAGGTTCGTAGCAATCGTTTACTAACCTCCATCCCCATTCTGTTGGTAACAAAGACGTTTCCATTAAGGATTTCCATTGTATTATTTGTAAATGAACTCGTAGGCTATGATAGTAAGCAGCACGCTCTGATGGGGGGAGATTTTGTTGTTTTAGTGTTGTATTACTGGTAGCTGCCATCTGCATAAATTGATTGTATCGCAAACGTTCAAGCGTGTCATTTTCTTTTCCATTATAACTAAAAAAGTTTAACACTACTATACCACTCTTTTATGTTTATCATCATATAAAAACAAGGAATTTTAACTTCTACAACCTTATGTAGAACTTATGAAAAAAGAAGAAAGATCTAGGAAAATACATTTCGGGAACACACAGGAAACAGACATTTAGTAGTAGTAGTAAATAAAGTGTACCTTTTAACAAATAGTTTTATTCCAGCATTCCCAATTTCTTCTGTAGAAGCTGTTTCATCAGCAAAGATTTCTGCAGTTAGTTGGTAGCTATCACAATTTCAAAACTTCTTAACAAGTGCTGTTTTGCCTAATAAAAATGAGTAATATGATTTTAGAACGATAATAATACGATTAAAGAGGTAAAATCATTGTAGAAGAGTAGTATGAAGATTCTAGTAATAGATTTGTATTATAATTATAGAAGAAAAGTAATAGGTTGTAGCAGGTAACTAATACAAAACAAAATGCAGCAAGATGTTGCATCCTAAAATGTAGAAGATAAGTTTTTTACTAGAAAAGACAATTTTAAATATTGTTGTTAAGGCTCGCTAATTTATGGACTACTTGGGTTTCTATAAACAACTCTTTTAATTATTCATACCTTGTCTGTATATTGCAGATGTCGTATCACAACCTGTCCATGCATGGATAAAGAGGATGTTTCTCGCAATTTCTTCACCTGCTGCCCATACCAAATTTTCAACTTTCCATTCCTTCTTTCCTTAATAGTAATAATAAGAATAATAAACATTTATTTGGGATATCCATATAGTACAATGGTTCTTCGCCCTATGAAATAAAACAAAATATAGTAGTGTTAAATATGTTAGTCACAATCAAAATTAATCAAATAACAAGTATTCTAGTATAATAAGTATTCTAGTACATTTTACATCATCGATGGGCATGTTTGCTGATTGCTTATTTGACCTTCGTTTATGCTCATGATCTTTAATATTTGGCCCATTGTCATAGCCATCAAACACAACGCAGCAGTTTCCATATTTTTCTCATATGTATTTTGAGTACTGGTTAAAGATGCTTTGCATGTCACTGCCAGGGAGCCACTTCACTTTATGCAATAATGCACCACCATTAACAACGAACTTTGGTAAACCAGTTAGTATAGTCCGGGTAATTTTTGCAATTTTGCAAAATGCACTCCAGTAAGTTTATATTGCATTATACAAAGCATTTTCTGTTATAAAAACGATGATACAGTAACATAAAAGAAGAAATAGTGAAATTTTTGGGGTAAATAGGTCGTAAAATTGAGAATTTTACCCCCTGAAAGCCAGAATCTCCATGGAAACCAACTCCTACTATTGTCTTTAAGCTTCTCCTGACAACCTAAGCTCAATTCAATAAAATTATATTGACCAGTGGTTGTTTATAATGGTGTGGCAAAATACTTTTCTTTACAGAAAAATATCTGACTCCCCCAGATTTTACTCCCTGTTTTGGGTGAATGCCACCTTCCCAGACCAAAGACCATCCCGATTCCTAAACTGTAGACATGTACCTTTTAGAAAATCATAACAAAAATTTCTGCCTAAAAAATTACCAAAATTTCAAAAATTACCCGGACTAGTATATAATACTTCTTCAGCATCCTGAGTGATCAATTTAGCCAAGCTAGATTTAGTTGCTTTGCGCATAGCTCCGTTGTCAAAAAGTGATGTTGGTTCTGTTGTCAACTCATATTTGAAGTATTTCAGCATATCTTCATCATTATCTTCTCTTTCGACAATAACTAACAATCTTGAAAAAAGAAGCATCAGATCAACATGAACATTCTCATTGTCAATCTTTACTCCTACTTTTAGGCATTCCAGCGTTCGTATCTGATCATTTCTTTTTATTGTCGCATCTGTTACAACCACATTTTCAAGTTTATTTCCTTACCAATCATCTCTGTTTAGTCACAATTAATATTGCCTACATCACTAGCTGTTAATCCGGAATACAAACATTTTAAAGAAGGCTCTTCTTTGACAAATGGATCATAACTGTTAAACCATTGAGCAATTTTATCAGAGTCATCATTATCGCAGTTAATTCAGCTATTGAAATTGAAATTGTTGTTTATTCACCATATAATAAAAATACAAAAATTCATAGAAAAACAAATTACAAAAATATATGGTTGGTGTCACTCAATAGCATAAAGCTGAACAATGTAGTGACACCACAGTAGAAATATGCGTAAAAAATATATATATATATATCTAGAAAAAATATATATTATCTAATTGGCAAAGATACACACAACATAAAATACAAACCACCAAGCAAAACATATATTTGTTTAATAACACTAAGCTAAACAAGGTTTACCCCTGATGCTAAGTTTGACTAAATTAGAAAATTGTTTACTGTTTAAATCAAAAATAGAATTTAACCAATGCATGTTTTTATATTTTACATCAAAAATATTTTTAATGTCTCTAATTGATTTGTTCCATTCAATGATGCTTTGGTGTTTAATTGAGTATTTTCCATAAAAAATTGTATTATATGAACAAATTTTAAGTTGCGAGATGGATAAAGATGAAAATGACAAAGTTTAGTGAAGAAATTGCCAATCGAAGGGGGGATATTTTGGTTTAAAGAATCAAAAACAAACATAATGTTGAGGAGTTTAATAGTAGACAAAAATGGAAAGATATTAAATTTAGTAAATGCAGCAGTTACATTTGATCTAAAAGGTTGAAAATTTATAATTTTTAGTGCTGATCCTTAAATAGAAAATAATTTATTTAGATTTATGCTTCTTTTTTGTCCCCAAATTTGACAACAATAAGTTAAATGTGACGAGAAAATTGAAAAATACAAACTTTTCAAAATTTTTGTATTAACGTGGTATCTAATTTTTGAAAGCATGCTATTTGATCGGCTCAATTTTTTACAAAGTTCACTTAAGTGGGGGTTTCCAAGTTAAGTTTTCATCAATTAAAACTCCTAGATAATTAATGCAAGTTGATTGTTTTAAACGTGATCCATTCAACATGATTTTAATTTCAGAATCATTTTTTTTATGCTTCTTAAAAATGATAAATTCGGTTTTATTAGCATTTAAAGCGATAAGATTTGCATTAAGCCAATCATTAACTCTTTGTAAATCATAATTTACTTTTTTACATAAGGTTTTTATTGTTGATGTATAACAAATTAGTGTCATCTGCAAAATGATGCACTGTTGAAAACTTTATACAATTATGAAAATCATTAATATAAACTAAAAATAACAAAGGGCCCAACACAGAACCCTGAGGAACGCCGCATCTGATTGACTTTAACGATGATGAAAACCCGTTAATCGTTACATATTGTTGCCGATCTTGCAAATACGAAGCAAACCATTCATTAACAATGCCTCTTGCACCCATGTGATCAAGTTTTTCGAGAAGAATTTTGTGATGGACTGTATCAAATGCCTTCTTCAGATCAACAAAAATACCACATGCAAAAAGATCAGAGTCAATAGCTTCTCTCACTCTCTCTGTTATACTTAATAAGGCATGAGCTGTTGAATACTTCGATCGAAACCCAAATTGTAATTTGTTTAGACAATTAAATTTATGTAGGAAATTGTAAATTCGAAAATACATAAGTCTTTCCAAGAGTTTACTGATGTTTGAAAGCAAAGATATTGGTCTATAATTTGAACATTCTAATTTAGAACCTTTTTTGAAAAGCGGCAAAACTGAAGATGTTTTAAGAATGTTTGGAAAAACACCAGTCGTAAAAGATAGGTTAAATAACTTTGAAAGAACTACAGAAATCTCTATTTCATCAGTTGGAGATATAAAAATACTGTTGAGGTTCAGATTATTTAGGTATTTTTTAAAATTTGTATGAGATGAATGAATTTTTGATTGGATGTTATGTGCGACTGTCGTAAAATATGAGTTAAATTTGTCAGCAATTTTCACAGGATCGGTCAGCGAAACACCATTATCATCTAGAATAACAGTTGGAACAGAATCTTTTTTACTTTTTAGATTTATTAAACGTTGTATACCGATCCAGATTTTTCGAAGGTTCTTTGAGTTATCAATGAAGTATTTCTTAAAATGGTTTTGTTTGCTGCATCTTAATAGTTTAGTCAATAAGTTTCTGTATGAATTATACCGAGATTTTAACCTGATTTTGTTATTAATATCTTTAGTTCGAATATATTTGCGATAAATTTTATTCCTTATTTTTATTGATGTCAAAATACCTTTTGTTATCCACGGTTTGAGAGAGAGCTTGAAGTTTTTAATACTGACCTTTTTGAGTGGCATATACTTGTTTAATAATCCGTTAAAAACCTCAAAAAATAAATTAAAACTGTTGTCAGTGTTAAGTTTATCAAATTCAAGAATTTCATCCCAAATTACGTTATTAAATTCAGAAAGAAAACCTTTTTTTATCAAAATATGTGGTATTTCTACGAAAGATATTGTGTTTACGAGGAACAAATGTTGCATAAAAGTTAGGTTGAATGAAAAACTGAGGTAAGTGATCAGAAATTGTTGATGTTAAGTTACCAGACAACATATTTTTATTACAACAGTTAGAATATATATATGTTATCAATAATTGTTTTAGATTTCTCAGTAATTCTTGTTGGTAAGGTAATATGCGGAAGAAAGTTATTAGAAGTTATAAAGTTGAAAAAATCAGAAGTTTCATTATCAGAATTAACTTTAATTAAATCTATATTGAAATCTCCAAGTAAAAAAATACTTTTGTTTTCAGAATTTAACTTTGAAAAAAGAGAAAGAATAAAATCATTTGTAAAAACATTAATAGACATACATGGATGACGATAAATACACCCAACAATGTTTACTTTTTTTGGACGAATTATTTCAATAAAAATAGATTCTAAGTGTAATTTTTTATACATCAACAAGTCATTTCTTGGTTTGTAATTTAATTTTGTAGAAATATAAAGAAGTGCACCACCACAAGCTGATTCAGTAGGAGTGTGTTCAATATTATAACCTTCTAATGATATTGGAATTGGTGGTTGAACGTCACATTTTAGTTTAGTTTCGGTTAAACCAATAATACTAAAATCAAAGTTAAGTAAACGTAACATGATACAAAATTCATCAAAATGTTTGTTGAGCGAAGATATATTTAAATGAAAAATCGAAAAAGAGTTATTGCTGTCAAATTTGGAGGAGACAAAGTCATCAATATTGAAATACTTACACTTTATAAAATTTGAATATAAGTCATTTCCTTCTTTTGAATTATCAACACAATTTGTGGTAAAAACGTCATTGAACTTAGAAAAGAGTTTGTTACGGTCATAAGAAGGAAGAAATTTCATATTAGCAGGAATTTCATTTGAGTCTATAATAATATTAGAGTTGAGGACTTGGAAAAGTTCATTATCCGAAATGTGACTGAATGGAAAAATTTCACTATTGCATAAAATACAAAACCAATTAGAGACGTTTGATTGTAATAAACGGTAATCAATGTCATTTATTCCATTGCATTTTTGATGTATCCAAGAGTTACAAATATCACATTGTATTGCATGGTGGTTGTTTTTAACAGTTTTTTTGCACACTTTGCAAAAACATCTTTCCATGAAAAGAGAAGAACTAAAACTGGTTTTGTTAATTAGCAGAAATAAAAACGAACTTTGGAATAACAAAAAACATTAATCAAGCTAGGAGGGTTATTAAATATCAAAACTAAAAATCAGGATATAAATTGACCAATGTATTGACATGGTCAATTAAAATTCTGTTCTCGTTTGTGGTACGTTTAATAAAAACTTTGCCATTGAGAGAAAATGTTTCAGAGATTAGATTTGCCCGCTTTAACATACGGCAAAAAAGGAAAGCTTTTCAGAATAAGGACAAAGATTTTCTCTTATAAAAATCTTTGTCACTTTGCGGCCTAGAGTACGCGATTTGAAGTCTTTTAGTTTTTTCCTGTTCTGAAAGGCTTGCACACAGGCCTTCCTGTTGACAAATCTCACGATCGTTTTCTTTGGTGTTGATCTTCCAATGCGATGACACGCCTCTAAATCGCAGCCATCAACCGATATGTCCATCGCGTCAAAAATTTCAATAATGGCTCCCTCGAGATATTGATCTTCCACGGAGTTCGGAATTCCGTCAACCACAACATTATTTCTCCGGTTGTAATTTTCCAGATTATGAATGTCCTTCTCCAAACAAACCTGGCTTTCTTCCAAAGCACCAACCTTTGCTCTTAATCGACGGTTTTCTTCGACAAGATTTTTTATTACGACATCTTTTATATGTAATACGCTTTCACTAATCTCATTAACTTTGCTTGTCATGAAATTCTCGATATTGTCGACCTTTTTTGACATAACAAGAAGGTGTTTTTTAAAGTTAACGAGTTGGTCTTTAATGTCGTTCATCCTGGTCATTGATGCCAAAACAAGAAGGAGTAAATATGTCGGTAATGGTGATAATGATAAAGGTAATGTCAATGATTAATGTTTTAAGATAAAAATCTGCTACAAAACCAGCTTTGCGGAGTTACATAATTTTATGGAGAGCAGAAATATAATAATAAAATATAATAACGTAACTAGTGGTATGAGAGTGGATAGATATGAAAGTTATGATAATATGTTTCCTTGTGTGGAGATACTCCGCCCGGTGGCAAGCAGTCAGGCGTTGAAATCCACACAAAGGAAACAAATATATGAGGATATATGAGCACTGCAACGAAGAACTGCAAGTGATTTTAATGAGTTGGTAATATGTAATTACTTTTAAATGAGAGGGAGTTAATGTTGAAAAAGTGAGTTAGGAGAGTTTAAAATTCAATCAGTGAAAAAAAATGTTTCTTTCCTCACAAATTCCACCAAAATCTGCCAATCGAAGTCAAAAAAAAACACCCAGCAAACACCAAACAATATCCCAAAAGTAACCACTGACAATTAAAAGGAAATAAAACAAATTTCCACTGCTATACTATAAAATTTAACCACAGAATATCCACTCAAAAAACAACGTCTTGCATGTATCAATTTCAAATCTTGATCGATTCAAGTCTTGCTATTTCCTAACTCTACATGTTGCTCACTTGTTCTGTGTTGCAAGTTCGTTATGCTATGTATCCAAGATAATAATACACTCTCTATCACACCCCGACCTCTTGTTAATCCTCCTCGACTTTTTAGAGAACACATCATAACTTGTTCAATTACAAGATCCGTCCAAAGACCACCCCAAAATCTATCAGATCTCCTAACTGTGTGATAACCTTCCTCAGCAAACTTTACATGTAGATCCGGATAGTTGGAAGATAATTCTAGCATAATTTAAGGTACAACCGACCACTTTTTGCATAGTTTATATGACCAGTTGCGGAAAATAGGTTAAGCATCTGACTAACTGCTGTTAAATGGAGGTTCCAGTTTCCAGTTCTCTCTGCTCGGATTAAGATTTTAACGATGTTGATGTAATTGATATACTGGATCCAAAGTTTGGCAGTTCTTGACTTTGCTGTCAGTTTATCTTTATAAGTTTGTATTGTCGTGTTCATTTTTTCCAGAGCGATGGATTTAAGAACATCTTCTTCGTCAGCAATCCCTTCAACAAACTCGTTGTATAACTTTTTTTATTTCGTTTATCTCCTCTTTACTTATAGCAGTATCTTCACTGATCGCAGTAGCAGGTACATTTTCCTCTGAGGGAATTCGATTTTCGGCTTCTATATCTCCTGATTGGATGTTTGATGTAGGTGGAATATGTAAGACTACTGATGAGCTTAGAAACTAATACGGATTCAACTATAAAGTGTCCACGTAAGGCTCTGGCAATAGCTTTTCCAGTCAAAATGTGCTTAAACTGCATTTGCACCATATATCATTTCTAAGCACTCCGACAAACCTGAGCCTCTCATCATTGTTCCAAGACTTCCTAAGAAGCTCATCATAGCATGAAATCCACCAAGACGACAAACTATCTGAAGTGATTTAGCTTGGATAATTTCAGTAGCTGTTATGAACCATGTATTTATTGTTGTTACGTGTATATTCGTTGTTTTGTTTAGCTAACATTATAAAACTTGTGAAGAGCCTTTCTACAGGTCAACTAATCATAATTTGTATTGTCTTCGCGAATTACCACAGTAGCTTTATTTTTCACCACCTAGAGAGCCCTTTTTCTAACTTGCCTTCTTATTTGTTTATTTTCATCTGCTAATGACTCATTGTGATTAACTGATGAAGATATAACACCCATACCATGAAAGGTACCTTTACCATCTAACGAGCATACATTGTGGTCGACATTATCAGCTACAAATTGTGTAAATGTCCCTACTGCAAACAAACTTGTTAACTCAGTGGCATCAGTATCTTGGATGACAAACTGTTTAAATCGTGTTACTTCATAATAACTTATGCTGAATCCAAGTCGATTGAGTTCATTGACCAACCATTTTGATCCAAAAAAGACATGATCCATTTCAACCCCCAGACCGAATAATATTGGTGGTATGATAGATCGTGGTCTTGCGGCATAAATAATACTATGTCCAATACTATTACGTTTGATTTCGGATTTAATTATTAACTCTAGAAACATTTTTAAGTTTTTAGAGAGGAATCCTTTTTCTTCCGGACTGACAATGTCATTGTGAGTGATTATTCCATATCATATTTATTATGTCGAATATCTGCCAATATCAACTTTGCTGCAGCAGTTATTATTCTCTCTGCATCTTCATTCTTGTCTTCTTTTCTTGAATTATACCAAGCCTCGTTCAAAATATATTTTGCCATATCTTGGAAACAAACTACATCTGAACGGCCGTTTACTTCTGCAAAATATATTGAATCATTATATCTATCTTTAAGTTTTTGTTTCAGCCATTTGATTCCGTAAACTGTTTCTCCATTCTCTAATTCAGACATTTTTAATTGCAGTTCATGGACAGTGTATAGCTCAGCATCTGCTTCTGTGTCTAGCCAATTACATAACTCTTGAAATCGTTTCACCATGTTACTGTCTTCTGGTCTACCTCTAACTTTATACTGCTCCTTCTCTGAAGGTTTGGAGCTATTTGACATAAGACGTGTCAAACATTCTTTGTGGTATACACCTTCGTCTGCTACTAGGTCGTGACTGCAGCTTAATCTTATTTTAATCTCGCTTCCCAAATTTTCCTTCCTGGCATTTTTCTACAATCGCTTTTAGGAAGTCAACTGTAGTTGCGCGTGTGAAAAGATTTCTGTCAGGATGTCTTTTGTCTTCAGTAGCTAATTTGCAGCATAGGAAACAATTACTTTTCCACGAAAATGGTGGCATGCTGGACCTCAGGCGTTTTGTTGAAGGTGCTTCACTCGGTGCTGGAATTTGAAATGTTCTGTTTATATCAGTGAAGTTACGGCGACAGTTTTTATGAACCAAGATCTTTCTTTGCATATTCTGTGATTCGTTATTCTTGATTGTTTTCTAAAGACAATTTGATCAGCTTTATAACAATGTGTAATATTATTACAATATTATTTTTTTATTACAGACGTTTCAAGAATCGATGACTATTACAGTATAATATTAAAAGGTTTGGCTACAAACCAGAAACTAACATTTCATTCTTTTGCGTTTTGGTATTTGTTCCTTGCATAAGAGCTTATAAAAAGTATGTGGTAATTTATTGCTTACTGTAAGGTATGAACTCAAGTTTTTGTAGTTTCTTCTTTTGCCGGACTTCACCATAGATACTATTCTCTTTTTCCCAACTTCAACGGATGCGCATTCTGTATCAAATTGCTTGTGACATATAACACAGTGTTCTTCATCAAAACTCGTTTGATCCATATCTAAAGTCATCATATTAAATTATATTTTGCTCAAGTATGTTATAACACGGAAAAACATATTCACAGATATGACAAAATAAAATAAAAGCTTTAACATAAAATTGAATTTTGAACACTAAAATAAAGAAAGTTAAAAATACCTGTAATTCACTAATAATATTAAGATGGACGGTTCCAGTAGAACACCAATATTTATTCTTCCAAATTTGTTTGTTCGAACTGTACAGTTAAGTTTTAAATCTATATATATATATAAAAAATTAAAATGTTTTATATAATTACATAGTATATAAAGAGTAAATAATTAGATTATAATTTAATTATTTACTCTTTACTGTGTAATTATATGAAACATTGTATTTTGTTATATGATTTGGAAAATGACTCTTGGATAAGAGTTGAAATATCAATAAATTATTTTATAAATATGAAGTTCCTTATTTTATTATTCATAATTATATAAGTTGTATACCTGATAAACATTTTTAAATATATACAAATAGAAAACAAAAGTTAATGTACTAAAAAAATCTATAAAATTTTAAGACTTGTCCGGGCATGCATAGAATTAACATATTATAGCAACCTGTTAATAATGTAACATAATGTATAATACTACAACACCTTTATTTACTAAGGAAAACAAATTCATAACTTTGAAAGATATCAAAAAAGTATTTTTTTTTTCTTTTTCACTAGTTAAAAATACCTCCCTACAGTAAATTATCAATAAAAAAATTTCCCCAAGAGGACTTTTAGAGGATTTTTAATATGTTAAAGTACATAAAATGCTGATCATTTTGATACCAAATATATAATAATTTATTCTAGGTTCTGCCATTTTATGAGCTAAATCTACCAGACTAATAGCCTTCCACTAGAGATCAGAACGAAACCTGACTTGGCCAAATTTCGATCCCTTCTCTATGATTTTAAATTCTAAATTCTTTTATAACTCATATAATAAATTATTTTACGGTTCGTCCTACTTTTTTCATTTATCTCAGCTAACTATTTATTACATCTTTTTCTGACACAGGACAAACGAGGAAAGCAGTTTTATTTATATATTATATCTTGTATATAATTGTAAATACTGACGTTTTTATCCTGTATAAAGATTGATTAATAATAATAATTTCTAGTTTGAATAGTATATATATATGCGTGTTTATCTGAAAGTATTCCGTGAAGTTACTGCATGTGGAGTTTTCGATGTATTTCCGTACTACCAAGCAAGCATTTCGTTTAATAGATGACTCTCCAGATGGTACTTTTGATTTAGAGCCAACAATTTTGTTAGCGCGTTTTTCAATCGATTTCAACGCATTACGTTGTGTCATTGTCAAGTGAAGCATTATCAGGCTGTTATACATTAACAGGGGTAAAATCATTGAAGTGTATAATTTTAAACTAGCATCTCTTGTTAGATTACTTCTCATCTTCGATAACAGACTTAATCTCTTACTCACTTATTTGAAGGAGCTTTGAAAGAACTGGTTCAATGTTAACGTTGAGTCGATGATGCAGTCGAGGTATTTATAACTATCAGTGAAGTTAATGGGGTGGTCTTGATAAACTACTTTCAGTGGTCTTGTATTTAAAAGTCTTCGACTGGTCCCGAACATCATTGACTCTGTTTTTCCCTTGTTAAGTTTATGATCAAGTCATTTAAACTGAAATATTCTGAAATTTGCTTCAAATCTTTGATCAAACAATTTTCAATTACTTCGAAACTTTTATCAGCAAAGTAGATCACCGTATCGTCAGCATATTTAATTACGGAGCAATATTTTAGATGCTCCTGTAGATCGTCAAAAAAACATGACAAAAAGAAGTGGACCTAAAATCGAACCTTGTGGCACACCAGACACACATTTATAATTATCAGAGAGATTTTTATCCGATTCGACAAACTGATCTCGATTGAAAAGGTAATTGGTAAACCAAGCCATTTCTTCATGCAAAACGTCGAACGAGGACAGCTTGTTTAGCAAAGTTACGTTGGAATAACAGTAGAGAGAGCATGTGCGTTTAGATGTGCGCCATCTTTAATCTATGTTTCATAAAACTCTCCTCCATTGTTGGAACGACATATACATAACAAAGACGGTGGAGGAGCTACATACGGTAACACCTCCCTACCAAAATAAAAAAACACAAGAACACCCTAAAAAAAATATAACAAGAATCTGAATAAAAATCTGTAGTAGTTTTGTCGCAATGCACTGTTACGACATCACATAGTCTTTGAATCTGTCAGGGAGCTTAACGTTACGCCTCGACCTTTGTTGCTCGACTGGATAATCACGTGGAGGAGTTTCTTCAGGTGTCTGAGGTTTGAAATGCTCGTTTAGTTCCTCGTTTGTGGTCCGTTTAGATTGGGTTGGTTGCTTGTCAGGCACGATTTCAACAGGGGGTGCATTGGTATTCGTTGCGGGTGACTGACAGTGGTGTTGAGGTGGTGTTCTCAGTGGAGCTTGGATAATTGTTACGGGGGTTTGGATGGATGTTGGAGCTGATGCAGGACGTACATGAACTCTGTTCCGCCTGATAATTTTGTGACCTGACTGGACGGTGTATGATCTCTTTTGCCTTTCAGTTATTTTTCCGAATGTCCATGGTTGTCCCTTGTGGTGCGGTGACGGTTTTACATAGGCGTAAGTTCCTACTGGAGGTGACGAATGTTCGACTCCTGCCTTGCGATCAAAGGCAATTTTTGCTTTGGCACGTTTCTGGTTTATCTCCTTGACTACTACTTTAGGATCGACAAGTTTGGATTGGAGGAGCTCATTTGCTGTAGGTAGCAATGTTTTAGTACGGTGGTTCATCATCCTTTGAACAGGTGAGTGTCCTTCCTGGGAGGTATTCCGATAGTTCAGCATTGCAGCGTGAAAGTCTCTGGTTTTCTTGAGCATGCTCTTTGATACCTTGACTGCTGCCTCAGCTCTCCCATTGCCTCGAGGGTAGTATGGAGAAGAACGAGTGTGCTTGAAGTCGTACTCAGAAGAAAAGTTTTTGTACTTATTACTGGTGAATTGACTGCCATTGTCAGTGTGGCATATTTGCGGAACGCCATATCGAGCAAAGTGTGCCTTCGTGCGGGAGATAACGGTTGATGACAGTGTGTTTGGTAATTGGTCGACCTCTATCCAGTCCGAAAAATGACAAACAGTTACACGGTATGGGTTTTGTTCATACTCGAATAAGTCCTGGCTTACAATTTGCCATGGTAATGTGGGTATTGGTAGCGACTTCATTGATTCTTTTGGGGCGGTACACTGGTATTTCGCGCATTGGGGACAGGAACTGCACATATTGTTAATAGCACTTGACATACCTGGCCAAAACAGTACTTCTTTTGCCATTCTCGTGTTGGATGCTGCTCCAAAGTGGTTATTGTGAATTTTGCTCAAAAGTTCACTCTGCATTGAAAATGGGACAACAATTTGGTGTCCTTTATAGATAAGTCCGTTGTTTATGGAAAGTTCATCTCTAAACGTCCAATACGGTAGCAAGGTTTTGTGAAGCTGTTGTCTACGGTCCGGCCAGCCTTGTTGTATGGTGCTGTACAGCTGACTCAGAGATTCGTCTTTTTGGGTTGCGGTGCGGAGTTTGATTTCCGTGTCCGTGTTTAAATTAACGTGGTGTTCTGGGTACTCTTGCTCAGTCTCTATCCGGAATACGTCAAATTCAGTAATGTTGTTTTCAGATAGATCTTGCAGTGGTGCACGTGAAAGGGTATCAGCAATGTGAAGGGACGATCCCCTCTTGTGTACAAGTTTGAACTGGTATCGTTGAAGTCTGGCCATCATCCGCTGCAGTCTAGCAGGTTCTTTGTTTAACGGTTTTCTAAAGATAGTCTCCAACGGTTTGTGATCAGTGTGTGCCTCAATCGATGAGTGCCCAAAGAGCCAGTGGTCAAATTTCTTAAACGCATTGCATATTGCCAGACATTCTTTCTCCATTTGTGAATATCGTTTTTCTGTGTCTGTAAGACTGCAGGATGTGTACGCTACTGGTTGCAGCTGACCTGACTGGTTTGGTTGTAGAAGAACACCGCCTAGTCCGCTGTCGCTAGCATCTACTTGTAAAGTCACCGGATTGTCTAGGCTGAAGTACTGTAGAGTTGGTGCTTCTGCAATGAGCCTTTTTGCTTTCTGAAATGCATCACCTTGCGTCCGTGACCACTGGAATTTCATATCGTTCTTGGTCAATTCAGTGAGTGGTCGAATGACAAAACTCAATTTTTCACAAAATGGTGTGAGGAAATTGATCATACCGATGAATCGCATGAGACTTGCTTTGTCATGTGGTGCGTCCATATTTGTGATTGCACCTACTTTGTTTGGATCAGCTTGTATTCCTTGTGGTGTGATGATGTGTCCTACAAATTTGACGGTTTTCTGTTTGAATTGCAGTTTCTTTGGATTGAAGCAGATGTCCTTATTTCGAGCTCGTTCTAGTAGAGCAATAAAGTTCTTGTCATGGTCCTTTTCAGCTTCCTCGTATGAATCACTTTTGCCGAACACAAGTATGTCGTCTGCAATCGTGACAGTACCTTCAAGTCCTTCTAATGCTGTCATTAGGCGGTTCTGGAACTCCTCTGGAGCGCTGTTGATCCCGAACGGTAAGCGTGTCCATCTGTATCGGCCATACGATGTATGCATTGTAGTCATATATGATGACTTCTCATCAAGAGGGATGTGTAGGAAACCTTCCCGCACATCAATGATTGAAAAACATTTTGCCTTTTCCAGTTTGTGTAACTGTTCATTTAGTGTAGGCATTTGCCATATTGGTCGTTCTATGGCTTTATTGATAGTTTGACTTGGGTCTATGCAGACACGAAACTTTGTAGACGACTCTCGACAGAGGACGTTGGAGCACCACGGTGTTGGTTCATCAACTTTTACCAACATCCCTTCGGCTACATATCATTCCAAAGCGGCTTTCTCCTTCTGTCTCTTGCTTATTGGAACGCGGTGAATGGGCATTTGAATCGGGGTGATCTCGTCATTTGTCTTGAACGATACTGGTGGTTGTAAGCATCCTACTCCTTGGAAAACATCAGCATAGTTTTCTGTAACGTCAGCTTTTTGAAGTGGTATCTTTAGACTCTGGGCCATGTGAACTTCATCTTCTGGGAAGTTGACGTACCCCATCTCCTCACTATCGATTCCTGATAGAAGTGCCGGTTTGTTTCCCATGATGTGTGCTGGAATGACCTGGAAACACAGGGTATAATACCGGTTTTTCTTTTCACATAATAGTTCAATTTGTCCGAGAGGTCTTATGTGTTCACTGGCTCCGTAAGGTAGCAACACGACACGTGACTTACTAAGTTTTAGTTCTGGAAACAATTCAGCAACAGTTTTCTCAGATACAGTGTTATTGTCACATCCTGTGTCAATCTGAAATTCTAGCGGATAGAAAGTTTGACCGGTGGCTGAACATGGTACGGTTGCATAATATCCCCTTCTCCTCTGGTCTGTCGTTGAGGCTCCTACTCTGAATACTGGGGCTGGTAGGTATCCATAGTCATCTGTGTAACATTCCTCTGTCTCCTGATTGTGTGCAGACGGTAATTGGTTATGTTGGGTGTGATCATCATTACTCTCCATAGCATGAACTTGGTTTCGATCATTGCGCCAATAGCCCCTTCCTCTGCTTCTTCCATAGGTACCCCTACCCCTTGGTGACAGGCCAGGGGCTGAACCTTTTGTGGGAACGGGCTCCAAACATACTTTAGCAAAGTGGTCAAACCCCTTACACCTGGTGCATTGACGGCCATTGGCTGGACACGCAGACCAAGAGTGTGGACCTTGGCTACTGCCACACCAATGACAAGTGTTTGTTTCCCTTTTTAGTTGCATTTGGTTGTGTCTCTTTTTTGGTTGGGTCCAGTGAACTTGTTCCTCGATAGCTCTGGAAGTATCTGCAATCAGTTGGTTGGTACGTTGAGCAGATTCTAATGTTTTAGCTTCAGCTACCACGTCTGACATGGCTTTCGCTGTTCTATCTGCCTTTATGTGGGTTTTCAGAAGTTCTGTACGTATACCATTATTATGCAGTCCAAAAACAAACTTATCTCCACACATATGATCGGTAGCTGGGCCATATTCACACAAGTTTCCTCCTTGACGAACTTTTACCTCCCAGTCCTGGGCAGTCTCATTAGCAGACTGAGAGTCATGCCAGAATTTGAACCGATCAGTCATGACAGTGCTGCCAACAGTTCCAGTGTAATGTGCTCGGAATTTGTCCATCCATATCCAAGGCCTCCTTTTATCTGCAGCTGGGATCTGCGGCTTAATGGTATATCGTATTACTTGTAATGCCTCATCAGGCATAGCTGAACGAAGGGCTGATATCTCGAGAAGTGGCTTCTTGTAGTGGTCTGTTTTATCAGTATCTGGGTCCTTGTCTAAGTCCCTGTAGTCAGACTGTATGCAATAGTCATTAAATCAAAGTTCAAAATTTTTAAAGTTCTCTGATACATTTCCAGTTAACTTCAGTTCTGGTCGTTTGTTGGCCGACATCGTCAACGTGTATTACATCTGACACCAAGTTACGTTGGAATAACAGTAGAGAGAGCATGTGCGTTTAGATGTGCGCCATCTTTAATCTATGTTTCATAAAAACCCTCCTCCATTGTTGGAACGACATATACTTAACAAAGACGGTGGAGGAGCTACATACGGTAACAGCAATACACTGTGCGATATTGTATCGAATGCCTTCCTCAAATCAATGAAGACGGTACCAATTAATAATTATTATTATTATTTCAAATCTTTAAAAACAGGTACATCACTTCACTATTTATTGAAATATAAAATAAAACTGCCATTAACGTGGGACCTACGTGTTATTTACAAAATTTACAAACTTATATATATATAAAATTTATTAAAATGTATATATATTAGAAGACAGAAGATAAAGATAGAAGATAAAATTATAAAAGTATTATAGTCCAGGCAATAAATCATCATCGAGCCACTTTTAATTAGAAAAATTCCCTTATAGATTTTTGAATACTTTAATATATAGTATTTATGAATCAATGGGGTTTACGGGCCAAATTGGTTGCCTTAAGAGGGTCTTTCAATGGTAGGTGACAGCTAAAAAAAATATTTTCAGCCTGGGGTAGGCTACTTGAAAGTCTAATATCTGTTGAACCAATGACTCAATAGTAATGAAACTTTACAAGTGTGACTCTTAAAATTATTTATGCAAAATTTCAGAAATGTAACTTGACCCAGTGACATTTTACAGACCGGAATGCACATTTATTTACTTTTTAAAATGATTTTTGGGAAAAAATAACGAAAAAAAACTTTTCTTGAGGTTGTGATTTGCTTTCTACCTTGACTTCTTTTAGGCCATGTCAAAATTGACAAAAGTTTCAGTTTTCTCTAGACTTTAGTGCACCTATATAAAAATTTTGCTGTATGTATCAGCTTCCAGGAATGGGATGGTAAACGGCCTCTATCGTAATGTAAGGGGTTGTTTCAAGGAGTAAACAGGGGGTATTGCCAATTTTTTAACAATTTCCGAAATTTCATTGATTGACATGTTTTTGACCATATTTGAAGAATTTAGTGGTATTCTTGGCTAAATTGTCACTGTGGGGTTGTCAGATGACTCATTAAACATTTTAAATTTTTTGGAGGGATATCAGGGGGTAAATTTAGTTATAAATTACAAAAGTTAGGCACGTTTCTCTACTGAAAAACAATTACAAAAGTATTGCTGTTCTCAAAACTTTAGTGCACCCGTAAGAAAATGTTAATATCTATCTCGGCTTTCAGGAATTAAATGGGCTGGTAAATGACCTCTATCGGTATGTAAGGGGCATTTTAGGGGGTAAAACTTAGGGTACTGTACATCTGCAGATATTCTAAATTTCCATTGATTTCGAGTGTTTCTCAATTTCAAATTGTAAATCTTATCTTTTTGGCTGAATTACAACACGATCTCACACCGGTTTTTAATGTCAGACATTAAATCTACATGTCCAAAATTTTTAATGTCAGACATTAAACATAATTACGATTTTTAATGTCTGGCATTAAATAAAAATTATTTTAAACGAAAAGTCTATTTATTTGAAACGAGGCTGAGGCAATATGACACATTATATCTTCGTTGGAAAAGAAAACGCGCCACGCTGATAATATTATGGATTTAACACCAGGTATTTACCTATACAAATTAAACGTTATCTGAAGATAATAGGTAGAACAAGGGTTGGAAGAAACAGGTAACGGTCTCGGAAAATTCTAGCTATGAATTTAGTGGTGTACAGACGTTTCGAATCTGCCGATTCGAAACTGGCCGTTTCGAAATTGACGATTCGAAACCGGACGGTTCGAAACAATATTGTTTTACGCTTTTTTAACTTTTATTAATTTTCGAAATAATTTTGTTTTTTGTTTTTAAAAATTCTTTTAATATTCGTAACAATATTTTTATTCGTTTTTGAAACTTTTATTAATGTTCGAAATAATTTTGTTTTTGTATCTTTTTAAAAAATTCTTTTAACGTTTTTTAAATTCGCGAATTCGTGTCACGAATCAATCAAGTGGTTTATTTTGGAACGTTAGTACGGCTGCCTTTCGGCGGCCACGCGATATGCAATTGAAATGTATTCGCACGTTCATGTGACGGAGCTTGTGCGTATTTGTTCATTCATTCATATTTGTTTTGGCTATTTTACAATTTCGTAGTAAACCTCAATATGAAACAAAAGTTAGCAAAACAGCTATGTTTATATGTGTGAGTGAAACAGTAGTAAAAAGTTGTAACAATGTAGACTACTTTAAAAGAAAAAGTCGCGTACATTAAATGTTGCGAGACAGGACATTCATAAAAAGTTGCGTACATAAAATGTTGCGAGTGAAGTTGAACTTAGGATAATTGAAATGTCGTTCCATGCAACTTAGCGTTTGGACATTCAATTTATTCCAAAATTAATACAGCCTACTACGGATTATTTGAAAAATCGGAGACGGATTTTCTCATAAACAGTTTCAGCAAAACTTGCAACCTGATTAAACCTCTTTGCAAAGAAAATACTAAACGAGAATTGTAAATTTTTTTTATATTCTGATGATGGCTAACGAATTAACGTTTGTTGCAACGAAGAGAGGTGGCCGAAACGCTGTGTTTAATGGATTCATTTATCAGAAGAAAAAGCAAGACAAGACAAATATTTATTGTATTGTGCCAAAAGAGATCAATTGGGTTGTCGTGGTAGTTTAAAAACACTTATCACAATGGAAGAACCACAGGTATTGGTGTATATATAATCGTATTTAATATAATTCTTTATTAACTTTTTTGGTAAATGAAATAAAATGACCGCGTCGAAAACATAGGGAAAAAATACTATTAAAAACAAGGATAGGGATACATTTAACAATACAAAAGGTACTCGCAAAAATCTATCTGCTAATCATTTTAGAAGTTTAAGGTAAATTGATATTTGTTCTTTTTATCTTCTAGGTATCCAACGAACAAAATCATGTCGCTGATAAATCCATGCTCGATGTAGCTCGTGCAAAAGAGGAAATCAGAAAGCGAGCTCGTAGTAGTATGGATAACCCGGCAAATATACGTTTAAACGTTTTAAATCATATGCCAGATGATTCTCAACCTGTATGACATATTCATCATTTATCATTTTTACTGTGTGTCTAACTTTTTTATATTTAATTCAGATTTTACTCGATAATTATTATTATAGGGACTTGGAGGCAAAGCGGCAGTAAATAAAATTGTCAAAAGAGCCAGACAGGATTCAGATGTACCAGCAAATCTTCCACTAGAACATTTGTTGATCGAGGGAAGATGGTCTGTAACCAACGAAGAACAGCCTCGACCTTTTTTGGTACACGACAGTAATACAAGCAACGAAAGAATAATTCTTTTTTCTTCTCCTCCTTGTCTACGACTCTTGTCGACTTCATTGAATTGGTTTGTAGATGGAAATTTTTCTATGGCTCCTAACGACTTCCAACAACTTTATGTCGTTAGGGCATCAGTTGGTAACAGTGCTATGACTGCTGCTTATGCCATATCAGAACGTAAAACGGAAAACACGTATCGCGTTATGTTTCAGGAACTATGCAACGCTGTTGTAAATACTGGAAATAACTATCCGCAGCCAAACATTATCCATTGTGATTTTGAAATTGCAGCCCACAATGCAATCAGAGCTGTTCTCAATCAAACGCTTGTTGCTGGTTGTTTTTACCACTTGACACAGGTAAGAGGCCAAAATCGCAAAAATAAGTATCGCAAAAATTAATCCATCATTAATTAATACGCTTAAGGTAAGACAAAGGTAGCCAAATGATAGATTAAGGTCGATAATAATTTTAAAATTTTCATTTTTTTCGAACAGATACAATAAAACTGTCGAAACATTTTAGCCGATTCAAGTTCCACTGTTAACAATCACTGTTTTTCATTCATTCATTCATATTTTCTTTTTCATAAATTTTCAACAAAAACACAATTCCTAGAATGCCAAATTTGACTAATTAGAATTATTGAGAAAATTTGCAGTATTGAGAAATTTGGTTAAAATTATTATTTATCCATTAATATAAGTTTATAAAAAAAATCAAAAATCGTTAATTGATCTATGCATACAAGAAATATATAATATATATACAAATAAAATTTTTTGAAAAACAAACAAACAGAACAAAAAAATAACAAAAGATAATTTAAAAATATTTATATATATATATATATATATATATATATATATATATATATATATATATATATATATATATATATATATATATATATATATATATATCATTATCCAGTGAAATTAAAATACTTTTAACAAGGGTTTTAAAACTGGAAAAAGAAATATTTGTTTTGATTAGATTTGAAACAATTAAATTATTCCAAAGATTTGCAAGTTTCCAATTCAGACTTACAAACTGATGAGTTATTTGTTGATTTTGCCACTGAAACTGTGACTCAAACAAGCAACTCAAACCGAAGTCCAACCCAGATTGTTACGCTCCACATCCACAATAACATTGGTGAACTCCACAAATGACTGTGTTTCATGTCAGACTAAAATCGTCCGTAAAAAAGCCAAAGTCAGCAGTTTCCATCACATAAAAAGAAACTGAGTCTATCTAAATGTAAACTTGAATGTTTTCGTTACGCACCAACCAATCAAACTTTCATAGAATATTTTTTTAAGCATACAGGTCGGAAATCTTCCAGTTCCACACAGCTTGCAGCTATAATATAAAATAAAAACTTAATCCAGTTAAATTGGAACCTAGCTATAAAGAAACAGGAAATAGCAAAGAATAAAACTAACCTTCTGGAAGTTGAATGCGAACCTGATTAAGTTCTACACAACACAAACACTCCCTGCTCATTTCAATCGTTTGACACATTCCACACTTACACCAACCACTCAGTCACTCGTTCGCTTGTCCTTTGACCAACCATCTCTTCCTCGCATTCGCCTTGCATGCTCACTATTTTCAAAACATTTTAGCTCTTCCTCGGAAAATATATAGTCAAACAGAGCTCGGTTTTGTATGTACTGGTTAGTTATAGTTAAACACTTTTAATTTGTGATGCGGCTAAAGTGTGATTATTTTTTAACTACCCATTACAAGTAGTTAGTTTTGTAGACTTAATATTTGTTGTGTTTTTGGTGTGTATCTGGTTATTTAAAATTAAGAATAATCATCAGACTTAAAAAGTTGTAAAATGAAATTCACTGTAATTTAAATATGTCAAAAGGTAGATTGGAGTAATTTGGGACAGTACTTAACTTCTGTTACTTTTTGCTGTATGATGTATACGTTTATTTTTTCATTTTTAACAAAGCTTCCAGAATTAAGCTAATTAAGCATTATCATGAAGACCTCAACCAGAATTTTAGTGTAGTATTTAATTGCTCCCATTTGTGCTGGGGTTATTTTTGATGGAATACAATGTGTATTTTTTTTGTAACCGCTCACTAAACGACTATGATAGGCAGGCATGGACTTGAACCCAAAATCTTTGGGTTGAGAGTTGAACGCTTTACCAACTGCGCTATTCACTGGATAGAAGCAACTCCTTAGCTTAACATTGATAGGTATATTATTAATAATAGCTAAAAGTTGTTTTGTAACATAGAATAATTGCAGAGGAGGGATTTTCAGCCTAAGATTTTTATTATGAACCGTGAAACTTTGGGGAAAAGATACCCTTATAAAACATCCTTGGTTACCTTACCATGTTTGCAAAGAACAGAGGCCACCCTCTGATGAAGAATGTTATACTGAATGAAGAAATTAAATGTGAACAATGTCCGTGGATGATGGTACCAGTTGAGTGTATATACCAAAACCTATGATAGCCCATCTTTGTTTTGTTTAAAAAATTGCACACTTTTAGAAACTCTTCATGCTTATATTATTAGATATTTACATATTAAGTTTGTTGGATGCACAATAATCATCATCATCATTATCATTTGTTTTTACGTGACCTTTTCCACTCAGAGTGAGTTGCACGTTTTCAAAAGATGATATTCCCCACAATTGTGTAGGTTTAATCATCTGATGGTTTATTGAAGCATATGTTTTTACAGCTGGATGCCTTTCCTAACGCCAACCCCAGTAAGAGGGAAACAGTGGTGAGTTAACCCACGCAAGATACCAAATTTGTATTTTAAACTCTGGATGCACAATAATACTGAAGAATAATGTGTGAAAGAAGTTAATTCAGATATGAGATTGGTCTTCCTTAAGTTTAAAGTGATAATTTATATCAATTTGAAATTCTTGGCAAAAGTAGTGATAATTTGGGACAACATTTGTTTCATCGCATTTCTTACCTTTTCTTAGCATTCACAAAAATTATTTCAGACACTTCAAATGGTTTTATAAATGTCAGTTACAGTTTGATATTGCAACTTATTCAGGCCAGCAGCGTTGATGATGAAAGCAGGAAATAGTTAATTTGCTTGTTAATTTCCCAAATTTGCTTGCTTGTCCTAAGCATTTTCACTTGGCCTTGCTCGATATGGTATTCAATGTCGTTTTTGAGATTCAAAACTTTACTATATGCAAAATAATAAATAACAAATCTTGTGTGCTGGTGTAAGCTAAATGCAAGCTAGTTACTTAATTTTCATAAAATTATCTGTTTTTACCAGATCAGAATATTAGGACTGTAAACCCTGCATGTTGAGCATGCCTATTTGAGTTCTCCTCACACCAAAATCTGAGGTATTGAATTTATTTCATCATTGTCATTTACATTTTTCATGTCGATTTTCCATGCTAGCATGGGTTAGACGGGGTTTCAACAGATGATATTCCCCACAATTTTGTAGGTTTAATCATTTGATGATTCATTGGAGCAGATGTTTTTTACAGCTGGATGCCCTTTGGACCCAGCTGAACGCCAACACCAATGAGAGGGAAAACACTGGTGAGTTAACCCACGCAAGATACCAATTTTGCATTTTAAACTCCGTGGCAGCAGTGCATAAAGGGTATGGGTACTTATATATCCATGAGGTCAAAGATGTTACAAGACCCGCATACCCGCTATTTAGTAATTATAATAAATAAATCCACATCAGTTATCCAGTTATTGGTAAGCAGTTGGCAACTTGACTTAAACCGAAGATTTTTGGTTTGAGACCAAATATTATCATAAAAGTCGTATAGTGGGCTGGTCATAAAAAAGCACTATTGTTTTATCAAAAAGTGATGTAGATGTCACATTGTAGTCTTGTTAATGATTTACTGTAATATGCTTAATTTGTGTTGTGGGAGTCTTAGTAAAGTAGAAAGAAACAAAACAAGCTAGAAAACTGACTGCTTTTATAAACTGCTTTACGAAATAAATTACTAATGAAAGAAATGAAAAGCAAGAATTAGTTTTTCATTTTTTCTATTCTTTGCAAATTATAATCCTTTTCCCCCAGCCTATGATCATATAAATATACAATGTAGTTTTTACCATACATTAAAATAATAATTTTCTGCTGGCAAGCGTATTACTGTAACATTTATTTTGTATATATAACTGGTCCATACTTACTTGACAATTATTTTTTGCTCCACTGAGATTGCCCATGCAAATGCACAAACCGGACATTGTTTAGTTTTGCATTAATTAACAGATATTAGCTCATTATTTCTCCTTTATTTTCAGTATATTAATCATTTTCAAATTCACAATATACAATGATATAAATCATTTTTAATTTACACAATAGAGAATATGGAACCTACCGGAACAAATAAGGCAAGGATTGCATTTGCTTCTTTAGAAATGTGAGCAGTGTGGTGATACTTGCCATGTGGCGAGAAAAATATGTTGTTTTGGCCATCCCTTCAACAAAAAAGGGCGATCAGCAGAAGAACGAATGCCAAAAAAGAAAACAAACCTGACTGATCAAAAGATTCAAATGGAATCAAAGGTAGATTTTGTATAGTTTTATGAGATATTTTATACTTTTAATCTAGTACTGTACTGATTACTAAATGTAAGTATAGTAGGCAGATAAATTTTCATATAAATGCAAACTCTTTATGCTTAACATTTAATGAAATGTATTAGTTTTGAGATGTACAGTTGAGTCTGATTATTTCTTTCTCACAGGCTTTAACCATTCAAAGGGACCATGGTTGGAACATGGTTGCCTTTATGACCAAACGTTCTGTGTCTCAGTCAGGAAAGATTAGTTATTTATATGACGCCTTTGCAACCCCTAGTTGGGGACAGAACTTTCTTGGTTCAAAGTCAAACCCTTCACCCTATAAAAGAGAATATATGTCTCTGAATAAACATCATTTTGAGAGAGGTAAGAATACATATCTTGTTGATTTCCATAAAGTAAAACTTTTTAAATAAAAGTTACCTTTAATAAGACAATTAACATCTGAAAATTCTGGTTGAAAACGTTGCTTTTCTGTATAAAGGCTCCATTTTTATATTTACAACAACAGACATGGGTTGTGACATGTGGGTCATGTAACATCTTTGAGCTCATGGACATAAGCACTCATGCCTTTTCTTACATTAAACAAGAAAAAGGTAACCAAATTAACCCCTAAAGATGATAATGGTCATCAACGAGAGTGTCCTACCATCAACACCCGTACTTTACTGCACCGAAATGTTGCTCATATGTTAAGTTGACCAGAAACTGATTTGACTAAACTATCATGATCCAAGCAATTATATCCTGCTTTATAAGTTACTTATCACAATGTTGTTTAGTGAGCAGTTATAAATTTAAAGTGTTATATTTCATCAAAGTAACTTTAGTAGAAATGGCAACATTTAAACACTCAAAGACTCAAGATTGAAGGGCCTAATAAGCGTTCTAAGAGCCTTGTTAAAAACAAACAAAACACAAAACATTTAAACTATTAAAGATGAAAGTTCACAAAGTTCTTTTGATAGAAGTTCTGATATTTATTTGAATGTAATATATAATTTTATTTCATTCCTATATTATATAATTACCCTAACCCTATTATTACAGCAACATGTTTTGGGCTAAAAGCTATATCTCATACAAGTTTCTAAAGTAGACAGAAACGTCAAACTTGATAAACACAATGTGAAAATAAATAACACCTTGGAAACTATTAATTTTTGAAATATCTGATCAAATTGATTCAAAATTTGCCATGGTTCTTGTTGTATTCTATAGAATTGATTTATTTAAAAATGGTAAAACAAGAAGTAACATTGTGCTATTATGAATTTTAGAAGCATCTGTGGAAAGCGTTGGCGACTATCCAGGTAATGCACAAGAATGTATATTTTCAGCAGGTTGGACTGATTGAAAGAGTTCGAATTAACATTGTGCCATTATGAATTTTAGAAGCACCTGTGGAAAGCGTTGGCGACCATCCAGGTAATGCACAAGAATGTATATTGTCAGCAGGTTGGACTGATTGAAAGAGTTCGAATTAACATTGTGCCATTATGAATTTTAGAAGCACCTGTGGAAAGCGTTGGCAACCATCCAGGTAATGCACAAGAATGTATATTGTCAGCAGGTTGGACTGATTGAAAGAGTTCGAATTAACATTGTGTCATTATGAATTTTAGAAGCACCTGTGGAAAGCGTTGGCGACCATCCAGGTAATGCTCAAGAATGTATATTGTCAGCAGGTTGGACTGATTGAAAGAGTTCGAATTAACATTGTGCCATTATGAATTTTAGAACCACCTGTGGAAAGCGTTGGCAACCATCCAGGTAATGCACAAGAATGTATATTGTCAGCAGGTTGGACTGATTGAAAGAGTTCGAATTAACATTGTGCCATTATGAATTTTAGAAGCACCTGTGGAAAGCGTTGGCGACCATCCAGGTAATGCACAAGAATGTATATTGTCAGCAGGTTGGACTGATTGAAAGAGTTCGAATTAACATTGTGCCATTATGAATTTTAGAAGCACCTGTGGAAAGCGTTGGCGACCATCCAGGTAATGCACAAGAATGTATATTGTCAGCAGGTTGGACTGATTGAAAGAGTTCGAATTAACATTGTGCCATTATGAATTTTAGAAGCACCTGTGGAAAGCGTTGGCGACCATCCAGGTAATGCACAAGAATGTATATTGTCAGCAGGTTGGACTGATTGAAAGAGTTCGAATTAACATTGTGCCATTATGAATTTTAGAAGCACCTTTGGAAAGCGTTGGCGACCATCCAGGTAATGCACAAGAATGTATATTGTCAGCAGGTTGGACTGATTGAAAGAGTTTGAATTATCAAAGTTCAAATTAACACATCCACTTTTTCAATATTTCAGTTGGCGAAAAACAGAGAGTGATATTTAAATGTAAGTTCTTGTTTAAATGTTTTCATTCGACTTGTTTTGCTCAAAGGTTTCTTTTTAACTAAGGTTTTAAAGACATCGAACCACGCTCTGTTGTTGGGGTATATGCGGACGCGACACACCCGGAGCCCTTCTGGCTGTTCATGGTGACAAATACCAAGGGTTCTTCATCTATCATTGGTAGATATCTACAATATCTTCATCAGGATGATCGTGGTGGTAGTATCTACCAATTAGAAAAAACATGCGTTTTGATGCTAGGGCAGACGAGTATTTTGTTCTACCTAAAATCAACCATTAGACGATTATTTTGTTGATAGAGAAATTGTAAACTTTTTAGAAAAGGAAATAAAAACTCTTCTTTCTTACTTCTTTACATCTTAGATATAGAACGAATTTTAGAATTCTTTTTTGGTTTTTCTACAGGTAAATTACAAAATTCTTGCGGCATGACTGTCTGAAAAGCTACCTCGCAGTAATTTGAAATTGGTATACTATGCTGTCTGACGGTTGGGTTAATTGATTTCAGATTTCTTTCAAAAATTGCTATAAATTAATTCGCGCAAATACTTCGACCATGAACAGTTTACAAATTCATTGTTTTAGAAGGTCTTCACATTAAGAGCATCTTGGGACGATGTCATTAGTTACATTTTTCTGGTCGTCAGTATCCACCGAAATTTAACTAGAAAACCTAAACCATAGTCTTTTTGCTGGCATTTTTGACAAACTGTTCGAGTTTGAAAGCACACATGCAAAATTTAAGAATAACTGTTGTTTCACGTGAACAAAACAATGATTTTGCGTTTACAATAGGCTTTTTCGCAGTTAACCGCAAAGCATTTTGGGATGCAGCAGGATTTTTCACAGGTTTCGTTGAACTCATTTGTTAAATTTAAACATATACGCTATTTTTGTGCGCAAAGGGAAACACTCTCTTTTGTACCGCGTGAAAAATAAGATTTTAATAAATTGCTTTTGTTCCAATCGAAAAATAATTTAGTCAGGAAATAAAAGTTTAAAAAGGAGTATGTTCTAAACAAACTTTTAAAAAATATAGTCTGTTTAATAATGAAGGCTTAGGCGGCCTTAACATGAGACCCGGTTTGAAATTTCAAATCGGTTTGAGAATTCACTTCGGTCTGTGGTGACAACATTATAACTGTTTGCATGAAACAGGCGGTTTGAACATGAAAATAACTCAAATCGGTTTGGATTTCATATCGGTCTTTTTAACCGATTTGAAATTATGGAAAAATATCATGCAAACAGTTCAAACCGATTCGAGAAATATTTAAGGCCGGAGCAAACCGGTCCAACATTTCATCCAACACGCAAAAAATGTAATGTTGGATGAAATGTTGGACTGGTTTGCTCCAGCCTTAACGCCGATCGGAAACGATCATGCCAACATTATAACGTCACTCCTTGACCTTCGAAGTCATTTTTATAATTAACAAAATAATGTTGTCGAATATTCTCACACCAGCTACTTCACAAAATTTTACACTGACAGAAATAGTAATAATTGCGAATGATTTTTTATCTCAAACCGGTTTGAAACATTTTAGAAATTGACCCGATAAGAAACTTCTATGTAAACGAAAAAAAAACTGAAACCGGTTTGAGTTCAAATCCGGTCTCATGTAAAGGCCGCCTTAGTGTTGTACCCAGTGATGCTGGGTATCTGTTTTAATTTAATCATGCTTATTTAACTGCAAAAAAGGTTAACAAACAATTAAGTTTCGTTTTGTTCCGAAGACCATATGTATTGCGTTATTTTAAATTTAATGAGTTATTTTTTAGTATTTTTCCTTTGTTTCAGCATAGCAGCTATCTAGAGGACTGGAAAAAAGTGTGGTGGTGTGTGAAAAGCAATTAACTTGTCTTTGTTGGGCTGATTTAAATTTCAGTGTTGAAAGCTCAACTTACATCATGCACACTATTATTCGGAACATAACTTGTTAGATAATCAACATCAGCATCATCAGAAATATGACCTAATTGGTACTCCTAATGTGGCCTGTGGACAAAATATGAAAATTAACTTGGACTTTTTGTCGATGAAACATTGTGTTGATGTTACATCTAAAACATGAAGTGATTCCGATCAGTAGTTAAGGAGATATAAGAAGGTCGACACTTAAACATTTTTTTGCATTTTTTTAGTATGAGGAATGCTGTCAACCCTAGTATATTAGCAATATCTCGGTCAATAATGAAGATTATCACTCCAAATTTTGAATGGTGATCGAAAACGATCAAATCTATCAGAATAATCTAGTGAGCCCTTGCGCATGCGTAAAATTAAATCATCCATAGATCGTTTTACTTAAGGTTATTTAAAACGAATGTTTGTGTATCTACAGCTCGGCTATTGTGTCAAGGGCCCATGAAAAAAATTTTTGAAAAACCTACGGAAACGGGGCAAAATATTCAAAAATAATATTTAAATGGCTATAACGTCGAGAATTTTTATTTGTTGGGGGGTTTGGCACTAGATTACTCATTTTGTTACGGACGCGCGTTGACCACATGAAAAAAATTTTTTTTTTTTCAAAAAGGTAGCAAATGCAAAGGCAAATAACTTCCGTATTTCGCACCATTAAACCTTCGTGATTTTTTTAGTGAAAGAAGAAGCCATCTTCGAAATGATGTAAGAAGCCCAAATTTTAATTCGTAATAATTACGGGGTTATTGTCCAACACATAGACCCCCATTCTTACATATAACCGTCACTACCCTTGACCCCATAACCTAAATCCAAAAACTAATAGCACCTCTGCGGTCTTCTATATGTTGCTAAAAGCCATATAAAAAATCGACATGATATCATTTAAAAAGTTAGAATTTTTTTTACTTATGCAGCCCTAACCCCAAAAATAAAAAATATTTTTTCAATGTCTTTACAGCCCCACGTCTGGCTCAATTTAAGGTATCTTCAGTATAAAAATGGTTTTCAAGGGGTTAGGAATAACGGAGTTATCAAGTAATGGGTATTAAAAACCAAAACTGGACTTAAAAGTCACGTGGTACGCTAACCACAAGATTTTTTTAAATTTTTTAAACGCTATTATTGGTCTTATATAGTCTCTTAACTATAACCAAAATTTTAGCGCGATACCACCATTTTGAAAGGAAAATTTTTTTTTGAGAGTGCATCCGATATCCATTGGAAGGTAATCTATATTGAGTTTTACCCCTGACTTAGATTTCGACCTCATACATGCATAACTCGATGAATAATCAAGATATTGAGTTGAAATTTTTAACGGAGATTGAAAATAATCATATCTATCAGAATAACCTAGTTACAAATCTTAATACCCAGTGTAAGCCGTTGCGCATGCGTAAAATTAAATTGTCCATAGATCGTTCTACTTATGGTTATTTAAAACGAATGTTTGTGTATGTACAACTATGATTTTGTGTCACCGGCCCATAAAGGGAAATAACACGTAACTAAGGAAAAACAGGTCGCGCACGCAGATAAATTCCACATTTTCAACTTTTTTTGAAATATTATTCCGGAATATCTTACCAAAATTGACAATACTGCTTGGTGCAAAATTTCAGATTCCGGTCATAAATATCTCGCGAATTCGGTTTTGCGCATGCGCAGGTCAGAAATTTTTTCTTTTTTGTCGATGGATTTTTGTCCTTGGTTTATGGACAAAATATGAAGGGATTCTGACTAGTAGATATAAGAAGCTCGACAAAGGCAACTTTTGTGACGATCACAAAGGTTCCTGACCCCAAGTAAAACCTGTGCAAGAAAACTTGGTCTCTCGTACTGTATAAATTCAGAAACTATTTACAGTATATGATGAATGAATATGAATATAAATAACATTTATAGAATACGAAATAAAGGAATAAGTTTGTAAGTTAAAATTAATAGCACATTAAGAAAGCGCCCTGTGAAGATGGGCTTGGTGTAAGATAAGTAAATGGGTAAGTTTGATGTAAGATTGTTGCAGACGTTGTGAAGTGCAGCAATGGTGTTTGGTGGGCAATGTAACTAAGATATGTTCAAAATTCACAAACTAAATCCTTTACACGTTTTCTACTAAGCGATAACTAGCACGTAACAAAACGTTATGTTTCCACTAGCAATAGAATGTTATCGCTCGCTCAATAGCGCTAGTTACCGCTCTTTAGCAACCGTGTTTTACAGTAATCAACGGTTTTTTCTCTGCCGTTTGATTCATTTTATTATCTTAGATATTAAGGGTTATTTTAAAATTACGTCAAGCCTTTTAGAGGGGAAAAGTATGGTAGATTGTGACAGTGCTTGCCAGTTGTCCGAAGATTATGACGTCACGTATTTCAAAAATATTTAGGAAATTTATATTTATTCCGAACAAAACATTGCCAAAGTGATTAACTAGACTGAATTTGGGCTGGTACTATACTTATTGAAGCAGAAGACTGTATGCCCATACATAGATTGACTGGAACTTCTTAGTTCCAACCATTATTTATAATTTATATTTTTATTTTACGTTATAACGTTATTTTTGAACTGTCTCTAAGTCTCTAACTCGTCTATACTGAAAACGAATGTAATTTGTGCATAGATAACTTTGAGGCGTGGGATTTTTTATTGATACCTAATTCTGAATGATCTGCGTCGCATTATTTATTCTTTTCTTATGAACTTCATGTTTTTATAGAAGCATACATACATCGTCTAAATATATACGTTGTTTTTGCCTTTCAAATATCCAATTTATTATTTATTAACTTTAATTTATCTCGACAACATGACAACGGAAAGATATAGAAACGCATTTAGGATATATTCACAGCAAAAAACTAACAATACATATATACACAAGAGCGTCTTCTGTCGCAGGGAGGTATTCAGAAACTACATTTAATCGTTCAATTTCACCTGTCAATATCGACGCACCAAGGTCACCAGCAGCATGTGAATCAAATAAAAAAAAAAGATTTTCATTAAACACAAGACTGAGAGTTACTCCAGCAACAACGTGAAGAAGTGATTCATTGGCTTTCACCACGGATTGGTAGTAATACAAAACAGCGGGTAGCGTCGAGACAAAAGCGTTTTGTTCCTCTTTGATATTCATATCGAAGTGAGAAAGACAAAACGTCTTGTGCTTCTTTAATTGTTAGGAAAAGAGAGTGGTTATGTAATATATTTCCCATTTCCATTGAGCCGATAAAAAGTGAAATCATTTCATTTAGCTCAAACTGGTTTGAGCATAGAACGGCGTATGACAAAATTGCGGAAATTAGCGAGCAAGCGCTACTCCCATTTCTTCCGTTTATTCTTGACTGACACAGGTCAAAAGGAAGCAATATGCGGGTCAATTTATTTTCGATTTTGACAGTGCAATCAGAAATGCTGAAAGAATACATCTCTGTCAGGTCTTCACCAAATGAAGACACCAAATCTACGTTGATCTCGTCAAATAAATTCACTGTACTTCCATTGTCACCTTCCTCAGATTCACTTTCGCTTGCAGAACTAACACTTTCTGATGAATCCAAAACACTGAACGATTTCAATCCTTTTTTTAGTTGACCTTCACAGAAAAAAATACCTTCGCGTAGAAAATTCTTCATTCCTTCCTAAAAGCATGTAGAGCAATAAAAAAATGTACACGCAACTATATTCTCTATCTTCGAACTTTAATGAATTAACGTTATTGAATAAAAGTACATAAAACAATTTTAAATTGAAATTCAAGTTTTCAAGTAACAATCTCAAAGATCAAACCAAACCTGAGCGGGATCAAAAATAATAGAAGCCAGTCTTGATTGTAGCCGTTCTATCTTCTTCTTATAAAATTCTAAGTAATTATCCATATCTTTTTTCAACAAAACCAGCTCTTCCTGACAGCGTTCAATTTTCAGATGCGTTTCTATCAAACAGCGCTTGTCAGTTGCTATTTAAAAAATATATACAAATAAATCAACATATATACAACTCATAAAACTAATTTACCGATTTTTTTTCAAAAATATGAAACTGGCAATTTTGTAGATTAAAAAAGCATCACAAAATCATTAATGTAGGACGATTTACCGGACATGATTTTGGAAAAGTCGACAAGACCATGGAAGTGGACTACCGACAGCTTGAACCTTGGAAAACTTGTTGTACTCTTCTTGCAGAGTTTTCATTTTTTGGGCGCACAATGAAAGCTTCTTCCGCAATAGAAATCGTTGTTTACAACTATCTAAACAATACATTTCACAATTTTGTAAAGTTTTGATATTCAACTATACCAGCAGACTTCATAATTCTTGCGCTCCAATAAACCTGCTCAAAATGACACTTCTCTACAGCTCTTTCGAAGGCAGGTAAAACAACATCATTAGTAACGATAGTAGAGATAGAGAGCGTATCAATTTGGTTTACATCAATACATTCCATTGAATCAAGCAAAGTTCTTTCTTTGTCAAATTTCTTCTTTTTCAATATTCCTATGTCGAGTAAAGCAGTGTCTGGAAGAGTGGTCTTTTCAAGAGCTGCTCTAGTAGCTGAGGGAATTACTAAATTTTTGGCGCAATTTAAATGATGAAACAACAAAAAAGCAGCCTGTTCTCTTGACAGTGGAGGAGGAGATCGGGTAACTAAATTGAAAACATACTTGAAAATATAATTAATGTACGAGCAAAAAATGTGCTAAAGTTTTTATATAAAATGGAAATAACATTGCTTAATTTAGACGCATATATAAGAAAGCGACAATAGTTAGAACCTCCACGAGCGATATCTTTGACTTCTTCAAGCAGTTTAGGAAATTCGATGCAAGAAACGTTAGTTCCGCTGCATTGTGCTAGCGAATTTAAATTGCATATTCTTGCCCGCAGGTCTAGCTCCACCTTAACAAACGGAGAAATAGTTTATGCCTTTTTCAAAATAAACAATGATTCATAAACATTGAGTTACCCTTGAGAACCTTCTTTGTAATGTAGAAGCTAAACTCAACGTCTTTTTCCTGTTCCAAAACATCATTAGCTCGGTGATATGTTCTTCCCTATCTAAAAGTATGTACAAGAACAAAGCATTCATATTAAAATCGAGTGCTACGTTTGATATAGTTTGAAAAATTTGATTATATTGAAAGATACACTATACACATACGTTCTGATTGCTGATATTTTGTTGTGTTAGAGCAGCGAGAAAGGTAACTGAAGCTCACATTCTTCTCCTGTTGAACGTCCAGTTCCCTCTACCCACTCACCATCCCACAAAATCTAAAATAAAATAATTATAATTAACTAATTGGTTAAATGTTATATATCTTTTGTCTAAAGAGCAACATTTTTAAGCATCAGTAACGAAGTATTCTAACCTGGCAATCAATACTATGTCCTTTTGCATGCATAACTGATAACACTCCTTTAAAATGAGAAGCAGTATCAGGGTCGTTTTTTTGTATAAACTTATACAGCTTGCACATCACATCTGCATACACGTATGTAACACTGTGTGGTACCATGTAATATTTTATGAGGAATAACGCATATCCATATAATTCTCCTTGCTTCATGTTCACTGCCTTTTGTCCAATTTGGTGCCGACAGGTAGCAACTTCAAGACCAGTGTAATCTACTGAGCCTTTTTTTCTGGAAACATTCCTTGCAGTAAGCCACTCTCCCCCACACACAACATCAGAATTCTATAAAATTATCATTGTGCTTACTAAATTAATGTAATGTGCAGATAGAAATCACTTTTCTTGTAAATCTTAAAATACACATGTCACACAATAAATCCTAAGCGAGATATATAAAATTCTACGCAAACCTTGGGTTTTTTCCCCTTGATATAGGGTAGCAATAAAGCTATCCACAACACTATCTTCAACAATAAAACAATTTTTATAGAAGGAACTTCTTTGACGCCTGAAAATTAATAAGGGAACTAAAATAGAGTTAACATTCAAAAACAGGACCCACATTGATAAACAGTTATGTAAAAACTGAAGTGGTTATCCTGTATTACTAATTGTAATTATATTTTTTTCAATCAAAATTTTCAACAATTTTGAGCTATTGCAAAAATGCTTAGCAATCTGTATGATAATCAACATGTTGAGAATAGCCTAATAATGAAGGATAGAACAATGTGTAGAAAAGTTTTTATTAATCATGATATTTAAATTACAAATGTTGCGATTACCGGCCAGAGTTCCGGTATCGATACAATTTGCAATTTCCATCGACATGACAAGAATGTTGTTGAATAGAGCAGCAAAGACATTCCATCCAGTCTTGCCCTTTGAAGATATCTACCTGATACTTCATATAAGACCATTGCTTAAATGCTTGAGAAAAAGAAGTTGGTACAATTTTTCCAACCTAAACAATAACGAAATTGTTTAAAACTAAAAAGTATAAGGTTAAAAATTAAGTTGGTACCCTTCCGTTTGATATTGTCAAATTATCTAACGATTGTAGAAATGCTTTTTCAGATGATCCTGGCATGCATTTACGAAATTGATCCCAAAGTTCAAACACATCTGTATGAACAATACAATTGATATGCTTTAGTGAGCAAGGCCAGTATCCTGATTTTATTATGTTTTCCAAAGTGAATGGATCTTTCGTGGCGCTGCAGTTTAAGCATTGATAAATGTGTTTCATCATTTCAAATCTTCCTAAAGATTAGAAAATTTATAACATTTAGCATACACAAGAAATATTGTGATTGTAGTAGTTTTGTGTAAAATAACAAATATACCTGTTGATGTAATTACAATAACATTTCCAGAACATTCTTTGCAAACCATTTTGCAACCACACTGACATTTGCTTAATTGCAATGGAATCGTACGAACTACAAAAATTATATGAATTTTTAACAAAGATTCATAAAAAGATAACATCTTATTGTTTCCAATGGGAATCATTTCCTTATTTACACCCACACCTTCTAGAGGGCCTAAAGGTTGTTTGAAACCATTGACAAATGTAAATCTGTTATGGAAAGGAGACAATGAATGATTCTCATTATCACATGTGCCACAAAGATTGACTGAACAATGCCGATTCTTCAAAACATTTTTGGCATAGCTCTGTTCTGCTCCAAAATAGTGGACATTATATTGTTTTGCTCATCTTCCCATGCTAATTCAGATGTTTCTATCCTGGTCTTCCATGATCTTTTCTTCTTTACAAAGTTAGACCCATCACATAAAAGGCTAATACTTCCCAGCAACGCACTTTCAAAATCTATTAGATATGAATGTCAATTTTACACACCACTGAATTCTAGGTAAAACAACAGAAAACGGTCCTTAAACAAAAACTGAAAACTCTACAAACTCTCTAAAAATTTACCTTCATCTAAATTTGACTCTACAATGTCTTTCTCATATTCAATGTTGCTGCAAATGACTAAAAAAAATAAAAATCCAAAATGTTTTTGTTTTAAATAGCAAAACATGGTTCTTGATAATTCTATTATTTGCAACATAATAACAATCAGAGAATAAAACTATAAAATATTTATATAAACAGTAAAAATTTCCACCTGCAGACGTCTCAGTGGTGTTTACTTTCTTTTTTTGCTTTTTATTTTTTCTAGCAAAAGGGTATGTTCTTCTTCCTGTGCTATCTCTTTTGAACGAAATTCTTTTGAGATTTTGAACTATTAAATTGAAAAAAATTGATCAATATTTAAAATTAATATACTGATAATTTAATAATTTAATATAATATATATTTATATAATTTAATATACTCAGGGTGTTAGCCAGGTCTGAATTTCTTACAGCGTTTTCTCCACATTGGGAATTTCCTCCGTAACCCTGACGCCGGCAGCCATATTGATTTGGCAGTGTCGATTACGTACAAAATGAGGACTTGTCTGTTTGCTCGGCGAAATGAAAGCATACTTCAAACTGTGTGTGCCAACTTCGTTTCAAGGTTCCAGATCACCCATAACAGTGCTTGTTATATGATAGGCAAAAACTCTATCTAGTAGACCTATGTCCTAATGTTAGAAAAACAACAACATAAACTTGTTTTCTTTATTTCGTATTTTGTCTAATGAATGTAGACAAGGCCAATTTTTTTTTCCTGAAATAAAAATCCGATATATCTGACCAATCAGGACTTTATTCTTTATATTAATTCCGCCAATCTTGGTCTAGACCTGTCTCAGATAGTGGCAAACATGCACCAGAGATAAATGTGTGAAAAAAGTTAATGCGCATCTGAGACCGCAAAGCACATACTTTTTGTTAAGCTGGGCATATGGGGTAATTAGAAAAAATTTTGGAATACAGCAACAGATTAGCTAAAAATGCCATAATATATAATGTCAAAATTAGTGGTGCACCTGAGAAATTTTTGGTTGGTGCACCCAAGATCTCAACGAAAGCTGCCACGATCTGCAGACTTGGGTCTAGAAACCTCAAAAACCTTGATTAAAACTTAGTATATAAAAGAAACGCAACAGTCGTGGCCAAACAGTTGAGTCCTCATTTTGTACGCAAATTGGAAATCTAGGCCGAGTTGGTATTTGGCTGAGTTGGCCTGTAACCCTTGAATCATATAAAGTGGATAGTGTAGTGTAGTTTAAACCTGATCTCAAATCATAACTTTTCCCATAGTGTGTTCACTACTGAGTTCTATGATGAATCAATTGCAACTCTTCTGTACAGGAGTAGTTGTAATATTGACTTTAGAGTTATGCGAGTTGATTAGGGCATGCAACAGCTGTTGAATGTTACTTTTTTCTTAGTTTAATATGTAGCAGGAAATTCGGTGAATGTGCGCTTCTATAAAAGTATCTGTTCCAATCAAAAGACGAAAGTTTAATGGTGCACATGATTTTAAAACTGGACACCTAGAAATGATTAAACATCTAGCTAGCTATATCCATTTTTGCCGAGGCAAAATAGCTATGTGAATAGAAAATCCAATTCAGGAAATACCAAGAATTAAACTCGAAACTAGTTTCAATCGCACTGTAGGAAAGCACTAACCGTCTTCTCATTGAGTATATATAAAAATCTAGCTATAAATTATAATATTAAAAGAAAAAATTTCCACCATTTCTTTCGTCTAATCTCGCTTTATCAATTTGCCTTGCTTACTTCGGATTTACCAACAAGGGCATTTAATGTCAGACATTAAAAATCGTAATTATGTTTAATGTCTGACATTAAAAATTTTGGATATGTAGATTTAATGTCTGACATTAAAAGCCGGTGTGAGATCGTGTTGTGAATTAAGACTCTATGGTTGAGAGCTGAAATTCTTTTGAGATTTGTGACAAAATCAGGGGGTAAAATTTATTAAATATTATAATATTTGAGACAAATTTGGCATATTTCCTCCCTAATTAACAACTACACTTGTAATCACCGCTGCAATATCATAGTTTAACTTTGAAACGTTGGTTTATTAAGGCATATCAGTAATAGGATTGCAAAAAGGAAAGACTTTCATTTTAAAAGGTGACTTTTAGCTCAGCAGGTAGTAAATTATATGAAATTTTGAAAGGTTCGGGCAGTATTCTAAGAGCACGGACTAAAATTTTCTTTTGCTGGTGTGCTATTGTAAATTTTTCCATTCTTGAATCTTCTTCAAATCCTAAATAGGTTTAAAATTATGAATTTTACAATAAACTAGAGGGGGCAGATTCTAAACCTGAGATAGTAAAGCTGTCTAAGTGATATAAAACATATTCAAAAGCATAGTGATATAATGTTCAGTGTAATGTTCTTTACTTGGTGTCATTTTCAATATCACTTATCGTATTAATACCGTATTTCTCATCATCACAGTCATCTGCGGCTTCATCATCATCGAGGAGAATTTCCTCAACACTCAATCAATCAACGTCATACGCTACTGGCCTTGGCGAATATGACTGCGCAACATCATTGAAGATTTTGCCGGCTGTTTCTTTTGTAAGATGGGCGAGCGGGCCGTCACCTTGTCAACTAGAGTGACTGCTGTGGAGCCCGTCCAACAGCGTAGGCCATCTACCCAGCGACGCCGTGGCCTCCCTGGGGTGCGTCGTGAACCGGTTGGCTTTCCGGCCGTTGACTAGAGTTGTATGGTTGCTCCCGGTTGTTTACGAGGTGTCTCAACGTTCTCTGTTGAAGAAATAGGCGACAACATTTTCCCTCTGATGACAGGAATACTTTAGGGGATCTCAGTTGTTTCAGCACTTTTGTTTTGTTTGTTTCAATCACAAGGAAGATCCACTCGATCATTCGATTCTTGTTGTCACCGTCTGAAAGGAAACCATGGAAGTCTGCTCAGGCTGAGGGGGCTTAACCCCCCCCCCCCCCCCCCCCCCACTTTTTTGCTACATAATAATTTTTTTCTATCATTAGAGGAATATATGGCTATTTCTAAGTCCTTATGCAATGTTATTAATACTACCACTGTATTTACAGGTCTATAGAAGTCAATTCTGTGTATATTAAGTCGGGCAGTCACTTTCATTCAAAGTGCCACACTAGCATTAGCCTAGGAAACGACAGTTCCATGTTGCGGAAGATTCCTCTACGTTTCGAAACTGCCGATTCGAAACAGGCCGTTTCGAAATTGACGATTCGAAACCGGACGGTTCGAAACAATATTAAAAGATTTTTCATTTACGATTAGAATCCAATTTTTTTTAAATTTGGTCTATAGAGATGTTTTTATATAAGAATAAATACACTTCCTTGTCACTAATATATCAACTATTTTTTATTATTTATTTATTTTTTAATTTTATTTTTACTATTATTATTATTTTTATTTTTTTCTTATAAAGTAAAATGCGTGCATATGTAATGAGACTTTCTATTCTATTTGTTTTGTTTCTATGGTTATTGTAAGGGTACAAATATTAATGGAATAATGTGTATTTGGGAATTTCGGCATTGTTTCGATTGTTACAAATTTATACAACTGTTTCACTCACACATATATAAACATAGCTGTTTTGCTAATTTTTGTTTCAAATGGAGGTTTATTATTTATAGAAGAAATTGTAATATGGCTCAAAATATACAATTTACAGATGTTCTTGTCGCCCTTTTTGCACAAGTAATTAGAAATATTAATTACAAAAGAAATGAATAAATATATTTCGACTGTTTATTTGGAGGTCTATAAGAAATAGAGTAGGTAATAAAGCGTTTCTTATCGTGTCACTGGACTTCAATGCTTAAAATTTCCTTTACTAATATTCACATCAGAGAGGGCATCACAAAATTTATATTGAACAAATACACACAAGCTCCGTCACATGAACGTGCGGAAACATTTCAAATGCATATCGCGTGGCCGCCTATAAAGGCAACCGTAATAACGTTCCAAGATAAATCACTTGATTGATTCGTGACTCGAATTCGCGAATTTAAAAAACGTTAAAAGAATTTTAAAAAAAGAAACAAAAACAAAATTATTTCGAAAATTAATAAATGTTCAAAAAACGTAACACAATATTGTTTCGAACCGTCCGGTTTCAAATCGTCAATTTCGAAACGGCCAATTTCGAAACGTTTGTACACCGATTTCTCAAATGTTTATAGTGTGAAAAATCTGTTTCGCTTTCTGTTTTTCGGTATTTTCGCAAAGCTTTATCTTGATCGTTTATAGCCTTTTTTGCGTCTGGGCATAACCATCTTCCTTTTACTCGCTTTGAAATGTGCGGTGCATGTTTATTGAATATTTTGCATAAATGCTTTGTTAAATACGACAAAGACAAATTCACATCATTTGTAGAATAAACGCATTCCCAATCAACAGAACGCAGTTCATCGTTAATTGTGGCTTTGTTATAATTGGAGTAGTTTCTACACTTGATCGTTCGAGGTGTATAGCAAAAATGGTTAAGTTTACGTACGCAATATACCATGTCGTGGTCGCTCAGACCAGTTGGTGTAACGTCACAATATGATATATTCCGGAGATTATTTGTAGCAATTATATCAATCAGAGATTTTGTTTCAGTTGTTATTCTTGTTGGCTTGGTTACAATTTGAGTAAAACCATTTAATCTCAACATGTTTTTTATGCCTTTGTTTTTATTTGCTATTAAGTAATCAATGTTGAAATCGCCAAGTATAACCTTTGATTCGTTATTAAATAATGACAATATGTCATTAAAACGCTTATTAAAATCAGGATGTAAATGATTTGATGTATCAGGCGGTCTATAATAAACAGCTATAAGAAAACTTTTTTATTTGTTTATAATTACTTCAATAACTAAACTCTCCAATTCTTTAACCTTTGATTCGTTATTAAATAATGACAATATGTCATTAAAACGCTTATTAAAATCAGGATGTAAATGATTTGATGTATCAGGCGGTCTATAATAAACAGCTATAAGAAAACTTTTTTATTTGTTTATAATTACTTCAATAACTAAACTCTCCAGTTCTTTATCCTCTAAATCATAACGCCTCTGAAAATTCACATTGTTCTTAATGTAAATTCCAACTCCTCCTCCTATACCAGATCGTCTTCTTTTCGATATAAATACATAACCCGGAGTATTGTAAAGATCGTCATTGTCGTTAAAATCGGTGATATGGGTTTCCGACAGAGTCAACAAATCTATGCCTTTGTTCACATCGATAAAACCTTGAAGCTCAGTGAAATTGTTAAGCAGTCCTCGTATGTTTTGGTGTAAAATATGCATGCCCTTGTTTTGAAAAAGTTGTTGGCTTGGTCCTGGTTGCGATTCGACATCACCACACATTAACAACAGGACGAAGAAACAACTACGACTCGACCAATGTAAATCAATTTTTCTTCGATAATTCCACAAACAGGAAAGATATAAGTCACTTTGGCATATTATTGTGCAGAGTATTGTTGCATGTCGGTACTTATAGTCCAGGCGATAAATCATCATTGCGCCACCTTTAATTAGAAAAATTCTTTTATAGATTTTTGAATACTTTAATATATAGTATTTATGAATCAATGGGGTTTACGGACCAAATCGGTTGCCTTAAGATTTTATAGGGGGTCTTTCAATGTTAGGTGACAGCTAAAAAAAATATTTTCAGCCTGGGGTAGGCTACTTGAAAGTCTAATATCCTTTGAACTAATGACTCAATAGTAATGAAACTTTAGTTTGAGTGTAAGTGTGTTGGTATATGACTCTTAATTATTTATGTAAAATTTCAGAAATGTAACTTGACCCAGTGACATTTTACAGACCGGAATGCACATTTTTTAACTTTTTTAATTGATTTTGGGAAAAAATAACAAAAAAAACTTCTCTTGAGGTAATGATTTGCTTTCTACCTTGACTTCTTTGTTTTTCTGATAGCCTTAGCACAGGGACAACAAGTCTGGGTGCTTTTGTTTAAAGATACAAGCCTATTGGAGCTTATGTAATGGCTAGAAACCACTAGTTTGATTATTCGAACAACTTTTTAATCGTAAAAATAGTTATAAACTTATTCTAGAAAAAACCATGAAATATCAACTACATCAAAATTTAAGTGTTTGGAATATTTCTATTCCTTATCGTCCTCATAATCGCCATAATCGTCCTCATCTTCATCATCGAAGACGTCACCTTCAATATCGTCTTCGAAATCTTCCTCATCATTATCATCATCTTTGAGTAAGACTTAGAGGGTTTGTAATTCGACTCCCTGTTCTTCAACGTCGATATCGAACTGGTAATTGCTCTCTACACTCGACATTTCTCCGAGAGTTTCTTCATCCTTCAGAGTTTTGATTAACAATGATTCCAACTGCTCAAAAATCAACGACAACGGCTAATTAAATCTTTCTTGGACAGACGACACTAATGCATCAACTGCTTCGCAGAACGAAACTCTGTAATGAGTTATTATTAGGGCAAGTAAAGTAAAGTTTTTGTTATTAAGTTATTGCGGTGTTGTTTAAAGTGATTCCGAGGTCTAAAAACATGCGAACTTATTTTGTTAAACAAAAAAAATGAAAACTAATTGCTCATTCAATTTTTTGCAATGCCAAACCATTCGTTGGCAAACAGCTTTTTAAAAACAAATTTTCGACATTTTTCTAACTGTTCTCAAATGTTGTTTGCGGCCCAATTTTCAAATTAGTGTTTAAACCTTTTTAAACTGTGACGTAGTTATGGAGTAACAACAAATTGATTGTACTGAAAATTTTTACAAAATCCTGGTTTACATCGCGAAATAACTCTTTTTGAAGACGTTTCACAGTAAAGATCTCTTGTAAACCATACTTGTTTGAACCGAAAAAGAAATTCTCCGAGGAAGAGCTAAAATGTTTTGAAAATAGTATATAGAAGAGATGTTTGGTCAAAGGACAAGCGAGCGAGTGACTGAGTGGTGTAAGTGTGGAATGTGTCAAACGCTTGAAATGAGCAGGGAGTTTTGTGCTGTGATGTGTAGAACTTAATCAGGTTCGCATTCAACTTCCAGAAGGTTAGTTTTATTCTTTGCTATTTCCTGTTTCTTTATAGCTAGGTTCAAATTTGCTCATACAATTATTTAACTGGATTAAGTTTTTATTTTATATTATAGCTGCAAGATGTGTGGAATTGGAAGATTTCCGACCTGTATTCTATGAAAGTTTGATTGGTTGGTGCATAACGAAAACTTTCAAGTTTACATTTAGAAAGACTCAGTTTCTTTTTATGTGATGGAAACTGCTGACTTTGGCTTTTTTACGGACGATATCAGTTTGACATGAAACACAGTCAGTTGTGGAGTTTACCAATGTTATTGTGGATGTGGAAGCGTAACAATCTGGGTTGGACTTCGGTTTGAGTTGCTTGTTCACATTTTACATCCACAGTTTCAGTGGCAAAATCAACAAATAACTTGTCAGTTTGTAAATGTGAAAAAAGTATTTCAATTTCACTGGATAATAATATATATGTTATATATATATATAGACATTGCTCAAATGTCAACTTTGTTGTGTTCGGCAAAATACATCGACGCACACGTGTTGAACGCCGCTGTATAATATTGAGTTCTTTTTGATAAAAAAGTTTCAACTGTAAACAACGTTCGTAGTTTATGTGTCTTAAGGTGGATTTCCATTGAGCGCATTTTGCACTCTGGCGCAAAAAGCTCTGGCGATTTTGGCGACTGCGATTTATACGCATGCGCAATAACTACCAAATACCACTGACACGGAGATTTTTGCGATACAACAAGAACAAAAAAGCTCTGTCGCAAAGTTGATTTCATTCAACTTTGCGCGAGATCGAGAGATATTTTTCGGGAAAGAACCAATCAGATTGCTTGAAAATTTATTGATACGTAATTATTCTGGACTTCATAAACAAAATGGGGTCAAGAGAAGAAGGTAACGCAAGTTTCTTGGTGGATTTAAATGACAGTGATGAAGAAAGGGAATACCAGGAAAATGATATGATTATAAACAACCTTGATCATTTCCAAAATCTTCTCAATCAACAACAACAAGTCGTACAACAACAACAAATACAAGAATATGATCCGGAAGCATTTATTAATGAAGTGCACAATTTTCCTTGCATATGGAATACTTCAGCAAGGTCGCACCACGATCAAAACATTAGGCAAAATTGTTGGGAGAAACTATCCAAGCGGTTTGGTACAGGTGAGCTACATTATATTTATTATATTTATATATTATATATATATAATATATATAGCTAGCTAGCTGTCTACCGTATACATATATACATAACATACCTTTTTTATATACTTTGTTATTAGTTGTCTACAAAAATGAGACAAAGCAAGTATATAAATTTGGAAATATACATATATAGCTAGTTATATATAAAAATTGATGAAAAAAAGTTCGTAAGTTATATATATAGATTATTTTTTTATATCTAGTGGATTTCCTGAAAAAAGAATGGAAAAACATGAAAGAAAATTACAAAAGATGTCTTGCCAGGCGCGAAAAGATGATGAGGTCAGGAGCTGCTGCCCATACTTTGCCGAAGTGCAAGTATTTTGGTCATCTCCAATTTATACACGACAAAGTTATGAACAAAGAGACAGACAGCAACATTTCACTACCAAGTCCTTTGTGCACAATTTCGTCAATGTGATCAGCAGATGCAGAAGAATTTTCTCCATCAGTAACTGACATAAATGAAAGCACTAGTAGATCTCAACTTTCACAGAGTGTATCATTAAAAAATCAAAAGAGAAAAAGTCAACCTGTTTTCGATTCGAATGTTAAAAAAAGTTCTTTTGCATCCACACCAAAGCAATTAAAACGGAGTAGAAAGGGGCCAGGTCAACAACCTTCAGAAGTGGACCTTCAATTTTTACCCACCTTAAAGGACATCAATGAAACGACAAAATCAATTATTACTCCAGAAGATAAGGAAACTGAAGAGGATGAAAATACTTTGTTTTGTCGCAGTATCATCCCAACATTAAGAATGCTTGGTCGAAGAGAAAATCGCAAGGCAAAAATTAAGATCCAAGAGATCCTTTTTCAACTAGAGTTTGAAAATTCTAATTGAACTTTTTTTAAAGCATAGTTTATATAAATATAAAAAGAAAAAATCAGCTGAGTTAAAATAATCTTTGAAGTCACTTGTTTTGCTGTCCCATCATAATTATTGGACCTATTAGAGTCAATTGGAATTAGATCACTAAAACCAACTGTTTCTTTTCTCCATTGACCATTTTGAATGCCTTCGTGATTTTCCAGGTCAGCAAAAGTCTCCGGGCAATATTGATTTTCTCCGCTTACGATTTGACTGATCATGAGGTAGTTGTGAAGTGCAATGACTGCTTTTGTAATCAAACGAACCTTATTAACATTTGCAATGATGGGACGCCGAAAAATGTGGAATCTAGCTGCAGCTATCCCAAAACAATTCTCGATTACTCTCCTAGCTCTGGAAAGCCGATAATTAAAGATTTTCTTAGAATTATCTTGGGCTGTACGAGGGTACGGTTTAAGCATAAAATGAGTCATTTGAAACGCAGCATCAGCGACAAAAACGTAAGGGTAGGATTTTTCACTTGTGTTTATACTTGATGGTTTTGGTCGATTGATGCAATTGTCATTTATTGCTTGCCCAAGTTTACTGTTCTTGTAGAATCCTCCATCACTAAGACGGCCTCCGTCGCCAATATCAACCATCGTGAAAATGTACTTTGCATCGCAAACGGCTAGGAGAACGATGCTGTGCGTTTTATTGTAATTAAAATAATCAGATCCGCTTCTAGCAGGGGCTTGCATGACGACATGTTTTCCGTCTATAGCACCTAGGCAGTGAGGAAAGTTCCATCTATTCTCAAATTCTCTTGCAACCTTTCCCTATTTCTGTTCTGAATTTGGTGTTTCAAGGTAGTTTCTTTCTAACAGTTCATTCCATATAACAACACACGTTTCTGAAATGATACGACCAACAGTAGGAGGGCTCACCCTGTGTTCTGTCGCTATTGTGATTTGAGCATCACCTGTGACTAAATATCTTAAAGTTATACACAACCTTTCGCTTGGGGTAGTCACATCTCGTATCTTAGAAGATTTTTTGATAAAAGATGCAACCCATGACAACAGTTCTTCGAATCTAGTCGGTGTCATACGAAAATATTTGAAAAAATATGTATGGTCAAATAACATAAGGTCTTTAATCAACATATTGTATAACCCTTTTCGTCGTCTTTACAAAAAAAGAGGTCTGACCCACATAGCCATCTTTCTCTTTGGTATAACCCTATGACGCCTTCTACGCCACAAAATGTATGTAGATATTGCAAGAAGTTGCTGTCTAAGTAAAAGTAAAAACCTTTTATCTATAGCAGCCATTTCTGTAAATTGTTTTGATTATTTCGTCGCGCGCGCCAACAAATCAATCATTGAAACCACAAAATCGCGGTCGCAAAAAGCGCCGTCGCAAAAATCGCCAGAGCTTTTTGCGCCAGAGTGCAAAATGCGCTCTATGGAAATCCACCTTTATCTGTGTGAACGAGTACATAACAGTAGGCGACGAAGATTTAAACGAAAATGGCAAAGTTAATGTCGAATATTCCTTCCGTGGAACCGTTTGTTACACGAAGTTCTGAATCTATGAATTTGGGAAATTAAGTGGAAATCGTATATTGAAGAATTCGATTTGTTTATTTTGGCTTCTGGAATAACAGACGCAAAACAAAAATTAGCCTTGCTGTTGCACCTCGGTGGTAAAAATTTACGAGAAGTATATAAGACGTTAAAAGAAGATAACGATACGTACGACGCAGTGAAAACGAAGTTTTTGACATATTTTCTTCCGAAAAAAAAAATATTACATACGAACGTTACATTTTTAAAAGCGCATCACAAAATCGAGGAGAGTCATGTTCAGCCTACTTACAAGATTAAAATTGTTAGCAGAAACGTGCGAATTCGAAGAGCGAATCGATACGGAGGTACGCGATCACTTTATATTCACGTGTAACTCGAAAAAGCTGAAGAAAAATCTCTTACAAGTCGAAAATCTCACTCTTGGAAAATTAGTCGACATAGGACTCAGCAAAGAATTCTCCGAGAAACAAGCTGAAACTATAACCGGACATATTGGGGAAAAACCACCGGAAGAATACGTCCAAAAGTTGAAAAAAGACGAACGACGTTACTGGGAAAAGCAACCGAAAAAAGAAGAGAGAAATAAAGCAAAGTCGTATTAGTGATTGTAAAAATAAACAATGTGCCAACGAAAATGATTATTGACAGTGGTCGTCGATAAACGTTATAGATAAAAACACTTTTTCTGAAATTTGTCGAAAACAAAAGATTCAGTTAAAAAAGTCAAAACAAAATATTTATGCATATGGCAGTGTTAAACCATTGAAAATGATTGGTTACTTTGAAGCAGAGATAGAGAACAAAGAACGTATTGTTATTTTGAAAGTCTACGTTATAAACAGACAAAGAGCTGGCAATCTGATTGGGTTATCAACTTCAAAAGAACTGTTGCTAATCAAAATTGTCAACACGCCCAATATCACAAACAATGCAAACAATGTTCATGAATGTCGAAACAATAGATCACGCGAGGTGAAAACAGAAAAAAACCGTACAGAAAACACGTGCAAAGTGAAAAATGAGACGTTTGCGCACGTTCCAGAAAACTTGAAAACATTGTGCGAAAAATATGAAGGAATTACTCAAGGAAGAGGAAAGTTTTTACATTACGAATGCAAATTAAAAGTAAACGAAAACGCTAAACCAATACAACAACCATTAAGAAGACAACCGTATAGCTTACGAAAAGCGATAAAGGCGAAAATTACGAAAATGTTAAACAACGGTTTGATCGAAAAAGTAAACACACCGCAAGCGTGGTTGAGTAATAATGTTGTTACACCCAAGTCTATGGTTGCTCATTTGTTGCAAAAGTATTTATTCATTTATGTTCATCCTTTTTCACTTATATGTTCAAGGTTTTTCATTTATATGTTCAACATTTTTCGTTTATATGTTCTATATTATTCATATATGTTCAAGGTGTTTATTTTTTCATTTATATGTTCAAGGTTTTTCATTTATATGTTCAACATTTTTCATTTATATGTTCTATATTATTCATATATGTTCAAGGTGTTTATTTTTTCATTTATATGTTCAACATTTTTCATTTATATGTTCAAGGCTTATTTCATTTATGTGTAACAATTCTTTTCAATTATGGTCAAGGTATTTTATGTGTTTAAAAAGATCTGGTCCTTAAATTTCTTATTCGTACGGACTATAGGAGGGGTAGAAGTGGAATGGTCGCAGAACATATTAACGCGTTTCTACTGGTTGATATATTTGTTTACTAGTTGTCTCCGCGAGGTTAGGTTAGCTAGTTTAACCTCGGGCGGGAAGGAAACCTGAATACAAGAACTAAATAACTAATTAAATGATGCTGATTTCAAATCAAATACCAAAATTGGGATAATTTCACTCCTGATACCTTATTTGGGCAAATTTGGGCTCAAAGTTTAAAATATTCCGTTTGCTTTAAAAATTGGTATGTTAACTAATTAAATGATGTTGATTTCAAATCAAGTACCAAAATTGGGATAATTTCACTCCTAATACCTTATTTAGGCAAATTTGAGCTCAAAGTTTAAAATATTCCGTTTGCATTGAAAATTGGTAGGTTAACTAATTAAATGATGCTGATTTCAAATCAAGTTGAAGAATTGGGATATTTTCACTCCTAATACCTTATTTGGGCTCAAAGTTTAAAGTATTCCGTTTGCTTTGAAAATTTGTGTGTTGAGCTTTGAAAATTGGTGTGTTTACCAGTGCCGGATTAACCATAAGGCAAACAAGGCACATGCCTTAGGGCCAGCCAAAAATGTCAGGTAATGTAATTTTTGCCTAATAAATATTCTAATTTAAATTTTCTTCTTTTTGTCGATTAGTCCAAAATACCTGTATTTTCATGCCACTTGTTAAAAATGTGTCTTAGGGTCAGTAAAGCCTTAATCCGACACTGGTGTTAACTAATTAAATGATGCTGATTTCAAATCAAGTACAAAAATTGGGATATTTTCACTCCTAATACCTTATTTTGGCAAATTTGGGTCTAAAGTTTGAAGTATTCCGTGGCGAAATGGTACTGCGCATAAGTGACATCTGACAATGATGCGAAAATTAATTTGGACTTTTTGTCGATGAAATATTATGTTGATGTTGCATTTAAAATATTAAGTGATCCTGTCCAGAAGTTAATTTGATATAAGAACCTCGGCACTTAAAATCTTTTTGCATTATTTTTAGGATATGGAATGCTGCCAACCCTAGTATATTAGCAATATCTCGGTCAATAATGAAAATTATCACTCCAAATTTTCACCACTGACTTAGGTTTCGAACTCATAAATGCATACCTTGATGAATTATCAAGGTACTGAGTTGAAATTTTCAACGGAGAATGGAAATAATAATATCAATCTGAAATATATGACAATTATCTTTAAAATTTGGATATAGTAGTTTGCGCATGCATAAAGGTAAATTCAATATATAGCGCCCTACCGATGGTTATATCAAACTAGACTAATGTAATAATAATATAAGAAACCTCCAACACAGAAATGATAAACGTAGTATTTGCCAACAAAATAATAATAAAAAGATACATAAAACAAAACAAGTCTTTGTTGGCTGGAGACCAATAGCCCTAGCTAATTTAGGGTGAGGTCACCATATATATACCAACGACTTGGCTAGCTATCACTGATCAAATTTATCACAAAAAATGTAAATATGAAATCATAGCCAGCTGGCTAGCTATATACCTAGTAATAATAATAATTATAGCTAGCTAGCTCTATATTAATAATAATAGCTAAATGTTTAGCTAGCTCTAGCTAGAAAATCACAAAAATTAACTATAAAAGAGAAAAAGTGTGCAACTAGCTAGCTAATTATCCTTCCTAATGATTCCTAGTTTGTTCTTTCCATAGCCATCATAAGTCATAACACAAACTTTATAGCTAGCTATATATATAAATAATTGCATAACTTTTCTTCAATTAACCTTGACCGCCAGTACAATGTCAGCCATGTGGCTTATCGATTTACCGAGATTATCGTAAATTTGAAGACCAGATTTCAGCGTTCGGTAGATTATTTGGTTGACCATATATGAAAGTCAATCGCAGACCATATATGAAAGTCAATCGTAGACCATATATGAAAGTCAATCGTAGACCATATATGAAAGTCAATCGTTGACCATATATGAAAGTCAAGTGAGTGAACATATATATGAATGAATCATTAAAGAAATAATATAAGAAACCTCCAACACAGAAATGATAAACGTTGAACATATAAATCAACATACCTTGAACATATAAATGAAAACATTCAACATATAAATGAAAAATGTTAAACATAAATGAATAAATACTTTTGCAACAAATGAGCAACCATACAAGTCAAATGGAGATGTACGGATTTGTTTAGACGCTAGACAAATCAATAAAGCAATTCTTCGCGAAAAGTTTCCGATTCCAACGATCGATTCGATGACCGACGAGATGTCACAAGCGAAAGTATTTAGCAAAATCGATTTACGCGAAGCCTACACGCAAATACAGCTTAACGAAAAGTGTCGAGAGCTAACCAATTTCATCACAGAAGACGGAATTTATCGTTTTAAAAGATTGATCTATGGTATTAATAACGCTGGAGATATTTTTCAAAGATGTCTACAATCAAAAATAAGCGATGTGAAAGGAGTAAAATGTATCAGTGACGATATAATTGTTTATGGTAAAGATGAAAATGATCACAAAAATAACTTAGAAAAACTGTTTAAACGTTTAATGGAAAATGGATTTAAAGTGAACGGTGAAAAATGTATTATTGGTCAAGAATGTGTGAAATTCTTTGGAGTTATTTTGTCAAGCGATGGCATTAAACCTGATCCAGACAAAATTCGGTGTTTAGTTGAAGCACCTGCCCCGCGTAACAAAAGTGAAGTTATGTCGTTTCTTGGATTATGTACGTTTATGAGTCGATTCATCGAGAATTTTTCGGAGAAAACAAGTATTCTACGCGAGTTGATAAAGAAAAAAACCGTATTTAATTGGAGCAAACGACACGAAAAATGTTTCGAAATGTTAAAACACGAAATCACAAGCGATTCGGTAGTTACGTTTTTCAATCCCGAAAAGAAGTGTGTACTGTGGACCGACGCAAGTAATTATGCTGTTGGTGCGATATTATTGCAGCCGGACGAAAACGAAAGTTTAAAATCTGTATGTTATATTTCAAGAGCGTTATCGGATGCCGAAAAGAAATATTCGATTACTGAAAAAGAAGCACTTGCGCTAGTCTGGAGTATCGAAAAATTACACTTGTATTTGTCACACACTCGTTTTGATGTGATTGTCGATCACCAACCGTTGAAGTTTATTTTCAACTTGAAAAATCGTACATGTCCTCGAATCGAAAGATGGCAGCTAAAATTAATGGGTTATTCGTTTGATATACAATACAAACAAGGTAGTAAAAACATAGCTGATTTTCTTAGTCGAAACGTTAAAGAAAGTGATACAGTCGAATCGAATGTTACTAAAGATTACGTAAATTTCGTGAAAGAAAATGCGATTCCATACTCAATGTCGATTGAGAAAATTAAACGCGAATCTCGTGACGATGAAGAAATACAAAATATACGCAAAGCGATCAACGATGGCAACTGGTCGAATTTACCAAAGTACAAGAATATTTTCTTTGAATTTTGTTTAGTCGATGATATCGTTATGCGAAGCAATAGAGTAGTTGTTCCTGTAACATTGAAGAAAAAAGTATTTGAGATAGTTCACAAATCGTGTTTGGGTATTGTTAAAACGAAAAATATATTACGTAGTAAAGTATATTGGTACAACATGGATCACGATATCGAAGAATTCATAAAGACCTGCAGTACGTGCGAGAGATTATCGCAACCACAGAAACAAACACCAGTTACGATGACGCCATTGCCGAAAAAACCGTGGAGTTTTATTACTGCTGACTTCTATAGACCTGTTCAAAACGGAATCAAGTTATTAGTTATTACCGACGTATTTTCGAAGTTTCCGATAATAGATGTTTTGAAAACAACAAATGCAACCACCGTGTGCAATTCGTTAGAGCGATGGTTCAGTTTATTCGGATACCCCGATAAAATCAAAACCGACAACGGTCCACCATGGGACAGTAACGAAATAGACGATTTTTTCAAAGCACGAAACATCGAAAACAACCTGTCAATACCTTTGTGGCCGAGGAATAACGGGCAAGTAGAGCGTTTAATGACAAATATTACGAAGTCTATACGTCATGCAACAAACAGAAACGAAAACTGGCGACAAGCACTGCAGTTACTTTTGTTGAACTATAGAAACTGTGTTCACCCTGCGACGAATAAAAAGCCCTCAGAACTTTTCTTTGGACGAGAAATCAACATTGGTTTACCAGAAGTTCAACCACAAACATCAACATATTATGAAGAAGTTAAACGATTTTACGAAACATATACCGAAAAAGCGAAAACGTACGCAGATAAGAAGTACAATCACATAGTACCGGAAATAATAGTTGGAAGTCAAGTCTTAGTGAAAAGGGGAAAACGAGATAATAAACTACAAACAGTTTATCAACCTGATGTGTTTACCGTTCTAAAAATAATCGGAACAAAAGTAGTCGTACAAAACAATAGAACATCACAGACATACTCACGACATGTTAGTTACGTCAAACTATCACGAAACGACGACAGTACGAAACAACAAAAACAAAACGATAAACCGACTTTGAAACAATATCCTCTGAGATCCAAACGCTGAACTTCTAAAGAAGGGGGATGTTATATATATATAGACATTGCTCAAATGTCAACTTTGTTGTGTTCGGCAAAATACATCGACGCACACGTGTTGAACGCCACTGTATAATATTGAGTTCTTTTTGATAAAAGAGTTTCAACTGTAAACAACGTTCGTAGTTTATGTGTCTTATCTGTGTGAACGAGTACATAACAATATATAAATATTTTTAAATTATCTTTTGTTATTTTTTTGTTCTGTTTGTTTGTTTTTCAAAAAAATTTATTTGTATATCATATATTTCTTGTATGCATAGATAAATTAACGATTTTTGATTTTTTTTATAAACTTATATTAATGGATAAATAATAATTTTAACCAAATTTCTCAATACTGCTAATTTTCTCAATAATTCTAATTAGTCAAATTTGACCTTCTATGAGTTTCCACTTTTTCTTTGATCATTTATAATATTATATTTCGTATAAAAAGATATATATATATATTTATTTTTCAAATAGAAAATGTAGTGTTGAATTTATCTAGGAATTGTGTTTTTGTTGAAAATTTATGAAAAAGAAAATATGAATGAAAAACAGTGATTGTTAACAGTGCATCTTGAATCGGCTAAAATGTTTTATTGTATCTGTATCGAAAAAAATGAAAATTTTAAAATTATTATCGACCTTAATCTATTATTACTTTAGCTACCTTTGTCTTACCTTAAGCGTATTAATTAATGCTGGATTAAATCGTGCTGGATTAATTTTTGCGCGAATTATTTTTACGATTTTGGCCTAAAATCGCAAAAATAAATCCTGCAAAAGCACAACAATGAATGAGGCATTTTAAACGAAAACACGAACTTGCAAAGTTATATGCTTTTACTTCTTTGATCGTCAAAAGTTTGTTTTTTGCGGTTCTATACAAAAATCTATGTTGAAGTTCAAGGACAATTATTCAAATGCTTATTGTTATTTGCTAAAATGTTTTTCTCACAACCATACTCCATAATGACGTCAAAAACCGCTTTGCGGGCCGCGTGGACTGGACGCTAAATAATAAAAACATGTTGAAGCGGGAGCTTCGAGAGAAATGGCGGCCATGATAGAAATGTGCTAAACGAAGATATATTTTTATAATTCTTCATTATTAGACTTCGGTACTCAAAACGACACTTTAAAATGTTTTAACAATCATATTTAAAACGATTTTGAAACCAAATATTTTTGGCCTCGGAATCACTTTAAAGTAAGAGTTCTGGACACATGGAGTAAGTTTCAAAATCTTAATTTGATAGGTCAATAATGTTTTATCGTTAAGTCAATTTTTCAATTTTAGGTCAATAATGTCAATTTCTGAGAAAAACTGACACTTTAACAACATCTTGTTCATCAATCTCGATCTGTGCTAACTCTATTTATGCTATAGTGTATAGTGTGGATTATCAGAGCTCCTTGACAGGTGGTAGCCTATGTCATTGTTGTAGGCTATAGAGTAAAAAAGTGACGTGACATGGTCCATGGATGTATTTCATTATTTTAAGATATTTATGCGCCGGAAGATGATCATCGTAAAGTTTTCGATATTTTTGACGAAATTGAAGATTAGATATCATGAAAAATATAGTTAGTATTTCTTTAGAGTTATGTTAGTATTATATACAACATGTTTTAAAGTGTGAAGAACAAAAAAATCTGGTTAATAAACAAACTAAAATGTTGAATTTTGATTGTTTTTTGTCCATTCGCGAAATTAAATTCCCGCGAAATTTTCTGACAATAAAGTATAAAACACAAGAAACAATGGTTCACTCAGTCAAATTTTTGTTAAGTCAATAAAGTCAATTTTTTTGGATTTTTAGGTTTAGACGATTTTTAGACGTTTCGAAACTGCCGTTTCGAAATTGACGATTCGAAACCGGACAGTTCGAAACAATATTGTGTTACGTTTTTTGAACATTTATTAATTTTCGAAATAATTTTGTTTTTGTTTCTTTTTTTAAAATTCTTTTAACGTTTTTTAAATTCGCGAAATCGAGTCACGAATCAAACAAGTGGTTTATCTTGGAACGTTATTACGGCCACGCGATATGCATTTGAAATGTTTTCGCATGTTCATGTGACGGAGCTTGTGTGTATTTGTTCAATATAAATTTTGTGATGCCTTCTCTGATGTGAATATTAGTAAAGGAAATTTTAAGCATTGAAGTCCAGTGACACGATAAGAAACGCTTTATTACCTACTCTATTTCTTATAGACCTCCAAATAAACAGTCGAAATATATTTATTCATTTCTTTTGTAATTAATATTTCTAATTACTCGTGCAAAAAGGGCGACAAGAACATCTGTAAATTGTATATTTTGAGCCATATTACAATTTCTTCTATAAATAATAAACCTCCATGTGAAACAAAAATTAGCAAAACAGCTATGTTTATATATGTGTGAGTGAAACAGTTGTATAAATTTGTAACAATCTAAACAATGCCGAAATTCCCAAATACACATTATTCCATTAATATCTGTACCCTTACAATAACCATAGAAACAAAACAAATAGAATAGAAAGTCTCATTACATATGCACGCATTTTACTTTATAACAAAAAAATTAAAATAATTATAATAGTAAAAATAAAATTAAAAAATAAATAAATAATAAAAAATAGTTGATATATTAGTGACAAGGAAGTGTATTTATTCTTAAATAAAAACATCTCTATAGACCAATTTTAAAAAAAATTGGATTCTAATCGTAAATGAAAAATCTTTTAATATTGTTTCGAACCGTCCGGTTTCGAATCGTCAATTTCGAAACGGCCTGTTTCGAATTGGCAGTTTCGAAACGTAGTGGAATCCAATGGCTCAGTGATTACCATCTGAACGAAGTGCACAGAAAAGCTTTAATAGGATACCATGCCTTTACTGGGAATGACTATGTGTCCAGCTTTTTCAGAAAAGGTAAAAAACTTTGCTAGAATGTTATGTTAAAAGATAAAGTGTTCTTGGAAGCATTTGGAAATTTGGAAGAGGACTGGATAATTAGTGGTTAAACTACTGCTTTATTGGAGGAATATGTTTGTAGGCTGTGCGGCGAAAAGAAATTATCAGCACTAAATTTGCCAAGATTTTTTTCTGGGAAAAATTCTGTCGAAAATAAGATCATTGACTCGTCATTCTTGCCACCTTGCAATACATCTTTCCAGCTTCATCTTCAGCGAGCAAGTCTTATCGCAGTGATGATTTTCCAATGTGGAAAAGATCATTATAACCAGTACATTAACACCTAAAAATTTCGGCGGGACAAAATTTCTTTCTGTCCGAATATTAATCCATCCGAAAATCTGAGTTGTCCGAAATTATTTCTTGCCGAAATTTTTCGAAAACAGTACTTTTCCCTTTTTTGGTGTAATTTCTATGGAAAATCAATATAGGAAATCAAACACACATTTTTGTGTCTTTTTTTATCGTTTACCATCATATCACCATACGATAGGAAACGATAACGATATGATAAAAATAGTTGATAAAATTTCACACCTTGTTTTCATCGTATCGCTTTGTATTGTCCGTATAGCCTTCTTATCATTTTTGTATACCATCATCTCATTTTCGGTTTACATTCTTATCGTTTTTATATCACTTATCTTTAAAATGTATATATCAATTTTAGCTATATTTATTGCATTGTTGTGTAAAAATACTAGCAATACTTTTAGCTATTCAAGACTTTTTTGAATGAATGAATCAGATGTTTTTATGAACGCTTCTTTCAGTCTTCCATACGTTTTTCAGTCTTGATTTAATAGATTTAGTCACTATTTAACATGTGTAGCTTTTCAGTTTATAAATGATTGATTACAAGAGAAAAAACGATGGAAACGAAAAATATAGGCGATATAACAAAATTCTTGAATTAGTAAAATTAGACAACACGAGTTCAAATGGTTTGAAAGTACTATTTTAGAACAAAAACACCAAAAAACGATACGGTTGGATACCAAATACTTATAAGCGAGCTTGAGGCGAGAGTTGTGAAAAAGGAAAGCAAAAAAAGCCATCCTGACGAGAGAGCTTCGATTTTCAATACTTTTGAAATATTGGCTCAAGCTCCTTTTGAGGAAATTTTGTTAATTTTGTATACAACTAATATGCTATCAACATTCAGATTCACTCACTTCAAGTCCTTTAATTTTTAAGATTGAATGAAAATCATATTCAAATATGACTCTCATTATGCTTATAAGAAACGATATGATTATATGGAATTTTGATGATTTTGTACATCCACATGTCCATGGGAGGGGGGTCATCAAATTTGGACGGTTGTGGATGGGGGAGGAGTGTTCGAATTTTTAGCCATTTTTTGCGGACGTCATAAAAGTATGACGTTATACGTTATAAAATCTGTCTGAAAATTTTTTTGCCGAAATTCGGAAAAAGTGTCCGAAATTATTTCCGCCGAAGTTTTTCCGCCGAAATATCATCCGCCAAAATTTTTGGGTGCTAATGTAGCTGAAATACCAAGTTTCCAGCTGAATGGATGGGACGAATTTGGAAATATAGAATGGTTGAATGGAGAAACGTTCCCTGGTGATGTTTCAGAATTGTTGTTGACAGAAGAAGGTACAACGGAGGAGGAATATGGTTTCGATGACGAAAGTGATTATGAAAGTGAACTTTTTGATTTGTTTGAACACATTATCAATATTATATTGTATTTTAAAAACATTTTCTCACTAGAGGGAATTGTATGATGATCCTTTAATTTTTATTGTAAAGATAGTTAACTGTCTATTAGCAATATAACCTTTAGAATAAAAACCTAATTTTTAAATAGCATTTATAATACGACAATAAAATCTCTGTTCTGTTAAATAATTTCTTTGGAATTTTTAATACTTGATAAAGGTATCGAAATGTCCTTTAACCATAAAAATTATCACCTATAAATATCACAAGGGGTTCCCTAGTGAAAGAACTTCTAGCAAAGTAAAATGCATTATTTCCTTTTCGACTAAACTGTAGTTTGTTTTAGCATTTTTTAAATATTCCGGTCTGTGAAATGCCAACTGTATAGATTATGAAATTAAAACTGTTAAGAAACCATTAAATACCACCAATATATTATTTAGTATTATAATAGATATGTAGTGAAATAAACCAACTTCCGTTACGTAACACCAGAGAAAGTATAAATCTGAAAATTACACTATACTCTCATTTAAGCCTTACCGGACTCCATGCAAAACATTCTTACCTAAACCTATTATGAAAATATCATTCTTACTTAAATTTTTGGGTATGCAGGTATTCTGTCCTCATGGGGATAAGCGCTCATGCCTTGTCATGACTAGACTTCCGGGTCACAGCCACGAGAGTCAAAACTCGTTTCAAAGACTACCAATCATGAAGAAAAGTATACTACCAGAATCCATACTGGCTGAGACGTCGCCCAGGATAATAAGGACTCCGTTCGTGGTGAATTACTCTCTCGCCACGTCCGAAAAATCCACGACGAGGGGGACAGATGTGGACGATACTGTCAACGACAACACAGACCGTACAACACCACTACTCTCTGAACAACGTGCATCCAACAGTTCTGAATGGGTATATGTTCAATCTCGCCACCGATCATCAATCTTCGCGCTATGGCGAAGCTGGCATCGTTTAACGTACGGACTCTTTTCTGTATCTGGAGAAAGGGAGAGTTAACCGCAGAGGCGGACAAGCTTGGGTTTGCTGCTGTTGGGATTGAGGAACACTGTATACGCTGCGACCAGATAAGGCACCTCGACATGGGAAAGGGCTGGAAGTTTGTACACGCGAGTGCAGATGAAGCTGGAGTTGGTGGAGTTGGTTTGCTCCTCAGCTACGCATCATATGGCGCTCTGCAGAAAGTTGATCATGTATCTGCCCGAGTGATTGCATGACATTTTACCTGCGCCTCGAAGAACAAATCTTCTTTCCCCAAGGTAGTGTTGATATCATGCTACTCCCCAACGAGTCTTTCCGACGTACCCGTTATAGAGAAATTTTATGCTGATTTGCAGAAGGCCATTGACGGCGCAGGACTTCACGCATTTGTGAGCATCCTTGGTGACTTTAACGCCCGTCTACAACACTGATAAACGTTAACGCCATGATAAATGTTACTAAAAAAATTATATACAAAATTGAGTGATAAAAATGTTTCATTCGCTTTTCTTGTTCCCCTCCGTTTTTTAAATGTTTTCACGTTATCTGCATCTACTAAGTCTGTGTTTATTTTTCTTCTGTTATTGAAGAAGATGTTTGCAACAGTTCGATTAGCTAATCCTTTCCCAGTATGTTCATGCACAGAGCAGCTAAATGCTTCAGAAAAACAAAGAAACCGCATCAAACACTTTCAGCTGCTTTCAATACTGGCATTCCTGATTCAGTGATAATGTCAAAAAAAATCCCAACATGGCAAAGGCGGAACATACGTAATTTGCTAAATTGAGTGATGGTATTTTGAGTCCACCTCTTGACAATGTTTGAACATAAGAAATGTTTTTACTTTTGAAATCGTCGGAGCGCCAGTTAAAACAATACCCTAATGCCTCGATTAAGCGCCCTCTCGAATAAACGCCCACCCCCTTGGTTAAATTATTGAATAAGCGCCTACCCCTCAATCTCCAGAAACAAGCGCCTATTCGAGTTTTGGGAAAAAATAGTAGCACGGAAAGAAGAAAGGCAACGGAACACAGTATTTTTTTTATAGTTTTCATTCTTATTTTGATTTTCCATTTCTTTATAACAGGGAAACGTTTTTAAAAGCTTCCTTAAGATTAAACGAGACGAATTGTGGCAACTTGAAGGCACCCCCGAAAAGACAAGTGGTACAGTGGATTCTGAAATCATGGGATATGTTGACGAAGGACATGATTCGAGATTCATTTGTTTCTTGGAACATCTACTGGGGGAGGGTTTCTTAAAGAAAAATCACTATTATTGAAAACTTCAAAGCCTTGTTTTTACGAAATACTAGTCCAATCTCATTCAAACTTTACACAAATGTTTTAAATACGTTATACTTTAAATTTTCAAAAAAAATCTCTAAAATACATCCGGGGGTTCACCATCCGAAAAATAAACAATAAGATTTAAAAAATTGAAAAATATGATTGTTTTTGATTTTACTACAATTGTAGTATTTTATCTGCCATAAACATAATATTATATTCATAATATATAAAGAAGACATTAGGTTATTATATATCTTAACCAGTTTTGTACTAGGGTTGTACATTTAATATGGCTAAAAACCATTTTCAGGGGGTAATATTTATGATTTTTTGCTATAATCTAACATTTTTGAAAAATATGTGAAATATAATTTCTAAAAAGCGCAGTGTGCAAAGGTATGCTCTTTTTCTTTTTTCATTTTGATACACTTCCTTAAACATTGACGAATGGCATTACAATGTAGTTTGAGTATTTATGAGTTAGGAATTTCGAATGTTACACACTATGAATGAATTGTGAATGAATGAATTCTTATAGAAAATATTTTTTGAACCAAATGTTTTATATATGTTATTGTTGTTATAGATTTATATATAATTATATGATTACACTAATTTAGAAAAGTATAAAAAATAACATGATTAATGTTGTTGGATTTTAATGGTTTGTTAAAGAGTAATTGCTGTTGAGTAAACTGTAGGTAAGGTTGTATAAATTTGTTCATAAGGACAGAAAGGCCTGGGAATTGGAATCTGTACCTAGGCACTCTCAGCAAAATGCTCAACTTGTTTGCTGCGACAGGGCATTTCGACTACGGTCTACACGATTATTATTATTATAATTATTCAATCTTTATACCGGATGAAAACGTCAGTATTAACAATTATATACAAGATATAAAAAATTGCTTTCCTCGTTTGTCCTGTGTCAGAAAAAGATGTAATAAATAGTTAGCTATGATAAATGGTAAAAGTAGGATGAAACGTAAAATAATCTTCAATTACGTCTTCAATTACAGCAGATGTTAGAGTTGGAAACAATGTATCGATGGGTGTACAGTACTTTTGTAGAGCAAGGGTATCATACAGTCCGGAGAAGTGTTCGTTACTGGGCTGGTCTCTGGACTGACTTGATAATCGAGCAAGTTCTTATGAGGGCTCACGAGACACAAGGCGGATTGACTAGAGGCAGAGGTGTCAGTGAATCAATGAGAATTCTCTGGGTCAAAACAATGCATCGGTGTGCTGAAATCCATAACGCAATGACGGATATAACTGGTAGTTTACACAAGATGAGTGAACAGCACGTAGAAATAGGATCCTCTCGGATTAAAAGGGATAACTCTGACCTTCGGATAATGACGCAGTGATTCAACAATCGTGACCCATATGACATGAACGAATCATCGTTACGCAGCCTTTCAACAGGACTGACAGAGACAGAAAACAGCAAGCTCGACTGTGACAATGCTGAGATGGTAGGACACCATATTCAAATGCTTCTGGATGGTGTTTCAATGCATGATGCAAAATTGAGAAGAAAAGAGAAGATTCCTACTTTTGCTACTTTACGGCCAGGTGTGAAAGTGGATGCAAAGACTATCCATATTGACCCATCCGTCCTTTTCGTCAGACTAATGGCAATAATGCAATATTCTGATTCTCCTGTTGTATCACTGGTCATCAGGTAACTTTTTAATTAATTTAAAATATGCTGCTGCATGTTGGGGTTGCCATGGTGTAGATTGCCAAAACGTCACTGAAATGTCCAAGAAAGAAGATAATGACTGTGATGTGGATGAAGAGCATGAATTAGGACATTTTTGATATATTTGACTAACTACAATACCATTCAAATTATTAAACCTGTTTTTCTCATTTTTATAGTTTAAAAACAAAAGCCGTTATTTTTCTACTGATACTAACCTCTTATTTCAGAAATGTTTACATGATGGAAAATGAGAGGTTAGATACCTAATCTAGCATGAGGCCTAAATAGATATTCTTACAGTTATACCTCGTTAAAGATGACGTTTTAGCTTTTTAAGGTGCAATGCTTGTTAAAATAGAGTGATAACAAAGTCTTGGAATTTAGATTGAAATTTCTTTGTTATTTTATGTTTATTTTTTGGGTGGTGAACCCCCGGATATATTTTAGAGATTTTTTTTTGAAAATTAAAAGTATAACATATTTAAAAGATTTGTGTAAAGTTTGAAAAAAATTGGACTAGTATTTCGTAAAAACAAGGCTTTGAAGTTTGCAATAATAGTGATTTTTCTTTAAGAAACTTTTATTAACCTTATAAAAAATTTTGCATGGGGGCTCGGAGGGAAGCATTTGATATGTTAATCTACATAAAATTACGTTTCTAATGATACCAAATACGAATACTTGCTAATTTATTCTGGATTCAACCTTAATTCGCTCAGACTATAAGCGCCCCCCTCGAATAAGCACCCACCCTAGAGCCTCGAAAATTAGCGCCCCGGCGCTTAATCGAGGCATTACGGTTGTGCAGCAATCGCCTAAACTTTTTTAAATTTTTTCACCATATAACCAGCAATATGAATAGCTACTTCTTTGTTATTATCGGACAATGTTGTATTCTCTGGCGTACAGTTCATTTTGGTAACATTCACAGTTAGTGAGGGCTGTTAGCACAAAAAAAACACCTCCATACTTCAGTTTTTGACAAAAGCATGAGACTTGGTACAAATGTTCAGAACATAAATACGATTCAATTTTTTGAGGGAAACACGTCTAAGAGTCACGTGATTGCTGACATCAGCACTTTTTGTGTCAGAATATTTATTTATTCAAACCTAGATAATCTATACAACGTTGGAACAACAATTTTATTCTAATGATAACTACCAAAAGAACTATTGTCTTAAAATCTATCAATTTTGAGATATTAAGGTTCAAAGGCGTCAATGCACTGGCTATTATATACCGTTGAAACGAAATTTTAAGCTGAATCAAAGTAATATAACAACTATTGTCTCAAAATGAAGTTGATAGAAGATAGAAGCTATAGACCATAGTACCTGTTATGTTTGATTTTTGTACGTTTTCAATATATAATTTCAGAAATAAAACTGTCAATAACAAATTATTTATCAAGTAAGATACGATGTTTGCCGTTTGATTGTAAAAGGCAGTTTAAAAGTTAGTGGTGTAAAATGCAATCGTAAATATATAAGAAAACAAACGAACATGACTATTTTTACTTGTTATTTTTCTATGGGATCTGGGATAATGTCTGATAAGTGACAAATCATATTGCTATAACTAATATATTACTTAATATGTCTTTTGTTTATTGAATAATTTCGGTTAAAGAGCAACAAGTGATACCAAATTACCGACAAGTAATATAAAAGAAAATATAAATGTGTGTTTTATGTTTACTGTATCTGTGAATATGAATCGATCCAGAGATGAGAAAACGAAGGATTAAAATGGCAGGCCAGGCATCTTGCACGATTGGATAAAAATCGGGATTCAATGGATTGGCATGTAAAATTGCTTTTGATAAATAAAATAAGTTGAGGTCATAGTCATATCTTTGATTTTTATTTCTTTTGTAAAAACTCTGTATAAGTTTCACAGTTCGTAAATGCATTTATTTTCTTATCCAAAACCTAACCTCATCATGACCTTTATATTCTTTTGCTTTGTCAATTTACAAAGAAATCAAAGAAGAAACCTTTTTTTTCTTTATCCACTCTTTATTCAACTGAATTGAAATGTTACAACATAGTTCTTAAAAAATCCCTAAAGCACATAAAATACGGAAAGAGTATAATTATCACAATATGATTGTATAAGAAGCACATAAACAATCACATTATAGGGAACCTTGAGGGGGTAGCATGATGCTTTGTTCCTTGGTAGGATATTTTGAATTCTATTTTCGGCCACTGAATTTGGTATTTCTTGGTCTTTTCTTTTGTCCGGGCTTCTTTGCCAATGTAGACGTTTTGGGGATCTTCAGTTTCCCGTCCTTGGATGCGATGAATCCATTGTTGGAGCTTGCGTCTGAGGAACTTAAGAAACACCTTCTCTTTTTCCTCCCCCTTTTTCGCGTTCCAAATCATGCTGGTTACAGAGTACTACATCGATCGGTCGAGCTCATATTTCCCTTCTCCGTCAAGTGTGCGCCGCATGTCTATTAACTGTAGTCTAGCGATGCCATCCAATTTTTCCACCAGGTCCATAACTTTCTGCGGCTTCCATTTTGTTGTAAATTTAACAATGTTGTTCATCGATTCGCAGTTATTATTCGACCATTTGAGTGGGATCTCCGGGTTTTTCTTTTGTGGGTTGAATACATTGTCTCGCAGAGCTGGTTCCAGTTTGTCATTTAAATATTTGGTGAATTGCGGAAGCTGATCATAATATTCCGTACTGATTTCCTGCGCTTTTTCCTCTAAGTCATATGAATTATCCAACTGCAGTATTGCGTTTTTCTGAATATCTTGTCTATATGCGTTTCTTCAACTTCTGGTTGGTTGTCTCGTTCTCAATATGGCGCCTGGGGTTTTCTTCCAAGTGACGTGTGCATAATATCATCGTTGCGAGAAACGTCTCTGTTCTGCTTTTGTGAAGGCCTTTTCCTCATCGGAACCGATTATAATATCTTTCACTCCTAGTTCAACGTCAACATCACTGATGTTATCAAGCCTTGCATGGATGTTTCTTGGGAATTTACAGTATGTAAGAAATGCGGCATCCCAGTGAAGGAACAATGATCCTAAAGCAATGGGTGATTCTTGCGTGAATTTCCGCAGCAATTTTTTATTCTTGTACACAAGGGTGGTAACGAAACATAGTCCAACATTGAAAGTCCTGTCGATTCCAATAACAGTTCGGGACGATGTCTTTCAAGACGCACAATGTACCTTAAGTGGATTATGGCCAAATTCGCGAAAATATGTCCTCGCGAAAATTTCAAAGAAAGCCAATTTGCAAAAATTAATACTCGCGAAAAAATTGAACAGGGCTGATTTGCGAAAATAAATACTCGCGAAATTTTTGGAAAAAAGCGTTTTTTTCCATTATTATCTTTTTTGGAAGAAAGATCGAATGTCTTTGCACCCTTTAGTTTTATGAACAGTTTTTTCGGTGTCTTTTTTCTTTTTTGCTTTCGGTTGCACATCAAAATCGACGTTAAAAATTAAAATTGAACCTTAAAACCCTAACAAGTGCGGAAATCTTCAAACCACCGGCTTTTGTTCATTATGATAACCCCACATTTGAAAAAGAAAATTTTTTGAATTCTAAAAATTTATGATTCGCGAAAATAAGTCCTCGCAAAAAATTTGAGGATGGCCGATTCGCAAAAATTAGTACACGCGAAATATTTGGAAAAAGCTGATTCGCAAAAATTAGCCCTTGCGAAAATTAGTCCTCGCGAAAATTAATCCACTTAAGGTAGTTGAAGATCTTGAAGTTGGTGTTCCCTTAATAAGATTAATGATGGTGCTTGCCACATTGCATCGCAGTCTTAACTCTCTCCTTCCCTACTTATGATGTTCTTATGAACACCCATGCGATTTCTTGCTGTTGCCATGGATACAAACGTTGCTAGGGTATTTCCCAATGTACTCTACTACCGCCACGTTACTGCTACCACCCAACCATGATATTCGTTTCTGGTAATTCGGCTCTCTCTTAAGAGTGATATTAAACCTTCTCGGTGTGATGACATCTTCGGGTTGTGATTGTGGATCCAGCGCCGTCTTGCTAATCACGTATACATATTTCTTCTTCTCGAATCGGAATCTTGCGATAATGTGCAACCAAAGATGATACTGAATTTCCTCAGTTTCAGGCCCCTTTATATAGGCAGGTGATTATGTTATGTAATTAGTGTCACAGATGCAGATTATACCTAATTAAGCATATCTAGTTGGACCGGCACTGCAATTAAGATACAATGAAATCATCTAATTGAGATAACAATTATAATAGCCCTAACATATTGATGTTTCATTTGATAAAATTGCATGTTACTCTGTCGAACACTAGCAATAAAAATATTACAAATTACAAAGAAAGGACGTTCTGCTCAATCTATGCCTCCAATAATCCAAGTCAACAAGGCAAACCGCTTAGCTAGGCTGGCTAATTCACAGAATGTTTACCTATATGGCTTAAAAAGCTGTTTTCGCCCTCTTCTGGAATACTGCGGAACAGTATGCAACCCACAACTTTTATATGACAAACGCCAAAAAGTTCTACGAGGAGCATAAAAAATGATTCCAGACCTAGGAAATGCTTTGTACGAACAAAGAATAGTGAGTCTAAATATGCCGAGTATTGGATATAGAAGAATGCGAGGAGATCTGATAGAAGTTTAACTCAATGGTTCAACTCACACTATAAATGTGAAAACACCTCTTCAATGTGGAAAGCAGACGATTTATGAGTGGTCACAACTACAAACTTCAGAAGGAATCCACTCGACTTGATATACGAAAATACTTTTTCGCGAACAGGATTATCTACTAATGGAACAGTTTACCGGACGAATTAGTATGCGCTTCGTCACTCCACATTTAAAGCCCTACTTGATAAACATTTGTGCAAGGATTGATTTTAATTTCTATTCAATTCTTACACTTTTTTCGGAACCCAACACTACGCAAGTCAACTTCTAGCGACTGTTTTATTAAATCTCATACTTATGTGAAATATATTTGTTTTCATTCCTGTGAGAATAACTGTTATTTATTTAAATTTCATTTTATAGATTGACAGGCAACTAGATGTCTGTAAATTTATTGTAAACCTTAACCTTGACCTGAATAATAATAATAACAGCATAGTCGGAAGAAAGTACTGGTATTTTCTAAGGACTACGGTAACACCATATAGCATAAAATATCATAAAGCTTTTAAAATCTTTGAAATGAGCCTTTTACACAGTGCCTCCATCTGGGGTTTCTATCTTCTAACAACTTCATTTTGAGACAATAGTTCTTATACTACTTTGACTCAGCTTAGAATTGTCGTTTCAACGTTATATAATAGCCAGTGTAAAGAAAATCTGAAAAATGCTGACGTCAGCATTGACGCCTTTGAACCTTAATATTTCAAAATCGATAGATTTTAAGACCATACTTCTTTTGGTAGTTATTATCAGAATAAAATTGTCGTTCCAACGGTGTATAGATTATCAAGGTTTGAATAAATAAATATTCTGACACAAAAAGTGCTGATGTCAGCAATTACGTGACTCTCAGACGTGTCTCCCTCAAAAATTTGAATCGTAATTATGTTCTGAACATTTGTACCAAGTTTCATGCTTTTGTCAAAAACTGAAATATGAATGTGCTAACAGCCCTGACTAAGTGGCGGATCCAGACAAAAACTGACTGTAGCAAAAAAAACATCCAGCAATTTAATGTTAAAAATTTTAACAAGTGTACAAAATATCTCATTCCGAGACACTACTAACTAAACACTAAACACTACTGCTAGTGCTTTTGTCGACCAAAACGTTCAGTTGAAATTCACCTCACCATTCTTTTAAAAGGTGGTGTTAGAAACAGTATATTTAGTAGCGCCCTTTATGCGCCCCTTGTTAGAAACTATATATTTAGTAGCGCCCTTTATGCGCCCTTTGTCAAATTGTGGTTTCAATGTATAGCGTTAAGATTAGAAGATATAGCTCTCTTTATGTTAAATTTCATTCAAGATGGTTGTGTTTTTACTGTTTTGAAAATGGCGCCCAGTATGATGGACTTTTTATGAATTATCTTCTCGATCCAGCAGCATCATCAAGTGATCCTGATTTAATCTGACGATCTGTGAGCAGAGCTGTCCCTAGTAACCTAAATTTTCTACTATCACGCTGACTGGACATGATATTTTCTTGATTTTTCCCAGTGGGAACTTTGCAATATTTTTCAGAAAGTGAACTTTTCTTTTCGATTCATGTTTTCTTAATACTTATCTAGCTATTGTTCACAGAGAGAGGCTCTCATTTTAATTACTTACATTTTACACTTTCATGTTTTTTGCATTAGTGTTTGGAAAGGTTCCCTAGAAGTTTTTTGATGTTATGGACATTTAAAGCTACTTTTGCTCTTATCTCTTGGGTTAAAGTATTTCTGCTACCAGTGGTAGCTCCCTGTTTAAAGTTTTTGACACAATTGTGACTTATTTTTTTTGCGGAACGACAGATATTTTTTGAGACTTTGATAAGTTCTCTCTTTTTCTTGGAAACTAGCTAAAGACAAACTTATTTTTGACGTTTACCTTAACATTTGTGACGTTCGTGACAATTATTTTTTTCTTTGAAAAACATTTGAGATTTTGTTAATCGTTTTCATACGTTTAAAGCTGTTTCATTTCCTTTATTTACTCTTCCTGTAATCTTTTATCCTGTTTGTTCAAGATCAAGTGGTCTTTTTTTTAAAAAAGTTTTATTTACCTTTGCTATTTTGTGTGATATACAATGGCTTTGACTAGGAAACAGGCAAGAAGAAAAGGGTTAAGAGTGGTTTTCAAAGATCTTTTGGCTGAAATTGATCATAGTTTAAAGCTTGAGAATGTTGAGGTGACAAAGTTGATTGCTCTCAAAGGATCTTTAAATCAGTCAGCTAAGCAAATTGAAGATGTTGATAAAGAAATTCTTAATGCTCTTGATCCTGGAGAAGTGGAGGCAGATGTTATTGAGTCTATGAAAATTCTAATGCCATTTAACGAGGCGTTAGCTCAACTAGATGTAAGGCTGGAAAAACTCAGAATTTCAAAGGTTGATTCGTCTACTCCACCTTCATCTTCCATCAGTGGGTCAGCCTCTGACAGTTGTAAGCTACCCAAGTTCGATCTACCAAAATTCTCAGGTGATGCTCTTTGTTGGCAGGGTTTCTGGGATCAGTTCAATGTTTCTGTCCATTCTAGAGAGATGATTTCTGATATTGACCGATTTAATTATTTGAAAAGGTGTCTTCAAGGTGAAGCATTGACTGCCATTTCTGGACTTTCTCTTTGTTCTGACAATTACAAGGAGGCAATTGACGTCTTGGAGAAAAGGTATGGGAACAAGCAGGTGTTGATTTCTGCTCATATGTCTTCTCTCTTGAAGATCAACAAAATCAAAAGAAGTGATGACATCAAAGGTTTGAGGAAACTGCATGATGATGTTGAGAATTGCATGAGAAATTTGAAGGCTCTTGATTACGATTCAGCAGGATATGGTGGGTTGTTGATTCCCATGCTGAAAGAGAGGTTACCTGATGATCTTATTGTGATTGTTTCTCGAAGATTTGGAAGCACAGTTTGGACTTTGGAGAAAATGATGGAATTCTTTCAAGATGAGTTACAAGCTCTAGAAAATTGTGTTGGGTTATCAAGCTCCACAAGGAGTCAGGATAGTTTTCGTAAAGGTTCTGATTTTACTGCATCTACTTTGTTCTCTGGAGGAAGATATGAGAAGCCAACGAATGAGACCCACCCAGGTAAGACTTGTGTTTTCTGTCAACGAAGTCATCCCTCTTGGAAATGCAGGACTGTGACTAATGTGAAAGCCAGGAAAGAGATTTTAAGGAGATTTCATCTTTGTTTTGTCTGCTTGCAGAAGGGTCATCGAAGTGACCAATGTCAATCAGAGTATAAGTGTAGGCGATGTGACAAAGTAGGACATCATATAAGCATTTGTTCAAGTGACGAGGTTGGAAATAGTGGTGAAAGTGTACCAAAGGTGTCTACCTATCATGCAGGTAATCAACGGTCACCAGGATTCAGTGTTCTCTTACAAACTGCTTCGGCAAAGATTTCCAGCGTTGATGAAGAACAAGAAATGTTCACTCGTATCTTGTTTGATGGTGGTAGTCAGAGGACTTACATCACTGACAAAACAAGAAATCAGTTGCATTTGAAGACCATCAGGCGAGAAAGAATAATTTTGGATACTTTTGCTTCCACTGAATCTTCACTCAAGGTTCTAGATGTTGTTCAGTTCAAAGTAAGACATAAGTTCTCAAACTCTTTCACCTTTGTAGAAGCTTTGTGCATTCCTTCCATCTGTACTCCTTTATCGGGTCAGGATATTGATTTCGCCAAGTCTGAATATGGACATCTTTCTCAACTCGCCTTAGCTGATCATGGTACTGGTTCGACTTCTTTCCCTGTTGATATTCTTGTTGGATTAGACTGTTATCATCAGTTTATGACTGGAAAGACAGTTAGGGGTGCATCTGGTCCTGTTGCTTTAGAATCCTCACTTGGTTGGATTTTAAGTGGCCCAATCCGAGAGACTCAGGCTAGAAATTCTTATTGTTTTCATACTCATGTGATGCGTTGCTCTACAAATAGCGATTCAGGTGTCAAGGAAACTCTGGAAAAATTTTGGCAAGTTGAGGAGATTGACCCCAAAGACGATGTTGTGACTTCCTTTCAGAATGACATTTTTCATGATGGTTTGCGCTATGTTACTAAACTTCCTCTGAAAGTTGACCATGATGTGTTACCAGATAATTTCAAAGTTTGTAAGGAACGATTGAAACCTTTGCAGAAACGTCTGGAAAAGGAAGACATCAGAGAGGAGTATCAGAAAATCATTGATGATTATGAGAAGACTGGTATAGTTGAAAAAGTTCCTGAGAATGAGGTATCCAAGCCTGTAGGTCAAGTGCATTACCTACCACATCGTGCTGTTGTCAAAAAAGAGAGGGAAACAACAAAGATAAGGATAGTTTTTGACGCTTCTTGTGAAGCAAATGGATTATCCCTTAACTCTTGTTTGTACCCTGGTCCTAATCTGTTGGGAAAAATTTTTGATATCCTACTTAGGTTTAGGTTGAACAAAGTTGCCATCATCTCTGATATCAAACAAGCGTTTTTGAATGTTGGCATTGCCAAAGAACATCAAGATTTGTTACGTTTTCTGTGGAAAGATGAGAATGGACTCTTGGTGATCTACCGTTTTTTGAGGGTTGTGTTTGGCCTAACTTGTAGTCCGTTCCTCTTGAATGGAACAGTAAGACATCACTTAGAGAAATACATTGAAGAGGATAGAGAATTTGTTGAGCGTTTTCTTCAGGACCTCTATGTTGATGATGTTACATCTGGTTGTTCTTCTGTGGATGAAGGAAAGGCCCTATACATCAAAGCAATGAACCTCATGTCTCAAGCTGGACTTCTTCTCAGGAAATGGACATCTAATGACCAAACTTTGCAACGTTATTTTGACAATGTGGATCAGTCAAGGACTGACTCTGAAGACCAGACATATGTTGAATCCCAGTTTGGAGAGTCAAAAATCTCAGTCAATTCAAAACGAGTGTTAGGCATTGAGTGGGACGTTGCTAAGGATGAGTTTGTTTTCAGATTGAAAGAATTTGTGGAAAAGTGTAAATCTATCACTTTAACAAAGCGAAATGTGCTTAGTGTTGCGGCATCCATTTATGATCCCTTGGGTTTTCTATCACCTGTTACTGCAAGGATCAAAACCCTTTTTCAAATGATTTGCAAAGATGGACATGATTGGGATAGAGAACTTCCGAAAGATATTAAAGTTCAGTGGAATGAATTTGTTGATGTAGTGAGTAGAATGCATGAAATTCGAATTTCTAGGTTTTGTTTTGTTTCACCAGATGTGTCTTTCAAACGCGTCGAGTTGCATGGGTTTTCTGATAGCTCGAATAACGTTTATTGTGCTGTTGTTTACCTCAGGGTAGAGTGTGAATCTGGATTTAAAGTTTTCTTTTTGGGTTCGAAGAATCGAGTCGCCCCTTTAAAGTCATTAACTATTCCTCGTTTGGAACTTTTAGGATGTGGATTACTGGCTAAGTTTATTGAAGAAATAAGAACAGTTTTTTATAATCGTGTTGTGGTTGATGAGTCTATTTGTTGGACTGATTCAGAAGTGGCTTTATGCTGGATACGTGGGAAGACTAAGACCTGGAAACCATGGGTGGAAAATAGGGTGGTGAATATCAGGATGGTTGTTGCGAGAGAGAATTGGAGACATGTACCTGGCGATGTTAATCCAGCGGATATACCAACAAGGATGGTTTCTGATTTCAATGAGTCTTTAGGTGGCTGTTGGTTTAAAGGTCCAGACTTTCTTTATAATAAATTAGACTCTAATGCTTCTTCTGTGAACAATAAGCCCATTCCTGAAGCGTCTATTGAAGCTAAGAAATCTAATCTTACCTCTACTACTTTGACTGTGACTGAAAACAATGACACTGTGATTAATACTGTAGGGATTAGTAATGTGATCGATCCAAAGAAATTCAGTTCACTCAACAAACTTATCAACATCACCGCCTATGTACTTCGTTTTGTATCCTGTCTTAAGAAGAAACAACTCCAAAATGACAATCTCACTGGAAGAATACAACACAGCACTCAACCTATGGCTAACTGATGAACAGTCGAAATTGGCGAATCAACCCAATTTTGAAAAACTCAAGACATCAATGCATCTGTTTATAGACACTGACGGAATGGTACGTTTAAAAGGTCGCTTCAATAATTCATCGATGCAATATGAAGAGAAATTTCCACTTTTATTACGTTCGGACAGTTGGATCACTAAACTTGTCGTCCGCCAAGCCCACGAGAGGGTATTGCACCATGGAGTCGAAACAACACTTGCGAACATTCGTGCAAAGTATTGGATTGTCAAAGGAAGGAAAGTAGTCAGAGATATTCTTCACAAGTGCGTAACTTGTATCCGTTTTCAGGGGACTACTTTAAAGCTGCCCAAGTCACCAGATTTACCAGACTTTCGTTTATTTAATTCACATGCATTTCAAGCTACCGGATTAGATTTTGCTGGTCCTCTCACTATTCGATGTACCAAGAACATAAGAACTCAGGCCTATATTCTCCTCCTTACTTGTGCTTCTAGCCGTGCGATCCATCTGGAACTGGTCAACGATTTGTCAGCTCCAACGTTTCTTCGAGGTTTTCGTCGCTTCACAGCTCGTCGTGGTACTCCTGACATCATTATCAGTGACAATGCTAAGACATTTCGATCTAAAACGACTAAACGTTTCATGGTCCAGTCAGGTATCGATCAAAGGTTCATCCTACCAGCCTCACCTTGGTGGGGAGGGTTTTACGAAAGACTCGTCAGATCAGTCAAACAATCGCTACGAAAAGTCCTCGGAAAGTCTTTGTTATCATACGAGGAATTACAAACTGTTCTCTGCGAGATCGAAACTGTCATAAACAACCGCCCACTCGTCTATCAAAGCGATGACGATCTTCACAGAATCCTGACACCTTGGAATCTCATCCATGGACATCACAATACCAAACTTTTTCGCCAAGCTGATGTTCCAGTTGAAATTGAAACAGTACGTGATGTAACCAAACGATATCAATACCTTCGTAAACTTTTGAACGATTACTGGAAACGATTTTCCACAAACTACATGAATGAACTGAGGCAGACACACCTTTACCAGAAAAGTCCTGCCAAAGAAAGCCGTAAACTTCTTGTTGGTGATGTCGTACTTGTTCGTGACGACACACCTCTTCCACGTCACCGATGGAGAATAGCCCGAGTTGCTGAATTAGTCATTGGCAAAGATGGAAACGTCAGAGGAGCAAAACTTTCTATGCTTACTGACAACTCTCACACAACTGCTTAACGTCCTATGCAAAAACTTATCCCGTTCGAGATCAACAACGACACATCACATCCTGTTACCGCATCTCACGATACAGCGGAGATCGATATTTCTGAGACCAAACCCCAGGAGGAAAGTATCGGTAAAGAGCACAAAGGGAGAAAGGCCAAAACATTAGGACAATACGAGCGAAGGCTCCGGAAAAAATATTGTTAACTTTCTCTTGTGGTGGAGGATGTTAGAAACAGTATATTTAGTAGCGCCCTTTATGCGCCCCTTGTTAGAAACTATATATTTAGTAGCGCCCTTTATGCGCCCTTTGTCAAATTGTGGTTTCAATGTATAGCGTTAAGATTAGAAGATATAGCTCTCTTTATGTTAAATTTCATTCAAGATGGTTGTGTTTTTACTGTTTTGAAAAGGTGGTAGGGCTGTAAAAAAACGCATTTTTTAAAATTACAATAAAATCACTACTTTTTGTATGTTAAAATGATTAGGTAAATAACAAGAACCAATTTCCAATGATAAAATGTTTTTCCCTTTTCTCAAAAATTCATAATGGCAGAAAGATTCTTAAAATTTGACCTTAAAATGTATATTTTTGTGATCTTTTTATTTTTATGTATATATTTTTTATTTAAGTTAGCTACAGTGAAATCAAAAAATCTATAAGAGACTTGTAAAACATGATAACACCTTCGATGTAACAGATAGGATTTGAATAAATCATAATATGTTTGAAATTATGACAATTTTATCAACATATGTATTAAATTCGCAGAAAAATAATTTCATTTCCACACTACATCTATATTTATATGAGTTAAATTAAGTATCAGAAAATATGTATCTGTCAAATGGAGCATTTAAGTGTTTTGACTACACCCTGACAATTTCAGGTCAAAAGCTTTATCCAATTTCGTCCTGCGGCGTACTTTTTATCCCAACTTCCTCGCTTGAAAACATTGACATTGACCAATCACATTCATTACAGGAAATATCAAAGAAACAAACAAGTCCTGATTGTTTCAACAAATTACAAAGAGTAATCTCATTGCATCGATATTTAGGACACGACATAGTACATAGAAGCCGCTGTAGAATAGAGGTATCAATAATTATGCACCAAGACGAGTTGCTTTGATATTCCGATGACTTGGTTGATGGAAAAAATGATGATGTATCAGAACCTCCTCTTTCAGAAGATGAAAAACCAAGTTTTTGTGACACAGAAGATTTCAATACTTTAGCTGGATTACAAGTAACATTGAATGGTCGAGTAGGGGAAGACGGGGCAAAGCGGGACATCGCGATTTCTTACGTTTTGTACTCTTTGGCTCCCTCTAACCGAAAGCACTAATTAGGCAACTATAAACTGTATTTGCTGTGGAAAAATGGCGACTGGCAGATCACAGCGAGTGACGAAATTTGATTTCGTTTGATCCTAAATGCGGTGATATTGATTCCTATCCACTGTCGCTGTAACCTTGAAATCACTTATTAAGTTAATTATCGGACGTTTAAGACTCAAAAAACTTCTTAGCAGCTTTATTTCACATTGGATTTCAAGCATTGGGGCAAAGCGGGCATTTCAAACAGTACTCTTAGGTTCCTAATAAACGGGGGAGGGGGTCATAATAGTAGGAGGGGGGGGGGTCGAAATATTTTCAAAAATTTAATAAACGGGGGGGGGGGGGGGGGTCAGGATTTCAAAAAATTGGCAAAATCTCTAAAAAACACAATTCCATAGTCATGTAAGTTTCTTAAGGCTGGTTTTCACTTGGCGCTAACGATCGGTACTTAACTTTCGGCAACCTTTGAAGTACAGCGGTAACAATAATAAGCGATGAATGAAAACAATAGAAAGTTACCGCTCGTTAGCGCTGAGTGTGGAAACCTTTATAGCGCAAATATTCTTAGCAAAAAGGAAACAGTATTTCTGTCTTAAGTGGATTAATTTTCGCGAGGACTAATTTTCGCGAGGTCAAAAAAATCACATTTCGCGAGTACTAATTTTCGCGAATCAGCCTTTTCCAAATATTTCGCGTGTACTAATTTTTGCGAATCGGCCATCCTCAAATTTTTCGCGAGGACTTATTTTCGCAAATCATAAATTTTTAGAATTCAAAAAATTTTCTTTTTCAAATGTGGGGTTATCATAATAAACAAAAAGCCGGTGGTTTGAAGATTTCCGCACTTGTTAGGGTTATAAGGTTCAATTTTAATTTTTAACGTCGATTTTGATGTACAACCGAAAGCAAAAAAGAAAAAATACACTGAAAAAACTGTTTATAAACCCAAAAGGTGCAAAGACATTCGATCTTTCTTCCAAAGAAGATAATAATGGAAAAAAAAACGTTTTTTCTCAAAAATTTCGCAAGTATTTATTTTCGCGAATCAGCCCTGTTCAATTTTTTCGCAAGCATTAATTTTCGCGAATTGGCCTTCTTTGAAATTTTCGCGAGGCCATATTTTCCATAATTTGCGAAAATCGCGAAAATTAATCCTCGCGAAAATTAATCCACTTAAGATACAACTGTTTGAAAAGAAGAAAAAAGAAGCGAATTATTTCCGATATATTAGCGGAGCACACAAAGACAAACAATTTGTAAAAGTTGAAGAAAAAAAGAACAACCTCATCTGTCAAATCTTTGAAAATTAATAAACGGGGGGGGGTCCAAATAAGGTCCGGGGGGGGGGGGGGGGTCGGAAAAAAATCGAAAAATTAATAAGCGTCCCGGGACATTTATTAGGAACCTAAGAGTAGAAAGATTCCGCTTGGTCTTCGAACCAAATATGCTGACCAACTAAGGCTTTCGATCAAAAAAGAAATTAACTAAATCCAACCATCACTGTTGCTGAAATTACGTTTTTACGAAAAGTGTCCCGCTTTGCCCCGTCTTCCCCTACTACATGAAGCACCATCAGATCAGGTTGAAGATTATTTCCTTTTACCTGTGAATTTATTTTTTAAAACTTTTTTCTCTGCTTTTCTTTTTTATTCCCCATTATATATAAACCAATTTGAATTTAATCTTATTACTTAATAATTTAATTAATTAACTTAATTAAAGGTAATAATACAAAATCAAAATACTAGTAAAGGATCAAGAAATTATAGCCAGCTGGTTATAACACAGATTCATATAGCTACGTGGGTATACATACAAAAATCTGCATCCAATTCACCCTCTTTGATCGAAACTTTTAGATATTGCCCAACCGAACGTGGTGAAAGGTGGCTTCCGGAAAAAAACATCAGAAGATGGCAACGACGCAAATTTTTTTCCGAAAACGGTTAGAAGAATCTTTGACGGTTAGAAGAATATTTGACGGTTGGAAGAATCTCCGGTTTGACGGTTGGAAGAATCTTTGACGGTTAGAAGAATCTTGTCTTTTTATCAAAAAAGTAAAGGTCAGAAGAATCTTTTCTATAGCAAATCGTTTGCCGTAAAAATTGATTTAACAAAATATTTTCAAAAAAAATTTGTTTTGACAAAAACAGAAAGAAAGCAAAGAGGATGGAGCATATTTTAAATTACGAGAGTAAGTTTTGTTACTAATTGTTATTATTATAAGTACGTATATAAATACTCGGAGAAAGTGTTTATATATATAATACTTTTAAAGATTTCATTTTTCTCTTTTTATCTATTAACAATATTGCAGACCAAATGCTTTTTCTTCCAATCCGAATTAGCACATAATGATTTAAATTTTGCTATTTTTTGCTTAAAACCTTTTATGCTAATGTATATTATCGTACATAATATATCTTGTCTGTAATATGTAGATGTGAGTGATAGAGCGACTTCAGAAACTGATTCAATTCCAGAAGAAACTGAAGAAAGTGTTATTGAAACAACAAGTGATGATGAAGCTCGGAAGAAGGATACCAGCAAGATTTCAGGGTTCCAGCTGTATTATCGGGATATGTGTGTGTTTAAACTTATATTTTTACAAATTTCTTATCCTCCTATTCTCCTTTTGTTGAAAGGATCAATCGCTATAAACACAACATGCATAAACCCCAAAAGATATTATAGGTATATAATTTTCTCCCTTGTAGACAGAGATCGTAAATACTGATCAATGCCAAGGCGAAGCATAAACACCTCCGATCCCTCAAGCTAACTTATCCGAGATGGCTAAGATAGTAGGTCGTGGTTGGAGAGAATTGACGAATAAAGAATAGAACGTATGATTCTATTTTTAACACGATCATAAATTGAAAAACAATTCTAAACTCTATTGACATTGAAATTAGAAAACTTACAGTTCAGTATAGTATATGAATAATGTGAAATACAGTATATGTACCCGCGTTATGTGGAATCCTGGATATAAGACTGTTTTTTTTTTTTTTTTCTTTTCTTTAGTTTTTTTTATGGGTATGCGGTTCATATAACATCTTTGACCTCATGGGCATAAGCATCCATGACCCTGAAGCATAGCTGCCACGGAGTTTAAATGCAAAGTTGGTATCTTGCGTGGGTTAACTCACCACTGTTTTCCTCTTTCTGGGGTTGGTGTTAGGAAGGGCATCCAGCCGTAAAAACATTGGCACCAATAAACCATCAGATGATTTAAACCTCCATAATTGGAGAAACTCATCTTTTGAAACCGTCCAACCCATGCAAGCATGGAAAAGCGACGTTAAAAGGATCATGATGATGATGATGATGAGTCTCAAATAGAAACAGGCATTTAAAAATACACAATATGTAATATATATGTAAGTATAAAAACGAAAGAAAGAAATAAATGGAAATTAAAGGTTGTCATCTTTTTTCTCAACTTGATTCTTCTTATAGGCCATGTCAAAATTGACAAAAGTATAACTTTTCTCTAGACTTTAGTGCACCTATATAAAAATTTTGCTGTATGTATCAGCTTCCAGGAATGGGATGGTAAACGGCCTCTATCGTAATGTAAGGGGTTGTTTCAAGGAGTAAACAGGGGGTATTGCCAATTTTTTAACAATTTCCGAAATTTCATTGATTGACTTGTTTTTGACCATATGAGAGGAATTTAGTGGTATTCTTGGCTAAATTGTCACTGTGGGGTTGTCAGATGACCCATTAAACATTTTAAATTTTTTGGAGGGATATCAGGGGGTAAATTTGGTTATAAATTACAAAAGTTAGGCACATTTATCTACTGAAAAACAATTACAAAAGTATTGCTGTTCTCAAAACTTTAGTGCACTCGTAGGAAAATGTTAATATCTATCTCAGCTTTCAGGAATGGGCTGGTAAATGACCTCTATCGGTATGTAAGGGGCATTTTAGGGGGTAAAACTTAGGGTACTGTACATCTGCAGATATTCTAAATTTCCATTGATTTTGAGTGTTTCTCAATTTCAAATTGTAAATCTTATCTTTTTGGCTGAATTAAGACTCTATGGTTGAGAGCTGAAATTCTTTTGAGATTTGTGACAAAATCAGGGGGTAAAATTTATTAAATATTATAATATTTGAGACAAATTTGGCATATTTCCTCCCTAATTAACAACTACACTTGTAATCACCGCTGCAATATCATAGTTTAACTTTGAAACGTTGGTTTATTAAGGCATATCAGTAATAGGATTGCAAAAAGGAAAGACTTTCATTTTAAAAGGTGACTTTTAGCTCAGCAGGTGGTAAATTATATGAAATTTTGAAGGTTCGAGCAGTATTCTAAGAGCACGGACTAAAATTTTCTCTTGCTGGTGTGCTATTGTAAATTTTTCATTCTTGAATCTTCTTCAAATCCTAAATAGGTTTAAAATTATGAATTTTACAATAAACTAGAGGGGGCAGATTCTAAACCCGAGATAGTAAAGCTGTCTAAGTGATATAAAAACATATTCAAAAGCATAGTGATATAATTTTCAGTGTAATGTTCTTTACTCGGTGTCATTTTCAATATCATTTATCGTATCAATACCGTATTCCTCATCATCACAGTCATCTGCGGCATCATCATCATCGAGGAGAATTTCCTCAACACTCAATCAATCAACGTCATACGCCACTGGCGCCTTTGCGAATATGACTGCGCAACATCATTAAAGATTTTGCCGGCTGTTTCTTTTGTAAGATGGGCGAGCGGGCCGTCGCCTTGTCAACTAGAGTGACTGCTGTGGAGCCCGTCCAACAGCGTAGGCCATCTCCCCAGCGAAGCCGTGGCCTCCCTGGGGTGCGTCGTGAACCGGTTGGCTTTCCGTTGACTAGAGTTGTATGGTTGCTCCCGGTTGCTTACGAGGTGCCTCAACGTTCTCTGTTGAAGAAATAGGCGACGACATTTTCCCTCTGATGACAGGAATACTTTAGGGGATCTCAGTTGCTTCAGCACTTTTGTTTTGTTTGTTTCAATCACAAGGAAGATCAACTCAATCATTCGATTCTTGTTGTTACCATCTGAAAGGAAACCATGGAAGTCTGTTGGTACTCTTAACCTCTCAGACTTAACAATTATTTTACGATTCTTGAAGAATATCCCACGTTCTCTCCTTGTACTAGCATCTTTGATTGAGTTTTCTCAGTAGCTATCAACAATGAGATTAACTCGACCATACCCTGGAGGAATTATCTTTAACAGTTGGAACAGAAAGGGCTTTGTGTCAACTGCAACAAAACCAAATTCATGATTTTTGGTAGTTGTTCCGGGTCAGTACGTGACACCTGTGCTTTTCCTTGTGGTGTTTGTCAACGTGGTGTGGGCGCCAACTCTATTATGTGTTCACAGTGCTTCTGTTGGATACACAAGTGGTGCAGTGGCATTAAGGGAAGGTTGAAGGATGATCCTAACTATGTGTGCCAGTTGATGTTGACGGTGTGAAGATTTGTGTGGATCCCTCCTTCTGTTACCTTGGTGACATGTTATGTGCGGGTGGCGGATGTAACCTTGCTGCCACAACTAGGTGCTTGGCTGCATGGGGCAAATTCAAAAAACTTCTGCCTTTGCTTACGTCGAAACATATCTCGCTTAATACCCGTGGAAAGATCTTCTCTGTTTGTGTCCGTTCAGTGATGTTGTATGGTAGTGAGACAGTAACTGTCCTTCAGCGTCTGCAAAGAAACAATCGTGCCATGATTCGGTGGATTTGTGCTACAAAACCTAGTGACTCTGTTTCATCTGCGAAGCCATTGACCAAACTTAGTGTCGCTGACATTTTAAGTGAGCTTCATTTGCGCCACCTTCGCTGGTATGGACATGTACAGTGTTCATCTCAGTACATCAAAGAGGTGATTGACCTTCCACTCCCTGGAAGACGTGACCGTGGACAACCAATTAAATCTTGGCAAAGCTGCATTGACGCTGATGTTCGTGATTGCAACCTTTCCCGGATAAGCCCGCTTGACCGAGAAGACTAGCGACGTGCTTGCCGACTGCTGTCTACCTCAGCTGCTGGGACACAAACAGCAGGATAATCTAAGCTCCGGATATGATGATGATGATGATTGCCATGTAAGTGCTTCAAAGGTCTCTGACACCTTGAATTAATTTGATACCAGCCGTGACATCGAACAGGTATGCAGAGTTGGAATTAGCACCATGGAGTGAATGGTTGTCATCGCAGGATACTAGCAAAGGAACTAACTCTGCCTTGTTACATTTACGTTTTTCTCCATCTGGATGGTATATGCTAAATGGTATTGGTAACAAAAGATATCTCAAAATTTTCTCATAGTCAATCACACTCCCTGTGGTTGATAAGTAGGAGATCAGTTTTCCAAGGACATTTCTGTTAATGTCGACAGATTTTACTTTACTTTCTGCTGGTAAACTTGACTTCCTTTTATTGGAGATGACTTTGTTGTTGAGGAAATTCTCCTCGATGATGATGATGCCGCAGATGACTGGTGATACGATAAGTGATGTTGAAAATGACACCAAGTAAAGAGACACTAAACATTATATCACTATCAAACAATGCTTTTGAATATGTTGGTTTTCATATCACTTAGACAGCTTTACTATCTCAGGTTAGAATCTGCCCCCTCTAGTTTGTTGTAAAATTCATAATTTTAAACCTATTTAGGATTTGAAGAAGATTCAAGAATGGAAAAATTTACAATGGCACACCAGCAAGAGAAAATGTTAGTCCGTACTCTTAGAATATTGCCCTCGAATTTTTCAAAATTTCATATAATTTACCACCTGTTGAGCTAAAAGTCACCCTGTAAAATGAAAGTCTTTCCTTTTTACCAAGGGTGGCGCTAGCGGGGGACTACAATTTCTCAGCCCCCCGTCGGAAGTAAAGCAATATTAACACAATACTGACATTTTTTAGGTCTTTTTTGTGATTAATTCAATTATCATGATATCATGTTTCATGGCAGGTTATGTTTAAATTTAGAGTTGCCAAATCTGTAATAGATATGATCATCATGAGTTTTATGTAAACTTAGAGTCAAGCAATTAGCCCCTCTCCCGTCGGCACTCTAAACCCCCTCGTCGGAAAAACCCTGGCGCCACCCCTGCTCTTTGCAATCCTATTACTGATAAGCCTTAATAAACTAACATTTCAAAGTTGAAACTATGGTATTGCAGCGGTGATTACAAGTGTAGTAGGCAGTAGTAACCGCAGACAATTGGTCGCAAGTCCCGAAAGCTAACCTATCCTGACGTCATTGCAAGGGACTCAGGTATTAGATTTCAAGACCTAGCGGTGGCAATGCAGGACAGAAACACCTGGCGGGATATTGTGGCTTCGATATCGACTGCGGTCAAAAGATGATGATGACAAGTGTAGTTGTTAATTAGGGAGGAAATATGCCAAATTTGTCTCAAATATTATAATATTTAATAAATTTTACCCCCTGATTTTGTCACAAATCTCAAAAGAATTTCAGCTCTCAACCATAGAGTCTTAATTCAGCCAAAATATAAGATTTACAATTTGAAATTGAGAAACACTCGAAATCAATGGAAATTTAGAATATCTGCAGATGTACAGTACCCTAAGTTTTACCCCCTAAAATGCCCCTTACATACCGATAGAGGTCATTTACCAGCCCATTCCTGAAAGCTGAGATAGATATTAACATTTTCCTACGGGTGCACTAAAGTTTTGAGAACAGCAATACTTTTGTAATTGTTTTTCAGTAGATAAATGTGCCTAACTTTTGTAATTTATAAACCAAATTTACCCCCTGATATCCCTCCAAAAATTTAAAATGTTTAATGGGTCATCTGACAACCCCACAGTGACAATTTAGCCAAGAATACCACTAAATTCTTCTCATATGGTCAAAAACATGTCAATCAATGAAATTTCGGAAATTGTTAAAAAAATTGGCAATACCCCGTTTACTCCTTGAAACAACCCCTTACATTACGATAGAGGCCGTTTACCATCCCATTCCTGGAAGCTGATACATACAGCAAAATTTTTATATAGGTGCACTAAAGTCTAGAGAAAAGTTATACTTTTGTCAATTTTGACATGGCCTATTACGCGTTGATAAAAACTTTGTCTTTGAAAACATTGTGCGACCAGCTTTTTTTGGTACAGCTATGTTATCTGCCACATTTTTAGAAAATTTGTGTTCCCGTTTAGATTGTGGAAATACATTAAATGGGTTATTTTTTTAAATTGGTTCCTTTCACTTCTGACTTCTTACTACCGTTTTCAGTTTTTCTTCGTTTAACAGCTTCGGGCTGGACATATATCTTTCCCTTCCTAGCTCTTTTCAAAATTGATGATGCAGTGACTTTCAAGCTGGTATTGGAATGACCAGCAAATGAATGAAAAGCACTAGACAGTCTCGAACTTTATCCTTTGTACTTGTTTACTCTATCGCAAAACTTAACGATCCCATGTAAAAGATTAGTGTCCTGTGTGGAATCAATCAGATTAATCAAAGTTACATTGACCTTACACAATTCCATTTTGACTTCCTCCTTATCGATCACTTCTACAGAACGACGAAGATCAATTTGTTTGGCTATAAAAATAATAACAAACAAGAAAATTAATGAATTATTATTATTATAAACAAAAAGTATCCCTATATCTCCCAATAAATCAATTATAACTAACTGATTAATACATACAAGTGAGGTTAACGACAATAATAAGCAACCACTAAGCAATTATTTGGAATTTAAAATCTTTTGGTACTAGGGCCTGAGTACAGTTGCTTATAAAAACAATAAAAATAATAAACCTGTCCTATTTACTCTTGTATGTGATTTAGACGAGCTTTGAACATCGCTTTCTGACATCTCTTAAGAATAGAGCGGCCTTGACGGTCGTTCCTGCGTCTCAACGCTTCTACTCGGAGAGAAACCGACGTGGAGCTGCACACATCAAAATTTAAAAATCAGGAATCAATGTTTTCAGGAACAGTATAACCTTCATTCGATTCGGTACGATCGTGTAATCTTTCGTAGAATCTATTTGGCAGGCACTTTCCTATAGCAATAAAAGAATATTCCTTTCTCTCTTGACCAGTGAGGTACGGCAAAAAAGCACTTCCTTTTTTATGAACGTGAAGCCAGATCAAATATTGGTGTTTACAAGGAGCACCACTTTGTCCAACTTGGCATTTCGCAAATACACAGTTCCATGTCAACGAGATATGTCTTTGATGGATCTCTGACGCTTCTTATAGTGTAAGAACTGTCATTTACGATTCTGAGGCTGTTCATCATTTCACTTTGTTTCTCTTCATTGGGAACAACAAACCCAACTCCATCGCCATGTTTTTTTGAAACACCTTTGAAACGTCTGCTGTAGATGCCTAAAATTGGTCGAGTTTTATCCGTTATAGATAACTTGGTTTTGTTATGACACTATAGATAGAGATCATCACATCTCTGTAATATTTCTACAGTTCTCACAGTTGCACAGTTCACATTCATTTTTTGTCATAACAAAACCAAGTTATCTATAGATTGATTAAAATTACATATTGCCAGTAGCATTTTTATGCTTCGCTCTGTATATACTTAGAATAGAATACAATTTTCTAATAGGTAATAACTAAAAAGGCTCAATATCAATAAACATACCATCAAATCTGCTATTAGCAACACCTATCATCTTAGCTTTATAATGGTCTTCCAATTCATTGGTTATCTTGTCCAGGAGACCATTGATATTGATTTCCTTTGTTCTGTTTAAAACAGAATCTTTGAGGACAATAAATTGAGCCTCGGTCATGTTGTTAGTGTTGTGGCCACGATACGGTAAGCCTTGTCTGCAATGTAAAACGTTGACGTTGACGTTAAATGCAATCTTTGTAAACGTAAAATGCTTTCATTCAACAAAATCAAAAGTTACAAAGTGGTTTCGTACTTAAAAGAGTTTATACCTACCTAAATAGCAAACACAATGATGTCCTCAATTCAAAAACATCATCCAAATACGTTATGAGATTACTGTATTTAGAGACGACATCGGATCCCTTTAGGTCTTCAAAAGCTTGGTGTAAGGATTCTTCGCTTTCCCTGATAAATACCAATTGCTTGAACTTCAACATTATTTCTAAAAAATAAATCATCATAAGTCATTCATCAACGCATAACTTTTTATATAATATATTGTTACAAATATAATACATACAAGACAAAATGACTTAATCCATTATGGTTAATAGTTATTAAAATCATAAGTTAAAAGTGACCAATTTTGTCACTATTTTACTTGAATTAGAAAATAAGATACACAAACCATTTTCTGATAAAATGAATATGTACCTCTTCTATCTTCTTGAGAAATGGAGTGATTCTTTTGGAACAGCCAACGCCAAACTTGTTGCAGCAAGTGAAATACACAAAGAAGAAGAGTTGCAGAAGGCCACACATAATTGAATGCCTCTCTCAACTCTGAGCAGTTATCAGTCATTATTATCTCTGGTCCTTTATGAAGATTTCCATAAAAAGCGTTCATGGGCAATGAGGATTCAACATTTCGAGAGCTTGTATTAAAGTGTTAGTAGTTTCATCACTTGTAATGATAACAGCTAAAGGTAAAGCACCAACAGAACTATGTGTCACCATGAAAAAGAAACGAAGATTATACTCTTCTAAGCCACCAGTTAAGTCAAAGAAAACCATTTCTGAGCAGGCTCGAACCTTAATGTTTTAAAAAGAAAATCTAATTTATATATACTTGCAGAAGATCTATGAATTATATTAACCTATATATAGCCATTTCATTTTACAACTACATATATATATACAGTATATATATATACCAAATTTGGACAACTACCAACAAGTTATTCATTCTCATATAGAATAGTTAGTCATTCTCAAGAACTTCTCTTCACAGAATCTCTTCTCTTCAACGAAAAACTATTAGTTTAATCTTCTTTCAACCTCCCCAATGTAGCACTAACATCTTGTTTACTCTCTCTAACATACTCCCTTTTCATGATCTAGTTCATAGTCTCAATTGTTTATTAGTATGGGAGCATCAACATTCTAGACTACCCTCTGTGTTTGGTAACATATTTATGAAAAGAACTGGAGACCATCATAATCTACGGTCAGTTGCTCAAGACAACCAACACAGACACACCTAATAAAAAGCCTTTTTACTGCTGACAGGGTCATTTTTGGACAAATGAATACCATTGTGTTCAGCGTACTTTGTGTAAAAACACGGGTTTTTGAAATTTCGAAAAAAATTACATTTAATGGTATAGAACCACCTTAACAAAGGGAACCGATGGGAAAAAAGAGGCGGTTAGAGAAATTTCACCAAACCATTGTTCAAATACCTACACGATTCTTTAAACTAGAAAAACATTTTATAAACGTTTTAAAATGTTGCATCTCTACTATGTATGCGCACAGTCTCCTGGGAAATAATCTAACAACACTTTCATGATTGAGGGGCTGTTTATATGGAGACGAGCTGTCCCGGTTAACCGGGCTGGCCAGGCTAGCCGAGACACATTTCATCTCGCGTTTACATGAAAATTTTTCATCCCGGCAAACCGGGTTGGAAACGTTATTTATATCATTCATAAAATATCATAAAATTCCATCCCACCTTGCCGGGAGCGGCAGTTTCAACCGAGATCTCGGCTAGGCGGGCTGGCTCACTTCTCATATAAACACACAGACGTTTTATAAGGTTTTCTTAACGAATACGAGATCTCACCTAAGCGAGGGCCCCGGTTAACCGGGATGATTTTTTCCATATAAACAGCCTTAGATTGAGAATTCTTAACAGGGCGCCCGAACTTTAAAGTATACACACACACATATATATATATATATTGTGTGTATGTCTATATATATTTAAAAAAATGGAATAAAAAAGCATAATAATACAACTCCTTTTTAACGTAAAAACTGTCATGAAAAAATAAACTTCTTATCAAAACATGGCAAAGTAAAAAGAAATATTTAAGGCAAAAACTAAACACGTTGCAGATTGGTATTGAAAATTTTATCCATCGAACAAGACACAGGGTATAAAATTTATATAATATTTATATATATATATTCATAAATATATACAAAGCAGATCGTTTTGTTGACTTTAACATTAAATCCAACAAAAAAGCTGACGAACAGAGGGGAAGTGACCAATCAGAATAATGGACTGATAAACAATTCATTTAATAAGGATTTAGAACTGCCTACATTATAAAAATAGAAGCTTATCTGTAAAAGGATACCGCCTCTCACTATACTTTCAAGATAATCGCTTTCTCGAACAACATCTTTTTCACAGTTCATTTTTATAAAGCGATTACGACTGTCAAGAGGGAAATCACCAGGACAAAACAATTAACAAGACCACGTGATGCCGCACCGACGCGATGTAATCCCAGCCTTTCAAACGGACCAGACACGTCATCGAATATGGGTTCAAAGATTTTTATGTTATTGTCCACTTTGTTGACAGACTTGGTGTTTTGAATGATGCAGTTCTTATCCACGCTGTTCGAGCACATATGATGAGTGGTCTTGGTTGGTTCGGTAGTGGGAGGTGGAAGATCGGTGGTGGTGTAATCGCCACTTGACAATCCTGAACTTTCATCTACCGAGCTTCCTATACCGCTGCTTCCACTGGCCTCAAACCCACTACCACTACCCTCTCCCATCTCGCAATCGGGACCGCAGTCCGTTTTCCCCACCAGAGCCATTTTGATGTTCTCTATGAGAACCTCGAGTTTGTAAACATGCTTAAGTATAATCGGGTTTGCCTTCAGCGGGTTCGACTGCAACTCAGGATTATTCTCGAAAAGATCAGAAATCTGGTTGCTCACGACTTTGTGATGGTAACCAGACGTGTTTCTTCCGTTCCAACACTCTTTCGACTGGTCTGTCTCGCCGAGCGTCCGTGTGCAGATTTCTTTCGGCAATTGCATCCAGTAAAGAGACAACCGCTGGTACAACCCCCGATTCCTTTGAAGCAACCTTAACAAGCAATTTTTTAAAATTAACGTGTCGAGATTCTCAATTCCTAAAATGCTCGTCGTGAGAACTTTCCAATATGTATAGGTTTCTATTATCTTTGCCGACATTCAAATTACGTTTTAAACAACAGGTGACGTTAACGTTTTTGCTTTCAAATCCATGATGGCGCCAAAACCGAGTTAGTGGGAAATTTGTAGGGAAGTAGATTAAAGCTACAATTTTATATCACTACAATTTTTGTAAATTTTGAGTGGAGAACAAATTATAAAACACTTATTTTTTAACATTTATATACAAACAATTTATTTTTCATCTGTGACGGTGGAAAAATCATATTTCTCAAGAAGTAAGATCAAGTTGCGAAGAAAAAGATTTGAAAATACAGTATACATTCGTAATTCGAATGTTGCTCAATTCAAACTTTTGTTCCTCAAGTCCCTTGAGTTTGCTTTAGCAAAGTCTTCATCTGCTTAATTCGAACATTTCGCTAATTCAAAGGCTTCTTCCGTCTACTTTCGGAAAGTAAATTACAAGAAAAGTGATATTATTATAATAATAATAATAAGAGAGACATGTTAGAATATATTAAAATAAAAGAAACAAACTTTTCGTATTCCGAGGCTGGTTTTTTATTTTGCGGGAAAACACCAAATGGGTTGTTCGCGTGGGACAAAAAGTTTTTCTCCAGCGCCCGAGCTTGCCGCCGACGTTTTTTCAAATTTAAATTGCTGAGGTCTTGTTTCAAAGCAACACCACATTTTTCTTCAACCTGAATTCAACAATACCAACTGATTAGGAAAATTAAATAATCTGGACTGGAAAATGTACTATCGAAACTATAAACATGACATAATCACACATGCAGCAATTTCTAATACAAATTTGCCCTAATCATATTACTCAAATAACCCTGTCTTTTGACACTTTGCAAATGTTTAGGTATTTCATCACATCAAATCATACCGCCACAAATTGGATTTCCTTTTCAACTTTATTCAAAAGGAACAGATGGGATGGAATTATGATAAGCATTATAAACTGCGAAATAACAATTTTTTAAAGAAATTAATAAAAGTTGTTCTTCAACTAAAAGACTTTCTTGTTCGCGATTGTGTAAAAATTAATTAATGTTTAATTGAAAGTGACACATAATCAATTACAACAGATTTTGTTGTTGTAAATGATTTAGCAGTTAAAAGAAACAAATGCTTTTTAGAAAAGCTAGGTAACAAAAAATTAAAATATTATAACTGAAATAATGAAACCGACAAAACAGTCATAAAATACAAACCTACCCTGTCTGTTATATTCCTAAGATTTGCTTGAAATACCATGATTGCTTCGGAAATTTTAATTCCAAGTGGGTCGACAACAGCTTCAATGCTGAAGGGCCCCTCGAGTTTCTGCACCAAAGTCAACATACTATTCAGAAACTCGTTCCACTTTGGTTGAATGATAATGGTGTAGGCGAAACAGCCCTTCATGACATTGTGACAGTAGTTAAAGCATGGTTTCACACCCTTGTCAACACCCGCACACAACGAACATTGAGTCATTTTCATGAAAGCAACAGAACACTCGGAATGGAAGGGCATCTGTGATAAAGCAGACACGATTTGTATGCTCTCCCTCAATGCGTACTGATAGACTCTGGCTGCCATAAATGCTCGAGACATTTGATGGGCAATGTTATGCTGGATATCACCAAACGGTTGAACAAGATTTGTTTTCTCATTGATGCAGTTTTTGTACTTTTGGTCAAATACTGAGAATGGCATTGACATTATATAAATTGTTTCGTGGAGGTTTGCAAAAAATGTGTCAACACTTGACTCCAGATCTAACTCACTGCCATTCATGTATTGGTGCAAAGAGACATACAGGCTCTTAAATAACTCGCTGTTGTTTTCATATCGAGAGCCATATGTCTTTTCAAACATTTGGTCTAAATATTGCTGTGAATTGCTGAGGAGACTCTGAAACTTTTCTAAATAAAAACGAGAAAAGGATTCTCAGGCTAGATTGTTTAAGCAAAACTATTGAAGGTTGAACATTTGTAACTTGTTAAAAAGTAAAACATGTTATTAGAACTTTAAAATGAAAAAATAAGCAATAAACATGCTTTTTAATGATACAATAAAAATCTTCAAACACCGGCAATGTTAAATTTTCAATCAGTTGTCCTTTAATTTTATATTTTTATAATTAGCATATCATACTCTAAAAACATCATTTTGCTGGGAATCAACTAGTTCAAGTGTGATGCTTGAAATATATCTAAATGTCTTTCTTTTTTGCTATTTTGGATACAAATGAAATTAATACAGCTTAATATTAAAAAAAGAACTAGAAATATCTACTAGCATTGGTGTAGCTTACAAGAATGTTTCTACTTTTAGCATGGTAATTATAATGACAACATGACAAGACAAGCTTACAAAATTCAATTCTATATGGGACAAAAAGTTCTATAAATTTTCTAAAAGTTCTATAAATACACTATACTACTGAATGAATATATACCAAATATATAAATATATCTATTATCTTTTTCCTATTGACAGTAAATATTTTTTTCTTTAAAAAACAGATATTAATATGCATTTGTTTTCACTCAAAGATACAACCATGAAGCTTAATGAATGCAATATGGACATGCACCTCATATTTAGAAGGAAGATAATGATGAAATAATGTTAATGGTGTGCTTTACATTAAAAAAATAATAAAAGGCCATTGTCTGTCATAAAGACAGGCCTCTGGATAATAGTGAATACATGGCAAGAACAATTATTTTGTGTAGTTCATGACAGAGCACATCTGTTATTTTCTTGTGTACAAGGTAAACAATCAAAAGGAAGTTCTTTATTGGGTGAAATGCAAACAAAATGTATGAACGACTTTTATATGTGATGTTAATAAGTCAACTAAAATGTTGTGAATAAGTAAGTACAATGCAGATCAACTGCAAGTTATGTGTTATAAAGGGCAGTTGTTAGTAAAATCATTGCTTTTTGTAACAATAAATATAGAAAAACAAACTCATGCATATTGTGGTGTGGTTTTAAAACAATTAACGAAACTCTACATTTATTAACTTAACCCGAATGTCCCCCTGAACTTATTAAAATTGATTGTAGATCTCCATCAATATTAGATTAGCAGGATTGTGGAGAAAAATCTTAATGTACGATAAGGATACAAAAAAAAGGACTATTTATAAGTCATTTCATTCAGTCACTATTTTGTAACTAAAAAAAAAATTCTACTCAAATAAACTCAAGGGATAAAATAAAATTCATATAACGAAGATAGAGAGAAACTTGAAATTTGTGCAAACATTTATAATAAGATTTGATTTTCTTGTTCAGGCAATTTTTAAGTATTATACTTACTTACTTCTTACTTCGGCCGAGCCTCTTATTAGATATTATAATAATTATTAGATATTATATATATGTACAATTCTTCTAGGTGACTTTGTTTCATGGCTTTTAGTCATTCATTCATTAATGTTTTCACCGCACAAGAGCCTTTTGAACTGTCAAAATATTTGATTAAAGGATTAGTGAAGCATAAACCACAGGAGAGAAGAAACTATATAACTTGCCGCAGTTACACTCAACAACAACAAGGAGAAGATTGCATTTGTTGGCAAATGTGTAGAAACGGTTCTTAAATCACCTTCTTCGCAATTGGATCAGTGGAAATGCAACAATTTTGTTAAAATCATAAGAAACTTTTAACAGCGCCATTTTTTCTAAATCCACTTACAACTGATCTATAGATAAGAGGGTCTTAAATATTTGCTCAATCAATGGTTTCCGATAAACATTTAAAGTAGATAAAACGCTTATGTGTATCCATCTCTATAGAGACAACATATCATTTGGCATTACAGTTGTATGTTAAGACCACACATTTATAGCTGTTGTCATTAGTATGTAGTTTAAAAACTAAAAATGACTGCTAGAAACAACTAGTCATTTACATATAATACTATCTTCAAAACAAAAACAACAATCTTAACAAATTACATCTCAAATCAAAGTGACACAACCATCAAGGACAACTGGAAATCACTGAAAAATCTGTAGCCTGACATTCACATTTAGTTCCCTCGTATCAAATAAATATTCTCAAATTAGAGTTAAAGAAACAACTTTACAAAACTCACTTATTATACTGGAACTTGCACCTTCAAGTAAAGATTTTATTTCCCTGTATGTATCATTCATCATGCTTTTACGAAGCAATTCACTTGTCTTCACCAAGTTCTTTTCAGCTTGTCCTTTGCAACATGATTTCATCTGATCACAAACTTTTAAGTCTTTTCCTGAATATAATATATATATATACAAATAAAAATTTATTAATATATATATATATATATAAAGCTATTTGGAAAACAGATTATTCATTGTATTGCAAACATAAACTATAATAACTAGATTATATTAAAGAATGTTAAATTTATAATTGGGCAAATGTAAATACAATATTGAGGTAAATAAAATTCTTTCATCATTATTATCAGCTTAATGATGGACTCTATGGAAATATTTGTGGACTCGAAAAGAAGAAGAAGCATAGGTTGGAAGGGTATATTAATGTCCATATTAATTTGAGAAACATATGCACATGTGTATATGACGATGATATTGAATAATGACAAAATGTATTTAATTTTTACAAGATAAAAGAAAAATTGATGAATAACCGCTGAATTATTTTCGAGTTTATTTGTGCATAATAAGCAAAATGCAAAAACCACACACATATTCAAATACACAAGGCAGTACAAAGCCGGATGTCATCCCATAAACTCCTTGCACTTTTATTTACCCTAAGTCCTAAGAAATTCCTTTTCTAAATTAAATTTAAAACTAGCAAGGAAGTTACTGCCAATAGCAAGGGTGAATGACATGTGTAGCTAGGAAGTCAAATGCTAAGTCGAGTTGTGTATATATATTTTCCCTACAAAACTTAAAAAAATAACTTTAAAACATAAAAAAGTAGCTAGTTAGAACATATATAATGAATCAAACGGTATCGACGATAAACCAAAACAATCTCACAAACAACTACACCTATAGCTATATAAAACTGACCTGTCTGCTCAAGAAGATAGATATCATTTGAAATAAACCCAACATTTTGGTAGGCCCTTTTAGCCGTGTCACATTTTAGGAATGTTGAAGTGTCTTTCCTTGGCTGTAATATACCGGCACCATACCCAAAAAGCGTATAAAAGTAAATTTGACAAACAAGCCTCGGTAACATTGCGCATGTAAAGTTATTTAAAAAACTAATTATTATTAGAAATATTGATTAAATTAAATTAAGTGTCCTGGAATTGTTAAAAACTGCGTGTCTTTCTAAAACTTTCTCCGGTAGCGACCAAACTGTTCGGTTATCATTGTTTCACTGTTCATACATTTGCTTTTCATAAAAATGTACTGAAAACCAAATTTTACAATCATTATTAAATCAGGGGGTTACTAAAAAGAAAAATCTTAAGTAAATTGATTATATTTACATCATGTTCATTTTTGTTAAACAAATTCCGTAATTTTCTAATAGCGATAGTCGATTCCTTTTAGAAATATTTAATAAAATAATTGTATTCAATATGGTTTATTACTCTACCAATATCTAACACCCTGACAGTCGTTCAATGATTTTTGTTATTATGCTGAACAAGAACAGATCTGAGTTATGCAAACCCTGGGTACAATGACACATACCCAGGGTTTCCAATTTGAAAGAAAGGAAATGACAAAATTCAAAGAGTCAGCAATATGATTTCCTGATATGGAAAACATTATTTCGAAGTGACATAAATTTTAGAAATCAATAATAAATTAAAGTAGCACTGCTTGTTGAAATAGAAAGGTGTCAAATGATGTCACATCTGAGCGTAGTATTACAAAATTGGAAATATGGTCGTTTTTTAGTTATTTTTAAAACAATAACAGGCATAAAAATTAGTCTAAATATTTGAAGAGTTTTTTATCTTTTTTTTAAGCCTCACATAAAAATAATAATTAAAAAATGTAGAATTCTAAATATGTCATTGAGATAAACCTTATTTTTGTTTATAAAATAAATATCATTGAATACGTTTTTCTTACCCTATAAAATCGACATAGTTGTGCAATGCACATAACGTCAAGTATGTATCCCATATAAATTACAACATTATTACAACAAAACAATAAAAAATGACGTAATCTTTTACAACAACATTAACATTAGTGCATATTACAATCATTTTGCCTTATTTGATGGCAAATAAATAATAATTAAAGTTTACAGCTACCAAACTCGCGTTTTAAATCTCCTATTCTAAAAATACACTTTTAATGACGGGTATGGCTTTAAACAATGCATATGGCATTTCATTAAAAGGTTTTATTGATTTTGCGTTGACTGTTCTCTCGAGTATTGTTTAAGAAAACAATTCTTCTAAAAATGTATACTAGCATAATTTATGAAGCCATTTTTTGTTTAAACATCAAACTGAAATGATAGAATTTCTAGCATTATGAAATGTGTTGTTTTAATTAAGTTACAGCTGAGCGATCAACAGCTCGAGTTGTTTTTGTTGTTCCGAGAACAATGACTTGTTTTAAACTAACATTATCAATCAGAAATAGATTTATAAAAGTATTGGTAATTCGTCATTAAATGTAAAGGAGGTGGTTTTATCGTAGCGGAAACTTAGGCGCAAGTATCTATGTGAACGCGCAGTTTGAAGAAGCCAGAAAAAACGTAAGAATCAACGAAGTGCAATGAAAAGTTATTTGAATTTGAAATATTTATTTATAGTTATTGGGTACAAAATATAGTAATGCGTCGCATACTAAACTATAAATATGCAATTCTTTCTAGCGAATTTTCGGTGTTGTTTTCAAGAATCAAAAAATTTAAATCATATTAGTGCCCAACTTGAATAATAGCGCGAAATGTATAAAATACATGGTTTATAGAAAAACAGATTTCGAAAGGTTTACTACAGTTTGAACGGCATCAGAGCAGACGTCTGCACCTATGAAAAGGGTGTTTCTTTGTTTTTTGTTTAAAGTGGAACCATCCTTTAAGCGGATTTGTCGAGGCTACGAAATGGTGCGTTTAATTGCTTCTGGCCGTAAATCCTGTTGCTCATTGCATGACGCAATGCTGCGTATATTTTAGAATTGACGATGTGAGGTTTTTGTTAAATATACTCTCTTTTATTGTAAGAAAAGGTTTATAAGAACATTGAGCATGGGATTTGGGTCCAAAATAAGAACAAAACAGAGGCTGAGATGATATAAGCAAAAAAGCAACTTTTCTTGTTTATCAAAAATAAAAATAGAAACTACCCTTAAACATATTCACAATAGGGTTAATATAATGATATCGAAATTCTATAAGGATTATATCTAAATTGTCAAGATCACTGGGAGCGATGAAGTTTTTTTTTTTTTATCAGAATTCTTTATTTTGTATTCCTGCAATGCAGTATTAAAATGCTTCACGTCCGCAACAAATCAACCATTTGCGTACAGCACTTTGAGTCACCGTTTAACAATGTAGAAATCATAATTCATGACACATTTTTCTTCACAATCGATGATTATGGTAAATATTCATAAAAAGCGATGGTGCCCTAGCCGGCACACAACGTTTTTTCGACGTCGAACTCAGGTCGAATTTAGGTCGAAAAAATGCTCGCATTTTTAAGACATCTGATCGACGTCGATTCAACGCATTTAAAATACGCGCTTTTCCAAGAGGTTGATTCGACGTCGTAAAGCAGCATGGAAATTCCTTTTCAAAATTAAGATTTTTTTCGACGTTCAAAGAAGTCTTTAATTACGGACTTAAGAAAAGAAAGTATGAAAACGCTTTAAAAAGATACAACAAAATAAAACAGCCAAAAATCTCTGACAAACAAAAGATTAAATCGTTGGAAAGAAAATTGGAGATTGCTAAACAATATAGCCAAGACAATTCCCTACATCTCGGAAATTTTCAAATTTTTATTCTAAAAAGAACGACGCCCATCGAAGTTGCAATTGAATTCTAAATTATCTTGTTTATTAAACACAAAAAGCGCATTAAATGAACTACCGTAAATAACCGATTAAACGCCCTTGGTGTTTATTTTAACAAACGAATTTTACGCTGGGCGTTTATTCGGGAGGGGCGTTAGTAAGGGAGGGTAAGTTTAATAAACAAAGTCCATCAACAAAAGTAATATAATCGAGAAGATGTACGGTGACTACATGATATCAAGTTTCTCGTCATTCTCTTCATCGTCATCGAGGAGGTGGAATAGCTGGGTCGCAGCCTCCATATCTTCTTCATTAATGAAAGAAAAGGGATTGGTATCACCTATCTTCTCGTTTGTCATTACAGCTAGTTGTGCTTTTAACTTTTCTGCTCCTGCCTCACAAGTCGTACCCTCCTTAAAGCATTTTCCATCTTCAGAGCCATTTGTTGGGAGATTTAGGGCGCAAACCTTGAACAACTTGGCAATCATTTCTTTCGATAGATGTGACCACAAATCGAGAATCCACTGAACAATTTTCCGCCGTGGTGCTGCTTTGATATTTCCAGCTTCAGTAAATTCGTGTAACCCCTCTGCTAACCACTGGTCGAATTTTTCTGTAATGTAGGCCTTGAAAGGTTTATTCCAGCTAACATCGGTTTGTGCACCCCCCTGGAATGACAGCCATGTGCACTTTCGCAAATTGTAAGGTTTCATTGACACTTTCCATTATGTGACATTGGAAAGAGTCCCATACTAATAGCCGTTTTCCGAAAGCAAGCGATCCGAGAACTTTCTTTACATATTGGAGAGTTAGCGCTTTGTTCATCCAGCCATTCGCTGAAGAAGCAACAAAACACCAACCTTTAAACCCTTGATTCAATAGGACTGCTTCACGTTTTGCTCCCTTGAATACGATCAATGGTTTTAATCTACTACCGTCTGCTTTAGCTGTCAAACAGACTGAGAGTCGATTTTTTTCGTGCCCTGTTGACTTCATGGTAATAGTTTTGGCCCCTCTCGGATGAACTGTGGTATCCGAAATCATGTCAGCCCAGACAGCCGTCTCATCCATTGCGATTATATTTTCAGCTTTGAAGGCATGTTTTTCTGAATTCTCCGGACGTGAAGAACATACGAAATCAACTTATCGATTAAATTGACAGGATCGTGTTGGGATATTGTCGTTTTTCTTCGCAAAGATAAACTATACCTCTTCATAAAACGACACAACCAGCCTGTGGTTGCGTTGAAAAGCTCTTCGTATTGATCAAACATAGCTTTCACCTTTGTTCTGATAAGCTTTCGTGAAACTCTTAAGCCATTGGATCGACGATCATGAATCCATTCAATTAAATGATCTTCCAAAACTTCATTCATTGCTTTCCTACCACCGCCTTCTAACTTCTTTCGTTTAGATCCACTTGGAGTTGAAAAAATTTAACTTTAATCCTGGGCGTTTATTCGGGAGGGGCGTCAATTTGGGAGTGGGCGTTAGATCGGTCATTTACGGTATGACCTGAATAATATAGACCCGTGAATGACACGTCATTCTATAATTTAAGCAAAAAAGGTTTCTCTACTTTCTCTACAAAAAAAATGTCTGGCGAAATCTTTTCATGTCATAAAGTTATATATAACATGGACTCAACTATGTAGTTCATCACTACACAATCTGATTCATGTATTCCTGTTAGGGAATCAAGTTAGACACAAGTCTGTTAAAAATTAAACTGCATTTTTTTCATATTCACGATGATTTTATTTTCAAGAAACTAAATCGTTACTTTCCTATAATGAAACTTCACTTTTATTCATTCAGTGAGTTTTTTACGTACAAAAACAGTCATACAATAATTTTGAATTCATTTACCTATGGTAAATAATCCTACAAAATAACATATAAATAATCGTAAATTTATGCACCTTTTATTTTTATCTCATCAATTTTTAATATCTATGCAACAGTAATGATACTTGTTATTTTGACTTTTTTAAAGTATTTTTGGCTGAATTATTTATTTGGAGCTTTTAACTCCATTCAGCAAAATTGTCTGAATCAACAGTTAGATTTTTGTTTGATCAAGCACGCGGCTTGTTTGATAGATATGAAAATATCTTGCCGTGCTGTTTCGTGAATGCCATTCTACGATTGACAAAAAACTGATGCAATAGCTGGCTTACTTCAATACAGTTGGCGTTAATTTTATGTAAACAAAGTAGACTGTAAGAAAGCCAAAGTAGACTGTAATAAAAATATACGCCAACATAAACACGAACTGTAAAGATATGCACAATTATATATTACGAGAAATTACAATGTTTTCTGTTTGTTTCGAGTTTGTATGCAGGACTAATTCTGTATTTAATTTGGTACTATTGCTTTGTTTTTGTAAAACAAACTCATTCAATTCCAAGATTAGCAGATATTTGAATGGGGGGGGGGGGGGGGGGGTGAACCACATGCATGTCCGAGCAAGATATTTAGTTATATGTGGAAACCCCAATGGCTTAAAATGAACAGGGTGTAATACCAATAACTAGATCGGCTTTATCATTGCTTTCTTTATCCAAATTTTAATTAACGAATCAACTTTGAAAAAGAACCACAAGATTCCAACATAATTTATGCATAAACATTAAAATACATATTTGGTTTTAATTGAAATTTAAAATTTTTATGTAATATCTACACCACAATCAATATTATTCTGCTGATCCTGTATAAAAATATATCGACAACAATAGCACAACCTGTATATCGCACGAACCAATAGGAAAAGGTTAAAAAAATAAAGAGCCAATCACCTTTCGTTATTTCAACTGAATTTGCTCATTGAGGAATTTGATCACTCGGGGAAACTCCGGGCGCGAAGCAAGATGGAGGAGAGAATTTTTGCACAAAAAAGGTGAAATAAGTTTCACTTGGTTTACATAGTAAAACAAAGCAACGTTAAAATTTCGAGCTTGTGTGTTGTACAGAAGTTTTTTATGGAGTAATGCTCGTATGGAGTAAAGCATTGCGTAAAAATGGAGTTTGTTGTTTGTTTCCATAAATTTATTGTAATTTTAAATTACTTGTTCTTTTATTCCATTTTGTGACTACTTCGTCCGTTTCCAAATATCATTTTCTGAAATCGTTTGTTTCCCCGCCATTTTATTCGAGTGAATGTTTTTTTCCTTTCTAGATATTTAAATGTTTCAACCTAACACAAAATGGTGCCTATCAACAATTGCTTATCTTTCTCAACTCATACTGAAGTTTCTGCACATGTAAATGAATGTATTGGTTCATCACAAAAGATAATCTTAAAAGCTGTAAATAAAACCAGCCGTTCTAAAGTGCGCACTTACAAACTGAGTCCTACTGAAGTTCTTGGGAGACAGGGGAATGTTTACATGCCTGGAATTTTAACAAACTATAAGAATTCTGGGGAGGTAAAAGTTGTTTTTGACCATGATGACACTGTACCATATACATTCAATCTCAACAATGGGAATTTTGATGTTATTGTCAATGTATCACCCCATCGACATTTAATTAATGTCGGGACAAATGTGTGTGTTCGTATCAACGAAGATGATGTTTTTATAAAGTCCCAAGTCTTGGAGATAAAGGACAGGCCACTAAAATATAAAGTGAAAGTATATTCAATAGGTAATGGTGAAGAGGTGGAGAAATGGGTCTCACGAAACGACATTCGCACATTGAAAATACCGCTTGAAATAGTTAATCAAAATTTTGATGATGAAGAAACTGATTCTGCTTTATCAGAGATGGAAATGGATTTGGAAGTTGATGAAGTTTTTACAGCCTCAAAGCCTGTATTCACGCAACCTTCCAGTCGCAGTTCAACACCACAGAGTCGCAGCTCACGTTCTAGTCGAGCTGCTACCCCTCATTTATACAAGAAAGGTGATGTGGTTGTAGCTGCTGATGGTTTTAGAAAAAAGTTCAACGGAAAACAGTGGCGTAGGTTATGTTCAGCGGCGCTTTGTGATAAGGAATCCCAGAAAAAAGGGCTCTGCTCTCGTCATTTATCATCACAAAATGAAGCAGACAATGTAAGCACACACAGCACAACTCCAAGTGAATATCACAATTTAGATGAATCAGATATTGATGCAGCTTCATCGTTGCTATCTTTAAGTCGATGTGCCACACCTTTTTCAGAACCTTCAACACCATTAAACAAGTCACCAAGAAAAACTCATTCCCCATTACGTCCATGCAGTAGCAGCCCCACACAGCTGAGAAGTTTCTTTTCGGTGAATGTGTTTAACAGCACACCAAAACTTTCACCACATTGTTTTTCACTGCATAGTACACCCTCCTTACCAGTTTCACCAGATTCAGGAATTAGCCTCCCTCCAGAAGACAAATGGTCCATGAATTCCTTTCCTAGCATCACTTTGAAATCAACCTCAACCCATCTACCACCACCTGTTGATGGATTCTCTCCTATTCACCCATCAACCTCACTTGTTATTAACACCTTATCACCAGTCCCAGTACAGCCATTGAAACCAGTATTCTGCATTCCTCACTACATGGCGTCAAAACCGGTTGCCAACACAATACCATTAGGCTCCAGCAACAGCCTCTTTTCTAAACCAGTTGCCGAGAGTGCTTGTGAAAATACTTCAAAGAAAATAAAGGTTGCTAGTCAAAATATTGTTAACGACAAGCAAGTGTTTGAAACACACAGCCCTACGAAGGTCTCATGGTCGGAAGGTCTAAAGATGAAAGAGATTATAAAAACGTCGAAAAAGGTAAGATATACTGTTATAAAAAGAAATTGTTAATAATATATTTGTATTTGGTTGTCATTTCATTTGTTAATTAGTTGGTAGATATCTCAAAATCCACTGTTTTCCATATGTGGAGCATAACACTTTCTGTATTGAATGCTGTATTCAACAGCCATTCATAATTTATCAAACATGTCTATTTGTACAGCCATGCATTTACAGAGGTTTCCTTTCCGTTGTCAGTTATATGCACTGATTTGAATGAGATCTTTTTAGCTGCCTGAGCTTCATTATAATTTAAGTAGTTTCTTGGCGATAGTTAGATTTTCCCTCAACATAGTTTGTTTTATGACGCAGTTTCTTTTTTGCAAAGCCTGTCCTAAAAGTGGCATACATTAACACCCAAAAATTTTGGCGGAATAATTTCGGACACTTTTTCCGAATTTCGGCGAAAAATTTTTTGGACAGATTTGTACTGGGTATCATACTTTTATGACGTCCGCAAAAAATGGCTAAAAATTCGAGCAACCGTCCAAATTTGATGACCACCTCCCCATGGACATGTGGATGTACAAAATCATCAAAATCTATTTGGTATTTAGTATCCAACCATAACGTTTTTGTTGTCTTTGTTCCAAAATAGTGCTTTCAAACTATTTGAACTTGTGTTGTCTAATTTTACTAATTCAAGAATTTTGTTATATCGCTTATATTTTTTGTTTTCCATTGTTTGTCTCTTGTAATCAATCATTTATAAACTGAAAAGCTATACATGTTAAATAGTGACTAAATCTATTAAATCAAGACTGAAAAACGTGTCTATAATAACTAATAATTACGTAAGAAAAATGTTGCGCTTTAAACAAAACCATTGATAAAGAATAGCGTGCAGCTGGCAGCAGATTACAGCTTTAAATATCCATTGATTCTTTGTTTTTGTGCTAAAATGTGTGACATTTAAAAGATACAAAAATGTGTGTTCGATTTCCTATATTGATTTTCCATAGAAATTACAGCAAAAAAAGTACTGTTTTCGAAAAATTTTGGCAGGAAATAATTTTGGACAACTCAGAATTTCGGATGGATTAATATTCGGACAGAAAAAAATCTGAAATTTTGTCCCGCCAAAATTTTTGGGTGTTAATGTGCACATTAATGAATTGTTTAATTTATTTAATTGATCCTTCAACTCATTCGAGCGAATCGAAACCCGAAAAATGGTCTCAGACTTTATATTGATATTCAGAAATATACCCTTATCGATATAAGGCATTAGTCGAAATTAAAAAGTTTCTCACAATTTCTTTTTAGAGCAATCGTGTTGTGAAAGATCATGTCCGAAGACCTCCAAACGCATTCATCTTGTTCAGCCAGAAGCATCGCAAACTCGTACACAAACAAAATCCGAACCAGGATAATCGAACCGTATCAAAGCTGCTTGGAGAGATGTGGTACAAAACAAGCTCTGAAGAGCAGCAGAAGTACAAAAACATTGCAGAAGAGGTAAGCCCAGTTTTCGTAAAGAATTAGCAACAACCACTCACCTCTTCTATTACCTATAGAAAAGCAAAAGGAGAGCCACAAGTTACAGTTGTTCCAACCTCTTTCCGTGTATATTTATTAGATGTGCATGTATTTGTTAGAAGGATTCTGTAAACAAAACTGAAAACATGTTGTGTAGCCAATATTCTTTTGTGCACTCGCTTAAGGGTCATTCCATATGAAATCACCAAATTTTTTAAAAGTTCCCATGTTCCACCTCAGATTTGCTTCAAATTTTGACCACATACAGATATTATGGAGAAAACCCAACCCTGAAAATTTCAGTTCAATTGACCAATCCATTCAAAAGTTATGGTTGAATCAGTTTTGCACGAAATTAGCAAAATTTGGGTGTCGCGAGCAGACAGTAGATTTTTTTGATATTCAACAGCCCATAACTTTGCAAATAAAGTAGATGATCACCTGATTTTTTGTATACCAATAGTTTTTCACCCAAATAACCCATTTTTGTGGCTGTTCTCAAATGGTAATGGAGTTAATGTGCTTCAAAGTTGCTAAATATTGCAGATTTTAGGGGGTCTTTTCAAAATTTGACGCACTGTAGCTCCACAACTACAGGCAATCTGTTACAAAGCTTTGTTACTTTTGTTTACTTGAGGTAATCACTTGTGGTAAATAATAAAAAATAAGCATTAAAAGTGACTTAACACTTGCAGCAGCCTGTTGAAAAATGACCTTTTTGAAAAAGATCAAAAGTTACATTCACTTAGTGAGCCTAGGAAATAGTGTAAACAGTTGAAAAATTTTATGAAATTTTGCATGTTGGAGGTTCTATATATATAGTCTATCATTAAACAAAAGTAAAAGACCTATACTCTTAGTTAACACCCAAATTTAACCCTTTGACGATGCATTTGTGGTGTAAAATATAGACGAAAAAATTGCGCTCAAGTCAAATCTTTAGAAAGTGACAATAAAGAAGTAAGAAGTCTTCAAAACAAAAATGTATTTTAGTGATAAACAAAAGTAATAACATAAAAGTTGTTCCTCATTGACTCATATAATTCATAATATTGTCATAATCAGCTTTAGCAAGATTGTAATCACGAGCGCTTCTACCTTTAACAGATGGAGCACTTATTAGACATATTACTTTGTCAAACGGAGCCCAACACTGACTTGATCGTTCATCGTTTATCCATTGTAAATTTAATTCATTTCTATGCATGAACTTCACATTCACGTCTTGGTTTTCTCCAGAAATTTCAAGCACAAGCCTTATGTACCGTTCATCATCGTAAAAGCATGCAATGTATTTACCAGCTTGAAAATTTGTTGTTTCTTTTCGCAACAAGTTAACGTCATTTAGTTTATGAGTGTTATTCATAGATGTTATCACTGGATACTCTTTGTAATATCAATTTTTCTCCATCTGGTACAAAGCAATGATAGCTTCTTGTGCCTGGTACTGTAAGCATCCCTTCACATCGTTTATGGAGGTTGAAAGAAGCTGCATAGTTACTTATATCATCACTTGACAGATAAAATATGTTTACACCTGTTATGTTGTTTTTAGCCCATGTAAACAGTCCATATGGTGTGAGTATCTGATTTGTAACTGCTGCTCGTAGACTAGCTTTCCTTGCTTCTTGTTTATAGTGCCTCCTATTCCATCACATGCACTTTTTCCCATGAGACGTAGCAAAGAAGTGATGCTCAGCACTTAAGGTGTGATCTTTCAGGTGGTACATCAGGTTTACAAGAGATTTAAAATTTTTGTACTGTGACGCTGCACCATCACTGAAGCACTTTACTTCATTAATTGTGGGAAGTTTGGCTTTGATCATAGGAAGTAACTTAGTGAGGAAACAGTGAACTGCTGTTTGGTCATGTTGAAGATGGTCAGAAATGACACAGTAGTAATCACATTCGAGTTGATCATGTTGGTCTTTGTAATAAATAGTGAACGGTGTAAAGTTGCTTGATCGTTTTGCCAGTAAAGCCCTTGTATTGCATCTTGTACAAGAAAACTATAGTTTTCTGCAAAATCCATGAGAATAAGGCATTTGTGACGTCCAATGGTTGTTTTATTTAGCTTCTGAAAAATAGTAAGATTACGCTTCTTTGATGAAGTGATGGTGACAAAGGTTGTACATACTCACTTATAGCTTCAATAAATTCAATGATGCTGGATTGAACTGTGATAAGAGCGGCTATAATGTCACCATCTAACATCATGATATGGATATTTAGCAATAAAGCTATTTTCTAAAAATAAACTTCAACAACAAACTTGAAACTTTTTAACTGTAAATAAAAATAACAACGTAAAATAATCTGAAGAATAAAAGCCACATTAATACTATTTTACAGGAAAAATGCATCCGAGTAAAAGGGTTAAATTTGGGTGTTAACTAAGAGTATAGGTCTTTTACTTTTGGTTAATGATAGACTATATATAGAACCTCCAACATGCAAAGTTTTATAAAAAATTTCAACTGTTTACACTATTTCCTAGGCTCACTTTGTGAATGTAATTTTTGATCTTTTTCAAAAAAGTCATTTTTCAGCAGGCTGCTGCAAGAGTTTAAGTCACTTTTAATGCTTATTTTTTATTTTTACCACAAGTGGTTACCTCAAGTAAACAAAAGTAACAAAGGTTTGTAACAGTTTGCCTGTAGTTGTGGAGCTACAGCGCGTCAAAATTTGAAAAGACCCCCTAAAATTTGCAATATTTAGCAACTTTGAAGCACATTAACTCCATAACCATTTGAGAACAGCCAAAAACAGCCACAAAAATGGGTTATTTGGGTGAAAAACTATTGGTATACAAAAAATCAGGTGATCATCTATTTTATTTGCAAAGTTATGGGCTGTTGGATATCAAAAAAATCTACTGTCTGCTCACGACACCCAAATTTTGCTAATTTCGTGCAAAACTGATTCAACCATAACTTTTGAATGGATTGGTCAATTGAACTGAAATTTTCAGGGTTGTGTTTTCTCCATAATATCTGTATGTGGTCAAAATTCAAAGCAAATCTGAGGTGGTACCCATGGGACCATTCGGTGAATTGATATGGAATGACCCTTAATTAATTTTCATTATGATATTTTTTCTTTTAGGCTAAAGTTGAGCATTACAAAAACAACCCTGATTGGAAGTGGTCTTCCAAAGAAAAGAAGCAATATCGTTGCTTCAAGCAAAAAAGTGATAATGGTATATTTTTCATGAAACCTTTTTTTCATACCTCAACCATTTTGCTATTTTCTGCACGTGTCATAAATATGGAGTTCTTATTGATTTGAATACTAGTTTGTTTTTTGTATTTAGATTTATTATGTGATGGTGTCCATGAAGAAAAGGTATAATTTAAGTTGTGCTTTAAACATGCATACAATACTTTTAAAAATATATTTTCGTGGACCTTTTCCCAACAACTTTGTACACTTAAAGTGTAACATCTTTTGGTTTAGAAGCCATCAACTGAGCCTGCTTGTTCAGAGCCATTACAGCTGGAATGTAAAGAGGCTTCAAACAGTGCCATGGACTTCGATGGATCTTTTCTGTATTCACCTCTCATCCTTAAGACTCCAACGATCACCAAAAACAAGTCATTTAGTTTTGATCAGAGTGATCACGTTGCCGAAGAACGGTTTCGCTCATCCATTCATGTAGGCAAGCAACAACAATCTGCTGGTTTTGCTATGTGCATGCCAATCAAGATCACTTCCAAGGTATCTCCTTCCGTCACTCCAAAAGCCTTCCATTCAATTTCAGAGCTGATCAAGAAAGATCAATCCACCTGTTTCCCAAATTCACCTCAGACCTTTTTATTTTCGCCTACCAAAGATCACGCTATTGTTTCTCCTTCCTCGTTTGCCAGTAAAGTCACCAATATGGTCCTCGTGTCCACAAACAAGCAAAACTCTTTTGACGGTAAGTGCCAGCAGAACGGACTTGATGCTGTTTCCCTGGCCAAACTCTCCCCAGCCTTGACACCGAAACGAGTCAACTTGGACCGACGTCGTACCCTTGTTTTAACCCTGTTTGAGAAATACGGGTACTATCCGTCGGACAGCGAGACAAGTTCCTTTCAGCTATTACATCGAGATCTGTTTCCTTCAAAAGTTCAACTGCAGGTGAAGATTCGCGAAGTGCGACAGAACATGATGAAGAAGTTCAGGTAAGATTTGTGTGTCTAATCTTTAAATTTGTAACGTTCTGGATATTCAACAAATAAAGTTAGTAGTCATACATTTTCTTCAGGAAAAGGGTAAGTTACAGGTTTTTTTTATAAGAAACCTAAGCAATGGGCTGAGCCTCGAGTTTCTTAAAATTTGGTCATTTTGAGGCTCAAAAGTTTCTTAATTTATTTGTTCTGAATTTCCTAAATTTTACCTTTAAATTAATTTAATTTTTTCGAATATGTTGATTGTTTTATACACGTTCGATCGACACAATGTAAACAAAAATATTTTCGCCCTAATTTTGTCAGGAACAAATTTTTCGTTGTTAATGTATACATATACTAAGAATAATTGAGGCATAAGTGTTGCATAAGAAAATATTTTTCAATGTTGACAAAAGTTTCTTAACTCTAGAAAATTTCAGCCTGCCTAAATTTCTTAAGAGTTTCTTAATTTTTGGCAAACCTGAGCATATGGTTTTTTATAGGCTGGTTTCTTATAAAAAAAACATGTATCTAATACTTTTGAAACTTTTGTCAACAATGAAAAATATTTTAAAACAAGCAAAATTTGAACAGCTGCTATTTCGTTTTCGAATTTTTATAGGGGATGACCTCATTGAAATGAAAGAAAAATGCAGTTTAATTGCACAAAAGGTTAAATACGCTTTTTTATAAGATTAAAAAAAATCCTAGCAGGCTCAATTATTCTTAGTATATTCTTAGTATATTCTTAGTATATGTATTAAGAACGAAAAATTTCACAAAATATTTTTTCGTTTACATTCATTCCGTCGATCGAATATGTATTTAAACAATCAACAAATTCGAAAAAAATTAATTTAAATGTAAAATTTAAGAAAATTTGAGGATCGGAACAAATAAATTAAGAAACTTTTGAGCCTCTATGTGACCAAATTTTAAGAAACTGAGGCTCAGCCATTGCTTAGGTTTCTTATAAAAAAATATTCAACAAATAGCAAACGAGATCATCAAGAAACAGAACAAAAATCGTAGTAATAACAATGTTACTTTCGTTTCAGTCCGTCGAAAGTGAAGGAGATTTGAGGGTCCGTTTATTGTAAAATTATGTTGTTGTTTTGTAAGGAAGAATGTTTTAAGCTTTCTGTTATGGAAGGGTAACGAAGTTCAGTTGTTTCGAACTGCTTGTACATTATACTTCTATCGCCTGTGCATTCGTTTAGTCTCTCACTAGATAAATGATTTATTACGTAAAATTTTACCCGAGCGTTTTTAATTTTCTTTTAACTTTTTTTACTACTTTGTTTATTTCAGCTTACTTTTAGTTGTGAACTATATTTTGTGTTGCGTTTTAATTTTGTTTTTATTGATAACTCTTTGAAAATCGATCGGAAAATCAACAAATGAACTCTAGGGGTTTATATAAATATATATATATATATATATATATATATTAAAAAGATATTTATTTTTGCGTTGTGAGCCTCACAAAATCACCCGAACGTCGTTTTGCGAATTATTCAGCCAATCGAGCAGTTTGTTTATCATTTCCATTTTTTGTTTTTTATTTGTTCATGTTTAAAGTCAACGTTTTTGGAGACTATTTTAAAAGCCATGTTTAGGAGCCTACGGACAATGTAAGCATATTAAAGCGAAAAAAAACCGAAATCCGTTTAACTTGTGTATTGTTTCCACCCCCCTCCGATGTCCCGCAGCGTGGGTGATATCTTTACTTGGTTATACACCTTTTTTTTATAAGCATAGTGTATTTTGAGCCCAGCCTCAATATGGTATTTTTTTCTGATTTGAGCCTCATGTTATGCTTATTTTTTCAGTTCCAAAATTTAGTGATCCGTATAAGCAGGGAGCAACTTCGTCCCATAAGCCCGTCAATCTTTGCCTAAGAGACCAGATAACTACTTATTTCTATCTTTGTGTACCGTAATGCTTCGATTAAGCGCCCCTCCTCGAATAAGCGCCCTTCCTAAAACCCAAAATATTAAATATGCCTTTAGTCATAATAAATACTTTTTGATTATTAAAAAAGCAGTTTTAAAAAAATGTTTAACTGTAAGGAAACGTGAATTTACTCAACAAGTTAAGCCATAACAACGATTACGCTTCTGCTATGCACTAATATTACGCGATGTAGTTTGTTAGAATCTATTTCTAGCACCCAGATTAGGCATTACCAATGATTCTTCTGTTACTCCTTGCAACTGAAAGAAGATTTTGAAATCCTGGGAGAAGCTAAGCAAAGAGACCATACAAAAATCATTTGTTTCTTGTGCTTTAACATGTGCCACAGATGGGAGTTAAGATGTCGAAATTACTTAGTTAAAAACCGATTAACCTTGTAGTGAAGGGCGGTCGATGCTTAAAAGGCAGTTCGATTTCATAAATTCTGCAGAACCAAACCCTTCGCATTCGACGAGGAGGAGAGTAATGGAATGTCCAGAAGACTTAGGGGCTGTTCATGTGGATGAAATTTTCTCGATAACCGGGGAAATATTTCGACAAAATAGAATTATTTGTTGCGTTCATATGGCAAAATATTTCCACGCCTATCGGACAAACATTTCCTCGGTTAGCGGGGAAATATCACGTGATAGTTTTTGCGGGAAATTTAAATATGGCTGCTTTAAACAAACGTTATATATATAATCGGAATACTTCTTTCTAACATACCATAGAACTAACTTCATCACTTTCAAAATTAATAAATGGAATAATTTTATAATGGAAGATAAATCATACTTTTAAAGCATAAAGCATACTTTTGAGACAACACAACAAAACAAAATAGTGAAGAAAATTAAACGAAAAAGACGAAAATATATATATTTTGTATTATTTATAGCCACAGCAGTGGCGAAACCAACATCAGCCATTTTGATTTATGTTAATGTTTTTAAATATTTGCTAACTACGAAATTTACCGCGGAAATTCTGTTCATATGAGAAAAAAATTCCCCCGCCTACCGAGATCTTGCCTGTTAATAGGTGATATAATTCTACTTCTCACGTGAACGCAACGAAATTTTAACAGTGGATTCTTAAGAAGGGGAGACTTGCCTTAAAGACGGCGGGAAAATTTCCCCGGTTACCGAGGATTTTTATCCATATGAACAGCCCCTAAGTCATTCAAGAGGATTCGAGGACATTGACATTTAAATTCTTCGAGCAAAAAAAATAAAACATGAAATATAAAAAAAATTATCCCTGTTATCATTACTTCTTTCTTTTGACATGAAAGTAATGTAAAAATATTAAATAAGCGCCCCCCCTTACTTAAAAGCCAAAATATTAAATAAGCCCCCGGGCGCTTAATCGAAGCATTACGGTATGTCACGCAATTTACATTTAAACATAGGATGCAAATAGAAACCAGAAAATCAAAACTTTCCATTGAAGACATTGTATTGAATTGTCGAATAAAAAATTTCTAATTTCTTACTTTTATCCAGCCTCAGAATATGCTAATTTTTAAAGGAATTCCAGCCTAAGCATGCTTATAAAAAAGGTGTATAGTCAAGTCAGAGATAGTTAGTACGTAAGTTAAATAGGCCGACGTTTTATCACGATGGACCCGTAGGGGAAATCTACTACACGTATTTTTTTTATAAGAAACTAAGCAAAGGGCCTAGTAGTTGCCGTTTCTTAATGTTGGGAGGTGTTAAGTGTAAAAAGTTTCTTAAATCATAAAATGATAAAAGTATAAGTGTTAGTTATTAACAGACGTATGTTAAAAATGTGTATCCGGTATTTATTTGGTTCTTTTTGAAAGGATGTACCTTATACTTATATCATTCAGACAATAATGTCTGCTCAACGTCAAAACATTCGATTTCAAGTTAGCATGTTTATGACGCTATTGAGAACCAGACAAAGGTTTCTTAGGAAATATTTTTGTAGTACTACAGTTTCTTAAATATTTGAGGGCATCTAGATCTAGTTTCTTATAAAAAAAATACGCGTACAAGAAATGACAGAAGTAGGAGTAATAAATAAGTATTGTCGAAATAAAAATACAGAGAAACCATCCCACACCAAAGAAAAAAAATTATGTACATGTGAAAAAACGAATATAAAAAATTATAATATAAATAATCCATTTGACTGATCACTTAAGCGGAAATGGTTAATTGTCCATGACTACGCCGATACATTAGGCGCTGGCATCTGGGCGACGACTAAAGTGCGTTCAATTTGCTTGTAAGTCATATCAAGGCGGTTAATTACCATATCGATTTCGCACTTGGTTGAGTTGGCCGACTCGAACAGATCAACATTTATAGAAAGTTCACTCGAAATACTCCCGTAGTTCGAGTGATTTTTAACTCGTTGCAAAACCGCAGATATTTTTTCATTGAATTCCCTGGAAACAACAAAAGCAGAAACAAGAATTAGAATATCTCGATACAGTAGACCCCAATGGAAGATTGCAGAAACGGGAATAATCTTAATCTTCGAAACAATGCTACAAGTTTTCACTGGATTCAGAATAACTTGAATACTAACAATGCACTTAGCACATACTTGATTTTCCTGACTTGTGCGCATGTTTCTTTGCAGTTTTTGCCGATATCATTGGTGTAAAAGACGATTTGACGCATGCGCTGTTGTTCGGTCTCGAGATAGTTATTGAACTCGGTTCTGTAGTGTTGCTCACTTTGCAGCTGATTTTGCAGTTGTTTGATATAAGCGAATGACTGAATAATAAGGTGAAGAAAATCGCCATTAGACGCCTTTCAAATTAGGACCCATTCCTAAGATACATATTCCTAAGATGTATATTCACGGAGTTATTTTTGTAACAAAAGAATGGAACAAACATTTTCAATAATAAAATTGTCGTTTCCCATCATCAATTGTTTAACATATTTCACCAAATATTGCTTTATAAAACTAAATTCCCTTCCTTAGGCTTAAAGTGATTCCGAGGTGTAAAAACATGCAAACTTATTTTGTTAAACACAAAAAATGAAAACTAACGACTTTTTCATTTTTTTGCAATGCCAAACCATTCGTTGGCAAACAGCTTTTTAAAAACAAATTTTTGACATTTTTCTAACTATTCTCAAATGTCGTTTACAACATGTGCGGGCCAATTTTCAAATTAGTGTTCAGATCCTTTTTAAACTGTGACGTAGTTATGGAGTAACAACAAATTGATTGTACTGAAAATTTTTACAAAATCCTGGTTTACATCGCGAAATAACTCTTTTTGAAGACGTTTCACAGTAAAGATCTCTTGTAAACCATACTTGTTTGAACCGAAAAAGAAATTCTCCGAGGAAGAGCTAAAATGTTTTTAAAATAGTGAGCATGCAAAGCGAATGCGAGGAAGAGATGGTTGGTCAAAGGACAAGCGAGCGAGAGAAAAAAGAAGTGACTGAGTGGTGTAAGTGTGGAATGTGTCAAACGATTGAAATGAGCAGGGAGTGTTTGTGCTGCGTAGAAATTCACCAGGTTCGCATTCAACTTCCAGAAGGTTAGTTTTATTCTTTGCTATTTCCTGTTTCTTTATAGCTAGGTTCAAATTTGCTCATACAATTATTTAACTAGATTAAGTTTTTATTTTATATTATAGCTGCAAGCTGTGTGGAACTGGAAGATTTCCGACCTGTATGCTTAAAAAATCATATTCTATGAAAGTTTGATTGGTTGGTGCGTAACTAAAACTTTCAAGTTTACATTTAGATCGACTCAGTTTCTTTTTATGTGATGAAAACTGCTGACTTTGGCTTTTTTACGAACGATATTAGTCTGACATGAAACACAGTCAGTTGTGGAGTTCACCAATGTTATTGTGGATGTGGAAGCGTAACAATCTGGGTTGGACTTCGGTTTGAGTTGCTTGTTCACATTTTACATCCACAGTTTCAGTGGCAAAATCAACAAATACACGCTCTTTTTTATAAGCATAGACTTGATTCGGCCAGGGTCAAGTATTCTTAACTTTTAACTCCAAATCAGGCTGAAATATTCTTAGCATATTCCTATTTAATTACTTAAAATAGGTTTTATTCTTATTTTTTGTTCCATAAAAATTTCTTAAAATGAAGTTTTTTCTTCTATACTGTGCGTACATGTTTTGATCGCGTATGTATTGACATTGCACAACTTGTCACAATTTATAAATACATATCTTATTTTCTTCTATCAATTTTTGCAAATTCAGCTATATTTCAGCAAAATATTCTCCAACCCAGTAGAATTCTCACCCTGGGCATATTCCTAGAATATTCTTCACAAAATGCCCATTTTCACCCTGCTATTCTTATAAAGCATATTTTTTATAAAAAAGCGTGTAACTCACCAGTTTGTAAATTTGAATTGGAAACTTGCAAATCTTTGGAATAATTTAATTGTTTCAAATCTAATCAAAACAAATATTTCTTTTTCCAGTTTTAAAACCCTTGTTAAAAGTATTTAAATTTCACTGGATAATGATATACATAAATATTTTTAAATTATCTTTTGTTATTTTTTTGTTCTGTTTGTTTGTTTTTTAAGAATTTTTATTTGTATATCATATATTTCTTGTATGCATAGATAAATTAACGATTTTTTTTTTTTTTATAAACTTATATTAATGGATAAATAATAATTTTAACCAAATTTCTCAATGTTGCTAATTTTATTATTATTATTATTATGAAAAATCTTTATACAGGATATATACATTTCAATGTTACATACATTGTTATTAACATGTGTCCTGTCAGACTTAAAACGGAAAAATTAGATAAACAGAAGACGAAATTGTTAAAAGACTACATTATACATCAATAAAAATTATTTATACTTTAAAATAATCAGTCACAAGCTTCCTAAAAGTCGTAGAGCTCTCAGCTTGTCGATGTTCAATGGGCAACTTGTTGTAAATTTTTACACCCATTGAACGAAAGCTCAAATTCTCAATCATTCTAATTGGTTCTCGATGCTAAAGTCAAATTTGACCTTCTATGAGTTTCCACTTTTTCTTTGATCATTTATAGTATTATATTTCGTATAAAAAGATATTATATAAATATATTCATTTTTCAACTACAAAATGTAGTGTTGAATTTATCTAGGAATTGTGTTTTTGTTGAAAATTTATGAAAAAGAAAATATGAATGAAAAACAGTGATTGTTAACAGTGCATCTTGAATCAGCTAAAATTTATCGACAGTTTTATTGTATCTGTATTGAAAAAATTTTAAAATTATTATCGACCTTAATCTATCATTACTTTAGCTACCTTTGTCTTACCTTAAGCGTATTAATTAATGCTGGATTAATTTTTGCGATACTTATTTTTGCGATTTTGGCCTAAAATTGCAAAAATAAATCCAGCAAAAGCACAACAATGAATGAGGAATTTTAAACGAAAACACGAACTTGCAAAGTTATATGCTTTTACTTCTTTGATCGTCAAAAGTTTGTTTTTTGCAGTTCTATACAAAAATCTATGTTGAAGTTCAAGGACAATTATTCAAATGCTTATTATTGTTATTCACTAAAATGTTTTTCTCAAAACCATACTCCATAATGACGTCAAAAACCGCTTTGCGGGCCGCGTGGACTGGACGCTAAATAATAAAAACATGTTGAAGCAGGAGGTTCGAGAGAAATGGCGGCCATGACAGAAAAGTATTAAACGAAGATATCTTTTTATAATCCTTCATTATTAGACTTCGGTACTCAAAACGACAATTTAAAATGTTTTAACAATCATATTTAAAACGATTTTGAAACAAAATATTCTTCGCCTCGGAATCACTTTAAGAACAGGTAAACGTTAATATATTACGGTATAATCGATCAAGAACTTCCGCCTTCCATTGAATTCTCATTAAAACCATGAAAAATTGTTTTCTTAAGAAAAGTAACTATACCAACAACTAACAAAAAGGTCCCACCTAGAAAAATCAAACATGGCGTTTTAAAAGCTGGATAAAAACAAGTAAAAAAATAAAGTAAATGATACGCTACCATAATAAAATCAACGAAGCAACAAAATCGATTTCTATGTTTAGAATCACAAGTACAATATAAAACAAAACATATGAGACGAGAGGACATTGCAACGAAAGCGCTATAGATTACCTGATGCAGTCTCATTGTCAGATCTTGGATTTGTGTTTGAAACTGCACGGGATGTTGTTCCGTCTAAACAAACATGTCGTGCGCTTTTCAAGTTTGGCGAGAGTTCAAAAACAGTACAAAAATGTATTTTTAAACTTACAGTAGTAGAGTTCGCTCCCATCTCTTGTTTAACTTTATTGATCGCTATCAAGATTTTTTTCCGTCGACCTAATTTGCTGAGTGAAGATAGCTTTATAAAGTGTTGAAGATTTTCAGGAAAATGTAACTAATTTGATTTTAGAAACGATTGGCGAACTTACTCGATTCCCAATTCCCTGAGGTCGTTATCTGTCAGAGCTAAGAAAGTGTTCACGTCGATTCCTTGACTATCGAACAGGCTGAGGTGCGACTCCAGCTTGTACTGCTCAAGAAGTTCTGGCAGTGTTTCCGGCAGCGCTTGTCGCTGGAAGAAGACCTGTTTCGGAGGCTCGTTACCCATACGGCTGTTTTTCTTGGGGAGTCTAGAAAAAATAATAATAATTCAATAAGCCTGAACTGACATCGTGCATTCTTACCGCTCCTCGTTAAAGTGCACGATCGCTGGTCCTGTAAGCAAACAAATAGTTACACGTTTTTGGCGGAGGGATAACGGCGAGAGTACCTTTGACGCCCGGTTGAGTCTGAGTAACGCCCGACATCTGTAGGCAAGCTGACTTGGCAGTCGGAGCGGGGTTGTATCGGTCTGCAGTGAGTAGCGCTAGAAGGTTACTGTCATCAACACAGAGTGCACTTACCGAATCCTGCAGAAGTATTTGTAGTTAAACGAGTGAAATTTGGACATAGAGCTGCCACGGGCGCTTGCTGGGTGTTCATCACACTGAAACCAGCCAATACAGCAAATCAAACAGCATGCATATAGTCTCCACACAATAAAATAAAGAAAAACGTTTTTCAACACAAGCGGCCATGTAAAACTAGTTTCCATGGCGACCATACATGTGTATTTCATTTTCTGGTCTTGTTTTAATTGTAATTGTATTAGGAATTCCGTTGCTACCGGCACCCACCAAACAAATAAGCAGATTTTCCTTCAAGAAATCATTGCATTTTATAAAACTACAAACCTTGCAGCAGCTCTGTCCATGACGAGCGATCGTACGGCAGCCGGCCCGTCGCTAATGTTCGATTCGTTAGTGAGACCTGGATACAAAAAACAAATTCAGCAAATGACACAGAAAAAAAATTCTTTATACAACAAAATATTCAAAAGCTCGCTAGCTAGAAAATGGATTTCATCATAAATTTTAAATTTTATTTTTAACTATCATTGATAAACGATTTAATAAAGATATAGGACCTCTCGATTATCGTTACTATGGTAACTTACATGGCTCTTCCCTGAGACCCGTCGGCTGGTTATGTGACGCCTTATCGATAAGCTCGACAATTACCGGGTAGCCGTAGTGAATAGCAACGCTCCTCGCATCGCCTTGTTTCGATTGGAGCGTCAGATCGGCTCCCTAGCGATGACACCGTGTAAACAAATAACATAAACAAAATCTGTAAATGTTGTTTGTCAATTCTCGTGCATATATATTGAGTTTATCAAACACTAATCTACCTATCGACGGGAATAAGTCCAAACTCTTCTTCAATATCTTTCTATATACATATGATAAATATATAAAACAATAAAGAGTTGTTTAAAAATAGTACAACTAAAAATAATGGATAAAAAAGAACAACCAGAATACAAAGAACAAATAATGACCAGTTAGTTTCAAGAAATTCAATAGAAACCAGCTATCTGGAAACCTAAAAATAGCAGTCATCTGTAGCTAATGGTTTCCGTTCAGATGATTTAAAATCGATCCCAAATGGTTACAAAGATTTCTTGGCACAAATAGACAAATGAGTTTAAACAAGAAGGAAAAAAATTATTATGAAAAGAAAGCAATCTTTACGTTCAAAAGACTGATTGTCATTCGCTCTTTGACATCATTATTGGAATTTTAAAGAAAAGGACAAGTATTGAACAAACTTTTAAAACTACAACATCTGATTTCGAAAAGATTGCAGTTAATTATCATGTTTCGAACGCACATTACATACATGCTCTATGAGAATGCTGAAGATGATGTCATGACCACCAGCTGCAGCCTCCATCAATGGTGTCATCCCTGTGTGGTAGTGCCTGCATAGACGAATAGACTTTGTCACAAGTTTCACGGAAAAATAAAACTGCTAAAACAGTATGTAAAATATGCAAGAGAATTTATTAATACAGTGCGTCATCGATTATCCAGCCCTCGATTGCCCGGTCGTAGTTTGTTTAGGGGTTTTCAGAAACAAATCAGACACTGAAGGAACAGGACGTGCAAGCGTTAATCATTGAGGTAGATTTACCATTGTTGAGTGTTTGATTTTTAAAGGCGTGCCTGGTTGCATCCACGCATGTCATGTCTTGCGAAGAAGCCATTCATGATCAATCTCACAAGAGTTGTATATCAATATTTGTCAATATAAATCTTGTCATTAAGTACATAGTTTGGTGGTCCAATGTAATTCAATGAAAATCATCGGTCGATCTAACCTTTTACACAGATATTTAAAGACATATTTAAGTATTTGCCGATCTGACACATAATCGATTGAATAAGTACCCTAATTTGATAGTTAATGCATCACAGTCTGATTAAATCATGTCACCCATGAATTTAATGTGTTTAAAATACAATTAAGAATGAAAAGGAGACTTTTATTATCTGGTTATTATCCAGACATATTTTCAAAAATATGTGCACAACCCGACCAGATACAAGGTAGTACTGTATGTGAAATAGACAACTCATTTCAGTTCTTCAAAATGTTGTTTCAAATTGTTTACATCTTTTACTACCAAGATCCCATCTATTTATGCAGCCAGAATAATAATGATAGATACAGATGCGTGCAATCTAGTCATTAGTCTTAAAATTGGCTAATAAAAATTTGTTAGAATTGCGGCACTTTGAGATTAACTGGGTAATTTAAAATTGCAACTACTTCCTGTAAACATATTATAGATATTATATTGTTTTTTGTAAATTTTCATTTTATTATAGCTGACGAGTGTAATACACTAAAGTCCGATGAGATCTATATAAAAGTTAGAGTTTTCTCTGTACTTACTAGTGCTGGATATAAATATAAAATATATTAGAATAATCAAAAACCATAGCTTTTTACTACTCTCACCATGGCCTACTATATTTACACGGCCAGACAAGCTGCTAAAAAAGGCCGAAGTTAAAAGGCCTATTGAAACAGTGTAACTGATCTATTTAAAGGGACTTTTAATTGATTATTTTATCAAATAAAGTAATCGGGGGCTAAAACACGATGTAAAAATCAAGTTAACAACAATTTTGTAAACAGTTTTATTTCTGTAATATACATACAGTAGTACACAATTAAAAAGTTATATATACGTAGTTTAATAATAAAGATCTCTTCATTCTTTTTTGCGCTGACGTTTTTTAAAATCTTTTACTTGGTCTTTTCGGATGGAATCATTAACAATTTTTTGCTTATTGTTGTAAAAAATGTTAACAATAATTCTATTTGCCATCTTTCTGCCCCATTCTTCATGTGTTGAGCAAAGAAAATGCACAGGCATCGAAATATAACGCTCAAGCACTTGCATGGTAACACACCTCACATTTTTAAAACAAGTAATGTCCTCGATTGTAGGAGAAATAAATTCTAATACACTAAATGCTTGAAATGTATAATTGGCTAAGAAATTTTTTGGTGTTACAAGTCCTCCACGAGAAAGTATGTTCAGATATTCACAGTTTTTTTATTAAATTGTCTTTCGCTTCTAATTTCTCTTTACACCAATTACAGTCCACCTTTTTACTAGATTTTCTTGATATAAAACCTGCAATAACAACTGCAACCTCATTACTTTCGTCATTTAATTCGATTTCCATTATTTCAGTCGTCAGCAGCTCTAAGGTCTCAATACACTGAGAAACAACTTCATCAACATTTTCATTAACATATATATCTTCCTCCCAAAAATTAATGTTCTCTTTCATCACACTGGAAATAGCAGAAATCTTTTCAGAAACAAGAACTTCTCTCAAACTCACAAGAAACCTCCCACCACTCATCTGTCGGTATTTACTGAACTGCCTTTCAATTGGATCGCTCTGAAATCTTGCAGTTAACACATAGTTATAGTTCTCATTCAACAAATCAGTAATTAAGCTTGAGGTGCATCGGTCGCAAAGTTGTAGTTAGGGCATGAGATGTCTGCTTGGTAAGTGTAAAGTGAAAACTGGTTGACCATTGCTCAACCCAATTCGCTACAGCAGAAAGAAACTCTGGTTTATTATCACCCAGCACAGCAGCATTTCCCAGTTGGTTTGATGTGTTAAAATGGGTACTTTAAACCCACTGTCTTTTAAATTAAACAAGCACGCATCAATGTGATCTTTTAACCATTGTCCATTTATGGTAACTTCCGGACAAAATTTAATAACACAAGGTATTGATTTCTGTAAACTAACTACCATAAAAACAACAATTCCTTCATATAATACTCCATCAAAATTTTGACCAATAAAGTCTCCACCTTGGTATTGTTCAAAGGTAACTGTTCAAGAAGCATTTTGTAGGTTTGGTGGAAGCAGTATCGTAGTAAGAGTGAATATCCCAATAATTGACTTGAATATTTGGGTCAACCTTGTGGTTTATAATATCTTATGTTATTGAGTTCATCCAAGATGTTGTTAAAGCTGTTACCAGAACTATTTCTGATATGACTTGATAAGTTTTCCAGCATGCTAAAACGTTTAAGTTTGCAGTTGTGTCCTGTGCGAAACCATTCAGGAAGAGGAAGGTTTATACCTCGAAATGAAAGAGATACATGAAGATCTTGATTCACACTAATACACTCATGAACTGAAGGAACACCTGTTTTTTCATCAAACACCATGTTATAGAACTGGATATTGTTTTCAGAACGTTTAAATAGAAAGTTACTTGGAGCATGTTTTATATCAAATGAATTCATGTCAACTACTTTGTCAGCCAGATCAAAAATTTTAAACTCACCTTCATTCAAGTTACGTTTTTTAGGGGATTTTCTGGGTACAACTGGTGTGCGTAGCGAAGAAGCTTGTATTTGCGGATGAGTAATGGAATAAATGGTTGGAACTGAATATAGATTCCAATTCAACTTACACTTCTTCCCTTTTTTAATGAACTTTTCTTCAAAATGGTCTATGCATATAACAGAGTACTTTGTAAGCATCCATTCTTTACGATTAACAAACAATATCCAACGTTTTCGCAAGTCTTCATTTTCAGGGAAAAGAAATGATGGTTTATTCTGCCCTGTTTTATATCCTGTGGTGCAGTATGCACCAACACACTTGTTAACCATGGCATGTTCTGTTCGCTTCCTTATATTTTTTTATTGCAATTTTCTAAATATATATATATATATATATATATATATATAACAACTATGAAATACTGCAACACAAAATTAACAAACTACAAAATACACATTAGTCAAGCACAAGCAGTTTTAATAATTATAGAGCCAATATCTTCACGCGAAAATTTCTGACATTAAAGTGGTCAGCTACCTAGCTAGCTATTAAATGGTTTTAGCAGGCTAAAAAACTTTTTAAAAACTACTTCTGAATCATTATGCATTATGACATAATATCTTCTACAAACATTTTTTTCTTTGAACAACGACATATTCTTTTAAAAACACAAAAACATTCTTTTCAAAACAGCTTTTCAATTCAGAACAAAACATGAAACGAAGTAACATCTACCTCCTTGTTTCTTATTTAAATTTTAAGTAGGCCTTTTAATTACGGCCTTTTTAAGCAGCTTGTCCGGCCGTGTAAATATAGTAGGCCATGCTCTCACTTAATGCTTTTAAAATCAACAAATGTTTTTTTACTATTTTTCACTTGTATATGGCCCTGCCTCTGTTCTACAGTTAAAGAAAATTATTAAAGTTTACCCAAGATTCAAGTTGGCTCCATTACTTGCCAACAACGTCACAGCGCTCTTATGACCCTGACGGACTGCGTGAAACAAACTTGTGTAACCATTGTTGTCTCTTGCGTTAATGTTCGCACCTGCCTGCAATAGATGACAGAAGAGTGGAACTTTCAGGATTTTATGCACCCTATTTCATTATCATTCATGTTTTGAAGAAATAACTTCATACAAACACAAATAACAATGGGTTGCTTTGAACCATGAAATCTTAAAAAATGTAGAAGTATGTATATTTAATGTAAGCAAGTAATAATATTCCATCCAGTATTTGGCATTTCATAATATGTTTATGATGTACAGGTATAGTGCCCTGAAAAAGACGCTGAATTTAGTTTGGTTCTAAAAAATTGTTTAGTTGCATTTTGTAACTTATTATAATTTCATAACATTTACATAGGTTGTTATGCCCAAACAGATACTCTTCTCGCAACTGACGGGTCGTGCAAGATCAGTAGGTAGGCCAAAGCTTCGTTACAAAGATACTGTCAAGCGCAACCTTAAGGAAAAGTCAATACCACCCGACTCATGGTACAAACTAGCACAGGACAGAGAAAAGTGGAGAGAACGGATCCGGCAGTCAGTCATGGTCAACTCCGACAGACTGCCTAAGTAAGTAAGTATTGAATATTTCAAAAGACAATGAATGTGATGCCAGTCAAAATTAGAGTGAAAAATTAAAGATTGATTGTTTAGATTTCAGTCTAACCAAGACGTACATGTACACAAACAAAATTCATGGTTTCTTCACTTTGAAATGATGAATCTACTGACGTTGACTTACCTGTAGAAGAAAATACATTATGGATTCAGTTGCACTGTAGGAAGCCAACATAAGAGCTGTGAGCCCATCTTTTTTCGTTACCACTTCAGTCTTCACTCCCGCTTCCAGCAACATATTCAAAATATTGTCCCTGCCAACATATGCGGCATACATCAGTGGCGTCCACCCACCAAAATTCTGCTTGTCCAGATCAACCTTACTTGTTATGAAATCTAAGAACGTTAAGACAATAATAATGAAAATAAAAAAGTTGAAAAGATGAAAATGTTCACATTTTTGCGCTGTGCAAAAGAGAAACCATGTAAAATAGCTTCATCAAAATGTTTGCACATAAACGTTCCTAATTGATAAATTTTATGTTAATAAGCAAACCAAAGAATTAAATATTCTAAAATTAAACAATCTTTTGACATAGTTAAGAAACCTAAACAAAAGCGCTTATCTCTTACTTCTGACGGCATCAAAGTCACCAATCAACGAAGCTGTATGCAGATCAAGCAGAATGTCTTCCTCTTGCTCCTCCTTTTGTATAAGCAAACTGAAGCTGGACATTGCAAACACATCTTCATCCTGAGTCATCATCCTGTTATGTTATTGATCTGAAGAAGATACTAATCAAGGTAACAATGTTTGAGACAAACATTAAAGGATTAAAAATCAAAGAACAATAAGGACATATCCCATGAGTACCTGTGATTTTAATTGAGACATTGGAAAATGGATTGAAGGTTCTGCAGGTGTACATGGAGGAAACTGAATTGGGAGAAGAAGAATGGACAGAAGAATATTTCTGGAGTTTCGTGATGAAAATGAGTTGTGTGTAGCTAACACATGTTTGAGGATATCAGGGAAGATAAACGTGACATTTAGTAGTATAACAAGAGAAATATAGTTCTGATGGACATATCGAGAGGTACAATACCATCAAGCAGGTTTCTGAGAAGTGGTGGAGAGGGAGGTGAGGAAAAGAGATTTTGCCAGACACAAAAATAGTTTGTTTTTTTTTAGTAAGGAAATACACAGGAGAGGCAGGGCCTATGACTCAACAGAGTCCTGTGTATTAGAAAGAAAGATCAGTAAAAGAGACATAGACATAGAAAGACTAGAACAGACTAAAAGGAGTAGATGAGAAATAAGTGCAGAGGGCTGAAATAAAGTTAAGAAATTTTCATAAGGTCTAAACAATTTATCCTTTGTTTGAAGCCTTGAAGGTGGTAAACATGGCTTTTGGGGAATACACTGCATGGGAGTTTGTTCCACCAATTGGAAACCCGGACAAAGAAGGAAGATGAGTGCATGATGGTCCTTGAGGAGGGAACGGACACATTGAACTGGTGGCAGTTAGAAGCGTACCTCGTGTTTCTGGGGAATACAGAAATAGGTGGGGCAGTAGAGTTCAGTTCATCTGAACAATAGCCAAAAAAGCACCCTGCGTCTATGTTCCAATGGTTGAAGGCTTTCTGTTAACCTGGGATTATCAATTAATCGTACAGACTTGCGCTGGATACGATCAAGAATTTCCAACATGGACTTAGGAGCCCTGCCCCAAACGGGTGAGTTGTATTCTAACTGAGGTCTAATTAAGGATTTATACAGAACTAGAATTTTGTCAGAGGGAAATACTTCAGGGCACGAAACAGAAACGCCAACTTTTGCAAAGCTCTTTTGGCCAAACCAAATATGTGCTCATTCCAGTGTAGGTCAGAACTCACTCGTAGGCCGAGTTGAGGTAGGTGACAGGAGAAAGGGAGGGCATCGTTACCCATAACTACATCTGGGAATGAGCGGTTCCGATTTCTGGAGACAACTATTTGGTCGGTCTTTTTGGTATTAAATTTGACCATGTTGTGGTCTCCCCATTCCGTAACCCTAATTAGGTCATTTTGTAGAATATTTGCAGCCTCAGATCTTTTAAGGGAAATGTTTTTGGCTGTGGCCTTACTGAAATGAGCGAAAGAGTAAGAAGCATTAAGGTAGGTGTTGTCAGCATAAGAATGTACGGAGGAGGATAAGAGGAACAGTAGGTCGTGAAGAAACATCAGAAAGAGAACTGGTGACAGCACTGAACCCTGAGGAACTCCTGCATTTATGCGATGCATACTAGAAAGGTGGCCATCAATTCTAACAGCTATGGACCTTTCTGTTAAAAAGTCTTCGATCCAGTTTGAAAGCTTCGTGTGCAGTCCGAAGGAAGGAAGTTTAGCAAGAAGAGCTTTGTGCCAAACCCTGTCGAATGCTTTGGAGATGTCGAGAGATAAAATGCAACTTTCACCAAAAGTTTCTATTGCAGAGGACCAGGCATGGCTGGCGTATGTAAGGAGATCACCAGTTGATCTAGCCTTTCTAAAACCGTATTGATGGTCGGAGAGCAGTTTGTGTTTTTCGAAATGACCTAGCAGATTGTCTACAATTATAGATTCCATTGTTTTAGAGTGTAGCGATGTTAAGGCAATGGGTCTGTAGTTAGATGGTAATGATTTATCACCCTTTTTGGGGATTGGAAAAACATGTGCTAACTTCCATGAGGAAGAAAAGATGCCGGTGGAATAGGAGAGGTTAAAGAGTTTGGCGAGATGAGGGGCAAGTTCCTTTGCGCATGTCTTTAGCAGCATAGCAGGTATGCCATCTGGGCCAGAAGATTTGTTAGTACATAAACGTTGGAGTGCCCTGGAAACGCTGTGTGCGTTGAACCTTACTTCGGGCATCAAGACTGTTGCGACAGGAACTTGGTGATCGAAGCATCGACCCAAAGCACCAACATTTGATGTTGAAGAAAAGTGTGAGGCAAAACATTCAGCTTTGTGCAACGGATGACATGCCACGCTTCCATCGGGATGAACGATATCAGGGAATGTTGATTTGCAGAAATTTGATCTTATGGATTTGACCATCGACCAGAAAGCTTTAGGGTCGCTCAATTTGATTTTGTCATAAATGGACTCCATAAAAGAATCTTTGGCCTTTCGAATGGAATTAGAGCAAGCATTTCGGACAAGAGTGAAGTTTTCACGATTCTGTTGGGTGTTGTTTCTTTTCCACTCACGGAACGTTTTGTTCTTCTGGTTCACTGCGCGAAAACACTTACGGTTGAACCATTTTGGCGAATTAACCTGGCCAAGGCGTTCAGTGGATGGAATGGTCAAACGCATACCAATGTGGATCCATTCAACAATGCTATCGGCATGTTTTGAGGGGTCGTCAGAAGAAAATGAGGCAGAGGGAATGTCGCTTGTGATGAATTCACGAAGAAAGTCCCAGTCAGCCTAATGAAAGTTATAGACAACATGTGATTTATCTGATGAAGTAAGGAGTTTCGATTGCAGCTAATTGTTATTAGGCAATGATCTGAGTTTCCGATCGGAACAGATGCCGTTAGTGTTTCGAATATTGACGGGTCAGCTGTGAGGAAAAGATCTAAGGTGTTAGCTGAATCACTAATGCGATCTGAAATACGTGTCGAGAAGGTTACCAATTGTTTGAGATGGTTTAAAGTGGAAAAAATTCTGCTTCAAGGCCTACTGCGTTTGCCCGTGGGGAGGAGTGCGCAATCCACGCTACCTAAAATGGAAATTTCGTACCGAGGGAATTTGATTAGAAGTGCTTCGATGTTGTTGGAAAGATGATTAAAAAATATTTTATGATTTTTGGATACTGATTGAACTTTAAGGCAACATTATTTTCTTTGAAAATATACTTTAAGGTGACGTTTTCGTTAAGGTGACTTTTTTGTGTCACCTTAGCGTTTTGAAGTGCGATTTTCATTATTTCTGTCGTTGTAAGGTATCATAATCAAATACCGTCTGGTTCCTCCACCTTTCAACCACCCACACATAAATTTTTATTTCCTATACAAACATCAACAACTTGCTATTATCGTTTTAATAACTCAATTATATATTTCCGATGTATCTAATACAATGCGTCAAGGCGACCCTTCATATTTTTGCAAATAGCTGTCTTGTTCAGAAATATATTTCAAATATATTGCCATGTGCTATGCTCTTTAGTCCCTAGTCTTCTTTTTACAAACATTTGGAAGTATTGGAAAAGAAGTCTGGGTTTGAATTGGATAAAGTTTGAATTGGACAATTTTTTAATGGGAATATACAAAATTTCATCGCGCAGAGAGTATTTGGAAAATCTATACCAGCCAGCCAAGCGCATGCGCTAGATAAGCCCGCGCGCAGGAAAAATGGCGATAGTTGGTAGTTGAAAACATCGAGTGAAACATTTTCGTTAGGGTGACAAGTATATATACAAAAAACGTTAAGGGTACACTAAATATGTATAAATGAAATAATTTTACACATTCGATATTATTATGACTTTTGATAAGAAAAATGACTGTAAAGTGCCTTCTTTAAACTGCTTTCAGGAAAGTCACCCTAAGGTACATATTTTGTATAATGTCACCTTTAGGTTGAAAGAGAAGTGTATATATATATATATATATATATATATATATATGATACAAGGAAATATATACAAGGTCAATTAAATTAAAAACATGAGCGAAGTTGATGCAAAATTTAATGAAGACAGCAAAATCCAATTAGGATAAGCGAGCCAGAGCTTTATCATGATAGAATTTTCTTGTCTCACACACAAACTTATTCAAATTAATTTCTTCTCTGACAGATTTCGGTAAATTATTAAAAAGTTTTGCTTGGTCTTGAAACGTATGCTTTTCTCCATGTTTAATTCTAACTAAGTTTTCCCATTAGGGACATGTATTGAGAGTATTCTGGGCAAATATCAATTTATTTAGAGTATTATTTATGAAGTTACAGTTTCATTTGTAATTATGTTTGGAAAATGCGAATAAAAAATTCCTGACAATATTCCTTAACTTTCTTTCCCAGCTTGCTAGTATATTTGGTTTGAAATTTCTTTTGTGCAATCTAATAACCATATCAATAGACTATAACTTGGTATAAATGGTTTCATGTTTCACTTGCCCACTACACAGAAATAGCTAGGTTTTTTATTACCCCATTTTTTCCACCTAAATTGGGGTAATAAAAAACATAACTATTTACTATTATTATGTGTACGTTTTGAGCATTTAGGAAAGTTGAATTTTGTTTTTGATTGAGAATATTTTCAGGAAGACATGAATACATCTGAGATGAAGAGTTGCTGGCTATCAGGCTTTCAAATGCCAATTCCCAATTCGAAAACTGTTCTTTCTAATGTTGTTCAGAACAAATGCTACTACTCTTGCTTTCTATTTTGTCTTCTGATGTTAAGTCTAACATTTTTCTGAATCACTAAATGGCTGACACCAGTATATCAATCGTATGCACATGGTATTGAATCTATACACTATGCCCGTTCTGTTTTCCACAGTGTGCGTGTTTGCGAGCGCTATCCCTTATTGATAGGCCTGTGACACAGTTATCGAACCTGAACATTCTTCAAGTTTAACTCAAATAATTCATGCACTTCGACATAACTGTAAAAGACTTTGCTTTACCAGAAAACAAATTTCTGATAAGTGTTAGATTAATGTTTGATGCGATGGATATATATATATGATGTTAAATAATATTTTCTCTTTAAAAAGTGCTAGGACTCTTTTATTTTGTATTCTTTGGGGTTCTTTTCTATTCGTTGGGGTATGCGGGTCATGTAACATCTTTGAGCTCATGGACATAAGCACCCATGCCCTTTATGCACGGCTGCCACGGAGTTTAAAGTACAAAGTTGGTATCTTGCGTGGGTTAACTCGCCACTGTTTTCCCTCTTCCTGGGGTTGGCGTTAGGAAGGGCATCCAGCTGTAAAAACATCTGCTTCAATAAACCATCAGATGATTAAACCTACACAATTGTGGGGAATATCATCTTTGATAACGTGCAACCCACTCTGAGTGGAAAAGGCCACGTAAAAACGGATGAAGATGATGATGATGATTCTGTTTTCTGTTGTTATGCCTAGAATCACAAGTTAAATTCCTGACAGATTAATCAAACCTGAATGTTCTCCAAACTTAACTGAAATAAATCATGCATTTCAATAACTGTCACTGTCTTTGATTACCTCCAAAACACACAAATTCTTGACATTATCTAATACACAAGTAGAAATGGATTAAATTTATATTTGATGTGATATATAATATTGCACATATATTTGTTAATTTTACGGTTTATGCCCCAGTTTATGTTTTTCCTCTAAAAGAACATTATTTGATCTTATCTTAAACTATTTTCAATGTGCTATAACTTGCATTTTTAAGTATGTTGTATGTTGAGAGAAATTCAGTTAGGGCTTATATAAAAAGAAATGGGGTAATAAAAAACACAAATTTGGGGTAAAGAAAATATGTTTTTATTTACCCAGCAAAATTTTTTTTTACCCCATTTCAATGAAAAAACATCAAAAATTTTAAAAATTTTCATACTTGCCAAAATGAATTCTTACTCAACTTTTAACACATTCTTCCATAAGCCCTCCTCTAGCTTTTGTCATATTAAAAGTTTGAAAAATGTTGTTAGTTTTTTTTAAACTGTAAATTTCAAAATTTTGTTCTTTTTTACCCCCACTGAGTATATCTACAATAGCAAAGATAAATGTGGAGCTTTCATGTTTTATATATAGATATCATGTTTATGCAAAATACAACACGATAACTTTAACACATAATATATGACACTTTAGTTCAAGCCAGTCAAAAAGTGATGTCCTTAAGATTAAAAATTAAGATGTCTCATTCGCTTCCCTATTTAGTATATGTGACATAAACTCAGATATGTCATGTAACTTGAACTACTATTTGCAAATATTGGTACAACTTGACGCCAATATAATTGATTTTATTTTAGGGAAAAACATTATAAATATTTGCTTCAATATATAATATATATTGTTTGAAGGTTGAGAAGTTTAAATTCCTTCCAACCATTCCCTAAAATAAACTCCACAACTCAGGGGTGCCGCTCTAGGTACGGTTGGTGCGGTTCCACCGTACCTGATTTTGTTGTTGATATTTTTAGATTTTAAGAATAATTCTAATGTAACGGGTACGCTTGGTACACTATCGAGTCTTTTCGCATAAAAATCATATAATAACAGCAAACAAAACACATTGGGAGTTTTTCTTTAAGGGTGGAGAGTGCAAATGGAAAACACAACACAACACAAAATTATCATTTTCAAACCTTAACACACAATATTTTCGAATTAATACTACTTTCTTTAATCTTTAAAGTGTGGATATTTTGAAACAGTTTCACTAATTTTAAGCGTAAAATGTTCATACAAGTTACTCTTTCTATTCAGTTCGCTAAACAACACATCTGCGATCTTCTTGCTCTTGGTGTAGCACAAGTACGTTCCAGGCACAACTAGTCCAACTTCTCTGTATCTTTTCCCAGTGATTCGAACTTCAACCACGTTTTGTGAGTTTGATTCTAAGAATTGCACCAATAACTTCGATAACTCTATCGGAACATGGCCTACTTCACTGTTCATCTTTGTCTCATCTTTTTTGTAAACACCGATTGCATGCTTGTCATGTTCTCTCGCTTCTTCTCGTTCGTCTTTGCGGCAAACTAGGATTTCTCTCTTTTCTGGAGTCCACTTTGCCTTATAGATATGATGTCCTCTCACAACCGATTCAAAGGAAACACGATAAATCATTACAAAACTTTCACAAAGAGCACTTCTCGCCATACTTACTTTATGGATAATTACGACCGTTTATTTTTAAATTAAAAACATGACCAATGTGATTTTCAACACCTGTATCATGTGCGCTATATAAACTGTGAATTTGTTTTGAAGACACGTGTAAATTGAAACTTGAAAGAAGAGTTGCAGAGGCGTACATGGTATATACTATCTTCAGTGTCAAAATAAAAATGGATACTGCAAGTAACAAAGATGCTTGTTCTCACAAAGGTGAAACAAGAATAAGCAATACCATTGAGTTTAAGAGCCATTTTCTGAGAAATTCAGACAATATGTGCTAAAATCAAAAGTGATATCTCCCAATTTGGCTCAAATTCAGATATGTTGGAGGTAATGGTAAAAGAAAAAAGCATGTAAAATTTTTTTCATTAAAAATGTGTAGTTCATGAGTTACAGCTGGTCAAACTTTCGGCCTATATAGTGTAAATAGTCCCTAGATGGAGATTTCAGGTTTTCAAGTTGAGTTTTAAAGGAATGGGAACAGTGCCCCCTAACTTTGTTTTGATATTATGGAAGTATAGACTGAATATTACAAGAAAAATATAACTAACTTAGGGGGCACTGTCCCAATGTCTAAATATCATCAGTTGAAACCACAACATTTTACATTTGGGACCTACTTTGAGAAGATTTTTCTCAGAACGTAAAAAATGCCCCCTAGGTATCTTATACTTTTTGGAAAGAGGACAAAATTCTGAGTAAAATGGTGTAGAGAAACTTGGGGGGTTCTGTTCCCAGAAATTTTTATGGGTAATCAAAATGTCAAAAAAATACTTAACGAGTATTCAAAAAGCGGCCATTATGGGAAACGGCAAAAGTTAGAAGATTGAATAGATGCATTTTTTAGCAGTCCATAGTACCATTGTTTAGATATTTAAAAGAAACTTAGGGGGTGAGCATACACAGTGGAAATATTTCACTTCAAAATGTGTGACTATATTCTTTTCAAAAAAAGAAATTAAACATTTTCAAAAATTGAAAAGGTAACAAAATAAAACCTAAAACTAAGCATATATGTTGGTTCTCAAAGTTAATATTGTTTAGTAAAATCTATCATCTTATTTTAGATTTTCAATGAATTTTTGCTTGAAATGCTTGTTCGGCTTTTACAAACTCCTTATCGCTAAACTTGTAATCTCCTCGTCGGTTTAACAGTACTGGCGGAAGAATACTGCACACGATTTCATTGTCTTCATATTTTACAATATCTGGAAAAGCTAGCCACTTGAATGAGTTTTTGACTCCTGAAGCATATTGCATACAGCTCACTAGGTAGCCATCGCATACAACCTAATTGAAAAAAAAATTGGTTTTGAATGTAATTCGGAACATGTTGATGGTCATATAATATATAATGGTCACTATAGCTTAGTGTTGTATATTGGTCACTGTAGCTTAGTGGTTAGTGCATTCAACCCACAAAATCAAACAGTGCTGGTTCGAAACCCAGCTCGGACATATTTTGATTTCTGAGTTACAGTTGAGTTATTGAGCGGAACTCATTGCGTAATACAAGCCTAGCTCAAATGGTGGGTTGTCTGGTTAAGAAACTTCATAGGTGCAAATGGGTGCCCTAAGTACGCCAGGACCTAAACCTTGGGATAAGAAGAGCCACTGTTACATGTGGAGAGTCCCGTAAAACTCCATTATTATTATTATTATTATTATTATTATTATTATTATTATTATTATTATTATTATTATTATTATTATTATTATTATTATTATTATTATTATTATTATTATTATTATTATTATTATTATTATTATTATTATTATTATTATTATTATTATATTATAATATATTCATTTTAAAAAGTGTTTTAATGAATGGGACACTTTTGGTAAGTTATAATAACTTTTCAAGTCCTGATTTATCAGAGAACTATCTTGAAAATAGTTGTCTCTCAATATAATCTGTTCTATCGTTCGCTTAAAGTCAAAAATCCATATGTAGCTCAAAATAATCACAATGCACATAGCACAGATGTTCACCACACCAATGCTAGGGATTTACTTGCAAGACAAAAATTTATTTACCTTGTTTACAACACCAGGGTACCATTTATCCATATAAACAACAACAACCCAGTCGTTTTCTTTCCATGCACATGAAACATCAATGGTAATACTTTTCAATGGATTTCTTATTATATAAAATCATTTCTCAACACCACCACTTTTTAAAAACCCATGGAAAGTGGAAAAATTGAAACACTGTGTAGAAATCGTGTAAGAATTTTAAGCTAGCTCGACCTGATAATAATATGATGATGATGATTCCAGTTGAAACAAGATTATATTGGTATTTAAATTATCTAAAATGCATATTCAATTGAGACTTGAGTTCTTCTTGTAATTTTATTAAAAATAACTTACCTTAATTTTAACAAAGTGTGTTTTGACATCCAACTAGAGGTCTTTTACACAAAATAATTTTGTTTCCTTAAATCGCGGATATGGTCCACACTTGTCATCATTGATTTTGCAAATTTTTTCTTCAACAGCAACTACCACCTCTGTCATTTTGATAAGTTGAAAGAAACTAGCTTTTTAAAACTAAACATAACGTAAAAACCCATATTCTGCCCTCAACATGATAAATTGTGAAATAAATATACCCATCATCAGTATATGCCCAAGTAAATTATGCTCACTAATTATTTACTACCGAAGTTACAAAAAATAAAAATGATTGAAATAAGAATGATGTTTAATTTTGGATGTAATTTCTTTTTTGAAAAGAATATAGTCACACATTTTGAAGTGAAATATTTCCACTGTGTATGCTCACCCCCTAAGTTTCTTTTAAATATCTAAACAATGGTACTATGGACTGCTAAAAAATTCATCTATTCAATCTTCTAACTTTTGCCGTTTCCCATAATTGCCGCTTTTCGAATACTCGTTAAGTATTTTTTTGACATTTTGATTACCAAAAAAATTTTCTGGGAACAGAACCCCCCAAGTTTCTCTACACCATTTTACTCAGAATTTTGTCCTCTTTCCAAAAAGTATAAGATACCTAGGGAGCATTTTTTACGTTCTGAGAAAAATCTTCTCAAAGTAGGTCCCAAATGTAAAATGTTGTGGTTTCGACTGATGATATTTAGACATTGGGACAGTGCCCCCTAAGTTAGTTATATTTTTCTTGTAATATTCAGTCTATACTTCCATAATATCAAAACAAAGTTAGGGGGCACTGTTCCCATTCCTTTAAAACTCAACTTGAAAACCTGAAATCTCCATCTTGGGACAATTTACACTACAGAGGGCGAAAGTTTGACCAGCTGTAACTCATGAACTACACATTTTTAGTAAAAAAAATTTTACATGCTTTTTTCTTTCACCATTACCTCTAACATATCTGAATTTGAGCAAAATTGGGAGATATCACTTTTGGGGTTTGTCTGGTTCTCTCAGAAAATGGCTCTTAAGCTCAAAGCGGTGAACTTTGCAGAGACTAACAGCATCCGATCTGCTGCCGAAAAATTTAAAGTTGAAAGGAAACGCATTCGAGAATGGAAGCAGAATAAAGCTAAGTTTTTCAGTACTGTGCAACTCCAAGTGGATCTAAACAAAAGAAGTTAGAAGGCGGTGGTAGGAAAGCAATGAATGAAGTTTTGGAAGATCATTTAATTGAATGGATTCATGATCGTCGATCCAATGGCTTAAGAGTTTCACAAAATCTTATCAGAACAAAGGCGAAAGCTATGTTTGATGAGCAATGCGAGGAAAACGATCAATACGAAGAGCTTTTCAACGCAACCACAGGCTGGTTGTGTTGTTTTATGAAGAGGTATGGTTTATCTTTGCGAAGAAAAACGACAATATCCCAACACGATCCTGTCAATTTAATCGATAAGTTGATTTCGTATGTTCTTCACGTCCGGAGAATTCAGAGAAGCAGTCCTATTGAATCAAGAGTTTAAAGGTCGGTGTTTTGTTGCTTCTTCAGCGAATGGCTGGATGAACAAAGCGCTAACTCTCCATTATGTAAAGAATGTTCTCGGATCGCTTGCTTTCGGAAAACGGCTATTAGTATGGAATGTCACATAATGGAAAGTGTCAAAGAAGCCTTACAATTTGCGAAAGTGCACATGGCTGTCATTCCAGGGGGGTGCACAAAGCATATTCAAGCCCCCGATGTTAGCTGGAATAAACCTTTCAAGGCCTACATTACAGAAAAATTTGGCCAGTGGTTAGCAGAGGGGTTACACAAATTTACTGAAGCTGGAAATACCAAAGCAGCACCACGGCGGAAAATTGTTCAGTGGATTCTCGAATCGTGGTCACATCTATTGAAAGAAATGATTGCCAAGTCGTTCAAGGATTGCACCCTAAATCTCCCAACAAATGGCTCCGAAGATGACCAAATACATTGCTTTAAGGAGGGTACGACTTGTGAGGCAGAAGCAGAAAAGTTAAAAGCACAACTAGCTGTAATGACAAACAAGAAGATAGGTGATACCAATACCTTTTCTTTCATTAATGAAGAAGATATGGAGGCTGCGACCCAGCCATTCCACCTCCTCGATGATGATGAAGAGAATAACGAAAAACTTGATATCATGCAGTCGACGTACATCTTCTCGATTATATTACTTTTGTTGATGGACTTTGTTTATTAACGCCCCACCCTTACTAACGCCCCTCCCGAATAAACACCCAGGGTAAAATTCGATTGTTAAAATAAACGCCCAGGGCGTTTAATCGGTCATTTACGGTAATTTCTTTAACCTCGTAAATGTAATCACATTTCAGGAAAGATTCAACCTGCAAACTTTCTTTATACACTTAAATTTCACTTCTCCCTAAATCTCATGTCTCAAAACTAAAGAAAGGGGGCCTATTTGTCTGCATTCATCATCATCATCATCATCCTTTTAACGTCGCTTTTCCATGCTTGCATGGCTTGGACGGTTTCAAACGATGATTTTCTCCAATTGAATTATTGAGGTGGTAATCTGATGGTTTACTGGTGCAGATGTTTTTACAGCTGGATGCCCTTCCTAACGCCAACTCCAGAAAGAGGAAAACAGTGGCGAGTTAACACACGCAAGTTACCAATTTTGTATTTAAAACTCTGTGGCAGCTATGCATCAGGGGCATGGATGCTACTGCCCATGAGGTCAAAGATGTTATACGACCCGCATGCCCACTGATCTGACCCGCATACCCACTGATGCATTGAACAAATATTTCATATGGAATGCAAAAAATTCTGTTTTTGGACTAATTTTGGGCTAATTCAAATGCTTGAATAGATAAATTAAATTCAAGCTGTTTCTTTATATATATATATACATATTATTATTGCTCTTCAAAAGTTTTTAATTGTAAAAAACAACACATTACCTTTGTCAATTAAAAGTAATGGCGTTTTTACATTATTTAAAACAGTAAAATTCATTTCTAAAAACCTTTTTTGTTTGCAAGTTTTGTAAACAAACACGTTCACTGTAAAAGTCTGAGAGCTACTAACAGATTACTTATCTTACCTCATTTTCTACAAAAGGTCTGCATACTTAAATTAAGGCCGAATTATGTTGGTGCTGGCTAGATTGTATACGCGAGAGTAGGTGACGGATTTCGGTTACCGATATGTGTCGTAATTTTCTCGATTTCCTGTTTCGTTCTCCCATTTTTAATCGCGGGAAACATGCGATCTTTGGACGCTTAAATTATTTTTTTTGCCGCTGTGAGATCTGATTTTCCATTTTGCTGGAAAATACTTTAGGTTAAGTATATAATATTTAATATGACAAGAAAAAGAATTAAAGAGGATATTGTTAATGAAGAAAGCTTGGTTAAAAAAAAAGTTGCATGTATGGTTTACTTTACTGTTTGATTGATAATGTTAATTTGCTTAAAATTGTCACTTATTAAACTTGAATGCAAACGAAAATGTGGGCTGGTTTCATTTATTTAAAATTTCTACATACTTAATTGTATATTTGTATGGTGGATGTATTTGAATCATATATTATTTGTAATTTATATTTTATTACATTTATATTATATACTGTATATAAAAGTGTATTTGTATTTGTGTTTAAAATTCGGTAATAAAACTAACTATAAACAGAAACTGGTAATTTTTTCAACTAGGAAAGTTATTACTGTAAACTTGTGTGAAACATATATATTTTTGAAAAAAGGAAACATTCGAGAGAAAAAATATTTATTATTACCAGTAAGTTTCTCTTGTGCAATTTTTGTAGATTAGCTACAAAAGATTTTGATACAGTTGATCATCATCATATTACCAAGTAAACTAAAACATGACATTTGTGAGCTAGTCAATTCCGGTTAAAATTATACCTAAACTTAGAAGTTTTATATGTATGTAATCTGTGGCAGGAGTTAAATGCTTTCATTTGGTATTTGTGCTTGATTTTCAGGAAAGGTAAAACCCTTAAGGTTGTAAGCCCTTGGAATTCATGACAGAGAATGACTCCTCTACGTTAACCTTTTCATCAGTGCATGGTAGCGTTAACCTGGATGTTGCATCAGAGTTCGTGTGCCGCATATACGGACAAAGCAAGACTCGAGATGTTAATGAAGGACGGTACAGCAAACTGTTGCAAATGACTGGCAAAGTCAATCAGGTAGTTTAAGGCTCAAGAATCTTTACTATACTGAAATTAAAGTATCTTACAACTGTTATAAACAGTGCCTTTTATTGACTTTTAGGAGAATCCACTAGCAAATGTAAGACGTATTGACTGTGCCACCTTGTTCAGATAGCCTTGAGATGAAGATGGCGATCTTCAGCACAGTATGTCACAATACTGTAGACGCATGCTGTGACAGCATCTCCTGGGGGCTGCTTGTCACCAACCGATTACGGATGCCATGTGAATAATAATCTCCTGAAGCCAACCTGGTTTTGTTTTCAGACAGGTCCGCACATTCCAATAAAAAATAAAGGAATGATGTCGCCACTATTATGAATAAATCTATTCACAATTTTACGCCTCATTTTCCACTAATACACAAATGATTAAAAATCACAATTAAAAATTACAAAAATAAAGAAATAAACAAACACATTTCAAACACGCCCTGATTCAGAAGACATCAAGTCGCTTTACAAAGTAAACAACAAGTCGGTTTATTAAATTCTGGTGTTCTCTCTACGAATACAATTGACAAAATTTTTACATGGACCTTTACAGGGCATTTCAACAGACATAAAATTGGGATATTGCCTAAGAAACCTTCGTGAAACAAATCTAATCGACATCACGCTTTACAACCGTAATATATTTCTCTTTTTTCCATGAATAACATTCATAATGAAAAAAGGATGAAAACTCCTTAGCGCAGACAAGTTTGAAGTTTTGGTTTTGCGACAAGATTTTTACTTAGAATAAATCAAAAGATAAAGAAACTAGATACAAATAAACCAAGTTCTATCCACTGCCAACATTAACAAAAACTTCAGTGGACGCCATCTTTCAGTTAATGTCGTCTTGTTGCACTTCCTCTTCATCTCCACCGGAGAATACTGTGAAAGAATGAAAATTGGTGTAGAGCATTTTCGTTGACAAGGAACTATCTTCCGATTGAGTAGGTTGTTTGCAGTATTCCTCTTCATGTTCTTCGTCATCGCTCTGAATAATTTAGGTATGCATGTTATATTAATGTTTATATTATATAACGTAATATCTATATTTTACTTAATACTATAATCACACTTTCGAACAACCAGTTTATCGTAACAATTCTTAAAAAGAAAGTTCCATTTTGTTTGCTGACCAACATTGTTTCTTGATATTCACTTTTCTAACTGACTTTCTTTCGCAGCCTCTTTCAAACTGCAAGGATAACACAGTAAAGTAATTGGTTAAACCTCACCCCTTCAAACATTTCGCGCGCTTTAGTATAAGTGAACCGTGCACTAGGCGACCGTTCGAGAAAGTACCTGAAGAAAAAATAAAATGTAGAATTTAAATTTAACTCTACCTGGCCCTATCTAGTAAGCCCGCAGTGGTGGATTTTGTTTGATTATACAAAAACCAGTGAGCCAATTCCCATTATTTATGACTTCTCATCGATATTTTTTTTATAATAATTACATATTGGTCGAAAATTATGAAAGTGTAAACAGCAGGAAGACTTGTTTATTCTTACTGTTTATTCTTATTAAATGAAAAATGTGTTTGTTGCATTTGAGATTTATTTGGGACTAGCAGGGCGGCACTACAGGTCTGCCAGCCCGCGTCCGGCCATTACCGTAAATGTCGCGAATAACGACGTGCACCCACGTATTGTAACTGTGCAGACGACAGACGGTCGTCTTTAGTGGGAATACATTTTAGACGTCCCCTTGAAAATTCGAATTCTTTTACCCTCCAGAGACACCCCTATCTGATTCCATCTAAAATCATTGACTTTATTTTAATTATTTTGTAAACAGAATTAGACCGCAACATTCAAATAAAATAAACAATGCAGTACCCTCAAATCATGTACATAAAATTATAGTCCAACAGATACGTTATTAACTTTTATTTCTTGAAAAATGTTTTCATTTCATTCTTTTCCTTTTTTCTGAAACTTAATCTCCCGGATGTTACGGACTTGTTATGGATGGAATAGATTATTTAGAATAGAGTTACAAGATCAATTTTTTTAAGTTGCCTCCTAGAATAAAACCTTAGTACTCGACTATCCATTGCCTACTATATGTACGGCCCTATATGTCGCATAGTCGGCATCAGAAATAAGAGGCCTACGGTTTTCAATTTTCAAAATAGTTGAAGAGAGAGAGGATGTGTGATTAAATTAAAGCGTACATGCAGCGTATCCAGCGTAGTAAATTTGTTTCTGGTTATGTATATTCTTATATTGTGGTTATATCGAAGACATGTCTTGGAAAAAAAATTACAATATTTTCAGACAAAAATGAAAAGTTTTTTATTACTTTGATGATGATTTCATCTGAAACCAAAACGCAGCTGCCAATTGCTATAAATACTGTATGATTGTACTTTTTTTAAATTAAATTTATTGTTTTAGACATTAAAGTAAAGTTGTCGAATTAACCCTAATGTTGGTAACGAGCGTAAACGAAGGTGTCTATCCCCTTTCGTTAGCGCAAGACGTTGGGTGTAACTGTTGAGGCGGGCGCCACTCCTACCACTAACACCCGTACTTTACCGCATCGAATAAAATTGATTGTGTTCGATTTGTCAATCGTAGATAGGCAGCCAACAGAAAACATTGTCATTTGCAAACTTCATTTCAAAGAAACGTTTCTGAACAAAGGCAAAAGAAGTACCTTCGTGGTACTAAATTTCGCGGCTACTTATTTTCGAAGTTTTTGCGGGTTTCCCTCTAAACGGAAAGGAAAGAGGACCTCAAACCTGATAATATCGAGGATGAGAGCTTTGATACAATTAATAACCTTTCACGTGATCGTCGTGAGGAGATTTTTGAAAGTGTATTAGATGATGACAGCTGAGAGGTAGCCACTACTATTTCCGGATACTTTGCTAAAAAGCTCATTAAGAGATCAAAATGTGTTGATTACAAGTCCACACTTACCGCCAGAAATAATGATGTTATAGACGATCAATATTTAACTTTCCAGAGGAGGATTATTTGTACAACCAAAAGTACTTGCAAGCTATTTTGCAATTTTAGACTTTGTTGAAGATGACATCTGTTGGAAAATCCGTTACTAAGTCTGCATTGTATATATTGAAACATTTGCTGCGACTATCACAATGAATGGGGACTTAAGTTTGCCTCCAAAATAGTAATTAACATTTTTTTAACAATAAACAAAAGCAATCGAAAGACATTATTCGCAAAGATGCTGTTTCCTCATTTAAATTAGTAAATAAAATGTTACAGTTGTAGATTTGTCCATTAGATTACGTTTTTGGTCCAAAATTTCTTTTGTTTCTTTGAGAATTGAATTTTGAGACGCCAAGTATATTGTCTCAAAAAATAATTTTACTTTTCTAACCAATGCACATCAGCACATCAGTTTTTAGATGCGTAAGCATTGATAAAGAGAACCTCCCAATCAAAGGACGTCTAAAATGTATGGCCCCTTATATAATAAGGTTATTATTTTACTTTTCAAAAAAAAAAAAAAAAATGGCAGCAGGTACATTGATAAATTTTATATGATTCAAATGCAAATAGGCGAATTATTACCGGTGCCAATTTATATACTTACAGGATAATTACCAAAGGATATATTAGTGTTCAGAATGGTGCGGGCCTAGTAGGCAACCCCACACCTCCCAATTGCAAAAAAGCCCAGTACAAATACAAATTATACGCTTCAATTTACCCGTTTGAGGTTTCGTTTGACTGAGTCGGCGGAGACCAGTTGTTGTAGTTATATGCTGATGGTGCTCGCTATAAAACATGATAGTGCACATGAAAGGCAAAACACATGAGAACAAGCTTCCAAATCAATAAGCAATAAATTCCCGAGTTTTGCAAAATAGGAAAATTGGTTAAATCAAGATGCCAGTTTTTTAGCAGGGGGAATGTAGCAAGACTAACCGACGGACCTGAGAAAACAACTATGCAAAATAGAACTGGCTACAGGTGTATTGCACATATGCTTACTCTTTCCAGCTCTTCACCAAGCCAAATAATAGCCGACTTCCATTTCTCTTTCAAATCTTCTTCTTGCATCAGCAACTGATGGGCCAAGTCACAACTACGAAGAACAAAGCTAGTCCAAAACATGGTTGCGGGAGAAACGAAGAAAACGTGAATGCAATTCAGTAAAATATTACAGCAAAATATTGTATTTTTCAAATTAGTCCTGTTTCTCCGCGCCTAAAATTATGAAATAAAGTGAAGAAAAAAAAATGCAGGTTAGGAGGATTGGTTACTTTTTAATTAGCTGAACAATAGCTTTGATGCATTGATATCCTCTCTTATGACTGTGGGATTTCGAACGTTGTATAATGTCGAACAGGCCTTCTCTATCGTCAGAAACGCCTAAACGAAACCAACCACCATATTTCGAAAAGACGAAGATTTGTGCACTTTGAAGGGGTTGACTCAAAGAGAAAATTCGCTATATGAAGAGCCGTCTAGTTTAAATACCACACCTTTAAAAGCGTACTTCAACCTTTGTTCCTGCCACGAGTCATCCATGGAGAGTAAATGCAGAAGGATGTCTAACAAGGGTCGCAGTTCATAGGTATGCGAGTATGATATCTATAACAAGAGAGAAGGAAAAAAATAAATTCTGCGCGAAGATGAAACTGATTATCCCCAAAAGACGTTTCTTACCTGGAGTAAAACCTCCGATAACGCAATCAATGAAAAGCTGAGACATTCCCAACTTAAGAACTGTGAAAGAAAATAAAGACGAAAATAAAAAGAGATAATCACGTGTAATTGAATCTCATTATTGAAACATAGTGTCTCACCTTGATCAGATGTAGAGTATCTTCTGACGTATTGCTCTCTTCCAGGATCTTCTTCACATAGTTACTGAATAAATGCAAAAAAACAAACATTGTAAGCAAAATAGAATAACCAGCGGTTCGATTCGTTACAAATTAATTCTGTCATGTGGTTTGCAGCTGACCTTGTATATATAAGTCCTTCGACATCGGCTGGGATTTCCATGATAGGGTTGCGTACCATAGAGTCTTGGTAGGGATTCGCCTTACACGGTTCATTCTGTAAAAACGATATACAGCATCACTGAATGCGAGGTAAAAAGAAAAGGGAGATTTATCTAATAGGCTCATCTCACCGGCTAGAATTGAGTTAAGATTTTTGCGCGAGACATCGCGGGAAAGTTGGATATCAGTACAACAAACCTCAATAGCAGAGTTCATATACTTGCTAACATCACAACTTCTGATGAGGATCGACACTAGCGTGTAAAGTTTGACAGCTTCAACGCACTGATATTTGTTATTACGTTCGTCTTCGATAGCCAGTCGAATAAATGTCAGAAGGACTCCAAGGTCGAGAAGTTGTTTACGCTAAGAAGTTCATTAAGATGGGATTGATAATTAACAAAAGCAATCTTCTCGCTCTAATTCTCCGTTGTTGTTTTTTGTAATCTATGATATATCATGCAATTTCTTCTAGCTTCTGGACTGGATTTTGCACAGGACTTACTTGACATGAATATATTTATATTCCTGTGAAATCTTAATGACCTTATTTTTTCCTGTAAAGAACCTGTGATCGTCTTAAAAGTGGAAATCTTCGTTTACTAAATCGCATAGAAGCTAGAAGAAATTGCATGATATTATATGCTATGTTACATGTTATATTTATAAATATAAATAATGCACAAAATTTGGATCCCGCGATGACGTCATAATATCATTGGTATCGTTTTGAAAGTGCACCAAATTTTGAGCAATTTTACAAAAACATCATAACCTAAAAATGAACTTCTTAGGGGGTAATGCTTAATGCATCATCAATAAACAGACCCTTAAATTGATTAAACCAACTTTACAATATTCCTAAATAGTAGAACTTCGTTTAGGAGCATAAAATATTTCAGTTTATATCAAACATTGACCACCAGAAAATCTGAAATGTGCATATTTCCACCTTATTATGGGGTTGTTGTCATCCGATAAATATACTTGCAAGATGATTTTGACAGTAATCACTAATCCAAACATTCGAAAACTTTGTTTTAATCATGGCAGCTGTTATATAGCTGATTAGCCTATAGGCATTTGTTTTTGTTTGTTTGTTTGTTGACTTTTAACGAGGCTTCCAAAACGCTCATTAAGCATTATCATAAAGACCTCGACCCGGAGTTTTTAGTGTATTTAATTGCTCCCATTTGTGCTACGGTTATCTATTGATGAAATACGGCGTTTTTGTTTATAACCGCTCACTAAACAACTTTGTGATAGCATGGTCTCGAACCCAGAACCTTTCGGTTAAGAGTCGAACGCCATTCCCATTGCGCTATCGCCGGATAAACTTTGCCGGTTAGGCAAGGAAATTCAATGGAAAAAGTTAGCGAGCATGGGGAAGATCAATTTCTTGTAATGAAGGAAGATCTACATATTGAAATTACCTTTATGAAAGGTTTAGTTAATTAGATATCTTGATTTAACACGGAAAGTATATTTTAGAAAACGTAACTTATATCGTTGCTATTCCTAATTGAGTTGTTTAACTTTAACAAGATAAAGCATAAAGGTCTCAATACCTTCATATACTTGTAGGTCATTGGTTAGAAGAGAGCGAATGGACATATTTACTTTCTACGCTTTTTACAATCGTTAATGCAAGAAAAGCAAATGCAATTTTTCATGCTTTGTCATTACCTTCACCAGGTAATGGAGAGTGCTTTGTATCTAATGAGGAATAAGATGCAAGCAGTTTAAAGAATAGTCAATAGAATATCTTACAAAATCAGAATAGATTGTTAAATGCGAAAATTCACCAATGTTCAGGTATCGGAATTTGATCTTGAAGCTTGAACTAATAATTCATGAATTTGTTAGGTAAAATAGGTCCGGCATATTCAATGGATATGTTGAAGCTCTACTGTATAACGTCCCTTGAACGTTTGCTCTTAATCACCACAACTATGTTAGATGATTACCGATATATACCAGATGCATGATTAATCTGATGACGAGGAAAGATTTTGACGTGAGATTTGCCGTCCAGAAGCGAAGATTTTCAAAGACCACCTTACACCATAATCAAGAGCAACTAAACAGTAAGATCAAGGGAGTTGGCGGTGCAATCGATTTAACAGAAAATAACACCAGCTTCAGAAAACGAGTTGTTACCGGTCCAGAGATTGTTCACCTGCTTAACGAATTTGGAAATATATAAATCTTACATATTGCTGAAGAAATTAAAAAGCATCACGGCTCCAATGCATCGTCTCAGGTTAAATTTTAACAGGACGTAAATGAACTAGAGAAGGCCTTCGTTGAACTTGGCAATCTATTCATCGATAAAAGCAAAGATTTGATATCTCTAGGTACAAAACGTAACAACAGTTCAAAGAATATCGGGGAAATCGAGTCATCCATCAAATACACCAGTATCCCACAACATTGCAAAATATCACAAATTTCACAAAGCAGAGAGGTTTGAGAAAAACACAAAAGCAGCTGAAGTTGATCAAAAACAACGAAGGCGATTTAAATACCTGCTCATGAAAATCAAGCAACCCATTTATCCATCTAAACTTCTAAACAAGTTCAGGAGAAGCTAGTAATGTCATGCGATGAAAAGGATGTTGTTTCAAATAGAGATATTGATTTGAATTCTTTGTCACACTGCAATTATGAGGAAGCTGATGAAAGAATATTCGTTCACTTGAAACACGCTTCATTCATGTTATCCCGTTTTCAAATCAAGACCGCAGATAGCGATATCTTGAAAATTGTGGATCGGTTTGGAGACGGGAATTTTTTTCATACCTGTACGTAAAGTTACAATGAGTCTTGATCCTGAAAGGTCGCACGTTCTTAACATGTGACAAATGTAAATAAAGCATGAAAAATCCTTTTAAATCGCGACAATCTATCGAGAACATCCTTTCAACAAAACAGATAATAATACGACATATGCTGAGGTCGGTACTTTAATCACCTCAGTGGTGGCAATGTCTACATGCACAGCAAGATTCTCGCGACCCTTATATTACGAAAAACTGGAAGAAACAATGGAACAAAAATGGACTATACCCTACCGGAAATGTCTATTGTATACCGTTGCAAAAAGTGTGCAAGTGTTTAGGGAAGGCTGATTTGGAATACACAGAGATCTGTCGTTGCTCAGACCAATGCACCAAAAATCCAAACTAGGCCACTTATTACACGTATTTGCACGTAAGTGCAAATCTTGAATTTATTGAAAATAATCAAAAGAAAAAACTTCAAGTGTTAATTCAAAACTTGAAAGTGCATAAGGGATGAATGTGAGGAAGGATTTTGGAAAATCTGTAAAAATATATAGAAAATATAGCCCAGAGCTTACTTGAAATGTTCCTAAACAAAGTTTTACTATTTATAGGAATAGCGTAAAGTTGGTTTAATCAATTTAAGGGTCTGTTTATTGATGATTTATTAAGCATTACCCCCTGAAATATTAACTATATCCGATGCCGATATCCTAAGAGACATGTTTCTTCTAAAAGATGCTCAGAATTTGACAATGATTTGATGACATCAAATTTTTGGACACTGTTGGGCCAAATAACGACCATAACAATTTTGGGCACCATTTCTAATTTAAAACTAATCATGCCAAATATGTTTTTTATTCAAAAAGTAAACAATTGTACACTTATCAATACTACTATCGAGTCTACTATATGTGCATGCAGGCCCACCGAGGGGCAAGGGGGGGGGGGCAAAGTACCCGGGGCCCATGCTAAACAGCGGCCCATCAATATTTGATACAATTTTTATTTTGTTTACCAATGGGTTTACATGCTTTAAAATTGAAAAAAAATAATAATGATTTGGTCTAATAAGTTAGTAGGCATAGAGTGCAATGCAAAAAACAGCTTAATTAAACTGTTATCAATGGCAGATGTTTTTGCCTATTGCAATGTAGTAAAAATTAGAGATGATGCCTCTTCTTCTGTCGTACGCGTGCTGTCTCATATCTCCAGCCTGGTCGAGGACAGCCACTCTCTCGTGTCAGCGGACATTCATCAGTGAAGTGGTATACGGTCTGGTCAGCATCGCTAAGACTATGTCATCTGTCTTCCACCTCACAAACCGAGAGGCAAACCGCGAGCTGAGAATCATGGTGCACGGCAGTGTACTGCAGTTCGAAGCAACGCCAACGTACCTTGGAATGAAACTGGACCGTGCGCTGACATTCCAACAACACCTGGAAAAACCTTCAACAAAAACATCGTCGCGAGTCTCCTTGATATGCCGCCTTGCCGGAACAACATGGGGACCTGCAACCAAGAGCTTGCGCATCTCAACCCAAGCTCTTGTCTTCTCAGCAGCTGAGTACTGCACACCAGTCTGGTGCCAGAGCACAGATGAAAAGAAACTGATGGACATGGCCCTTAACAACTCCCTGCGCACGATCACAGTATCTCTGCGCCCCACACCTGTGAACCATCTTCCAGTTCTGACTGGCATCACTATTCCATGAAGCTGCGGTTCTCGCTCTGGCTCGCAAGGCAGAACTATCTTTTGCACGCTACGGTCGCTGAGCCTCCTACACGCACACGGCTATAATCACGGCACGCCTTCGTCGGACATGCGCACAAACTCTTGTGTGACACACCACAAACAGACCTAGACCAGGAACCGTTGGCAGGAGGAATGGCGGGGTGCATCAGAGCAATCACGACTCCACAAGTTCATCGAGACGCCAGACAACATCCACGGCTCCGAGCTTCCCCGCCGCCAGTGGACAACGCTCAACCGCCTGAGATCCGGTGTTGGCCGTTTCGCCGCCTCCATGAAGAAATGGGGACTAAGTGACTCGGCCGAGTGTGAATGCGGTCACCAAGACCAGGGATGATGCTTACTGCACTTAATGACTAAATTGAGTTAAGCAGTCATACAGATAAGTTGCAAAAGTCTCATCAAATTCATATTTGTGCTTCAGTTGTTTTAATTACTATTTCTTACAATGCAATTACTATTACAGTACCTTTTGTGCTTTATCACTTACTAAATCATATTATTTTAAGTTGATTTTTTCTAATTTATGTGTAGTAAGTTTTATTGGTCTAATACCACAGACTAAACAGTCTATAGGTAATACCTATAAGGCCCCGAATAATGACATAGGCCCTTTTCAATAGCCCCCAAAAAAATTGTTTCCGCCTTCGGCGAAAATAACTAGGCAACTATATTTCTGCCCCCCATGCTTGTCTTTCTCTTGGCGGCCCTGTGTGCATGCATATAAAGTCGCAAAAAAGCAACCGGTAAACATTTTTAAGGTAATTTTAATGTGTTTCAGTGACAAGTGGCAGACCTAAGAGTTCTTCCTACCTCGGCCTGACCAATCCCTGCGTACATAGCAAACAACTGGAAATACTGCAGTAAATGTCGAACACTGTTCTCGTGGAAGTCGCGATGTAATACTTCTAGCACAGTACGTAACAAGTAGTCGCTTAATGTCGCTTTGGTGGGGTCTAAACCGCGCGCTAAAAGAAATATTGTTTCTTAGCCTATTACATCACATTACTTATAATAATATCTAAAATTCATTTTTATTAGAATTCCACAAACACACAGACCGCAATAAATACCTTTAAAAAATATATATATAGAACAAAAAGAGAAAATGAGCTCACGACCAACATCGCGATTTGATATGTTGAAACGTTTGTTTTTCGCAATTTGATTCGTTGATTTGTTATTAACATAATTAACGTAATTATTAACATAATTAAAATTAAAATTCTGTGTTCAAAATGACAAAGATGGCTAAGAAAAGTAGCGGCTAATTTTTTTTATGATTACTAATTTAAATATCTATTTATTGTTTAATGAGTGAATTGTGCAATTTAATGAGGAGTTAGCTATTATTTTGACAAAAATTAAGTTTTGAATTTGCTAACTTTTTCTAGCTATTATTAATGAACTTTCTCACACTCTTTGGAGTAAAGATGAAGGTGGGAAAAGAGTATAAAGAATAGTTAGCCACAAATTCCTGTTTTGTTGATAAAACATGTTTGTAAAATGATTGGATATGTATTTTTTTGTTCATGTTTGAATATCAGTGAATGTTTTGTTTTCTTTACAACTTTATTACTAACTGTGACTATTACAAACACAAAAAGTGAACTAACTTGAATATACTCTATTTATGAAGTGATGAGTGCAATTTGCAATGATAAAAAACATATTATACACCACAACGGATAGATACATATAAATACTAACTCATGAAGGCGGGCTGATACAGTTATTCTTTGTCTTAGAAGTAATGAGTACATTACGCACTCGGGTCGTATTACTCGATCTTATAAGCAAGGAATAATTTCATATAAATATGTGGCATTCATTTATCTCGTTACGCTAAATTAGGCCGTGACCTAAACAAGCCGCATGTAATTAAGACGCATTATATTACTAAGCCTACTCTTTCAAAAAACGCATATTGGCTGTTATTACTTTAGCCGCACCCGAAAGGATGAATCGCCTCTTGGAAATTATTATAGAAATGACAATCATCTATAACAATGTCATCAACATTTTGCAAAAAAAGATAGAGACTGAAAGCTTTCTGGAATACAAAGACGATAGCGAAGCAATATAGAAAGCGTTAGGAATCGTGAAAAGAAAAGCAATGATGATAGTGAAGATGATATGTAATATTTGTAATCTTGTTGAACAAATGTTCTACGAGACATGCTTATTTTTCTTTTGTCTCATGTGTTCCCGTAGTTTTTCTGTCAATCATATAATTTCAAAGCAAGACAAAATTAAGACGCATTATTTAAGCCGAGTTTCTTCAAATGCGGCTTATTAAAGTCGCCGTTTAATTTAGCGTAATAAGGTATCTATTGCTTCCTTATTTACAAAGGTTAATCTTAAAAGCTTCATGAAATAAAAGTTCCAGCAAGGAGGGGAAGAAAAAGATTCTTATCCGAAAGATCATTTTTGAAAACATATTTCCCTTCGTATTTTGTGCTTAAATATTTAGAAAATGCCAATAAATTTTTATCACCTTGCCATCGTTCTAACGGTGATGTAAGTAATTCGACACTAATCGGGCCGTCGGCTCGAGTCAGGTGGGCCAATAATACTATAATACGTCCAAAAGCATTACGGATCTAAAAACCAAAAAATGCAATTCAATTACAATAAACCAATCATCCTGTGCTCAAATTAGGCAAAATTTAGGAGTTATACCTCTCCTACTGTGCATTCAATTAAATACTCTACAATGCGATCAGGATGGGCTAGCAACATCTCGATAACAAACCAACGTCTCAATGCTATCCCTTGGCGAACTAATGTTGCTATGGTTTCGTACCAGTCGTTTACTGGCCCTCTAACAACGAATAAAACCAGTTAAACAATTTGCGAAGACCGTTAGTTAATATGCGTGCAATAAGTACTGCACTAACCGTATGCTCTTTTTCGTATGGAAGCCAACCGTGAAGAGAAATTTGCACAAAAGCTTTAAATTGATTAAGTAGAGCTCTTCGCGTGCAGGATCGTTTAACTGGAAAAGTACAACGGATACGTGCATGATACATTCTTGTAAATAGATATGCAATTGCAATATGCGGGAATGTTTACGAAATTACGCCTTGTTCTATCACGATACGCAGAACGTGCTATTATGGATACCATTAGAAACAAGCAAAACAACCAGATGAATACTTTTGACTCAATCAATTATTATCCCCTGAACGAACCCCTTGTAAAAGGTTCAAGCATTACGAAACGCCTTACTTTCATGTTGATCGACGTAGCGTGCGACGGTGGCACAAGACTGGAGAGCATCAGTTTTTTCATGAACTGGAAGTACTCTACAGAGAAGTGCAGTCTGGTGTGTAAAAACTGTATGTTCTCCTTGCGTACGGATCGCTCTATAGACTCGGGCATGTGTAGCTTTCCTGTGCAATTAAGACGTTCTTTGCGGTTCACAACGTCCAAACGCTCGTAGAAGAGTAAGTAAGCATTCCACCACCGTTTCTGACGTCTGCTAGCAACAGAAAAGAGGCATTACTTTCGTTGTATGTTAACAATAATTTGCTTAAATAAAAAACATATGGAGTGAATTCAGTACAATGAAGCGATCTCACCTTTTTAGTAAATGATCGAAAGCCTCCCCGATGTATTCTCCGCCGAAGCACTGGCTCTTCAACTCCTGGTGGTAAACGTGTTAAGAAATTAATCACCGAAGTAAAGTTTGCTTCAACGACAAAAACAACTACAAACAACCTGAACCCTCTTACTTTCACATTACACTACATAACAGCAGGCCCACCGAGATTGGGCAAGGGGGCAAAGTACCCGGGGCCCATGCTAAACAGGGGCCCATAAATATTTGAAAATATTTGAAATTTTGATTTTATTTAGCAATAGGGGGAAAATCATATACCATAATATGCCTCTTTCAATCTCCTCGTCCATTACGTGAAATTACTCCTAACTATCTTCGGTATCAGACTCTATTCAACTTTTGCAACGAAAAACCAACTACTCATTTGTATCATTATTTGTTGAAGAATTTGTCGAGAGAAAGCAACCAATGTTCTTATAAAGAAGTTTAGTATTTTAGTCTCATAACTGTAGAAAATTAGTATGTTTTCTAATTAGGGGGCGGCGTTTATTATAAAAACGGAAGTACGGCGTTTACTAGAGGTAACGAGTTTGAAGAGTAACTGTGTAATGAGTATGCAAATCAACTATGCTTTACAAAACACTTCCAGGCCCAGTGTAACTAACCAGTGGTTGGTTTTCTTAAGGAAACAATATATTTCTTTATCCAAACATTTTAAATTATGAACTGGAACCCATATTATTTCATAATAATGAAGAGTTTGGCATTTTATTTGGTGAATGTCGAAAGACTGAAGCTATCAGAGATACTCCTCATTAACTTTGGATATATATCGAAAAAAATGCAGCAAAACTCGTTCTTCCCTTTGCGGATGTATGGCTGGTATGTCAGAAACTTGTAATCGCATCGCTGCAACACTTTTTCAGGGTTAATCTGCTGTTAGAAATTGCTTAACAAATCTTGCAAACCAATGGCGGACATTTACTTGTTCCCACCCCACGGAAATTTTAAAATTTGAAAAAATACATGGAGCGTCGGGGATCAATTGCGAAATTTTCCATGAAACTGTCATTAACTTGATCTCTCGGAAACTGTTTAAGAACAAGAAGTGATTTATGAAATTTAGCGAACAACATTTATCAACCTTTTAGCTATTATTAGTGAACTATCCCACCAATCTAGTGAGAAATATTTTTAATGAAATTTGATTGATAATAGCAATATTTTATCGTATTATAATTTTAAAGTATTTTTAAGTATTGGTAAAAATATTTGTCTTTGTATGCAGCCTCATTCTTATTTTTTGTTTGCTCTGTCATTTAAGAGACTTTGTAAATTAACAAGCATGTTCTAGATGCTCATCTTAGTCTATGTGGTTGGTGCTCTATAAAGTCTATGAAAGATGATAACTTAATGAGTAACGTCAGTGAAATACCAAAAAAAATTTCAAACTTTTTAGATACTTTAGTTCTTGATTATATTAGTGTCCTTGAACCTAAATTTGAGGTAAACCCTTTGAGGCTAATTCTCCTGGACTATAGAACATTTTCTCGTAGAGGTCATAAAGTAAAGCTAAACGCTAAAAGTTGTATGTTTTAAATAGTGTTTTTGATAAAATAACATCGTCTAAGGGCCCATACCACAGACAGACCGCCCCTCTCCCCCTAAAAATCGTTTGCGCCTTAGATAAAAATAACACTCGCGCTGCGCGCTCGTTCTAGGGCCCAACTACACTTCTGCCCCACATGCATATTATTCTCTTGGCGGCCCTGCATAACAGTGAACAGAGACTAAGAACAGTAATCACCTCATCATCGTCCATGTTCCACTCGCACACGTCACCGTCGTCAAACTTGTACCATTTATTGTTGGACGTCGACGTTCTATATAAAATTGCCGCAATCAGTGCAATGACATCATGACATCAATGACATCATCGAAATTTCAATATCACATGAGAAAAGTTTCAACAGATTTATTTATTTACATCAGAAGAAATGTATAGGGGAATAGCAACACTTAAATACGCACAAAATACGATAAACAGCATTATCTTTCTTCTGAATATTGCGTATTACCTTGGTATGATGTAGGAGTAGTAATGGCCGCCACTAGCCTGTCCACTGTGCACATTGATACCAACAAGCTTGTAGATAGTACTTGCTTCCTCTTCGTCATCTTTGTTAACGTCAGTAAAGTCTTCTTCGATGATCTCGCCCTCAAGCTTTGCCAGTCCCTCCACGGTGAACGGTTCAAGGTCAAACTCTCGAGGAAACTCAAAATAATCATTAAACTTCACAGCGCAATCCCTGGAAGCAGAAAAATATATGTCAATAAAGTCTACCTTTAACATTAGAGAGTAACACTTCAAGAGAATATGTAAAGACTGCACCAACCAACCTTTCCCAATCATAATCGAAACGCTTGAGCTGAATGGCGAGCACCTTAGGACGCTTTTTTATGCACATCCGCTTCACGGTGTCAACCTTTTTGTCGCACCTCTCGCAGTAGTAAGCGTTGGCTCCCTCCAGTAGGTCGCCCTTCACGTACTGTTCGAGGCTGTCGGTGAGATTGTGATGGTTTCGCACATCAACGTTGATGGCAGTGAACGCCGTTTCTCGAGAGTATCTGAGAAGATGCAAAAGTCATTACATCATCATATTTATGATAGCATATTTGTATGGGTTATAATCATCTGATGGTATATTCCGTGGCAGGTATGCATAAAGGGAAGAGATGCTTATATCCATGACATTACATGCATACCTTTATCAGTAAAAATGAAAATGAAGCCTCCCCCCCCAAAAAAAAAATATAACAAAATTTCGATTTTTCTATAGTTTAAAGACGTTTAAAAAACAAATTGCTAAAAACTGTTTTAAATTTTTTGTTAGTTTATTAAAGGTTTTCATGCTTTACTTGTATTAGATTAATTTTTGTCAAATTTAGTTTTCCAGGAAGAAAAAGGGAGTTCTCTTCACCTGTGCGGGCACTGCTTGCAAATCTTCTGATCGGCAAACGAACCGCCGAGTGTGTTGGCACAGACCGGTTTATACCCTTCCACCTTCAATCCCTCATCAATGTTGTCAACCAGCGTATTGAAAAACTCATAAGCGTCATGCTGTTCGCGCAGGTTCACAGGTTCGCCCCACAAACAAAACACTTTCCAGAAACCCTTCGGAATGTAGTACTGCAGTTTGCTTTCGTACAAATGTCCGAATATAGCCTGCACCTGACAAAGTATCTTGCCGTTGTATTGTTGTCGTTCCAGTTGCTTGTTCTTTTCGATCATTTCCTTGTTCTCGATGTTTGATGCTTCCCCGCCTTCCATGGTCATCGGCTGGGAAATTAACCACAGAACAACATAACTGGCATAGGAGTATAGTAACCTACATCTATGATCACTTCATGATTGATACAACTGATTACCCTGAAAAACTACTAGAAAAACTCCTCTTCCATTACCTTTCTGTCGTTATTTTCGTCAAGTTCATCTTCGCTTTTATACCCGACTTCAGCTGTCAGCACTCCGCTACCAACCTCTGGGATCATGTACAACTAAATCGACGAAAAACATGAGATTTTTTGCAAACGAGTACCGCAAATATCAACCTGTTGCAAAACTGAATTCATGTAGCAAGTCGCACCAGCATTTTTCAGCCCAACAAATCCATTGGGCGGGCGCGGTCCAATGGGGGGAATGTACTCCCACTCTGTGAGAACCTCGTTGGGGTCAGAATAGTAGAGCTGAGTGAGATAGTCGGAGAGCAACTGCAAGTTTAGTGTGCAGTGTGATGACAGTGCTATAAGGAGTTCTAGAGCTGGAACGATGGTTTGAGGAGTGTTACAAATCGGTTGAATTTGTTCCATGTAAACTAGAACAAGCAGTAAATTTATTTTATTTATTTATTTCAGAATATTTATACAGGATATAAAAACTTCAGTGCAAAATAAGTAAGCACTGCTATCAACGTTTGCCCTGTTATAAAAATTAAAAAGTAGTTAGAATTAAAATTAGTGAACTATATTAAGTAATAAATCGAACAGAATGTGTAAAATAAACACAGAATATATATATATATAGTACACACACATACTTCCTTTTCTTAAGGCTAGCAAGGACCTAGAAGCAGGAAACAGGAAGAGGTTCAGTAAACTCTAAATAAAAAGAGCAAGTATTAAAAAAGTCAAAACATGTGTATTGATCAAATATCTAAATACAGATCTTTTACACAAAATACATTAGCAGTAAATTAGATCCAACATAAAACGTCCCCCAGTTAAAAGGATATATAGAACCTATGTATTCAAGGAAATTTACAAATAGTACACAGGCAAGAAGATTTTGTTGAAGATTATAGTTGGGTATTTAAGTTGTTCTCAAGCATTGGGATTTGTTAAAATAACAGATGAAAACATACACCTGTCTATGGATATTTATGATGTAATAGCTTTCCCACCTCCATCAGTCTATTGCCACCCTCCTCTGAGCCAACATTATATCTCTTTTGTATTGAGTGATAGGTAAGCAACTCCTTAGTTACACCCAGATGCCCCTCCAGCAGAAAGTTATGGACCGGTCTGTTGGTGGATTGGTTTTTAAAGTTTGACTGAAACGAAATGATTTAAATTGAACGACAAGCACAGTGACGAAAAGTAAAGAATTTTATTCTTTCAAATAATTTTATTATTCAGATTATCAAGGGAACAATAACCTTAAAATGTTTCAACATATTACATCATAGACTTGAAATTGATACATGCAAGACGTTGTTTTTTGAGTGGATATTCTGTGGTTTAATTTTATAGTATAAAAGTGGAAATTTGTTTTATTTCCTTTTAATTGTCAGTGGTTACTTTTGGGATATTGTTTGGTGTTTGCTGGATGTTTTTTTTGACTTTGATTGGCAGATTTTGGTGAATTTGTAAGGAAAGAAACATTTTTTTTCACTGATTGAATTTTAAAATCTCCTAACTCACTTTTTCAACATTAACTCCCTCTCATTTAAAAGTAATTACATATTACCAACTCATTAAAATCACTTGAAGTTCTTTGTTGCAGTGCTCATATATCCTCATATATTTGTTTCCTTTGTGTGGATTTCAACGCCTGACTGCTTGCCACCGGGCGGAGTATCTCCACACAAGGAAACATATTATCATAACTTTCATATCTATCCATTCTACTACGTTACGTTATTATATTTTATTATTATTATTTCTGCTCTCCATAAAATTATGTAACTCCGCAAAGCTGGTTTGTAGCAGATTTTTATCTTAAAACATTAATCATTAACATTACCTTTATCATTATCACCATTACCCACATATTTACTCCTTCTTGTTTTGGCATCAATGACCAGGATGAACGACATTAAGGACCAACTCGTTAACTTTGAAAAACACCTTCTTGTTATGTCAAAAAAGGTCGACAATATCGAGAATTTCATGACAAGCAAAGTAAACGAGATTAGTGAAAGCGTATTACAAATAAAAAATGTCGTAATAAAAAATTTTGTCAAAGAAAACCGTCGATTAAGAGCAAAGGTTGGTGCTTTGGAAGAAAGCCAGGTTTGTTTGGAGAAGGACATTCATAATCTGGAAAATTACAACCGGAGAAATAATGTTGTGGTTGACGGAATTCCGAACTCCGTGGAAGATCAACATCTCGAGGGAGCCATTATTGAAATTTTTGACGCGATGGACATATCGATTGATGGCTGCGATATAGAGGCGTGTCATCGCATTAGAAGATCATCACCAAAGAAAACGATCGTGAGATTTGTCAACAGGAAGGCCTGTGTGCAAGCCTTTCAGAACAGGAAAAAACTAGAAGACTTCAAATCGCGTAGTCTAGGCCGCAAAGTGACAAAGATTTTTTATAAGAGAAAATTTGTGTTTTTACAAATGATTTTATTCTTCCTATTTTTTCAAAGATAAATTCTGAAAACAAAAGTATTTTTTTACTTGGAGATTTCAATATAGATTTAATTAAAGTTAATTCTGATAATGAAACTTCTGATTTTTTCAACTTTATAACTTCTAATAACTTTCTTCCGCATATTACCTTACCAATAAGAATTACTGAGAAATCTAAAACAATTATTGATAACATATATTCTAACTGTTGTGATAAAAAATATGTTGTCTGGTAACTTAACATCAACAATTTCTGATCACTTACCTCAGTTTTTCATTCAACCTAACTTTTATGCAACATTTGTTCCTCGTAAACACAATATCTTTCGTAGAAATACCACATATTTTGATAAAAAAAGGTTTTCTTTCTGAATTTAATAACGTAATTTGGGATGAAATTCTTGAATTTGATAAACTTAACACTGACAACAGTTTTAATTTATTTTTTGAGGTTTTTAACGGATTATTAAACAAGTATATGCCACTCAAAAAGGTCAGTATTAAAAACTTCAAGCTCTCTCTCAAACCGTGGATAACAAAAGGTATTTTGACATCAATAAAAATAAGGAATAAAAATCCTGTGAAAATTGCTAACAAATTTAACTCATATTTTACGACAGTCGCACATAACATCCAATCTAAAATTCATTCATCTCATACAAATTTTAAAAAATACCTAAATAATCCGAACCTCAACAGTATTTTTATATCTCCAACTGATGAAATAGAGATTTCCTCATTAACACATAATCTAAGTAATAGAAAAGCTACTGGACCAAATAGTATACCTATTGTGATCCTAAAAGAATTAGGTAATTCAATTTCTGTCGTTCTTTCAAAGTTATTTAACCTATCTTTTATGACTGGTGTTTTTCCAAACATTCTTAAAACATCTTCAGTTTTGCCGCTTTTCAAAAAAGGTTCTAAATTAGAATGTTCAAATTATAGACCAATATCTTTGCTTTCAAACATCAGTAAACTCTTGGAAAGACTTATGTATTCTCGAATTTACAATTTCCTACATAAATTTAATTGCCTAAACAAATTACAATTTGGGTTTCGATCGAAGTATTCAACAGCTCATGCCTTATTAAGTATAACAGAGAGAGTGAGAGAAGCTATTGACTCTGATCTTTTTGCATGTGGTATTTTTGTTGATCTGAAGAAGGCATTTGATACAGTCCATCACAAAATTCTTCTCGAAAAACTTGATCACATGGGTGCAAGAGGCATTGTTAATGAATGATTTGCTTCGTATTTGCAAGATCGGCAACAATATGTAACGATTAACGGGTTTTCATCATCGTTTAAGTCAATCAGATGCGGCGTTCCTCAAGGTTCTGTGTTGGGCCCTTTGTTATTTTTAGTTTATATTAATGATTTTCATAATTGTATAAAGTTTTCAACAGTGCATCATTTTGCAATGACACTAATTTGTTATACATCAACAAGTCAATAAAAACCTTATGTAAAAAAGTAAATTATGATTTACAAAGAGTTAATGATTGGCTTAATGCAAATCTTATCGCTTTAAATGCTAATAAAACCGAATTTATCATTTTTAAGAAGCATCATAAAAAAAATGATTCTGAAATTAAAATCATGTTAAATGGATCACGTTTAAAACAATCAACTTGCATTAATTATCTGGGAGTCTTAATTGATGAAAACTTAACTTGGAAACCCCACTTAAGCAAACTTTGTAAAAAATTGAGCCAATCAAATAGCATGCTTTCAAAAATTAGCTACCACGTTAATACAAAAATTTTGAAGAGTTTGTATTTTTCAATTTTCTCGTCACATTTAACTTATTGTTGTCAAATTTGGGGACAAAAAAGAAGCATAAATCTAAATAAATTATGTTCTATTCAACGATCAGCACTAAGAATTATAAATTTTCAACCTTTTAGATCAAATGCAACTGCTGCATTTAATAAATTTAATATCTTTCCATTCTCGTCTACTATTAAACTCCTCAACATTATGTTTGTTTTTGATTCTTTAAACCAAAATATCCCCCCTTCGATTGGCAATTTCTTCACTAAACTTTGTCATTTTCATCTTTATCCATCTCGCAATGCCTTTGCTAATGAACTTAAAATTTGTTCATATAATACAATTTTTTATGGAAAATACTCAATTAAACACCAAAGCATCATTGAATGGAACAAATCAATTAGAGACATTAAAAATATTTTTGATGTAAAATATAAAAACATGCATTGGTTAAATTCTATTTTTGATTTAAACAGTAAACAATTTTCTAATTTAGTCAAACTTAGCATCAGGGGTAAACCTTATTTAGCTTAGTGTTATTAAACAAATATATGTTTTGCTTGGTGGTTTGTATTTTATGTTGTGTGTATCTTTGCCAATTATATAATATATATTTTTTCTAGATATTTTTTTATTACGCATATTTCTACTGTGGTGTCACTACATTGTTCAGCTTTATGCTATTGAGTGACACCAACCATATATATTTGTATTTTGTTATTCTATGAATTTTTGTATTTTTATTATATGGTGAATAAACAACAATTTGAATTTGAATTTGAATCAGTCTCTACATATAAAGGGAAGATGAGTTTGGGCAAAAAATGGCATACTTGAGAGCAGCAGGTTTTAATAGGTTTTATTCTGGCTCTAAACGATTAAAATATTTTTCTATTATAATTAAAGAAAGAAAGTTGTTTTGTTTCATGAAAATCGCTTTGTAATCATTTTGTCGACAATTCTTTGTAACAGTACAAGTTTTACACAATTTTTTGTTCAATTTCATATATATATGAACTTATCTTAATCAAAAAATGAATAGTTCACAATTATTAGTGGTGAAATAATGATACCTGCACTGTCTCCAGCCATTGTATTTCCTGCTCCAGGATCTTTGTGGCATTCAATAGGTGCAGGTCTGCAGCATGTCCATAGTTCAGTAAACTTTTTTGGGAAAATACATGGAATATGACACTTGATACACATTTACATCATAAAAATGAGGCTATAATGTTTTATATAAGGAGTGACTAGACTTATATAGAAAGCAGACAACAGATTATTTGAAGATCAGCAATACTTACCGACATAACAAGCTGAAATATTCTTGAGATTGGTCAGGATTTTCAATGACTCTTGTCTAAAAAGTTTGCATGAATGAATATTTAACTGCTATAAACAATTGCGAAGTTTGTCATGTTTATATTTATGAATTTTACATATTCTATTGCGCATAGAAAACATTTCCCTTATAAGAAATTGTTGTTGGTCTCACTTCATTTCATTTTCATTTTCAAAAATCTGATACTCCTCCAGTCATGAATGGCACATTGTACAACACATATTTTGTTTTCACAACTATTATTACGGAACATGATGTAAACACTGCAATGATGTTGGTCACAAACGTTTACCAAAACAACTCTTACATCGCGCACAGTAAAGAGGAGCTGAATGAAAAACTTGAGTGGTACTTCACTGTTGGAACACTTTGTTGCGATGAGAAAACATTGTTCAGCTGCTGTAAGGCGGATGCACCTTAATAACAAAAAGAATGAAAAATTACAATGATAAACATCTTCAAAAAGCAAATTGATTGAAGTAATTGAAAAGTGTATGTGTGTGTTGCAGGTAGATCACAAACACCTGATTTGAAATTGATGTTCAAATAGCGATTTATAAAGAGGAAAATAAGTAAAGACAAATTAAAAAGCATAAACTGGAGATAACCGTTAAAAAAAATTTTTAGATTGATGTCACGTTAATTTTTGTTCAGAAGAGAAAAAGGAACAAAATTTACCTGTTTTTACACAGCAGTAATACATCGAAAATAAAGAGATGCCAGACAGTGTCACGTATTAACCTTTCCAACACAAGTGGACACAAAGCTAGGGCAATTGACAACACTTCAAATGCTTCTCTGGGAAGAAATGTGTCATCTGCTTCGAGTATACAAGCTTGTATTTCCTGAAACCAATTTCTTGGACATCAAAACAACATACTTTAGATTGAAAATTAGCTTTTCAAACAATTCAAGAAGATGAACTGATAGAACTACTGCAGTCTGTTCATTTAAAGGTGCGCCTTCTCAATGGCGCACGCGCCTTGAAAACTTTAGGTAAATAGCGTGCCTCGAAGAGATAAAAACTTAATAGAGATTTGAAAGTGATTTCTTTTGTACTCAAGAATACGTTTCATTACAAATAAAAGTAAAATAAAACTAAAACAAAAGCTTCTGTCTGCATTGTACAGACATAACCTTTCAAACAACTTCTTGAGGATGTTTCACAACCTCACTGTAAATACGATTTTTGTGAAACATGCAGAGCTAGATTTTTTGTGAATACTGTCCACGAGTTTCTATGAAAACTCAACATGATTTTTTCTCAACACAAAAATTAAACGTACTGCATTTTTTCAACGATTGTTAAAATGCACGCATCCTGTTCTATTTCTTCTTCCTATTACGTTTTCCTTCTCATAAATGCTTTCTGGAAAGTGGCTTCTATATATCTTTCCATTGAATCGCAAAAAAGGCAAGTTAATTTCTTAAGAATACTTTACTATCGGACTATCGCTATAATACTTATCTCTCTTTTCTTCAGCTTGTTTCATCTTATTTGCTGTAGTTACCATTAAATTGTTTAAAAGTCTGACCTCAGTTAATTTTTTTATGAAAGTTTGTTTTTCTATGAAAACGAAAATAAAAACAACCACACTTTCACTTTCCACACGTGAGTGGCATCGAAAGATGCTTTATTGATTCCAATTTGTTCCAAAATATTGTGAACTAAACTTCTGAAAACGCATTCTAAATTAGAAGTATTGCTTTATGTTGTCAATAAGTCTCATGACACAAAGTTACAGATTTCGTAAAGAATTGTTTCGAATCATTTGCTTTGAGACAGCAGTACGAAGCGCCTATGGTATGCGTCACACCCTTTTTATTTGAATTCAATAGAATTTATTTTTTTGAAATTTGAAGTTTCGTTGCACTCCCTCTCACACAACATTATCAAATAAAACATAATTAGGTTCCTTGCAGGTTGTTCTAACTCTACGACAGAGTCTGAAACTCTAGAAGCTCAAATAATGTGCGCAGCGTGCCTCATTGACATATGATACAAGTGATATTCCAGATCTTTCGTGGTGCGATTCATGCACCTTCTATCCTTTACATTCTTAGTGCACCTGGTAAAACTCTAATTGAATAGACTGCTACTGTCAATTCACATTTCGTTATGTTTACCATTTTTTCCTGAGCCGTCCGCATAGAGCTTAATTCTTATTGGACGGTCCAGGAATCTTAGTTTTACATGCCACACAGGATGTTGACAGATTATACTGGCAGAAGGTTCCTTCTTAGGTTGAATCTCGGCCTATACTACTCTCAGATTTAACTACCAAGGATGTCAACAACTTACATTTTCATAGCATTGATGAATTTCTTCAAAATCCGAGGTAATTAAAGAGATGTATCCAATGGACGAGGCCCAACATATCCATTGTATGAACTTTACAACAGTGACATCGGGCATATGGTTTATAGCTCGGCTGCGCAGTGATGGGCCAAGCTTAATGGCAATGCTTCTCAAAACATACTCATAGTAAGTGTTTGGTATGTGCTGTATGGCTTGTTGCAACGCCACTGCGTAACTGTGTTGAGAGCTGGAGATCGAGATTTCTTTAGCCGAGTCATTCTGCAACGCTTCCGCAACAACCGTGATATGGGCGTAAGCGATGGTAGTGAAAAGGAATTTTGCAATCTTAAGCAACACAGTATATGTCTTTCTAAAAGAGAACATAGAGCAAATGAAAACAGAATGTTAATAATTCAATATTGAATAATGAAACAAAATGTTATGTAATTTAATTATGTGTAATTCATTGTAACGTTCAAGCTTTGAATTTGAAAAGATTTAGAATTTTGTTTGTGAAGGTTTGTGAATTGACACATAATGAGAGGCAAGAAAAATCACAGGAACCTTTTCACTAATGCATCAGCATCATTCAAAAACTGTGAAGGTGTAAGCATTTTAAGGATGCACTCCACTCCATCTGCAACAATGAAGTGCTGCTGGAAGATGTTTGGGTAAGATTCCAGGGTATCTGTTGATGGGAGCAGCAGAGAGTAGATAACCTAAACATAAATAATAAATGGTGAACGTAATAGTAAATAGGACAATATGGTCCTACTTCCAAATTGTACAAGCATTGCATAGGTGTAGCAAACGAAAAATGTTCATTTAAAGTGGGACAGGTGATTGCCGACCAAGCTTTATTTGCGTGCTGCTGACATATTGTTTTCAGTTTGTTTATTGTATCTAAATCTAAATAAAAACAATTTTACATAGACTTCAAAAGAAGCAAGGAAGAATGAGAATCTGTAAACATAATCTCTACAACAATGGTTTAGAAGTTACGTAAAAAATAAGGACTATTATCAACCATTTACCTGATGAGCATATTTTCAACAAACTAAGAACGGTGTCTCGTAGATCGGCAATTTGAAACTTCATAGCAATATCACCAAGTGTAAACAGAGTTTGCACGAAACCGGAACGTGATAATATCTAAGGAAAGGCTCTTAAAATTAATATAAGCTGTTTACAGACAAATCCAATGTAAAGAATAACCTTTTCAGATATCAGCTCTATATGAAACACATCCAATAGGATCAATGTAAAATCAATTATCAATTTCAGTGCTAACTATAGAAAGCATTGTTACATTACCGAAGATCTAGCAAAAATTATGAAAGAAATTGAAAGGAAAGAAATATTGGTCTGCACCACTTCCATCCGTCTAATCAAATCAATATAATGTAGAAAACAGGATAATGAAAAAGATTAATTGAAAACGTATATATAAAAATCTTTTGTAAAAATCATTTGAAGTTTAATCCATACCACGCCCGGGAGAAGCTGTTCGGAAGACGTGGTGTCAAGTGCATCACCAAATTGTGGTGTGGGTGGTGGAGAAGAGTCTGATGAGGAATCAGGTGAGGAAGGGACACTGACGCTGTCCATGGCAAGTTTTACCGTAAAGATCTAAAGATGGATTGGGGAGTGGACGAACAACAAGTGGACATTTATCACTTACTGTTCGATCTTTAATGGAAAGTTCATCTAAAAGTTTGCGGTCATCTGATGGATTCAAGAGCTCACCATTATTATATATCTCCAGTTTTACAGTATGAACAGTTGTCTTTAACCTAAAGGAAACCACATCAGGACAATCAGACAAATATTTTGAAAAACAAGACCATGTTGTAACACTTGTATTTTAGGGCCAATAGTAGAACAGACTGATGTTATACTTAATATATATTAAACGTCGAATTGATGCTATGGATTCGTTTGTGTGTGTCCAAATCTCTTCTTCGTCCAGCTGTCGTGCCTGGGGGGAGAATCGAATGAACAAACATATCTGCCTGCCTCGAGCTGCCCTTTGAGGATAAAATATCAGAACATTTTTAGATAAAAATTTTTGCTTTAAAAACAAAAAAATATTCTTTACAATTTACATAAACCCTGTGCAAATCGCACTCATCACTTCCTAAATACAAATCTTTTTGAGAAACATGTCATATATATCATATGTGTTTAGCAATTTTCTTTCACCTCTTAAAGCTACTTAAACCTAAAACTTAAACCTACTTCAATAAGAAAATAACATAGGAAAGAAAAAGTTGGCAATTTAAAAACTATATGAAAAAACATTGGACAGACGTTTTGTTTTTGTTTCATTTTTTGGAAAATTCTCCTTTAATCGGAATGGTAAGTGTATATAGTGTGTAAAACAGGAAACTCTGTATTATTGTACAGATTTATTGGAAGAACTGAAAATATTGACTAAAATAAGATATTATGAATCACAAACAGCACATTGACATTGCTGACATTGTTTAGCAAAGTTATGTGAAAAAAAATTGTTAAAAAGAGCATTTATTTTAAAGCTGCATTAGCACGACATTAAATCTTGGAGTGTGTACAATTCTTTGTTGGCGATTGATAGTTTAGACTTAGTTTTAAACGGCTGACTGCTATTTACCTGAGTCAAACTGTTGTCGACTAGTCAAGCATAAGTCCCAGAATTTAGTTGGGATTAATAACCTTGTGAAAAGTCCAGTATTATACATCAAAGCACTAAAGAAGTAACAACTCACTATGCGTTAGGAATGTCATTATAATTTATTTATACATATAATTATTATTTTTGGGTTTCTGTTGAAAAAGATTTTCTCCGATCATAAGTAGGGCAATTTTTTAAAATTCACTGTCCTGAGTATGAAATTAAACTGCTTTGTCCTAAGTATGATGTTAAACTGCTTAGGCTTGATGTGAGTCTTTAGCTTTGGCTAATAACCTGTCTAGGAGAAGGGAACTCTGAGATAAAACCTCTACTTTTAAGTAGGAAAGGGTAGGGAGAGCTCTTTTAGCCTTGGTTGGTAATCTCCCTAGTGATGGTGTCACGATAAAAACAGCTAGTTTCCTGATCTACAAATCAGGTTGAATGTTAGGAAGGGCATCCAGTTCATAAAAACCTCGCTCCAACACACATGATTGTACAACAAAATTTTAAACACAACTGCGTAAACGGGACCCAAACTTCATGTAAAGGTGTCGCGCATGGTAGTGATGGTGTAAGGTGTAAGCATCACTCGACCGTCAACAAGTTATTGCAACAAAATCGTTGTAGTGTAGATGAGAAAGTCAATTTTCAAGGTGGGACGCTTAATGTAGGTAGTCTTCATAAAAGGTCAGGAGAAGTGGTTGAAACAATTAGTAGAAGGCATATTGATTTATGTTGCATACAGGAAGTTAGATGGAAAGGAGCATCTACAAGGATGATTACAGGCAAAGAGAGTTCATACAAGTTTTTTTGGGTGGGAAATAAGGAAGGGACAGGAGGATTAGGGATATTCCTAGCTGAAAAGTGGATTGATAAAGTGATAGTTATAGATAGGGTTAATGACAGGATAATTATTATTAAGTTAATAGTGGGTAAGAATGTAGTTTCAGTAGTTTCTGTTTATGCACCCCAGTGTGGTTTGGATGATAGTCTTAAAGATGCTTTTTATGATGGTCTTTTAGCGGTGGTATCAAAGTTAGAAGAAAAGGAGATAGTGTTAGTAGCTGGTGACTTTAATGGACATGTTGGAAGTACACCTAGAGGGTACGAAGGTATACATGGAGGTTATGGGTATGGAACTAGAAACACTGAAGGTGAAAGAATTTTAGAGTTTAGTGAAGCTATGGATATGTTGGTAGGTAATACTGTGTTTAAGAAAAGGAATAGCAGACTAGTGACCTTTCAATCAGGCAATTCAAGTACCCAGATTGATTATATCCTTATCAGGAAGTCAGATCGGAATCTACTTATGAATGTAAAGGTTATTGCAGGAGAGGAATGTGTTAGTCAGCATAGGTTGGTTGTATGTGACTTGAGCATTAACTGAGAGGAAAAGGACTTTTGTTCCTAGAAGAAAAATTTGGAAATTAAAAGACTCTGCAGTAAGGGATAGTTTTTGTACCAGTTTTAAACAAAACTTGGAGAGAGTAGAAATAAAGACTGATGTTGAAGGTATATGGTCTAAGTTGAAAGGCAGCCTCTTAGGTGCCTCTAATAGTGTATGTGGATGGACTAAGGGCCCTATCAGGAGACAGGAGACTTGGTGGTGGAATGTTGTTGATTTTGTTTCTTGTGTATTCAAATGATCTTCCGACTGTAGTTTCCTCAATTGCAGCTATGTTTGCAGACGATACCAAAGTATACCAACTCATGAAAAATATAGTCTCACATTACCAACTTCAGAAAGATATTGACGATCTAGTGACTTGGAGTCAAAAATGGAACATGTTGTTCAACTCAGACAAGTGTTTTGTTCTTCATCTGGGACATAACAATAGTTCATATAATTACTACATGTATGATGACCTTCAACAAAAGCGAGTTTACTTAAAGGAAACAATATGCGAACGAGGTGTACATGTGGATAAAGATTTAAAATTTTCACATCATATTAAAACAAAAGTCAATAAAGCCAATCAACTGCTGGGCATGATAAGACGCTCGTATACCTTCCTCGATACTTAGTCATTTAAGAAACTGTTTATATCACTTGTTCGTCCTCACCTTGAGTACTGTGGTGTGATATGCAACCCAAGACTAGCTAAAGATAAAAGAAAATGGTTGAAAATGTACTACGTAGAGCCTCGAAAATGATCCCTGGTATTAACCAATTATCGTACAACGAACGTCTAGCCCGTTTAAACATACCGAGTGTGCTATACCGTTTTCTGAGGGGTGACCTCATTGCAGTTTATAAATGGCTTCACTCGTACTACAAGTGCAAAGCAATATTTTCAGTCAATAATAGATCATTCACCCACGGGCACCAGTACAAACTCGCAACACCAGTACAAGTTCGCAAGACTAGAAATTCGCAAGCACTTTTTTACAAATAGAGTTGTAAATAAATGGAACAGTCTTCCAAACGAAATTGTATGTGCAACAAGTCTGAATCAATTTAAAAATAAGCTTGATGACTTTCTAAAAAACGAAATTTATTTATATATATAGATATTGTAAACCTAAATCTTGTTCTCCACTTGCCGAATCTGTTCGCGAACAATCAGGACCCAATGCGATTAACTACATATTATATCATTCTATCATTCTGTTTACGAATCTATTCAAATGGGATAGACTCGGCTAGTGGAGAATTTATAATCTATAAATAATATTTCCATTGCTTGTTACAAACGATAACATATATACGAACTAAGCTCAAGTGATTTCATTATCAACATTGTACAATCGATAATAGTTACCAACTCAACAATTCTGTTTGTATTGCAGCTAATGTGCACATTTCTTATTTCTTATAACCTTTTTAACCGTTTTTGATTTTTGATAATATAGTTTATACCTTTAGGTTGACAGGCAAATATATGCCTACTACGATATTTATGATTGTAAACCTTACACATATAATAATAATAATAATAAGGCTATTAAGGAGAAAAGAAAGTTATGGAAAGAACGGAAGGCAAGTGGGAATAAAAAGCCAAATTTAGAAGCAAAGCGTACAGCAAAGTTAGAAGTTTATACAGCAAAGAAAAGGGCAAAGGAAGAAAGATTTCCCAATTTGCTAGGTAGAGAGGATCAGAAAAACAAAGTTTTTAAAATTGCAAAGCAGATGAGTAAGACAAATCAGGATATCATTGGAGAAAAGTGTGTGAGAAATGACATCGGAGATTTAGCTTTTGATGATAGTGCTAAAAAATTGGCCTGGGAAAGTTATTATAGTAAATTACTAAATGAGGAGTTTGAATGGGACCGCAGTCTTTTGTCACGAGTTAGTCCAATTGAGGGTCCTGCTGTCAGAATAGAAAAGGATTGGGTTAAATCGATTCTTAGTAAGATGAAAGATGGTAAAGCTGCTGGTCCATCAGGTATTGTGTCTGAAATGCTGAAGGCATCTGGTGAGGATGGTATTGACATCATCACTGAGCTTGTAAATGCTATCGTCAGTCAAGGTGTAGTCCCTGCAGACTGGGAAATTAGCTCTATAGTAAACTGCTATGAAGGTAAAGGTGGTGCCCTGGAGAGAAGTAATTATAGAGGGCTGAAAATATTAGACCAAGTTATGAAAGTATTAGAAAGGATATTGACAAGATTTATTAGAGATAGGGTGAATATTGATGATATGCAGTTTGGATTTATGCCTGAACGGGGAACTATTGATGCAATTTTTATAGTCAGGCAGTTGCAGGAGAAATATCTGCAAAAGAATAAGAGGTTATATTTTGCATTTGTTGATTTAGAGAAAGCTTTTGGAGTCGGTAGTAGGTTAAGAGTCGATGAATGGATAGTGTCAGTTGTTATGTCTATGTATGAAAATGCCAGAAGTCATGTCAGAGTGAATGGATCATATAGCAAGGAATTTGGAGTTAAGGTTGGTGTTCATCAGGGATCTGTTCTTAGTCCGTTACTCTTTATCATGGTTTTGGAGGCTTTATCTCAGGAGTTTAGAGTAGGGTGTCCATGGGAATTATTGTATGCCGATGATCTTGTGCTTATTTCAGATAGTCTAGAAGAGTTAACTGCAAAATTTGCTACTTGGTAGAAAGAGATAGAGTCAAGAGGGCTTAGAGTTAACATGGGTAAGACAAAAGTTATGGTCAGCGGAGTTGACATTTCAGCACCTATTGCTTCAGGTAGATGGCCATGCTCTGTATGTAGTAAGGGTGTTGGAAATAACTCAATATATTGCAAATATTGTGATCATTGGGTTCATAAGAAATGTAGCGGTATAAAGGGTCGACTTACCTCAGTGGTGGACTATGTGTGTAGGGTGTGTACTGGTGATATTACCTTAGCAACTGGACAGCCAGTAGAATCTGTGCCAATAGGTGATGACTTTTTAGAGACAAAGGATGGCTTTTGTTATTTGGGCGACATGATGAGTACAGGAGGTGGCGCAGAACAAAGTTGTACAACTCAAATTAGATCTGGGTGGAAAAGGTTTAGAGAACTTTTACCTCTCCTAACTTCTAGTGTGATATCTCTTCGCACAAAAGGAAGGGTGTATGATGCTTGTGTAAGGAGTATTTTTCTATATAGTGGGGGGGGGGGGGGGGGGGGCATGGGGAGTTAGAACTGTTAAACTAAACAGACTAGAGCGTAATGACATGAGAATGATTAGATGGATGTCAAATGTGACATTGAAGGATAGGAAGCCTTCAAATGAGTTAAGAGAACGCTGTGGACTAGAAAGTGTTAGAAAATCTTTGCAAAGGCGTCGGCTTAGATGGTTTGGTCATGTTGAGAGAATGAATGATAATAACTGGGTTAAGAAGTGTAGAGATTTAGTTGTAGATGGTAAGTGTGGCAGAGGCAGGCCACGGACAACATAGAGCCAGGTTGTGAAGAAAGATCTCATTGAGAAACGTATTCAGACTGGGTTGGCGCAGGATAGAGTAGGATGGAGGCGTGCCATCAGTAAACCCGTCTAACCCGTGCCAGCATGGAAAATAGCCGTTAAATGTATAGAGAGAGAGAGAGAAGGAGAGGGAGAGAAAATTTAAATAATAGAATCATAGAAAAAAGGATAACTAATTAGTCAACAATCCTGTTAATCAGATCTTTTTGTCCCAAATACACAAAAAAATAGACGTAGTACCTATCATGGGGAGGTATTGCTCTTTCGTGAATGTAATTGCTGTCCACTTCAGCTACGTATTCTTTGAGCGTACGCAAACACACAGTCACCTTACGTGCTTCTTCTATCAATAATTTCTTTCCTTCAACATCAGTGGTCGGTAGAGAAGAAAGTAGAATGTCTTTGGATGGACGAAGCCGATCACTACAGTCCTTTATAAACATGGTGTGGATTTCATTCTGTAAGAAAAACAACAAATTCTTTCTATTTAAATCAATTTCATATTTGTATATGTGTCCCTTTGTCTGGGTGACCATGGTGGTGCCACATCTTCATGTGACGTATCAAGGGCAAGAGACGCATGGCAGAGCCCATCCCTCTACAAGCCTACTTCATCTAAGGGATACAAGTGTACCCATTCATCTACCAAATTTCCCTGCCGAGACTTTGGTTAACTTGTGGTAGATTTTTCAAACATTTCCCAATAGTGCCACGCGCTCAGGAAAGTATCGTTTTCAACAATCAATGTTTTCAGAATATATTATCATATAACATATATCATAATAGAAACATTTATTTAAGTGGAAGAAAAGAAAGAATTGTTCCGTAAAAACCTGCTTATGGCGCAAGTTTGCACCTAAGTTGGTGTAGATGTCTTTTAAAATTTTGATTGCCCGTGTGGAGATTTCCGTTGAACTTTGGACGATGACCTATGAGATATAACAACAAAACATTTATCAAAGACACTTGTATTGAGCAACAAAGTCTTTGAACATTCCTTGAATCTTTGAAGGTAAAAAGTAAATAAATGACAATTATTTACATTGCAAACAATTCATTTTTTGTTTTACTATAACCCACCTCCCATAGGTAATCATATCCGATGAGGGACGTGTTCTCCAGTGTAAAAGTTCCGTTTCGTCTCTTCTGAAGTTTACTCTCTTTGGTGTTAACAAACTTGAAAAATCGCTCAAAACACCTAAACAAAACATAATTTAGTGGCTCCATTTTTAACATCATAAAAAACGATAATATCTATATCTATAGTGTCTATATATATTTTGTAACTAGATTGAGAAATGATCTTTCATGTTTATTTTGTAGAGTGCGATGTATATTGAACAGAATTGAAAAGTAGGCTTTTGTAGGCTTTGTCAAACACACTTACTTTAATCCATGTTCGTTCACCATAGCTGGGTTTGTTTGCAAAATGTTGTTCTCAAAAAACTGTTTTGTTATTTCGGGGTCAAGATCAGGGTCATCCCCCATCATCTGTGGAAAATCAAAGGAAAACATGTAAACAAGTGTCATTGCGTGTTGTAACAAAAATGTTAAATTCATCATCATCATCATCATCCAGGTTTAACATTCGTCTTCCTCATGCCTGAGGCTTGGACGTTTTCAAAATATGATACACCCCACAATTGTGTACGTTTAATCATCTGATGGTTTATTGAAGCAGATGTCTTTACAGCTGGAATAAGTTAAGTGTGCGTTTAATAGTACACCTCAAATTATTTTCTTTCCATAAGGCGTTCGACTATTCGCACGCCTCAATTATATCACGGTTGTTTTGTTTAATTTCCAATTTATTTCATACTGTCCACTAAACGTTCCAAATATCTCAAAAACTATCAAATTAAGGTAAATCAAATTTAGAAGTTGTTTTGCGTGCCAGACCGACTCTAATTTTTGCTATTAATATTATTGGCAAAATATTTTCATTGCCGTTGCTTACAGATTAATAAAAATCTCACTAATAAATTTTTAGATGTTAAGAAACCGGTCCAACTATATATAACATACAATGAAAAGAAAAAATGTTGTTTTGCTTCTGAATGTTGCACATGTTTATGGTGAAATTGTGAAATATCCACAAGAAGATATTTGAACGGACATTTGTCTGAAAAATGTGGCTGGCTTCTTTCTTACACTTTGGTTTGTGATTTTTAAAACTTTTTCTTCAATTTCTTACCTTACTAAATATCACGTTTTTCTACATATTTATTGATTACATAAAAAATAAAATTCATATGAAATGTTTACTTTTTTGCCCTGGCAATAATCTGTCTGAGCATCGTGGTAAACTACGTGACAGTTACAACTCATGCATATGTATCATCAACCTCATTTGATACAAAAACGAAACAAATAAGAACCGGGAGTGTTCAGTAAAACTCATTTTTATTGTATGCAAAACAAAACCAACGCAAAAATTGCATTACTCAGAAGTATAAAACTTTCTTAGGAAAACAAGATTAGATGTATTTTGCACAATAATTAAAAACACGGAATATAACTGCTTTTAAGAAAATCGCTATTATTTTTCACAAAAACAATTTTTCTATCCTTCCGAGTGTTGCAAGTGTTGTTGTAGAGAAATATCCACAAGAAGTTATTTGAATGGACAATGTCTGTACAATGCAGAAATGTGGCTTTTTTCTTCAACTAGTTTCTTTGTGGTTTGATATTTTTCTTCCATCGAATGCAGCATAGATCTTTAAGTTGCATGGAACTTTTAAAAAACCTGTAGCATCAAGTGCAAACATGTCTGTCGGTTCTCTTCATCCTTACTATGTTTTACATTACGTAACATTTATAATTATCGCACGCAAGTTCAGGCGAGTGTATATAGCACACCTGAAAAGTCGTTAACTGTGGCTAGGCGAGTGAAGTACCACACGCCTAATTCATTTTTTCTTATGAGAAAGCCTGACAATTGTTCAGAACTATAAATATGCCAGCTAAAAACAAGACATACAGTATTCAGATCTTATAACATTGATCAAAACTATTGTTTAGGGATATTATGATGGATTACGTGTCCAAGAACACTGTATAATCACATAAAGACTTACGAAAGCAAATGTTCATTGGTTTTATCTTCTTTGTTCGATTACTTTTATTATTACTTTCAAATAAATGCTTCTAAATTTTACATGTGAGGTTTAAAATGTATTTTCATTCTTTCTCCTGATTTCTATATTAATCTCTTATATGTTAACAATTAAAACCTTACCGCAGAAAACCACTTGAAGCAAACATCCCGATCGACAGGAAAGACACAGTTCTTTGTCAAACATACCCATACCTAAAAACCAAAATCAACTGCATTTATTATGAATTCTAGGTTATTCATATTCAAAATCATATTAACTAAGGAACAAAATAAAAGAATGCTGCCATCAAATACAAAACGGGGGGGACCAAGTAAATTATAAATGTAATGATGTAATGGTTGGTGCTGTACATTTGTTTTGATGAAGTTGGCTAGAAAAGTGGCAATCAGAAATCTGAAATATGGTTTATTAAAGATTTGAAGGTTTTTATGGTAAGATTTCTTTATGATTTCTACTTATAAGTATCGATTTAATATTAAAAAGTGATTTGTGCAATTTAGTGAATTAGGTAGTTATTTTTGGATAAAAATTAAGTTTTGTATTTTCTGGCTATTATTAGTGAACTTTTAACCACTTAGCTGGTAAAAAATGATTGAAATGAGATGGGGAAACAGTTATTTCTAAGAGTATAAAGAATAGTTAACTACAAATATCTGAATATTTTTTAATGTTTTTTTTCATTTCGCTCCTTTTTATTTATTTGTAAATAAAAAATGTTGAATGAAAAAATGTTATCTTTTTTATGAGAGACCTATTCCTTACCTTTGCACGGTGTTTACTGTCAGACAATTTATTTTCAAGTTTTTAAGGCTTTCTTTGATAATTTCATTAAATCTATTTAATCTGCTTTTTGTTTTAGAATCATGTCATATATGTATTACAATATATATATATATTACAAAACAGTAGATGATGGGAGAATGATACACAGATGACAAATTCAAGTTATTTGGATTCAAGCAAAATCATAGATATAGATATAGATACTATAGATAGTTTTACATTTTGTTTTAGGAGATAAATTGTTTAAATTTTTATCATATCAATCAATCAATCAATTTATTTACCAAAATATCATTTACATCAAAAAACTTAATACGAAACACAACAACAACGAAGACCTTTATTACAAAAGGAAATCTGGTTTGATATTTTGGTGGGAGTCACTCAATAGCCTAAGGCTGAACAAGGTAGTAACCCCATAATAAATAATATTCAAAATATAAGAAGAAAATACTTAATAATGTATATATATAAAATAATATAACTATGAACAGTTAACACACCATTAAAGTTGTCCCTCGTTCGCGAGAGTCACCTTTACTAACCGAAGAAATTGTTTTCTGTTTAAATCAAAAATAGAATGATAATCTTTGTATTTAATTTGAAATGGTTTGATAATGATTCCAATTGATTTGTTCCAATCAGTAATGCACTGGTGTTTTATGGAATATTTGCCATATGATGAAGTTGTAAAATGAGGTAAAAACAGTTTATCATTAGAAGCATTTCGTGTTCCATGATGATGCGAATTAATAGTTTTAGAGAAAAAATGACTAATTGAAGAAGGAACATATTGTTTTAGTGAATCGAAAGTAAATAATAAATTTGAAATTTTGATATGAAGTTGAAAAGGTTGAATATTAAATTTTTTCATAGCATCAGAAGTATCAGAGCGAAAAGGTTGAAAATTTATTATTCTAACCGCAGAGCGTTGAGATGACAATATGTTATTAAATTCAATACTTCCTCTTTGACCCCAAATCAGACAGCAGTAACACAAGTGAGAAGAAAATATTGCAAAATACAAATTTTTTAGAATTGATTCATTAACAAAAAATCTAACTTTAGCAAGCATACTGTTTGCTCTGTTCAATTTTAGACATATTTCATTTATGAAGATATGAATTTTCCATGACAGGTGTTCATCAATTAATACCCCCAAATATTACATATAATGCGATTGATTGACAAAATCTTTTTTGGTCTCCTAAAAATCATAAATTCATTTTTTTCTGTGTTCAAGGCAATAATGTTAGCGTTTAACCAGTCGTTCAATCCTCTCAAATCAAAATTTATTTTTTTACATAAATGTTTAATTGACCTGTTAATGTATAATAAGTTTGCATCATCAGTGAAATGATGCACCGTTGAATACTTAACACAGTTTACTAAGTCGTTGATATATATCAAAAATAAAAGAGGTCCCAACACAGAACCTTGAGGCACACCGCACGTTATATTCATCAGAGACAAATTGAAACCATTAATCGAAACAAACTGTTGACGATCTGATAAATAGGATGCAAACCAATCTTGTACAATGCCTTGTAATCCATAGTGTCGAAGCTTCTGTATTAGAATTCCATGGTAAACGGTATCAAAAGCTTTTTTGAGGTCAATAAAAACACCACATGCAAAAAGATCACTATCAAGAGCTTCTCTGATTTTTTCAGTTATGCTTATTAAAGCATGATTAGTCGAGTGATTAAAACAAAAACCAAATTGTAGTTTGTTTAAACATTTACAACGGTCCAAAAAATTATAGATACGAGAATGCATAAGTTTTTCTAATAACTTGCTTATGTTAGATAGAATAGATATCGGTCTGTAATTTGTACACTCTAGTTTAGAACCTTTTTTAAATAAAGGAAGAACAGATGACATCTTTAAGATATTTGGAGAAACACCTTTAGCAAAAGAGAGATAAAAAAGTTTTAAAAACACAATGGATAATTCTTCGTTTAAGTCTTTTAGGATAAAAACAGGAATGCTATTAGGCCCTGAAGCCTTTCTAAGGCCCTGTTTACAGCCCAAATCCTGTTGAGTTCAACCCTGTCTATGGTCATTTCCTTAAATGCTTTTACAACTCAAGGGCGGGCTGAAATCTCAGCCCTGTCAATTTGATACTCATTTGAGTACAAATCGGCTGTAAAAGCAAATTTTTATTCCAGCCCAGGCTGAGTTGAAATTCATGCAGGTAATACTGATTGTGATTGCATTTGAAATAAAAGAATTATGCAGAGCTACCGTGAAAGCGCATTGCAAATACATTTCGTTTCTTTTGCTGTTCGATAAACGAAAAAACGAAACAAAATAATAAAAGGTAAAATGGTTCAATGAAAATAAAGTGTTATTTAAGACCCTGTGACACTATAAATGTTAGATTAGTGTAATGTTTTTTCTAAAGGTTATGTACCACACAACCCAGTTTGTAATTGAACAATTTGCTTTTAGTAAAAAGTCATCATCAAAGAATTTCCGAGAATACCTTCATGAACTGTCGTGTAGTGAGGAAGAAGATTACCCCACAGAGAACGTACCTGATCCAACATTGAATGAACAAAGTGAAGATGGGGATGCAGAAGTAGTAGTAGTAGAAGAGGAAAAATCTTGAAAAGAGAAAGATGGCAAGCGTTCGGCCAAAGATACTGGTAAGGAAAAAGCGCAGCAAAAAATAAAAAGCAAAAAAGTACACGCTGGACATGGACCCAAGAAATGGCAGATACCCTGATTACTTGCCTTACAAACATAAAATCTCAGTATGAGAAAGGCAAGGACTTCGAAATGGACCTTGTGAAGCTGTATGGTGACACAAGAGATGCTATGGCAGCCCTCTTTAGCAAGGAACATTTTGGTCCTGTACAGCTTGCAGATCATGATGAGAACTTACCTCCTAAAGAACAAAAACGGATTATGGCAGAGCAGCAGAAAAAGATCAAGCAGGGGTATGATCGAATTAAAGAAAAGATAAAGGAAGTTCGACAAGCGTATCGCAATGCTGTTACGACTGAAAGAAGATCTGGGAGCGGAAGGGTTGTCTGTGACAATTGGGATGCACTTAAAACTCTATGGGGTGGATCACCTGTAGCTGCATTCATAAAAAATTCCACCACCTCACTGGAGCAAGAAGAAGACAGAGAGGAAGATAATACGTCTAGCCAAAACAAAGAAACTCCGATCATAAGTGATGAAAAGCAGTCTACGGAAGAACCAGACACTGTTAAAAAATTCGTAGATAACAAAAGAAAGCTTTTAGAAAAAAACCTGTCCGCCCATCAACGGGATCAAATGTATTTGAAAGTTGCACAGGATGAGCTCCAAATAAAGCAAGCTATGGTATCAAACCTGAATGAAGCAACTCGCGAATCAAACCAAGCAATCCTAAAAATGTCAGAGTCAATCGTCTCAGTTGGGAAATCAATTGGTGATGGGCTTGCATTAATTGCACAAGCGTTTGCATATCAAGCACCACCAACACCTGGTCCAACAACACCAGTCACATACCAAGCACCACCAAAACCAGTCACTCCGGTTTCGCAGTACAATTACAATTACACACAATCACCTTACCACCACGACAATAGTAATCCTGTCAATAACAACACCAGCCAACCTTTCTTCGGAAATACATCAACAATAGTTGAAGATGAAGGCAAACAATATCACTGCTTTTAACTCTAGTTTTCAAGATCGTTTATAGGGAAGAAAAAAACCATTATGCTTTCTTTCAAAAAGTTGTATTTTTTAAATTCCTTAACCCACTACAGTATGGCACAGTCTTCTTCCAAGGAAATTAAAAAAAACCTAAACCTTGGGATAAGAAGAGCCACTGTTACATGTGGAGAGTCCCGTAAAAACTCCATTATTATTATTAATTTTTCACCGATAACAACAAGGATTCAATTTCTTTCATGAAAATGGGAAAATCAAATGCATGTTGATGCTTTCGGTTTGGAAACTATGGTATTTTCGGTACTGTATTGCAACTTTGTAAGGCACATAAAAAAGTACATGGGCGCCCTCCTTAAAGGTGCATTGATTGAACAGAACAAAACCTACTGTCTCATGAAAAGATTGTTCTCAGAAATTCAATTGTTATAAATATTCTTTGAAATATCGTGCAACGGCATCCCTGACCTTTGCTCCATCCTTTGTAGCATAAGAATAAAGTTTATCGATCCTCGGGGTGTTGCATCTTTCTTCACGAATTATATCATCGACGCCATCATCAGGTTGTGGATCGATATTTCTTGTTTCGCAAAAATTATGCAACACAAAACAAGCAAATATGATATCTGGAACATTGTCTAGCTTTAAATCTATTGGGCGCAAAAGAATCCTCCACCGTGCTTTAAGTCGACCAAAGGCACATTCTATTTGATTTCGAGCTGAACGAAGCATGGTGTTGAAAATTACATCCTCGTTGTTTGAACACTGTGCATACTCTTTCATCACATGAGGTAGCAGAGGATATGCAGGGTCACCCAAAAGGATTTGTGGTGAAAACTCGTCTCCCGGAATTAGATCTTTGTAAAACAGCTTGAAGTCACCATTTGAATATCGCTTTTGTACTTCACAGTTTGCAAATACACGGGCATCGTGCAAACTGCCAGGCCATTTAATGTCCACATCAATAAATTTTCCTTTATGATCACATATTGCCTGTACGTTTAGAGTATATTTCATCTTGTACGAAAAATAATCGTGTGCGTTTTCAGTTGGTTGGCGTATTGGTATGTGAGTACCGTCAACACAACCAATAACTCTCGGGAAACCAAATCCTTTCAGGAAACCTTCATTGGCTTTTTCAACATCTTCTTTTGTAGAGGGATAGTTAATGAAAAGTTCTCCCAAGTTTTGAGATAGAATACGACAAATTTCTTTAACAGACTTAGACACACTAGCAATTGAACAAGAACAACCAAACGCATTAGCTGTCATGCCAAGGTGACCTTGATCTTTGAGGTAATACAGCGCTATGGCTACCCTTTTCTTCAGGGAAAGAACATCTTGTCGAGCTCTGTTAGATCTCGTTGATGCATAAGGCCTAATCATTTTCACCAAATCTTCAAAATCACTTCTGCCAAGACGAAAATTCTTTTTCCATTTGCTCTCAGGCAATACGCCAATCACCAAATTTTGCCACCATAAATCTGTTCGACCAGGTAAACATTGCATGCATCTTTTCTTTCGCAAGTACCTAGACAGGAGCATGAATAAATATAATCAAAATGAAAACCAAACGGATAACAATAATACGTTACGAAGATGGCTCTAGCCTACTCAGAACTTATAAGGGCATATATACGCAACTTGCTCAACAATTGATTTTAAGCAATGTTGAATGTAACAGGGATGAGAAGTCCAGAACTCCTGGAAGTTACAATAAATATTCGCACCGTTTATTCCTCTGGATTGACATTGGGCTCTCAGGGGTACATTCACGCACATAAGGATTGTTTGGATGAAAAATAAACACTTTACCTGAGTTTCATTCTCCGATATCTTTGCAAAGCAAGGTTTCGTGCTACTAGTGCGTCTCTCCATGAACCTTTGTTTCTCCTATGTTGCTGGATAAGTTGGATGACTAATAAAATATGAGTCTGTAAAAGAAGAATAGCGACAGTTAAGACTGCCACAATAATAGTTAAAAGAAGCATTTTATTATGACTACTAGAGCTTGCCATTATGCATTCGTCTCTTCCACAACTGAAGAAAATACCGAAAATCATAAGCGCGCACATTGAACTTTGTGCTCAAAGTGATGGTAGAATGCATTTGGGCTATAAACAGGGCCTAAAACTTAAGTTTGATATTAATAATGAAATCTCTCCTTTGTTAGTTGGTGACAGGAATACGCTATTAGGATTAGGATTATTTAAATATTTTTCAAAACATGTGTGCAAATGATGAATTTTTGATTGTATGGTTTGGCCTACAGATATGAAGTGTGAATTGAATTGTTCAGTAATCATATTTAAATCTGTAACTAAAACACCATTATTATTGAAGCTCGTGGGAAAAGAATCATTTTTCCATTTTAAATTAATGAGTTCGCGAATACCATTCCAAACTTGATAAAGATTTTTTGAACAATGTGAAAAGTAATTTTTATAGTACGTTTGTTTACTGTCTTTTATCAATTGTTTCAAGAGATTTCTGTATAAATTATAACGATGTTTCAGACTGAATTTTCTAGATTCATTTTTTGCTCTAATGAATTTACAATATAAATTGTTGCGCAGATTGATTGATTTTAAAATACTGTTAAATTTTATTTTTGTTTCAGTTAATCCCATAATATCGAATTGGAAATCAAGTAAGCTAAGTGCAGAATTCATCAAAATGTTTGTTTAGTGAGGATATGTTTAAATGAAATATTGAAAATGAATTACTGCTGCCAAATTTTGAGGTGCAAAAGTAGTGTTGTAATACTTGCAGTTAATAAGATTTGTAAAAGTATTATTTTCCGAGGGATTTTGACCTTCTGTAATGAATTTGTTAAATTTAGAAAACAAGTTGTTTTGTTCATTCGACGGAAGAATCTTGTTAATTATTACATTTGACAAAAATAAAAACCTTAATTCATTGTTAGATATTGTACTGAAAGGAAATATTTCACATGTACACAAAATACAGAAACAATCAGAAGCATCAGATTTCAACAAGCGATAATCAATGTCGTTTAGTTCATTACACTTTTTATGAACCGAAGAGTGACACAAATCACATTGTAAGGCATGATGGTGATTTCTAACTGTTTTGTTACAAACATTGCATAAAAACTTTTCCATTTGTATATTAAAGCAAAATTTTCAACGTAAGAAGAGACAATGCATCGTTAATCCCGTGGTTTAATGGAATGGTTTGAAAATTAAATAATACTATCAACACAAAATGTGTGTGATTTTGAAAGCAAAAACTTAAAACCAGACACAATGACAACTTTTTCATTTCCAAAGGATAATTAGGATGTCTGAAAATTTAAAAGAAAGTTGATTGTAAGCAATTCCCCAAGGGAGAAAGTAATTAAAGAAGGCGTATTTTAAAGTTGTTTTTATAAGAAAAAAAAATCAAAAATCAAATCAGACTTTAAAAATTTACATTAAAATATATACAATTTGTTCATTAAAACTCGCCGAAAACTTTCGTCAAATCACTGATGTGTCCGACCACTGCAACGTTCCCATGCTCCTTGAGTCTGTATTTAACAGAACCGCCAGAACACCAGAAAGAATGAATAGCTTTAGTTTGCCATAAATTCTTACACTTACTGTATAAAAATTTGTAGTGGGGGCAGAAACTTTCATTAATGTAAATAGCACTTTCTTATTGCAAAACTCTTTCAAATTTGTTAATCGTAAGTCGTGAGGCCGAGGTGGGCTTATATAGCTAGTTATTATTAATTAACACTATTTGTTAATTTCACTGAATTCACATTTTTAATTAAATATACAATTTTGCTTCGCATTTTATGATTGCAAAGTGAAGAAATGGAAAACTGTCATATATTGATTAAGTGTAGTGCAATTGAAAATTAAGTAGTAACAAGATACCTGATCTGCTTGAGGCTCACACAACCACATTTTGCCATCGTTTAAAATAAATCTACAATCATTAGAATAAGAATTTACAATAATTTACTAATAATTTTACAGAATTTACAATCAAACAAAGTTGACCACGCAGCTTTCTCACCTAAGGAAATTTAATCTCTCTTGAATCTGTTCAACATGTGTATACCTACCACCAGGTACTAACTCATCAGGGTTAATGTGCGAGTCACCTAAAAAGTATCAAGCAATAAAATTCATTTTGCAAAAGGAAGAGGGGCATTTGCTGCCATTTATTTTCTTTCTTTTTGTTTGAAAGGAGAGATATTGCATGTCACTTCATTTAACGGTGATTCAATTTCAAAGATTGTCACTAGATTTTCTAGATATTTTCAAAGCGTTTAATGTTGGATGGAATTCTTTACTAGCTAGAAAATGCTTCCAAATATTAGGTCCTCGAATTAAAATTGAGAATTTTGATGTTCTAAACGATCCAAGGACTTGATATTGATTTGTTCTGAAATACGTGCTAGATGGATGTGTTACATTTTGGAAACTATTGCCTAATATTGTTGGAATGGTGTTTGATTTTACATGGTACATAAATATTGCAATTCGATACCTGTAATTTGGTAGACAATTAATGTTTTAACTGCTTGAATAGGGGCCTTGATTGACTCATACAATCTTTATGAAAAATTATTCTTGAAGCTTGTTTTTGCTTTAAATAAATAGGTTTTAAATTTGCTTTATGTATGTATGTATGTATTCTTTATTTTACGTTAGTTCCTTTACATAGTTGATTTGAACTAATTTATACCAACAAAACACGTAAAAACTTTATTCCTTCCTAATATTAACAAAAATAAAACAAAACAACAAACAACAAACAAACAACGTAAACATTAAAATCAAAACATGTAACAAATGAAGAACTATCTATGCCGAATTATCTGCATATTTTGCATTTGCAGTATAATTCATGAGCAATGATTGCCCTTTTAAAGCTTCTTTTTGTTGGTTCTTCTTTGATATGTTTTGGGAGATGATTCCAGAGCAAAACATTTCTGTATAACCAGGAGTCTACTCCCACTGAGGAAGGTATTGCTAACATTTGTCCTCCTCTTAGATTTAAATTGCAATTTTTAAATGAGTAGAACTCATTTATGAACTCAGGATTCAAGTTGTATTTAGACTTAAACACCTCCAAAGCTAAACATCGCAGAGTTTTCTTGTGCAACTCGCATTCTCCTATTTTCTCTAGCATATCTTCATAACTCAGTGAGAAATTATTAACCACAGCCCGCAACGCCCTACGATGCAAGGAGTTTATTAACGAATTTCCCTCCTTGTTTGTGAACATCCAGACAATGGGACAGTAATTAAAACAAGATAAAATGAACGAGCTGCATAAAATTTTAGCTTTTGAGATGTTTAAGTACTTCCTAATTCGGAGAAGCCCTTTTGTTTTGGAATTCGCTTTTGCACAAATTTCTTTGATTTGTGGTAAAAAGTTTAGCTTATTATCCAGGATAACACCCAATAACTTGACTTCATCAGAGCCAAAAATGGTATTTCCATCAATATTAAGGCTTAATTCCCTGTTACGGGTACCAAGGAAAATAACCTGAAACTTTGCTGGATTTGCGACCATAAAATTACATTTAAACCAATTTAATGCTTTGGTTAAATCACTGTTAAGGCGTATAAGGGCATTATCGATACTACTATCACAAGCATAAATAGTATTATCATCAGCAAAGTTACAGATTTCACAATCCTGTATCAGCAACAGTAAATCATTAATAAATATATTGAAAAGAATTGGCCCCAATATTGATCCTTGAGGGACACCACATAAAACATTTAACCAACCACTAAAAGACGAACCGATACGGATGCGATGTTTCCTGTTTCTGAGGTAGTTGTATGTGAAACTCAGACTCTTAGCACTAAGACCATAAGCCTCTAGTTTAGCAATTAACAAATCGTGTGGTAGACAATCGAAAGCTTTTGATAAATCCATTAAAACAGCAGCAACCTTTCCTTTATTGTGAAGGCATTTCTGCCAGCTATTTAAAAGATTCAAGAGAGAATGTTGGGAACTATACCCTTCTCTGAACCCACATAGAAATTTCAATAGTTTCGTATCAATAAAACCTCTTAGCTGTCTACAAACGATTTTCTCAAAGACCTTAAAAATAGCTGGAAGGAGGCTAATAGGTCTATAGTTTTCTTTGTCAGTAGTGCTATTTTTTTGTGAATTGGAATAATATCGTCCCATTTCAGTTCGTCAGGAAACTCACATTTGTCAATGAAAGAATTTAGGCATTTCTGAAGTATAGGAGCATATTGATTTACGCCCAACTTAAGAATCTTTATGGGCTTTAACCCATACAATTTTGGCATAGTTTATGTATGAATGAATTAATGAAAAATATATATTTTTATGACAAGCTAACTTTAGTAATTTACTTGCTTTATGTAAAATTCCAATGTTTTTGGATAGTATATTCAACAACTCATTAATATGTTGTTTCAATGTTAATCTTTCATCAATCAAAACCCCTAAAAATACTTCTCTCTCTTTTATTGCATTGTCATTAATTTTTAAGTAAATGAAGTAAATGAATTTTTTTAATTTTTAAGTAAATGAAGAAATGAGTTTGGGGGGAATTTTTGTGAAACAAAATAAACTTTGTTTTTTTAGTATTTAATGATAATTTATTTAATTGAAACCGGGTATTTATATTAATTAGACCTTTGCTAGTATTATAAAAGAGAACATTGATAGGAACATTGAACATTATGAGTGGAAAAAAGGTTTGTATCATCAGCAAACATAATGGTATCTAATGATATTCATTTAGAAGTTAACACAAAAAGGAGTAGTCCTAAAATAGAAACTTGCGGTACACTGCACAAAATCGTTTCCATTTCTGTGATGCCTTGACTAGTTTGTATATATTGTTTTCTATCAAAAAGGTAACATTTGAACCATTTATTTAATTATGTGTTATTCTCTCTTGCAGTCAGTCGATGCGACAAAGACTATTTCATGGTCTTGGCTTTGCTTTAATTGCAGATCTCCATGCAGCTCTGTTGTTTGCCGTTGTCTGCCAGGATTTTAGGTTGATATATTGGCATTTCATGCTTCGCTTTGCTACATCTTTGAATCTGAGCCTGGGTCTTCCTTGATTCCTTTTCCCCTCAGCTAGCTGTGAGTACAGCAGTTGTCTTGGAAGCCTATTTCTGTCCATCCTGTGCACATGCCCTAACCATCTAAGGTTTTTCTCTATGAGGATATTTTCCATTGATGGTAGGTTGGCACAACGTAAGATCTCTTCATTTGGGATTTTGTCATACCAATTGATACTCATGATGACCCTCAGTTGTCTCATCATATATGCACTTAGCTTCTTAATCTGTATCCTGTATATTGTCCATGCTTCAGCTCCATAGAGGAGACTTGAGAGTACTACTGCTCTGTAGACTTTACACTTCACCCTGATTGAAACATGTCTATTTTTCCACAGCCTGTGCTGAAGTCTTCCGAAAGCCATGCTTGCCTTGCCAAGTCTGTTTTGTAGCTCTTTATCGATCTTAGCTGAACTTGAGACAGTACTCCCCAAATATGTGAAGTCAGTGGCATGTGCAAGTGGTTCTTTGTTTAAGGTGATCACATGAGGCTCTGGAGGGGATTGAATGAGTTTGATTGGTTGGTACAGACATTCGGTTTTCTTGATGTTAATCTTTAAGCTGAACTGAGCTGCTGCTGTAGAAAATCTGTCCACGAGTTCCTGCATTTCACTGGCGCTGTGAGCCACCAATGCGCTGTCATCTGCAAACAACATCTCTCTCACTAGGTATGTGGTAGTGCGGGTCTTTGATTTAAACTGTGTCACAATGAACAAGTCTGCTCCATGTCTGGTCTGTATGTAGATCCCTTCTTTTGAATCCTTAAATGCAATTTCTAGCATAGCAGTCAGGTATAGCGAGAATAACGTTGGTGCGAGCACACATCCCTGCTTAACACCATTTGTGACAGCAAACGCCGGTGATGTATCTTTCCCTTGTACTACTTTTGCCTGCATTCCATCATGTAAAGCTTTTATCAAGTTGACAACCTTCTCAGTACAGCCAAACTTCTTGAGCACACTCCAGAGGCCTTCTCTGGATACTGTATCAAACGCTTTGGTAAAATCGATGAATACGGCATACATTTCCATGTTATGTTCGATACATTTTTCCTGGATTTGCCGCAAGCTGAACACCATGTCAATGGTACTACGGTTATTCCGAAAGCCACTCTGTGTCTCAGGTAAGATGTTCAGGGATATCTTGTCATTTATTCTGTTGAGGATTACACGGGCCATGATTTTACCAGCAATCGATAAAAGAGATATGCCTCTGTAGTTTCCACAATCCTTCCTACTGCCCTTTTTAAAGATGGTCATGATGTTTGCGTCCTTCCAGTTCTGTGGCATCTGCTCGTTTTTCCAGATGTATCCAATCAAAACGAATAGTTTCTCTTTTAGCTTTACTCCTCCATACTTCCACACTTCTGCAGTGATTCCACATCCACCAGGGGCTTTGTTTTCCTTGCTAGCAGCTATTGCATCAAGTAGTTCTTTAAAGGTTGGTGGGTTATCAAGGCTATAATCAGCTGGTATACTTGCAAGTCTATCAAGAGCATTCTTGTCTACAATGCCTGGCATATTTAGCAGCTGGTCAAAGTGCTGTGCAAACCTATTCAGTGTATCTTTCTTCTCTTTTAGTATTGTCACACCATCCAGCCCAATTAGTTGATGTGTCCCTCTCTTTTGTGGCCCATAAACCTCTCTAAGGCCGCCATAAAATGTTTTCATATCATTTTTGTCTGCTGCCTGTTGGAGTTCCTCTGCCTTTTCCTCCCACCATTTTGACTTTTTTCTCTTGTGTATCTCTGAAGCTTGCTTCTAGCCTTGGCAAGCCTAATAGTGCTTGATCTAGTTTTTCTTTGTAGTTCTTTCGCTCTGGCCTCATCTCGTTCTTTAAGTAAGTTGTTTAGCTCCATATCATTCCCATCAAACCAGTCTTGATGTTTCCTTTCTGGTTGACCTAGGACCTCGTTTGCAGTACTGTAAGCAGCTTGTTTCAACTTGAGCCACCTCTCTTCTAGATCCATATTCTCATCATCCTTGTAATCCATGGCGTTATCCATCTTCGTTTGCAACTCCCGAAGTACTTCCTCATTCTTCAGCTTTCCCAGATTCAGCTTATGCGCTGGATTGCCTTTCGTCTTCATTATAGTTCTTCTAAGCGCAAAGGCTATCTTAGATCGAATCATCATATGATCAGTTGAGCAGTCGGCACCTCTCATTACCCTAGTGTCCAATATGTCACTTTGATCTCCCTGTCTTGTTATTATATAATCCAACAGGTGCCAATGCTTTGAACGAGGATGCATCCAAGTAGTTTTGTGATGTGGTTTGTGCTTGAAGACAGTGTTTGTGATGACAAGCTGATACTCTGAGCAGAATGCAAGCAGCATCTCCCCATTGGAGTTATGTTTTCCAAATCCATTCATTCCAAGTACACCAGGCCAATTTTCAGATTCCTTTCCAACCCTTGCATTGAAATCTCCTGCTATGATTAGTTTATCCGAGATTGGTACATCTTTGACTACCTGCCTCAGTTTGCTGTAGAACTCCTCTTTTTTCTCTTCAGGGTTTGTCATCGTTGGAGCATAGACACTCACAATTGTTGCATAGGTATTATTTCTGAGTGGCAATCTCATTGTGATGATTCTGTCACTTATAGCAGTTGGTTCCTGATTTAGGAGGGAAGCGATTGAATTTTTGATGGCAAATCCAACCCCTGCCTCTCTTCTTTCTTCCTCTTTTCTTCCACTCCAAAAGAATGTATAGCCATTATCAACCAGACTGTCATTAAGAGGCAAGCGAGTTTCACTTAGAGCAGCTATGTCAATGTCATACCTACTCAGCTCTTTCGCAACTAGTGCTGTCTGTCGCTCAGGTCTCTTTGAACGATCTCTGTCCATCAATGTCCTCACATTCCATTCTGCCAGTCTCAAAAACCTCCGGTTTTTTCTCTTGCGTCCTAGCTCACTTGTCACTGACTGCCGGAGCGGGAGCAAGTCAGCGCGAACCTTGTCAACCCGGGCGACGTTCGAGCCGGTATGGGTTTCCACTTTTGTTGTCATAATACCATAAAATTGCATGCGAATTTTTAAGTGATAATTGGCTTTCGCAGTACCAAATTCACTCTCTCGGCAGAATGTGAATTTTTCTAGCGGCAGGAACTGGTCAAGACAAGCTAGCATTTCCATTCTGCTGCAGCGGCTGGCCGGTATACAAGTCGGTCTGTACCCGCCCCTATGTGCTGCCACAGGGCACCAATTGAGCGTTGCCCCACAGAGGTTTTTGTAGATATTGTTTTTAGTTCTACATGGATGCTCAATTCACCCTCCCCACACCTGTTAAGGTGTGGGGGTTGTCAGTTTAGTCGCTGACGGCCCAACCCATGGTGCAGGTAGTACCGGGCTCATGGTTTACCGGTAGCAGGAATCAACCTGACCTGACCACCTGTGTTATTAATTCCATAAAATGAAAGTTTTCTCAGTAAAATGTCATGATCAACAGTTATTGTGTCCCAATTTTTTTTAATGTTGTCTTTGAATTAATCCAAACGTTCATTATAGTAATTTTTCTTTGATTTACATTTAATTGTTTCAAAAAGTCTTTGATAATTACAGTAATTTGTATCATTTTGAGAAGTCTTTCGTTTAAGATACTTTACGTAAAGTTTTTGCTTTCGTTTAGATGATTTCACAATTCCCTTCGTTATCCAAGGACTTGCAACATTTTTGAATTTAACATGAGTTTTTTCTTTGGAAACGTTGATTCACAAAAAGCTATATTTGAATTTCCAATTTTAAAAAGTTTATCCCACTTTAAGTTCTGTAAAACGTTGAAAACAATCTATATTCGTTGTACCAAAATTTCATTTAAATCTGAATATATCTTTGTGGAGTTTAAGAATTTTTGTTTCCAAAAGATTTTAGTTAGGAAATAGGAAAATGATCTGATAGGTCTGTTTTAATAATTACAGTTTAGTTAATGTTATTAACAAATGCATTATTTGTTATTATATGATCAATAATAGTCGCATAACTCTTCACTCAGCCAGCACCAATTGATGTCATGATTGATAACAGAACCATTAATGATCATGTTTAGGCAGAATAATAGACTACTTGTCAACTTACAGCTGTACAAATCTCTGATTCGGTTCATGTATTTTGAGAGATTCTCTGCAACTAGACTCACAACAGCATGTTTGTTTTGAATATTTTCCACCACAACATTTCGATACAAAATGTGAAGGTTGTTAGAGACCTGGGTACAGTTCTAAACAAAATTAAAAAGTGAGCAAAAATTGTAAAATGAAAAAGTAAAATGAAAACAAAATAAAAATGAATGAAATTAACTTGGTGGCTATAACTGTCATTTTCCAAACAAAAAAGTTTGGGATCAAAACATAGAACCCTTGACATCTTTTTGCTTCCACCTCAACAGTTCTTGAGTAAAATTTATTGTGTAATGCTGTCCTAGCTGTTGTGTCTAACAAAAGCATACACATTTAAAACTGTTTACTTTGTACTTATTACTATGTATTTTGTTTATAGACATTCATAAAAATAGGAGATTGTATGCTGCAATCGCACGGGACTTTTACCTTCTGTAAACCTCATATTCTTGGAAAACTCCTGCAATACGCTTCATTTATTATATTGTTCATTTATCGTGTACCCCTCTCAGACTTAACATTGGCGACGATGATAAACTAATCTCAATCAAGTCTTGTGCTATACTCTTTCATCATGGCCTCCTCCAACTCAACTGAGAAATTTGATCCAGAACCACATTGTGACAATGTATATGACGCGTTTACTAACTTTATAGGATCGTTCACGTATGAATATGATGCATTCACAAAAGATCCGCCAGCTGGCGATGAAGCTTCCCAATCCGTGTGGGATGAAATAAACAAAAGAAAGGTATTCTTAGGAGAATTCGCATCCCAAAATCTTCAACAAGACTACGAAGATGTAGTCCCAGTCAAAGAGTGTGCAACATTGACTTTTACTGAAATGGTAACAAGGCTACAAACTTGATACAAACCCACTGGTAATCATACGCTAGCGAATTACGAATTCCATAAACTGCACCAAAATGACTGTGAAAGCTTTGATTGTTTCATCAACCGTGTCAAACATGAAGCGAAGAACTGTAACTATTCGTGTGACAGCAACACCCAACACCCTCATTCAAGATCAAATTGTAATCGGGACCACAAACACAGACATCCAGCAGAAGGCATTGAAGAGTCAATGGGAACTGACCGAACTCATCAATAACGGACGCAAACTTGAAGCAGCAGTTCATAGTGCTCAACGAATCACATCAGATAAACCTCAGGAATACAATGTCCCTCGAATTAAGCAGCCAGGTCATTATTCAAACAAGCATCGTAAATCACACCAGGATAGAAACACTCAAAACCCTAGAACAGGTTATAACTGTCAAAGCTGTTCTTCCAAAAGCTGCAAAGAAAATCAAAAATGCCCAGCATACCACCTTGAATGTTTTGATTGTCATCAAAAAGAACATTTTCGGGGTGCACCAATATGCAAAAAGAAACCACTTTATGCACGTCGGATAGAAAGCGACAACGAAAGCTCCAGCACAGAATCAGAATCTTCAGATAGCGATAACACACATACTGAATCTCACAAAGCCAACCAAATAAAACACTCGCATCACTCAAAACAATGCATAACAAAAGTACGACGGATGTGATGCAGACGAAAAATTAGACGGATCTTAGGAAAACCACATTATCAGGTCGAAATCGTAGTGAAAGAATCGACTATCCCTGCATTTGCTGACACAGGAGCAGATATAAATGTCATATCGTTGAAGCAAGCAAACAAAATTGGGTTACCCTTACGCAAAAGCAAAGTGAAGCTCCGCCCTTATGGGTCAAAATCCTTAAAATGTGTTGGGTATTACGAAGGGACAGTGATGTATGGATCAACGGTAGCTAACATACATGTACATATAGTCGCACAACAGTTGGAAACTCTCCTTAGCGGACGAACTTGTGAGGAACTTGGAATCATAAAATTCACTGGCTCATCTGACAATAAATCATCTGTCCGCCGAATTGACACGCCTCATGACACATTCACAGATGAGATGACCTCACGCTTCCCAACAATCTTCAATGGTATTGGCAAACTAAAGAACCACAGCGTAAAATTCCATATCGATGAAACAGTTCCGCCAATCGCAACAACCACTGCCTTTTCACCTTCAAGATCGATTTGAGATGGAAATTGTCAAAATATTAGAAGCAGGCATAATCAAGGAACATTTTGGACATAACAATGCGTACCCCAACACCGATAACTGACCAACAGGCTGCAGAATCATTCCATCATGACTCTGAACAATGATACAATCGTCAAGCACGAATGAACATTTCAACACATCTTACGTGATCGCAGTTTAAAACTGGTGATCTTGTCATTCTTTGCAACAAAACACAAAACAAATTTGATCTGTTATTCGGACCATCACTTTACAAGGTAATATGCACAGATGGCACAGGTATTACAGCCCAAAGACTGACAGACAACTCCATCCTTTGTCGACACTGCGATGATGTAAAACCTGCACATCTGGGACCAGAACCCAGCGCTTTTAACATAATCTACGGATCATCACCAAGCGAACAATGTACATGAAGATTGTTGTGCAGAAGCACCATTTCAACCGCCAACTGAAACGAATACACCGTAAAGAACAGGGTCCCAAGACCACCAATGAGATACACTGATTCATTGTTCCAAGGGAAAAAGATGAAGTAATGTTGTGTCTAGCAAAAGCTTTGTTCATTTATCGTGTACCCCTCTCAGACTTAACACTAGCTGAAATTGAGTCTCAACAAAAGGGCACATAACATAACTTTTAAACCCTGATGGAAATAGATTTTATTGGCTTCACTTCACATGACAATTTACAGATTAAATATACTTAGATGTAATCACAAAACTCAGCATAGGGTCGGGATAGCTCATTTGGTAGAGCGTTTGCAATTTCGGATTCCTGAGGTTTCTAAAGTTGCGAGTTCAAATCCTCCCGGCATCGCCGACTCAGCGAATGAGTAGCATTTTTTTCGATGCGGTAAAGTATGGGTGTGGGTGGTTGGAGTGCCGCCGCCTCAACAGTTACACCCAACGTCTTGTGCTTACGAAAAGGGGATAGACACCCTTGTTTACGCCCGTTACCAACATTAGGGTTAATTCGGCCACTTTACTTTACTTACAAAACTCAGACTGTATTTCCTATATACAAGGCTTAAAAATAGTGCACATCACCAAATGACTTTTGTTTAACAACATTAAAGTAATGAGTATAACAATAACAAGACATTAAAACTTGTATAACTTTATTCAACATTTTGTGAGAACATCCACAACACATACCTCATAAAACAGTTCACATATTGATCGTATTTGTTTCAGCGCAGGTATAACCCACACGCCCTCACGTACTTCATCCACGCACATGTTAATCCATCGAATCTTCAAATTATCTCGATCTTGAGTTTGTGAGCAACTGTAGTCAAGAATCTTTATGTGAGCATTTAATGCCTGGTCCATGATATCAGTTGGAAGGTCGTCACTGCGTGCCAGTCGCCATAACAATATCAAAACCTAAAACATCAGAGTTCATCTATTGAAAATAACATCAATGGTTAAAAAATTGGTGACTATTATAGAATTTTAAGTTAGACGCTTTATACATTTTTGTTGTGATATAGCGGGAAGCTTCAACAAGATTTGCGTTCGTTAGAATGAGTTATAAATATCAAATAATTCTTCTAATTTTAAAAAATGACATATTACATTCTTGCTTTGTGTTAAATAAAATAATATTTTTATTAAAATATTAATAGCAAAAAGAATTAAAAGATTTAAAATTATTGCAGATTTTCACACCGATTAAAGAAAACCAGATTTTAAAAGATTTAGCCTCGCGTTCACAATGTTTTGTTGGCTCCCATATTTTTTCACTCTGATTTTTAAATTTTTGTTTTTTTGTTTTTTTGTTTTATTGAAGTTGCTCAAAACAAGACCATTAAAGGCCACTTGTGGGCAAAGAGCTACAAGAGAAGTTAAGTGGTTTTTAGATGATGATGAACATTTGTTTTGAACAGTTGAGGGTTAAAGTCAGAAGGAAAGCAAGTACATGGAAGGGAGTTCCAAAGTCTAGATGTTCGCGGGAAAAAACTGTTCTGGTAGAAATCCCTACGACAATTTGGAACACAAACACTCCATTGATGAGAAGACGACGAAAACCTAGCTGTACGGAGAAAAATTCTGGGAGAAGGTGTAAGTGAAGATAGTTCGCTTGAACAACATCCATAAAAAAAACTTGTAGAAAAGACAGAGAGAAGCTACGTTACGCCGGTGTGATAGGGAGTCCAGTTTTGAAGATAAGTTTGCGCCGATTGCGTTGCAAACACACTGTTGAACACGGTCTAACAAATTCAAGCAATTCGCAGGAGCACCTGCCCAAATGTGGCAGCTGTATTCCATGCAAGGGCGTATTGAAGATTTGTAAAAGTAAAGGATACACTCAGGGGTGAGGTAACTCATTTCTCATAAAAGAGAACCAACATTCATGGCAGATGATTTTGCAATGGTTTCAATGTATGAACACCACGAAAGTTCGCTTGTAAATATGAGACCAAGAAGGCAAAATGAATTGTTTTCAGGCATATGAGAACCATTCAACAAAATTTGAGGTAAATATGCTTGCTTGAAATGATTAATCGAAAGAAGACTAGTTTTAGAAGGATTGAAATTAACCAACCAATTCTTACCCCATTCCACCACCGTATTGAGATCTTTATTGAAAACAGAGGCCAAATTAACCTTATCACAATCAACTGATCTATCAAGACAGGAATACAATGTGGAATCGTCAGCGTAAATAATGGTTTTGGATGATAAATTGTCTGGGAGATCGTTTATGTAGAGTAGGAACAGGGTAGGTCCGAGAACTGATCCTTGGAACACCAGCATTGATGGAAAAAGTGGAAGATGAATGACCACTAAGGACAACATTGAGTTTACGGTTGGAAAGGAAGGAAGAGATATTTTTGAAAAAAGGAACCTTTTAAATCATATGCTTTGAGTTTATGCAATAGACCCAGATGCCAGACTTTATCAAATGCCTTGGAGATGTCAAGAGCAACTGCTCGCGCTTCACCAGAAACATCTAGGTCTCAATAAAAACGTTCAGTTATAACTGTCAAAACATCAGCAGTGGAACAAACAGAACGAAACCCGTACTGGGAATCATAAAACAAATTATTTTTTTCAATAAATTCCACTAAGGTTAAGTAAAGTCTCAAAAACTTTGCTTTAAATGGAAATGAGACTAATCGGCCTATAATTGCAAGGATTAGAACAATCACCACAATTTTTAAAAATTGGAACAACGGAGGCAAATTTCCAGGATGAAGGAAAACAAGATTCATCCAAACACTTTTAGTAAACAGCACACAAAACAGGAGATAACTCGGTAGAACACCTCTGAAGAACAATTACAAGAATTCCATCAGGTCCTGTAGCTTTAGTGGAATCCATTTTGGAAAGTATCTTGGAAACGTTATCAGGAGATATAAAGCAATCCTGTAAAGTCTGGTCAGTTTTGGAGGTGAAATATGGAAGATCGTATCCAGAATCATCGAGGGTAGAATGAGAACTGAAGAGTTTAGCAAATAGTTCAACTTTATCCTTAGATAAATTAATGACTTCAGGACCATTGAATAGTGGAGGCACAGATGATTTAGAATTACCCCGGACATTGATACACCAAAATTTACATGAACTTTGATTATTTTTTTTTAATTGATATGATCTTTAGTTCTTTCAGCAAAAACAGTTTTTGCTTTACGAACAACATATTTACAATTATTGCAGGAGGCAATAAACAATTGTCTGTTAGGATCAGTCGCTTCATGTCAGTAGCAATGGAAGAAATGATTACGATGGGCTATGGCTGCAGCACATGCTGGTGAAAACCAAGACGAAGAATGAGGTTTTATCTGATATTTCCTTGAAGGAACGAATAATCTTATTGCTTGAGATATTATTGAAGTAGTTTCATTAACGCAATCATCAGCTGAGTTGGAAAGAATTTTTTCCCAAGGGGCAGACTGAATGTGTGCTTGAAGTTTTTGCCAATCCGCAAGATCATATCTAAAATAGGTTCTATGCATGGGATGTTCATGAGACACTTGTCTATTGAAAGTAACTTTGACCAAGTTAGTAAGGATAGTCGATACCCCTTTGGCATGATTTAGTTTTTCCTTGATAACTTGATATCAGGCCTTATTATAGGCGCCGGACATCGGACATTGTCCGGCGATAAAAAGATTTTGTCCAACGAAACATAAACCCTGTCGGACATTTTGTCCGGCGAAACTCAAGTTAAATTATGTATATAATAGATTTTTTAATGTTTATATATATATATTTTTAAACCTATATAAATACCTTAGATTATGCAACTAACTGGAGATTAGGCCTACAGGGGAAACTCCAGTATAATTATTAAAAACGTATCTCAAATAGGTGGTGTGGAAATGTCACAATGTATTTATGATTAAGATATCTAAAACAAACCGAAGATTTAAATTAATAGTAACGTAGGAGAGTGTTTGTTTCTTGATGTAAACTACACGCAATTGCGTTGCAATGTCTGAGTTGTTAGCTGCCATGCAGCAAGGTCGTTCTTTAAAAAAAAGATTCAATTGCAAGTAAAAAGAAAGTACTTTAATAAAGAAACTATATCGTGGTTTGTGTAAAAGGGAATACATTCATTGTATATCATTTAGAGATTAGAATGAGTTTGTTGTCGGACAAAAATATGAAATGTCCGACAATTTTATAGTTCTGTGGGACATTCTGTCTTGCGACAATTCATTTCAGTTTATTTCTTCTTATCAAAAGTATATATTTTCTGAAAGCTTATAAAATTACTCATCAATTGAATTTAGGGATATCAAATGTTCATAACTACACAAATTAGATCTCAAAATGGTCTAATTTCCACTCAAGCAATATTTACTCACACAATACAAGAGAAGAAATACAAAATGTCACAATAAAAACATAGAATAGATGAGAATAGTTTAAAAAATTACCAACCAATCACTTTTGGTGGTTTATAGCGACCTATGTCTAGGAATCTATTTATTTTGCATTTTCTCTGGAAAAAACTCTGATACTTCTAATCACCAGTCGTGATATATTTTGGTGCGCAATAGCTTAAACAAGCCTGCATTATATTGCACTTACAGGAGGAACAAATATTACAACTGGGTCAATGTTAAACACACAAATTATTTTTGATGAAATGAAAGTATTATGCACCATAAATTTTGACTTGAAACTTTCGTGATCATTGAAAATGACGGCGTGTCTCTCTACTATTGCTATACTGCTTGTGATTTCTCTTTACGTAAGTCTGGATGACCAATAATGTAGTAGTATATCAATGGGTCAAAAGTCAAGACATTAGCTATGGGAAACAAGTGGTCAATATAAATCATGCACTAAACCTTACAGCGCAGAAAAAAAGGCAAAGTACGAAAAACTTGTTAATCACGTTTAAACGCAGGGCTAAAATATTCCTTGAAAGGCTGAATGTGAGTACATCTAAAGAAACCCACAATTATCATGCTCCATTGTTTTGACGTTTTATTCAAATTTGAAGCGCATTTAAATTCATATGTTACAATCCCACAAAGACGGGGTTTTTATTCTCGGTAATATCGTTCGTAAATCATATCTGTAGATTATTTTATATGCTACAAGAAAATTTAGATGGCTGCAGCAATGAAGAAAGCGAATAAGAAAAAGAAAGCCAACCTAAGCGAAAATGTTTATCAATTATGGTCGCGAATAGATATCAGTTAACCAAAATCTTCGATTTGATTGTGAATCCAAACAAAATTTCCTGTAGCACCTAAAAAAATTGCTCAATTCAAATTGTTAATTCACTCCCTGTTACCTATCTAATGAGCCATAATTTGTTTAATAAAAACAAAAAGGATAGAAACTGCATCTCTTTAAAAACACACTTTTTTCAAAATTAATTTGAAATTTTCACTCATTTTTCCAGAAACACACTGTTTCCAAAAATACAAAAGTTTTGCTTACAATACTATAAAAACAAAAATAGGAGTTTCTTCACCTCCACCATTCTTTACTAATATCTCAATAAATATTTGGAATTACGTAAATCTAGAATTGGATACTACATCAAAAATATAATCTAAATATAATTTTTCAAAAAATCCACCTACTTAATCCTTAAAACAACTAAATGTAAACACTAATGGACAGCTGGTACCTTGTGTGCAATAACTCCTTCTTTGTCATCTTCTGCCAATCTACGAATCAACTCTAACAGCTTCTCTTGTTGCTTCTTGTTTGCTGACTTCCAGCCGTCCTGTGGAGAAAACAAACATTTTTGTAGTTGGAAACTTAATGCTTTTCATGACTAACTTACATGTTGGAGTCGCATTAATTAACAAATTTTAACAAACACATAACATAGAAATAATACCTGATGACTGTAAACAATAGCATTTGATTAGAGTTATTATTCCATTTAAATTCAGTACAATAATTTACAAATATGTAATATCATGTTATGTATACCATAGATGGCTGACATACAGTCAGGTCACCATTTATTAATGAAATTAAAGAAAAACCTGAAATCTCGAAAACAAGTGATCAAGTTGCTCAGCTGAAAAATCCCACGCCAGCTTTGCCAGAAGATCATGAACATTTTTCACAATAGCTTCGTGCTTTCCAATCTGCGCCATCCATATTGTGTCCAGATCTTTCACGGCCAACGTTTTTGATTTGATCGCAAATCTGATGATCTTCTCAAGCTTCTCCACGTATTGCGGCTGATGGAGGTTGTCCTTCAACACAATCACCAAAACATCGTTGTCCTGCAGCCATTTCGCCACCATCTCTGTGGTGAGGTACTCATCTTCATCATAACCGTGACGCTGATGGCTGTAGTAGGATACACTGTTTATGACCCGATTGATTTCATTCAATGCGTTCATCTTTCCATTAAATGGTGACACTTGTAGCAACCTAAAAATATACATGAAAATAAGGTAATTTATCAACTTGTTCATATAGGTCGGGATAGCTCAGTTGGTAGAGCGCTTGCAATTTAGGATTTCTGAGACCTGATCCTCCCGGCCTCAGCGAATGAGTAGCATTTCGATACGGTAAAGGACCGTTGTTGATGGCAGGAGTGGTGCCCGCCTCAACAGTTACACCCAATGTCTTGCGCTAACAAAAAGGGGATGGACACCCTCGTTTACGCCCGTTACCAACATTAGGATTAATTTGACCACAAAAAAAATCAACTTGTTAAAGTTTGAGCCATAATTTAAGTGGAAATTATATTAGAAAAAAACAAACTTTACGAAATATGTACGAAAAGTTAATTGGTGTTTTTCTCTTCTAAAATAGTACTAACAACACAAAGCTTTTAGATTTCATGATAAAAACAAATTCACTTCATTAATGAGCTGTTTTGTTTCACAAGGACAATGTGCAGGGATTAAATTATTGAGATTAAATTATTCAATTGTATGAAAGATCATTGTATTATATGAAGGCATTATTATTTGTTTTTTTCACTCCATATGCACCAGGTTGTAAGCGCGAAGAAATATGTGCTTAGATGGGACTTTGTGAAGAACACATGTAACATGGTTACAAACAGTCTACTCGCAACAGTACACAACCAGTTCAAAAGATTTTATTGAGAAATAAAGTAATAACAGGTTTGCAATTAAGTTGAGATTCCTGTTTTTCCAATGTCATTAACATGGCTGCTATGATAGCCAAAGATCGGTTAAAAATAAGTCACTTTATTAAAACAAACACAAATATTTCTATGAAAAACCTCACGAAACCCACTGCTTTCCATGCATGATTTCTAGTTTAAGCAGTAAACCTTGTTACATGTATATTGTTGTTTTGAATGTTTAAAACAGTCCGGGTAAGTAGACTTATTTTAATTGCAAACAATCACCTGAGGATCATTTGTAGTCGTAGCCTTTCAAATTCCCTGCATAAATCTTCCTTCCCTGGCAAGTGGCCCACAATTAGCTTCATACACTAAACACACAGCAAACAGCTTTCTTCTTTTAACAAAATATTGTGATGGTTCCATATAATTTGAGATAAAGGCACAGAAATCTTCTATAAAGCATGTTTTTATTCTTAAACATTTAATTTCATATACTTAGTTGAAATCAGTATTATCCAAATGATGATCATCACATGATTCTAGATGACACCTACACAGATGGATGGAATTATCGAATCCTTACTTTGATGATCACTGAGATGGCTTCATTTTTAGATTCGGTCTTTGATTCTTTCTTTAGCACTTCATCTGTTATTGAGTCTAGGAAATTCTTCACGGTTGTCTATACAAAAAATTGAAAAAAAAAAACAGTCAGATTTCTGTTCAAAATCTAGAAGAAAACACCAATGGTGTTTAGAATCTTATTATTGTTTTTCTATCCTGAATTCGAACAAGAAAGAGTAATGAAAATACAATGTATATCAGGTTCTATATACAGGCCTGGTCGTAAGAAAATACCCTAGCGTGTGCATCACCACACGCTATTTCATTACCTAGCATGTGTTATGAATCACACATTCAGATGTTCTCTAGTGTGTAATGATAGCAATGTTTGCATGCTAAACTTTGTTAATTAATTGATAATCAGTAATAATTGGTAAGCGATATTTTATTGAAAATTACTTGTTGGACAAGGAAAGCAGCTAAACAAATGGTAATTATACTAACTACACCTAAATTTTAACATTAGAAGACCGTTAAAGTAGGAGGGATATAAATGATTATTATCACATATATAAAACCACAAAAATTCAAAATAGTGAAAGTAAATTGCAATAATGTATATATTCAGAAAAAGTACATATACAATTAAAATGAGCTAGTATCTTTGCCTGATTCCTCAGTGATAAAAAAATCAAATCTTTCGTCGCTACTTAATGAATCACCATTGACCACCATTCTGTTTTCAGTTTCCATCTGCATACATGTTTTACCATGTATTTTCAGTAGCCATGCAAATGATTGATTCTTGCTCTTCTTCCATCCACAAGTAATGGTTTCCAGCAATGATAAATGAATTTGATCGATAACCTACAATCAGACAGCAAAATCAATAAATAACTGAAGACACATTCCACAGAGGTGTTTGAAGAGGAAAACAAAATGACTAGTTCATCTAGGGACATCATCCTCCCAATCATCATCATCATCAACATCCCAATATTGTACATCATCATCATCATGATCATCATCCCAATATTGTGCATCATCATCAATCAACATCATCCCAACATTATGCATCCACACAATTACAGTTTAAAAGAACTTTGTCATTGTAGAAACATGCAAACCTTTGATACATCCTTGAAGTGTGCAAAATGCAGATGACCTCAGCTCAAGACCAGCCATTAACGTTTCTTTTGAAACATGCATCATTTAAAATTTGACTGATGTTTCGTCACTTCTTTTGTCTCAGCGATGAAAGCAGTTAATGATTTCTTTGATGCACCACGTAAGATTGGGTCTCCAGCCAGTTGATTTTTATCTTTTGTGAAAATTTTGCACCATGTTTTTGTGACATACCCTTTTGTATTGATAACTTTTGATTTGTGACCAATAACGCCTTCTTTTTACCAGGAAAGAAATATGGGTAATTCCTTTTGAATTGGTTTGCACTCATTCTACAACATTTTAAGTTTACTTTGATACAGTCTTCCTATGTTTTATGTCATGGTCTTATATTGGAAAAACTTTGAACTAGTTTACTACTCTACTACACATACTTTTTGTTTTCTATATTTTGGTTGACATTTTAACATATTTTTGTTGTTGTCAAAATATTACATATTTTCCTGAGGTTTCTGTGTAAAATCTAGACTTTTATTTGCCAAAAAATGCAGAAATCAAACCGATTATAAATGTACCAAATCCTTACCAAGATTTCCTTCCTGCTAACAATTTCCTCCTTAAATCTCTTAACATCTGACACAATGTTTACTGAAACAATTTCATCTGGATTTCTCAAACTATAAGCACGTTTATTTTGAAGCGAGAATACCATGGAAATAATTGATTAAATTAAATTGCAGTTTTAACACTGTGTGTAGAAATTTTTCTAAAGTTATATAAATTAAATAGGAAACTTGTGATTTCTCTTGTTTAGACAAATTGTAACAATTTCTTAATTTCAAATTTTGAGGCTTCTAAATATGATTTTAAACTTTTCTGTAAGATAATTTAACGACTCAACTCCAGAGTTTTTTCTTCCCATACCTAAAAATTAAGTAAAAATTAAGCAATAACATTTGAAAAACAAACAAAAAGGTATATTAAAAAGAAATGTTTCGGAATTTTTCACATTTTGCACAATTTTTTAGAAAAATATCATTCTTATTACCATCATATTGAGTGCAATTTGTCTTGGAAAAATCATACAATATATAGATAATAAAATTTTCCTTTTTATATTAAGACATATTGCTGTACTCCTGTTTTTATTTTACTTTTCCTTTCTAAACAGTTTGAATCTTAAAAGAAATTTATTTTCTCTAAACTCGAAGAGACATTCTGAAGAAAATATCACTTGTCCTGATAAAATCGTGTATTAATGTTTATTTACATAACATTCTTACGTATCATTGTGAATTTTAATTAGCATAATTTTTGAGATTACAAATGTTTATTTACAAATGTAAAATGAGTTCATGACATAACATGCTAAAAACTTGCGTGCGATTGACTGTATTTATCTTGTCCTAGAGTGTGTGGGTATGTGCGTGTGCGATCACACGCTATTCACCACCAGGCCTGAAATATATTTATTCTTAAAATTAATTTTTTTGTTGGTCACTCATTTTCCAAAATCAATAATCAAATTGGACTGTAAAATACGATTGTGAAAAAAATTCCAATGAAACTTCCTTATTTTGTTGAAAAAAGAAACAAATTTTTCCGATCAAATATAGAATAACAATTCATGTAAAGAGTAGAGTAGAGTAGAAAACATTAATAACAAAGTTACACACAACAACTGGCACAAGGTACGTTTCGATAGTCTTTTCGGTCAAAACCTCTGCACATTGCCCAAACGGTCTAAAAGAAAAAAGGTCATACAGTTGCGGAGCATTGGACACTAGTTCATATTATTTGAATTTACAATTGTTTGATGAAGAATAAAAAAGAGAGTGAGAAACACATATAGCCATTTTCAGCACAATGACAGATTAGAATCTATCATAACCATGCCATTACTTAATAGATTTTTTTAAGAATTGATAACATATTATGATAACTGGTAAAGATCCGTTTTGTTGATACCAGAACATTGTTATGTAAATACAAAACTTTTTAAAAATTCCAGACACAACTAAGAGATAAAGTTGCTTCAAGGTTGTTAAGTAAGTCTTACTTTATAAGGGCACACACAATGGGCACATTCAGGTGGCCCATTTCACAAAACCGGTGCCGCAGTTTATCAAAGCCGCCCAAATCACCAAACAGATTTACTAAATCCACCAGCCATCCCTAAAGCGAAATTGTGTTTCAGCAAAGGTGTAAATAAAAATTAGATCATTAGATAGTTACAGGCAGAGTTAAAACAATTGTATCAATCTTATCATCAGCATTTTTTCATAATAAGTTTACCATTGTGGTTTGAAAAACAACTATGTAGTTTTTCATTGAGCATCATTTCTTGTTTACGTACCTTTGGTTGACGGTTGTCAGTGCAAATCGCGTACACCATTTTCTCTTCATTATTCAACTGGAAATTTTAGAATTAGAAATAAAATCACATCATAGACAAAGACAAAGTCCTGACTTGCGGTGACATAATAATAAAGATTGAGTTTGCATGCAATAACTTCATACTCACAGCCATTGGAGAGTATTCAGATTTCCGTGCTGTGTTGTACATATGAAACCTGAAATAAATGACTACTACTTTACTCTTGTTACCATAAGCACAATGTCGGTCTCGGCCTTTTCATAATATATAGAAGATGGCGTATAGAAACTTCTGTCAACTTATTTCAGCCACTCCTTAAAGTGATCCCGAGGTCAAAACACGAACATAATATATTGTTACTTTATTATGCTAAAAATATATAACGAAAACAAAAACAGAAGGCAGTTTGAACAAAAATTAAACAAAAAGTAAATAAACTCTCGTTAAAACTTCTATCTACAATCATGCTTTATTTGCCGCAATGTTTGTTTCTGTTACATTCATTACCAAACCTTTTTTTGCATGTGACGTAGGGAGGGCCTCTGAGAAAATCAATATGCAAAGATATCTTTTCTAGTGTTTTAATCTTTTAATTCTCAAGTGAACATCGCGAAGAACTAACAGATGCAATTTCGATAGAAGTAAAGAAATAAGTAAAACCTATTATAAATCATTTTCATTAATATAAATAAAAATGCCTCACTGTTGCGTTTTTGGCTGCAATAACAAAAGTAGCAATAATAAGATTGTATCGTATCACAGACTTCCAAATGAGAATCTTCATAAAAGTGTTCGTCAAAAGTGGATTGTTGCTATAGGTGAGACTTTTATTTATTTTATTGTATGTCATATTTTATTTTTGTTATGTCAAGTTCTGGCAAGAAACTGTTTACTTTTATAAGAAGACCAATAAGCAGCTGATGAAAGACTAGGAAGATAAGGGATTATATGTTTAGGTTTAAGTGTAATAATTTATGTTAAAAAAAACTATTGTGTCCGTAAAGAGGTGGGGGAGGATCGAAACACATGGAAAAATGAGTAAGAGTCTACGCCCGTTTATTTGGCTCATAAGAGTAATTTGTGTTGTTGTTTTGTCGGTATAGGAAAGACCGGGCTCCCTAAAAATGTCATGTATGTTCAAATCACTTAGAAGAAACATGCTTTGATGCTTCCCTCGATTTATACAAAAGGTTAAGTGGGGAAAACTATACGGGTAATATACAAAGAAAGTTAAACCCTGACGCAGTGTCATCTAAGTTTCCACATAAAGCAAATAAAGCAAGCAGACCAAACGTAAATTCCAAGAGGCGCAAGACTTTAATGGTATATTGATACTTTTGTTTTTTTTATTTTTGTATATAATTTATTTATTATTTATTTTCTTTTATTTGCGGGTTTTATACACAACTATATACGATATTTCCTTTTGTTTTAAATTCTGTGCCGACAGTGGGGAATTTGCTATCTAACAAATAGACGTTGTATTGTTATGCAAATGACATAACTTCACTTTTAGATAAACAAAGCGATGCAATCCTATTTGATGGACAAAGATCCAGAAGATTATGAAATAGATCTAGTGATAGACAAGGAACCCTCTACGCGAGATCAATCAACCCAAACCACTCCTGTTTATACCAAATTTGCTCAAACGTCTACCCATACACTTCCAAAAGGTTTAAAATCCTCCCATACTCAAACACGAAAACCTCCAAAAATAAAGAACAAAGTATCACGCCCAATGTTTACCGTAAAGTTTCAAAAATTTAATAAAAAAAGACAAAAAAACAAAAAAAGAGCAATCCTGTAAAAAATAAATACTTGACACATCAGTTGACGAAGTTGTAAATAAAGAATTAACTTCACAAAGTGAAACTGTAAATAATAATAGTGAACCTGTATATAAAGAACAAAACCTGATTTCTTCAGATGAACCTCAAGATGATCTCGCCGACTTAAGCTTTGTTTTAACCACTGATGACGATGAGGAATACGCAGACCCTTACTCCAAAACTGATAGTAAAAATATATTTTTTGTAAACGAATCAAAGTTGTTTGAGTTGATGAAGTTTTGTCCAGAGTGTGGAGGGCGAGTAAAGAAAGTGAAACAATCCAAGAAAAACACTGGGACCATGATTGAGTTTTAAATCGTCTGTGAACGAAAATGTTATGTAACCTGGCAATCCCAACCAAGTGTAAAAAATGGTACCGGCAATGTAAATATACTTCTTACGGCAGGTATTTCATTTGTTGGCATTGACTTTACCAAATTATTATGATTGGCTGATTTGCTCAATCTAAAATTGATCTCGGACTCAATGTTTTACAAGTTGCGTAAAAATTTTGTGTTTTCGGTAATAAAAATGAAAATGGGGGGTTGAGCGTCGTAATATGTACGAAGAATTAAAAAACAGGCCAGCAAATGTTGTTTTAATTGGGGACGGTAGGTGTGACAGCCCTGATCACTCTGCTAAATACTGTACCTACACATTCATGGATGCAGAAACCAACAAAGTTGTTGATACGGTAGTTATCGCCCTAACCGAAGTAGCGAACTCGAATTGCATGGAAATTGCTGGCTTTAAAAAGCTTTTAAAGAAAATGGTAAAGGATGACGTTCCTGTCCATACCGTTTCAACTGATAGACACGTCCAGGTGAGAAAGGTTATGAGGACACAACCCCTTTTTGCCAACATTAATCATAAGTTTGATCCGTGGCATTTAACCATAGAGTCACGACAGGTCCCAACAACAGATAAAAAGTAGCCTTTGATCTGGATAGAAAAACCTCAAAGCACATTGCACAGGGTCTGTCTTGGCATTCAATTTTAGCATTCTTCACAGTCGACTAACAAAACCGTACAGGACTGGGAGGTAAAATGTGAATGTGGGCCTGCAATAGATCGCATGTGCAGGAACAAATTTGTGTTTGGGTTGAGCAACACCACCATATGAACTGAATTCCCTGAAAACACACCTTAAATCAGATGGAACAACACAGAAAACAATGTCAGACATTGTGGCCAAAGTTAAGAATGGTCAATGGTCATTCCATATCAAAACATCAGAAAAAATACAATAAATTAACCCACCATCTCCAAATTTCTTCATTTTTAGCACATAGCTAGTAAATCATGTCAGTATCAACTGTGCAAAAAATTTTCACCCAACTCCAAATATTTCAGAAGTTATGCCGTTTTGAAATTTGCCACTTTTGGTTTAGTTTCAGTGTTGCGCGTGCCCCTAACGATGCCTAGCAACCAGTTTAATATGATACAACAACGGAAATATTGGTCATATAGATATGAAATTTGGTAGGTTTATAGATTTTTGGGTGTAAAATCCAAAAATCATACTTAAAAAACATGTAAATACACCATTTAAAAGTTATTCCATAGTTCCTAATGTGTTTTAATAGAATGATATTGTTGTAGCGGTGTCTACGCTGAAAGGAATTGCCAAAAAGGTAAAGATTTACTCAAACTCAAATTTTACACTCTGAAATTACATATAATAACCCACAAACATGAACAGTTTCAAGATGTTTTTCACTGTATTTTTCTATATAAGTCCATTTTTATTTTACATATATAAATTTTATAAAAATAACTAAAAAACATTGTCCAGGAAAGTATTCCTTATCTCTCATATCACAACAAATTAAGTTTAATGTCTATTAAGAAGGAGATGTTTATTAACATTCAAGTAATTCAAGACAGTAATATGGATTTATGTTCATTTTATGATTTCTCAACTAAACGCACGTGTGTCTTTCTCAAAATCGTAATGGAATATCGTTGTATTCAGCTTTTTTTATTGGGTCCATAAATTTGATCTGCACATCTCCTTCTTTTTCACAATTTTCTTATGAAGATAATTGCTAATATTTAGTCCACTGAACATATAGTAAATGTGTTTTCAATACTAATATGTAGTTTAATAACAAATACAATATTATATATTGTAAAATTTAGATAATAATGACCGTTATGGTGAGTGGGTACAAACTGAGAAAACAAATCTAGTCTTCATCATCATCATCATCATCATCATCATCATCATCATCATCATCATCATCATCATCATCATCATCATCATCATCATCATCATCATCATCATCATCATCATCATCATCATCATCATCATCATCATCATCATCATCATCATCATCATCATCATCATCATCATCATCATCATCATCATCATCATCATCATCATCATCATCATCATCATCATCATCATCATCATCATCATCATCATCATCATCATCATCATCATCATCATCATCATCATCATCATCATCATCATCATCATCATCATCATCATCATCATCATCATCATCATCATCATCATCATCATCATCATCATCATCATCATCATCATCATCATCATCATCATCATCATCATCATCATCATCATCATCATCATCATCATCATCATCATCATCATCATCATCATCATCATCATCATCATCATCATCATCATCATCATCATCATCATCATCATCATCATCATCATCATCATCATCATCATCATCATCATCATCATCATCATCATCATCATCATCATCATCATCATCATCGCACATTTCCAATGGGTTTCTTCGCCTAAAAACGTTAAAATTGCACACTGAAGGAATCGAGGAGCATGAATTTTTCCTCACGTAAAAGTTTTGAGGCGTGTGTAGAGGTGCGCGTACGCAATTGCGCGCCTCATAACGATAAGCCTGATGCGACCATACCTCGTCACTGTGTGCTACTTTTCAGATTTAATAGGAGGTGAACCTGTTACCCAACAGTCTTATCAGCCTGTAGGATATATAAATAACGATACCACAAATATGATGAACCTCTGAACCAGGACCATGCTACCAACATCATGCAAACACCTAGAATCGAAAACCTGTGGACACTAATACTGCTGCCAAAGAAATAAAAACAAAAGTTAATCAGGGTTTCGATCACCAGGTCGGAATGGAACACTCATCCCTTGCTGTAGGAACCTATACATACGCTAAAACCATCCAATCAGCCTCACATAAAATAATACAATGTAACAATCCATGTTCGCCCTGCTGCTGCGTCAACGTCTCCAAACAAGTTCCATTATCTGCAACACTGCAGTACCCACTCAGATAATACCAGCAAAGCCATCCCACACCACGCCAACTATTGATGTACCAAGACCAGGAATAGAGACAGAAAGAGAGAGAGAGAGAGACCGTCACATATTTATGTAGGAAGAGGTTAGACAATATAGTGATTAAATGGATTTCAGATAAACATAATACTGTAAGTATACAATCATACAATAATTTCATTCGAAATTAATTGTTATTAAATCAAGACATATTTTCTAACGTAAGAAACATTCTGTTTGCAATTACAGATCCAGCAATAGAATATGGTTTGCCAATGTGAATTGCATTGTCACACAAGTTATAAATTTTTATGCAGAGGAAAAGATTTTTGTTAAAAAGGCACAAAGTTTCTACATAATAGACCTTTGCTGTATGAAAGTCTCAAGTGAAATTGAAAAAGTAAAAGGGCTTTGATAAACAATTGAATAGAAAGAAAATTGAAATTAAAGAAAATAATTAAATAAAGAGAATAAATTTTATTGATTACTATTAAAACTTGAAAAATTTAATTTAATGAGCAAAACACTATAGGTACTGCACATACTTGGAGTTTGGATTGAGAGCAATAAACAGAAGATCCAGCAAAAAGAACCAATCCTGTTCCAACTTCACTACACATAATTGAATCAATTTCTCTGTATTCTTCATAATGAATTTCTGAAAGGAAACATGATTTTGACATGAAAGATCCTGAACAATAAAACAGAAAACAAATTTTCTTTCTAAAATTAAATAATTCAAGAAATATAATTAACTAAAAATAAATGATTTGGGAAATGAAGGAAGAAATGAAACCTTGAGACTGAAATCAAATTTGGTATTAAATAGTGGCCAAATTAACCTGAAAATTCATTTATAATTAGTGATCCATTCATCTTCTTCTGAAATCATTAGAAAATTATTATTTGGAGTATACAATATCTTACATGAATCTCAAATTTCCACGTACTAACAGCATCATCAAGCAAGACCTTGGTAAATGATATGGTCATGCCTTCTTTAAAAAATCTCTGACATGCTTCACTTTTCGTATCAAGTCCTGAACAAAAGATAAAACCAAAAATGAGTCCAATAACAAGTTACTTTCAGAAAGGGACTAGCTGGAATTTTCTAAAAAAGTTCTGTTCTCTGGTCTTAGAGTAAAAAGTTACATAGTAAGTAAAATTAAAAATGCTAAATGCTAAAAATCTTACCATATTGAGTTAAGAAACAATACCTAGACCTTTGGTGCTAATAGACTATCTGCGAGATAACGAATTTTAAAACGATAACATGGCTTAGGTTGAGCTTCTTTTCTTAGTAAAGGTTGAGTTGTCAATCATTTTATGCACTGCTTCTGTTATATTTTATATTGGTATCTCGAAGCAATTACTTCTCGTTCGCTTTTACCAAGAATATTTTAGTTAATTTCTCCCGTCACTCTCCCTCTCTCCCGCTCATCTACAAATACCTACTCGCAAATGCCTCCCCCTTAATTTCACAAAATGTGATGAATGAAATTTATTTTAATTACAGTAACAAGATTATTTACAATTACCTTTCTTAGACAACTTGATGGCTGCAACCATTAAAAGCTCTAATTCAGCCTTTGGCAGAACTGGTATTATCCATTTTGGTTTGTTAACCATTTCATCAAGTCTAACCAAAAGTTCATGTGGAAAAACTGGATTACCCTTTTCATCGAAATCGCTATCCAGTACTTCATAATCTGAAACATCTCCTATTTTTAAATGCTCAACTAATTCAGCAGTGTTCTCCACAGCATTTTTCTCATCATGCTCTGTTATAACATTTTCTGTTCTATCGCCGTTATCTTCTCTTGAACCCTCGTCAGTGTCTAATTCGCCCATCCCAGAGTCAACTTTATTTCGAGGGATGATAGTCATGCCCGGCTGCGGGCTTTTTTTAACCTTCCTCGCAATCTTTGTATTGACAACCACTCAAAGAAGTCATCTGGTCAGAGCCAGTTCGTTTTTAAGAAAGCTGATGTCTATAATCTATATTTATTAGCATTAAATAGCATTTAGAAGAATGTGTACAGGTTGTGATCTGAAATGTATATATATATAGGATATTCATAGTTTCAGAGGATAAGATTAAAGAAAATACATTTATATATAATAAATTTATATACAGAAACATTGCTTTCTGTGATGAAACAAAATATCTCAACTTTAATTAATTTCAAATTTCAAAATAGCTAAAATAAGCAGCAAACAAATATGTACAGGGCCGTAACAACTTGAAAATTTTTTGGGGGGGCCAAACTTAGAAAAAATCTTCAGGATAAGGGAGTGGAAAAATTGTCGCCCACCATGGCTGGCCGACAAAAAAAATTTTCTAATCTGAAAGCTCTAAAAACACATTATGAGGCTATTTTCATCCCTTGAAAAGAAAATTAATTGTGAAATGTTTCACTTCCATAAAACTTAATAATATGTAAAGTATAATCAAAGGATTGGGGGGAAAAAAAGAAAAAAAAGAAAAACGTGGTTTCAGAAAAATCTGAGCATGCTGTGTCTACATCCTGACCCCTTAATGACCTGGCGTGTCAAAGAAGCCGTCATATCGCAGTAACCATGCCACAAGTTACTCATCCCTAAAGGGACCAGTCACTACACTTAAGTATAGATCCTAGACGATACATAACTACTTTTTCACTGCGGCAGAGGGCGGACCAATTCTGGAATGGCATAAAGCAATCAGCACATTGGAGAGAAGCTTATATACTATTTCTGTTGTTAAAGTCAGGCCTCGACAAATTAGAATTCACTAACAGATAAATGCAAAAGAACTATGCTGCATTCGATGGAAAAAAAAGGTCAAACCACAACGAAACATTCAGTTTTGTTTACATAAAACTTTAAAATGCAGAAGAACTATACTGCAGTCGATGGAAGAAAAAAGATCAAACCACAACGAAACATTCAGTTTTGTTTACATAAATCTTTAAAATGCAAATGAACTATGCTGCATTCGATGGAAGAAAAAAGATCAAACCACAACGAAACATTCAGATTTGTTTACAAAAAATAATGAAAAATTTTCACAAAACCAATAAACATGCGTTAGACTCTGAAGAAAATAAACACAACAGCTAGGTTTTAACTTCGCACTTTTTCCTAATTTCAAGAAGACATTGTTATCACTAAGAAGCAAGTCGTCATATTTTAACTTGTTAAAGCTGTATTTTGCTAGTGAAAATATGTGCCGTGACATTTTATATCTTTAAATATCTATTAGCTTTAAATAAAGTATTCATTCCTAACATAATTTGGATTAAATATTTCTTTAAAGAAAATTTTTTCTCAAAGGAATAATACATGAGAATATAAAGTATTTATAATCGTTACGGGCGCCCAAAAATCTCCGAAGATAAATTGAAGAGCTAACAAATCAAATCAAATCAAATGTTTTGTTTACCAAACAGAATAACACAATTTAATTAATACAAGTGACAAATATAATCATAACAATTAAATACTTCATACTTTTTTCCAATATGCTAAATTAACTATATAGAATGAAAGAAGAAATTTATATTTTAAAAAGTGATTATTGTGAATGGCTGGTGTCATTCAATAGAAAACTAGGCAAAGGAATGACACCATTGTTTGAATTGAAAAATTTATGATTATTAAAAATAAGAGAGAGTAATAAGAATGCTTCCGTCCGTGTAAATATAGAAAAAATTTAATTTGCAAATATAAAAATCAAGAATCCATGCAAAAATGATTGAGGTAAGAAAGGTAAGTACTTTTCACAGCAATGATTCGTAATGCGTAAAGGTTTTTTTAATTAAGAGGCGTTTTAAAGCTTTTTTCAAATTTTTTATATTTTTTAAGTTAGTATACTTTAACATATCATTCCAATTTAAAATGCATTGGTAACATATTGAGTATTTCCCATATTTTGAAGTATTGAATCGAGGTATATTGAGTTTGGAAAGTTCAGTGTTTCGTGTTGCGTGAGAGTGTATATCTGATGATTTTGTGAAAATATTTAAAAGGGCATGGGGAAGGTTTTCATTTACAAAATCGTGAATAAACAGTTGTTGATGTTGACTATATCGTAAAATTTTAGAATATTGCATCTTAAATAAAGTTCATTACTAGGTCCTTGAAATGGAGAAAAATTTATTGCTCTTATAGCAGATTTTTGTAGTAAAAAGATTTTTTTTAAATAGGGATTTTTTTGTTGTCCCCATATTGATGAACCATATGTAAGATGCAAAGAAAAAATGGCGTAGTAGATTGATATTAATGTCTTTTTATCAACATAGTGGCGAATTATACGCAATAAGTTATTTGTTCTAATTAATTTTTTTGACAAAATATATATATGTTTTTCCCATGTCAGATGTTCATTGAGGGTTATACCAAGGTATTTAACTTCCTTAGATAGAGTAAGAACTTTTCCGTTAAATTTAATTTTCATTTTAAAATCAAATGTTTTATTTCGCCTACAAAAAATATTCTGTTTTATTAATATTTAAAGATATTCTATTAGCATTAAGCCAGTCGGTAACTCGTTTTAGATCAAAGTTAATTTTTTTGTTGATATTTTTCAACGATTTGTTACAATAGAGTAAATTCGTATCATCTGCAAAATGGTGAACAGAAGAATATTTTATGGCTTTTGAGAAGTCGTTAATATAAATCAAAAATAGTAAAGGGCCTAAAACCAAACCTTGGGAAACTCCATATGTGTTTTTTTTTTAAGAGAAGAATTGAAACCATTTATAGATACAAACTGTTTTCTGTTTAATAGATACGAATGAAACCAATTAAGTGATATTCCCCTAATTCCGTAATATTCAAGCTTCTTCAATAAGATTTTGTGGTCAACTGTATCAAATGCTTTTTGTAGGTCAACAAAAACTCCACAAGCATATTCACCGGCGTATAAGGATTTTTGAATCTTATCTGAAATGGATACAAGTGCATGTGTAGTGGAGATTTTAGAGCGGAAGCCAAACTGGGAAAAGTCAAAGAATTATTTTTATTGAAAAAACTATAGACTAGTTTGTAAATAATTTTACTAAGTATTTAATAAGTATTTTACTACTAAGTGTAGATATTAGAGAAATCGGTCGATAGTTACTTGCATTCAATTTTGAACCTTTTTTGTGTACTGGTATTACTGTCGATATTTTTAAAGTATCAGGAAATATTCCGCGATTAATAGATAAATTAAATAAGTTTGAAAGAATTGGAGATATTTGTTTATTTATTAGCTGTAATATTGCAGTTGGGATACTATTAGGACCTGAGGTTTTATTTTTAGACAATTTTGCAATTAAAGAAAAGACTTCATCGCTAGTAAACTACTTGTAGTTGGGGAAATGAATATGCTATTTAAAGTAGGGTGTTTAAGAAATTTATTAAAATTTGTGTGGGAGGAGTGGATTGACGACTGTATATTACCAGCAATGGATGTGAAAAAGTTGTTAAAGACGTTGCAAATTTGTAAAGGGTTTGTGATGACTGAATCTTCATTAGAAAAACTTGTCGGTAGTGTTGATTTTTTTTTACTAATGTTTATCAAATTATTGATTCCTTTCCACGTCTGACGCAGGTTTCAGTTATTCTTTCTAAAATAAGCTTCAAAATGATTTTTTTTACTTTGTTTAATTAGTGAAACAATTAGATTTCTATACAACTTAAATTGTTTGTTTAAAGCTTCCTTTCTGTTAGGATCTTTAGCTCTTATATATTTATTTTTAATCAAGTTGCGCTTTTTTATCGAGACTCTAATGCCTTTGGTTATCCAAGGTTTAAGTAGTCTTTTAAAACATTTCTTGCTAACTTTATTTAGAGGAGCATGACTATCTAATAAAGAATTGAAACTATTTAAAAATAAATTAAAGGAACGATTAACATTTTGCTCGTCAATTTCGATAACGTTTTCCCAGTTTATTGATTTAAAGTCTTCACAAAATTTGGCTGTATTCATATTTTTGAAATTCCATTTAAATATATTATGTTGTTTAGATTTGACTTTGATTACATTTTGATGAATAAGAAATTGGGGCAGATGAACTGAAATTGAAGAAGTGAGATTTCCAGAAATTATATGATCTGAAGTAGAATTAGTGAAAATGTTATCAATTATTGTACTTGAGGTGTTTGTTATTCGCGTGGGAAGGGTAATTGTAGGCGATAAATTGTTAGAAGATAATAAGTCAAAATAATTTGAAATGCTGTTGTTGTTATTACATGCAAGTAAATTTATATTAAAGTCGCCAAGTAAGAAAACACTTTTATTCTCCTTTGATAATTTTTGTAGCAAAGAAAGCATATAATCGTTTTTAAACTCATTTAGATCCATAGCTGGATGTTTATATATACATCCCACTATAATATTTGTTTCTCTGCACTCAATTTCAATAAAAGTTGATTCGAGTAATTTGCTTTTGTACATAGTTAGATCATTACGGGTTTTATAGAGAAGTTTATCTGAGATATATAAAAGTGTTCCCCCACAAGTGGATTCCGTTGGAGTATGTTCAGTTACGTATCCGTCAATGTTTATATTTATTAAAGGAAATGAATCTTTTATAATTCTTGATTCAGATATCCCTATAATTTCAAAATTCAATTTTATTGAAGATAAAAGAATGTTTAGCTCTTCAAAGTGCGCAGATAAAGATGCGATATTCATGTGTAAAAAACAAAAATCATTTTTGTTACTTGTTATAGACAAATTAAAATCCTTTATATCGTAGTATTTACAGTTAGTGTTAATGTCAGTATCGTCATCAGATTTAAAGTAATTTTGCGAGGAGATAAAAGAGTTCATATCTTTAATTAATTTTTTGTTATCTGGAGATTGTAAGCAGGTAGATAGCTCAACATCATTAAGAGCTGAGAAAGGGAAAATTTCCGAAGTACATAGAATACAAAACCATGACGTAGAAGAAGCTTGAACATTGATATAGTCAATATCACTTAATCGGTTGCATTTTGTATGTATCCATTTATTGCAGATGTCGCACTGAATCGCATGGTGAAAAGGACTAACCTTCTTATCACAAATACCACAATTTTCCATGTTAATTATTAACAGTAGCTATTAATTCGTTCTATGGTGTAAATAACATCTAACTAATCCTAATTAAAATGTAGTGAGATAACAACAAAAACAAGAAAAATAGAACACAATAGAAAATTGAATAAAACACACACAAAAAAAAGAAAACAAAATTCATACCATTGAAATTAAAGATTTTGGTTTATTGAATCGCCAAATTCGTCAATAAGATTGCCAAGATGACGCACAACTCGATAATGGCTTTCTTCAGTCTTCCAATAGCAAATTGATCCACGGAGAACCCAAAATGAAAATATGCGCTTGCTCTTAAACAGACCTTTCAGTTTTCCGTATAAAAATTGATAATGAGGACAAAGACTTTCATTAATGAAAATCTTTGATCTCATATTATTAGTAAAATTTTCAATATTAACGTCTTTTAATTTTTTCTTTTCTTTCAGGACTGATTCGGCGCTTTTGCATTTTAACAATTACTCTGGTTTTATTTTTGAGTCTGTGACAAGCTTGGATGGCGTCGCTTGTTAAGTTAACCCCTATCTAGGCGAATAGGGATAAACATTTCTCTTCTAGGGCCTCGTCTCTTATCGCTTCAGAGAGCCCTACCAGTTCAACAGTGTCACGTCGAGTATATTGCTGAATATTGGAAGTGCTCTCTTTCCAGCTCAAGAATACTTTCAGCAACGGAACAATCGTTAGTAGGCACAGTATTTTTGTTTATTTTGTCCACAGCGTTCTGGAGGTTTTCAACAGACAACGTCAAATTCTTCACTTGTAACTGAAGGGTAGCAACTGTTTCTTTTAGAAATAAGTTTTCTTTCTTCATTGACGACGATTATATTTGAAGTTTGAGGTAATGAGAAACAAGGTCAGCTTTACTGAATTTATTAAGTTGTTCAGCGTTTAAAGACATGTTTTGTTTAGGAGTAAAAAGAAAAAATTTACACTATAGAACTTTAACTAAATTAGCAAATCAGCATGAATGTATTATAAAAAAAATGATTGGATAAAAATGTTGTATGTTAGGACATATATTGCAAGAAAAGGCCTGTGAATATCTTTAAAGAGTAGAAGTACTCCGACCGGTGGCAAGCAGTCAGACATTAAAATCTACTCTCGTGGAAATATGGTACGTGAAGAATCAGCGATGGAGTGCAATGAATTGATTGTAAAAGATTTTTTTTTAAAGAGAGAAAACAGAAGTTTTTTTTCAGACTCAAAAAATAAGCGAATTTAACAAAATTCCACTGAAACTCTTCAAACTCAACCTCAAATTTCCTCAACAGTCGCAGTAAATGTCCACAAATATATATAACCAGCAAGTCTATATATCGCAAGAATAAATAATCCACGATAACAAGCAAAACAAGCAAAACAGCGGAGCGCTCAAAAACATGTCTTGCTCGTGCACTCTCTCTCGAGAAAAAAAAGGAACAAAGAACTTAGCTGTGCGATTAACGTTTAAATCGAGACAAACTCATTTGCATTGAAACCAGCATGATTGATCGAAGTTATTGAAGATTACAAAATATAATTTTTCTCATTTTGTTTCTATATTTCACTACTCGAGCTCGCCTGAAAGTAGAGCGCTTGAACCCTCCAACAAGCTGCAGATTTATCTGACCCAGCGTTGGTGCGCATTCACCCGCAGTATGCATGTCTATATAGATGTTTTCCGCGGTTTGGTTTAGCCTCTGGGCTGGCCGTCTCCACTGTAATAGTAGAGATGGTTTCAGGTGACTCTGGTCCATGGAGACATTCAGGTCACCGCCAAATCGATCGGTCGCATTTTATACATCAGGGCATTGAATGTTAGCAAGTGGAGAGAGAGCCGGCAATAACTTGAGTAATGATTATACAACAAATACATTACAAGGATGCAGCAAGTGACAATGAATGAACTTTAAATGAAAAATTTGCAAATCACTTTTGAACAATTAATTTGAGCACTGCAGCGGAAGTCTACTAATCTAGCTATATAACCTATTAAAATTAGTTCTATGAGAAAGCATAACTGTGTTAGTATGTCTCAATGTAGACCAAATGACAAATTATGTACGGCAAAACATAAAAATATGTCTACGCAAAAACGTACGCGAAACAGTAAAAATCGTATTCGCGTACGCAATCTTTTTGCGTAGGCAACAATTTTAATAATGTTTTATTTATCTATATATATATATATTTTTAAATAGGTAAATATTGGGAATACAAAAGAGAAACACGTGAGTTTTCTAAAATTAAGAGTAGGATAGCATAATCAGGAAACCAAAATCACTGACTTATGAAATTATTTCTTTTAAAGTGCGCTGAGTTTGCCATTTTTCAATTCATAACACTTTTTAAAGACTGACAAAGTTATTCCAGGTTCCTATACTTTGACATTTTATTGAATTCGTACCAAATTTGGTAGAACTTTGGGATATTAGGATGAGAAAGTTTGAGAGTGTTTCTTAGTACAGTACATGGTTGTGAGTACTTCCTCTTAGCAAAAAAGGATTTTTAATGGTTTAGGTAGGTACTGACTTATTTTAGCACAAGTTAACAAAGAAAACATTATTTTAATAATATTTTCTTTGTTAAAAGCTTAAAAGCTCAACGTGTTGTCTAAATTTGAGGATTTTTAATCTAATGTAAAGTAGTCTGTTGTGGGTCCTGTAAGCTGAAAAAGTCATCAATTGTAGAACATGCTAGAGTTTCGTCTGTCTCTAAATAAATACTGCAACTAGGTTAAATGTGATTCAAAAATATTTGGAGAGCATGATCTTTACTAGGTTTGCTAGTGATTTCACTATGTGTTTTGAAAGACCATCATAATTCATCCAAAGTAACTCCTAAGTATATATTTAGTACAGAAAGAGAGGTAAGCTTTCTTACAGTTGGGTTCATCATTATGATATTTTTATATATAAAAGACAACCTCAGTTTTTGCAACATTTAGCACAATTTTATTAGCTTTTAGCCAATTACATATATATAAGTGTTTCACGTTTAGATTAGCTAAGTATATAATTTGTTCAGTTTTTTCATAAAACTGATTGTTAAAACTTGTAGAAGATTGCTATCATCTGCAAAGTGGAATTTTTAAAGAATTGTTTAGATAGTTTGTATCTAGAATAAACAAGGTCCAAGGAACAGAACCCCGTGACACTCCTATATATATGTTTATTTGATGTATTTTTGTCAGAACTAAAACCATCGATTGAAACAAACAATATGCCTTCAGTTTGAGCAAATCATTGAATAAAACCTATTCAACTAAACAATCAATTTAAAATAAAAACATTGTAAGGAAATTCTGTAATTTCAGGAAGTTATAGGTAGACAAACTGTTTAGATACAGCGACAAAAGCTTTAAAAACATAAATTGTACCAAATTTCGAGTTCAACCTATAGCCCGTACTTCCAAATCAAGCACAGTCTAATTTACAAAACACTCCGCCGGTCGAACGACAATTGAGACACATCTTTTATGGTGAATATTAGTTATTTTTTCAAATATTTAATATTGTCTTGTTATATGTATAATTATTATTATTTAGATTGAAACTGGGGTAGATGCTATACACAGCTGTAGAAAAGGCAACCATCTAGGTAGTAAACCTTATAATAACTCCCGGCTGGAGAGCCGTAGTGTCGAACTGTAAGTGTCAAACGACACTATCTATTCCAACCTCAAGGTCGAACGCAGAGAGGACTTCAACACGTTACAGAGCAACAAAGACAGCACTGGAACGACGCTGAAGTGCAACGACAAAGTAAATACCTCAGTGGTACTAAATTTCGCGGGTACTTATTTTCCCGGTTTTCGCGGTTTTCCCTCTAAACTGCGAAAATTTGTACCTGCGAAAAAATTGGATTTTTTAAAACCGCGAAAATTAATACCCGCGAAATTTTTTTATGTAAAGTCGAATTTCTAGTAATTTTCCACTCGTGTGACAAACAGACTGTTATAACAAAAATTTGAACTACATACAGTTGACTCTCTCTAATTCGAATCCCAAGGGGAAAATATTTTGTTCAAATTATAGAGAGATTCGAATGGTAGAAAGTCTCTCTTATTCGAATTTTCAGGTTTAAAGGGTGAAAATTCGAATTAGAGAGAGAAATCGGAATTTTTGAAAAATTGAGAAAAATCATAAAGGTAAAAAATAAAAAAGAATGATCGAGTTTTCTGTGATAGCTACGTTTTTCCAGGTCGAAGCGTATAGGCTGGATACCAAAGATTGTGTCACTTCTTTATTGTACGTGCCTTTCTCTAACTCCAATAAAGCTTTATACTTTCTCTCAAGCTTTCGAACTATGTGGAGTCGTTTAGCCATTTTGAACGAGAAATAAGACGCAGTTCATCAAACCATATAAAGTCACAAGAAAATATGATCAAACTTCATACAAAAGACGTGTATTTACAAAAAATCAAAACATTCGAACAGAAATGAATTTTGAAAAAAAACATTCGAAAATGTTAACGGTTAGTTTACACTCCGAAAATTCGAATTACAGAGAGGATTTTGCTGAGGGGACCTGAAAAAGTGTTCGAATTATAGAGGTTTTCGAATTACAGAGATTCGAATAATAGAAAGTAAATTATAAGAGTTTCTTAAGGAAAATTGACGGTGACTTAGAATTCGTTCGAATTATAAAAAGTTCGAATAATAGAGATTCGAATTAGAGAGAGTCGACTGTACTGACTGATTGTACTTCAATTAAGACACGCTTATTTTTCTTTTTTCGTTAAAAATAGTTAATCTATTAATTACATCATCTCCTTTTCGTGAATCACGACGGGCGTTTTCAAACATATCGCGAATATCTTTTGATTTCACCTCTTTTCTCTGGATGTTTCTAGTTTTTTTCGTCGGTCGGGCTTTTTGCAATACTTCGATATCCATCTCATAGTCGTCTTCATCATCTTCATTCGTTTGTTCGTTTCTTATTAAAAGAAATGTTGCGATTATTGCCTCATCTTTTGGTTCGGTGTATAATTCTTTCAAGAGAGACTCGTATCGCACTAGGATGGTTGACGATACTCCCAACCATTTTGTTTTTTATTCTTCATGGTGCTTCAAGTCCACCTTGAACTAGAGGGCTTCTACTGTAATGCCTGTCCCAAACCTTAACTTCAACTTGTGCTCCCCTCTTATCGTTCTTATTTCATTTATTTTGAAAGATTAATTTTAAAATTTACTTAATTTTGACATTTCGCAAAAATTAATACCCGCGAAAGAATCCTTAAATGAGCAAACCGCAAAAATAAATACCAGCGAAATGCAATTTTTTAGAAAAAAAATTGATGCCGCGAAAATAAGTACCCGCGAAATTTAGTACCACTAAGGTATATTTCAACTCGACGCCAAGAAAACGTTTAACATTCTGTCAAGATCGACAAGGGACTGTTTAAATGGTGACAGGAAATTTCCCACCCGGCAAATTCACACCTGGTGAGTTCCCAACCGGTAATTTCCCACCCAGTGAATTCCCACCCGGAAGTTTCCCACCCAATAAACTGCAGAACCGGAAGAGATAACGAGTGATAACCAAAACCACACTTTTTAAAAGTGTGGTCTTAAAAACCAGACGATTTTATAGCAACTCGTTGTTGCTTTAAAATTAAGCAAGTCTGAGTCTCACATGTAAACCGAAAAAAAAACGGAAAAAAGTAAGGTCACGAGTGGTCACGGTTTTTAAAACCACACGATTAAGCAACAACAACTCTCACATGTAAAGTTGCTATAAAAAAGCGTGTAGTTAATTCTTTTCAAAAAAGAAAAACAATGGAGTTTACCACAACTAAACGAGGGGCAATAAAACTGATGAAAGACGGTTACATTTACGTATTCAAGAAAATGCTTACGGATGATGTTTCAAGTTGGGAATGTGTCATTACCATAATTTCTTTCAACTTTTGTCTGGAAATTTTCAGACGATATTTACGTCTACATGGAATTTACGACTAGATGAAATTTACGTCTCAGTAAAAAAACATGTTGCTAACGTTACTGCACGGTCTTTTTTTTATGGCAATGTTTTGTGGTTATCAGTCCATTCATAACGCCCCTCTCTAATAAACGCCCCCTAATAATTTCCTAGTTACTCAAAAATCAGAGGCGTGAATTTTAAGAGAATAAGGCAGGTAAAGTCCGCCTTTCTGAGACTGAATTTCAGGAAGATCTGTCTGACATAGCCGAACCGCCTTCAAATCTTCTCGTGACCTCTTTCTTTACACTCTTTGATTCGACATTTACATGCACATTTTGAAATGTTCCCCTAACAGACGTCATTTTATCAGGAAAATGGTATACTTATCTTATCAAGTTGCTATTTTCATACTAGGCGGAAAGGTCCACAGTGTCACGCCACAGTGAAATTATCTGCAACTGATCAGTTCATCGGCGAAAACAATGTTCATACACACCCACCTTCCCAGACTGATGTCGAGGTGACAAAAATTAAAGCAAACATTAAAAGGAAAGCAGAAGATAGCGAAGAAAGTAGCCAGCAGATTTTGGGTACGGAACTGGGAAATGTTTCCGAAGGAGCGGCTGTAAATTTACCATCCCTGGAAACATTAAGGAGAAACATCAGATATGCCCGTCAAGACAGAAATATGCACCCGAACCCACTCATGCGAGACGCTATTCCTGTCCTTCCACATGAGTGCCAAATAATGTCAAATGGTGACTAGATTTTACGTGGCAGGATTTTTATTTTTGCTTCTCCACTCGCTTTACAATTTTTGACAGAATCAGATCACTCGTATGCTGACAGTACTTTTAAAGTTTGTCCTGAACTGTTTTTCCAACTATATACCGTTCATGGTCAACAAGATGGAAAAATCTTTCCCTGTATATTTGCATTACTACCAAACAAAACTGAAGCATATTCAATTCAATAAAGACGTATTTAAGAAGGCAACGAAAACTGTCCTGCATGATAAATTGCTAGACATCTTTGCTTGTTGTCATAAAAAATAATATTTGTGTACCGCGTTCTATTGTCTATATTTGTGTCTGTGTTTTGTGACTATATTATGTGAGTCGCGAGGCACGACTTTAACCTACACATGTAGAATAATACCTAAAGAACTTTTTTTGGGTATGGAGGCAGTCGTAAATGTACCCACAGTAGCCATGGCAACAGTTTTAAATTGGCCGCCATGTTAACATGTTTAAACTCAATAGTCTACCTTAAGCAGATATTCATATATATAATATTCGCGGATATGGGCATTTTCCGCGAAATTAAATCCGCCTAAATTTAGAAAAATCTAAATTTTGGCGATGCGTGAAATTAAATCCCCCCCTAAAATTCCTAAAATTAGGAAAAATATGAAATAGGAAAAAATGACATTTCGAATAGAGTTTTTATGTCCTTTTTGATCAGATTACAGAAGCTACGATACAACTATTCCACATCACCATCATTCCATACGTAGATAAATATGTTGAAATAAAAAATGTGAAATTTTTACTTCCCGCGAAATTAAATCCGCGCGAAATAACACGAACGTTGGTCGTCCGCCAAATTAAATCCGCGCGAAAACCACCAAAACCTACGCCCGTGAAAATTAATCCGCTTAAGGTATTTTCAAACTGTGCCATAATATTGCCGAAACAGCACACAACTACATGCATACAAATAAACAAACTACAGGTAAAGTAGAGCACTAGCTAGCAATGGCATTCCCTTCTCCCAAGAACTTTGCAGTTAGACCGAATTGATGAAGGGCAAGGCATTGAAGCAGCTATGGTCGCCAATGAAGCTAAGTCCAGCCCAGAGAGACCACGCAAGTTTGGTAGATTAAGTTCTTCACAGCCCAGTGAGGTGTCTTGTTTTTTCTGTGGTCAAGTAGCTGGTATGGATGGTTTACATGAGGTGACAACATTTCAGGTTGACCAGCGTCTGCGCAAGAGTGCTGAACTTACTGGAGACAGCTTGCTGTTGGCTAAACTGAGCTTGGGTGGCATGATAGCTTTGGAAGCCAAGTACCATACAAAATGCTTATTGGCTCTCTACAACCGTGCAAGAAAGGTGCAGGTAGAACAGCAAGGATCATATAGTAAAGATGAAATATCAGGAATTGTGTTGAACTTGTGATGTATGTAAAAGAACTTCGTTTGTACTGCACCAGTTTTCAAACTCGCTGATATGGCCCAACTCTACATGTCACGAATGCAAAAGTTCGGACTCACAAGTGACAAAAGGATGCAAACAACTCGCTTGAAGGAAAGACTGCTCGCACATTTTCCTTCTATGCAAGCTCAATGTAAGGGGAGAGATATCATGCTTGTATTTGATGAAGATATTGGTGGTGCACTGGGCAAGGCTTGTGAGCAGGGAAGTGACAATGATGCTGTTGACCTGGCACGTGCTGCATAGATTGTCCGCCGAAAGATTTTCAGCTTCAACCCTTTTTGCGGGTTGTTTGAAGAAAATTGCCAAGAAAAATCTGTGCCACACCAGCTCCTTGCAATAGTAAATATGGTGTTGGAAGGCCCAAGCATTAAGTACCAAAGTTGTGAGTGTTCGACACCAGCATCACTTTCTATTGCCCAGATAATAAAGTATAACTGTGTCAAGCACAGGCGTAAACAGGCAGATACCAGCCCAACTGTCCGACACAGCTCAGCACAAGAAACACCTCTTCCGATATACATTGGGCTAATGCTGCAAGCGCAAAATTGCAAGAGAGAGTTGGTTTACAAGCTGTTCAATCTTGGCCTAAACATTTCTTATGACCGTGTTTTGCGACTATTAGCAGAAATGTGCCAACGTTTTCACATGGAGCAGGTTGTCCGTCCACCAATGTTGACGGCTAACGTATTCACAACTGCTGCTTTGGATAATATTGACCATAACCCTAGTGCTACTACTGGCAACAATTCCTTTCATGGAACTGGAATTTCCTTGCTACAGCACCCTGTTAGTGCTGATGAAGGGGTGCAAAATGTCATTGTTATCACTGGAAATGCTTGCTCAAGGAGTGTTGGTAGTCCGCCACATTTTTATACTGATGTGCCACCTATTGCATGCAGTGTAAAACAGTCGCCTGTTCATGCCACCATTGTCGCCTCCCTCAAACGGGATGACTATAAGAAGCAAACTGGGGGAGAGTACAAATAGTTAGAGAACACCAGACATATTCTGGGAAAAAGCACTGAGCTCCGGAGCAATGTTAACATATCGTGCGTGGGCTGCCTTTCACGCACAAGATCAGTAATCAGTTGATTGAATCATCACACCAACAGCCTTACTTTCCCTATTTCATGAGAGTGGCCATACTGTAGCAATGATTAGGCATTCAATGGATGTGGTGAGTGCTGTTGTGCACCTCAACGCAGGACAGACTCCAGTCCTGACGTTCGTCCAGCCACTTTTTACCTTAGCCAAGCAGATCCAGTGGAAGTGGCCAGGAAAAGTATAAGGAGAACAAAAGTTTGTGGTTATGTTTGGTAGCCTGCACATTGAGATGGCAGCTTTGAAGACCGTTGCTGATTGGCTGGAAAGAAGTGGATGGGCTGAAGCACTGGTTCAAGCACAAATTGCAACAGTAGGAACGGCTGATTCTATGCACAAAGCATCACATGTTATGCGCACAAGACAGGCTCATCAAATCACAGTTGTATATTCTGAAAGTGCATATGACCATTATAGTCATACCTGTTTGAAAAGCAATCAATCCCTGTGGATTTTGAAGCCAGGTGTGATAACAGGAAAAAGAATTGTCCTCAGTTTCATTACTGGGTAATAGACGACGCTGTGTTGTTGATTCTGCACCAATACCAGCAAACTGGCAAAACTTTTTACGAGTATACCGCAATAAGCAAGAACTTTTCAGTCTCCTCTCGAAGGCACTTGTTCGATCATTCCAGCAGGAAAAAAAGAACTGGAGTTTACAGATGGGGATCAGGTTCTTTGCTTACCACCTCAACAGGAAACGCATTTACTTGCCCAAGTGCAATCACGAAGAGGCTGACAGTCACGAAGAGGCTAATTGGGTGTGCGGGTGGTATCACCTCAAGGAAACAAGCCCCCTTGCCCAGCATAGCTTGTCAAGTCGTCAGCGACTAAACTGGCACCCCCGTCAAGTTAAACTTGATGAGAGGAGGGTGAGTGGACACCCAGCAGGACGAAAAAGAAGACCTGACAAAGGGCGGATGAGCTCACTGAGAGTCAACGGCCATCCACATCTTTCTTTCTTTCTTTCTAGGAGGAGTAAACCTCGATAAATAATCCTGCTACACCTATGGATAGCAGTAGTTCCTGTGGCGTCCAACGAAAGTATTGTAGCGGCTCAGAGAACAGTGTGGTTGATCATCCTCTTGACAAAAGGACAAGTCTAATGCTCGAGTTAGCGGAGAATTATAGTGGGATGGTGTCTCAGCAGGGGTGGCGCCAGTGGGGGGCTAAGGGGGGCTACAGCCCCCCCCCCCCCCCGTCAGAACTTCTCAGCCCCCCGTCGGAAGTAAAGCAATATTAACAAAATACTGTCATTTTTTAACGTTAGGTCTTTTTTGTGATTAATACAATTATCATGATATCAAGTTTCATGGCAGGTTATGTTTAAATTTAGAGGTGCCAAATCTGTAATAGATTTGATCATCAATGAGTTTTGTGTTAAACTTAGAGTCAAGCAATTAGCCCCCCCCCCCCTTCGGCGCTGTAAGCCCCCTCGTCGGAAAAACCCTGGCGCCACCCCTGTGTCTCAGTAAAAATACTCAGTCACCTGTACTGTAAACAGGCGCTCGTAAACTTACGACAACATGGAAATGCAACATGAAGGTAATTCAGACCGCATCGTCCGTCGCGCGTCCTTCGTCCGTTGCGCGGGTCACCAAGGGACGCGTCCCCCAGTGGTACACCAGGCTGGGGTCGGAAAGTTAACTACTGGTAAAGAAAGGTCTAGTCAGCCACTTCACCATTCCACCGTAGTAAGAGCATCAAAAGTTGACTTTCGACTAACAAATAACAAGAAGAAAAGAAATGATTCCACAATGGAAAGTACATCAAAACAATACTGGTACTGGAAAGTCGGAACTATTAATGTACTAACAACATCTGATGATATGTTACTACATGAATGTCTGAGGCAATGTACAAGAGCAAAACTTGATATATGCTGTTTTCAAGAGTTCAGGAGACTGGGTAATGGCTCTGTGAGCATGGATATTGTAGCAGAAAAGAAAAGACAGCTGATAGTTTGTGGGAACATGAATGCAACTGCTGAGTACTATAAAAGTTTCGTGGGAGGCCCGAAATGTACACATTCAGATGCAAACGACAACGGAGAGATATTTGCGACTTTCTTATCAACGAAGGAGCTTGCCCTCTCGAACACCTGGTTTCAACATAAGAAAATTCACAAAGACACGTATTCCAATACTGGTAACTTTTCTAAGACAATCGATTACATCTGCCTTAGCAAATGGATAAATCAATATTCCGTTGATTGTCGTGTCCGAACATCCTATGTTTTCAACAACAGTGATCATCAACTGTTACTGTGTAAATTCAAAACATCCCGCAGGAAACGTGACCGTATCAAATTTGTGAAAAAGCAACCTAAAGCAAAAATGTATGATATTTGTAGTCTTAGAGATGAATCCGTGAAATCAAACTTTATAAGCAAAGTCGACCAGTTGTGCAGCATGATTGACGATAACACTGGGGATATAGTAGACTGTACCAAGCTTGTGAACATTCTGGGAGATGCCGCCAACAGCACCCTACATAAGAAAGTCAAATCTCAAGAAATAAAACTGTGGAATGAAGATCCAGAACTGAGCTTACTCCGTAATCTGAGAGACATGACTGATAGAAACACACAAGGAGCTGAATTCAAAGTCATCACAAAGAATATTCGGAAACAATTTGACCAGTTGAGAAGGTTGCCTCCAACAAAATCATTCCTTACATTAAGCGATCAAATTACGAAAGTTACATCGGGAAGTCATGCAGATTGCCAGAAAGGAGTATTCCATCTCTTGTTGGTCATGTCATGGATGGAAACATAAGGATAAGTCAATTATGCTGATAATGTGCCTGAAAGGTCCAGCCCCGCAGACTCTCCTAAAACTCATCATTGACTGATGATGGTATTCGCGATGAAAGCAGTTCAGATGAGACAGATGACGAAGGATTTTAAATTTGAACATTTAAATTGCTAAAAAAAAATCAAAAATATTGAGCATTGCTTAAAGTGTACCTCTAAAATCATTAGAATTTTCAAACAGATGCCTTCCTAATGATCCTAAGTTCTATTGTCATTCCACTGGAAATATTTTGGGAGAAATGTTGGTGATATAATCAAGACATTATTGTTGATGACGTTATGACCAGTATTACAGTAAAACATTTGCGGAAAGGATCAAAAACCGCCAAACCGAGAAACCGTGAAAGTTCCTACCTCAAAAGTAACTCTTTTCTGTCTGTAATAACTAAATTTAAAATGGTCATTATGTTGAAAAATGCGGTTAACAATACTAATATTCTCGTCTAAAAAAAAACAAACTAAACTAGAACTAATAAAGTTAATAAAATGTTGATATTACAAATAAACATATGAACTTTCAACAACTTTTGTTGGAATGAATCTTTTCCAGCAATTTTCTTGACTAGACTAAGCTGGTTTCATGGCAGGTTATGTTTAAATTTAAAAGAGGTGCAAATCTGCAATAGATTTGATCATCAATCATTTTTGGTCCCTAAATACACGATGTTAAAGTGTTAAAATTTAATGCTAATAAATGGAAAAGTTGTCTGTTATCATATTAGGATTTACTTATTTCAATTGTATAAATTATATATAATTTTGATGATGGTAGACTCTTGTAAGAAAAAATAAATAATCTGATTTGACGAAAGGATTTTTGTATTTTACAGACCAGAATAGCACTTTTTGAGTTAATTGCAAATAATATAAAAATTATTTATTCCCATTAAAATATACAATAAAATCCAATAAAAATACACACGATGGATGTCATATATTAAGTAAAATAAATATATTTCAGTCAAATTTCCGTATAAAATTGTTACAAAATTACATGGATAAAATAGATAAAATCGTGTTGTTGTAAAATGTACAATAAAAACCATAATCAGTTAATAATCAGTTAATTATAAAGTTTTACCGGATCACAAGCTAAATTAATTCTGGAAGATCAATCTGACTTGTGGCATTGCCGTTTGTGACGCACACATCGAACCAACTATACTGGGCTGGTCGCCAAAAGCCTCGAACTTTTAAATCCAGTTGAGCTTGATCACCATCAACGACATTCTTATCGAAGTTTTCGCCACTTAGGTGTTGCAAAGGTGGTTCTACTTCAACATCTTTAGAAATTTTACTGAGAAGATTTGCCTCAAAATCACGGAGATTGTCATGTCGCATTGAGAGAAATCCTCCCTTTTTGCAGTTCATGGCATGATCGACATTAAAAATATCCCCACATGCGCATTTTGAAGGTAGATCTGTAATAGGACGGTTGTAACGAAGAGGAATCACATCTCTGAATTCCCCTTTGTTCAGAGCAAATAACCATAGGAGTTGATAGGGTGTCGCCCTGTACAATCATTATGGCTATTAAAGGTGCTGTGATCATTTTTAATAACTCATAGACGCTTTTTCTGATAAGTTTGTTAAGTCCTCCTTCGCGAATAGGTAGTGTGAACAATTCTCGATCTAGTTCGTTAATTTAGAGCCGATGAGAGCGGGAATAAAACTATTTTCAATAATCTTGTCTACTGGTGTAATAAGTGTTTCCATACGATTGAAGTCGTTTCATTTACGTAATATCCGATTTTCCGACCTTCTTTTATATTCTCTTTCCATCATTCTAAAAGATCTATGAGTTTACCGGCTCCAGTGGCGTCGTAGACTATAACCAGACTTGTTTTATTGGGATATCTCTTAGTCGCTCAAGCAAAGTGTTTGTACCAAGAGCATAAAACGACATAGCTAGGTTGTCTCCTTGGGTAGTCCCTTTGTTGGATTCTAGTTCTAAACCACCCAAAATAAATATACGAGCTGCTACCCAAATACGTGTTAATAAGTACTGTTTTTGCAGGTGTTACAAAATGGCTTTCTGTGTATCGACGTATGCAAATGTAGGTCTTTTGAGAATGGTTATTGAAGAAGACGATATTGAAGATATGAGAGAGGAAGTTGAATATAGCGATGAAGATGGTATTGGAGATGACGAATAATGTTTAATTTAAATTTGAATTTCTTTCTTTAGTGACAGATAGTGATTATACAGGTTCACAAGTAATAACAATTTATGTTACGTATCAAAACGGATTAATTGATATACACGTTTTTTTTAATAAGATAATTGTTGATTGTTGAGCTGTGGCTCAATTTTCTTAACAAATTTCCCTTTTCTAGGCTGAGATTTTCTTAACAGTTTCTTAATTATTTCCTCATTTTGTACTTCATTTTCTCTTGCAATACTTGCTGGATAGATAATTTTCGTTTTTACACCTATTATGTATATATATCGACACAGACAAATTTTAAGTTTTTGAAAGAATTAAACTAACAATTAAAAAAAAAAATGGTTTGAAAGAAAATGAGGCTGACGATTTTCTTAAAATTTGAGGATTTTGGGGCTCGTTTTGTTATAAAAAAACTTTTGGTCTGTAAAATACACAAATTGTTTCGTCAATTCAGATTATGTATAATTTATACAAATGAAAGTAAATCCTTGCATAATATTTGATTTAAATAGCAGGCAGATTTTCCAATTATTAGAATTAATGTTTACCATGCTTCAGCATAGTGTAATTTAAGGACCAAAAATGACACTTACAGATTTACTAACATAGATTTTCTTGATCCCTATAGAATTTCCGACATTTTCATGTATGACATGTTTATTCACAAAAATGTTCCATTTTTGGCCAAAATCGGCCTCTATCTCATGGACTAACTAAACTCACCTGTAATTAACTTTGTCTAAAATTATTAACTAAGCGAATTTTTAATGATACAAAGTTAAAAGAATGGTAGTTTGTGTATATACTACATCAAACATCAAACCATAAAACCTGATATAAGAAGTAAACTACAAACTTCCACCACCTAGCGGTAGTACCAACAACGTTGTCCGTGGCAACGAACGTCTTCTAAGGAAGATAAGCCAATGTTTGAACTTGATCGGGGACAAACAGTCCCCCTTAATACCGATGCTACTTTGAAAGGGTTGTTAAATAACTTTCAATTTAAAAAATTTTTAATACTTTTTTTCAAACTTAAACTTTTTATACTTTTAAAACCTTTGCGTGGTGATGCTGAATCAGAAAATATAATACTTCTAAGGCATAGTACGAATATTTTATGAGCGTTCAGACTGACACAAGTTCCATTTAAAGTATATATGTAGTCATGTATAAGTTATTGAGTGAATGTGTGATTATTTTTTATAATTGGTAAAGGAAAGTGCATTGTTTAGGCTTAAAGATAAAGGTCATAGTAAAAGATAATGGCGGTGTAGCGGGAAATTAAGACCCGGAAAATTAGGACTTAAAAGTCTTGGTTTGCCGGTAAATTTTGACGTCACGGGTCATTGGTGCGGTAAAACAAGACTTGTCGCTTTCATGGTAAAACAGGACTCCATATCCCCAAAAACTAGGAAAACTAGACTCAAAAGTATTAATTTCACGGGTCCTATTTTTCCGCGACAGCGGTTTGATACAGCCAAAATTTAGATTTTGCTTGGAAATTGCTTTGATTTCTAAAACAGGAAATGACAAATTAACCTTACATTAAAAGTCAACTGCAAAGTTCTCTATATAAAAGGAGATTGCTTCTTCGGCTGAAGTAAAAACTGTGTTGATATTTGATTTACTAATTTTAAAGTTTAACAGTGTGTCTGTGATATTAATTAGTTTTTCCATGCTTTACCTTGCCGCAAGAAAATGGTTTACAAGTCAAGTCACATTTCTCAAGTTAAAATAACCTTTGACCAGCTTGAACTTAAAGTTTTTGTTTAAGTAACAAGGTGAAAATTGTCAAACTTATATAATCTTACTTTCGTGTTTGCTGTTAGAGTGTGTTAACACTGTGAAACACAAAACTCCCCAAAAATATCACATTTTCATCCTTTTAGAATGGCATATAAATATTTTATAGGTTTGTGTCAACTGCACAGTTTATGACCCACAAATTTCAACCTGATTAAAATGCTTGTAAAACACGATTTAGTAAACCGCTGAACTTTGTTGGTCTTTTATTGAAACCTGAATTATTTAGGAAATTCTTCCGACCATTAAGGCATAACAATCACAAAACCCCTTTGTATTTTTGAATATGTTCATTTGCCACGTAAAAGATAACAAGGAGATGAATTCAGCTGAACTACCACAAAGCTTGATGATTATGTTTTGAATTGATGATGTCATGCAATAAGTACTTTTGGCGTAGTAGAGATTTTTTGAACAATGATTTCGTTCAACCATTAACCTTTTCCAGCAATCATATTCCCGTAGAAATATGAATCAAAGAATTTTTCATGTAATATAACTTCTACCGTCAATTTCTTTATCAATTTTGGTTCAACTTCGACTGAGGACAATTCCACTTTTTTAAGTAGTTAAATCTTATCACAAAACCCTGTTAAATAAAAATGTTATTGTTAGTAATATTACAACGTGATTGTAGGCATCGTGTGCCTTTCAACCTGCAATCACAACATTCCGTACATATTATATCGTTTGGTATTTCTACCTATCCATCACAGAGGAACTTCTCCTTGATGTAATTAAATTTGTTAAATAGTCTATTGAAACCGAACAGAAGATGTAAACATGATAACACACGCAAGAAAAACACTCTTATTCAACAACAAAAAACCATCAATAAAGAAAAACAGTATTGAAGACTTTGATGTGTGGGCTGGTTGGATAAGGCCGAAGTATGTGAGCTCGTTGTTTTTTTCTGTTAAACAGACTGAAAAGCATTGTTAACAAAATCCCTATCTGACTATATAGAGATGATGGGCTTGGTGTTTTACAAAGAAAGTCTGGTCCGAAAACAGATCAAATTAAAAAAACTAATCATTAATGTATCCAAATGCTATGGGCTGTCAATAATAATTGACACAAAACTCAATTGTAATGATTTCTTTTATTTGACCTGACATCAAACCTATATAAACCATACTGCAAACCAAATAACACACCTATGTACATTAACAGAAACTCCAACTATCCCACAACAATACTGAAAGAAATACCAACATCAACCTCAAAAACAATTTTTGTATTATCATCGAATGAAAAAGTTGACGAATGTTGTCAACCATACAAAAATGCACTAAAAAAGTGGTTTTACTCACCAATTCCATTTTAAAACAGAAGAAATAAACCGCACACGCAACATTATTTGGATCACCCGCCGTATTCAAGGACCGTCAAAACCAATATCGTTATACCAATTATAATTAGTCAAACAGCATTTTTCAAAAGCCAACCCGCTACACAAAATCTTGGAACGAGGCAGAAGACCAAAACGAAATTGACAACGATAAAGAAGAAAATCAAGATAAGTAGAGGAAGACAAAGATATCGAAGATGAACGAGGAGCGCGAGTCCCCAACCGCGAAAACATTATACAAGCTGCACGAGCAAATCGTTTGACACGCCGACAACTGACAAGTCAAAGACTTGTACATAATATTGGCAGTGACCTTGACTTGAATAATTACAACCCTTTTGAGGTGCCTAACGAACATAAAACTATAGAAGGGATAGTAAAAGCGGATAGACACAAGAATAACGATATACATTACAAATATGTTATGATTAATTTGATATTATTTATAAACTTACCATACACAAGTCAAACAATTTACAAACTGATATCTGAACTCCCAGATGATTTTGACCGAATCAAGAATCCGTTGAAAACTGTTCCATCCGAAATACCATCATTTATGGGGCTGTTTTTTAGAGGACTTTACAAACTCGATGTAATTAGCATAACGAAACTCCTGTCCATAAAATATAGACCACCGATATTCAGTGGAACCATGTCACGCAGTTGTTTTACGTATTTACTGGCAAACCTCGCATTTGACGATCAAACTACGAGAGACGAGAGAATAAAGATCGGTTCGCAACTACTGGGTGGGCCAAAAAAACGCACCCAAAACTCGTTTTCAGATATTGCGTGATTAGATAAAGATTGGAGCAACAAATTTCAGGACAAGTTTATTGGATATAATAAACAAAATTTCCCAAAATTTCTTTGAAATATATGAATTCAAAAAAAAGATATGACGTTTTTTGTAAATATATTCAATTTTCATTTGTTCGAAATTCGTAAAAAATTAACTTTAAAAAAAGTTTAACAAAAAAAATATTTACTCCTGAACGCTTACAACGAAAGTTTAAACACTTCAAATTTAACTCAGTGAATTGAAACCTATAAAAATATAAATCGAAATAAAAAATCAACCAAACAACATCTTTATACAGCGCCCATCATTTTCATTAACTGCTTTCAAACGTGGAATAAACTGTTTAAGTGTCGTTCGAATTTCCTGAACATCGTTCGAAACTTTTGACCAACCTTTCTTTATCTTCTTCTTCAGCTCATCTTCATCTTTAAACGCTTTATTAAACCTGTTACCATAGACTTTAACTTTAATTTTATCCCAAAAATAGTAATCAAGGGTGTTGCAATCAGGGGAGGATGGGGGCCATTCATTGTTCTTTATGAAACGTTTGCCAAGTTTCTTTGTTAACAAGTCTTGTACAATGTTAGTGGTTCTTGAGAAAATGACAATCAAATTTTGGGTGCGTTTTTTTTGGCCCACCCGATATATGTGAATTTTTGAAGATTTCAATAATCAGTGGATCTTATCTTTATACTAATTATCTTTCATTAGACGAAACACTATATCCTTTGCGAACAGAGATAGGTTTCAGGAAATATAGACCAAACAAACCTGCAAAGTACGAGCTTCTGTTCAAGTCTATAAATGCTGCGCGTCATCCGTACAACTTTATTGCTGCACCATATTTTGGTAACTTGTCCAAGAAGGGGGAAACTATTACGTGCAAGTACCTTCTGTACCAGAAGAAATAGTTCGACATTTGATTAGGCGTTTAGAAGAAAAAGGCCCACTCGCGGGGAGGAATATCTCGTTCGACCTTGTACACATCAATGTCGTTATCGCTTTGGTTGTTTGAAAGACATGTAACTAGCATCGTAACAATGCTAATAAACAGAAAAGGAATTCCTCCCGCAATCAAAGATGTTTTTACATTTTTTACGTTTTTACTGTGACCCACTTTCATCAGAAATGTATTGGCAAAAAGAAGGCCCACTAAGTCTGTTGTCGTACGTGGTGAAGAGAGCAACAACAAAGAAGAGTGTACTGCTTATGTCGACACCGTCTCCTACATTAACAACCACAAAGGATGACAACCACAAAAAATTAGCCCTGTATAAGTTGGATGCATTTACAAAAGGAGGGACTGATATTGTGGAACAGAGAATTGGGTTTCCCACAAGCAAACCAAAGGAGCGTAAATGGACTTGTTTTTTGCTACATTATTGACATGGCGCGTGTAAACAGTGCAACGATTCATAAACTCAGTTTTAAACAAGATCCATGTAAGGTTGATACCTTTGAATATGCTTTTGATTTGAGCATGCAACTTGTGAAGCCGTATATCATGGAAATAAATGCCAACCCACTGCAATGGCAAATCAGATACAAGAGAGCTCTAGTTCTCGATTAACCAGTTGCCGCAACAAATTGAGAATGTGGGACCGCCATTTAGCGACAAACGCGTTCGTTGTTACTTGAATGTTGCCTGTGAAAACTACACTCAGACGAAAGGGCGGTTGCTTTGTTTGAAATCTCTTTGTTAATCGTGCGGTAAACATACATGCAGGAAACATCTTCGACAAACGTATACTCGATTTCAATAACAGAACATATTGCCGCTGCATCATAATCGAGTTACGGCCCGTGTCTGTTGACAGGTATTTCAACGAAATCACAAAATTATTCCAAATACCTTCTTATAAAAGTGCCTTTTATACCTTATACCAATTTATATGAAAATAAAGATCACTCATAATAACAGTTGCGGAGATAATTTTTGTTGCGTTTTTTGGTATGCTGTACTGGTCAATATTTTGAACTTTTTTCACATGTAAACAATTGACAAAATTCCAAAAATATTTGGCTGTCAAATTTCGTCGATTATGGTGATTTTTCAGAAAAACCGTAATTTGGGCCAGTTTCACACCAAAATTTTTTCCAGCTAAATAAAGGTTAAATAGATTTTCAGTCAAAATTTGAGACCAATGTCATTTAATGAAAAAAGGTTAATGATCCTGTGACCTTTGTGTACACTGCCGGGTTAAAGCGCCGTAAAAAACGGACAAAAACAAAACAAAAGATGAATAAAGGAAAACATAAGCGTATGAAAAACATTTTAAAATATTTAACACATATAGAGGTCTTACATAGCAATCAAGAACGTAAACTTTTATGTTATGATTTACAACATTATATGTTATCTACGTTATTGATATATTACAAATTTATCCAAATTAATCCGTCCAAATTACACCAAATATTTTTACAGTCAAAGAAGTTTTATAAAATAAAGACTGTAATCTAGAAAGCAGTAGAGATTTTGGATATTGTTCTGTTTCTACCGAGCAAGCTATCGTGTTCTTCAGCGAAATTGTTCTACTCGTTGAATACCTTCAGCACTTCCTTATTGCGGGAATATAATAAATATTTATTATAAATGAATCTACGTTTTCAGATTTTCAAAGCCGTTTAGTCAGTTTCTAAATAAATCATTGCATAGGTTTATATTCATGTCCTTTCCAAACATTTTATATTATCAGTTAAATTTTTAAAACATAGCATCTTGACCCTCCCTTTAATAAAAAAGTAGCTTTAGATCTTCTCTCACGTGTTTATATACACTAATAAAGGTCTTTGTTTGTGTGTCTATTTGTGTCTTATAGACTGAGTAACCAATCTGGACCTGTCATACCAAATTGAAACCCTCATGGTCACTGGAGGATTTCAGGCTCATAAAAAGTGGGCTTAGCCAGCCCCAGTAGGCATGTTTCCTGCACAAAGGTCTTGAAAAACGGCACGAAATACGCCAAACATTGTGAAATATAAAGCGCGGCGTATGTTGCTTGCTTTGAAATTTGGTAGGATTACTAATTCAAGGATGCTGAATTCAAGTCAAGTACCAGAATTGGGATATTTTCTACCTGCATTATGACTTGGAAAAGGATTGTATATTTTGTTTTTATTGCATGAAAAACGTTTCAAACGTTACTGGGACTGAAGAAAACAAGGAACCAGCATATATATCAATAGGCTTTAAGAACTGGAAGAAGGCCCCTGAATGTTTCAAAGAGCTCCAAAACAGTAAATACCACAAAACCTCCCTAGCAACCATAGTTCCTCCATGTGGGGATCTATTGTTATGATGAAGGAAAGTCTGGCGAAGGAACAAACCGAAGAGAGACAATATCTTGAAGTTTTAATAGAATGCATCCAGTGTCCCAAAAGTAAATGTTACTTTCGCATACCTCAATATACATATCAAATAACTGTCAGATTCTAAATAATACCTTCTCACTTCAGTTTTTTTCATGTTCATGTATTTATTTAAGGTTCTATATACGAATCTAATGCATGTACATGGATGCATATTGAACGGAAAAATCGGAAACATCACACACACATGCTACATTAGTTACTTTCTAGTTATTCGTACTTTGCATTTTGCTTTACTGCATTGAGCAGCTTTGCATCTTGCAGGATGTAGGTGAAAAATCGACACAGTAGAAAGAGTAGTTGTAGCAAATCTGCAACACACTTTTTAAGAGCTTTAAGCTTGCGGGATTTCGAACATCTGTGTGCTTTAGTAACATAAGAGAAAGCATTGTGTATACTGAATGGTTTCGTCCATAATTCATATTTGCTTTATCTGCGGCGTAGCTAGTTACGATTGCTGAATTAAAACTAAACTTGTCGAGTCTACTAGTGATAGCACGGTGTATTAAAGCTGCAAATTCTTCAGCTTCTTCATAAACATCCAACAAACAATGCTGAACCCCATCGGTTGGTGAGAAATACTGCACTAGCAGTTGGTAGAGCTTTACATTGCCTTTGTTAGAAGCGTCTGACAATATGCTGACTGCAGAATCATCCTGCCTTAGAACCTCCAAACATTTTTGAAAAAGTCACTGTGAGCAGCCAAAACGTTGACAGGTATAGCCTCAGCCTTTGTCCTTTCATATGGCAGCTTCTTGGCTATCTGGCTGTCTTTGAAGAGCATTTTAATGAGTTTATCGCCACAGTTCATACTGTTGTATGACAGATTATGCTGCACATTGTGATATGCAAGTGCATCTTCACATGCCAAGACGTGTTATTCAGTGCAGATTCCTGATTCACAAAAAAAAATGATATCTTATGATTTTCCTTTACACATAACACAGATTTCCTATGTGATTCTGAGTTAGAATGTTCAGTTCGGTCAGTCCCCCATGGGCAATACTGATGTTCTTACTACACATTCTACAAAATGCTTTGTCTGCAGAATTGGACTTTCCAACCCAATCAAAACGTGAATCGTATTCTGTCCTATAAGTACTGAGTCTCTTGATCTTTTTCTTAGGAGGAGTAGTTATATTGTTGTTTTCTTGACTGGCTGCCATGTCTGCATGCAATAACAAACACGGATACACTGTGCATTGCATCTTGGGTCTTGAGTGCACAGTCATATAAATAAACACGTCGTGATTGGCTTGGCAGCTTTCTATCTTTATGCATGACCTCTACTCTAAAGCTGATAGGAATGATTTTCACAAATTATTGTTATTAATTTTGCAACCATTTTTTTATGTCAAGTACCAAAATTAGGGACATTTTCAGGGAGATTAGTGACAGACACTGTTGTAACAGATACCAGGGACAGGCACTGTTCAATTAGGGACAATCCCGGGAAATCTGGGACGTCTGGCAACCCTAGATCATATAGATGATAACCTCACTCAATTGCAATTGTTACTTCTGCGAACAAAGAAAACCCTGAAATCAGAAGAAGACTTTTAGCTCCGTCAACTGCCAATAAAAGAAAATATACACACCAAGATAATCAAAATGAGTTTTTATCTCCCATGGCGAATCAAGTTCTTCGGGGGGTAATTTGAATGCTATAAAACAGAGTAAATACTATAGCATCATTTGTGATGAATATACAGATGTCTTTAATAAAGAGCAGTTGTCATTCTGTATACGTTGGATTAGAAAAACCCTTAAAGCCATAGAAGACTATTTGGGTCTATAAGCTGTCAAACATCAAAAGTGATACAATCGTAGCTGCAATTAAGGATTTGCTTAACTTTCGCTCCAAAATTTACGAGGGCAAACATATAATGGCAACATATGATGGCGAGCAATATGTTGAGAAAAAACAGTGGCGTAGCACAGCAAATTATATGGGTGCCCACCCGAAACCCCCGCAGGCTCCCCGCATTTTGTTGCACGGACCCCCAGATGCCTTATTTCCTTAATATAAGCACCTAGAATTGCTGTAGCGGATTCCAGGAAGGCCCGAGGGACCTGGGCCGGGTGTCAAAATTCTTACCACTATGAGGTTGTTATGCGTATATGGGTGCCCACCCGCAACCCCCTCCTGGCTCCCCGCATTTTGTTGCACGGACCCCCAGATGCCTTATTTCCTTAATATAAGCACCTAGAATTGCTGTAGCGGATTCTAGGAAGGCCCGAGGGACCTGGGCCGGGTGTCAAAATTCTTACCACCATAAGGTTGTTATGCGTATATGGGTGCCCACCCGCAACTCCCTCCTGGTTCCCCGCATTTTGTTGCACGGACCCCCAGATGACTTAATTCCTTAATATAAGCACCTAGAATTGCTCTAGCGGATTCCAGGAAAGGCCGAATGACCTGGGCCGACTGTCAAACTTCTTACCACCATGAGGTTGTTGTGCGTATATGGGTGCCCACCCGCAACCCACTTCTGGTTCCCCGCATTTTGTTGCACGGACCCCCAGATGCCTTAATTCCTTAATATAAGCACTTAGAATTGGTCTAGCAGATTACAGGAAGGGCCGAGGGACCTGGACCGGGTGTCAAACTTCTTACCACCATGAGGTTGTTGTGCGTATACGGGTGCCCACCCTTAACCTCCTCCTGGTTCCCCGCATATTGTTGCACGGACCCCCCAGAAGCCTTAATTCCTTAATATAAGCACCTAGAATTGCTCTAGCGGATTCCAGGAAGGGCCGAGGGACCTGGGCTGAGTGTCAAACTTCTTACCACCATGAGGTTGTTGTGCGTATATGGGTGCGAGAGAACAGCCAAAAGCTTTGTCTACACATTACAACGGTCATTCGCTGATTTTGTCAATAAAGGAAGCAAATAAACAATGCAGAATTTTAAATGGGATAATGGGAACTGTAGGAGAGAATCCTGTCGTTATTAACTTCTCTCCAAAACGAAACAATAAAGCTCGGGGCAATCAACAAGAATATAGAACTATCAAGAAATGGCGATGATGATGATTTTAAAGAAGCAAAATCTCTTTCAAAACTATCAGTGACTCGCTGGACAGTTCGTGCAAATGCTTTTAATAAGATACGTCAACTTTGATAGAGCAACCATAATTAAATTTATAACTAAAAATTTACATACATTTCCATACTTTATTTGCTTTAAATCTTGACCGAAGCCGACGCTTTTTACAAATCCACAAAAATGAGCACTATACTGATGAGATCATCTCAGATCTTTTAGAGTCTGAATATAGTCTGGAAATATGGAAAACAATCTTCAATTACTCAAAACCGTTTTGCTTCAAAGATATTTGTACAAAGCTCGCATCGTTATCAAATAGCAAGAAAAGGCAACTACCAAACTTGGTGACCGTCTGTGAGCTTCTGATTGTCAACCCAGCCACATCGTGCACAGCTAAACGGCTCCGAGCGTCTATGACAAACAAATGATTTAGTGCCTTTGCAATTTTGAACTCAAACAAAGACCTAAATTAATTTATTCACGAAATTGATAAATTTAATGGGAATAGGGGACGAATTTGTCTCAAAAAATGATAAAGAACGTTTTCGCCAATTCCGACGATTCGTCAAAAGAGATTTTAACTAGACTTTTAGTGTACAATTATTTTTCAAATGTATAAGCTGTCTTGTGGTAAAATTTTTACAAATAATACAGGAAATATATTGTGTCATTTCATGCAGAGTGCGTTTTTAGCCAATCTAGGGGGTCAAAATTTCAAATATTTCTTTGACGCGACTAAATCATGGTGGGTTTACTAATTAGAGGATGCGATGCTGATTTCAAATAAAAAAATTTAGATTTCAAAAGGCGGTCTAACCTGATTTTACTGTATTTATGAACGCTCGAAATGGTATTGATGCAATCTCGTGCATCAAACTATATAAACTTATAAATCATTAATGAATCCCAAACTTTTAGCTTTTGCTTAAGTTTTTATTTAGAATTTTTGATTTATGTTAAGCCATTGATAGTTGCTCAAAGGCCGGAAAAGCCTACTGCGCCAAAAAAACAGAACTGAAGATTATAACTTCTGCCATCAATGATGAACACAAAAGCCACGTTTCTCCCCTGAAGGGATAAGACCTCCTGTTTTCAAGTCGCCAAAATTGAATCAGTTTCTATGGTCGAAAGAAAATTACATTTCACAAGCTAGCACAAGCATCAGGCCGCGAACTTTTCTTTCATCTGTTTTGTTTCATGTTATTTGCATAACAGGTGCTTTTGGTGTTATTATGTAAATTATACTCATTGTGTGCGAAGAAGAAGAAATGTATAGGGTGTTTTTATTTTCCTTTCAGTGATGGCGAATAATATATTGAACAACACAACCGTTGCAGAAACATTTGGACACTCCTTAGATCCTTACTTTGCAATTCCGCTCGCAATCTACTTTGTGATTATTGTCATATTTGCTGTTTTCTTCAATACCGCTTTGATTATCACCTTGATTTCCGAGAAGAAACTCTACACAATCACCAACATTTACATCATCAATCTGGCGGTTGGTGATCTCTTAACAGCTGTTACAACCATTCCATTTGACGTGGACTTCTTGATTCGCACTTACCATCCTTACGGGAAGATTCCGTGCGGTTTTAAGGAGGTTGTATTCATGCTGTCACTTCCCTCGTCCGTTATCAACCTGCTTTTTCTCACCATAGAAAGATTTGTTTCGATTCATTACCCATTTAAAAGAACTTTACTGTACAACAAAAATAATGTTTTCTTCTCAATAACTTTTGGATGGATTTATTCGATCATCGTGGGTATCTTCCCTTTGTTCCTGAGACCAAACGCAATAATCGTGACCAAAGGAAACTGTGTTATGAACTTCCCAGGGGAATACGCTATGTATCAATTGTTTGTGAACTTCGCCCTTCCTTTGGTCTTTATTCTGATACTGAACATCACAATATTTACAATCGCGCACAAGCACCAGAAAGAAATACAGAAGCAGGTTGTTGTCGCCCCTAGCGCGAAAAAAAAATGCGCGCAAAATTCCAAGTCAAACCTCAAAACTGCTAAAACCGTTTTTCTTTTAGTTGGTAATTTCCTCATCTGCTGGCTCACGTTCATAGTTTTAACGACAGCTAATGTTTTTTGCAATGGTTGTCTACCGAGACAAGTGACGTGGCTAAGTAATGCGGTCAACTACTCAAACGTTGTAATCAATCCTCTATTGTACGGTTTGTTGAACAAACCCATTCGAAGATCATTGATGAAAAAACTATCAAAGTTATTTTCCTTGTGCTGTAACACTGAAAGTAACAAGCCACAGAAAGGAGAATATTCTACCGTGCTACATACAAATGTGAAGAACTCTCCACTTGTAACCTTTCGATGTTCTGAAGTCACTTCACCCTTGGAAGATGCAACAAGTATATCTTAAAATAGCTGCAACGTACGCTGCGTCCTCCTTGTGTAATTTGGTTATCATGTGAAAATCTTCCCATTTCTGCTTCCAATTTTTCCAAGCAGCGTATCTATCTACACTTAAATCCAATGTAGGTGGAACCAATGTACCCCGGAAGTGTTGTTCCATTGTAAAATTATTGTATTTTCTCTAGCTATTCTTCAGATTTTTGTGGATTTGAAATTTTTAAAAACAATATCCTACTCGCAGCACCATGTTGTATTCTCAGAATAACGTAACATCTATATAAAGTGCCGGTACCGACATCTATATATATAACTATCATAACATTCGCCTACACAAAACAATATAACAAAGACCTCCTTCACAAGGACAGTATTGGAAAGCACCAACAATCTACAAAGTTAATGCTGTTTAGTGCGATTTAAACTTTATTCTAGTTTTATTTATAGTTTAAATATTTATAATATTTAGAGTTTTATTATGACCCAGATTACAACTCTAGCTAAGACTGTAATTAGAGTTGATTTTGAATTAACATGTGAAGGATAAAACAAAAATATAAACAGTAAACTCAAAATAAACCACAGTTCCCAACACATTCTAACCAGCTAGCGATGTTTTTTGCCACTTATTTGCCACTTATTTTTTTGCCTCAACTACTAGGCGAGGGAAATAGCTAGTTAGACATCTAGCGTTTTTTCTCTATATCATTGAGCTATCCCCCGACCAAAATTACGCGGCATTTTGTTTTATGTTCAAAATGATGGCTAAAACACTGACTAAAATTGCCATGGGGAGTAAATTTATTTTTTTTACGTGAAATTGCAAAACAAATAAACTCTCAAATATTATGACATTCTATATGATAAAATGTGTCACGCGTGTGTCAGTTTTCTCAAATCGTGCTGCAAGTAGGTAAATTAACTTAGCGCTGTGAGACAAATGCAGCGTAGCCATGTCTTTCGAAATCAATTTTATCGTTCTTCATGAAATCTATAAATACTGTAAATAATAGCGCAGATGATGTTGTTAATATTCCAGAGTTCCTTTACAGTTGTAAATAGTGTCGGTTCACCCCCATCCCGAAATGACATTAGGATTGCAAAAAATAGCCATTTCTAGACTTTAATTTTTTTAAATCTACATTGTGTTGCTATTTGAATGCAAAAAAATGAAAATAATCTGTTGGGGCAATTTTTTTTAATTCCAATATGAAGATTTAGGGAATCTATGTCCATTTCGGCTGTTCTTGTTAATTTCACTACTACCAGTTATGATGTTTGAATCATCTAAAACGGTTTAGATATGGCTTAGATTGTATGTTATTATGGTTTGCTGGGTCTGAAATACTGATACTCTGGCCAAATTATACGATTTTCATCCTCTAATATGCATTTTTATCACGAAAACTCCTTAAATTATGGTCTTTCTTGAAAGTGGGTGTTTCTACACATGCTTAAATTTCGAAACAAAACATTACTAATAACTTATGGTTTGTGACATATAGATTTACCACCCATGGTATCGCACAGACCATTAGCCATGCTATCACGCCCACGTTGACGCCCTTCATAAAACACCACGTCATTAACGTCCAAAGTCACGTAATTTGATCTGAAGGTTCAATAGAATTGCAGAGACTTTTCATCAGACTTTCACGGAAAAATATACGGACAAAGCAAGGAGATGTCAATGAAGCATGGTACAGCAAACTGTTGCAAATGACTGACAAAGTCAATCAGGTAGCTTAAGGCTCAAGAATCTTTACTATGAATGATGGAATTAAAATATCTTACAACTGTTATAATAGTGCCTTTTATTGACTTGTAGGAGAATCCACTAGCAAATGTAAGACGTATTGACTGTGTCTTGCTGCCACCTTGTTTTCAGGTAGCCCTGAGACGAACATGGCGATCTTCAGCACAGTATGTCACGATACTGTGGACGCATGCTGTGACTGCTTGTCACCAACCGATTACGGATGCCATGTGAATAACAATCTCCTAAAGTCAACCTGGTTTGAAGGACCAGCCATACCAGATACTTTATTCACAACTGCCAGTAACAACGTAGAGGAGATGGAGGTTGAAGATGATACCAGCAGTGAATCCGAGTTAGAAATAGAAAGTAGTGATTCAGATGGCAAAGCATGGAGCGAAGACGACTCAGGGGAGGAAGACAGAGATTAATCCCAGCTTGCATACAACAAGAAATGTATTTTTGCATTGCATTACAAGATACATATTACATATTACATATTACAAGATAACAAATGAAATAACAAACTGACTTTAAGCAATGTTTTCTTTTCCAAGAAACAACAAGTAACAAAGTATTGTGTAATAAATGCTTTGACGAAAATTACAAATAAAAATCGTATTAAATAATGTCAATATCACTGTCTCCATTAGAGCCCTCTTCTATGACATGAAAGCTTTTGTAGCTTTTGCTGACGTCAGCCTCAAAGATTTTAAATGATTATCAGAAGAAAGACAAAATATAACTGGAACTTATCAATATTCTGTAAATTTGTTAATATTTAACATCAGTTTTCGGACGAGTGATTAAAAAGCTTATGTTTCAGCACTGACAAGTAAAGTATGGTGTAACTTTATATATTGTTTTCCGAGGTTCAGTGGATTTTCACAACGGGTTACTACATAGAGGATTGACCATACACTAGAAAAAATGTTTTAAAACAACAGAAAAATCTCTTTATTATCCAAATAGTCCTATCACCTGGCAAGAGTCTCAAATTCACTAATTGTTTACTAAAAGTAAAAAAATTCTTATTTTTATGGTTAACATATCTAGATTGGCAAAATATGTGCCTTATTTGTACTAATTTTCGCGCATTCGCGCAAACATCTGAAAAATGCGACACAATTAGTACAGTTATTACCATACCATATGCGCGAAAATTAAAATTATAAAATTGATTATTATATGGATATGTTACTGTAATTATTATTGTATTATTGTATTAAAGGGTAAATAAAATTTTTCACTTTATCTTAACCAATCAATACATTGAATATGGAAGTAAAATATGTAATACTTTTCAAAAAAAAAAAAAATTTTGTTTTTATTATAGAAGTTGATCATTCCAAACATTGAAGACACCAACTATATCAAGCTGTTAATCTTTCATTTGTACAGTTGTACTGGTTGCAATCCCAGTGTTATTTGATGACTACTTGTAATTTGCATTGTTACAAAAATAAGATCATATTCCAGTAGTTTTTCGTCTTTTTTTAAAAAACCCGAACTTTATAAGCTGCAATACTTTCAACCATTAAAGTTTCCTACTTTGATATGGTAAAGTGTAAGGCCTGTTCTCCCCCATATAAGAAGCCCAAATTATAATTCCAAACATTTACGGGGCTATGATTCCTTAAATTTAACACTTATTTTACATTTAAGTGTCGATAACCTTAACTCCGTGGGGTCATTCAAACAGTACGTTTGTCCAAAGAGGGATCAGGGGGTCAGTGAAAAAGCGATCAGAAACGAACAATATTCAGCGGGAGGGGGAGGGTGCGCACCCAAAACAAACGTTCCTTTTACTAAAAAGCATTCCTATAAAGTACAGCGAGCCATGTCAATCGAATTCGACCGAAGAACCGCTGCAATATTATCCCGAAGGCCCCGAAACCAACGTGCCATCGAAGCCTTCTCGTACAGTGAAGACAAAGTTGATCCAGCGGAAGAAGTATCAGCAGAAGATTCCGCCGGCGACAATGACAACAGAATGGACGTTCATGATGACGACGAAGTGCCCGTCATCATGTGATTCTACAATCTCCATTTGCCGAAGAAAATTTCAGAAAGTAGGGGGGGGGGGGGGGTATGAGTGAAAACGAACGTTCTCAGTGGGGGTTTAATTAAAACGAACAATGACGAACAAGGGACGGGGGTAAAAAATTGGCAAATTTGAGCAAACGTACTATTTGAATGACCCCTAACCACTTTTAAAGCCTTTTCTGTACGTATATGAAAGAATCAACTGGAAACGGCAAATGGGGTTGGAATTAGTAGTAGTGTCAGGAGTGATATCGACAGTAGTAGTAGCGGCAGTAGAAGTAGTCAGTTGTAATAGTAATAGAATATATCGTTTTATCAATGAACAAAAATGAACAATATCCACCTAATCTTATCCCTACCCTTCGCGGAACTAGGGTCTTTATTGTAAATAGGCCTCCTTGTCGCGACTATTTTTATAGTACTGGGCTCAAATTCTAATGCCGAAGGTTGGGACTCATATGTTATGTTTATTGAAGGTGTTGGAAGGTGATCACTTCATATTTAGCTTATGACTTAAGGATAAAAGTCCATCGTCAAAAAAAATTTAAGCTGCGCATGCGCAAAACCGAATTCGGATACTTATATGTATACTTATGATTGAAATCTGAAATTTTGCACCAAAAAGCATTGTCAATTTTGGTAAGATATTCTGGAATAAAATTTCGAAAAAAGTTTCAAATGTGGAAGTTATACGCGTGCACGACGAGTTTTTCCTTAGTTACGTGTTACTTTCCTTAGTTATCTTAGTATTTTCGGAATTTTTTTTCATGGGCGGACACAATTAGCATAGCTGTGCAGACACAAAAATTCGTTTTAAATAACCTTAAGTAGAACGATCAATGGACGATTTAAAGATACGCATGCGCAAGTGTTTACGCTGGGTTTTGAGGTTTGTAACCAGATTATTTTGATAGATATGAACATTTTCAATCAATATTCAAAATTTGGAGTGATAATCTTCATTATTTACCGAGATATTGCTAATATACTAGAGTTGGCAGCATTCCTTCATACTCAAAAAATGGGTTAGGGTTAGGGTTAGTGTCGAGCTTCTTATATCTCCTTAACTACTTGTTGGAATCACTTCATATTTTAAATATAACATCAGCATATTATTTCATCGACAAAAATCGTAAAAGAATTTTCACATCACTGTCAGATATCGCACACGCATGCGCAGAACCATTCCGCGCATATTTCGTTAAGACAATATGATACCTGTAAACCTTTGTGGAAAATGATGCTTATATGATGGGTTTAGTATAATTATTTTCGAAAAAAGTTGGAAATTTTGGAAATTAAACGCATGCGTATTAAATTTTTAAATTTCCTTCTCGGTTGCCGTAAACTTTTCCAAATTTCTTTTATCCATCCAGTTAGCCCCATCATTTGGTCATTCACATGAAAAGACTTGTTTCATATAATCTTCGGTAGGGCTCTATATATTTAATTTACGTTTACGCATGCGCAAGCCACTATATCCAATTTTTAAAGATGATTGTCATATATTTCAGATTGATACTATTATTTCCAATCTTCGTTGAAAATTTCAACTCACTATCTTGATTATTCATCGAGTTATGCATTTATGAGTTCGAAACCTAGGTCAGTGGTAAAACTCTATATAGATTACTCTCCAATGGATATCGAATGCACTCTCAAAAAATCTTTCTTTCAAAATGGTCGTATCGCGCTAAAATTTTGGGGATATTTAGGAGGCAATATAAGACCAATAATAGCGTTTAAAAAATCAAAAAAAATCTTGTGGTTTGCGTACCACGTGACTTTTAACTCCAGTTTTGGTTCTAAATTGTCATCACTTGATAACTCCGTCATTCCTAACCCCTGGAAAACCATTTTTATACTAATGATACCTTACATTAAGCCGAATGTGGGGCTGTAAAGACATTTTAAAAATATTTTTTATTATTGGGGTTAGGGCTGGATAAGTAAAAAAAATTCTAACAACTTTAACAATATCAAGTGGATTTTTTATATGGCTTTTTGGCTACATATAGAAGACATCAAAAGTGATATAAGTTTTCGGATTTAGGGTATGAGGTCGGGGGTAATGACGGTTATATGTAAAAAGTCGGTTTCATGTATGGGACAATAACCCCGTAATTATTGCGAATTAGAATTCGGGCTTTTTATATCATGCTGAGGATGGCTTCTTTTTTCACATGAAACATCTCCAAGTTTTAATGGTCAAAATTACGGAAGTTATTCGCCTTTGCATTTGGCACTTTTTGAAGGAAAAAAAGATTTTTTTATGGGATCATCGCGAGTCCAAACTAAAATGAGTAACCTAGTGCCAAACCCCGAAAAAAATAAAAATTATCGAAGTTATAGCCATTTATTGTTTAGGAATATTTTGCCCGGTTTCCGTGTTTTATCGAATTTTTTTTCATGGGCCGAAGACACAATAGCATAGCTGTACATACACAAAAATTCGTTTTAAATGACCTTAAGTAGAACGATATATGGACGATTCAATTTTACGCATGCGAAAAGGTTCACGCCGAGGTTTGAAATTTGTAACCAAATTATTCTGAGAGATATGATCGTTTTCAATCACCATTCAAAATTTGGAGTGATAATCTTCATTATTTACCGAGATATTGCTATGTATAACTAGGGTTGGCAGCACCTCATACTCAAAAAAATGCACAACATAAAATTTCATAACGTTACAGTAAGTCATAAAGTGGAGAAATGACTGGCTCAATCTTCATTGATCTGAGTAAGGCTTTTGATTCCCTAAAGTCATGTCAAGATATTAGAAAGTCTACAAAGCTACGGGATAATTGGGACTGAAAAGGAACTCTTGACCAACCACCTCTTCAACAGAAAACAAACTGTCTGCTACAACAAGGTTACCTCATCTATCCAATATGTTAAATGTGGTGTCCCTCGGGGTTCTATCCTGGGGCCTCTACTCTTTCTGATAGCATTTAACGACGTAGGAAATGTTCTTGTCCACTCGAAAATAATCATGTAAGCTGATGACACCGTTATATTTGTCTCCGCAAAATCAAAGGAAGAACTCGAGCAGAAACTAAAGGAAGACTTCACATGTATCGCAGACTGGATGGAAAACAACGATTTGATTACCAACATGAAGAAAGGAAAGACGGAATGTATGCTGTTCGGCACAACCAAACGAACAAACGATATATCGCTAGAAATAAACTATCGTCACCACAACATCCCATTTACTAGAAGTTACAAATATCTTGGGATAAAACTAGATCAATCCCTATCCTTTCGTGATCATTTTGCAAGCACCTACAAAAAAGCAACAGGAAGACTGTATCTCCTCAAGAGAGTTCGACCACAACTTACAGTCTATGCTGCAATCACGATTTACTAGAGTATGATAATCCCGTTATTCACATACTGTTCTAGCGTCGTTCTGAACTTGAACAATACACAAATGGCAAAAATGAAGAGGTTCGAGAAACGTGCACATGACATCATCTTAGGAAAAACCAATGTCAGAAACATCATTCCGACCATCGAGTCACTGTCAATAAAGAGACTGTGCCTGCAAGTCTACGATTCTATCTCGTAAAACATATGTGAGAACTTCATGGACTACTTTGAACTGTTAAATAACAACACAAGGAACAGAAACAAACTCATCAAGTTGCCAAGAATCAAACTCGAATCTTCCCGGAAAAGCTTTAATTACAACGGTGCAAAAGGTTACAATGAACTCCCATTGCAAATTAGATCTGCTGAAACAAGGAGCAAATTTAAATGTATGCTTGATGTGCATTTTAAAATTTAATATTGTTTTTAACATGTTCTATATTGTTTATAAATAAATCACTAGCTTTTACATTTTATATTTTTATACTAACATCCCCCTTTTTTACGTCTTCTTTTACTTCCCGACCCATTTCTTTTCTTTTAGTAACAGGACCCATGGGAGAACGGAAATATTGTATATATATTGTAATTATTGTACTTATTTTTGAATGGTTATCCTGTATAAATATTCGTATAAATAAAAATAAATGTTAGCAAAGCGGTGACACTTGCTGCACCTACAAACGAGCGGATAATTTCACTGAGAGTTGACGCAAAACCGTCATCCATGAACATCATACAGGCATATATGCCAACATCAGTCGCTGACGAGGATACAGTGGACGATGTTTATAAAGAACTACAACAGACGGTTGACAACATCCGACGCAGCGAGCGTCTCATCGTGATGGGAGACTTCAATGCAAAAATTGGTTCCGACACTGACCATCCCTGCTGCGGCAAGTATGGACTAGGTGTAATAAATACCCGAGGGGAAAATCTTTTGAACTGGCTGCAAGACAACAAACTCTACGCAGTCAATACACACTTTCGTCACCGAACTGGTCAACGCTGGACATGGGTCACACCGAACGGACAATATAAAAATCAGATTGACTTCATCGCGATGAGGCGAAGAGATATTGCAGAATGTGAGGATTCGCGTTCGCTAGTGAGTGCTGATTGCGGTAGCGACCACCAGCTGGTATGGACTAAACTAAAAGGCAGAGCATGGAATAAGCGCAGAGTCTTAAAACCACCACAGAAAAGAGACCTTACTGGGCTGCTTGACAACCAACCGGAGTTTGAAGCCATCATCAGCCAAGAGTTACAGGAGCATGGTTCCGACTGGCCTGCAATAGCAGATGCGACACGAAAAGCAATAGAAGCAACATGCCAAAAGCACACAGCAGCACGGCGCCAGTGGATCACACCAGTGTGTCTAGCGCTCATGGAGAGTTGCAGTAAAGCGAAGATCGCATCACCCAATAGTCTCTGCAAGAAGGTATCGAAAGCATGCCGTAATGCCAAGCGACGTTGGATAAAAGTAAAAGCGGTACCGGTACAAGCTGAAGAAGCAAGTAAAGGTAACAACAGTCGGCTATTGTTTCGTATAGTGAAAGAGCTGAACGGCAAACGCACGTCAAATCCATCAGTTGGACTGCTTGATGCAAACGGTTCAATGGTATACGAGTTTGACAAGATTCGCACGCGTTGGCGCGAGTACTGCCAGAAACTGTACTGTAAAGATGGTAAAAGAGGTGTGAGTACACCAACGGCCATGCCGCCAATCGCCGAGTTGAGTGCGTTCCAATTTGTGTTATACAAGCGTGCTACAGGTGTTGTCCGAGTGCTTGGTGTAGACACCGACTCGTTTCCATTCGGTAAAGGCGTACGACAAGGCTGTTTTATTTCGCCGATGCTTTTTAATGTTGTGGGCGAGAAAATCATGCGAATGGTGAAAGAACAGTTGGTCGAGCGGGCGGGCTGCATTATCGGTGGATATGCCGTTTGGAACCTGCGTTACGCTGACGACACAACTTTGATTGCCATAAGCAAAGAGCAGCTAGAGACGGCAGTCGAAGCACTACGCGTTGCGAGCATGAAGTTTGGCCTGCACATAAACCCAAAGAAAACTCATGTGATGGTGATGAACGGAAGAGGCGTGATAAACATCGATGGGGTGTCCTTGGATTCTGTCGACTGCTTCAGTTTTCTCGGCTCGCAAGTGAATATGGAAGGAAGCAGTGGCCCTGAGATCCGGAGGCGCCTGGCGATTGCCAGAAACAACACCTGCCAACTTGCGAATATATGGAAATCTTTTGACATGACTTTTGACGGATATTGACCTAATCACAAAAAAACGGCTGGTCAAAGCACTTGTTTGGAGCGTGGCAACATATGGTTGTGAGAGTTGAACACTGAAGAAAGAAGACGAACATAGGATTGTAGCGTTCGAACTGTGGGTGTGGAGGCGTATATTGCGTGTTAGTTGGAAGGACAGGAAGACCAACATCTGGATTCGAGAAAAGTGGGCGTGCCGGCTGATCAGGGTCTACTACCTGAAATGAAGCGTCGAAAGTTGGCGAAATATGCACACTGGAAGAGAAGACCGGAGAGCTTAGTGGTTGCAAGCATCGAAGGGGAGGTCCAGGGCAGAGGCAAGCGAGGGAGACGAAGGATGGGCTGGATCGACAACATCAAGGACTGGACTGCGGGAGGAATGCAGGCGGCATGAACGGCAGCGAAGGACAGAATATGTCTACGGCCCCTTGATGGGCTATGACACAACACATTCATTCATTATACTTATACTATAATACTAATACCATCTTTAACAAAAACTATTTTGAAAGTTTTTGTTTTGTATTAGTTTTGTGAGTATTTGATTCTAATTAACTTGAAATAAAAAAGTAGGTTTTCTTTGAGCTAATATGGCCTTTATCTTGTTTATTTTGAACACTATATAAATTTTTTAAATAAAAAATTCGATTCAAAAGAATTTACATAAACCAACAAAAATTGTTCACATGTACTTGTATTAAAAAAATCTAAATCTTTAAGTCCCTTTCTACTGTATACACTTGAACAGTTATGAGTGTAACCGTGAAATACATCATGATAGAATCATGTGTTCTTGAAGTATCCCGCCTCTCTATTTTTAACGTATTTTTCCAGGCCACATGCAAAGTCGTAGACGATGACTTCGGGTGCATTTGCAAGGTGTGTGTATAACGAACAAGTAGCATATTTTCTACCCTCGCTACCATTCAAAATATGTGTACCATAGCAGTGACCGTGGGCTGGACAAAACCAAGCAAACAAAAACGTAGAGCCTTTTTACGATAAGATGAGATAGAGCTTTGAACAAGAAGATGTTGTAGCCATATCGTCGTGACTTTTGTTGTTTTTTTCGTCAATTGTGAACTGCCTGGTTACTCGAATTTGTTCACCAGTTTGCGTAAACGCGTCTGCGATGCCACGTTCAGCGGGGTTGTATGAATTGAAAATCGGAGTGGAAGGTGCTGGTGGTAAATCGAGTTCGTGCAACTGTACTACTCGATCATATATATAAATCAATGTGTTAAAGGCATCAGCGTCTAAAATGTTATTAAGCGTGAACGCAGTAATAAAATTTGCAAGACAACAGCTGTATCCGAAGCAGATTCTCCCATAACAACTGACATTTAATCTACCTTCAATCAAATCTTTTGTATGAGGAAGTAATGCTGATGGCAAAAATGCTCGGAGAGGCGCATCAAAACTCAAAACATGAAACAGTCGAGTAGCGGTGAGCTGGTAATCTTTTGAAGATATTTCTGCGACGATCTCACAATTTTGTTTCGATCGGCAAGCCGTTTTCGGCAATTCGCACTTATTTTCTCCGCACTTTTTTCAATTTTTTGACGGATCGAAAATTAACAAATTTCTACAATTTCAAACGTCAGTGCCAGAAAATCCATTCATGATAAAAACCAAAAATGTTTTTTTTCCTTTAATCTTTGTATAAACAATGAAAATATATTTAACATAACAGAATTATCTAAAGAAATAAGTAACTTTACATTGGTATACATATGTAAGACTGACATCAATCTAGATTTCTTTGGTACGTCTTGATTTTACACACTTCAAAGTACCAAAAAATGTTCTAATGTCTTTTTCACTATTTTTCGTTTTTCCTTCATCTTGTTTCTTCCGTTTACTACTCCCATGTTGTTCTCACCCACTCGCTTAGTGGAAGAGACCATCTTTAAATCGATTGACTGCTCTAGAAATGACCCAACGAAATCATCTGACGCAGGTTCAAAATAAAAGTTTTCAACGAATTCTTTGTAGCGTTCAATTAGTAAACGGCTTCGCTGTGTTGACGACATTAACGATGACATTCACACTTCAACAGTACACGGTATTTCCAATCCTCCTTGAACCAGCGGAGAACGTCTAACATGTAGTTGATAAAATTAAGAAATTTCACCGTTACAGAATGAAAAAAATTAAAATAAATCTGCTTGTTCGCACTAATTTCTTCCGCACTAAAGTAAAATTTTCCACAATTTCTACTATTTTCTTCCGCACTTTCAAATTATTTAGGGGTAAAATTCGCACTAATTAATTCCGCACTTTTTTCTTCCGCATTCATTTTCTTCCCTTAAGGTATATTCATTTTTTTTAATGAACAAACTTTATTGAACACCAATGATTTTATAGGTGAAGTTAAATCATTAAATTTCTACCAGACATGTAGCATGTAGGATATGTAGGGGCAAGCTGTAATTATGTAAAATGAAGCAAAAAAATCATTTTATAAATACCGTTATCATTCTTATAAAGTCAAATGGTTAGTGAAAAACGTTTGGTTTAATTTTTAGTTAGCAGAAGTTTCAATGATTGCAGCAAAAATCGGCAAAATCTAGTGACCACAATTAACAAACGTAGTTATTTACTGTATAAAACCAGTACAGAATTGGCATCACTAAATATACAATTACCTACCATAAGAAAGCATCGATAGTTCTTGTCTACTTCTTCGTCATTGTGTTTTTGAGCTCCATCTCCACAAGGAAAGTTAGTCTGGAATTTATGGGGCTCCATTGTCATAGTAGAAGCATTCCCTTAAAAGTAAAGTTGAAAGTTGAGGCAAGAAATATATAATTTTGTCACTAGACAATGTCACTTGATCAGGTATGAGAAATGATCACTTGTATGAGAGATGATTCTCAGAGAAAAAACTAACTGTCAGTACAAAACTGACTGCGATTGGGAGGTACAGATTCAGGACAGAAAGAATTGCGTGCACTTTCATCACCGTGTATACAACATGTGTGCCTAATTACTCAAAGTACGCGCAATAAAGGGAAATCTGTGTATGCGAAAATACAATTCTTTCTATCCTGAGATTAGTTGATCATATTAGCAAGAAACATATAATCTACAGTTCACTCTTTCGCTCCAAAATAAAAAGTAAACTGGGATACATATGGTGGCTTCAACGGTGAACCTATGGAACAACTTACTCCCTACTACTTTCAATACTGAGAACTTTCCATCCTTTATCAACCTACTCAACAAGCAATAATTTACGATTAGATTTTAAACTTTTGTTAGTAATTACTTCATGTGAAAGTTGAGAATGTACAAACACATTATCGTGTATAAATAATATATACCTTAACCCTATTCCTACCGGGCTTCTGAAGCCTGCTGAAATCCCGGGGTGGCGCTTAATGAGCGCCACCAAGATATTTTAGTCAAAAATTCCCAAATCAAGCTAAAAAATTTTCTGTGAGTAGTTTAATCTATTCTCTCCTATATTTAATCAAAATACATAATTTCGCAACAAAATTTTGGTTCTAAAATACCCAATTGGAGCGGGTACATTCATAAAAACTGTGGAATTTATGATTTTTTTCTCAAAATGTAGTTTTAAAATATCATTAGAATGTCCCATATATATATATATATACATCTAATTCAGTGTTTCTTCTTGTAGAGAATGTCTCTTTATCCCTATTTATTCCAGCGCCTCACCGCAGTTGCACCATTTTATCAAAAATGGACCTATGGCATTGCACATCACTAACTTTTCCTAACTTTTTATACCCATGGCTTACTAAATAACAGGCCTTGCCAACGTGCGGCTGGAGGCAAAAACTGGAGGCCATTGAATTCTAATATGAGGAGGGTATTTAATTATGTTCTAGTTATCAGATTTACACAAAACTTGCTCAAAATGTGTATCTTACTAAGATATTTTATATTTTAATATTTCAAAACAAAAATCATGAAAATTAAAATTTTTGATGACGTCCTCATCACCATTTTAGGGGTAAAACCAGTATAACTTTTGTTCTACTTCATGAAATTTACAAAATTTGTCACAGGTATATACTATATAGATCAATATAAACAGTGCATATATACATGCTCGTAAAAATAATATATACAAAATAAAAACAAATTAAGAATCAATACACTCTTTTTTATAAGCATAACTTTTATACTTGGACTGAAAAACCACTAAAGGCTAAGCATAAAGTAAGTATATATATTTTAAGGCTGAAACCAACAAACTTTTTAAGCACATTGAGGCTGGACTCAAAATACACCTATGTGCTAATAAAAAACATTTCCCCACAAAACATAGAAAACTGCAGAAAAAGGAAATTTTCTAGTGTTTTTTTGTTAAATTGTAAGTCAATCTGACAAACTCAATCCTCACATATTCTGAAACACATTCAAGTATTAAAACTACACAAAATACAACATTCACATATATATTATATACAAAACACTGTTGATTATCAATCAGTGCCTAGTTTCAAGATTTTCTGTTTTGGTTCTTTTCCAGAACGAGGTGAGTAAAACTGACAGTGATTTTTTAATAGTATATTTGCTAAAATCATGCCATGGTTTCTGGTCATATTTAAATTATACTGTTCTAAAACAATTTTGATATCAATGGACAACGATTTTTCTAATTTAGGCAAATTCTCGATCACATTGCAAATATTCTTGTCTGGAAAATATCCACACTTTAAGGATGAATGACCTGTATCAAGATCGTCAAGAACATTCACTCCAGCATTCAATTTCAATATTAGCTTTGCATGAAATATTGCAACTTTTTGCAAAGGAAATGTATAGTTCCATCATTGTTTTTTAACTCTGGATGAGTTTTCAATGCTGACAATGTTTCATCAGAAAACACTTGTAAGCAAGTACAAACATTCAAATGCACGGATGATTGTATCATCCGAATACTTTCTATCCCCAATAAAAGTTACATTCATGGAAGTTATTTGCTCATGGAGCACTTCTGTTTTGTTGTCATTTCACAACAGTTTAGATATCTCAATGCTTCCTCCATATGCGACAATCGGTTCAATTTACAAACTCTGTTAGCTGTTAATGTCTTTATCGTGCTCTTTATACCACAGTGAAAGGATTCATAACATAAATCATGATTGATTTGTAATAAAAATCTTGGAACAGCAGTATCTGTTAAAAAGTCTGTTGATTGTATAATAAATTTTTCATTGCAGGAGTAAGTAATGAAGTGTATATTGTTCACCTCTAATTGTTTAATTTTATCAGGGATACAACCAAAGTTTTCAATTATGTCCTTGTCAAAAAAGAAGGCAGTGTATTCGGTTCCGGCAGCCGGAATCGATCGCGAATTGTATTCTCTTCGGCAGTTTCTGGCGCATGCGTGTTTCTGACTGCCAGACACATAGTCAATAATAATCCGTTCCGGCAGCTTTATTTTTCTCGTTTCGGCATTCCGACAAATCCGCAAAAGTTTATTCTCAAAATCTTTCTCTTTTTCACATCCGCAAAATATTTTAATTCTTTTTTGCGTAAAAATAGTGATTATATTTTGGAAGATCTAAAATTATAACAAAGAACTGACACAGAAGAGTGGAAGAAGAGCAAGTGAATAAACAAGGAAACGTGCTAAGAATTTCATTTCCTATTTACCTATTACAATCATAGGGACATCATTAATTTTCGACCCTCGAGAGCTTCAAACTTTTGTCTCGACATTAAAAGTTTTCGGTAAACCTACCATAAACATTTTCTCAATCATTGAAGATTTTGTTATAATCGAATATTATTGATTATGATTCTCTTGTAACGTAGTTATTCGCAAAAAATAATTCCGGAAATTAAGCTATTTTCAAACCCCTTATCCGCCCATAATTTCTTCCCGTATATAACCCTTTTATGCATGAATTTTCTGGCAAAAAAATGAGTTTTCAACTTTGTACGCGAAGCATCGCTCAAAATTTCATCATCTTTGAGAATGTCTTGTATTTCAAGAGATAGGGACAGGGAATAGAAAATTTGGTGCAACAAATATACATGCTTCCAAGATATATATTATTATTATCACATGTCTAGCAAAGCGTAATCCCATGCATTCAAATATTTAAAAAACAGAAAATAACAAAATATAAGAACACACAAAATAAGGAAAAAAGTAGCTATATATATATAAATATATATATATATGAAGAGTTTCCAAATTTTAACTTAAATGTTTGTTTTTGCACTGAGGGCAGAACCAGTACACAGATTTTGGTTTTCTTTTCAACGCCACACAATCGAAATGATTCCATTTCATGTATACATTACAAAGGACTTTAGTCTTTAGATCCTTTCTACAGACTGCACAGAAGTACTTGTTTCGTTTTCGCATTGAACTTACAACGCTTTCTACTTTTCGCCATCCCTCTCTTGTGAAATAGCGCTCCACACGACTTACATCAGCGTCATCTTCTAGTACCGCTGACGAAATGTTTGCCAATCCCCTATCAATGTCTGATATTAAGACACCATCACAAATTGCTGCATTCTTAATATCACTTGGAACAAACCAGGAGAGAATAGCTGGAAATAGAAAGTGCTTAATTAGGAATAAAATAACAAAATACCTTAAGGGAAAAAATTTTGGTGGTTCACTTAACCAGTAACCTTTTATCATTTCCGCACATCAGCATTCCTGCAAGAATTATTTGGCGAAAGTTAATTCGGGTGAATGAGAACAAAATTAAATTTGGTGGATTTTGGTGGTCTTTCAACAAATCAGTCAATTCCAACAAAATTTCTTCCAAGGTAAGAGAAACAGTCCTGATGTTTCTGCTAAGTCATAATTTTTTCCTATTTAATTTACCTTTATCCTTTTCTTGTGGAGGGAGTTTAACAAATACAGTCGGTTTACAATTTTTCTTTTTCTTGGAGGGAAGGCCAATGGTAGTTTTTTTATGTCCTTTAGGACGTCCTCGTTTCAGCGATTTTGGTGGCAATTTTACTGCTTTTAATAGGCTTCAACACACATACATATATGTTAAAATCTAAATCAGAATCATGAAATCTTACCTGGCTTGTTCTTTAACCATTCATACAACATTTGAAGATCATTCCTAGAAGCACCAATTTTATCTTCTGCTTGAGCACAGATATTCGTCAAATCTCATAGCGTAACCTTTTCCCCCGGTTTGTTTTGTAATTGTTTTTGTACCATTTTCTTATTTGCCTTTAACTTCAACAAATCCAGGGCAACAGCTTCAGACTCTTCATCTAATCTCCTCACGGATGGTAAATGGGAGTAGGCAGCCTAAAAATATCAATTTAGAATACAGTTCTGTATATGACTACTAAATAAAAATATTGCATTTAGGGTTTGTTAATCTTATTTCAGATAACACCTAGAAAATAGTTTTTAAAGCTCTGCATTTGAAATAACGTCAATTCTTGATAAACCTAAACAAGTTTGTGATCCGCCCCTTGTGTTTTAATATCTTTTGTACTGAGTCCCTTTTACCTGACTTATTAGATGGTTGTGATTTTCCATGATCTTTGTTACTTCCAATGTAGTGCCATCCTTTGATGCATTTATTACAATCTCTATTTCACAATCTTGTTTAAAAGTTCTAGAGATTAAAAAAACATCTCATAAGAAATTGTGTAACATGAACAGCTAGGTATTTCAACAACAAAAAAATCAAAATTGCAAAAAAGAAATTTTAAATATATACCTGATGTTCTGATGTTTGCCAGTCCCTTTTGATTTGAATTTCTTACCACCGTGTATACAGGCATAAGAAATGTTTGCATACTTCAGTTTTTCAGAGACAACTCGTTTTGGACATCTTTTTTTAAGCCCGTTAATGGATCGAGAATCTCTCTTATAGAGTTTCACAAATTAATTGTTTTCATAACACTTATATAGCATTTTCTAATTCTTCGTATGATTTAAAGTTGTCTCCCAGCTTCATCTTCTCTTCCATGTGTCAAATATATGCGGGAACGAAATATTATTGAGTTGGTCAGAAATACGCATGTGCCAGAGACTGCCAGAAGAGAATACAATTCGTGATCGATTCCGGCTGCCGGAACCGAATACACTGCGAAAAAAGAAAGCTCATCTGCTTTTGCACTTCGAAATTCATTCAATGCCCTTGAAGTGGTTCTTGGTACTAAAGGAGCAGTAGGCACTAAACTTGGAGTGACACAATCAAAGACTGATGGGGGATCACGTGGACGAGGTTTTCCATAATCAGTAACTGTGTGATAACCCGTCGGCCAATGCCTTTCACATACTACAACATCTCTTGATTCTGGGATGTTATCTCTCGGAATAGCTGCAATCCACCTCTGTCTTTCATCTGCTTTCCTTGGAAGCCTGAAAGTTTTGGCTTTGTTTTCCGCATTATAATTTCCATTACAATTTGTTACACAGCATTTACGACCCATTTTACTTTCTTTCTTAAATCAATTTCTTTCTGGAACCGTACTCACCCTGTCCTGGTTGATTTTTAAAATGGCGGCAACTTCGTGCTATTAATTAATTAACCAAACGTTTACATGTGTATTGTTATTTTAGCCAATTGCGATGGTTTGTTGATAAATATGTCACGAGTATATAATTATGTCAACATTCTTCAAATTATGCGAAAAGCAATAATAATAAGGAAAAAAATTTCAATGGCCTCCAGTTTTTGCCTCCAGCCGCACGTTGGCAAGGCTTGTTATTTAGTAACCCATGTTTATACCTGTTCAGGTAATCGGTTTTATTTTTTGAAAAAATTTCAGTTTTAAGCGCTATTTTATTTTTTTTATTTATTTATTTGTTTACCATATATCATGACATCGCAAAAATAATAAAAAAAATAATAAAATAAATAAGTGCAGATATACGGTTGGTGTCACTCAATAGCTTAAAGCTGAACAAAGTAGTGACACCGTAAAATATTTAAAATAAATTGACTAGGTAAGTTTTAAGACAGTAAATAATAGTAAAGCCAATCATGTCAAAAGTTATATTTGTTTAAAGTATAGTTTGATTAATTTGGAAAATTGTTTACTATTTAAATCAAAGATAGAATTAATCCAAGGATGAGTACCGTATTTCACGTCAAAAGTATTGACAATACCTTCAATTGATCTGTTCCATTCAGCAATGCTTTGGTTTTTAATAGAATATTTACCATAAAAAGTTGTTTTAAAGGAAAGCACAATAAGTTTATGAGTTAATGCATTATGAGTTGGATATTTATGAAAGGTGCAACTTTTTGTGAAGAAATTACTAATTGAGGGCGAAATATTCTTATTTAAGGTGGCACTTCCCTATTAGGACTGGAAGTAAGAAAAATGTATGTAATTTCATAGTTTTTCCACTTATTATAAACATTAAGGTGTGTCGTGTCAAAATATACAAAAATCTGAAAAAAAAATCAATTTTTTTGTGCTGAGTCAGCAAAAAATAATCAAAAAAGTATGATTTATTTGAAACACTATAAGACACTTAGAACTTGTCAAAAACGATTGAAATTTTGTGTGAATGTTAGTTATATAAACATAAATCATATATACTAGAATAAATGAAAAATAAAATTTCCTTCCAAAATGGCGGCAAGGACCATAAAATGACCGAAGAAATTCCGGTTTAACAGTTATGTTTGAAGAGATTTAGAGAAAAATACTTTCTAAACAATGATTATTCTAGTATATATGATAGGTATGATTATGAAGAAAGTAACCTGAAAATTTCATTAAAAAATATTAAGTACATCAAATGTTATTGTCTTTCAAGCCGGTCGAAAACTCATCAAAACGTAAATCTGAGTAAATGAATGATAAAGTGAAAAAATATTTAACAAGACAAAATAAATACTAAAAAACTATGAAAAATTACCACTGTGATATGCACATTTTGAGTACACTGGTAACAATTTGTTATTTGTCTCATTGTATATTCTTTCTGTCATTGGCGGAGGCATATTCATCATTGTTGAAAATGTCGCCATTGCATTATGTCCACGTCCAATTTCCCGGAATGCTATTACTGAGCGAATGTTTACTTCAAACTGATTACAGCCAGGAGATTTTGAATCCTCAGCTTGTGGTGAGGTGTAAAATACATCAGTAAAACTACATTCAGTGCATAAAATATGAATTTTCAATGCAAATCCTTTCTTCTCGTCAATATTCATTTTAAAGTATAGAGCTGATTGACACTCTGGACAGCAACCAAACTTCTCAAAAACATTCTTGATTGACACAAAATGCATGAAAAAGAAAAACGAGTCCTCATTGTTTCCTTTACTACAACCTTTAGCCACAAAACTATCCTCTTCAACTCTTAATCTTTTTGGTTTTGGTAAATGTCCATCCGGATGTTGCTTTATTTGTGTTGCTTTTTTGGAGTAGCGATTACCCTGAAATTTAGACTTCTTTCTGTGTGATTGGTTTTGTTTATTACCCATGTTGTTTTATATACTTGCTAGCTAAAAGAAAAGCAGTAAAATATGAAGAAAATAACATTTTAGATAAGACAAATTGAGTCTTAGACAAAATTACATCAAGAAAACTGAAAACACAACTCAGAAAATAGTCCACCACTTTGGGGTACCATTATTTTCTGTGAACACGATGTTTGTTGCTTCAAATTATGACCAATAATTGCCCCAATGCGAACCGGCTATATTTGAAAGATATGGGGGAGTAAAACCACATATGGGGGCAGAAATATTGCCCAAAATGCGTTGCTAGGGCGTTACTAAGGGAGATATTTTACAACGACTAGTTTGTTTATGATAAAATTCTAACTTTCTGCTTAGAATATGGAATTTCTGAGACTAGATTTGGATTCCCCATACCCAAATTGAGTAAGATCAATGAAAATAAAAAAATCATGAAAATTTTTTTTTTTATCAAAATTAATAGGGAAGTGCCACCTTAAAGAATTAAAAACGAACATAATGTTGAGGAATTTGATAATTGATGAAAAAGGGCGAATATTAAATTTCGTAAAAGAAGCAGTTGCATCAGATCGAAAAGGTTGAAAGTTTATTATTCTTGCAGCAGAGCGTTGACTTGAAAGTATTTTATTAAGACAAAAACTTCCTTTCTGACCCCAAATTTGACAGCAGTATGTTAAATGAGAGGAGAAAATTGAAAAATAAATATTTTTCAAAGTTGCTTCATCCACATAAATCTAATTTTTGATAACATGCTGTTTGACCTGTTCAGTTTTTTTACAAAGTTCATTGATGTGTGGTTTAAAGGTAAGGTGTTCATCAATTAACACCCCCAAGTATTTAATACAATTTGATTGAAATAATCGCGTACCGTTTAAAACTATTTTTACTTCGGAGTCATATAATTTCAAACGTTTTTTAAAAATTACAAATTCAGTTTTATCAGTATTTAACGCAATCATGTTAGCATTTAACCAATCGGTTAATTTTCGTAAGTCAAAATTAACTTTTTTACATAATGATTTGATTGATTTGTTGATGTATAATAAATTTGTATCATCTGCAAAATGGTGAACGGTTGAAAATTTCATACTAATTAAAAATCGAAGTGGACCTAAAACAGAACCTTGCGGAACACCACACTTCATTGATCGTAGAGATGACGAAAATCCATTTACCGTTACAAATTGCTGACGGTTCTCCAGATAAGAAGTCAACCATTCGTTTGCAATACCTCTTACGCCTTAATGTCGCAGTTTAGTGATGAGAATTCCGTGATGGATCGTGTCAAACGCTTTTTTAAGATCAATGAATACGCCACATCCAAAAAGACCAGAGTCAATGGCCTCTCGCAGTCTTTCAGTTTTACTTAATAATGCGTGAGATGTAGAATAATTTGATCGAAAACCAAATTGTAATTTGTTGAGACAATTTTTGCTGTTTAGAAAATTATATAAACGAGAATACATGAGTTTTTCTAAAAGTTTACTAATATTTGAAAGAAGAGATATGGGCCTGTAATTAGAACATTCTAACTTTGAACCTTTTTTAAAAAGTGGTAAAGAAGAAGCTGAAGAAGTTTTAAGAATACTATGAAAAATACCAGTAGCAAAAGAAAAGTTATTTTGAAAGGATCACAGAAATCTTGCTATTTAATTCTTTAAGAACAATTGTGGGTATACTGTTAGGTCCAGTGGTTTTTCTATTACGTAAACTAGATATTAATGAAGAAATTTCTATATTATTTGTAGGAGATATAAAGATACTATGAGGATTAGGGTATTTTAAATATTTTTGGAAATATGTATGCAAGGAATGAATTTGTGATTGCACCTTTTGAGCAACAGAAGTAAAATGCGAATTAAACTTTTCAGTAATCAGGTTTGGGACAGTCAACAAAATACCATTATCTAAGATACTTGTGGGGGAAGAATCGTTTTTAGTATTAATATTTATGAGACTTTTAATACCAATCCAAATATTGCGAAGATTTATTGAATTATCTGTAAAATATTTCATATAGAGGTTTTGTTTACTGTTTTTCATAAGTTTAACCAATAGATTTCTGTATAAATTGTATCGTGATTTCAACCTTAATTTATTATTCATATCTTTAGTTCTTAAAAATTTACCATATATTTTGTTCCGAATTCTAATCGATGTCAGAATACCCTTTGTTAACCAAGGTTTGAAAGAGAGCTTGAAAGTCTTGACATTGATCTTTATGAGTGGCATGTAGACATTTAATAACCCGTTAAACGATGAAATAAACAAATTAAAACTATTGTCCATGTTCAGTTTATCAACCTCAAGAACATCATCCCAATTAATTTTATCAAATTCAGAACAAAAATTCTTTCTATTAAAACCTGACATACTTCTTCGAAAAATATGACGATTTCAATGAACAGATGACTTATAGATGTTTGGTTGAATAAAAAACTGCGGTAAATGATCCGATATTGTTGAGGTTAAGTTACCTGATAATATATTTTTATCACAGCAGTTAGAATAAATATTATCAATTAAAGTTTTCGATCTTTCAGTTATCCTTGTTGGTAGAGTAATATGAGGAAGAAAGTTATTAGAAGTTACAAAATTAAAAAATTCCGAGGTTTCCATATCAGAATTAACTTTAATTAAGTCTATATTAAAATCTCCAAGCAAAAAAATCGTTTTGTTTTCTGAATTAACCTTTAAAATAAAAGGAATAATAAAATCATTAGTAAATTCGTTTATAGACATACAAGGATGGCGATAAATACAGCCAACAATAATATTGGCTTTCTTAGGTTGAATTATTTCAATGAATATTGATTCCAAAAATAACTTTTTATACATCAACAAATCATTTCTTGGTTTATAATTTAATTTTTTAGAAATATAAAGGAGTGCACCACCACATGAAGATTCAGTAGGCGTGTGTTCTATATTATTACCTTCTATTGAAATTGGGAAATGTGTTTGGATATTACGTTTTAGTTTTGTTTCAGTCGAACCAATGTTGAAATCAAAATTAAGTAGAGACAACATTGTACAAAATTCGTCAAAATGTTTGTTTAACGAAGATATATTTAAATGAAATGCAGAAAAAGAATTACTGCTGTCAAAATTGGAGGAGATAAAGTCATCAATGTTAAAGTATTTGCAATTTATAAAATTTAAAGTCAATTCGTTTTCTTTATTAGAATTGTCGGAATCTTTTGATGAAAAATAGTTATTAAATTTGGAGAATAGTTTGTTTTGATGGTAGGAAGGAAAAATATTCAGATTAATTGGAATTTCATTTGAGTCTATAATAATATCAGAAGTAAACATAAAACAGAGTTCATTATCTGAAATAGTGCTGAATGGAAATATTTTATTTGTGCGTAAAACACAAAACCAATTTGAGGTACTAGACTGTAATAGGCGGTAATCAATATCATTTAGTCCATTGCATTTTTTATGAATCCAAAAATTGCAAAGATCACATTGTACGGCATGATGGCGATTACTTACTGTCTTACTACATACTCTACAAAAACATCTTTCCATAATTAGAATAGAAGGAAAAGGTAGAGAATATGAAAATTAAAAGTAACAACTACTCACAAATGAGTTAGAGTAATTCGGAATTCAGAATTTTAGTTCTGAAATTATTTTCGATGGCAACGGACTTTTCAAGTGGTAATTAGAATTTAAAATAAAGAATGGCAAAAGAAAAAAAATAAATAAATAAATATAGATATATATATATGTTTAACACAACAACAAATTATCAACAGTAACCAAGCAACAACATAACAAAGAAAGTTTAGTCATGACAAATTCGGTAGCGGTAGCGGACAGAACCTCCATACACCCAAAATGAAAATAACTTCTTTTTGCGCCAGAGAACTAAAAATAAAAAAAATTCTTACTAAAAATCATTTTGTAGTAAGGGCATAGCGACTCATTTATATAAAGCGGAGACGACTTTTCAGTGGATTCCTTTAGAAATTTTCTCCGCAATAGTAAGGAATAAACTGACTTACGGTTTACGAATTTAACGATCGTAAAAGACTTGTTACGGAGGCTATGACAAGCTTGGATGTCATTGGTCCCAATATTACATTCAATATCACCAAAATTCTCGCATACTTTTCCTTCCAAGTCCTTATCCGCAACGGAAGCCGGTATCCCACAAATCTCTACGCAATCACGCCGAGAGTACTGCTGCGAGGCATATGATTGTCTCTCAATACGCTCGATTCTTTCTGATAAGTTATCGATATTTCCAGGCTTCTTATCACGCAACTCTTTTACAGCTCCTCAGCTTTCAATTCATTGAGCGATTCTTTCAGCAAATCGTTTTCTGGTTGCAGGTTCAGAAACTTTGCAATCACCTCCTCTTTGTTAAGCCTCTGCAATTGAGCATTATTGAACGAAACCATTCTTACAATAAAAAATCCACGCAACAAAACCACAAGAAAATCGTTTGTAATTACAACACGTCCGTTCACATTGACAACAAAATCAGAATAGATATTGGTAAAATCAAAATATATATTTGCCACACCATGCAGTATGGCGGGAAATGCAAAAAAAATTTATAAAAACCACAACAATTCTGTGATGAAAAAACACAGTTTCAAACACTTTTACTATCTAGTAATGATAAATTGATGGTAGGACAATAGTAAACTAGAATATTTTTGGTGTTATTTACATAATTATTGTATTTTTATTCAAAATTATTTTAGTAGACTGAAAAATAAATGAAAATAATACAAACAAAATGTCAAGAAGAGCAAAATTTCCACGTATTTCCGCTGATGATGCCATCCAAAACATTCTTCAGTTTGTGGAGGAAGATGATTATGATGAGGATGATAATTGTGATGAAGATGAAGACTTCCAGGATGATTTGGGGGAAATACACAATGTATTGGGTAATATATTTACTGATAACGGATAAATAAATGAAATTTGCTGTGCAGTCCACAAACAGAAATATAGACAAAATTTGTACATAATTGCATATTATTTATTTATTATATTTGTTTATATAAATTTATAAAAGAAATAATCGATGACCAACCTGCCAAGTAGATTGATACGCTGACGGCTGACAAAGCTATCAACAACAAACGTTGGAAGAGGAAATCGGCCAAATATCATCTCAGGTCAAATAGGGCCGCGACGAAAAGCATCCAATACACCAACTCCACCTGCAGCATTTGAACTTTTTTTTACACCTGGAATTGTGCAAGATATTGTTTCCTGTGTAAATAGAAAGATTGAAATGCAAAAACAACTAAACGCAACATTGTGCGACAATAACCATTACGAACCCCCCCCCCACCCTAGGACAAAACCTCCTTAAGACAAAGCCCCCCTAGGACAAAACCCCCTTAGGACAAAATCCCTCATAATCTCTTCAACATTACAAACAACTCAGATAATGAAGTTTAAAATATTCCGTTTCCTTTGAAAATTGGTAGGTTTACTAATTAGAAGATGCTGATTTCAAATCAAGTATCAGAAGTTGGATATTTTCACCCCTAATATCTTATTCGGGCAAATTTGGGCCCAAAGTTTAAAATATTCTGTTTGCTTTGAAAATTGGTAGGTTTACTAATTAAATGATGCTGATTTCAGACCAAGTACCAGAAGTTGGATATTTTCACCCATAATACCTTATTTGGGCAAATTAGGGCCCAAAGTTTAAAGTATTGCGTATTAGGGGTGAAAATATCTAAATTCTGGTACCAGTAGCGAGTTTAGGGTAATAAAAAATCTCTTCTCTGTTTTATTGTTATTTCTGCGTGAAAAGATTTGTTTGAAGATTACTTCTCTCTTCCTGCTTGCGTTATTTCAAGTTATATGTAGAATGGATTTCGATATGATTAACGGGATGAAGGTAGAAGAACTCAAGAAATATCTTAGGCTACGAGGATTGCAAATTTCTGGGAGAAAGGCCGAATTAGTCGCTCGTGTTTTTGCTGCATATGAGAACAATGTACGGTCTATCAAAACAGCAACCGAAGTAGAAACCGAACTTCATGACGAATATCATCACAAGCTTGTCATTGAAGGTTAATCCATGCCTGATCCATAAAATCTAGATGATGGTTGGCTTTCTGAAGATGATGGCCTAGTTCATTGGCCACTTGTAACCTATCCTGACATCTTCAATTATTTAATGTTTAACCCCAATGATCTGTCTAGCTCAGACTTGAATGACTACAAGAATTCAAAAGGGTATAGTTATTTTAATCGTGGCTGACTTGGTAGCATTAGTTATCAATCATCATGTTGATCAAGCCAGTTTATATTGCTTCGTCAAAACTGACAGCTGTGCATCCGAGAAACTGAGAGATCCTCCCCATAAACTATGGACCTGTGTTTCAAAGAAGGATGCAGTCATCAAATCTGCACACTGCAATTGTATGGCTGGCATGTCAGAAAACTGTTTGCATGTTGCGGCTATGCTGTATCGTATTGAAGCTGCTGTTTGTTTAGGATTAACAAGTCCTGCTTTCACTGCCAAAAGTTGCGAGTGGTTACCAAATAGAGCTAATGTTTTGCCAGTCAAAGTCAAAGATTTGAAGCTTGGAAGAGATAATTTTGCAAAGCGTGGCAAGAAGACCAGAAAACTTGTTTCTACACCAAAAAAAACCTACCATCCTTTTCCAAAGGAATCCCATATCAAACCCTTGAAACTAACAGATATTGCCACAGCCCTTGAGGATATTATACCTAACAGTGTTCTTTTTACTGCTGTTCCAAAACCAAAAATTGATGCTGTTCGTAAACTTGTGGCTAAAACTGTTCCACAACCCCAAGCCTTAGAGAGCATTGATGATATTCTCATTATGCCTGACAGTCCTGATAATTTTCTTAAAAATATTGTGTCTTCCTTTTCTTTGGACAAAATAAATAAAATTGAAATTTGCACCAGAGGACAAAGTGAGAATGAATGCTGGTTTGCATACAGAAAAGGAGTCATCTCAGGTTCAAAGGGCCATGAAGTGAAAACAAAAATGCAGGAATTACAAAAAGGTGGATATGAATCCATCAATCTTTGGCAAGTTTTTCAAAAGATATCTCATTTGACATTCGTAAATTCCAATATCCCTGCACTGAAGTACGAAAGAGCAATGGAGGAAAATGCTGTCAATGAATTTTACAATCAACTTTCAAAATCACATAGAAATGTACAATTACTAGAATGTGGTTTGTTCTTAGATAAAGATGCTCCTTATATTGGTGCAAGTCCTGACCGAATTGTAACTTGTCAATGCTGTCCAAATGCTTGTCTTGAGGTTAAATGTCTATACTCCATAAACTACACTTCGCCTAATGATCCAAGCATCAATTTACCATACTTGAAACAAATTGATGGCAAAGTGACCTTGAATACAGGAGACAAATATTATACTCAGTGTCAAATGCAAATGGCAGTAACTGGATGTTCTGTCTGTTATTTCTTTGTTTGGACCCAGCATGTTTTTTTTCTGGAAAAAGTCAACTTTAATCCGGTATTCTGGGAAGAACTCAAATGTTTATTTTCAGACTTTTACAGCCACTACTTGAAATTTGTTTACAGTTGAAGTTTTCTAGCTTTTATGATTTTTTGCTTTATCATTCCTGGCTGCTTGGTTATTATGACAGTCAGCAATTAAGCGGTGTTAATAAGAACTCATCCTTGTATGTTAATTTCTTTACTTTTGACCTTGTGAAACTTCTGTATCTTGTCGAAATAACTCGCTTCGAACCTCTCCAATATTGAACTTTATGTAGATTTGGTTGAATTAATGTATAAACAGCAATGAAAAAAAAGAAAAAAAAAGAAAGAAAAAAAGATGGAGTGTTTCATATGTGGGAAGACGTGTTTTCCGGTGTGGATAATAATAATAATTCTACTGAGAAAATATTCGCTTTAATTTATACTTTAACCATACATTATTACATCATTCGCTGCTTGAACATCGTTTCTGTTCGCTGCAAAAAAATTTGGTGGATTTTGTGTGTTGGTAGCAAGTTTACGGATGTTTATATGGTTTCGCTAAAGATTGTTTTGAAAGTTTACGACGAATGTTTCTTATAAACTTCAATATACCAATGGTGGAGATCATTCAACATTAATTACTAGCAAAAAGCAACTACAATATCCGGTTTATCATTATCGTGGCTTAAATAATCGATATCAAGATGGTCAGTTTGAAAATCATTTCGGAACACTCGTGTGTGTTTTGTAAAGGTAACTACAAAACTCAGACGACATTAAAGAGACACATGGTAATTTGTAAAAAGAAACCTGCACAATTAGCAGAATCTCCTGTTGTTTCCAGATCATCAACACCGCGTAGACTACCAAAAACTCCGACAGGAAACGACGAAATACCTATCGTACCCTGTTTACCCGATTTCGATTACGACAAATGATAACGCTGTATGGGGAAATCTAAATTACAATGCTTTCTCTGATTTCGTCAATAAAACCTATGACGAAATTGTTCATTTTAGACGCAATATATTTAATATTCCCTCTGGACACGCTGGTAAATCGTTTATAACCGAACTAACCTATTGGATCAAAGAATTTAATTCTTCTACATCAATATTAAATTCGATATCATTGAAAGTATTTATGATACTTCCAGCGCTGTTACTACAAAAGCCTTCAGCAAAGTCTAAATCGAAAGAGCATAGTGAATGTATAACTAGACGTCTTAAAATGTGGAAGAATGGCGATCTTCAAGCGCTAATTAAGGAAGTAAAACATATTCAAAAACAGTTCAAATCATCAAAAAAGAAAAAAACGACAGATGATATTTCAAAAGTGTTTGCAAAGCTAGTTATGCAAGGCAAATTATCTGCTGCAATCAAATACCTCGATAGAGAAAGCGCATCAGGGATACACAAGCTCACATCTGATGTTCTCAAAGAACTCGAAGCAAAACATCCCTCACCAGCGAAAATCGAAAAAGAATCTTTGCTGTACGGACCTATTGATCAGATTGCAAAATACAAATTTGAATCAATAGATGAACAACTGATTCTTAGATCCTCGACGCGAACGAAGGGGTCTGCCGGCCCTTCTGGTATAGACGCCGATTTATTTCGACGAATTTTGTGCTCAAAGAACTTCGCCAACGTAGGCAAAGCACTGCGAGAGGAGATTGCAAGTATGACGAAAAACTTATTGACAAATAGCTGGCGGTGGCGAGTTACTGTCCCAGGAAGGTACTACGCAAGGTGACCCACTTGCCATGCAATGGTATTCAATAAACACATCTATATTAATCCAGAGACTGCACAATATCATACCCGACGCCCGTCAAGCCTGGCTCGCAGACGACGCCGCAGCGGGAGGGAAAATCGCAAACCTTAAGAGCTGGTTCGATATTCTTGTCCAAGAAGAAAAAAAGTTTGGGTATTACGTTAATGGCGGTAAAAGCTGGCTTATACTTAAAAATGAAATGCAGTTGATGCACGCAGATGAGATATTCGGAGAAGAGGTAAACATGACAACAGATGGTAAGAGGCATTTAGGTGCTGTGATTGGAAGCCAAGTCTATAAAAACGAGTATTGTAACGAAAAAGTATCAAAATGGACAAGCGAATTAAAAATCCTTTCTGAGATCTCGAAATCCGAACCACAGGCGGCATATGTCGCGTTTATTAAGAGCTTCAAGTCAAAATTTACTTACTTTACAAGAGCGATTCCTTCATTTGAAGACTATGTTGAGCCGATTCAGGAAATAATAAACGATTGTCTCCTGCCAAATCTTTTCGACCAGCAAGAAAAGTTTTTGACAGAAATGCTAAAATTATTTTCTCTGCCCATTAGTAAAGGAGGCCTGAGTATCCCCTGTTTAAAATCGGATGCTCCCTTTCAACACAAAGCCTCTAAATTATTAACGAAGAAACATGTAGAGTCTATTTTAGCCCAAGATTTGATTTCATCAGTCGATGTTGAGGATGAATTTAGAGAATAATATCTTAGACTGAAAAATGATAAGTTGAAAGAAAATATCGCAGACGTTGACTCTACACTACCCCATGAGAAAATGCAGTTCGTAAGCCAAGCGAGAGACAAAGGGGCAAGCTCTTGGCTAAACACACTACTTTAGAAGACCAAGGAATGAGCCTAAACAAACAACAATTTAGAGACGCGCTGAAAATCAGATATAACGAAAAATTATCAGGATTGCCGAGCTTTTGTGCATGTGGAGAGAAATTCTCCTGCAACCATGCCTTTTCTTGTAAAAAGGGAGGTTTTGTGTCTCAGCGCCATGACGGTATACAAGATTTTCTGACCACACTACTTTCTAAAACCAACAAGAACGTACAATCTGAACCGCATTTGCTACCGTTAGACAATGAAGTCTTTCAATTAAAATCAGCAAATGTAAGCCCTGAAGCGAGATTGGATATCAAAGCTGGCAGTTTTTGGTCACCTGGAGTTAATGCATTCTTCGATGTTCGTGTCACGCATATTAACTCCAAGTCAAACCAGAACAAAACTACCAAGCAAATATTCCAAGAAAATGAGAACGAAAAGAAACGCTCTTACCTTCAAAGAGTTCTTCAAGTTGAGCACGGTGATTTTACCCCTCTTGTCTTCGGCACAAACAGCGGTATGGGAAGGGAATCCGAAAATTTCCTCAAAAATCTTTCACTTAGATTATCAAAGAAGCAGAACGAAAAATACGAGACAATTATTTTCTGGATAAGAACTCGTCTCTCTTTCGAAATAATTAAGTCAGTTTGCCTGTGTATACGCGGATCGAGAGTCCCTTTCAAAACCAGAGATGAATCAGATATGATGAATGACTTTAAATTGAACGTTTCTATGGCTGAAATATCAGAGTGAATCTTTGATTATATATACTGTATTTGTTTTAAATTTTACTGTTATTGGTTTATTATTTATTTTATTTAATATATTGCATCGTGTGTATATTTTTATTGGATTTTATTGTATTTTTCATTGGGAATAAATTTCCTTAGCATAAAAAAATAAACAGCAATGAAAGCTTTAATTGATGATAATCCAGTATAAAAATTTATTTTTTGTCAGTTTCTTTTGCCATGAAAATACGATATTTGATGAGATATCTTTGTTAAATTGTTGTTTATAATTTGTAAATCTTTAAGTTGCTGGGACAGTGTATTAATTATAGACCCATATTTAATGTAAATATACGCAAATTATTGCAAGATCAAATCAGAAAATGCAAGTAAACTCAAGGTTGCTTCGCTCCACTATCTCTCGCTGTTATATTTACCATTTTTTCAAAGATTTTATTACCCTAAACTCGCTACCAGTCCCGTTGAGCGCGCGCGGTCACTTAGAGTCGTATTGGTGTATTGCTTTCTCTGCTGAAATTCTTTTTCTCTTTGGTGGCATGATTTTATCACTATGAACTAAAAATTAGATAAATTGAAGTAAACAAATTGAAAATTGAACGTGGAATTTCTAGAGTATGTTTCTTGATAAAAGAGCTATATATAAAGAATTACTACCAGTTTTTGCTTATAGTAATAAAAACTATATAATGATTATAGCTTGTAATGTTATTCATGGTCTTTATTACTATAAACAAACACTGTGAAGGACACGTTCCTTGAGTTTCACAAACAAACTTAAAATCTGCTAATTTTCTCCATAGTTAATAGAAAAAATGGTTAGGAAGACGGCAAACTTCAAAGGCCATATCCCATTCATAGACATTCCTTGTGTTTAATAAGCGTGACAGTGCACATAACAAGAAAGATGGCGGCTGTGATAGCTGGGGAATGTAATGAAAAAGTAAACAAACAATAGATTTCAGGATTTTCTTGGAAATAATATAAATTTATTAAGGAAAAGACTTTTTGTTTTTTGGAAATTTTAAGTAAACAGTATGGCTTCTGATAATTCTAATCTTTTCAATTCTTAAACGTTAAAAAAAGCAGCTTTAACTAGAGAAGACTGTTCCAAGAGTTTGGATGATAGATGAAGACACTTTTATGTAAAACTTAGCTAGGGCTTGTTTGACATTTGTTATTTAATTTACTTATCTTTTCATAGATTGAAAATTAGAGAGAAAAATTAATGAATTTTGAATAATATCCTGGTGCTAACTGCAGTGTTGTGAATTGTGGTACAAGTCGTTGGACGAAAGGTATTTCCTATTTCATTACTATTACTACTCATACTACTACTCATTACTACTAGGAATTTTCAAGCTTCCTTGCAAGAAATATAGTGATGTAGCACATGAAACCTGGAGGAGTTCTTGGCTTGGAGCTATTCTGTGTCATAGGGAAAAGGATAAAACCTTCAATGAGCAGGTAAAAAAATGGAAGTGTTTATGCATGTGAAAAACATTTTTAACGATGATGATTTTGAAACCTGTAAGTATATATATATATGTATGGGCAATTCCATGGTAACGGAATTACATTTGCAGGCTTTTACAGCTCTAAATCATAGAAAACCAACGATAATTTTGACAGCTGAGGATTAAAATTATGTTTTAAACTCATCTACCTAATCAACAGATTCAGAATAACAGCTTCATTTTGCCCTAATGAGTCCGATGAAAATAATATTTACATTCAAACTCTTGGTAACGGAATTACAAAAAATAGACAAGGTGTTTGACCTAACATTAAAACTCTTTGATTTCCTCCGTTGTTTTAGTATTGAGATTACCAAAAACTATTTTATGATGAAGCTCTATGATAAAGGGTGTCAGAAACATAAAAAGAAAACATCTGTATAACTTTTGTATGTTTCAACATTAATAATAAACGTGGTAACGGAATTACATTGAAAGGTATCGGGATTACGTTCTGAAAATTTGAGCATGAAAAGTCAGGTAAACAAAAGGCACTATTTTGGTAACGGAATTACAACACACAGGCTCAAAATCTTTTGCTTAATATTTCCAGCCAAAATTATCTCAAGAGTGCATATTTAATTAAAAATGGCAAGGCAAAGAATATAGATTAGATTATCATAGGTCATCACACTCTAATATTGTTTTTTGTTCTTTTTTCATGTAGTTAGAACCTGTGTAAATATTTATTTATTTATTTATTTATTTAATCATTTCGCCAAAACAACAAAAGTTACAATGGAAATTTATCCAAATATATACATATACAACAAATATATACACATTTATTTAATGTTTTTTTGAATATATTAAGTCGGCAGGAAACTCAAAGAAAACTTTAAGAAGTTTTATCATAGAGTACCTTATTTCAAGTTATGCAAAAATTTACGAAAATTATATATGTGTATGTATGTACTACAACAATTTCAAAAGTTTAAACGCAAATATTATTTACATTTTCTGATATAATCTCAGCGTTGTATGATATATAACAGTAAAAACAAAAAGCAAAAAGAAAAGGAGAATGAGAAAAACAAAAAAAAGTTAAAAAAATTCTTGTTCATTATCATGTTCAAGAAGAAGAGACTTTATAGTCTTCTTAAATTGCAATAAGGTAGTGATTTCCCTCACTTTTAAAGAAATAAAATTATTCCATAGAAAGGGAGCTCTGTATGAAAAGGAAAATAAGCCAAGTTTACTCTTCTTTAGACTTGTACTATATAACAAGCTTTTTGATGAGCGCAAGTTGTAATGGAAATCCCGTAAGTTACATTTGTTTGTAAAGACTTCTGGCACCAAACCTTTACTTAGTTTGAAGACAAATATTAAATTATGGTAAATATTGAGTTGAAAGATATTTAAAGCATTAAGTTGGCTTAGTAATGGTTTGGCATGTGCAAACCTTTCACGATTAAAAATTATTCTCGATGCTCGTTTTTGCTGACGATACAAATACATTAATTTTGATTTATGCGTGCTTGCCCATGCAATATTTGCATAACTTAAATGACTATGAACAAAAGAAAAATACATGTCCTTTAAACAACGTTTATCCAAATAAAACCTAGCTCTATATAAAATCCCTATACTTTTGGCAATTTTATTTTCAATCATGGAAATATGATTTTTCCAAGTTAAGTTTTCATCTAAATATACACCTAAGAATTTAATTGAAGTTTCTCGCCTTATTGCAACCGAATTTAAAGACAGTAAAGGAAGATCAAGCGGTATTAATTGTTTTCTACGAAACGGATGGAACAAAGTATATTTAGTTTTTTTTGTATTGACTGATAATTTATTACTAGAGAACCATTGGTTTAAACATGATAGTTCATTATTCATTATCCGGAATAACTGATCTAAATTTTTATGGGAGTTAAATATATTTGTATCATCAGCAAATAATATTGTAGAGAGCTTCGGACAAACAGAGGCTAAGTCGTTAATGTATAATAAGAATAGGAGAGGACCCAGTATTGAACCCTGAGGAACTCCTATAGTTATATTAAGCAGGGTTGTTTGTTTGTTATTGTAGCTTATGAATTGTTTTCTGTTAGATAGATAACTTTTAAGTAAATTAAGGTTGTTACCAATAACACCATATTGGTTTAATTTTCCCAATAAAATATCATGATTTACGGTATCAAATGCTTTAGAAAAATCTATAAATACACCTAAAACAAATTCATTATTTTCAAATTTCTCTGCGATTTCATCAACAATATCTATGATCGCGTGGTCAGTTGAGTGATTTTTTTGAAATCCATATTGTCTCTGGTACAATAACTTATTCTCAGATATATATTTATTTAGTCGGTTATATAAAATGCGCTCAAATAATTTAGAGAAAATCGGTAAGATTGATATTGGTCTATAATTATTGATTAAAGAACCATCATCTGATTTAAATAAAGGGATGATTTTAGCAATTTTCATTTTATCTGGAAATATTCCTGAGGTAAGTGATTGATTAAAAATATGTTTTAATGGATTACAAATTTCAGGAAAGGCAATTTTTACGATATTTGGTGTTATTTCGTCATAACCAGGAGATTTATTAATATCTATTTGGTTAACAACATCATTTAATTCATTAGTAGTAATTTCAATGTTAGTCATGGAACAAGTCGAGGTATTTAGATAATCCGAAAAGTGTTTGCCTACAATTGGAATTTTATCAGCAAGCTTGCTTCCCACGTTAACAAAGTATTCATTAAAATATTCTGCAATCTTGTCTTCATCAAAACAGTCCTTATTTTCAATAGATATTCTTTTAGGAAAGGATGGCGAGGTATTTCGCTTACCCAAAACCTCCCTAATTATGTTCCATGTTTTCTTAGAATTTCCCTGGTTTAATTTAAGTAAGTTATGGTAATAATTAATCTTCGATTTACGTTTGATCTTTTCAAATAAATTTTTATATTTCTTATATGAGTTTTCTTTATCTATTGTACGTTTTTTAAGGAATTTATTATATAATTTTTGTTTAAATTTGGAAGATTTTATTAAACCTTTAGTCATCCAAGGATTATTTAAGGTTTTTGTTTTCATTTTAATTTTAGTTTTTGGGAAATGAAAATTATATTTTGATAGAAAAAGTGTTAAAAATTGGTTATAAGCAACATTGGGATCTTTGATTTCAAACACGTCCCAGTTTGTAAACTTTAAGTCTTCTTTAAACTTTAAAATTTTATTCGAAGTAAATATTCGTTTTAAAATAAACTTTGTAGAATTTAATTCAGATTTACAATTTAATGGTTTTATAACAAATATAGGGAAATGATCGGTGATATCAGTTTTTATAATACCTGTTTCAAGTTTCAAATCAAATGAATTAATAAAGATGTTATCAATGGCAGTTGCAGTGTCCTTAGTAACACGAGTAGGTCTATTGATTATGGGATAAAAACTGTTTTGCATAAAAATATTTATAACATTTTTCACGTTATTGTTTGTGTTAAAATTTAACACGTTTATGTTATAATCGCCTAACATGTATATTTCCTTCTTTTCATTCATTATAATTTCTTGATATTCACTGAGCCATAACTCAAATTCTTTTGTAGAGTTAACAGGTGGCCGATACGAACAAGTAATTAAAATATTTTTGGAATCTTTGTTGATTATTTCAACAGTTAAGGATTCGTGATGTTTATTGTTTACTGTAAGATCTGGTCTAATCACAAAAGATAAGGTTTTGTGCAAAAAGACACAAACACCACCACCCCTTCCACCCCTGTGCGACTCAACTTTGTCATAATTTTCAAGTTCTAAAGAAGAGTTCTTGTCACCATTTGACCATGTTTCAGTCAAACAAATTACACTAAAAAACTTTGGAAAATTGTTTAACAAATGCTTGAAATTATTAAAATTTCTAGAAATACTACGAATATTCAGATGAATGATTGAAAAGTATTTTTTTATATCAACTTTGTTAGAAAATTTCGAAATTTCATACGGTGAAAAATATTGAGCGTGAATATTAAATTCATGAAGATAATTAGCATCAGGATCAATGTTTTTATTGATTAAATTGATGGAAGAAAAAGGGCGAAATATTAAGTTTTCGAAATTAAGTATGATTATTGAAAGAATTGAAAATTATACAAAAACACAACACACATATCTACTTTGGTATCATATTAAAATTGATTGATTTATTGGTAAGTAATTTATTATATACGACTTTAGCGTAACTGCCTTTTTCTCTAAGTAATTTTTCTTCTTGAAAAAGTCGTTTCCGATGATTCATTGTAGCATCAGAGAAATCTTCATTTATGAAAATTCCATTTTCCCAGAGTTTTTTCTCTCGAAATTTGTTCAGGACTAATTGTTTATCTTTAAAACTTAAAAATTTTACGATTATAGTCCTTTTTTTTCTGCGTTCTCCATTATGGAAAAAAGGACCACATCTGTGCGCTCGTTCAATTGGTATAACTGATCTTATACCAAGGTTTCCTTTAAAAATTTTCCTCAACTTCTCCTCGGAGTCTGCCCATGATTCACCTTCCTCTTCCTCTACACCATTCACTCTTAAATTATTCCGTCTTGAACGGTCTTCAAGCTCAGTCAACTTAGATTCAATAGTTGATATAGTAGCGTTTGAAGAAGATTCCTTCAACTTTGAATCAACTACCTTTAGTTTATCTTCCACTATATCACCGTGAAATTGTAGCGATTCTTGCAGGTCATTAATTTCGCGTTTTAAAATGCCATTTTCTTTCACGACAATGTCAATTTTACTCTCCAATCTTTCCATGGAGGAGTTAAAAAAGTTCATTAATGTCTTCTTGTGCATAGATAAAATTTCTTTGACTTGGTCAAATGAAAAGCTATCTGATTTAGGTCCCATACTTAGGCAGTTGGTAATATAAATTATGTGGAATTAAATGGAAAAAAGGTTATAATTATAATTGAACTGGTATCAGTGATATGAACAATGAAATAAATTTACTTGAATGGAAATACTCCGCCCGGTGGCAAGCAGTCGGGCGTTAAAATCCGCACAAGAAAATAATAATATGAAAAGTAAGCACTGCGAAGGAGAATTTATTATGATATGTTAAGTGAGATTAATAATAATTGCTATTTAATAAGAGAGGAAGTATTTAAAGTCGTTGAAAGAGTAAGTTAGGAGATTTTAAATTATAATCAGTAAAAAGAAATGTTCTTTTCACAACAATTTCCACCAAAATTATCCAAAAAACTTTTCCAAGAGAACCAAAAAGTAAATCCAAACAAATTCCAAAACAACCACTATGTAATCAACAATAATTTCTACTTCTACGACTGTACAAAACAAGTTCAAATTATCAAAAATCCACACACATAAACACGTCTTTCTTCTGCAAAACTTGATGATTAATTGCCTTTAACAGATTTTTAGATTAATAAAGTAGTTAAAATCTGTGTCTTGGGCCGCCCCCAAGAGATGTTATTATTTTTTATAAAATTATATGGTTCAACCTGTTTACTAACCAATGAGAGTGATCAAAACCTGCAAAATACAACTTTAAAAATGCCCTTTTTCATGTTCTCATGTGGAATTCTCCAAAAGAACGATACAGCTCAGCTGTTGTTCATACTTGTTACAGCTCACTGGAAAATCTGGCTATCTGACAAAACACCCCAAACAAAATACCCTAAGACAAAACACCCCAAGACAAAACACAAATTTTTACTATTTAAGTTGTTCATTGGTGTAAGTTCTGTACCCAGTGGGCACAAGATGTTTTTAAAACGTTTAAATTCAGTTTATTTTACGATCGGACGTTTAATAAACGTTTTATAATACACGTTTATTTGACTAATTATTTAAAAACGCTTATTGCACGTTTTCTTTTACTGTGATTATTTTTAGATTCTTATTTTTAATTTGTAAATATTATTACTAATGGGAAAGTATAATCTTGGGTGTCCAAAAATATTTTTTTTTGATAAAAAACGTGTTTGGAAATCCCAATTCTCCACAATGGAGGAGTGTATATTTATCTATTTTTATGCTCCGATGATTTGCCCACTTAATTTTTGTAGCTAGCGAAATCACTTTGTGTAAATTTTACCCGTATGTAATTAAAAAAACTATGCTGTCGATTATTACGCATCAAAATTAATCACAACAACAACAACAACAACAACAACAACAACAAAATTTTTATTTTCCAAAAACAACAAATATACACATTTTCTCTCTTAAATATAATAAAAAGTTTTTAACACAAAAGATTGATTTTCGATGAAAGGAAATATATATATTTGTCAAATTGGATGGTGTCATTCAATAGGTTAACTAGGCAAAGGAATGACACCTTTTTAAAATAAAGAATTAGGCGAGTAAGCATATTTTCAAAAGAATTCGAGTAAAAAATCCATTAGAAAAATAGTCTAATTTATTATTTAAACTAGCAAAAATAACATTAGCGTATTAATAAGAAAAATATCCACAACTATAACATATTAAAATAATTAAAAAGTGAGATGTATGTTCGAAGAGGACAGTAATTATTAATAAGGTATCTACTCGTACGATGATATTATATTTTGAGAGAAATACTTTTTAAGTTTATATCGAGAAATTTCATTGATCTTTACCATTTCAATATTTTCGGTGTTCTTGAAAATCGAGTTAATGTTATCAACCATATCACTCCAGTCTTTAACACACTGGTGAATGATTGAAGATTTTCCGTACCTTACAGTATTGAACGTATCGATGGCTAGTTTTGAATTTACTGTACTTCTTGTGGCATAGGGATGAGTGATTGAAGTTTTAATAAAAAGATGCGATATGGCTGTTGGTAAGCAATCATTTATAAAGTCGTGAATTAATAAACAATTGTTGAGTTTAATCAGGTCTTTGAATTTAAGAATTGAAAGGTCTTTCAATATCTTTGTCAAGGGTTGTTTACGCGAAGAAAAATTCATTATTCTTAATGCGATTTTCTGAAGGGATGTAACCTTTTTTAAGTTTGGATTTTTTGTCTGTCCCCAGACAAGTGATCCATATGAGAGATGTGAGAAGAATATCGCATAGAAAATTGAGGTTAAAGTTTTTCTGTTTACGTAATGACTCTTCTTAGCTTATTGGTTAAGGTATTTACATGATTTTTCCAGGACAGGTGTTTATCAAAGGTTTTCCCTAAGTATTTAATTTCGGCTGAGGGATGAATTATTTTACCTTTTAATTTAATTCTAAAATTTGAATCTATTGTTTTATTTGGAGAATGAAATAAAATGTATTCCGTTTTATTTAGATTCAGCGAGATTCGATTTGCATTTAACCAGTCCGTAATTTTTTTTAGATCGCAATTAATTTTATATGCTACTTTCATATATGATTTATCGCAGTAAAGTAAGTTTGTATCGTCTGCAAAATGATGTACAGATGAGTATTTTACAGCGGCATGAAAATCATTTATGTAAATTAAAAATAAAAGAGGACCAAGTACTGAACCTTGAGGTACGCCATAGTTGATTTGTTTATGATGCGAGTTAAAGCCATTTATTGTTACAAATTGTTTGCGGTTTGTGAGGTATGGTTTAAACCAAGATAAGACTACACCCCTAATACCATAATATTCTAATTTATTTAGAAGAATTTTATGATCAACAGTGTCAAATACTTTTTGCAAATCAATAAAGACGCCACTCCAAACTTTCCCGAGTCTAATGCTTTTGGATTTTACTTGTAATCGATAAAAGAGAATGCGATGTGGAATGTTTTGAACGAAAACTGAATTGTTGCTTACTGAAGCAGTTAAGACTATTTAAAAATTTGTAGGTTCTAGAATAAATAAGTTTTTCAAATATTTTACCGAGATTGGATAATAGAGATATTGGTCTATAATTATTGCAATATAATTTTGATCCTTTTTTGAAGATAGGTATAACAGAGGATAATTTGAAAATATCAGGAAAGATTCCATTACAGATTGAAAAATTGTATAGGTTAGCAAGGATGGGTGAAATTTTAGAATTTAGTAACTGAAGGATAGGTGTAGGTATGCTATTAGGGCCTGAAGCCTTATCTCGATCTAGTTTCGATAAAATAGAGGATATCTATTCATGATCAATAGCATCAAGAAATATACTCTTTTCGTTTGGAGTTTTTAGAAATTTTTTGAAGTCAGTGTGGGATGAGTGTATGGTAGATTGCATTTTCTGTACAATATTTACAAAGAACTCATTAAAACAATTGCAAACAACAACTGAATCCGTGATTATAGAATCGGAGTTGTTGTTATATACTGATTGAGGTGGAGCTGTAATTTTTGCTTTGATGTTGATTAATTTATTTATATCCTTCCAGGTTTCACGGAGGTTAAGATTATTTCTTTGAAAAAACGTTTGAAAGTAATTCTTTTTAGATTCACGAATTAATTTAACAATTAGATTTCTGTAAGTTTTAAATTCTTTAATTAGTTTGTTTTTTCTATTATCTATTATCTATATTATTCTATTATAATCACAGGTGTTACTTGAACTTTATTGTTGTTGTATGATATGCCAGCACTTTGTATAAAAAAGAACACTTTGTAATTAAATGTGAAAAATTCACAAGTGAATTCACACGTGCAGAAAGCGGTCTCGGTTGTATTTATTTTTATATGTATTTGATGTTATACGAGATTTTATACAGAATTTGTTGTTTTTGAAAACGGTTTTTATACCAAAATGTTAAATTAATTAGGCTAGGAAATTGCAATTAATATGTTATCTCCGTCTCAATTAGCTGTTCTTAGTCGTAAGTCTTTTACAGACAACAGCTATTATATTTCCAGTATATATATGTATAGCTAGCTAGACATCTATTATATATATACCTAGGCTGTTTTTAGACTAAAGGCGGCTCTGGTATTACATATTTATTTTGTAGTTGAAAAATGAATTACATCACAACAACAACAAAAGTGGGAGGAAACTATGCTATAATGGATACATGTATACCGTTAAAGCTACAACGAATACTTCAGTTCGATGGCAATGTTCACAAAAGACAGCTTTCCGTTGCAACGGGCTTTTGAGGGTTGATATCAATGATCCTGAGTTAATTTTATCACAAACACCTCACAGTCATGCTGGTAGCAACGTTGATATAAATGTAGCAGAAGCAAAACAAGCTATAAAAGCCGTTTTAACACAAACATCAACTGCTGGCGGTTCAACCCATGAAGTTCTTGTTAATAACTTATGTAGACTTACTCATGAAGAAAGAACAGCTTTTGGTAATGCAAACTCCAACAAACGAAGCTTTAACCGCTATATTGCCAAAAGTCGACCAAAAAATCCGGAGTCCCTTGAAGAACTGGAAATTGAAGGTGTTTGGGCTAGAGACGTTGATAACGAAATGTTACTAATACATGACAACCACAACAACGAAAACAGAATAACTGTTTTTGGGCACGAAAATTGTCTTAATCATTTGAGCCAATCAAACATGTGGTTTATGGATGGTACATTTAAAATGGTGCCAACTCTTTTTGAACAAATATATGTTATTCGTGCTCCTCTTGATGAGTCTGCCATTTCATCAGTTTACGCATTCATGACTCACAAAACTCAAGAAAGTTACTGTGAACTCTTTACGATCATCACAGACAAGTGCAACAAATTGAATCTCCATTTAGATCCAACTTAAATAATGCTTGAATTTGAAAAAGGAGCCATGAATGCGATTGTTGAAGTGTTTGGTCCCCATGTACAAACAAAAGGATGTTTTTTTTCATTTTTCATTTGTCAAAGCTCATGGCGAAAGATTCAAGAGCTCGGTCTTTCTCAGCGATACTTAGACGATGACAAAGTCAAGTTATTTTGTGGAATGGTAGATGGTCTTGCGTTCCTTCCTGTTGCAAGCGTCCCTGGTGCAATGCAATTATTAATTAATGAAACGCCAGCTGGGTTTGAACCTTTCGTCGAATACTTTGACAGAATTTATGTTTCTGGAACATTTCGTCGTATAGCACGACCTGGTCAGAATGTTGTTCTTCAAAAAATATTCCACCTCAAGTTTGGAATGTAAACGAAGCAACAAGAGAAAATGGAGCACGTACCAACAACTTGTGCGAAGCTTGGAACAGCTCCTTCAATAAAATCATTGCTCACCATAATGCTACCATTTGGGCATGCATTGAAGGAATTCAAAAAGACTGCATGCCATCATGTCTTGCTTTAAAAAATTCCCAAATAGGTGTCCCCCTAAAGAAAAGGGTCCATAAGAAGACTGAGGAATTGCAAAGTCGTCTTAAATTATTATGCAATAGACTCAATGACGAAAACATTGAAGAAGCCCAATTTTTAAGAGGTATCGGGCATAACATTAGATATAAGATTTAAAAACCGATGTAATCTACTACATGGATAAAATATAGTACTGAATCAAGAAGAGCTTTTCATAGTTTAAAGCTTCGTGGGTTTGAACCATTAATACAAAAAATAAAAACTTCACAACCTTTCTCGCTACTTCGCTCAATCCACATTGGCATTCTCCTTACAAAACAAAGATGAAGTTTTTGTCGTCCTAAATATGTACAAAAGTAAACGTGTAAACAAAAGGCTAATGAGGTGATAATGAGACCTGTGGAACGCTGAGCATATGACACGTGTCAGTTTGTGGATGATGTAAAAGTCCTCTACCTTTTGATTGCGCGGTTCAATTTCAACAAATGACCCCACGTTTTGCTTCTCTTTTTGTATTCTATACTACAGTAATAACAATTATAGTATATCTGTAATTTGAAAAACCCTCCGCAATCCCTATCAATGTGACTTCTCGCAAAAAAAGAATCTTCTCGAACAGCTTTAAACGAACTGAACATTGCGGGCATTTCCATCGTTTGGAAACCATCCCATCAGCCCAAAATGTACCTCGCAGTTGTTTGAAACTTTAGGGTTTTTGACATGGCCTACTATGTAGTATAGTAGGCCATGGTTTTTGATAAATCTCCACTCGACAATCTCAATCTCGACAACAATCTCCACTCTTCATTAATTATGGCATGTAATGACAAGACAATATGACCAAGAACGATTTCAGTTCCATCCTCTATTTAGTAAACCTACCAATTTTCAAAGCCAACGAAATATTTCAAACTTTGAGCCCAAATAAGGTATTAGGGGTGAAAATATCCCAATTCTGCTACTTGATTTGAAATCAGCATCCTCTAATTAGTAAACCTACCAATTTTCTAAGCCAACGGAATACATTAAATTTTTTACATTTTTTTAATTTTTATATTGTTTATAGGCCTCTAAAATATTATTTTACCAAAAAGTACTATTTTGGGGTGTTTTGTCTTGGGGTGTTTTGTCTGGGGTGTTTTGTCTTGGGGTGTTTTGCCTGTACACCGGAAAATCTACAAGCTCGTTTGTCTGGTCTTAAATGTTTACAATACTAACTGGACTACATTTTCTGAGTCACAAAAAGTTATTTTACAAAAACCATCACCTAATCTTGTTCTTCCAGAGTATGAAATTATTGTTGCTGAAAATTTAGATTTCACCATAATGGTTTTTGGATGGAAAATACCTCTAGGTCACAATGTTTATCAGTCTTCAAGTCATTCATTCAAAAACATAACTGTCTATAATTTGATTACTGAATTGGAAAATGTGAAAATCTGTGATGGTATACCACTTAGCCACATAGCAACCAATATAGTAATCCATGCAATTCCTTATAGAATTGATTACAGCACCATAACTGACCCGGTCAGTTCTTCTTATCGTAGTCACAATTACTACCGTCACAAAGAATGCAATATATTATACCATATGGCAATGAAATTTGTAGTCCTTGTGGGAAGCACAAAAAGAAACTGTTTGCTGCTACAGCCTTAAACTCCAAAAGGGACATGATTCCTGCAAAAGCAAAAGCTCCAATTTGCCTAACATCTCCCAATAGAATAAAACTGAGAATCCAGCAAGAAAGAATAAATACCAAAGAAGTACAGCTAGGAAACATACAACTAAAACTTCAACTTGAAAGGATGGAAAAAGAAATTGCTATGAAAAGTGTTAAAATCGATGGTGATATTTCAAGTGATTTGATTCAAATCATTTCAAATTCTGAAAAGCTAACACCAGCAACAGAAAAATTATGACAGTTGGATGGAACGAACACCAGATTTCCTTGTTGTTAAAAGCTTTTAAAAGATACTGCCTTTCGTTAGCAACCAAATCACCATCGTGCTACAATGAACTTCGTGATAGTGGGATTTTGAGGCTACCTAGTTTGAGAACCTTGCGTGATTATAAGAATTACATCAAACCATCAACAGGATTCCAGCCAGAAATAATCACTGAGTTAAAAAATCAAACCAAAGATTATGCTGATGTTCAAAGGTATGTTTCCCTCCTCATTGACGAGATGAAAATCAAATCCAATTTGGTATTCCATAAAGACACCAATGATTCATTGAACTTATTGGGTTGGTGGATCTAGGTGATGCTGATATAAATTTTGCATCTTTTAAAGAATCAACTCATTCTGATCTTGCATCTTATGCCCTTGTTTTCTTTGTTCGTGGCATCACTTCAAACTTGAAATTCAATTTGGCTTATTTTAGCACCAAAGGAGCAACATCGTCGCAAATGTTCCCACTTTTTGGACAGCCATTAATATTTTAGAATGTAGTGTTCAATTAAAAGCTGTTGCTACTACATCCGATGGAGCTTCTCAAATGCAAATCCACTTAAACTTGTTCCAAAACTCAAAGCAGAACATGTGAATCTTACACCGTATTCCATAATGAGGGTGTATTTGGCTGCCAATGTGTTAAGTAATACTGTGTATACCGTTCTATCACAATTTCAAAATGAAGAAGTCATGGAAACAGCAAATTTATGCTATTTCATGGATAGGTTCTTTGATTGCCTAAATGTAAGAAGCACTTTAGAATGGAAGCGTAAAAGGAAAGATTTTCTCAAGCCATTCACTAAGATGGATGACAAAAGATTTTCATGGCTTCGAAATCAGTTCCTTCAGTTTTTCGAATCTTGGTTAGAATCAATTAAGGAAAGACCAGGGGAATACACTCCTGAGCAACAAAATAAAATGTTTATTGTGTGGCAAACACATGAAGGTCTGAAAATAACAGTGAACTCTATGATTGAGTGTGTTCAGTTTTTGTTACGTTCTGGTGTCAAGTTTGTTCTTACTGAAAGATTTTGCCAAGACACACTAGAGGAATATTTTGGGTGCCAGAGGCAAAGTGGACGGAGAAACGAAAATCCAGATATCTCTACATTCGGTTACAATGCAAATGCTTTGCGTATTCAAAAATCAGTGTCGTTTAGTAGTGGCAACACAAAAGGCAAAAAGGAGAAGTCCCAAGCATGGGTAAATATTTCAGATGAGCCAGTACCAAAGAGAAAAAGGAAATAGTTTTACATTATTTAGACTAGCATTTTATTTGTTCTTATATTATCATGTTGAATTTATTTATAGAATATTAATTTATATTTATATATCTCTTTTGTTTAAATTTTAAAGTGATCTGGTGGAAAAAGATAATTTCTGATTTTATTAATTTTGTTCTCATGAATAATACACTACATAATACCAAATCCTGAAAATTATACAGGGTGTACTATCAAAAAAAGATAAATAAAAATAGATCTCAAAGCAAAGTTCTATTAGGGGTCATTCAAATAGTACGTTCGTCCGGAGGAGAGGTGGGGGTTAGTGAAAAAGCGAACAAAAACGAACAAACGTTCGTTTTACTAATTTTTCATAGAATCAACAACCGAGTGTAAAAACATTCTTTAAAGTACAGCGCGCCATGTCAATCGAATTCGACCGAAGAAGCGCTGAAAGAGCAAAAAAATTGGTTAATTTGAGCGAACTTACTATTTGAATAATCCCTTATATATATATACATGATAGAAAATACAATCATATAAAACTTTGAGAAAACAGATTCAAAAAAATCTTTATCAAAACTGAATTTCCAATTTCCCAAGAGTAATTATCAACTTTAATGATCCTTTTTATAACATGTGTTTTTTTTTTTTATTGGAGATTGCTCAAAACAAGGCCTAAAAGGCCACTTACGAGTAAAGAGCTACAGGAGAAGTTAAGCAGATTTAAGGTAGCGATGAACATTAGATTTGAACAATTGAAGGTTAAATTCAGGAGGAAAGCATGTAGATGGAAGTGAGTTCCAAAGTCTGGACGTACGCGGAAAAAAACTGTTTTTATAAAAATCCCTACGACAATTTGGAACACAAACAGTCCATTGGTGAGACGAAGAAGACAAACTAGTAGAACGGAGAAAAATTTTGAGAGAAGGTGTAAGAGATGGTTCGCTTGAACAACGACCATACGTTCCGCCGGTGTGAAAGGGAGTCCAATTTCAAAGAAAGGTTTTTGCCAATTGCGTTGCAAACACGCCGTTGAACACGGTCTAACAAATTCAGGCAATTTTTTGGTGCACCTGCCCAAATGTGGCAGCTGTATTCCATACATGGACGAATTGATGATTTGTATAAGTAAAGGACGCATTCAGGAGTGAGGTAATTCATTTCTCGTAAAAGAGAACCAACCTTCATGGCAGTTGATTTAGCTATATTTTCAATATAAGATCGCCATGAGAGGTCGCTGGTAAATATAAGACCAAGAAGACGAAATGAATTGCTTTCAGGCAAATGAGAACCATTCATCAAAATTCGAGGTAAGTAAGCATGATTGAGATGATTAATGGAAAGAAGATTAGTTTTAGATGGATTAAAATTAACAAGCCAATTCTTACCCCATTCAACTACTGTATTGAGATCTTTTTCCAGATCAGAGGCCATTCTAACTTTATTACAATCATCTGATTTATTAAGGCAGGAATACAATGTTGAATCATCAGCATAAATAACGGTTTTGGATGATAAATTGTCTGGGAGATCGTTAATGTACAGTAGGAACAGAGTCGGACCGAGAACTGAACCTTGAGGAACACCAGCATTGATAGAAAAAATGGAAGAAGAATGACCGTTAAGAACCACCTTGAGTTTACGATTGGAAAGGAAGGAGGAGATAATATTTAAAAATGGACCTTTTAAACCATATGCCTTAAGTTTGTGCAGTAGCCCCCGATGCCAGACTTTATCAAATACCTTGGAGATGTCAAGGGCAACTGCTCGCACTTCATCAGAGACATCAAGGGCACGATAAAAACGTTCACTTATAACTGTCAAAACGTCAGCAGTGGAACGCCCAGAACGAAACCCATACTGGGAGTCGTAAAACAAATTATTTTTTTCAATAAATTCAACTAAGTTCAGGTTAATTAAAGTCTCGAAAACTTTGCTTAAGATGGAAATGAGGCTGATTGGTCTATAATTAGAAGGATGAGATCGCTCACCACAATTTTTAAAAATTGGAATAACAGAGGCAAACTTCCAAGATGAAGGGAAACAGGATTCATCCAAACACTTTTTGAAAAGAGCACACAAAACGAGAGATAACTCAGTAGAACATCTTTGAAGTACAATTACAGGAATGCCATCCGGTCCAGTAGCCTTATTAGAATCCATTTTGTTAATAATCTTAGAAACCTTATCAGGAGATATAAAGCAATCATGTAAAGTCTGGACAGTTTTGGAGGAGAAATAAGGGAGATCATGACCAGAATCATCGAGGGTAGAATGAGAACTGAAGAGTTTAGCGAATAGTTCAGCTTTATCCTTAGATAGACTAATGACTTCAGGACCATTGAAAAGTGGAGGTACAGATGTTTTAGAACTACCCCGGACGTTTTTGATAATACGCCAAAATTTGCAAGAACCTATTTCTTTGGATTTGATATGATCTTTAGTCCTTTCAGCAAAAACAGTTTTAGCTTTACGAACAACATATTTACAATTATTGCGCGAGGCAATAAACAGTTGTCTGTTATGATCAGTCGCATCACGACGGTAGCGATGAAAGAAATGATTGCGATGAGCTATGGCTGCAGCAGACATACCAGAGATAAACTACTTCATTATATAAAATAAAAAAAATGTATTTATGAAGGGCTTTCAAAAATTTACTTTTAGATTGGGATCAGTTTTGGCCTTTTAGTTAGATTTTTATACGGAGCATATTTATCTAGAATAAGCTCAAATTGTTTTAAGAAAATAGCTACCGAGTCATTTACATCGTCAGTCTCCTTAATATGTAAATCCCAGTTCACACAGGAAATATCATTTACAAACTGATCTTTTTGAAACCTTTTGAAACAGCGTCGACTAATGTTTTTCTTTTTAGCTTGATTGTTCCTTTTAAAATTTTGTATAGTAATAAACTGAGGCAGATGATCAGAAATTGTAACATTTATATTGCCAGATGTGATATCTTCACTGTAGAAATTAAGGAAAATATTATCAATGAGAGTTTTTGAATGGGATGTGATGCGAGTTGGGTACAAGACATAGGGGAAAAATGTGTTTGAAGTTAAAGTATCTAGGAAATTGGCTACAATGCTATTATTTTCATGTTGGAGAAGGTCAATGTTATAATCTCCCATTAACATAAACTGTTTGTTTTCTAAAGATATTTTTTCCAATAAGGGCACAAAGTAGTTTTTAGTAAAGTCAGATGCACACATTGTGGGATGACGATATACACAACCGATAACTAAATTAGTTCTACCAGGATACATTAGTTCAATGAAGCTGGATTCAAGTTCCTTGGGTTTATAAATGGTTAGGTCGTTGCGGAGTTTAAAATTTAACTCAGATTTAATATAGATGAGTGTTCCACCCTTTTTAGCCTCAGTTGGTGTGTGAGTGTAAGTGTAACCAGTTATATTAATGTCAGTTATGGAATGATCATTATTTTGGAGCCTATTTCAGAGATGGCAATGATTTCAGGTTTTATATGCAATGAATTGATTAAAATTTCAAGTGCAATATTGAGATGAAGAAATGTGGAAGAAGAGGGATTGGTGAGGTTATTGATTTCAGTAGTGTCAGCATATCTACAGTCAATAGGAGTGTCAAGATTGTTTATGCTGTTAAAGAGGGCAGTTGGGAAAATTGTTATTACTATTAAAAGAAATGTTGCAACCAGAGAGAGTGGATTTAAATTCAAGATCATGTCACTAAAAGGAAAGATGCTTCTGGAGCAGTATATACAGTACCAAGGGTCGGTATTTTCAGCAAGTTTGTCATAGGTTTTTTTATCAATTCCGTTACATTTCATATGTATCCATTGACTGCAAGAATCGCATTGAAGAGCCCTGTGGTTTTTCGCTACAGTCTTTTTACAACCCTTGCATGGAAACTTTTTAATCATATTTAGAAAATAGAAAAATCAAATAGAAACACAAACAGAATTTGAAATGGTCTGTTAATGAAAATGTGTACTTCTAAAACCTCCAAAAAATGTGCAAATAACTATTTGTTAATTTTTGTTGCGAAACAAAATGTTTGAAATGGAAAAGAAGTAAGATGGCAATTAAATCGTGAAATAGACTTAATAAATAAATTTATCAGCTGTCAGGTATCTTCTTTCTTTTTATTTCAATTGAGGAGTAGTCCTTGTACAAAACAAAGCTCCTGTCTGTATGTCCATATTTCACCATTAGCCGAGCAGGGAATGCGACATGGCCGCTAACTATTTGTCCTTCTTTTTTCAAATTTTTCCTTGCAAGAAGTGCTTGATCTCTCCTCCATGTTGTGTCGGGACCATATTTTTGATCTACGATCACCTGACTAAATTTGGCCATAGTATCTGATTGGCGGGATTTTTTAAGAATGTACTGGCATACGTCCCTGACATAAAACTCCGCAAAAATGTCTCTTCTTCCGGTCTTAAACTTATTTGGCTTTGATCGATGAGCCCTTTTGATCCACGTGCTCGTGTCAGCGAGTTCATCACCACATATGCCAGCAAGCACTTCCCCAAGCAAGGTTCTGGTGTTTGACCAAGATTCATCGTTTTTCTCCTTGATTCCCTTGAAAACAAGGGTGTTTCTGCAGGAGCGATTAACTTGGTCCTCTAACTTGAGATTTAGCGCCTCATTCTTCTCTTTTTCTAGGGATAGATCTTCTTCGAGCAAATCAATTTTGGAATTTTGTTCATTTCGCTCAATCTGCTGTCTCTCAAAAACATGTCTGATATTCAGTAGATCTTTTTTGTTTTTTGACGCTAGATCGAGTGCTTCACGTGCGGTCTTAAGTGCATCATCAGCCGTTTTTTTATTAAAGAAATTTTCTTTGATAGTTTATCAAACTTATCGTCAAACTTTCTCGACAGTTCTTCATTTCCGGAATCGAAATGCTCAGTAAGTTCCTTTTTTAAAGTATTAAGTAAGCCTTCAATATCAGCTTGCTTCATTGCCTTGAGGATTTTCAATAATATCGCACAATTTTTGAAGAATATAGACTTTAGACCATCATTATAAAAGGTTTAATGAAAAATTATGTATATAAGAAAAATATAAAAAAAATTAAATGTGGGTACAAAGTGTTGAGAAATGGCCTATGGCAGATACTTCTCCTACAAAGTACCACCTCGACCGATTGCAGCGACCCTCGTGGGTATGTAGGTTTTTAAAGCTGCTGTAGGGTGCAGATCTCAATTTATGACTCACAGAATATTGAAAAAATAATAATTTAGATAATTATAAAACTGAAAACAGATGTTGAAGAAATGTTGATGTTATGGCACAAGTATTTTATGAAAGACTTGATGAGTTGAACTTTTAATTAGATGCAATTATAGTGGAATAAGGTAGGTAGAAAATAATGAGTTACAGGAAGTTGAACTTTTGATTAGATGTAATTGAATGTAATTGAAGTGGGGAAAAATGGTTGGGAGAATGTAAAGAATGATCAACCAAAACACAATTTCTAATATATTTTTCACTAATTTTTCACCAGAAACAATAAAATTTATTTGCCAACAACCAATAAACCAACAGTGCAGTAAAACCAAGGAAATAAACTCAAAGAATAAACCCAGATCAGCATAAAAACAACAACAATGTCAATATAATTTTGCAGCTTTTTAAACACACCCTTGTGTAAAAAGCAAAGGCAATTGATTACTTAACTGCCCATAGGCCACCTCTGGACAAAGCAGCTATCAACTTTGCGTTTTGAATATCTTCTTCTGTTCCCTTGAAGGTCAGCAATAGGATGATAACTTCTTAACTAGGATTATTGGTTTTGAATTTTAATTTATTGTAAAGGATGTGTGCTACATAGCCAGCTATATACTGAAGGCCACACAATTCTCAGTTATCCAAATCAATTTCATCTGAAGTTTCGCAAACATTGTCAATCCCAATTCAACACAATATCACCAAAAAATTCACTGTAGAAGGCTTCAACTTTTCCTTTCTTTAATGACTTCATTGATGGGCTATTTTTTATTTCGTCAACATTAATGTTTATTTCAGTACAGAATAATTCCTCACGTATATATTTCTTTTGAAAAACATTAATCTTGTAACAGTTTTTCTTTCATGCTTTTGATGAGATTTTATATACATTCTGATGTAAATAAAATTGTGTTTCGAGTTTCAACATTTTCTATGTTATCCTCTTCTTTGTTCAATTCAAGTTGCCCAGGGTGTTTTCGCTGAACATGAAGTTTTCTGCCTCCAATAGATTTGCAGACTTTTGGGCACCACTGGCATTTTGTACTTTCCTTTTTAGCCTATAAAACAGAGAGAGAAATGTTCAAAAAACTTTTATACTATAGTTACAGGAACATTTGTTTATAGCTAGGTAGCTATATTTATAAATTCTGACTCTGCTTGTATTAGGCATTCATATAGCAACATAACAATTTTTTTGAAATCAGTGTATTAAAACTCACATTTTGTGTTGTATCAGTGACAGGTTTTTAAAACGTTTCGTCTTCTTCTAATATTCTTAAAATAGCATCAAAGTCTTCATCAAAAATGAAGTCGCCTCCTCTCCTAGTCGCCATTTTGATTTGTGTGTGTGCACTGTCATGAACACGTGATTAAATTCTCCAACTTCGCGAATGATTGCGGCGGCTCCCTTTGAAGTTTTACGGCTTTCCTAACCATTTCTATTAACTATGCTGACATACTCAGTGCGAAAATTATTACTTCCAATGAATGCACTGAGGTGGGAGGTGTGCTTTTTCCTTCTATTGTAATTTTTATTGCAGTTTTTTCAAAAAATAATTTCGTTTCCTCTAATATATTAGGGTCATTTTGGATTATCCATGACTTTAATTCATTTACGTGATATCCGATTTTCCGACCTTCTTTTATAATCTCTTTCCACCATTGTAAAAGACCTATGAGTTTACCGGCTCCAGTGGCGTTGTAGGCTATAATCAGACTTGTTTTATTGGGATATTTCTTAGTCGCTCAAGCAAAGTGTTTGTACCAAGAGCATAAAACGACATAGCTAGGTTGTCTCCTTGGGTAGTCCCTTCGTTGGATTCTAGTTCTAAACCACCCGGAATAAATAGACGAGCTGCTACCCAATACGTGTTAATAAGAACTGTTTTTTGCAGATGCTAGAGCTTACGTTGTGTGATTGTCGAAATGTGGAAATGATTGTTTGTGTGTACACAATGGCTTTCCCTGTACCGACGTATGCAAATGTAGGTCTTGTGAGAATGGTTATTGATGATATGAGAGAGGAAGTTGAATATAGCAATGAAGATGATATTGAAGATGACGAATAATGTTTAATTTAATTTTGAATTTCTTTCTTTAGTGACAGATAGTAATTATACAGGTTCACAAGTAATGACAATTTATGCTACGTATCAATACGGATTAATTGGTATACACGTTTTTTAATAAGAAAATTGCTGATTGTTGAGATGTGGCTCAATTTTCTTAACAAATTTCCCTTTTTTAGGCTAAGATTTTCTTAACAGTTTCTTAATTGTTTCCTCATTTTGTACTTCATTTTCTATTGCAATACTTGCGGGATACTTAGATAAGCAATTTTACACCTATTATGTATATATATATATAGATACAGACAAATTTTACGTTTTTGAAAGAATTAAGAAGACTAACAATTGAAAAAAAGTTGGCTTCAAAAAAAGGAAGCTGGCAATTTTCTTAAAATTTGAGGATTTTGAGGCTCATTTTCTTATAAAAAAACGTGTATGCTAAATTCGAAAATTAAATGATAAATAATCAAAATCAAAATAATGTGATTCCACTATCAGTTAATTGCGTTGTTATTCGTAATTAAATAGAAAAGTAATATTTTGGTCTGTAAAATACACAAATTGTTTCGTCAATTCAGATTATGTATAAATTATATTTGAATAGCAGGCAGATTTTCCAATTATTAGAATTAATGTTTACCATGCTTCAGCATAGTGTAATTTAAGGTGGTACTGTAGTATTAAATCTCAAAATTTTCAAAATTTTGGAAAAGGTTGTTTTTTATCATTTGAAATAGGTAGAATTCAAATATCATATTCATTTTTATGAAGAATGACAAGAAATACAAGAAATTTGAATTTTAAAATATGTCCTATCACATATATTTTACATTGAAATTAGCTGATCTTTTCTCCCCGTCTCCATGTCGGCCCCAAACAGTACAAAACCCCATTAAAACCCTGGGTTAATCACAAAAAGTGAGGTTTCAAAGTATAGCCATTTTTCGCAAATTGTTTGTTATTTCCAAGCCAGAAATGGGTAGGTATGATCAGTGGCGGATTCATAGTACGGCAAATAAGTCGGCCGCCGAAGGAGAAATAAAAAAATTTTAGGGCGTATCGTCAAACACGCCCGCATGATTTGTGTCATTTAACTGTTACGCCCGATTTCACATCTCAAATTTATTTTCGCCGTAGTTTTTCCAACTTGTATACAGGTTACTTTTGAAATATTCATTGTTTTTAATAAAGGAGTTGGGACGGAATTGACATGCCAAAAAATCTTGCCTTACAGCTACTATATTTTTTTTCGCATAACGGACACTACCTAGTCCCAGTACTTTAACGCAAGACAATAATCGTATTAGGTTAAAGAGCTAGGGACTAGGTAGCGTCCATTAGGCAAAAAAAATTTTGCCTAATGTTTTCTACCTCGTCTCTAGCCCTTTAACCCAATACGACTAATATATTTCTTTAAAGTACTGGGACTAGGTAGAAAACATTAGGCAAAAAATTTTTTTTTTCAAAAGTTATAGAGTGCAAATAGTATGAATAACTGGAGAAGAGTTTGGTTGCGTTCAGCGAAAATATTTTGGACAAAAATAAGCTTCGCTCTCGACACATCTTTCATACTAGCATATGTCAGATTTACTTTCAGTACAGAACGGTTCTCTACAGCGCAATTTTAGAGCTGGACGAAGATGCAAAACGGTGAGTCTTGTACCTCTACAGTAAATACCATATAAATAAATATTTAATTTGTTTGTTTATGTTACACTGCTTATATATATAATATTTTGATTGTTTTTGAGTTTGAATTATGTCTTGACAAATCACTTTTGACTCCTCTAGTTGGTAGTTGGTCTGACATAATCAAATGAATGAAAATTACATTCTGTCACTATCAAGAATGAACAGTTCAATATTGTTACTTTGTTTAGCTGCTATACTTTTGTTCAATGTAAAACATGACTTGAGTTTATATATGCCATTTTTATGGAGCTTATCTACTGTATTTGCTTTTAGTAAACATTGTTTTTTATTTGATTACAACATAAATACAAGACCAGCATAACTTTAAAATGTATTTCTTCTTCTTCTTAGATCTACTGCAACTAGTATTGACTAAACAGGTCCTTACAACAGTGATGTAGTTAATACTCTACACACACTAGCTAACTTCGTTAGAATTACACCGAAACATTTCAGGTTGAGACTCTGAACAATAATTGTTCTAAAGGTTTGTTTATTTGTGTTTGTTTATATGTATGTGTATGTTACTAGGTTTGTCATCTGTTCTATGTAAGATATTTAATCATTTTCTAATGTTTGGTCCTTAACGTTCCAATGTAATATTAAATACATAATCTAAAATTCATTCGTCTCATACAAACTTTTAAAAATACCTAAATAATCCGAACCTCAAAAGTATTTTTATATCTCTAACAGATGATATTGAGATTTCCTCATTAATATATAATCTAAGTAATGGAAAAGCTACTGGACCAAATAGTTTACCTATTGTGATCCTAAAAGAATTAGGTAATTCAATTTCTGTCGTTCTTTCAAAGTTATTTAACCTATCTTTTACTACTGGTGTTTTTCCAAACATTCTTAAAACATCTTCGGTTTTGCCGCTTTTCAAAAAAGGTTCTAAATTAGAATGTTTAAATTATAGACCAATATCTTTGCTTTCAAAAACATTAGTAAACTCTTGGAAAAACTTATGTATTCTCGAATTTACAATTTCCTACATAAATTTAATTGCCTTAATGAATTACAATTTGGCTTTCGATGGAAGTATTCAACAGCTCATGCCTTATTAAGTATAACAGAGAGAGTGAGAGAAGCTATTGACTCTGATGTTTTTGCATGTGGTATTTTTGCTGATCTGAAGAAGGCATTTGATACAGTCCATCACAAAATTCTTCTCGAAAAACTTGATCACATCAGTGCAAGAGGCATTGTTTATAAATGGTTTGCTTCGTATTTGCAAGATCGGCAACAATATGTAACAATTAACGGGTTTTCTTCATCGTTAAAGTCAATCAGATGTGGCGTTCCTCAAGGTTCTGTGTTGGGTCCACTGTTATTTTTAGTTTATATTAATGATTTTCATAATTGTATAAAGTTTTCAACAGTGCATCATTTTGCAGATGACACTAATTTGTGATACATCAATAAGTCAATAAAAACCTTATGTAAAAAAGTAAATTATGATTTACGAAGAGTTAATGATTGGCTTAATGCAAATCTTATCGCTTTAAATGCTAATAAAACCGAATTTATCATTTTTAAGAAATATCATAAAAAAAATGATTCTGAAATTAAAATCATGTTAAATGGATCACGTTTAAAACAATCAACTTGCATTTTATTATCTGGGAGTCTTAATTGATGAAAACTTAACTTGGAAACCTCACTTAAGCGAACTTTGTAAAAAATTGAGCCGATCAAATAGCATGCTTTCAAAAATTAGATACCACGTTAATACAAAAATTTTGAAGAGTTTGTATTTTTCAATTTTCTCGTCACATTTAACTTATTGTTGTCAAATTTGGGGACAAAAAAGAAGCATAAATCTAAATAAATTATGTTCTATTCAACGATCAGCTCTAAGAATTATAAATTTTCAACCTTTTAGATCAAATGCAACTGCTGCTTTTACTAAATTGAATATCTTTCCATATTCGTCTACTATTAAACTCCTCAACATTATGTTTGTTTTTGATTCTTTAAACCAAAATATCCCCCCTTCGATTGGCAATTTCTTCACTAAACTTTGTCATTTTCATCTTTATCCATCTCGCAATGCCTTAGCTAATGAACTTAAAATTTGTTCATATAATACAATTTTTTATGGAAAATACTCAATTAAACACTAAAGCATCATTGAATGGAACAAACCAATTAGAAACATTAGAAATATTTTTGATGTAAAATATAAAAATATGCATTGGTTAAATTCTATTTTTGATTTAAACAGTAAACAATTTTCTAATTTAGTCAAACTTAGCATCAGGGGTAAACCTTGTTTAGCTTAATGTAATTAAACAAATATATGTTTTGCTTGGTGGTTTGTATTTTATGTTGTGTGTATCTTTGCCAATTATATAATATATATATTTTTCTAGATATTTTTTTTACGTATATTTCTACTGTGGTGTCACTACATTGTTCAGCTTTATGCTATCGAGTGATACCAACCATATATTTTTTTAATTTGTTTTTCTATGTATTTTTGTATTTTTTATTATATGGTGAATAAAAAACAATTTGAATTTGAAAATTTGAATTTTGGATGCGGATGGATTAGTCAAATTTACTCAATATACGATACAAATTAAAATGTATTCTGTGTTAATTAGGTGATATTTGGAAAAAGTTGTCAACCAGCACCAGTCCCAACCAAAGAGTACGTCAACTAGTTTCTTCAATTTTTCATGTTCTTCTATGATTTTGTTCAATTCTTCCGTGAATAAACCACCACATTGGCAAGGCTCTGTGCATGGCAGAACAGCTTTTTTGCACCGACACCGTCCAGTACAGCTGTTTTGCAGGCACCCTTGACACAAGTGTTGAAGTTTGTAAATAGAGATTAATGTTTATGCCGACTAGCTGTTCTGGTTTTCGTATATTTACGCGTGGCTCAGTCTCTTTTTAACTTGGGCTGCGAAATTCTGCGCGGCAACAAATACGAATCCTACCTAACTGTTTTTCCTGCATCATTTATATAACGTTTATACAAATTATACAATAAGCTCGCGAAATTCACGCGATGCTTCACGTTGAGTCAAACACAAAAAGGCCGATTTCCTCCACTCAATGCCCATCCCCAGTTTTGTGGCTCGTACACCCGCTGTTCTTTCAAAAGTGAATTGCTCTGCTCATGCAACACACTTGTTCCCTTTCATGAATTTTTATCGATTCCGACTAACAATCGCTTGAAGATCTCAAACTCCTTGTAAAGCTTATTGAGGGGATATGGTCGCCACAGAAGCCAAATATGCATCAAATGCATTTTGAATCTTTTCAATCCCCATCGTAAGCATACGCGTGTCGCCACTGCCGACTTGAATAGCGAATGTGATTAAATAGAAGGGTACAACTAGACACTTTGCCTCACATCTCTAGGGAAAAGATTTTTCCCAACTTATGTGCAAGCGCCTTTGTTCCATTAACAACCATCATCCACGTTTGAAACCTTTTTAAATTTAAATATTGTTCATGAATTGCCTCTCAGGTGTGGCGCTGTGGTAAATAGTTTTAATTTGTCAAAGATGTTTTTTCCTCAACAAAAAGTTTACCAATATTCGTGCTGAAGGATTTGGTCATGAAGTACAAGGAAATTCCGTACATCTTGGAGCCACCGAAGAATTTACATGCAAAAAAAAACAATGTTGTTAAGCCTTGTCGTTTTCCTGCTATGACCCTCAGCTTCAGTGCTTTGTTTTTCGTACCTTTTCTTTTCCTCCCCAACTCCTGCTTATTGTACATGCCAATACATGACGTGAAAGCCTGCATTCTGATTCATCAAAACCATAGAAAGTTCAACGGACGAGAATAACGAGTCAAGTCATTTTTTGAGAGCAGTTGGTAAAGCATCAATTTCTTGAAATTCTAACAAATTCTAACCTATAGTATGATACATATTCTTTTCAGGATCGAAGCCAACAAGAATGAAAAGGTAAAAATGGGAATAAAACTTTTTATACATAGTGTGAATATTTCAAATACTGCTTCTGCCATTACCTTACATACTCTTTTTCTAGTTTTTAAACTAAAATGAAAGAAGATTTGGAAACAATTTAAAAGTCCTTTCTCACTAATAATTAAAATGAGTGTGTTTTGTATGGCTTAGATTTTTGAAATAATATGTTTGTGACGCTGTAAAGGTTTTTGAATTATTTAAAAGAAATTCTAAATCAATGTAGCTCCTAGACATTTACCTATTGACATATTCTTGTCAGTGTTAAATAAATAAAATATTCCTATATAAATTTTAGGAAAAGTCAGACAATTTCAGGGTCATAGTATGCTTCTTTAAGAAGTTATTTAAAAAAAACTGGTGGGGGCTGGTCCCCCAGCCTGAATAGGGTTAACGTACTCTTTCAAAATTTGTTATTAGGGTACTTTAGTTGTTTTAATAGGATATTAGATTTAGAGGGTCCCCCTTAAAGTCTTAGTTTTTGACTTGTCCAGCAACACAGCACGATTGGAAAGAAATCGCTAAATAATTGGAAGTAAGTGGCAGTTTAAACAGTCTTAGGGCTATTTTTGAGCGGCATGTTGTAATACCAAAACCAGCCTGATCCGGATCAATGTCTTTAACTGTAGAAAACACACTCAATTGTTTTAATGGATGTATGTGACGCCAATTATAAATTTACAACGGTGGACATTGGCGATTCCGGTAGAAACTACTCCAGTAGCTGCAAACTTTGATGAACTGAGGATAAGTTAAGGTTACCTGAAACAGTACCAATATGGGCCAGCGAAATTAGTTACCTATATGTTTCTATTGGCGGCGAAGCATGTAGGGAAAAGCGGGGCAAAACGGACCCCTCACTTTTCTAGAAAACGAAAAACTCTAGCGCCACCATTCCTTTACTGGACCGTGACAAACGTCGAGACAACGTTTCTGTGCTAAAACGAGCCAGGCTTGATTTTGAGCAAAGTAGTAAGGTACGAAAATGTGTTTTGAAGGATGTTGATGTAAGAAAGGCCGATTGAAAGTTGGTATTTACGGCCAGTAAAATTGAAGTGAAGGTGAATTTGCTTGTTTGTTAAAGCATGTGTAGGGAAAGACCTGTTTAATCAGAAAAAGTTGGGAGTGTTAAAGTTTTGAGATTTTTTTAGAAAAACATGTTTCGTGTGATACATAGTGTTGGGGCAAAACGGACTCCTCAGAGGCAATGTATTTTGCTGTTGATACTCTAGCTTAACTTGCTGTTCTGGTGTTTGTTTCTCTTTGTGCTAAGTTTGGCCTACTGGAATAGTATAGCCTACTAACTGATACCTTAATATTTCGTGATTTTATAATGTTTATTTGTTTTTGCTAGCTCATCATCAAATCTAAACTTATCTTTCGGTGTATTTTTGCTGATCTGTAAAAGCTATTGATTGACTGATGCACAATGGTGCAAAATTATCAAAGGAAAACTGACAGAGCAAAATGGTCTGAAGAGAATTTGAAAAGAGCCATAGATGATGTCAAAAGTGGAAAGATGTCTTTAAGATCCGCTACAAAATCTTACGGAATACTCAGAACTACGCTTAGACGGCATGTAAATGAGTCAGTATCCAAACCTGGGTGTGCAAACTTGGGTCATTTTCAAACTGCTTTGAAACCAGAGGACGAAGCTGAGTTGGTTGAACATGCCAAAGTCATGCAAACAAGGTTTTTTGGCTTGACTCGGGACGATATCCGCTCACTGGCTTATGAGTTCACCAAAACCAACAAAATGCAAGTCCCTTTCAACAACGAGGACAAGAAAGCTGGAAATGACTGGCTAAATAACTTTTTAAAGCGACACCCAGAACTGACTGTTCGAAAACCTGAACCGACCAGTTTGTCTCGTGCAGTAGGCTTCAATGAAGTCCAGGTGAAGCGTTTTTTCGACAGATTGAAGGAGGTGGTGACTGTTAACAGCATACGTCCACATAACATCTATAATGTTGATGAATCCGGCATCACCTGCGGCAGAAACCAGGTAAAATCATCGCAGCAAAAGGTATGAAACAGGTAGGCAAACTAACCAGTGCTGAAAGAGGGAAAGCTATAACAGTTGTTTGCGCAATGAGTGCTAGTGGGAGATATATTCCTCCAGTGATGATATTTCCTCGCAAGAGGATGCTTTCATCTTTAATGAATAGAGCACCACAAAGCTCAAAAGGGTTTGCTTCTTCTTCCGGGTGGATAGACGGCAAAATATTTCTTGAATGGTTGATGCATTTTCAGAGTTTTGTCAATTCATTAACTGAAAAGAAAGTCCTCCTTCTCCTCGACAACCACAGCAGCCATCTCTACCTCCCAGCTATAAATTTTGCTCGTCAGCATGGGATTGAGATGCTCTCAATCCCACCTCATACCTCTCATCGCCTGCAGCCGCTGGACCGTATATTTTTTGGTCCTTTAAAAACTTATTATTTTCAAGAAATTGACAAATGGATGGTAAGCCATGTGGGTCAACGGGTTCAGGATTCGCACATAGCATCCCTGTTTAGTGCAGCATATGTACGAGCTGCTTCCATGACGAATGCTGTGAGTGGCTTCAAGTCGACAGGGATTGTGCCGTACAACCCGGATGTTTTCCAAGACAGATTTTGCTCCAGCATCTGTGACCGAGTTAGAGCACGCCACTGGCACACCAGCATGTCCAGAAACTGAGGTCACTCCAACCGTTGAGAATCAGACCACTCCAGCCATTGAAAATCAGACCAATTCATCCATTGAGAATCAGACCACTCCAGCCATGGAGAATCAGACCAATCCAGCCATTAAAAATCAGACCAATCCAGCCATTGAGAATCAGACCACTCCAGCCATGAATAAAATCACAACAAACAATTCCCCTACAGAGCCTGTTGATTGGCTTGACGTTCCCACTACATCAAAGGGCCTAAGGAAGGTTCCAATGGCAGACATTTCTCCATTGCCTTCTGCCAAGCTCACTTGCAGGAAAAGGAAGGCTAGACAATCAGAACTGTTGACAAGTTCTCCCATAAAAAACACCATTGTTGACAGACTGAAAAAACAAAAGTCTAAACTTGAAAGAAAGAACATGCCAAGGAAGAAAAAAGCTTCCAAGCAGTCTAAAGCAACTTGTGCTAGTAGTTCGGCTACCAAGGAATATCGCTGCCTGCTTTGTGGAGATCTCTACCACGATCCTCCTGAAGAGGATTGGATAGAGTGTAACAAATGCAAGAACTGATGTCATGAAAAATGTTCTGACTATGGTGGACATGGGAACTTTGTATGCGACCTGTTTGCGGAGGACTAATTTGTACGATACGTCACTGTTTTGTGATTTATTTCCGTGCATTAGCCTACTATGTTGTTGTTGTTGTTTTTCTTCAAGTAAAACCAGAATACTTTTCAAGTTTGGTGTTAATATATGTTTGCTATCGAGTTTAAAAGATCGTTAGGTAACATTGGCTATTAAATATATTAGGTCAGGTTATGCATATTATTGTTTAAATTGAACAGGTGCAGTGCTTAAGCAGTAGACAAATTACCACAACCATGCACATATGCACCAAAGCCACTAAATTATCTTTCTAACATTTGGGGCAAAACGGACCGCCCGCCAGTGGAAATATTGGTACAAAATTAATATTTGCTTAGAACAGGTGCTTCATTCAGCGTAACATTTTAGCACAGACAAAGCCTACCGGCAGACCTTTTGGTAGCTACCTTGCCCAATCAAAAAATTCTTTGTAATAGTCGAGAAATACTCTTTTATCCTTACGGGGTCCGTTTTGCCCCGCCTTCCCCTAACCTTACCCTTGAGAATTCTCATTTCCATATTTCTTGCTATATGCAATTCATGAAGCAAGATACATGAAAACATCCACTTGTTTCAATAACTTCCCTCCCAGTGTTCTCTACTCTATTCACCATTCAATGTTCTGAAGTTGAGTATTGTGAGCAGCAGTCTTCCAGACTTAAATGAGGACGTTGATGCTTTGCAAAGATGTACAATAGAATGATATTATTAAGCACTCGTAAAGTAAAGCACTCGCGGTTCCATCACCATCAACTCCAAAGTTGTCAACAACTGAAGTCAGATCGCATAGGGAAAATTTGAAAAAGGTGAAGATTTTACGAAATTGTTTTTCTTCTACTTTTTTTCCTTCCCCCCGAAAATCATACCTTTAGAACTGGTTTGCATAGCGAAAATTTGAAAAAACAGAAACTTTCTCAATATTTTTTCTTTCTTCTTTTTCAAAAACTATATCCCTTAAGACACATAACTAGGGAGTATCCAGTATACTCTCAATAACTCGAACCTCCAATGGGACCATGAAAATGGTTCGAGTAAACGAATGTTACAGTTATCGAGTGAGTTTTATGAGGAAGTATTTCGGAAGGTGATTCCAAAACAATTCGAGTTAGCTCGAGTTCGATTTACCCGGTGTTCGACTTACCGGGATTATAATATAATGGCATGTTATGTCAAGTTTCATCCAAATTCTGCTCACGGGTCTAGCGGACATCGATTGCAAACAGACAATCCGACAGATAAATTTAAATTATTATTGTAATATTATTAGTAATTTTTACATGTGTGAATAAGAATTATATACAATAAAATTTGGATTAAGAATTGGAAAAGAATCACAACTAAACTTTCTTTTCATTAAAATTACCGAATAATCAGGGAATTCGGACAACTGAGGGTCGGGTAAGTCAGGCTAAACAAACTATAGGAGTTTTTAGATAACCCAGTGTTCGGATAAACTTCAACTATATGTTGTTCCAACTTTCCCCGGCAGTAATATAATCACTGTAAAGGAGAGCAAAACAATACAAAATAACCTTTGACCTGCAAAAATTTTATAAGTAATTTGGATGTCTTGTCTACAAAAGCCACAGATGTATAAATTTAAATTGTATATGTTACTTGCTCCATCCATTCTGGATGTAAAGTTATAGTAATGTATTTTGTTTCTATAAATGTGCTATCATATATGATGTAAAATTACACATATATATAAAATTACTTCTTATATATATACAGCTTGCTAAAAAAAGTGAATGTAGGCGACCAACCCCATTGACCATTGTCATTGAAATGGTGAGCATCAGTGAGACATCAGGGCATGGAGTGAGTAAAAGTTCCTAAAAATATTTTTAACGAAATAATTTTAGAATTGGAAATAATTAACAAATCTGCAAAGTAAAGTCTATGAATAGTCTACTTAGAGCAATTTCCATTACTTTTGCTTATAACCCAAACAACGCTACTGGAAGTGTCTTCTATATAAACCAAATGTATATACCATATACATACTTATACCTTGACTTATCTAGACATAAATTAATATTCAACTTTACACAAGTGACAAAAACGTATTTAAAGTTTCTTTTTCTCATACAGCTACACCTTTTTAAAACGTAGTGGATATTGTTCTGTCACATCGGATTGTTATTCGTGTTAGAAAATCCGAAAAATTCAAATCATTTTGACTAAATCCAAAGATCTAGCCCCATTTGGATGCCACATTTGAGTATTTTTGCCACATTTGGGCAGGTGCTCCTGCTAATTGCCTAAATTTGTTAGACCGTGTTCAACGGCGAGTTTGCAACGCAATTGGCGAAAAGTTATCTTCTAAACGTAGCTTCACTTTGTCTTTTCTACAAGTTTTTTTATGGATGTTGTTCAAGCGAACTATCATCACTTACACCTTCTCCCAAAATTTTTCTCCGTACAACCAGGTTTTCGTTGTCTTCTCATCAATGGACTGTTTGTCCAAATTGTTGCAGGGATTTTTACAAGAACAGTTTTTTCCCGCGAACATCTAGACTTTGGAACTCCCTTCCATCTACTTGTTTTCCTTCTGACTTTAACCTTCAACTGTTCAAAACAAATGTTCATTGTCATCTAAAAAACACTTAACTTCTCCTGTAGCTCTTTACTTACAAGTGGCCTTTAATGGCCTTGTTTTGAGCAACATCAATAATAATAAAAAAAATCTGTGAGTTTGTTAATATATATATTTTATGAAGCTTTTTTGCTAAATATATACACAATAAATAGAAACATTTTGAAAACACATTTGAAAAAATTATAAATCTACTTCACAGCACCCTTTTTGAATTGAAAAGCTGAAATGATATTTGTGACAATAAAAGTTTGTGACACCTGTGGATTAATTGATGTTAACAAAATGTTTGAGACTCATTTAACTTTTAAATCTGACCCTATCAAAATTGATATTCCTTTTCCATGTTATATTGCTGAATATTTCCATGTGACAGATTTCCTGATTTTATTCCCTAAATCTTTTAAAAACTTTACCATAAATTTGTTTTTAAATTCAGAACTAGGACTGTCACTCCAGATTATCTCATTTTGAATACAGTCATTTGGTTTAATATATAAACCGTTTTAATAAGTTTTAGTTAACAAAATGACAATATGACTTAAAACAATCTTAATTTTGTTAAAGTTTAAGTTTTATTTAGATAAAGCTAGGTTTATACTTTTAATTAATTATTTAAGTGCTAAATGTACAGGTTACACACATCATTTTTATGGCATATATGTGACAATGTTTCTACATCTAATAAAATATGAAATATGTGTAACTATATATAAACTAAAGTAGATAGTTCCCTTAGCATAGCTACAAAGTAACTTTTAAAAAACTAAATGTAAATCAGAATAAGTAATCAAAACATTAAAAAGGAAAACTATTTTAGGTAAAAATGACGTTTGTGACTTGTCGCAAAGCAGAGCAAAGTTTAGCATCCAATTCGGGACTTAAATCAATAAAATTACAAATTCAATGTACATTCACTATTTGATGTATAGTTTTAAGCTGATATCTTAAGGGGAGAATATATATACAGTAATAGCTTTTTTAAATAGTTGTTTAAATCAAAATTACTAAAAAAGTCATAAAATGAGCTTTAGTTATCTAATCTTGATGCTTGTAAATGAAGACCCTTTTCAGAAAAGCAATGTGAGAAATTTTGACTAAAATTCTTTTTTCATCAAAGTACAACATATATATGTCTACAGTACAGTATTTTCTGAAAATCAAACATTTTAAGGGGGCGTTTAATCGAGAAAGGTGTATATATAATACTTAAAAACATTTATTGAAAACAATGGAAATCGAGCTGCAGTATTTTATATTTTCTGTTCATAAATCAAAATAAAATTATATATAAATCAAACATCAAGAATGTTGTCATCACCATCACTGTCAATCATGATCATTTCTTTGACAGAGTGTCCTTCATGAGTCGGATATTTTTGAAAGTTATTGTCAACAGACTAAAAGAGGCATATGAAAGTCACATTAGTGAGGCACAATTTGGATTTTGACAGAACCGGTCTACCACTGATGCAATCTTCATCTCAAGGACAGTTATTGACAAATACGAAGGAACTCTCATTACTGTTTATATAGATCTCACAGCAGCATACGATCATATACCAAGAGACTTTCTGTTTAGAGTTCTCAGACTCAGAACAGGAGCTCACCACCTCATTACAATTCTCCATAAAATGTATGAGGGAACAACAGCCTCAATACTTGGTAGAAGGAGAAATTCAACGTATTAGTTGGTTGTAGACACGGAGGCCAGGAATCCCCGTGTATCTTCAATTACTGCTTTGATTACGTGCTCAAAGTAGCAGCCGACGAAATTGACAAACAGTTCCCAAATGGATGGGGAATTAAATTTGAATTCAACATACCACACCAATGCTCAAATTGTAAACAGAGAGCTACAGGACCATTGAGACGGGTAGAGATAATTTGATGGTGTTTTATATGCTGATGACTTGGTTTTGTTCTGTAAGAATATTACTGAGGCCGAGAAGATCTTGAATATAATCAATGATACATGTAAGTGATTCGGTCTCACAATATCCTTCAAGAAAACCAAAACACAAGTCTTCAACAACAGCGAATTAGCAGAGTTACCATCATTATTCTCAATTGGTGGAAATGTCATAGAAAACATTAGTGAGTTCACGTACTTAGGTTCTTGTTTTCTCGAAACATGCAATCATTTTGACTTTCTATCATAAATCCACTCAACAAGTTGATTTTCCAACTGAACATCTAACGCTTTTCTTTCTCCACCTTCCAATCTTTTGTTCATCAGTTTCCAATAGTTTTTCAAATATTTTAGATTTTTTTTATCTCCATTCTCTAATTTCTTTTAGTCAAATCCAATTCTTTTGGAATCAAATGTTTTTCACAACATTTTTTTGGAAAAGTGTTTCCGATACTTTAAAGATGGCTAGAGTTAATTCTTACACCTGAGAGGGTGTCATGTTTATAAAAAAAGCTTCGAAGCTGTCCTTGTTGTTATCTCGTTATTAAGCTAGGTTCAGTTCCTTTGATTACGTATGCATCCAAATCGAGGCTGTGACGTACCAGTTTGTATTGCAACAGTGTATAACTTTTACCCATCAAAATATCAAGTGCATCTCTTCATAAAAATAGTTAACTTTTATCTTCCTGTGATTAATTACACCATGAGTCACTGTTTTGTTGTTGGATACTCAAATCATTCAAGGAAGCCTTTACTTGGGATTCCATCGATTACCATCAAATCCTGTAACGGCTCAAGCATGGAAAAGGGCTATATCTCGTGAAAACCTCACAAAGACTGTTTTTCTGTGCTCAATGCATTTTAACAGACGACTGTTTTGACAAATCGCACGAGTTGAGACAAAACTTTATTCCGCAAAAATGCAAGCAAGTAAAAAACGTCTATCACATGCAATCCCAACTATTTTGTATACAGGTGTGTCGATTTGTACACAGACAATCGAAACAAGTTTTTAAATACACTGCTGTTGCCTCCACATCTACCCTTCTTTGGAGAAACAAAATAAACCCCATATTGGCTACCAAATAAATATCAAACCAAAGTTATCTAATCATATTAACAAAGCTCCAAAACTATTTATCCAAAGCAATGATGAATGCGAAGATGTTTTGTGTTGTAGAATCTGGATGTGTTGACATTTTGCCTATTGACAAGATTCAAGAATGTGAGAGTTGTTTGAACCATACTGTTGTTAGTGAGAGTTGTAACGATGTTGATGACGATGATGGTGACAAGGTTTTGTCAATTCATACCAAGAGCATATATATATAAACTAAAGTGGCCGAATTAACCCTAATGTTGGTAACGGGCATAAACAAGGGTGTCTATCCCCTTTTCGTTAGCGTAAGACGTTGGGTGTAAATGTTGAGGCGGGCGCCACTCCAACCATCAACACCGGTACTTTACCGCATCGAAATGCTGAGATGAGGTGAGGCTTGGAGGATTTGAACTCGCAACCTCAGAAACCTCAGAAATTGCAAGCGCTCGACCAACTGAGCTATCCCGACCTAATATATATATACCAAGCAATTTATATCAAGAAATTTAGCGGCTGAATATAAATTTTACTGTCTTTATATACATATACAATCTTCTCGGAAAAACCTCTTCATATTATCTTCTTACAATTAAATACTATCATATTAAACTAATATTTAGTCTCGAGGAATAATGTCAAATTCAGGATGCATTTACATTTCCCAATCAAAAAGTAAAGACTAAAAAATCAGCAAATCCAGTATAGTTCGACTCCTATCATTCCCTACATAATATAGCTAATTGAAGCAAAGAAATATTCACATATTTTTTGGGGAAATAAATCTCTTATGACTATCCCTCAAAACCGCCAATATATTTCCACGCTTGTTCGATCTCGGGAACTTCCACAACACCTTCATCATCTCCAATAAAGTTTGTGTACACCCCACTCTCTTCAGGGTATCTTGTACGATTGGCTATCACAACACATGCTGGGATGATCTTCCTGTTATATCTCCCAAGCTTTGCATAGATAAGCCAGGTAAACTGCCTATATGCTGCATATCTGAAAGTTCTAAATAGGAAAAATACAAAATTTTCGTATCCAACTTAGATATAGATAAACAATTTAATATGCGACTAAATAGAGGTGTTACTGAAGTCAAGTTTGCCTGAAAGTTAAAATTATTAACTGTATATTTAATACAAACTACTAATGATAATACAAAATCCAGAAAAAATAAATAACCTATCAGGTGTTTCTTCAAAACTTTCTGGGATCCATGCACCTTCGCGGTCTCTCAAACTTGACAACGCTATCCATAACACATAGGGTGGTAGACAACCTGTCAAAAAACTTTCTTCTTCGGTAACACATTTCACACCTATAAATATAAATCAAACTTTAGAGTAAATAATATTGGTACACAAACAAAAAAATCTACAAGAAAAATACATAAACGTTTATTTTCAAAATGATTACTTACAGAAAGAATGTTACAATGCTGCATGTGTGAAAAATCTGATATTGTGAAACAAAAAGAAAGAAAGATAAAACTTATAAGTATAATTATAATTATAAAAATAGAATTACAAAAATGTATTTATTATTTATATACCTTAAATTAATCTCTCTGACATCCAAACAACAGAGGCATTCTCAGTTTGTTGACATTGTTTTACAATTACACATTGTTTTTTTATAAGAAACCTAAGCATTGGGCTGAGCCTCGAGTTTCTTAAAATTTGGCCATTTTGAGGCTCAAAAGTTTCTTAATTTATTTGTTCTGCCCCTCAAAAATTTCTTAAATTTTACCTTTAAATTAATTTAATTTTTTCGAATGTGTTGATTGTTTAAACTCTTTCAATTGACGCAATGTAAATAAAAAAAATATTCGCCCAAATTTTGTCAACTAAATTTTTCGTTGTTAGTGTATACATATACTAAGAATAATTGAGGCTATTTTTCTTACTTACTTTACTTTACTTCTGCAGTGCACATCCCAATTCAGAGACTTTGCCCACATGTTTACATTCCTTCTCCATTCTTCTCTATCTTTAGTCATTGTCTCAAGCACTTCACGTGTCAATCCAGTGTCTTTGATTATTTGGTCCGCCCAACGTTTTGGAGGTTGACCTCTTTTTCTTTTTTTGTTGAATTCACTTTTCATGACTTTTTTCACAAGACTGTTTTGTTCCATTCTCATGTGGCCATACCACTTGAGTCTTTGCTTTTTGACGAAGTTTATAATCTCTGGCTTTGTCCCTGCTCTTTCATGCAGACTTTTGATAGACACTCCATTAACTCCATGTCCATTAACTTGACACCAAGAAGTTTTTGTAGGCAGCTATTTTCAAATACTCTGAATTTGTCAGTATCTTTTTTGGTGAGAGTCCACGTTGAACAAGAATAAGTTGCTATAGGCATGGTCAGTACATACATTAAGCAAAGTTTCAACTTAATTGGTAGTTTTCTATTGCACCAGATGTTTTTAGATAGTCTACCAAATGACGAGTATGCAATTTTTTATCGATGTTGTTTGTTGTACTTGGAATAAAGTGTGGTTTCCACTTTAAAAAAATAACCGCGTATCAGCACGTACCGTATCACAGTACGATACGGTACGATACGTTTGTTAATTTCCACCTTAGATGGAAAATATCGTATTATTAGTTCTTTTTGTGAGTAGTTGTCTCAAGGACAGTATGCTAAGTAAAAGAACACTTCTTCTTTTTTCTTAAAAAGAAAACGCAATGAACGCAAAAGAAAGAAAAGTTTTTGGGTGAGACCGTTGTTTCAGGACAGAAAAAGAAAAGGCGAGTTTTATATGTTGGTAAAAGATATGAAATTATTCGATGCAGAATATTTTTTCAGGTACTTCCGTATGAACTCAACAAAATTTGAACACTTGCTCTCCAAAGTTGCTCCTTTAATAGTAAAGTGCTCAAAATATCGTGAATGTATAGGTCCAGCTGAACGGTTGTGCATAACATTGCATTTTTTAACTACCGGTGATCACCAGTCAACAATCGCAATGAATTTTCGAGTAAGCCCTTCATGTGTCGGCAGGATTATAGAGGAAACATGTGCTGCAATTTGGACTGCGTTGGTTTATACGTATTTGAAAGCACCTAAATCTCATGAAGACTGGCAAGAAATTGCAAAAAAATTTGAAAATGCGTGGAACTTCTCTCATTGCATAGGCGCTATTGAATGAAAGCATGTCATGATGCAAGCACCTCAAAATTCCGGTTCCTTGTATTACAACTACAAGAAATTCTTCTCTATTGTTCTCATGGCGATATGTGATGCCAACTATAAGTTTCTACTTGTGGATATAGGGGATATTGGAAGAAATAGCGATGGTAGTGTGTTCGTTAACAGTGTTATGGGTACCGCGTTTAATGAAGGATTAATGAAATTTCCAGATCCTATACCGCTCTCTTCAACGACACCACCTATTCCATATGTTATGGTAGGTGATGCAGCATTTCCTTTGAAGGAATATTTGATGAAACCCTACCCGCAAGAGGTATTAGGTTTAAAGGAAAGGATTTACAACTACCGAATGTCCAGAGCACGCAGAACTATTGAGAATGCTTTTGGGATCGCCACATCTCGTTTTTGTATATTTCGACGCCCTATTGTTGCAAGAGTCCATGTGGTTATCAACATCACTAAAGCCGTGGTGATCCTTCATAATTTTTTAATATCTGATAAGGATTTCAAATCTGGGAAGTCATCCTACTGTCCTCCAGGTTATGTTGATAATGAAACATCACAAGGTTTAAGACTAGGCGACTGGCAAAACCATGGTGGCAATATCGAAGGTTTGCACCCTCATCACTCAGTTGGTTCTAATAACTACTCTGGTACTGCAAGGGAAATACGAGAAGTATATCAAGATTACTTTAGTTCAGAGGATGGTGAATTAGAATGGCAATCAGATTATGTCACAAGTACATAATAAACTGTAGCATGTTACACCGTATTAACACTTTGAACAAAATGCGAATTTTAACCATATACGATCTTCAAAATTTATTATTACCACCAAAGTTTATAAATAATATATCTTTCTTATGAGGTACAGGTGTAAATAAAATTTAAGTGCGACAAGTTCACAGACACTGAGCAAAACCTGCTATCTTTCTTGATGATTATATATCAATGTGAAACTCAAAAGTTGGAAACCCAGTTATTCATTTTTTCTTTCTTTCTTTAAGAAATAATAAAAAAACTAATGAAAAAAACATTGAAATAAATAATAAGTTCTGTTTCATTGTCACGTGGAATTCAATCTTCTACCTCATATTCAAGGAAGATTTGCATAATTTTAATGTGTACCTCTGCGTTTTGTCTCTTAGATAGATTTATTAGTGAGTTCACAAGACTGCGACAAAAAAGCACATCAGAATCATTTGCTTGTATGCTATCGTTCTTGAGGGATTCCAAGAGCATTCCGTCAACAATATTGGCATTTGCTTTTCGCTTATTGATCTTCTTCTCTACTGAACGTACTGCTGGAGTACTACTGGCACTGGTGCTACTATCTGTAGATGAGAACATTTGATCTACGTTTTCTTGTACAGAAATTGCTGGTGATGGTGGTGGAGTAAAAAAGTTTGTTTCAGTTGGACGACTTGTCATGACATCAGACATAAATGAAAGCTCATTGTAGAAGTCACATGTTGGCAGCTTTTTTGTTCCAGCACCTGATCGTGTCATTTTCCCACATTTCCTTAAACACCTTTGGTAGTTATTTCTTAATTTGTCAAACATCTTTTGCAGTTGGTTTACTAAGAAATAAAAATATCTATGAAAGAAGAGTTTAAATATATAATTTTATTTACAGTTTGTCAATGTATTGTTTAGCTAGCTATAATATTTATAGAGCTAGATAGAAATTGGGTCTAGGGAATTAAAGCAGTGTCCCCCAGTGCAAATAATTTTTGCAGTATATAAGTGCTCTGGATTTTCTGGATTAGCTACTATTAAACCTAGCTAACTATATCTATTATATTATTTTTATAATTATACCATGGGAAATATACTCGAAGATCTCCCTTACCTGGTAACCCTATATCACTGGACACCGTTCTCCAAGCCTCCATTTTTTATTTTTATCTTTATGGGAGACATCCCAGATGCATGGATACTTCTTAATCTCTTCTAGTAGATTTTCTTGCACTAGTGCTAGTGGTTCAGCACCAGTAGATTTTGATGTTGATATATTTTCATTATTTTCTTCTGCTAAGCTGTTTTCTGTGTGAAGTAAACCCCACATTCCAAGATCATTTCTCGTTAATGTAATTCTCGTTTGTTTGTTCCAAAACACTGTCTTGTAGTTGTTGTCTATAATTTGGAAACAAACTTACAGCCGCATATTCAGACGCCATTTTGTTTTAACAAAATTCTACGAAATTGATTGGTCTAATCTTTATTGATACGCGTACTGCAAAAAAAGTTGAAGTTCATTCAATGTTTGATTTTGGTACGCGGATCGTACCGAATCGAGTCGAATTTCCAAATATCATGAAGTGCGCATGCTCGTCGATACGGTACGTGCTGGATACGCGTATATTTTTTAAAGTGGAAACTACCCTTAAGAGCACCTAGAAAACAGAATTAGGTGACCTTTTCTACCACTTTAGAGTCCATCTCAATATCATCTTGGACATTAGGACTTATGATTCAACATTTGTCCATTTATCTTTACTTTTCTTTATTTATATTTATCTGTCCATTTACGTATTTTCTACATCCAGCCTGGAGTTGTGTAGTTGGCATTTGCAAATTTTCAAAGGTAGCAGCAATAAGCGTTGTATCATCAGCATACCTTACATCGCAGCATAATTTTTTGTCCATGGTAATGTCATTCTGTAGACATGTAAGTTCATTCATTAAATAGTCTAGGAATAGGTTAAACAGGGTAGGTGTTAAGAGACAGCCTTGTCGGACGCCTGTGCATACTTCAAACCATTCGTTCAATTTTCCGCACATTTGGTATTTCGGTACATCTCTTTCACCGCGTTTACAATTTTGGTATGAACATCTATTGCTAGGTTCATTCTCACGTGCTTCACGCTATACAGTGTCAAATGCACTTTTAAAGTCGATAAAATTCATGTGGAGCTCTACACCTCTTTCTCTTGCTTTTTCCATGAGTTGTCTTGAGTTTTTAGGGTATGCGGGTCATGTAATATCTTTGACCTCATGGAGATATAAGCACCCATGCTCTTTATGCACTGCTGCCACGGAGTTTAAAAAGTTGGTATCTTGCGTGGGTTATCTCACCACTGTTTGATGATGATGATGATGATGATGATGATGATGATGATGATGATGATGATGATGATGATGATGATGATGATGATGATCTTTTTGGATGGCCTTTTTCGCTTCTTTGTTGAGGATTTTGTATTTATTTCGAAGTTCCTCATCTTTAGAGTTGGTAACATTGCAGTTCTGGCTTTCCTTCCTGGCTATTTTTCATTGTTGACAAAAGTTTCTTAACTCTAGAAATGTTTCAACCTGCCTAAGTTTCTTAACAGTTTCTTAATTTTTGGCAAACCTGAGCCTACAGTTTCTTATAGACTGGTTTCTTATAATAAAAAAAAGTGTATCACATCCACACCACTCGTTTATTGGAACGTCCATTCTATTTCTTCTAATTTACGTTATTATTTACATTATTATTTACATTATATACAATTTCTTCTTTGACAACAATATTATCAATCTCGTTGTGAATTTCTTTCCAATCACCAATATCCTCCCATTCATCATCCGAATCGTCATCTTTCTTATTGTTCTCAAAAGACTTTTTAACTGGTTCAAATTGATAAGGAAGAACAGACATATCTTTTTCAGCGCAGGAAACCTTCTGTTTTTAGTGTTTACAAATCGCTTACAAACTGATACGTCACAGAGATCACGTGACATTGTTGGGGTCTGGAACGTAGAATGAAACTTGTAAACACGCGACGTTGTAATGGCGGATTTTTTTGGAAGCGAAGTAAAATCAGTTTATCATATATCTGTATAAGAAACAAAGTAAGGTTAAAAATAATTATATCGATGATTTTAACTTTTTATCTACTTTAATGTCACCTTAACATGTCTGAGCACTTGGGAATCCCTTTAAAGATGATGTCTTGGTAGGACATGTCCCGATAGAGTTGTCACGGATAATTTCATACTTTCTTCAAACTATTGAGACAAACACAGTGCAAGTTGAAGTGACTGGGAAAAGAAAACGGAAATAATCCTGATTGGTCTTGGGAAATACTTTAATGTCAGAAATTTTTGCGGGAAGAAACTTTTGCGATTCACTCGAACCGCGAAATTTAGAATTATTTTCGCAGATTAAGCAACTTGAAAAATTTAGCAGGAATTTATTTTCGCGTATTGATAAAATTTCGTCTATGTAATTGTCTCTGTTATTAGGAAACGATTATCCGAAAAAGAGAAATTGAAATATTTAATACCCAACAAATTTTTTAACTTTTTCTAAATATTTACAATCAAAAATATTTCTGTCACTATCCAGTAGATAATACACATACATATCATCGTCTTTTTCATCACTCTCGATTTCCTCAACCTGTGTTGCAAAAGCCGGTCTTTGATATAGTTCCAATTCATTGATGCAAAAACCTTCCTTGGTATCCAAAGCTCCAATAATTAATGCATCTAGGTTATTAAATGGATTGTCTTTATAACTAAATAAACTTATGACTATAATATATTTTGTATATATCTCTAATAAAACATATAAAACAATGATATACAGTACTTTAATACATTATTGTGTCCGTTACTACTTATCTATGAGTCATGGAGTTTAGATTCTTATAATATTCTTTCATTAGCTTTTCTCTTTTAGAAACAAAAATGCAAAAAAACAAAGTTAAAATCACTAGTTACATAACTAACCTAATGATTTAGGCTATTAGTAAACAAGCAGGACCCAAGTCTTCAAAAGAATTTTTAGAAAATTAAGGTTAAAAAAAATCTAGAAAAAAAGTTGTTATCCCCCCATGCCTAACTTCATAAAATTGTTGGCCCCTGCTTCTCCCTGGCTCTTGGAAAAGGTAGGAATAGGAAACACTATGTATTAGGCAAAGAACTCCAATGAGTTCAATAGAACCAATGAGACAGTAACCAAAATATGCTTTGCTCTGCAGACTTATATTATTATATATATATATATAATTTTATCTTTATACTTGATGCAGGGTTCTTTCAGTGAAAATGCCAGTGAACATGATCTCCTTCACCCTTCATTGTTTGCAGCAAACATAAACGAAACAACTCTTATCAACCCACTCACGGTGTCCATGCAATCAAGAAGAGACATCATCAAAAGATTCACTGCAACATGGCTTATTATTTTATATTCGCTAATTGTGGTAAGTTAAATCTGCGAAATCCCTTACAAATACGCCCTTTTAAAACTAAATTAAATCATTATGAGCTTAACTTTTCCATGCTAGCGAGATTCTTATTTTTTGGCAAACCTGAGCCTCCGGTTTCTTATAGACTGGTTTCTTATAAAAAAGAAACGTTTATCTGCTATAATCTTGCTTTTGCAACGCTTATATACAAACCGAATGTCAGCTCGTAATCTTCCTGAAATACCACTGCATTTCCTATGTACCCAATGCTTACAAGTCGATCAAAAAATCTAGTAAAAAGTTACTATCAACTCCTTTTCTACCAGCACCACTTTCTAACTTCAAAGCAGCTTTTGGCTTCACTACTGCTAATCATGACTTTAGTCTTTGCTGCATTCAAACTCTTCTAGTCCTTTCTTCCACTTTTCAACTACCTTATTTGTACTGCATTCGCGCAAAAATCTGAAAAAGGCGCGAAAATTAATACGGTTATTACGCGCGAAAATTAAAATTTTGATTTTTTATATATATGTATCTGAATAATAAAGGGCTAATAAAATAATACAATTTTCACTTTATTTATCCTAATCAATCAAGACTAGACTATGTACATTCTCTGCTTCAGGCTGTTGTTCTGCGTTTTTACATGCAATTTTCTTGAACATGGCCCGAATATCCTTTGATTTATTTTTCGCTACTATAGTAGTAGAGGTGCTGGAGATGGTCCTGGTTTCCTTGCAGTTGCCGAACTTCGGTTGGTGAGTCGTCGTCGTTGTTGTGTCCAGTTGCTTTGGCAATGATACAATGAAAGTTCCCAAAATCACAATTTCCTTAGGTTCCTTGAAAGGTTCCAGGCACTTTTTAAGTAATTCGGTACTTTTGATTATACCAGTGACGATACCGATTCTGAATGGGAATTGGACAACGATTATGGTCGAAGCGCCTTTGACATGTTCGAAGAATGAGATTAACTGGTCACAACTCGTTGATATTACCTTGTAACACTATTATTTGTGTTTAATTATTTGACTCTCAAGAAATATTTGTGTTTCCAAATACTATTCCTTAAATCTAGCTTCCCTTTTCATCCTGTTTCAAACAAATTATAGAGAAAATATTTCTTGTAAAATGGCCTTGCGCGAAAATTAATACGCGCGAAATTATACTAAATTCATGATGCGCAAAAATAAATACGATTAAAATTAGTACAAATAAGGTAAATCATCTGCACACAATTACTCCTATGGACAGTGGACACCCTGTTTTGAAGTCCATTGACAACACTTCTAAGATCAAAACAAACACTGATGTACACCAACATTCACATCAAATTCCTCACTGAGTGAATCATTAACTCTAACCCGACTTCTAGCATTGGTGTACATAGACTTCACCACCTTAACTAGCCATTCATCTACACCTAATTTCTTCTGTCGTGGTTTGGTACACCTTACTTGCACTCTGTCAAAATATATACCTATTTGCTCAAACACTATCTGTTTTTTTTTCTTGATTGACATTATAGTTACATTTTAATTGGCTTCCTCATATTTATCCTCACTTGTAGATTGCATTTGAAGTATCTTCATTTTTATTATGCGATGTTTTCCATGTGAAAATTCTTGGTGGAGTCGACGAACCATTTGCACTTATGACAGCCATTCATGTTGCCATATGGGCTATCACATTCATCTATGATCGTTATTTGCACTTTAATCACCACGTATTGCGCAGATGTGGCTACTTGCAGTTTTTTACCAGAACAAAAGTTTTACGCTGTGTGCCGATTAGAATCTTTTCGTTAGGTATGTATAACAAACCTTGGCATTTTTCCTGTTTGCTTTCTCATTCTCATAAACTAAAATAAAATATAATAAAAATGTTTATAAATATGACACTTGCATTTGAAACATCAAAGCAGTCAATTTGTTTATTTTAAATTGTAAATTAGTTTTGAAAGGGTCATTTGCGCTTGATTAATGAGATTAGGCCTGGGATAAAATTCCACTTTTCAAATTGCAATTAAATTGAATTTTATTTGTTTTATTGTTGTTTTATTTCTGTTCATGATTAAACTAAAAAAAATTTTCTCAAAGGAAATGCATCACTTTTACTTGTTGTTGCTTTCACCGGCAATCACCCGAACAAGGGAATGCTGCCCTTAAACCGTGTCTTCCAAGTTGTTGCCTCCTTAGAGGTTTTTGCATGTCTTGTTTCACAGATTGTATACCTGTGTAAGTTAATAATCATTTCGTCACAAAATTTATTTCTACATCACGCATATTAGTCGTGTAGTATTTTGCGGAAAAAGACTCGACCTAGAAACATTTTAACGTTTTTATTTCCAATCTTTCTTGGTTAAAATGCATATATTTCACAAAAAAAAGAAGATATAATTTGTATAAATTCTGGGGACAAAATTTAAAAAATAAGTCTGAAAAGTTGTTTTATTGCTAAAAAAACATTTTATTAATCTATTTATTAACCTAATCATTTGAATATAACATAATGCTAAGACGTGATGAATGATTTTATACTGTTTAATCAAGCTAATCATAATTAAGATAAATAGGCAAGTATAACAGAAATTAAAATCAAATTATGAAAAGTTAATTTATTGGTTATCCGATTTTATAACCAACTAAACAAATTCGTTTCCACAAATATTGGCTTTTTTGCATTTCTTTTAGATTATGTCATTTCGTTCAATAAATATCCTCAGCCGCCAGATGTTTACCAAGAAGAATGCGGGGGAGGCTTTACCAATGCCTCTATATACGAAGTGCCTGACATTGGATTTAAGTAATATACGACTTACATATTTATGCATAACAACTTTGCATATTGTTGTTTTTAACGAGGCTTCCAGAACGCTCATTAAGCATTAATTAAGGTCTCGAACCCAGAACCTTTTAGTTAAGAGCTGAACGCCTTACCATTGTGCTATCGCCGGATATTCCGTCAACGTTAGTGCCGTTGCTAAGCTGTCATGTAAATGAAGTGTAATTTTCGTGGTGGAAGCTATGGCTATGAAATAAGTGCCTTAATATATTTGTTTATTCTAGTAGCTACATTTTAACTGAAATATTTTATTTAACACAATAATTGTCTTTTATTTTCCACAGAAACAACGAATGCACCGACGACATTCTGGATAAGCAATCTGAAATGATACGTTACCTACAACATCATAACAGTCACTTAAGCAAAACCATCGTGCATCTGACGGAGCAGTTACCTAGCAACACTCTTTTGTCTACGCCAAATACTACTGTTAGTTAAGCTTGCTACGTCGGATTTTTCCTTGGGTATTTATGTATTTTAAAACCATGTACATAGTTGTTATATGCTACAATTGATCGTGTACATAAAAATATTACCATTTTTGTAAAGGTACATATTTTAATGTGATGAATTTTCGCGGATATTGGCCTAATCCGCGAAAATCTGGAAAGTAGCCATCCGCGAAACTTTGTCCCCGCGAAATTTTTGAATAAATGTCTGATCGTCGAAATTTTTATAAGAAAATCTCCACTACTTCATACTTCGCGTACTCAATTTCCCTGTTGTTTACTTGATGCTTTGCCCTTCAGAGCCCTGCTCTTCAAAAGGACATTTTACCTCCTTCTAATGACCACTGACTGTACTGACCACTTTCACTGAGTTTCATAAATTAACATTTTTTTGTATCTGAGGATAAGAGCTTTCCAACGATACTAAAGGCGACACCATAAGAGTGTTTCCTTGGCCACAATTCGCCTTTAAATGTTCATTTTTTGGAGATCTTTCGACAATAAATATGGCTTTTTGTTGTGAAAACAAATCGAGCGCCAATTTTGCTGGTTTAAGAAAATATTCAAAAACGTCGAAACGCGAAATTAAAGTCCTCGCGAAATATTTGGAAATGGCTTTCGCGGATTAGCTCAACCGCGAAAATTTATCACGTTAAGGTGGATTCATCCTAACAAAGGTACTTTTTAAACACAAACACATTTTATGAATAAGCTATCATTGTTACAACATAAAAATATAAAAAAAAATCATAATGACGGCTAAAGCTGCAGCTCTCAAAAGTGCCAGCTGGTACCAAACCCGGTCGGTTAATGTTTTCATGATTCTTTGAGATAGGGCTTTGAAACCTTGTAAAATAGTTAATTATATGCAGTTTTATGTTCTAAAATTCCAAACATTTGAAATTAATGCAATGGTGTCTCTAAAAGGTATATGTCAAAACAACCTTAAATTCAAGAGAAAATACTATGTTAAATGTTTCTCACAGGAGAAGTGGTTCATCATTCACAGATTATTTGAGTTTCAGAACAGAAATTAATTGAAGAACAATCTCTGAAAATTTGAAGTGAATTTGTTAAAGCGTTCAAAAGTTATGAGCCGACAGCGCAGACACATCAAAAATACTAATATAGCGCAAAGTTAAAATAAACATATAATTAACTAAATATAAATAAAACATCTCAGAATCTTCATGCTTCATAGGTAGGTCCTTCTTTCTTAACATTTTTATCCTGCTTACTTTTCCTGCAGTGTCTTATGACCTTTCTCCTTTTTAGTTGCTTGTCCGACTTGATAAGCTGAGTGTTCCTTCATTTTGAATTTGTAAACCGCTGTGCCTATACATGCCTGGCTCAAAATTGCAGTGTCAAGCACCTTTCCACTATCAATAGATGTGGCTGTGATCACTCCATTCATTGATGTGAATCGCTTACAGTGCCACGTTCCATCAACAGAAACACCCACGCCTGCAGTATCGCTTGACCATGTAAATGAGATGCAGCAGCCGCCGCCATACTTTTTTCAGCCACATGTTTGGAAGAATCATTTAGCTTATTAACAATGTTTTTGTATATAATTATTAGAAACCAATGTTCAGGCATATTCAAATAACAGCAAAGCTTTTTCAACTGTTCATGAACAATTTGTCTGCATCCATAAACTGTTTGCACGTTTATGTCGTAAAGTTTTTGTTCACCTTTGTTGTTTTTTGGTAATGCAACCTGTTTGGATGTAGAAAATCTTTGAGTGAATAAGCAAGCTGTACATTTTAGCTGTAAAATGTCGAGCTAAACTCTTTTTTTCTCAGCAATGTCAAACAATTGAATACAGTTTGTTCCATGGCATTCTGGACAACTAAGTGCCATAAAAACATCAGCTAATCAATGACATGTCTACAAATCGATATCCCGACAGACCTGATGTTGCTGGTAATGAAGGTGGTTCAATATCAATAATTTTTGAATGTGAGGATGTTTCCTTTTCTATTGAAGTATAGATGATTCTTCATTTGGCACTAGGAAAATGTTGAGTGTTTTCATCAGCAACAATATTTTTGTTGATGACTTCATCGACAAGTTTCACATTTTCTCTTTCCATGATAGCTTCGTTTCTTGGCATAATTCTTCTTAGTCCTTGCTTTAGTGCATCGATCAGCATTACCACTATCTCTTTCTCTACCTTTTGAGCTATTTTTATCCATTTTAATCAACTTATAAGACCTTTATTACACAACAGTAGCTAACACAACTTGACTGTTGGAGGTTCAATTGGTTTCATTTGAAAACAATTTTTCAAAGCTTTTGTGTCCTTTACATGAAACCAAGGATATATAGCATACATAGTGGACATATTATCTTATGAGGTGTAATGGGTGGGGGTGTATAATGAACGCTCATTTGCGGGGAAGAAGGAACTTTCACCCAAATTTTTTGTTGAATTTTCAGAATCTTAGAAATACCAGGTCCACAAAAAGCCATTATATCAATCTTTCGAAGCATTTGTGAGCGAAATAAGTACGATATTCGTATTCTACGATAAATTTTGCTTAAAGAAAAGTCTACCATAGGATGAATCCACCTTAAAGTAACTTCATATAACTAAACCCATAACTAGGGTACTATCAAGAAATACTATTATGAAATTTTGGTGTTATACTATTGATTAAAAAAGCTACACGGGTGACAAAAAACACATCTACAATAGATAATATATTTACTAACTGCTTCTTTAATAAAACACTACTAAAAGGAATTATAAAAACATCTATATCAGACCATTTCCCTATTTTTGTTGCATTTAAAAACAATAATAGTAAATATTCTAACACTTTGAAGACCTATATAATGAGAAGAAAGTTCAACGAAAAGTCAATAAGCAATTTTCGAGATGATCTTCGAATGGTTCTTTGTAATTTCCCCTTCTTTCGACATACTGATGTAAACACGTTATATAATGAATTTCATGATCTTATCATTTCATATTACAACAAAAACTTCCGCTAATTAAATATAATAAAAAATCTAAGGATATATTATCACCGTGGTAACAAAAGGTATGAAAAAGTCTTCCAAAAAGAAACAAAGATTGTACATCAAGTATCTCAAAAATAAAACAAACGATACGGAAAGAAAATACAAAGATTTCAAAAACTTATTTGAGAAACTACGAAAGAAAAGTAAACAAAATCACTACAAAAATCTAATAAACAAATATAATTGTAAGAAATGAAAGACATAGCAGGTGATGAAAGAAATTATTGGGAAAAAAAGGTAATTTCAGACAGCCTTCCTAATACGTTAAACATTAACAACAAAAGAGTAACAAATAAAAAACAATTAACAATATTGTGCAATTAACAAACGAAATTACACAATCCTTTTCAAAAAATGAGTATACTCTTGGCGTTTTTCTCGACCTCTCAAAGGCCTTTGACACAGTTGATCACAAAATACTGCTTAAAAAACTTGATAATTACTGTGTAAGGGGTAAATGTCTGGAATGGTTTCAAAGTTGTTTAAGTAACAGAACACAAATAATTATGTGTGAAGAAAATAATAGCAATTATTGTAAAATAACTTTTGGAGTGCCGCAGGGTTCTATATTAGGACCACTTTTATTTCTCGTCTATATTAATGACTTCCATAAATCCTCTACGTTTTTGTCACCTATTATGTTTGCAGACGATACCAATATATATATTTCTGATAGAAACATAGATGGGCTGTTCTTAAAAATGAACAAGGAATTGAAAAATGTTTCTAATTGGTCAACGCAAATAAGTTAACCCTTAACACTCAAAAAAACAAAGTATTCCCTTTTTCACCCTTTATCAAAGGAAAGTTTTATTCCTAAACAATTACCGATTCTAAAAATAAATGGCGTGATAATCCAGAGAGACTGTGTCACTAGGTTTTTGGGAGTTCTTATTGACAAGATTTCACCTGGAAGCCGCACATTTGTTACATTTGTAAAAAAGTTTCTAAAAGCGTAGGTATTCTTTATAAAGCTAGGAGTTATTTGAACAAATGTTTATTAATACAACTTTACTTCTCTTTTGTTCATTGTTACCTAATATACGCAAATATAGCATGGGGCAGTACGCATAAATCAAAACTAAAGTGTCTTTATCGTTGTCAGAAACATGCAGTAAGAACAATTTATTTCAAAGACAAATTAACACACTCGAAACCTTTGTTTATTGATGCAAATATATTAGATATTTATCAAATAAACATATATGCCGTTTTATGCTTTATGTGCTCATGTAAATTTCATTCATCACCTGAAATTTTTAGTGACATTTTTAAATTTAAACCGAAAAACAAATACACTATGAGAAAACAAAATGAGAAAACAAAATGTAAATCTAAAGTCGAAGAGTTTTGTATTTTTTATCGTGGTCCGCATTTATGGAATAGTATTATTTTGGGGGAGAGTACTCTTACAAATGCAGAAAGGGTACTTTCCTGTTAGTCCCCCCCCCCAAAAAAAAAATAATTATAAAGGCACAGTTATATAGAAGGGAAATAGACAGTGATTGATAAAGACAATATTTCAACACAAATATTTCCATACAGGATTTATCTACACAGACAAATTCTAAACAGGTGGCATATATACCATACGCTCTCCACAGATCTGACATTACAGTTGTTCCAGGCAATATTGAATTTTGAATGATTGGCATAAGAGTAGCTGCATTTCGATTTGGAACGGCATACATGAAGCATTCCCTCGTCTCCCGGCAGATTCCACCAAAAACCCATTGCTGTGGTAGAACCCTACCCTGGTGATTTTTACGCCGACTAAACAGGCTTTCGTCGACCTCAACTGTTGTATTCGGCCCACCAATTGCAATGGGGTTTCGCAATAAATCTGCTGCACAAACTTCCCGTAAGTAATTGTTCCAGTCAACAACTGTATTTTTATCCATAAGTAGTTCTTGTTCACAAAATTTGATGCTGGTCATTTCGTATGCCAAGTACACAGACAAGTCTGGATATACGATGCAGACAATGGAGTCTGAAGATTATGAAAAAGAAGTCTGAAAAATATGTTGTGAAGCACGCAGAAAATTGTGTCTTTTCAAATATTAATCTGGGGGGGGGGGACTAACAGGAAAGTACCGCAGAAAGTTTTAATGTTTTTAAGAAAAAATTGAAAACTCTTTTGATTTCTCAAAATGCTGAACAAAACCTTTGAAGCATTATTAACATTTGTTTGATCTTTTATATGTTTTTAGCTTTTTGAATTGAAATTTCGCTTTCTTTGACAATCGTTTCATCTTTTCTCGGCATTTGCTTTTGTAAATTTGAATTCTGTTAATATTATACTATGATTGTAACGATAAAAGACGGTTCTCGACGATAAGACCAACCAAACGGTCTTCTACGAGTATCGCAGTTGAATGTACAAAATTTATATATGTATATGCAATTGGAAAATAAATTTTTAAAAAAAAATCAAAAAAGTTCCTGCACACAAGACTTTCCGGGAAAATTCATGGTATGTACTCAAATATTTTTTAAATTTTTGTTATTTGTCCTCTGTATAAAGGCCAAAACCCACTCAAGATAATTATCCGCGGAGCGGACCGGTCATATAAAAAAATATTGACAAGCGGGATAATAAAAAAGTTGAGTTTAGTTCAACATTTTTACCGACGACGATCTTTTTTAAACCAATGAATTCAATATAATATCTTTTTTTGCTATTTCACAATATATATTTCGTTAAATAGAAGTTCCAAAAAGATAATATTTACAGGGTTAATTATATAATATAATAACTGTAGTAATAGTCCATGAGATAGAGGCCGAATTTGGCCAAAAATGGAACATTTTGGGAATAAACATGTCATACATCAAAATGTCGGAAATTCTATAGAGATCAAGAAAATCTATCGTAAATATATTGTTGTTTGTCTTATTATTAAGAAAATCTATGTTAGTAAATCTGTAAGTGTCATTTTTGGTCCTTAAGGTGGTACTGTAGTATTAGAGGTAAAATCTTCAATAATTATTTTTTTCTATTCGTATTTGGTCAAAATGTGTAACAACTTGTACGAAGTTGAATAAAAGAAAAAAACAATAAGAAAAGGTCCTGGGCCTAGTTCTAGGGCCACGGAAGCCCAAAAAGTCACATATCGCCGCAATAAATAACTACAAAAATATTAAAGTTGGAAATATGAAATTGACATTAACTTTGTGTTTTATAGATCTAGTGGCTGTAGTAGAATAAAATTTATAGGCTTAATATTTAGCCTGTACCATCATTTTGATTCTGATTGATGTCTCGAAAACGGTCAAAATCCGGTCAAATGAGGTCCAATATCTTGAAAAATATTTTTTCAATCAACAAAAATCTACTACTGCCACTATACATTAACAACGAAAAATTTTGGACAATAATTTTCGGACAAACAATTTTCTAAATTATTTAAAATTTCGGACTAAGCTATAATGATAAAAAACAAAAAAAGTTTTATCATTTTGCTGATTAAGTCAAAGAATAAAATACTAGACATAGAATTTCCCATTAATAGTGTTTCAAAAAATGGTTTTTGAAACTTAAATAAGGGTATGAAGCTACCTAAATACAATTCTGTTTCTAAATTATCTATATCTACTGTCATGTTGACTGGAGGTTTTAAATTACAGCAAGTGATTGACGTTAAATGTGAAATTTAAAAATTCCTATCATTTTAAAAATTTCGGTCACTAAAAGGTTCGGATACCAAAATTTTCGGTCATTAAAATTTTCGGACCACTTGCTTGTCCGAAATTAAACTAGTCCAAATTTTTTCATTGTTAATGTAGTTTAACAAACTGAACAGTCTCTGAAAATTTCAAACAAATTGGATAACAATTGCTTCAGATATTTAATTGCGGGGCTTTAAAATTCCCTAATCTGAGAAAAACGTGTTTAAAGTTTTAAAACACAAATAAACAAAGTACAGCCTTAAAAAAATCCTTTTAAATAGTTATAAACATTCTCTAACAAAAGTGAACTATAATATCAACTGAACTGTAATATTAACTACTGTATATTATATAAATATGTATTAAAACAATCCATCACCATACGTGACACCTTCAACTTCCTCGGCTGCATCTGCAAATCTTTTTTACACTGCACGTAAATGTTTAAGCTGATCTTTCGTTTCATCGGTCGACTTTCATCGGTCGTCCGATTTATTACAGAATTCTAAACAATATTTTCCAGGAGGAAACTTTAAAAGTTACTCCAATGGCATTCTGTATATGTGAATTCAAGTGGAACGCTCAGTCCTTCTTTTTAGATGTTGCAATGTTCATATTTACTTTCCTTGAATCAGGACAACATGCCACCATATTTATGTTACTAATAACATCTGAATCAATTAATAAAAAACAAGATGAATTACTATGCACATTACCACTATTTACATTGTTCGCGTTTGACTGACGTCATAAATGTTGGGGAGTATTTACAATTGATGACAATTATGGAGTGGTTGATGAAGTTGAAGGTTGATCTAAAGGTATACAAGGGTTTACAGGGGTGGATCTTATTTTCTTAGCTGAAGTTGAGAGAGGGGAGACGATGTCGTTGGTAGGTGTTGTCGGTTCAGGTTGGGTATTACTGGTATGGGCATTTCCTCTGAAGTGGCGTTTTTGGAAGGTCTTCTGACCAGATTTTCTTCTATTGCAAACTGCTCTCTTATTATATACCATATTTGGCGCTAATGTGCTTTTGCACCCCCCCCCCCCCCCTCCCTATTTTTTTGGCTGAAACTAATTGTCGCAGCTCTAAAAAGTCCATTAGAAACAAATATACCCCTGTAATATTCACTGTAGCTAAGATATGCGATTTTTAGTCGCTTAACTTATAGATAATAGCATAAAACTCTTTGCGAAAAATGATAAGTTCCGGGATGTTCGCCGGGACGGGACGATTTTCATCTCGCCTATATATGAAGCCGGGCCGGGATAACTAGCCGAGACGAGACGTTAAACGGGATGATTTTCTTCCCGCCTATTTAAAAAATGGTAGATATAAATCGTAAACAAATTATATATTTCTTATTTAAAAAAAATGGCGCGTTGTGTAAGCAAAAACCTTCGTTTTGCCATATTGGCTGGTGTAACAAATTTATATTTATTACTAACACAATTAACCAGTATACTTTGTATGGTAAAACAACAACGTGACCAAAATCTGATTTTATTATCTACTATTGTATCTAAACCAGAAAGCTATTTGAAGAAAAAGGTAGATGCAACTCGGAAACGAAAGTTATTAAGAAAAAAGCGATCATGTTGGTTTACTAAAGGAAGGTTTGATCTGTGGTGGGAAAATATGTTTACGTCTGTTCTTCCAGAAGCTGAATGGAAAAAAACGTTCGTACGACACGTGAATTATTTGAGAAATTAGTTACCGAGCTGATTCCCTGGATTTCACCTAATCTGTTAACTCCTAATCATAGATATATTAAACCCCACAAGAAAGTAGCCATAACATTACATTACCTTAAAGTTAAAGGATCCTTATCCATGACTGCAAATACTTTTGGTGTTCACATCTCGACAGTCTCAAAAATAGTCAAAGAGGTTTGTCATGTAATCACCTACAAATTGGGACCAAAATACATCAAACTTCCATCAAATGAAGATGAAATGATTGAAAAAGCAGCAGAATTTGAAGCTAAGTTTGGTATGCATCAAGCCTTTGGATGTATTGATGGTACTCATATACCTATTTTAAGACCTATCGAGCTTCTCAAGATTATTTTTGTTATAAACAGTATTTCTCATTCAACGTGCAGGCAGTGTGTGATTTTAAAGGGATGTTTATGGATGTTGATTGTCGCTGGCCTGGTAGTGTACATGATGCCAAAGTTTTATCGAGCATTCTCAAGATTATTTTTGTTATAAACAGTATTTCTCATTCAACGTGCAGGCAGTGTGTGATTTTAAAGGGATGTTTATGGACGTTGATTGTCGCTGGCCTGGTAGTGTACATGATGCCAAAGTTTTATCGAGCATTCTCAAGATTATTTTTGTTATAAACAGTATTTCTCATTCAACGTGCAGGCAGTGTGTGATTTTAAAGGGATGTTTATGGACGTTGATTGTCGCTGGCCTGGTAGTGTACATGATGCCAAAGTTTTTGCAAACTCAATAAAAAAATACAGGAGTCATTATTACCGATTACATATAAAGAAATTGTTTCTAATCGCTGTAAAGTTCCAAATTATTTGATTGGAGACCCAGGTTACCCACTTACACCTAATTGTATGCGTGAGTATGAAACATTTTCAAGCAATTCTAAGGTTGTATTTAATGCAATGTTACGTTCAGCAAGAAATCCAATCGAGTGTGCTTTTGGACGACTCAAGGCAAGATGGGCATTTCTCACAAAAAGAGTGGACCTCAAATTAGATTTTATTCATGAAGCAATTTATGCTTGCTTTGTGCTTCATAACATTTGTGAAATGAATAAGTGCTCAGTGGATACAAACTTAGTGAAGGCTCAAATCGAAACACGGACAGAAGAAGTTGAAAATGAAGCAGACCCTATCTATTCTGGTACGTTAGACGAAGGAAATGTAATAAGAGAAGTATTAAGAACTTATGTGGAAACTATAATAAACAATTGACTATATTGGACAGAGATAAAAAAGAAACGTATATAGCTACATATAAAACTTTATTTATATATATACTTGTTTTTGCTAGAGAGCAGATATAAATATGTAAACAAAACATTGTAGCTAGCTATATATATATAAAACAACAAGAAAAAAATGTTCATGTATTTCCAGATGAATTTCCATTTATCAAAAATTCTAATGATTTTGCTATGGTATTACTGATCTGAAGCATGGACTTACTAATATCTTGCATAGCATTAGCCATGCTAGCATTTGATGCTTCAAGACTTTCCTGCAATTGTTTTTGAATCTCTCTATCTTCTCGTGCTTTATTTAGCATTAGTGATTCACGTTGAGAAGCTGAAAGGTTGCGTTGTAAATGTTTTCTTTTATTGTCAACAAGCTTTGTCACAACATCTTGACTACCATTTTCGCAATAACTTTCCTCTGATAAGCTAGATTGAGCAGGAGAGTTGATTAAATTATTATAAGACTCAAACTCATCATTTTCCATTAGGGTACTCATATAAGTTGTGAGCACTCCATAGTATTATTAACACTTGAACTGTCTACTCCAGTTGGGCATGGTTCTGTATTAGGGCAACCACCCCATAATTGTATGAGCTTATCATAATGTTTACATATAAACTTCCCACTTCCACTTCGAGTTCCAGCAAGGAGAGTCTTAGAAAATTTTTGTCGTATGTCTTTAACTTTTTCCAAGATTCTCTTATAGCCACGGTTAACAATTTTCTTATTTTCTTTTTCCATTTGTTTGGCTTCTTTTGTGAGAAGCTCTGAGACTAAAATACTTGATTCAACTTGACCAAAATACGTTTCATCTTCATCCACATATAGTTTTGCCATTTCTGTTCTTAAATGTTTATATTGCGAACTTCTGTCAGCATCAAAGTCAATTCCAGAATACTCACATATTACTTTAAAGTCTAACAAACATTGAATAAGTTCAGCAACCATTTTATCATTGAATCGAAAACATTTTCTCTTTGGGATAACTTCATCATCTTCATATCGTTGTTGTTTTCTTTTACTGCTACGTGCTTTGATGGTATCCATTTTAAAATGGCTGATCAAAATAATTAATGAAGATTTCCATACTTGAAAATAATAACAGCAAATCTGATAATTTATATTTACGCATGCTCAGTATTCGTCCCGGCCTGCTGGGATAAAGCATATATATGGAGAAAAGTATCTCGTTTTGCCGAGATCCCGGCAGATCGAAGCGAGATCCCACCTTACCGGGACGGGATGAAAAACGTCTCGCTTCATATAAACAGAAACCACATTTTATGAGAAAATTACCGTAGAGGCGAGATCTCGTTTTTGTCCCGTCCCGGCAAACGTCCCGTCCCGCCTCTCATATAAACAGTTCCTTACGCTTAATTCCTGTAAAGTCTCCCAAATCTCATTGGCTAAAAAAATTGTGTTCCTACACGTCCAGAATTATAAAAAAGTTGGTTGTAATAATGTTAATACTTTGTATTGCACTACCGTAAATGATCGATTAAACGCCCTCTTCCAATTAAACGCCCCTCTCGATTAAACGCCTCCGTGTGAAAATTGATTTGGTAACTAAACGCCCCTTTCGAATAAACGCTTCCCTTTTCTAAAAAGAGTGAATTTTAATGGCGGGGTTTCGAATAAACGCCCCTCCTGTAATAGCCATGCAAAGAAAGAGAAAGAAGTAATGTTTATTGTTAGGAAAATGCTATATTTATTTATATAAATATATTATTATATAAACGAAGTAAGTTTCCAGTGGAAACTTACTTCGTTTTTTCAAAACTCCATTCAAAATGGCTGTATTTCTCTTTGATTTCTTGCAGCCTGCCGCGTAGCACTCTCGCCATTTTTCCAAACTCGCACCGAGCGACATATTGTCCAGGTACCACCAAGCCAATTTCCCGTTTCCTTTTTCCGCTTACTTCAACGTTGACAACGTTTGTTTTGGCAGTTCCAAGGAATTGAAAAATTAGCCGCGATAGTTCTATAAACGTCCCACTAAAAGTTCATTTTTGTAGACACCAACAGCGTGGTTATCGAGTTCCAAAGCTTCTGATCGGTCGCCATGTGACTCGTAATATCATTTCAGAAAAAAAGTTGCGACATCCAAATTATTGCATTTTGAAATAAACGCTCCTCTCGAATAAACGCTCCCCTAAAATATTTATTTGTTAAATAATCGCCCGGGGCGTTTAATCAATCATTTACAGACATCTATTGCACTACTAAATTTCATACGGCCTTGTTTCCACCATCGCGGATTTATATTATTCCGAAATCAAACCGCTCTCGTGTTATATGCACACTCATATTATCAGAGACGGAATGTTGTTTACAGTGCGAACTACACACCAATTTGCTTTGTATTTTTTGTCGCTTAAAAAAAATTATGCAATTTTTCGAAAGTTAAGATTTTTGATATTTTGCTCTGTTGTCGAAAATTAGCAAGATTCAATTTAGTTTCCGAAGCTACACGTATAAATAAGACGCTAATACTTCAGAGCTAACCTGCGAATTTTAGTTTTTTCTAGATCTCATGGAACATAAAGAAAATTATATTCGCAAATCTACACTTCAAGTGAAAAGATTGACTCAGTTCGACCGACCATAACGCCCTTGACTCGACCAAATTAGTTACTGCAACAACATGTAATGTAAAAATACATCATAAGTAATGCAAGAGCTTTTAAATATGACTTCCATTCATCAATTTTTTAACAATTATTGGAAAGTTTTGGTGCTTACATATTTTGGTATACAACCTGGAATAATAAGTTCCTTTTAAACACCTTTTGGCTCAATGTTCTGTCAAAGTCCAAAATTCTTTGGTGCAATTTATCTGTTTAAAAAACCTTTGTAGTGCCTGGGGTCCGGACCCTTCGATCTTTTCGCACATATCTCAAGTTTTATCAATGGATTTTCTTTAAACTTTTCAGTTATGTGTATGTGGGGAGAGGGCGGTGTAAGGGGCTAGTTAGTTAGTTATCAATATCTCACGGACACTATAACAAATTAGCAGATAAATAATATATTTTGAGCTTTAAAGTTGTTTTACATATTTTACATTGAAGTGATTCAAAAGAAAAAAATCAACATTTTGGCATACTGTAGAGCATTAATCACTACATCCCATGCACTAGACAAGAATTTCGTTGATTCGTTTGCATTTATATCCACACTGCATACATATACATTTTCCAACTTGTAAAATCTTAACTATATATATTCTCATTGTCCTTGTGTTTGTTCAAAACGTGGTGACGCATGTTCTTTCTTTCTGTAAAGACTTGTTTACAAACTGGACAGATAGGTAGACTATTTTTTATCAGTGGTATCAGTTTTTACATTGTCTTCCACACAAATATCTATATACATGGAATCTCTTCATCTGTATCTGTATCAGACATGCCAGGTACAGCTTTAGGCACAACATAGCCTATATTTATTGTACCAGTAGCAATCCAAGCCATTAGAACAGATCTTAAATATTTTGAGTACTTTGAAAGACTCTTTCAGAAAACAAAAACAACAAACAACAAAATTTTATTTTCCAAAAACAAAACATGTAAAATTCTCAGAAATATGTAATGTGATTCGTTATTTGTTGTAAGATACCTAAAGTAGCCTAGCTTGAAGCATGTGATGGCTGACATTATCAAAACAACAACACCACAAACACTATCACAAGACTGCAAAGGGTAGTTTTTACGGCAAAGGTCACCACATTTTCTTACTCCATGGTGATGTGCATTTTGATCATGAGAATGGAATAGTGCAATCGAGTCATTGGTTCCACATATAAGTTGGGCAAACAGTTTAATTTTAATTATTATGTCATCTGCAATACTCCATCCTAGGGAATCGCAATGAAAAATCTCAGAATTTTCGTGGTAATAAAGTACTTTGATACTTTTTAAGCCATCTAGGAAAAAAATCAGGAAGGTAAAATCCATGAATCGAAAGCAATAATTAATACCATATAGCAACGGCCCAATCTGTGTATAAACTTTTTAAAATGTAAAACAATTCTTGAAAATGAACGACACGTTTTCGTAATTTAAAAACATTAATTCCCGCGGTACGTTTTAAAATTATGAAATATTTGCACGAGTACAAAACGTTAGTCCGGGTAATTTTTGCAATTTTGTTAACTTTTTAGGCAGAAATTTTTGTTATGATTTTCTGAAAGGTACATGTCTACAGTGTAGGAATCAGGATGGTCTTTGGTCTGGGAAGGTGGCATTCACCCAAAACAGGGGGTAAAATCTGGGGTATTCAGATATTTTTCTGTATATAAAGAAATGTATTTTGTCACACCATTATACACCATTGGTTTCCATGGAGATTCTAGCTTTCAGGAGGTAAAATTCTCAATTTTACGACCTATTTACCCCAAAAATTTCACTATTTCTTTTTTTATGTTACTGTATCATCGTTTTTATAACAGAAAATGCTTTGTATAATGCAATATAAACTTACTGGAGTGCATTTAAGTTAATTGGTTGGTTTTTACAGGTAATTAAACTAAATTAATCACGTCGCTGCAGTGTCTTTGGTCGGGGTAATGGACAATACATTGCAGAGAAAGTTTTTTTGGTTTTCTACTTTGCATTTTTCTAGTCTAAAACGAAACTCAAAAATTTAGAACATATTCCTATTTTAAAAAAAACAGAAAAAATGCTAAAATGATATTTGACATTGAAATTTTACCCCCTGAAACAATGCTTAATGTTGAACATGGAGGTCTACATGTTCAATAATATACAAATGGCTAACAGTGCTTAATTATAAACTATAGCAGAGAGCTTTTCATTGTAAAGATTCCTGCAAAGCAAGAAGTCCGTCACTCAAAAAATTAGCCAATGAGATTTGCAAACAAACAAATAAAAAAATGAAACTGTTTTTTAAAAAAACTGTTTTTAAAAGATGTGTGGTCTTGAAAAAGACAGTTTTTAATATCAGATTAAACAGGAAACAAATCTACTATTTGATTCCAAAAGTTGTACCATACCCCACAATGGAGAGTGTTTTATTTTTCATTTCAAAAATGGTGGATTCCAAAAGCAATATCTCGATTTATTCGTAACGTCGATGGCTTGGCTTGTTGTATACAGCATCGACAACTGGCATTTTTTCGGAAAATATTTGGCCTAGAGGAGTATATTTGTTTCCAATGGACTTTTTAGAGCTGAGAGAATTAGTTTCAGGCAAAAAAATAGGGGGAGGAGTGGGGGGGGGGGGGGGGGGGGGGGGTGGTGCGAAAGTACATTAACGCCCGCCTCATATTTATACTTATTAACTAAAAAGACTCACAAATAAAAAGTCAATTAGCTATCACAACATATGTATATAAGGAAAAAAAATCCAATCATCATCAGGGGCGGATACAGGATTTTTTTCTCCTTAGGCGAAAATATTACTCACCCCACCCCTAATTAAATTATCGAGTTTTTAAGCAGGGCGTCGTTTAATATAAGGGGGCGTTTAAAAGTCCATTTACGGTATGCGAACAGCGGCGGATTCAAGGTGCGCGGGCCCTTGGGTAATTTTAATCTGCAAGGAAAATTTAGTATAAACCCATTTCTATCATTTTCTCGTGACGTGAAATAAAACAGATTCTTAATAAGAAAGAGAGAATCTTTTTCGTGAGTCCTGTAATTGAAATAGAAGAGAATGGATAAAATTTATTGATATTTTTCAAATGTGCTAACAAATAACAACACTAACAAATAACTACTTATGTTAAAAATCTTTTCGTTGATCTTTATCTTTGACAAATCTGTCTATTACTTCCCCTAAAATCTATACTTCGCTTCACTATTGCAGCATGTTCTCAATAGAAAGAAGTGCCAATGATGAACCTGTTTATGTCCCATTGCGTTTTGAGAATGATTGTTCGTTTTTGCAGTTGGTGACGAATATACACAAATAGATAGGAAACATAATGCCCATATTTGGAAATGCTTCAATGAGATTATCCCGCTTATCTGTTGGTACATGATAATTTTGAAAGAATCAATGATCTCTGCATCAACAAGTCCTTTTGTTAAGTGAGAAAAGTGTGTAAGTTCCGATTCGAGTACACTGTCCAAATGCCCTGGATAAATGTCAACACGTTTTTGTGGCGTTGTGTATTATATATTCCTTGAAAAACCAAACTGCTCTCCCAGCCTATTATAAGCATCCACTCCACCACAAAGTGCTGTACAAAAATGGTCAACGATGGGCATATAAGTGATGACTCAAAATCTGACTCGTGATCGAACTTCCCGAACGTCGACCAGATCCAGTTTAATTTTCGTCATGGAAAAGCTTCCTCTTTCTTTCCCTCTGATGATCTGAATATATAAGACCTTTCTACAACCATTATCTACATTTTTGTGTCATTTGGGTACACAAAAGAGACAACAGTACAACTGATTAAAAGCAGAATAAATAGGTGAAAATTTGTTTGTGTCTTGGATTAAAAATGTATATTGATCCAAAACATAAATAAGTATACAAGACAGATATCTTATAATTTTTCAATGGAAAATCTCCACCAAACAAAAGGCATAGCAAGCAAAAACCACCATCAAGTTTCTTTGAATAACACAGTCAAGGGAACTGACTATGCCACTTCAAAAAAACTTACGTTCGTTCTTGCCTGCTGGGAATGTACTGAATGCACGAACAAAAACATTTTTTAATCAAATCAAGAACGCTTTGGCGAAAATGGGTCAATATCATGGGTCAATTCTTTCTTTCAGTTGCTCTTGGAAACACACAATGTCAGACATTGCATCTTTTAATTTCACTGTTTCGAGAAATGTGACATCTTAGCCAATATTGTTACTATTGTTGCCAACAGTTTTGGATGTTGACTTTTGTACATTTGGATCCATACAGGGTGAAAAGGCAATACAAGTCTGCCTTTTCATAGCAGACAAAGTACTGACAAACTTAAGAGCTTTGGCGGGCAACTGAATATCAATAGGTAGATTTAAAGGTCGCTTCTGCAGTTTACAAACATCACACACAACATGCGAGACAAAATGATTAGCCTGAAAAGAGCCTCCCCGAATAATTTGCCTATGGTGACAGAACATAACATTTAATACTCTCTCCCTTTAGGTTTAAACAGGTTAACTCTTGGATCTATTAACCTTGGATGTTATGTGCGACTGTCGTAAAATATGAGTTAAATTTGTCAGCAATTTTCACAGGATCAGTCAGCGAAACACCATTATCATCTAGAATAACAGTTGGAACAGAATCTTTTTTACTTTTTAGATTTATTAAACGTTGTATACCGATCCAGATTTTTCGAAGGTTCTTTGAGTTATAAATGAAGTATTTCTTAAAATGGTTTTGTTTGCTGCATCTTAATAGTTTAGTCAATAAGTTTCTGTATGAATTATACCGAGATTTTAACCTGATTTTGTTATTAATATCTTTAGTTCGAATATATTTGCGATAAATTTTATTCCTGATTTTTATCGATGTCAAAATACCTTTTGTTATCCACGGTTTGAGAGAGAGCTTGAAGTTTTTAATACTGACCTTTTTGAGTGGCATATACTTGTTTAATAATCCGTTAAAAACCTCAAAAAATAAATTAAAACTGTTGTCAGTGTTAAGTTTATCAAATTCAAGAATTTCATCCCAAATTACGTTATTAAATTCAGAAAGAAAACCTTTTTTTATCAAAATATGTGGTATTTCTACGAAAGATATTGTGTTTACGAGGAACAAATGTTGCATAAAAGTTAGGTTGAATGAAAAACTGAGGTAAGTGATCAGAAATTGTTGATGTTAAGTTACCAGACAACATATTTTTTATCACAACAGTTAGAATATATGTTATCAATAATTGTTTTAGATTTCTCAGTAATTCTTGTTGGTAAGGTAATATGCGGAAGAAAGTTATTAGAAGTTATAAAGTTGAAAAAATCAGAAGTTTCATTATCAGAATTAACTTTAATTAAATCTATGTTGAAATCTCCAAGTAAAAAAATACTTTTGTTTTCAGAATTTATCTTTGAAAAAATAGGAAGAATAAAATCATTTGTAAAAACACAAATTTTCTCTTATAAAAAATCTTTGTCACTTTGCGGCCTAGACTACGCGATTTAAAGTCTTTTAGTTTTTTCCTGTTCTGAAAAGCTTGCACACAGGCTTTCCTGTTGACAAATCTCACAATCGTTTTCTTTGGTGACGATCTTCCAATGCGATGACACGCCTCAACATCGCAGCCATCAATTGATATGTCCATCGCGTCAAAAATTTCGATGATGGCTCCTTCGAGATGTTGATCTTCCACGGAGTTCGGAATTCCGTCAACCACAACATTATTTCTCCGGTTGTAGTTTTCCAGATTATGTATCTCTTTCTCCAAGCATACCTGGCCTTCTTCCAAAGCATCAACTTTAGCCCTTAACCGACGGTTTTCTTCAACGAGATTTTTATTACGACATCTTTTATATGTAACACGCTTTCGCTAATCTCATTAACTTTACTTGTCATGAAATTCTCGATCTTTTTTGACATAACAAGGTGTTTTTCGAAATTACCGAGTTGCTCTTTAATGTCGTTCATCCTGGTCATTGATGCCGAAACAAGAAGGAGTAAGAATGTGGGTAATGGTGATAATGATAAAGGTAATGAAAATGATTAATGTTTTAAGATAAAAATCTGCTACAAAAACAGCTTTGCGGAGATACATAATTATATGGAGAGCAGAAATAATAATAATAAAATATGATAACGTAGTTAGTGGTATGAGAATGGATAGATATGAAAGTTATGATAATATGTTTCCTTGTGTGAAGATACTCCGCCCGGTGGCAAGCAGTCAGGCGTTGAAATCCACACAAAGGAAACAAATATATGAGGAGATATGAGCACTGCAACGAAGAACTTCAAGTGATTTTAATGAGTTGGTAATATGTAATTACTTTTAAATGAGAGGGAGTTAATGTTGAAAAAGTGAGTTAGGAGATTTTAAAATTCAATCAGTGAAAAAATGTTTCTTTCCTCACAAATTCCACCAAAATCTGCCAATCACTGCCAAAAAAAACATCCAGCAAACACCAAACAATATCCCAAAAGTATCCACTGGCAATTAAAAGGAAATAAAACAAATTTCCACTTCTATACTATAAAATTAAACCACAGAATATCCACTCAAAAAACAAGGTCTTGCATGATGCATCAATTCAAAAATCCGTAAGGAATGTGATCCAATTGATGTAAGAAATCGTAAGGAATGTGATCCAATTATATTAGGGTTCTAAAAACATATATACAGCACACTTGTTCCCTTGTCAGAGTGTTCTTAAAAGAATCCAATTGGCGAGAACCGTATAAGAATCAACAACTTGAAATCAGTTTAGAAAGAGTGCTTAGAGTTACTTTCCCGCTGCTATTCTAGTTTAATAAAAGTATTAGGACATGTTGTTTCTCTAAGTCTATAAATACTTTATTAGGCGACCGAATTGTTGCCTGTGTGTTGTTTTAGTTGTTAGCTTGAAATAATAGTATTTCGAAATTCATAGTAGTTAATTCTGGTTAATGGTTCGTTTAGACGAACTAAATAAGAATTAAGACAAATAAGAATTAAGCCCGCCATGTGGGTGCTCATTTGTATTTATATATACCAAGCTGCGAATTAAAAACGATATTCTATATGATTTAGAAAAACTATTTATGAGGCGTTATACTTGAATTATTAAATATGTTGAATGAAATTATTCGAAGGAGATCTTTACCTACTGCGCTAAAATAATGATAAATATTTGGCAGAATTGAAAAGTATATCTTTTGCCATCAATGATGAAAATTTTGAGCTTGAAAGCAATGAGTCTTGATTGATAAAAGTCGCTGTTTTCCAGTTGTCGAAATTGAATCAATCAATTTGGTTAAAAGCGTCGACAACATAACGCAAGCATTAGTCGCGACCTTTCCATCTGTTGACAGAAGTTTTAAAGTAATGGAGGTAAACTTCCTTTTATTATTCCCGGGGGTTTCGGACGTTTAATGCATCAAAATAGAGATAAGTGATTCACTTTGATGAAACGGGTATTCTGGTTACTTTTAAAAATCATGGCAGTGTCACCTGAAAGATTAGTTTTCCCATATTATATTTCATAAAGTAATAATTCGAAAATAATATTATAAGAAAAATCTGTTAACCATATGCATTAATCATGAATAAGTACTTAATAAATAATGTCTCTTCCAACACGAAAGGGAAACTAACGTAAAAACACATTGGTTTGCTGGCGCTGGTATCCCCTTTTCAAGCAGGTGGTACAGATAATCAGACGAGAGATCATTTATTAAACAAAGGCGCATTATGTTAATAATACTGGATAGAATCTCCGTAATTCCCAGTAAATTTTAGATTGCGGTCTGAGGGCATATTCAGAAACCACTCGCAATTGTAGAAAAGTAAGATATTGAATAACAGAACGTAAACGGAAATAACCTATCAACAAACGCAAGCGGTTGCTTAGTAAAAGTGCTGATTAAAATCTTGTGACTTTATTTCTCAGCAGTGAGTAATTAGTAAGGTTACCATAACGCTCAGGATATTTGCCGTGACGTTGAGGAATTGGTAAGGTTGGTGAAGCGTGCTCGAGATATTTATCACGATTTAAAATCATTCCTAAGCGCTTTGCATTATTTATTACGTTACATAAAAAGACTATGCGAAACGTTGTCGCAAATCTACGGACGTTGGTCGCTAAGCGTAATCAAGTAAGCGAAAGCATGTTGAGATAATTTACGCTCGCTAATGGTGTTTCGAACTGAAATTTTAAGTATCGTCATAATATAGTAATAAACTCAAATAGAAAAACGTCTGTCGATGTCTTTTATAATTGTCAACGTTTCATATATAGGGTTATTTTTGTATATATATATATAAAATTCCTTGTTCTCGTGTCGCCGAAATTGAATTATTCAGTTTGGTTGAAAGAAAATATGGAAAAGGTGCATATCACATTTCACAAGCTAACACAAGCATCAGCCGCGAACTTTTCTTTTGATCTGTTTTCTTTGATGTTACTTACTTAACAGGTGCGTTTCGTCTTAACATTATGACCGTAACGTTACTTTGATTAAAAAATAAAATATATAGATATGGAGAAATGATCGTCGCATAAACAATATTCTATCAGTAGAAAGGAAATTACACGGTATAAGGTGCCAGACTTTTACTACAAATGCAATTTTGTATTGCATGCTAAGAGGAATTTCTTAAAACAAACTCTTTAAACTCTGTTGTGCTATTATTTCATGAAAATGTTCAGTATGATATACGAGAGAGAGTTGGTGTGAAAGAGAGAGAGTGAGAGGGAGAGGAAATGTATAGGGTGTTTTTATTTTGCTTTCAGTGATGACGAATAATTTGTTGAACAACACAACCATTGCAGAAAAATTTGGACACTCCTTAGATCCTTACTTTGCAATTCCGCTCGCAATCTACTTTGTGATTATTGTCATATTTGCTGTTTTCTTCAATACCGCTTTGATTATCACCTTGATTTCCGAGAAGAAACTCTACACAATCACCAACATTTACATCATCAATCTGGCGGTTGGTGATCTCTTAACAGCTGTTACAACCATTCCATTTGACGTGGACTTCTTGATTCGCACTTACTATCCTTACGGGATGATTCCGTGCGGTTTTAAGGAGGTTGTATTCATGCTGTCACTTCCCTCGTCTGTTATCAACCTGCTTTTGCTCACAATCGAAAGATTTATTTCAATTCATTACCCCTTTAAAAGAGTTTTGCTGTTCAATAAGATAAACGTATCCTTCTCGATAACTTTCGGATGGATTTATTCGATCATTGTGGGCATCTTCCCGTTGTTCCTGATACCAAACGCAATAATCGTGACCAAAGGAAACTGTCTTATGATCTTCCCAGGGGAATACGCTATGTATCAATTGTTTGTGAACTTCACCTTCCCAGTGGTCTTTATTCTGACACTGAACATCACATTATTCACTATCGCGCACAAGCACCAGAAAGAAATACAAAAGCTGACTGTGGTCATCCCTACCGAGGAAAGACAATGCTCGCAAAACACAAAGTCGAACCTCAAAACTGCTAAAACCGTTTTTCTTTTAGTTGGTAATTTCCTCATCTGCTGGCTCACGTTCATAGTTTTAACGACAGCTAATGTTTCTTGCAATGGTTGTCTACCGAGACAAGTGACGTGGCTAAGTAATGCGGTCAACTACTCAAACGTTGTAATCAATCCTCTATTGTACGGTTTGTTGAACAAACCCATTCGAAGATCATTGCTGAAAAAACTATCAAAGTTATTTTCCTTGTGCTGTAACATTGAAAGTAACAAGCCACAGAAAAGAGAATATTCTACCGTGCTACATACAAATGTGAAGAACTCTCCACTTGTAACCTTTCGATGTTCTGAAGTCACTTCACCCTTGGAAGATGCAACAAGTTCAATGTATATGTAACTCTTGTTTTCATTGATTTTGATTTCAATTTGAAACATCGTTAAGTTCTTTTAGGCATTCAAATCGTTTTCATGCTACCAAATAATCTCAAGGCGAGATAGAGTGCCTCTCTACTGCTTGTAGTAATACATCTTGCAACCCTAACGGCGTTGTTGATGCTGCAGATGAAGCAACTCTTATATGGATCCTCACTAACGATTTAAAATAGCGTAATAAAAATCTATGTACCTCAATAATAGGTTTCCCCTTCCAGCGTGACATACAACCTAACCTAATATCTCCTATTCAGCGAAATAAAATATTAAATGCACAAAGACACTCAGAGAAGAATACATTGTTTCAGTTCTGTAATTTTAATTTTAAATATTAACTTTGATCAAAGTAGGAGTAAAGCGATAAATTTAGTTTTGTTGAAATTATTAGATTTTCGAGAGAAAATGTTAAATGGCAAGCGGCTAATCTAATATACGCCATTGTGAGGCGATTGATTTTGTTGAATCGAAGCAATTTTCTAAAACAAAAAAACTCCGCCGGAAGAAAAGCCTAATACTAAATGGTAAAATTAATTATTCACAAGTTATGGTTGCTAAATGCACAGCAGTCGAGTTTCGGCGTTTTTAATATTTATACTTGTAGAGCAAACACGCGAAAAAATATAGCTTTTGTTCTTGCTGTAACTAACCTGAACGTCTCCTTCGCGATGAAGCAAGGAAAAAATAAACCATCGAAATTTATCGGTAGAGTCGAGTTAGCCGGTTCAAAATAGAAACGTAAAAAGGGTGGGGTTTCACTTTACGCTATTGACAAACGTTCACCTGTCTATTGAAAAGGCAAGTTGGCCGCCCGCAGAGAAAGTCGAAGAACACACAAAATTGACTTATTTCACGCCGAATTAATTTGTTTAGAGATTGGTGAGGAACATTTTTGTTTTAATTTGATGTTAGAACAACTCACTCATCATTTTCGTTTTAGTATACATGGACGTTTTTCAGAAAGCGAAATACAACTGTAATCATATATATACCAATGAACAATATCTGATTTTTTAACACAGTAAGGCGATTAGGATTGGACAGCTTCAACAAAGAATTTCTCTTTCCTTCTCAGTTCCTTTCAAAATAAACCGGGTTTATAAAATGTTGAATAATGGTTCTAAAGATTTGAATTCTGCGCAATATAATGAAAGTATACATGAGATGATGATGATGAAAACATCATGTCGGTAAAGAAATAAGTATGATATATTTTGACCATAGATTTTTATATGCTTGTTTTTTAAATTCATTTTCTATATTTTTTATGACATTCATTCATTCTTTTCGTAATTAATTATAACAGGTAAAAATGTGCATATTCTAGCGTTTATTGCGCTCTGTTGTATTTCATAGTTTCCAAATGGAATCATGGATATCCATCGAATAATCAGGTCGATTGGCCCTTTTGAGAAAAAGTGAACAACTGAGAGCAATTATCTCTTTTGCGAATTCGCGTTTTTTGTAAACAAAAAAGGTTTATGCAAAAGCAAACACGAAATGAGCTGAATTGAGGCCAAAGAAAAAATACTATATAATTTATCAATGGAAATCAAAACCGACTATTGCTATTTAGAACGTGTAATACGAATATCTTTTGAAATAATTACTAGTACCTGTTATAGAAAACCAAAACCATTTGTCGGCAACAATATTGTTTTAAAACTCTCAGCGGTTTAAGAAAATCAAAAGAGAGTATTGCGAGCATTATCCAATGGTGAATATGTTATGACTTCAAAAAAGTTGGATATAATGCGGCACCCGAAACCTCTTTTTTCAACATTCTTTGATAGCATGCACATGCAAATCTTTCTCGAAAGCTATACACTATTTTCAGGAACAAAAACGCCTTCAACTGAACAGTCGTTTAAAGTCAAGATCTTTTCAAAAAAATCTCTACAGTACTTTGCAAAAATGTCGGCATTCAACTTTTTTGACTGCAATGGGATTTTTCTATGAAAGGAACAAAGTGAACATTTAGCAATTCGTCATTCTATAGCCATTATTAGAATTATAGCTTTATAGGCAACGACGTTTACAGCATAGTCTCAGAGTTGCTTTGAATTTGTTCATTTCAAGCTACTGTGTCGCTTAGGTGTTGCTTGACGCTGCATAATGAATAATTTGAAAGCATGATTCGTACGAAAAATGGTTTCCTTTAGAAAGAAGTAAGTATAAGAGATTGCCCGAGCAAAATAATTACACAACTATTTATTGTCTTCTTTTCTATATTTATTTATATTCCAAATTGCGTACACATTAAACTGACATCTTCTTTCAAAATCGAGACTGAGGGTGTTGCTTAGCAAGAGTTTTAAACTTCTATCATTTCAGTCTAGTGTTGCTTATAAAGGCGGGAAACAAAAAGGGTGAAGAATGTAAAGAAAATTAGAGGGCCTGTTATAATTGCATGTTTGTTTGTTTCCATAACAGCGCCTAGAGAAAATTTGATTTTTGTAAATAATAAATAATCCTCTCACCTGATATGATCAAATTCTTTGAATGTGAAAAACATAAATGAAAAGAAAATGTTCGTAGACAAAATAGTTTTTTGTCATAACGGTTCATAAGCGCCAACCTGGTTAGAAGTCTACATTGCTTTATTTAAACGCTTTCGTTGTGATTAATAATTTGCGAATTGCGACAGAAAAAACTTACATATTGTTTTCTTCTTCAAAGGAAAAAACATAAAACATCAGTGTTTAAAGGCGGCCAATTATGGTGATGTCTGGCAGTGTTCTGAACAATACCACCGACTATATGAACGGTTTCGGACACTCGCTCGATTCCTCTTTTGCAGTGCCGTTGGCAACGTATTTCTTGTTTGTGGTTGCGTTCGCTGTGCTTTTCAACACGGCCTTGATCATCACAATATTATCCGAGAAGAAACTCTACACAACTACGAACATTTACATCATCAATCTGGCGGTTGGTGATCTCTTAACAGCCGTTGTAACCATTCCATTTGACGTGGACTTCTTGATTCGCGATTACTATCCTTACGGAAAGATTCCGTGCGGTTTTAAGGAGGTTGTATTCATGCTGTCACTTCCCTCGTCTGTTATCAACCTGCTTTTGCTCACCATAGAAAGATTTGTTTGTATTAAATATCCATACAAGGAGCAACACTACTTCACTAAGACGACAATCACTCTGTCAATCATAGGCGTTTGGTTTTATTCCATTATTATAGCGATATTTCCAACTTTGTTGACTGATGAAGCTGTATCAACAGACAATGGTCGGTGCGTTTTATCCTTCCCCAAAGAGTTTTCTTTGTTGTATTTGCTAGCAAACTTTATTGTGCCGCTCATTGTTATTTTAACTCTCAACTTTCTTTTGTTCATCTTGGCTCGTGATCATCAAAAACGAATCCGTAGCGTCACTGTCTATTCGGATAAAACTTTGAACCAAAAGCAAGGATCACTTTTCCATCATTTCAAACTCGCCAAAACAGTGTTCCTTCTAGTGGGAAATTTCTTCATTTGTTGGTTGACTTACATTATATTGGTCACGGTAAATGTGTCCTGCTGGGGCTGTCTATCTAGGGAGGCCCTGTGGTTGGGCAACGCTGTAAACTTCACAAACGTCGTTATCAATCCGCTATTGTACGGTTTGCTCAACAAATCCATTCGCGGCCCACTTGTGAAAAAACTTACGAAAATATTTTCGCTCTGTTGTGTTACGGAGAAAAACCAAGTTCGCAAACAAGACAATACTACTTCATCGCCGTTTCTACGTAGATCCTTGGTTGCTAGTTACCATGGCTCGCATACTACCTTGGACTATACTGGCACAAACGAAACAACGATCATGCAATCTTGCTAGTGTATACATCTGGAGTGTACATACATTTTTACTTGAAACTACAATCTTTCGTTTTTAAGATATCTATTTTTTGTCTTTTCCCAGAAATTCAGAACTTCTTTCTTTGTAATAGACGCTTTATGACTTAGTTATTCTCCATATTGTTCGAAGATGTATTGTAATTGTTTTATCGATCTTTAAATTTAAATTCAAACATGTGTTTTAAGGTACTAAATACTAAAACCGGAAATATACAAATGTCGAGGGCAGCATAAGACAATTTGTGTCTGCGTTTGAACCAATGATATATATAAAAGCACTAGATGCCCGTTCGCCTTCGGGGGGTGAGACAAATTTTTATGAATTTACGTCCGGGTGTCATGGGGAATTAGGAAGCGGGGAATTAGGACTGCGGAGTCCTAATTTCCTAGTGATTCATGAATTGCAGTCATTTTTCACTAGTGTATTAGGACTTGCGCAGTTCTATTTCTCTAGTGTATTTGGAATCACCTTCGTGAATTAGGACTTCAAAGTTTAAAATGGAAAAAAATATCAAATATGAATTTTAGGCATACAGTTGAATCTCTCTAATTCGAATCCCAAGGGGAAAATATTTTGTTTGAATTATAGAGAGATTCGAATAGTAGAAAGTCTCTCTTATTCAAATTGTCAGGTTTAAAAGGTGAAAATTCGAATTAGAGAGAGAAATCGGATTTTTTGAAAAATTGAGAAAAATCATAAAGGTGAAAAATAAAAAAGAATTATCGAGTTTTCTGTGATAGCTACGTTTTTCCAGGCGTATAGGCTGGATACCAAAGATTGTGTCACTTCTTTATTGGACGTCCCTTTCTCTAACTCCAATAAAGCTTTATACTTTCTTTCAAGCTTTCGAACTATATGGAGTCGTTTAGCCATTTTGAACGAGAAATAAGACGCAGTTCATCAAACCATATAAAGTCACAAGAAAATATGATCAAACTTTATACAAAAGACGTGTATTTACAAAAAATCAAAACATTCGAACAGAAATGAATTTTGAAATAAAACATTCGAAAATGTTAACGGTTAGTTTACACTCCGAAAATTCGAATTACAGAGAGGATTTTGCTGAGGGGACTTGAAAAAGTTTTCGAATTATAGAGGTTTTCGAATTACAGAGATTCGAATAATAGAAAGTAAATTATAACAGTTTCTTAAGGAAAATTGACGGTGATTTAGAATTCGTTCGAATTATAGAAAGTTCAAATAATAGAGATTCGAATTAGAGAGAGTCGACTGTATTTCCAAAAAAAGAAAATAGAGTTGCATAATAAGTACAAATAAAGGTTGTTCTTAATATAACTGATAAAAAGGGTGTTCTTAATAAAACTGTTTTAGTAGCAGTTATCGCACATGTACGTGAAAATATGGCCAACTGAAAAATATTGTGAACTGCTCTGAATGGGCGATTTGTTTTCTTTTCTGAGTTGAGAACTGATTGGTAGCTATATCCATATTGCCTAACGCTTTGCAAATTAATTTTTGGACAGCGTCCGTTATTCCATCGTTAAGCCAAGCATCTTTGGTCGTCAAAATGTTTTTGTCTTCGACCTTTAAATAATACAACTCATTTTGCATCAAAAACTCTTCAACTATTTCATCAGGTTCATCAGATAACTTATATTCCATAGCTTGTTGAATTCCATCGGTTTAAATACTTTCGCATTCTCTTCAGAAGATTCAGATGACTCGCAAAGATCATTGCAGTGTCGCTTATTACATAAGGCCTAAGAAGATGCTTGTTGAACTTCTTTTTCAAAACAGTACCTTTTTGATTTTTTAATGAAGCCAAACCGTGATCAGTCAGGTTTTCCACCTCGTACGGTCCTTGTTACTCTCTATATTGACTGCGTGTAATATTTTAAATTTAAAACTTTTTAAACACTCGTGTTCGATATTTGAATTTGACATATTTAGAACAAAAGTCATAATTCACCAGTAATAAATGATTTCAATATGAAATTTTTAGTGGAGTCCTATTTCACCAACGCATTCCTAATTCACTAGTGTATTAAGAATCTCCAAAAATCCCTAGTAATTTATGACTGCGGAGTCCTAATTCCCTGAAGTCCTAATTCCCAGTTACACCGACAGACTTCCTCATTCCCTCTTTCATGTCCCGGTTAGCTGACCCGCGAATGACGCAATTTTTAATTCGAAAGAAATTTTGGTGGATTCGCAAAGTAGTTAAATTTGACGGAATGGATGACAAAATATATATTATTTAATTGATGGGTTGAAAAATTAAGTTTTAATTAATTAAGTCAATTTTACTTGTTTTGAGTACAAAAAAGAACATATAACATTTGTCATCTTTTATAGAACTTTTTGTCCGAAACTTTTATAAAAGATTTATGCAAGAATTTATTTTTAAGGTGATGATAATCAACAACACGTATCGGAGTTGAATATCACGCACCAAGAATGATAAATCTGATGAATTTAACTTGGGAATATTTTAGATATTAAGGAAGATCTTTTTGTCTGTTGCTCATGTAGGTTTTTTAGTGGTTTCATGGGTGCCCATTGTTTAGTATGTATTTAGTAGTAGTCATAGTGTAATTTTATTTATAGTTGATTGATGATATCGTACAATAGTTTGAAATAAAACTAATAAGAACTGAGAGTAAAATAAAGTACTAGAATAAATATAAAGCTATTTCTGTATATAATATACTTTATATATATTAAATAGTAAAGATGATTTATTATGCCGACGTTAATTTTGACGTCTTGGCGTAACTCATTATTGCTTTAAGTGCACATTCATGGTACAGGAAAATGGAATTTTGCTTTCAAAATGACAATGTTTCAGAGTAAATTGTTAAAAAAAAGGTGAACTTATGACTTGCGACGGCGCAAAATGCGCCCTTATTGGCGTAAAGTCAACATTTAATTGTGGCGAAATTAGAACTGGCGGACCAACAAGGTATATCATAGCTATTTATGTCAGCAAAATATTAGTACACTCTCTACCAAACGAGAGCTTACAGACTTCATATACCGTGGACACCACAGAGCGAGGAAAAGCGACCTGTGAGGCGAAGCTATCAAAATCTATGGTTTCCAGAAAATTTCTTCCCTTAAGAAGGAATACTAAAAAGAATGGTGAAATCATCAATTCATAAGGGACAAATAAATGTACAATCTGCACAACCTTCCACTTGAGTTATCCCAACACAATCTTGGTGAAACCACTGTGGACAACGAGTGCATTCAATCCATCTTCTTTCAACCACGTTTTCTTTTTCGGAATCAACACCTTGTTCGCAAATCTGTTAAGTAGTCAAAATAAGTAGTCAAAATTAAGAAAATTATCCAATTAGATATAAAGTTTTTAGAAGTAGTTTCATTGAACTAATACACGCAAATAACATTATAAAATATGCTAATTGCAACACCTTGCAATTTTCGATGGTCTTCACCAAACAGTTCCCAACAACTATGTCCAAAATGTGTTGACGAATCTCCACTGCAGAGTTCGAAAACTTCAAAGGTTTATCTAACAATCAATATATGGATATAAGTTCTTTATTGTACTTAGAGGGAGATGTGTAACTGAGGAGGAGTACTAACTGGGACGAAAAAACTATCTTGACATGATCCATAAACACTGCCCATGCCGCGGATCTGACCCTGTTATATAGTCACAGAGTGTCAAACAGGGCCAAACAGCGTGCTAATAGGGTCTGACTCTATATGACCCTGTGTGCTCCGGAGAAATGACCCTGAAAGAATTTTCAGGGTCAATACCGTGCAACAGGGTCAAACAGCGTTATTGACAAATAGGGTCAAAATAGGGTTGTAACATCGTCAAACACGTGACACTATTATGACACTGTTATAGGGTCAAATGATTCAGAGTCAAACATAGTCCCAACATAGTCAAAAGTGTGACACTATTATGACACTGTTATAGGGTCAAATGATTCAGAGTCAAACATAGTCCCAACATAGTCAAAAGTGTGACACTATTATGACACTGTTATAGGGTCAAATGATTCAGAGTCAAACATAGTCCCAACATAGTCAAAAGTGTGACACTATTATGGCACTGTTATAGGGTCAAATGATTCAGAGTCAAACATAGTCCGAACATTGTCATAAGCGTGACACTATTATGACACTGTTATAGGGTCAAATGATTCAGCGTCAAACATAGTCCGAACATCGTCAAAAGCGTGACATTGTTATGACACTGTTATAGGGTTAAATGAAAAAACATCCAAACTGTCAAAAGCGTGACAACTCCTCTATTGTACAACAAGACTTCATTACAAGAGGAGAACTGTTCAATATTCTAGACAGATATGTGACTAAAGAATATCATGCAGAAGTAGTTTCAAGTTTGAAAAGAAAGCTAGAAAGGAATTCAAAAGACCCAGAGATGAATGAGCGGTCGATGGAGGAAGAAATTAGCGGCTATGGACCAACAGATATGTTCAAAGCCACAAAATTCCTCCTTACTAAATATCTTGGCCATCAACTGGCCACTCATTCCATCTCTGGGAAAAAAAAGATTCAAAAACATTGAATGTGAAACCTGCCCTTGATCCAATTATTTTTAATAATGTGAAACAAGCGCTCCGAAATAGGTTTAAACCTGTTTCAGAAGAGACGATAAATTGTAAAGTTAAAGCTGTTCTGAGAAATGTTTCACGGGAGGAAAAGAAGAAGAACAATGAATAGATTTGTTGTTTTGTTTTTATTTATGATTTATTTCCCTTCTTGAACATTGTATTCTATGTGGAATATTTTACCCCAGTGTAGTTATTTGAAGTTGCTTTGTTAATAAATTCTTGCAAAAATATGCATTGAAGTTACCAGCAATACTAATTTAGACAACAGGTTTAGAGGTACAGGTACATAGGTATATGCAGTTGAACCTCTATACCTCTCATTCTACTTTGGCAGATTTATAAGTTTACTCTTTCATTTTTAGTAACAAATATAAGATTAAAAGTTTTGCCTGAAGTGATGGTTTTGAGAATTTAATGACAAGATGGATAATGAAAGGTTATCTTTAAAGGTTATGGAAGTTTTTCAAGCATAATCAATATCAAGTATATATTTGAGCAGAAAAGCGAAAACAAATTTCTTATTAACTATTTCATTGTATAGTTTAACATATAATCAATATTGATATCTGCAAGTGTAAAATTGTATATAATCTCTGAAAATGGATCCGAAGTATCCCTAATTGGTCCCAATATGTTTTTAATGTGTAGTGTACACAATGTCACAGTATTTTGGCATATAAAACTTTGATAAATAAATGATAATTACATTTTCTTTTAGTATACCTGTCATATACAAGTTTCATACATTTGTATATACTTTGATATACCTGTAGTGGCTTTGTTTCAACACATACAACTCTTTATACAGGTGATGTTATAGCCAAACTCAGGGGTCAAACTGGACTTCAGGGATTAAACTGATCATAATAGTAGGATCTGACTACATCTTGACCCTGTATGTCACTAACAATAATGTAGTCTAACTATGTCCTGACCCTGTATGACACTGACCACAATAGTGTCTGACTATAATTTCCTTGACCCTGATCTGACACTGACCACAATAGTGTCTGACTATAATTTTCTTGACCCTGATCTGACACCATAATTTGACCCTGCATGACTCTTATAACATAACTCTATTTTCATGGCATTATCTCTCTCTCTCTCTCTCTCTCTTTAGGGTGATGCATATGTCCGTCAATACTTCATACGTGTTCAGTTCAAAATATCAATGCCCTCGGCATCATCGAATTGGGCCTTTAGCATTTCCTGTCCCGAGCTACATGGCATACCTGGTTTAAAACACGTTATTTCTTCATCCTGACTGCTGTCAGTAGTTGACAGTTGACATCAACGTATACAAATTTGACAATTTCCATGGATTCGACAATCGCCCTTGATTCTTTCAATATCTGATATCTTTGCTTTGTTAGATCCAAGCGAACTTTTTTTTCTTTGCGTTTGAACGCCTTCTCCGTTCAATTTCATTCTATTCATGTAAAAGAGGGTACGATGTCAAAAAGTTGTGAATCGGACTATCGCTTGCTTCATTTCCCCATCGACATTTACTTTCCGCCCAATTCTATGGTCTCTGCCAATAACAACATCTGGTATGTTATTATCAATTTTTAGAGCCATTAATTTTAGTTTTTCAAAACTTTCTCTGGTGTCTCGTTCTCCGCACATATTTCCCCTTCCATCCTCAAACACAACCTTCTCCAGTACTGTTCTAAATCATCATGATATTTCCTTTCCTTCCCTGAATTTTCCATTAGTGATGATACATGTTGTTGCAATATACCAACTGTATAATTTAATTCGAATTTAATTTTCTTTTTCTGATCCTGAATCATGTCAACAAATTCCTTCTTTATTTCACTTACCAACGTCTCCCGTAAATCTCTCACCGATGGGAACATCGTCATCAGCAATCACATGTTATTGAAAGTAAAGTTTCAAAACAGCTAGGGATACTCAAACGGGCAAGTTCATTAAAACTTGTGTAATTATCGTTCACACATTCTTACTATTCTGACATTGCTGAAGGCCAATGAAACAATTAAGAATTCTAAATGTTTTTCAAATTAACGTGTTTCAATCACTTATATTCATGTATAAAGTGAAAAGCGGATACCAACGGAAATATCTCGGAAATTAAGTAAGTAATTCCTTATCAAGGTTATCAAAATCTTCTTCCAGTAATTAATAATAAGCAGTAATTTCAAATATATAGATAAAAGTCAAAAATACGTAATTAGAATGTCTAGTTCTCTATTTTCTATTGAGGTACATATTTATGGAAAGTAAAATATAACTCCCAATCTTTTGCGAGTTTTGGAACTTTTCTAAAACAATTTGTTTTTGACACCTAACATTTTTAAAATTACTGCTTATTATTAATTACTGGAAGAAGATTTTGATAACCTTGATAAGGAATTACTTACTTAATTATTTTCTTACTAAAATGACATTTTTCCTATTTTTGTTCTTCTTCCGGTTCCAGAGGAACACCTTAAGGAACACCATGAGGGACATCATGTCAATACAGCAAACGATGTTGATGAATGAAAAAATAAAAATTATCGGTCATTAATTTTTATTAATTATATGGGGATTTTTTTGTTGCTGTCTTTTGCTATTTCATAAATGACACGGTATTCAGACATTCACTAAAAATATTCACTAAAAATATAAAATTTAAGAATAATAACAATTATTTGCGTATATTTTAAATGTTCTCAGTGTTAAACACCTTTTCATGGAGACCAATAACTAACCTAATTATAAATGAGTGTTTTAAAATACTAAATTAAATATCGTATATATAATTGCAAAATTTCTAGAATATGAGCAAAGATAAAAAAAAGTCATTAGAGCAGTTTAACCCTACTTGCTCTGACCCTTTTAGGTCTCTCATATGGTCGACGCAGGGTCAATGTGACCAACAGCTAATATCTTTTGATAGGAATGAGCTATTAAAATGAAATTTGGACCGGAGTTACCTTGTTCTATTACAAATCGATCAAAAAAATTCTAATTTTTTTGTTTTTATGTCATGACGTCACGAAATATGTCAGTGATTAGGAAAATTTTGCCGAAAAAGTCTACAATTGAGTGTTATAGTTAATTTGAGACTGAACTTGTTTGGAAACCTATTTTTAGTTCTCTTTGCAGTTTTTGCGAGTTAATATAATCTATAACATGAAAATACTAAGACAAATATGATACTTTGACCAATAAATCCTAAAAATTAGCTCAAAGTTGGCATAATTGAAAAAAATTTCAAAAAACCGCGCAAAACCCAAATTTTCAATATAAAGGAGCATAACTTCAGATTGGATAATTATTTTCAAAAGAAATTTGGTACAGTTATACCTTGGCATAAGAAAGATAAGTAGGTGTTAAAAAAATCCACAATTTTATTGTATTCACGTGATGATGTCACTAATCATAAAAATTATCCAAAATATGATTGAAGCCGTCTAACGTGGTAAATACACCTATCCGAGCTCGCGCGCTACCATTTTTAATTTTGTGCACGTCGAATACTCGGCACTAATTCATTATACATTTGTACATCTGTACATTTTCAATTTAAAACATTTCAAACACTGGTGTTCGATATTCGAATTCGAAGTTCTTGATATATTTTCAACAAGAGTCATAATTCACCAGTGATAAATGACTTCAATATAAAATTTTTTGTGGAGTCCTATTTCACCAACGCATTCCTAATTCACTAGTGTATTAAGAATCCCCAAGTCAAAAATCCCTAGTAATTTATGACTCCTAATTCCTTGAAGTCCTATATCCCCGTTACGCATTAATTTGGAAAAATCTGTTCTTCACACATTTCATGCATTCTTAACTTTCATTGCGAATACACAACATTTTTACTTTCTGTACGAGATTCGTAAATTTTCTTAGATTTTGATGATGGCTAAAATATTTATACATTAATAACATAACATACAGTTCATGTGTCAATTCCATGTCTATACGAAAATCTTTATATGGGCATAATGTCACGTGTTGTTTATTTACTGATAATTGCAAAGTGATTCGCTGTGAAACATAACAAAAATTTCCGTTTTTAAATTTTAATAAAGTGTTTCAATATGGTAAAAAGATATAACTTAAGTTAAATATTCATGCCATGGAGAAATTCAACAATAGCTAACTAATGGGCCAAATGAAGCTAAATATAAATAGTAAAATAATAATGCAATGAATATATCGAATACATTTAAATTGCTTTCATATATATATATATAGCTATAGCAAATTAAAGATAGAGCTAGTCAATATGCTTTAACAAAGTTTTTTAATATTGAATATTTTTCTAAATTTAAAAGCTGTGATAATGAATATGAAAATGGCAGAAAACAAGTTTTAAATAATAAATGATCTACCTTTCTTTATTAGTCAGAAATATTTTTTACAATGCCAGTGTCTGATGAAGAGATTGAAAGATTCTACGGTAAATATATATTATGTATATTAATTGTAATGTTAAATATACATATAATATCATTTCCACAGCCCTGGTTTTGTTATATTGTCATGTGGTTTTCTTTTTTGCATTTTAGAGAAAGTGATGTAAAAAAGTATATAAAAATAATAGTAAAATATGTACTATATGTACAAACCTTAACATGTTTCTCCATTTTATCTTTAGTTGTTTTAATTAGTAGACCTAATTTTTAGTGAGCTTCTATACAAAATAAAAAAATAATCTTGAGAATTATATATATATATATATATATTGAGGAAATACATGCTCTCTACGGAGTGCTTTCTACTTCTGTTTGCATTTTAGACATTGCTATCAAAAACCTTGAACGGTGTAAAGATGCAGTCAATTTAGAAGTGAGCATGACTGAAACTCAAACAACAGGATATTTCAGCAAATCATCTGCTCTGATGATTATGGAAGATGAACTACTTTCCCTGACATCTAAAGTTGAAAACAAGATAAATGCTGCATTTTATTGTTGCATTCAAAATGTTTTAAATAGTGGGGGAATTGTTAAAGTATGTCGGTATTTTGAGTATGGAGAATTTCGAGGATATTATGAAAAAACCTTAAATGATAAATTAAAGGAGCGTTTTGGAGATGTGTTGCCATATGCTATATACACTGGAAAAGATATTGAAATGGACAGTGAAAGACATTCCTCATTGTATGCAACTAAATGAAAAGGTGAAGAAAAAGAATTTTAGGAGTTGCAAGAATGAATTATGCTATTAAATAAGTTAGCAATAATCATGATTTTGATATGGTTAGTTAAGTAACTTTACAGTTATACGTTATGCTACCCTAGTGTTTACCATCAAAGTATTGATAATGAAAGAGTGTTATTAGCGTAACTTATTTTTTATTCTACATAAAATGTCTGTATTGTGGTAGTTTATATATTTATTGCCAATAATTTAAATCAAGATTTTAACGATCTGTGTTGCGCAAATTCAAGATTTTTAAAAATAAAAAAAATGTTTAGTTACTTTGTATTTATTGCTTTACTATTGTAGAAAACAAGAAATATCCAAAGTATGCAGCGTTTCGCCGACATGTTTACGAAAAGAAGAAAAGCATAGATAATAATCTTAAGATAGCCCTTCTTTTAATTTAATTGAATATGTTATCCATTTAATTGTTCCTTCATTCTGATTTTACAAGTTCTATACCATAGCATACTTCCTTTTCACTTTACACTAGGTTGCTATGGAAGATCTAAAAAACAAAGAGTTCATGAGTGATTTTGTAATTTGTTACATTCTGGGTGAGAAGCAAAATTTCAAGGCTAACACTGACAAATATGGCAGAAATTGCCAAAGGTAATTAAAAGCAATTCAACTGCTGAAATTTATTATATATATATATTTGTTTACAAAGATACTTGAAATGTACAGATGGCAGCAACATTGACTTCTGGGAGGACAGTTTATTAAGTCATCGTGCTTTGAACATAACGCAGCAAGTGCCTAATGTCTTTATTCCAAGAGATCATTTGAAAGATTATTCTTTAGAAGATCAATTTTTTATCATAAGCTCTTTGCCAAACTACCACAAATGGATTTGGATGGATGCACCAAAAAGTGATTTATTGTGCCATCAGAAAAAATTTTCCAATTCATGCAAATATTATCCTGGTTCTCCAAGAAACAGAATATTACAAGCTCTATACTTTCGAGAAACAAGAGAAGCTACCGATATTGTGAGAGCTTGTTTGTTAAACATATTAGGGAAGGAATGTATTGTCCCTTACCCAAGCCGAAAATCAACACCAAAATCTTTACAACAGAAAACAAAGAAAAGGAAGATTCAAGATATTGAAATAAGCGTAAGATGTTTTCTCATTAAAGTTTTCTTGAGATTTGATAATGAATTCCTTTAAGGTTTTTCAGCTGAATGAAAGTCTATAATTTAATGTGAAATAGTATATCAATGGAAAAACGTAAAAATGGAGTTTTTATTTGTTTTTATATTGTGTTTATTTTAGCCAAATAACACGGCTTCATGCTACATGGAATTTGATTTGAATGATGATGAAAATACAGATAGTGCAGATGAAGTATGGACCATTTTCTGTAGTAAAAACTATTATTTTGATCGGATTATTAGGGACGCAGAGAAAATATTTGATAATATTTGTGATTAAAAATTACCTCATATGAGGTAGCCATGGTTTATGTCATTATAACCTATTCCTTATTTTTTCAAATTTTTATTAATTCTGTTCTGTTTTTTTAAGTGAGGTAATATTTAGAATGTTGATGATGCTGGAAAAACTTCATGTTGTCATGATGATTCAATCCTTGAGGTAAAAAAGTTAATAAGTTAAGAAATTCTAATTTGATTTTTTTATTATTTTTGTATTTGTCTCGTATGTAAAATATCTCATTATTTTTTTCCCGTTTTTTTTAACTGCTATTTTTACATTAAATTCTCTTTAGTTAAAAAGTAGTGAATCAAAGAAATCCGTTTATGATTACTATTGCTCTGAAGTTTTCTCTGGAAGAGGAATTTTATCTTGGAGGATTCTCAATGATGAAAAGGAAGTCGTTGTTTTGAACGGATGTCATGCAGAAACTGGCAATTTTCAGGTGATATTTTTTATTAACGTTTGGGAGTTTTAATTTAAAAATCAATATATATTTTGGTTGGTTGGGGTTGATCAAACTTTCCAGGCTATTTAAAGACTTAACATGGGAACGCAAAGTTTTGAACTTGATTTTCATCCATTTATATAGAACGTGAGTTTGAAGTGAAACCTCTATTAAGTTGATTATTATTTGACAATATACATAAAGAATTACACGAATGATTAATAATGCTCAGATACTCAATTTTAAATATTTAAAAATAATAATTTTGATATTTCATTTTTTTAAATGCAGGAAAAAGAATTTGTTAACGTCACATCCACATCATTTCCAAACAACCTAATTGAAGTTGAGTGTGATTGCCCGATTTTCTCCGTATCATTTGATGTCAAACATGACTTTGAGTTCAAAGTTTAAGACAAATTCATCGTGTTGTCACAGCCGTTTGATGAAAGAAATTACTTCAATGAGTGCATCAACTCCACCTCCGTTTTTTAGTCCAGAAAAAGTTGAAGGCGGCAAAACGGATGTAAAGAATTTGATTTTGAAGCTCCCATCTAAAAGCGGAGTTGACAGATTTTCAGTAGCCGCAGGAGATTCGGTTGAGTTTGTGACAATTTTCAATATCCCTAAATCTCGGCGTAATATTGTAAAATGTCATTCTTCTTTGTGCAAGATGAAAGAAGGTTCGTGTAGAAATCTTTCTAGTTTATATTTGAAAGATAATCTTTGTCCTCATTTATCAAAATTTCGAACTTTCTACCTTGAACAAACACGGCTGAATGAAGGCATTGAACTTAGCGAATCCGATGGAGAATATGAAATAGACGAAGATGATATACAGGAATGTTTACCAGATGAAAAGGTAAGTCACCCCTAACAACAGCAATGGAAGTATTCGAATATGTGTTTGTTTGTTTTTGCTGCAGTATTACGCATACTATTCATTCATTATGACGTAACATCGACGACTTTTCACCTAATTTAGTGGGAGAATGTTTTTTAACGAACAAACTGGTCTATGGAACTTTGCACCTAATGCACCGAGTAGAAAGCCTGTTGACAGAGATAGCAGAAGTTCAAAAATGAAAGAAAACACGTGTAAGAGAATGACAAGTGATGATGTATCTTTTTATCCAATAGTTGCAGACGATTGTTGCACATGTGGGGTAAAATTAATGATCATTTAATTTGAACACGGTATTTGATTGTTTGGTTTGGTTTACTTATTAGCACTTTCAGAAAGTTAAACCTTAGAAACTTAAATATGGCTTCTTCTAGGCTGGTTGGACATGTGATGGCGATAATGCGACATTCAGTCACTTCATTGATCTTTACTCAGAAATGAATGTGAAAAAATGCAAAGTTTACTATCGAACGTGTTTAAGCGGAAAGTGTAATTTGGTTTGGGATGGGTCTGAAGACTCTGTTTACTGTTTATCAAAAAACACTTGTGCTGGTTATGAATTAGGTAAAGTCAGTACTGTAATTAATTTTATAAACCTATATAGCCTACAAAAATATTTTGATTTTTATTGCGCTGTTTATTTTATAAATAAACTATGTACATAAAATACATATAAAACCTTATTCGCTTTATTTTGATTCTAAGGTTGGCAATTTGTCAATGCTGTCATGAACGGCAGGGGAACTTTTCGCGGATTTGTCAATGATGTTAACTATCGATACTACATTTATGACAAACATGGAAGTCATTTCATGTCTGTGCAGACGTTAATTGATTGGTTCTTCGGGTGGGCGTCAGCGATGAAGATAGACTTTCGTCAGGGCTGTGATGGATGTGGAATGAAGCCGCGTGTTTTAGCTTGTGACGGTACAAAAATTGGAATTGGCTATAAACATGTATTTGTTCGGCCGATAGAAAAAGCAGAGAAAGACGCTCCTCCCCACATAACAACGCGTCGAGTTGACAGATGTTTTTTATCTCCACCCACTAATTCCAATGCTTCTGTTATAAAAACCTTTGCAGATGCTAGAATTATTTTGAGAGATTTGACTGATTCCATTACAGCAGAAAGATTTCGCTTAGGTGACCATAATGATTCTGTGCAACTGATCATAAATATTCTACCTAAAGAGTCCATTCCATCATTCAACACTATGATTTCCTCGGAAGCCGGTTTAAGCAAACTTTATGCTTCGGTTTTCCGATTGCTTTCATATGATGCCAGTTTAGATGCCGTTTTTCCGTTAGATGTATGCGAGGATGTTAAGTATTTTCTTTCAATCGCTAATACTGATTCACTTACGCCCGACAAATATCAACAGTTTATTTTTTTGCTGTCCTTAATAAACTCAGATATAATGTTGCTCGTTAAAAACGTCGGTTTGAGCAGTGAAATCGTAAAGCTGCTGAATTACTGCATCAATTTTGTTTATAACATTCATCAATTTGATATTGAACCAGATCCAGCTGTTCCCGTTGTTGGTTCTTATAATCCACCAAAATATGGTCGTGCGTTTTATTTCACACCGGAAGGATTTCAACTACGTTCTGTTCGCCGCTTTCAGAATCGTTCAGAAAAAAATCAAAACTTTGATGACACTCCAGATAAATCATGCAACAAAATCTTTCCTCAAGTTAGTAAAAAGGGGACGTCTTATTTATTTATTTGGTTTTGTCCCATTCACGGACATTGTTATGGATTCCATATAATTCCTGGATCGGAAGGCCGAAAAGATCCTGCATAAATTTTCGCATAAATGCACACCTGCTTTCCGTTGCAATACATTGCCTCAGTTCAAAATTGTGAATTCGTCAATCTGCGAGCTGTTCAATGCATTTTTACAATGCATCAAAACCTCATGTAAACTTATTTCGCAGGTTCGTTTTACTTTTTATGTGCAATTTTTTATATATATTTGGAATGAACAAAAGAGGAAAAGCTTTCTTGTAAGAACTAAAATTCGAGCAGGATGCGAAGAATAAAATATAATATTTTTTCTTGGGCGCATTTGTAAAGTATTAAAAATATTATATAAATATAGAACTTAAAAAGTTGTATTTTCTGTATATACCTAAAACATAAAAGTTTGGAACTAAAAACTAAATTAACATATCAAATCCAAAACTGCAATGTAAATTTAAACTATATTTTTAACTATGAGTTCGTCATCAGTTGATTAAATTTGTGCTTTTATAGTGCAACCAGTGAACGAATAAAATGGTGAATGGTGATTGAACATAGTCATATCACATCTCATAGACATAGATATAATCTTCAGTAGGACTCTATATATTTGATTTACCTTTACGCGTGCGCAAACCGCTATATACAAAGTTAAAAATAATGATCATATATTTCAGATTATTACTATTATTTTCAATCTCCATTGAAGATTTAAACTCAATACCTGATTATTTACCGAGTTATTCACATTTTAGTCTAGAGTCAAAAGCCCATGGGATAATGCAAAAATATTGTAAGTGTCGAGCTTCTTACCTACTGGTAGAAATCACTTCAAATTGTTCCTATAACTTAAAGACTAAACTTCATCGTCAAAAAGGAAAGATTATTGAGCTGCGCATGCGCAAAATACATCAGTAAATATACTAACAAAAAGGTTGTTTAGGGCATAACAAAAAACATGTTATCTTCTTACCAATATAAATTCTAGTATTCATGCATATTAATAATTAACGGCTTGTTTCCGAATAGAAGAAAAAGGAGGTTTCGTAAAGTATTCAGCTTTTCAAATTCTATTAACGTTTTTAAATTCGCGAATCAATCACGTGGTGGTTTATCTTTTAGATTAGAGGTAAATGTTTTACGCATGCGCAGGACGGTTGTGAATGATAACTTAAGGACAAAACTTCATCGTCAAAAAAAAATTTTTAGACCTGCGCATGCGCAAAACCGAATTCGCGAGATACTTATGATGGGAATCTGAAATTTTGCACCAATAAGTATTGTCAATTGTGGTAAGATATTCTGGAATAAAATTTCAAAAAAGGTTAAAAATGTGGAAGTTATACGCGTGCGCGACCTGATTTTCCTTAGTTACGTGTTATTTCCTTTAGTTACCGTAGGATTTTCGGAATTTATTTTTCATGGGCCGATGACAAAATAGTATAGCTGTAAATATACAAAAATTCATTTAAATAACTTTACGTAGAACAATCTATGAATGATTTAATTTTACGCATGCGCAAGGGCTCACGCTGGGTTTTGAGGTTTGTAACCAGATTATTCTGATAGATATGAACATTTTCAATCAGCATTCCAAATTTGGAGTGATAATCTTCATTATTCACCGAGATATTGCTAATATACTAGGGTTGGCAGCATTCCTCATACTAAAAAAATGCACAAAGATTCGAAGGGTTAGGGTTAGGGTTAGGTGTCGAACTTCTTATATCTCCTTAACTGCTGGTCGTGATCACTTTATATTTTTCCTATAACTTAAGGACAAAATTCATCGTAAAAAAAAAAATTCTGACCTGCGCATGCGCAAAACCGAATTCCCGAGATATTCATGATCAGAATCTGAAATTTTGCACCAATAAGTATTGTCAATTTTGGTACGATATTCTGGAATAAAATTTTGGAAAAAGTTAAAAATGTAGAAGTTATACGCGTGCGCGATCTGTTTTTCCTTAGTTACGTGTTATTTCCCTTAGTTACCGTAGCATATTCAGATCTTTTTTTACATGGGCCGATGACACAATATTATAGCTGTATATACACAAACATTCGGTTTAAATAACCTTAAGTAGAACGATCTATGGACGATTTAATTTCACGCATGCGCAAGGGCTTACACTGGGTTTTGAAATTTGTAACCAGGTTATTCTGATAGATATGATTATTTTCAATCTCCGTTGAAAATTTCAACTCAATATCTTGATTATTCATCGAGTTATGCATTTATGAGGTCGAAACCTAAGTCATGGGTAAAAGCTTAGGTAGATTACCCTCGAATGGATATCGGATGTACTCTCAATAATTATTTTTTTCGAAATAGTCGTATCGCGCTAAAATTTTTGGGATATTTAGGAGACAATATAAGACCAATAACAGCGTTTAAAAAATCAAAAAAAATCCTGTGGTTAGCGTACCACGTGACTTTTAAATCCAATTTTAATTGTAAATAGTTATCAATTGATAACTCCGTCATTCCTTACCCCTTGAAAACCATTTTTATACTGAAGATACCTTACATTAAGCCAGATGTGGGGCTGTAAACATATTTCAAAACTATTTTTTATCTTTGGGGTTAGGATTGCACAAGTTAAAAAAATTCTAACTTTTTTAACGATATCAAGTCGATTTTTTATATGGCTTTTAGGTACATATAGAAGACCTCAAAAGTGCTATTAGTTTTCGTATTTCGGTTATGGGGTCAGGGGTAGTGACGGCTATATGTAAAAAGTAAGGTTTATGTGTGGGGCAATAACCCCGTAATTATTTTGAATTAGAATTCGGACTTCTTATAGCATGCCAACGATGGCTTCTTCTTTCACGTAAAAATTCACGAAGTTTTTATGGTCAAAATTACGGAAGTTATACGCCTTTGCAATTTCCGCTTTTTGGAAAAAAAGAAAATTTTTTTTTAGTCGGATTATCGCAGATCCAAGTTAAAATGAGTAATTTTAGTGCCAAACCCCGAAAATAACAAAAATTCTCGAAGTTATAGCTATTTAAATATTGTTTTTGAATATTTTGCCCGGTTGCCGTAGATTTTTTCGATTTTTTTTTTATGGCCCGATGACAAAATAGCACAGCTATAATACGTGCACAAAAAATCGTTTTAAATAACATTAAGTAGAACGATCTATGGACGATTTAATTTTACGCATGCGCAAGGGCTTAGTTTCACCTGCGCCTACTGGCATTGGATGAAGCAAGTCAAGTCAAGTCAAGGGCTTACATTGGGTTTTGAGATTTGTAATAGTTTATTCTGATAAACATGATCGTTTTCGATCATCATTCAAATTTTGGAATGACAATATTCACTATTTACCGAGATATTGCTAATATACTAGGGTTGTCAGCATTCCTTATACTAAAAATATACTTATACTTCTTATATCTCCATTGGTCGGAATCACTTCATAATTTAAATATAACATTAGCATAATATTTCATCGACAAAAAGTTCAAATTAATTTTCATGTTTTGTCCACATGCCACACACGCATGCGCAGTACCAATTAGGCCATATTTTAATAAGACAAAAAGTTGAAATATTGCGCCAAATGAAGCTTTATATGATGCCTTTAACTTATGGTACAATTCCTTTTTTGAAAAGTGGAAAATACAGGCGCATGCGTATTAATATTTTTTTGGATTTTTTCGGTTTGCCTTCACTTTTTCCAAACATTTTTTATTGATGAAGTCAGCCCTTAAAGACAGCTACAAACGTGCACAGTTAAATTGCAAATATCTAGAACAGGAACGCTGTAAATGCAAATTGTAACTGTAAAGGGACCAGAGTGCCCCAAGCGCAACCCAAAATTTTTCCATCAAATTCTACACAATTCGTTGTTTATCAGAAAAGTCTTTTACCTACACTCCAGACCCCGTAGTCTGGTTAAAAACGCCGTTGGCTATTTACTACCATAGAAAAATTTCAGAAAAATGCGAAAACAGGTACCTAACCCTAAAAATTTTGTGTTGAAAATATCAAAAAATCTAACCCTAACCTTAACATATCCCAAAGTTACAGCAACATACCCCTAACCCCAACATCTTTATTTAACCCTCTGGAACAACAAGTCTAACTTCACGTTTTCTGGGCCCCACTGTCAAAGCAAGAGCAAGTTTCAAAAGTGAAAGTTCGTAGAAAACATTGAAAGTTTTGCTCTTTTTATTTGTTATATACAATATTTGATAAGCGACCTGGTGAATTAATCGCCCCGGGGTAAGGGTTGAAAAATTAAATAAAAGCCCGGGCGATTATTCCGTCATTTGCGGCATTGTAGATCGTAGACTAAATGTTTGCTTAGCAGCGCGCAAAATAGTAGATAGTTATTTGCGACCTACTAATTTACCCCGCCTAACAATTATAGTGTTTGTAATTTCCTCTGTACAATAATGATGCATACTTTTTTCGATTTTCAGTGTATATACCATGCACTTAAGCTAAAAACTGCATCGCCGTATTTTAATTCTTAACCTTTTCCCAAAATGCTCTTCTTATATAAAATATAAATGCTTTGTCTCAGGCACTGAAGAGATCAACCTTTCTATTATGACTTACGCACTTTTAAGGTTTTTAACTCAATGATATCAGATACACATATTTCTAGTGTTCCAACAGAAAACTAATTTTGATGTTTTTAATGTCATATCAGTCTGCACATTTTTTAAATTACAACCTTTGTTAATGTAATGCAACCGCAGAGAAGATTGAGCAACTAGAACTCACTAACAAGCAACAATCCGGTGAACATTCATATGTTATATTTTATAAAGTGAAAAAGAATTCAGGAGAAAAAACAAAAACAAATTATTTTATTACACTTTCAGGGAGTGCATTTATTTGTGTCAAAGGAAATAACTGCAAAAACAACATATTAGTCAAAGTCAAAAGTTACGTAAAAACATAAAAACTAAAATCGTTTGTTCTTCGCCGGAGCTACTCGATGTATCAGTTTGATTACATATCTTCTTCTTCATCCACAATCTGGAGAGAAAACACATCTCGCAACTCTTTAAGGCACTAATTTCGTTCATTTTCTTGCAAATTAGAAATTTGACACCGCCATGACTGGAATTAAATGACCGGTTCAAAACAGAATTTTGTTTTAATCCCAAAACGCAATGCAGTTCTACATATCTTCTTAGATAGTTTGCCTATTTTGCTTCTGCTCTTCGTTTTGCTATTGACATATCTCCAGAATGATTTTGGATTTGATTTGACTTCAGATGCCAGCCATAGTTCAAATTTATTGCACAGATCCCAGGTTATGTCATGCAAATAGTTTCGTGCACAAGCTTATACACAATAATCTAGAGAAATCCTGGATTTCAAATATATTTTCTCCAATCTCTGCTTCCTCTTGGAAAAAGACAAATATTCATGAGTGATAAAGATGTTTCTTTTTCTACATTTACCCTTCACTTGTTTGGGATGTTTGTCTTCATACATTGATGTAATTTGAAAAAGAATTTGTCCCATGACTTCGTTATCCTGATGTACATAATAATTACAATGTAAAAGGTTGAAATATACCGCTTAAGCAAATAAATTCAGTCTATGACAATATTTTATTATATCTAGATATAGCTATATATATATATGTGATAGTTGTAAAACTTCTTCTCATAGAGTCCTCGAAATAGTTAGACTGTAGTTAGCTGATGATTGCGAAAGCATGAAACTTTAAGTACTAACAACAAAAGTTGTTTTTCATTATCTATAAATATATATAATATATAATACTATTTTGAAGGCGATACTCCTTACTTCTTAAAGTGCTCAATGTAAAAACAGAGCGAATACAGAAGAAAAGAAAACAATAGTTTATTTACTAAACTAATAGTTTCATGCCGCCACACGGACGACAATCTTCAGTAGTAATAAACAAAAACCGTTAAAAATTACAATACAATGGTATCAAAATTGACGTAAAATGATGTAAAAAATGACGTCAGTCGCGCGAGTCGAACGTAGCGAGATAAAATTTGTTCATGTGCCTGCATTTAGTTATAATTTCAGTTCTCTTATTGAGAAGATTGTTGTCAGGGTAGATGGCAATCTGATATTTTTCCTCCTGGCAGAGCTGACATGAAACACTTTCTGGAGTGAACGATTTAGCTATATTAAGAATCTTCCAACTAATTACAGGGTTACCATTCTGCTCCTTGACTCGCCAAGACTCCATTGACAAGGTTGTGCTGCCTTTGTACTTTTGATGTACAAATGAAGTCTTGTGAGTCGCATAGCGTTTCTTGAATGTAGTATCACAGAGCCCAATATACTTTTTCTCGCCATAGTTGGGTAGATCTGATGTAATCGTTGCTACATACACAACATTAGAAGCGAGGCAGTTTTGGTTCATCGGGCATTGGTCTTTCCTTATACAGTTGCAAGTTCGTAGAGTTGTGGGAGGTGTTGGAGGGTTGATAATTTTGTTGTTGTGAGAGTTGATGATGGTGTTCATATTCGGCATGCAGCTGTAGCTCAACTTGATGTTGTTTTTATTGAATATTTTGTGGAATTTATGCTTTTTAGGGAAGTGTTTCTGTATGAGGTGGAAGAAGAATTTTCCGATGTTAGTGGCCAGGTTTTTGTCGTAAGGCGGGTTGAACCAGATGATCTTACGTTTCCTGTTTCTGTTTTGTGTGACCCGTTGTTGTTGGTGTGGTTGAAACTTTAATTGGTGGTTGTACCCAGATCTTTTGAGGGCTTCCTCGTAGAATGCCGTTGATTCTTGGAAAACCTCTTCATTGCATGACGTGTTGGACAGCCTAGTTTCGATTGAGATGGGGATTTGTTTGATAATGTTTGGTGGATGATTGGACTGTTTATGGACGTAGTTAATGATGTTGTCAGGTTTGTGGTAAGGTCGGTAGGTTCCATTTGAAAGGTTGAGCGTCAGGTCAAGATAATTGACTGTTTTCATGTTGCATTGGATGACAATTTCGAGGCTGTTATTCTTAAAGATGTTTTGAAAATCTTTTTTTATCTTTTCTGCTTGTGGGCCGCTTATGTTCTTGAAAACAGCAAGTCCATCGTCTCGATAAAGTCCAATGGATTTCTTGCCGTATCGTTTCGTGATGAGAGATAGGATATAACAGCCTACCAACTCACACACTTCGGCACCGTCGTATGCACCCATTGTCACGTCAAAAAGCTTCCCACCTTTTTTCATCCAGCTTACGCGGTCGTTGAAGAGAAGTGATTTGCGGGAATGGTGAATGATCTCATTTTCCTTGTCGTTGATATACGTTAAAGCCTCCGCAAATTGAAACGAATTTATTAAAAGACTTTCTTTTATGGAAGGATAAAAGTTCTTAACATCAAACAGCATGAACTTGTGAAGATGTTTTTCTTGAATTCCAGTGAACCACGCGATCACATCACCGCTGCAGTTCCATTGGTTGATCTGGAGTCTGTTGCGGATGTTTTTGTTGATCTTTTGGAGAATGACTTTGCTAATTCGTCCCAATTCGTTTTTGGCTGGGTTTATAAGACGGGTGGTGGGGTTGTTGTTGAAATTCTCCTTATGTGTATGTAGCAACGATTACATCAGATCTACCCAACTATGGCGAGAAAAAGTATATTGGGCTCTGTGATACTACATTCAAGAAACGCTATGCGACTCACAAGACTTCATTTGTACATCAAAAGTACAAAGGCAGCACAACCTTGTCAATGGAGTCTTGGCGAGTCAAGGAGCAGAATGGTAACCCTGTAATTAGTTGGAAGATTCTTAATATAGCTAAATCGTTCACTCCAGAAAGTGTTTCATGTCAGCTCTGCCAGGAGGAAAAATATCAAATTGCCATCTACCCTGACAACAATCGTCTCAATAAGAGAACTGAAATATATATATATATATATAATAAGTACTTCGTGAGACGATACATGATAATATATTGACGTCATGTTTGTTTTTTAAAAGACTTAGAATTGATAGAAAGACGCTCTCCTAACTATAGGGGTAAAACAACAAGCGATTTCACAAACCTGAGTCAAAATTATATTGAGAAGACGTCAGTTGACAAGAAAAGTTATTTAATTACGATAAGAATAAGAAAAAATGCCAAAAGATAATTGTGCTGTTATTGGATGTTCCAACACTACCTACAAACTCAACAAGTGGAAAGCTGAATCTTGTGAGAAACATGTTGGAATTTTAAAAAGGAACTGTTATTGTGAAGTACCTTTCAAGCTGTTTTGTTTTCCTAGTACCGTTAGGAACTGTAGAGATAGACGTAAATATGTGCAATTATTGAGAAGGGGAACATCTTCAAACACTAAATGGGAGCTTGCCTTCCATTTGAATCTTTGGAATTTTCAAAATTTCAATTTGGAATTTCCACAACCGTCTGCTGAAACACCTTTATCACAATGATCAGGCTGCTATCAACAGTTCTGGGTGGAGCATTAGTTGTTTGGCTCCCACGCAAACCCATCTATCAGCATATGATGCCTGAACATTTTAAAAAGTCAGGTTGTTCAAAATGCAGAGTGATAATTGACTGTTCTGAGGTGTTTATCGAGAGACCAATGTCCTTGTATTGCCAGGCTGCAACATGAAGCAATTACAAGCATCACAACACCTTCAAATTTTTTATTGGAATTTCGCCAAATGGATTTATAACATTTTTATCCGATGCTTACCCAGGATGATGCTCAGACCGATTTGTCATTAATGATAGTGATTTTGTACATGTGATGGTTGATAACTTAAATTTGATTTGTTGTTTTTTACAGTCAAATAATAGATTCTATCATTAATATGGTAAGTTCGTAATTATTTGAAGGTTTTTTGACATTTTGAACTGCTGTCCTTTCTTGAAACTTGATCGTTTCGGAAGAAAATCTTCTTTATATGCTATACTATATATATATATATATATATTAAAAATTTATTAGTTTTTATGATAATGATATGGTATGTGTACTACATAAGTGGCAACCACTCCACTTTATTATTTTTTAAAACTGGTGAGTAAAAAATTGTCAAAATCTTAATAACTTTATCTGTTTCTAGTTTCTTTTGCCCTTGAAAAGAAGAGAAGTAAGTTTCTTATTATTTTGCCCAATTTGACTCTTCAACCATAAGAAACTGGGTTTCTTATAATAAAAAAGGTTTATTGGTTTTGATAAATTTAGACCATTAAAATTACAAATAAAAAATTATCTCATTGTAGTGAAAAGAAGTAGCTAAAGAAAGTATTTAAAAATGTACAGAATCTTAAGTGAAAAGATTTATTGCTTTATGACGACTGAAACTTGTAACATGCGTTCATTTGCCTGAAGTAGGCTTCATTTAGTAGGATTCATTTGCTGTTTATTGTGATTTCGATTTTGTTTCGACCCCCATAGTTAGCGCCCAGACTCTTTTATCCGCGCTTTTCGGCTGCCGGCAGTGCGAGTGCGGTAGGTGTATTGAAGAATTATTGTGAAGGAAAGCAAAATCTGTTTAGCCTTGTCACAGAAGTTTGCAACTTTAGAATAAATGTGAATTCAAAGGATTAAAAAAACAGAACTGAAGCAGTATTTTGGGCAAAGAAAAAGTAGACCGCAAACCCGATCGTAGACAAAAAAACACCGGTGAGTAAAATATGTGAATGCGGTCAAAAATTTTTTTGGGGATTTCTGATCCGGTATAAAATTTGAAGAATTCTCATAAAATTTCAGACCGTTCAGCCAACCGGTTAAGCCACACCAGGAAAAATCTAAGGGGCGTGTCACATTGACCCTGCGTCAGAGCAAATAGGGTTAACATATAGTTTTGCATAGTTCTGCTGGAGTTGACAAATATAGCTAATCAGATTTTGTAGTATGGTGTTATACAAATAGCCTGGCAGTTAAACGTTATAATTAACTGTTTTAAGGGCAAGGGTGATAATATAGAAAGAAGTAACTATATCGTTTTTACGTATCCTTTCCTTTTGTACCCTTTTGTGGGCTTTCGACACTTGATGATGTCAAGGTGGCCATCTTTTCGTTTGCCGCCTTTTGAGCGAAAATTTATAAGGAGCAGCTAGCAGTTCAATTTAGACATATTGACGAGACTGTTTGAGTCAGCTCGTCTAAAAGCAGTATAGCCTATTAACTGCGGTTCGTCAGGTACTGTAAGTAGGTATCTGTCATGTTGGGCTTTAAAACAGGCAACAGAACAGTTTGTGATTTCCCTAATGTCTTTTGGTAACACGTTAAAGATTGAGGGACCCTTGAATGAAATGCTGTTATAACGCAATGACTTTAGTTTACATGATGACGATGTGCTTAACTTGATAATGCATTTTCGACCATGTCTCTTTGATGTAGTACATTCGATTTTTGTGGATTGGCTTTCACTTGTGTTGGGTACAATATTCTCAAGTACCTTCCACACATATAATAATGTACCTTTCACGTCTACGTTCGAGGGAATATAGTTTGAGGTTTTGTAAGGATTCCCAATAGTTTTTCCTTTGCTGCGTGTTTATCTTCCGAATGAAGCTCCATTGGATCGATTCCAATCGTTGGATTTGACCCTTTTGAAGGGAGACCAAAGCTGGCAGCAGTATTCGAGATGTGGGATTATTAGAGACTTCCATAAGGTAAGCATTACAAATTGATCTCTGCTGTAAAAGGAACGTAATACCCAAGCAGCTTTCATAGAGGCTTTTTGAATTATCTTATTAATATTTAAGGTAAATTCTGCTGTGGTTGAGACTATCACTCCAAGGTTTAGAACTTGATCTTCTTCTTTGATAATGTCATTTGAGCTGGAGAAGTAGTGCATTTCTTTCATGAGATCTTTGTTGTGACCATAACGTAACAGAACAAACCTTTTGTCATTAAAGAACATGTTGTTCTGTTTAGCCCAATCGTATACTTTGTACAGATCGTTTTGTAGCTTGTTAACATCTTCACTGTTATTTATTGATTTGAAGAGTCGGCTATCATCTGCAAAGAGTTTGACTGTTGAGAATTCAATGTCATCATCAATGTCAATAACTAGGATGAGGAAACAGATTGGACCTAACACACTTCCCTGTGGTACGCCTGAGGTTACTTTGGTTGGCTTGGACATTGAACCATTGACTATTGTAGTTTGAGTGCGATGATTTAAGAATGACCTTATCCATTTTATTATTTTGCCAGATATTCCTAGAGATTCCATTTTACAAAGAATAATGTTGAAATCGACCTTATCGAAAGCCTTGGAGAAGTCCAAATACACAACATCAACATTAGAATTGTTTTCTAGTTCAGCAAGTATTGTGTCGTATTAGAGTAGGAGCTGGCTAATACATGACCTGCCCTTGCGGAAACCGTGCTGGTTGTCGTTGAAGAGCCGATTGGCTTCAAGATGACTGACTATGTTTTTACGCACAATCTTTTCAAAAACCTTTATGATGTGTGACGTAAGTGTAATTGGGCGGTAGTTTTTTACTGAACCTTGGCATCCACCTTTATGAATGGGTGTTATTATGGCGTGCTTTTACTTTGGTGGAATATACTGATCATTTAATGATTTTCTCCAGAACATGTAAAGTGGAGTGGAGAGCGGTTGGCAGCAGTTCTTGAGAAGCAATGCTGGAAATTCATCTGGACCAGAGGAAGAATAGGGCGATAGTTCGTTGATCACAGATATCAGCTCTTCTTGCGTAAATTTTATATCTTCAATAAGGTTATTGGTTTTTTGTATGTATGTTGGTGGGTTTTGAAATGGTTTACTAAAGACCTTTTTAAATTGATCAGAGAGAAGTTCTGCCATTGTATTTGGGTTGTCTGTGTGCTCCCCGTCAGCTATAAGCAATGGTCCAATACTAGGCTTTAGTTTTGATTTGTTTTTGACGAAGGAGTAGAAGTATTTCGGATTCATCTTGATACATTCTACAGCTTTTTGTTTGTTTGAGATCTCGACTTCTTTGTACAATTTTTGTAGGGAAACTTCGATTTGAATTAGTTCGTCTTGGAGTTTTTTCGTTATAGAAGGGGAAAGTTTATTCTGAAGACGTTTGTTTATACGTCTTCTTCGTCGAAGTAGATTGTACCGTGATGCTTGCCACTTAGATTTTTTGTTGGGATTTAAATTTGCTTTGGCAGGTATAATTATTTTGCAAACGTTGAAGCAGGTTTCAAGAAATGTTTCTAGCATTTCTTCAAGTGATTTATTAAGAAATTTTTTATTCCAATCAATTTTGTTGAATTCATAGGTTACGTGACCTTTTCTACTTTCGAGTGGGTTGCACGTTTTCAAAAGGTGATATAATTATGTAGGTTAAATCATCTGATGGTTTATTGGAGTAGATGTTGTTACAGCTGGATGCCACAAGATACCAACTTTGTATTTTAAACTCCGTGGCAGCTGTACATAAAGGGTCAAAGATGTTACATGACACACATACCCCGTTGGACATATTGTATGCAGATTATTTGGTTCTCTGATAGACTCTGCTATAGTCTATCGAAGAGTTAGTTGAAAATTTGAAAAGCGGAAGAAAGACTGAAGAGAAACGGTTGAGAGTGAATGCATAAAAACTAAAGTCATGATTAGCAGCAGTGAAGCCAAGAGTGGCCTTGAAGTTAGAAAATGGCCTTGTGCTGTTTGTAGAAAAGGAATTGATAGTAAATCTATTTTTTGCTCGACTTGTAAGCATTGGAAATGCAGTTGTATTGCAGGAAGCTTCATTCGATTTGAATTTAAAAAAATTCGAAAAAAACTACGGCAGCCAAGCAAAATATGAAATATATAATGCGCATGCTCATAACTTCTATATTTTTTACTTTATTAAGAAAGTAGTTTTAGAGTAGGTTAAAGCAATTATACAACTACAGCGACGCACGACGCTGTAGAGACGCACGAGATTTTAACATCTTTTAACAATTTTTGCGCTTTTCTTATTAATATTCGACGTTTAATATAAATATATTTGAAGACAATATGCCACCGAAGAACGAAACATATACCTTCAATCAACTGAAAGAGATTATCGAAAAAAATGAAGAAACAATGATGAAATTTTTTAACTTAACGGTTGAACATCTGGAAAAAAAAGATAGACAATTTGCAGGAAGAAAATATTATTTTAAAAAAAGAGTTAAAAGACGTGGAGAAGTCAGTGAGTTTTCAAAGTGAATTGTTTGAGAAAGCCATGAAGAGAATAAATGAAAGTACGGAAAGCAATAATGTTAAAGACATTGAAGAAAAGTTGGCAGAGATTGAAGATCGTAGCAGACGGAACAATTTACGATTTAATGGTATAACGGAAGAAGACGGAGAAACGTGGGAACAAGCGGAGAGTAAAGTCAAACATATTATCGAAGAACGGTTGGGGATGAGTGATGTGGTGAAGATTGAACGAGCACATAGAAGTGGGAGACATGATGGTGGAAATCGGAAGAAGACTGGACGCACAATAGTTGCAAAGTTTTTGAACTTTAAAGACAGGCAAACAATCTTGGAAGAATTTCGACGAAGGAAGTTATGGGAGGCGGGTCTGTTTATAAACGAAGATTTTTCGAGAAAGACCGTTGAAAAGAGAAAGGTTTTGTTCCGGGAGGTGAAGGAGTTGAAAGAAAAAGGGATTAACGCTAAGGTATCATATAACAAAATAATTTATTTTAAAAAGCCTTAATAATACTTACGCATTTACAACTAAATCGATATTTTTATCACTATGGCAATTGATAACGAAAGCATTAGTTTTAAACCGCTTTTAACTTCAAACATCCTTTCGCCTGAAAACGATTCTGATGAAAAAAAATTTTCTGGAGATTCTAATTTTGTTAATTTTGAACAAACCCCTTATTTATTTTCTGATGAAATAAGAGAATATCTTGCAGACTACGAGTTTGAGAATAGTATTAATATTTTACACTTAAATATTCGCAGTCTAAGCAAAAATTTTGAAGAATTTAAAATTATGCTTAACGAGGCTTCAAGTGTGTTTAACGTGATTTGTTTAACTGAGACATGGTTTCGTGACAAAGAGTTTAACAATAACTCTCTTTTTGAACTGTCTGGATACAATGCAATTCATGTTGAAAGAATGTCGCCGAAGCGTGGCGGCGGTGTTTTGATCTATTTACAGAAACAATTGATTTACCGAGTTCTGCATGACTTTAGCGATTCTGACAGCGACAAAGAGACTATTTCAGTCGAAATAAATAACGAGGGTTCCCGCAACATTATAATTAACTGCTGTTATCGACCACCATCAGGAAACATAAAAATGTTTTCAAATTGGCTCAATACTTTTTTTAATTACGCGCTTCACAATCGCAAGATATTTTACTTTATAGGAGATTTCAATATTAATTATCTTGATTATTACAACAATGCAGTTATTAAGAAATTTTATGATAACTTATCTCTGCATGGTGTTATACCATTGATTAAAAAAGCTACACGTGTGACAAAAAACACATCTACAGCGATAGATAATATATTTACTAACTGCTTCTTTAATAAAACATTGCTAAAAGGAATTATAAAAACATCTATATCAGACCATTTCCCTATCTTTGTTGCATTTAAAAACAATAATAGTAAATTTTTTAACACTTTGAAGACCTATTTAATGAAAAGAAAGTTCAACGAAAAATCAATAAGCAATTTTCGCGTTGATCTTCGAATGGTTCTTTGTAATTTCCCCTTCTTTCGACATACTGATGTAAACACGTTATATAATGAATTTCATGGCCTTATTATGTCATATTACAACAAAAACTTTCCGCTAATTAAATATAATATAAAATCTAAGGATATATTATCACCGTGGATAACAAAAGGTATGAAAAAGTCTTCCAAAAAGAAACAAAGATTGTACATCAAGTATCTCAAAAATAAAACAAACGATACAGAAAAAAAATACAAAGATTTCAAAAACTTATTTGAGAAACTACGAAAGAAAAGTAAGCAAAATTACTACACAAATCTAATAAACAGATATAATTGTGACAAAAGAAAGACATGGCAGGTGATGAAAGAAATTATTGGGAAAAAAAAAGTAATTTCAGACAGCCTTCCTAATACGTTAAACATTAACAACAAAAGAGTAACAAATAAAAAACAAATTTCCAACTATTTAAATAACTTTTTCACAACTATTGGAAAAAATCTTTCTAATAAAATTCCGAAAATTAGAACTGATTTTAATACATATTTAACGAGAGTGAATAATACCATGCTAGATAATGACTTGACTTTTGAAGAGTTTGAAACTGCATATAAATCTATTAAGAGAAATAAAGCCAGTGGAGTTGATGATATAAATTGCAATGTGTTAATTGACAGCTATGAAGAAGTAAAACATCCTCTCTATATTGTTTTTAAAAGATCGTTAACTGATGGCATCTTTCCAGATATGCTTAAAGTTGCGAGAGTTTGCCTTATTTATAAATCCGGAGACAGCTCTTTCCTAGGCAACTACCGACCCATCTCTATATTACCTTTTTTTTCAAAGATATTAGAAAAAATTATGTACAATCGTCTACACACTCACATATGTAAAAATAACATTTTTTCCCCCAAGCAGTTTGGTTTTAAAAAGAACACTGCAATTGAACATGCTATTTTGCAATTAACAAACGAAATTACACAATCCTTTTCAAAAAATGAGTTTACTCTTGGCGTTTTTCTCGACCTCTCAAAGGCTTTTGACACAGTTGATCACAAAATACTGCTTAAAAAACTTGATAATTACGGTGTAAGGGGTAAATGTCTGGAATGGTTTCAAAGTTATTTAAGTAACAGAACACAAATAATTATGTGTGAAGGAAATAATAGCAATTATTGTAAAATAACTTGTGGAGTGCCGCAGGGTTCTATATTAGGGCCACTTTTATTTCTCGTCTATGTTTATTGTCACCTATTATGTTTGCAGACGATACCAATATATTTATTTCTGATAGAAACATAGATGGGCTGTTCTTAAAAATGAACAAGGAATTGGAAAATGTTTCTAATTGGCTCTACGCAAATAAATTAACCCTTAACACTCAAAAAACAAAGTATTCCCTTTTTCACCCTTCATCAAAGAGAAGTCTTATTCCTAAACAATTACCAATTTTAGAAATAAATGGCGTGATAATTCAGAGAGACTGTGTCACTAGGTTTTTGGGAGTTCTTATTGACGAGAATTTCACCTGGAAGCCTCATATTTCTTACATTTGTGAAAAGGTTTCTAAAAGCGTAGATATTCTTTATAAAGCTAGGAGTTATTTGAACAAATGTTTATTAAAACAACTTTACTTCTCTTTTGTTCATTGTTACCTGATATACGCAAATATAGCATGGGGCAGTACGCACAAATCAAAACTAAAGTCTCTTTATCGTTGTCAGAAACATGCAGTAAGAACAATTTATTTCAAAGATAAATTAACACACTCGAAACCTTTGTTTATTGATGCAAATATATTGGATATTTATCAAATAAACATTTATGCCGTTTTATGCTTTATGCGCTCATGTAAATTCCATGTATCACCTGAAATTTTTAGTGACATTTTTAAATTTAAACCGAAAACCAAATACACTATGAGAACAGAAAAACTTTTCAAACCAAAGTGTAAATCCAAAGTTGAAGAGTTTTGTATTTATTATCGTGGTCCGCATTTATGGAATAGCATTATTCTGGGGGAGAGTACTCTTACAAATGCAGAAAGTTTTGATGTTTTTAAGAAAAAATTGAAAACTTTTTTGATTTCTCAAAATGCTGAACAAAACCTTTGAAGCATTAACATTTGTTTGATCTTTTATATGTTTTTAGCTTTTTGAATTGAAATTTCGCTTACTTTGACAATCGTTTTTTCTTTTCTCGGCATTTGCTTTTGTAAATTTGAATTCTGTTCATTATACTATGATTGTAAAAATAAAAGACGGTTCTCGACGATAAGACCAATCAAACGGTCTTCTACGAGTACCGCAGTTGTATGTACAAAATTTATATATGTATATGCAATTGGAAAATAAATTATAAAAAAAAAATCTTTTTTACTTAAGGAGAACTCCTTACTCATTATGCGTATGCGTGCGTAAATAATTTAAATTCTTTGTCGATGAATTCTTTCTTCTTCTTCATAAACATGTTATGGTTACCGACAAAAATCAAAAGAACTCTTTACAGAAGATCAATTAATAGCTGATTCGTAATGCGTAACACATAGATTCAAGTGTAGTGGAAAAATCTTTATCCCTTTTAACGCACCAAACAACCACTGAATGTTACTGTATGTTGAAGTTAAAAACTCTCAACTTTCACGATATTTAATATGTTATGTCGAATCAGTTATTGGTCCCTTTAGCTCTGTTATCCCGCTATCTAGCACTTTTCACATTTTTAAAGTAGTTCGGAAGCTTTGAGATTCAAATGTCTGGCTATCTGTATTCATTCATTATAAAAACGTTCTTTTCTGTGCGTTAGTCAGGGGCGGATTAATGTTACATGGGGTCCCAAGGCCGTAGCCAGGATTTTGAATTGAGGGTTTCCTAGCAGGGGTGTGGGAGGCGGAAGCCCCCAGGGCTTGAGATAAATTTTTGAAATTTCAGGTGTCCTAGATGCAATATTTGCCTAAGAAGTGAACCCTTTTGTGAGAACATTTCATGTTTTTAGAATGCAATCGCTCGCGATACAAAGATGACACGTAATATATTTTAAATATACATAAAAACAACAAAACGAGTTGAACATAACAAATCCTACAAATTGAAAGAAAGTCGCAGTGCAGCTGTTGTCAAGAATCGATTTATGACTTCATCAACTGTGGGTGTATCACCACGGTCTGTGCGCACGATCATGTGCGCTCCAAGTTGGAAAAGAATCTCTCTGCTTCAGCAGTTGTCACTGGAAGTGTAGCAAGTAGAATCAACAGAGATTATATGTTCCAGAACGACACGGAACTGCAGTTGTCCAGTATACTGAGCGCTGACTTAGGACGATCTTCCACTGCCACGTTGGTCCATTTTTGTCTTCACAGAACAAATTCGCTCTTCACAACAGACAAGGGATTCGGTAACAAATGCGCATAAACATTGATTGCTTCTTGCAATTGCACCCAATCAGACTCAACTCCGTCAATGTTATCGGAGAAAAGCTGGGTACTAGACTGGAGAGTTGTGCAGCTTTTCTCTGATTCGATCCAAATCTCAGCTCGATGTCCTGGATAATCCCATCAATAGTGGGATAAAAAACATTGATGCGGTAGTAATCCTCGATGGAACATTCTGCTCCTCCAGTTGCTGAGCGGTAGATGCTTCTCACCGCAGTTCGTGGCTTTGTACGTGTGACACCCAACAGCTCGGCAACTAACTTTACTTCCTCAAATAATATGTGGAATTGGTCAGGTGATCGCATTTTCTTCAGTGAAGTGATCAAGTCAGTCACACTTGTCATTGCCTCCACGAGATCTAGTCCACCACTTTGAAGAAGTCTCGTTGACGTAAGCATGAGTCCACATAATTCTTCGAGGATGACAAGACCCACAAGAAATTCCGATTTCTCAATTAAATTCATCAAAGTTAATACCACCTTGCCTGCCTCTGTTGACTGACACTCTGTCATGAGGTGAAGGGCGCGCATTCTATACTTCAGCAGACTACGGAAGCACACAATGGCAGAGAGATGACAGAGTTGTGCACAACTTTATCAATTGTTGCTTGGAAATTTGAGTGTCGTCTTCTTCATTCATTGTCGACTTGCGCAGATCAATTCGCTTCGCACTCGATTTGAAAATTGCAGTGGTTTCCCGAATAACGTCCCGGACATGCGCAATTGAGGGAACTTTCACAGCCTGGGCAGCTCACAGATTCAATCTATACATAGCACAGTGAAAGTAATCAGCATCAATTGCCACTGATCGAAACTTTGCTGCTGCTCCTAAGCGTTCGCTTGAGAGTGAGGACGCACCATCATACCCCTGTCCAACACACTTCGACAGATCGAGACCAATGGACGATTGTCAGTAGTGCTTCCCCACTGATTGAATCACCACTGAGTCGAACCTCACCGTTTCCTGTTGTGTGTCCGTTACCCTTGATGAACTGATAAATATTCACAATAGCGATTGGATCTTCTCTGCAGCACCACTTGCCGTTACTCTCTTGCAGCACATATCGCACAACTACAACCAGTTGTTCTTGCTTCTGTCTATCAGTAGTCTCGTCTGCTAGAATTGACCAAAATTGAGCAGTCTTAATCCGAGCAATGACTGCTCCTTTGATAAGATCGCCAATAGCAGTGATCAACTCATTCTGAATGTCCGCGGATTGATATGTCGAGTTGGCCTTGGCTGTCGCAACATGAGTTCTCAAGTCACTGTCACCACCGCGTATCCGATATCGAAGTAAGGCTCGAAAATTTCCATCATTATTTTCTGGCTCGATTCCTGTTGAAGACATGGAACCAATTTCACCACGGTGACCTCTCAGCGATAAATTCTGGCGTGCAGAGAGGAGAATTGTATCCACAATGAGAACCAAATGTGTGCGATTCTGTATGATCTGCTCTCTGCGGGCAGTTATCAACTGCGATTGAATGTGTCGCGTCGCTCTACCACACACTTCCGAAAGTCTTCAGCTGCAATCATGGCATCCATATAATATACATCGGTCATTGGTCAATCATTCTAATTCCTTGCTCGCTATGACGTCGCTCGCTTACTAATTAGCATCTACAGGTCATTGAATATTCATGAATATATATTAATACGATGCGTTGATTAACGTCGGGAAGTAAATGTAAACCAATCGGGTTATAATAGGGCACAAATTGAAATTACATCGATCACAAACTCACAACTTCGGGCAGAACTGTACAGGTTAATTGCTAGTTTGTATCGATCAGAACCAATTTTGCCAGTACTGGTAATATGCAATAACGGAGATAGAAAATCAATAATATTCCTACTGTTAGCTTACGAGCATCTCATTCGTTGTTGCCTGTTTTGTCATTCCGTTATGTGGATTACACCTGAAATCAAGAGAGAGAGATGAATCGGAGAGACCAGATACATCGCAGAACAAATCGGAAGCAGTTTTACAAGAAACTCCGCAATCGTGTGAATAATGAAATGAGACGGAACAAATCATCTTACTACATCGACCTGTTTGAAGAAAACAAATTCCTCGAGCAGTCAATTCATGAAATACTTGGAAAAGAGTGATCTCTTATCTGACGTACAATTTGGATACAGAGGTAAACGATCAACTTCATCTGCAGCAACCATTCTTGTTAATGACATTCGTAGAGAAATGGGCAACGGAAAATTAACTGGAACTATATTCATAGACCTCACCAAAGCCTTTGACACCATAAGTCATGGTGTGTTGCTAGAGAAAATAAAATCGTATGGTGTACGCGATAAGGAGTTATTATGGTTCACAGATTACATGTTCCAGCGGGCACAATGTGTTGTTGTAAAAGACAGCAGTTCAAACCAGATGCCGATCCAAAACTGAAATGATGTTTGTGGATACCTCAAAAAGCCTTGAAAAAAATGATGATGATTGCTCTGTCAAATATAGTGACACTACCTTAAGGACATAAATTAATGCTGGCATAAAAGAATGCGTATTAAAAGTTTGCGACATAAATGTTTGCGACCTTAACCCTTTATTGTTCACATAGTGAAAAATTTGCAATATTTATTTCTCAACGCCCTTTTCTCTCTACGGCGGAGTGTTATCGCGAATAGCGAACTCATTAACGACATTATTAATTCCCAAGAGATCAATTACTCCGACTTCATAATTATTTTAATTCCTGCTTCGACACTGCATTATGTCAATTAAATTCTTAATCACTGTTATTGCATTACTGAATAATGATGTCATAGCAACGACAACAACAAAAAGCAATAGATTACTGAAAGCTCGCGCATCAACTTCCTCGTTATTTAAACGAGCAAAAAAAAGTGTACCCTACTACAGCAACACGTCTGCCACATTCAACGTCATCCTAAAGTGTGGCGATATCGAGGCAAATCCGGGTCCAATACCAAAACCGAAGTGTCAAAAGTGCAGTAAAACAATCCGCTGCAATCAAAAGACATTACTCTGCGAGAAATGCTTCAGCGTATCACATGCTTTGTGCGTCAATGCGTCTCATCTTCTTCAACCACGTCAACAAATAAAATTCGTTTGTACGAATTGTCTCCATACCGTTCTACCCTTTCATCAGTCCCTCGATATGAGCTTCGAATATCACCATCATGACATCCCTGCAGCTGAAATAATTCCATCACCTGATCCCCATCTACCTCAGCTTCAGCATCACAAGAACCGACTTAAGCTTGCACATCTCAACACTCAGTCGTTATTATCATCATTTGATGAATTTCTATTGACCTTCGAGAAGTACAAGTTTGATCTCTTCACGATGTCCGAAACATGGCTCACTGACAACCACCACCTTATTGACCATGTTACGATTCCTGGATACGACATTGTCTACAACAACCGTAAGAACACAAGAGGAGGTGGCGTCGGGTGCTATATCGCGTCCAGCCTAAAATACAAACGACGGAGGCAACTAGAATCTGTTGTCGAGGACTTTGAAAGTTTGTTTATTGAAGTAGCTGGTCACAACAAAAACAGTGATATTCTAGTAGGAGTTCTTTACCGTCCGCCATCTACAAACATCTACGAATGGCTAGAAAAGCTCGAGGAACTTATCCTGACGGTACGAACGAAATGGAAAGGAACGTTCATATTTACCGGTGATGTGAACATTAATCTCCTCGACAGAGAAAACTCCACAGTCCGTCGATACTACAGTCTACTAGAGCAGTTCGATTTACATCAGGTTGTCTCAAAACCCACGCGCGTTACCGAACATTCTACGACACTTATCGACCATATAATCACGTCCAACAAATCCGTTATCACTTCGACCGATGTTCTTCCGTGTGAATTGATTAGCGATCACGATGCTCCGTACGCTACACTCAACGTTAAATTACTGAAATTCGAACCTCGATTCAAATTCATTCGAGACGAAAAATGTTTTAACGAGAATGCGTTTTTACGAGAAGCAGAGACACTGCCGTTTAGCACGATATACGCTTTTGACGATCCAGACGACCAACTCTCCACTCTAAACCAACTCATCCGAGGATTGATCGATCGGCACGCACCGATCAAACGGGTAAAAATAACGCGCCCACCTTCACCCTGGATGAAAGATCCTGAAATAGTTGAGTTGAAGAAATTTCGGAACAATATGCGATACGAATGTCACCGAACACATGATCCAGAAACGTGGAAGAGTTTTCGTACAGCAAGAGCCAACATTAAAAGAAGCATACGCGCTGCAAAACGACGTTTCTTTAAAACTGCGCTATCGAGCAAAAAACCGAAAGAACGCTGGAGACTAATTCACAAAATATTAAACCTCTCAAACAAACCGATCTCGAAGAAACCAAATGATCTCAACAATTTTTTCGCCTCTACTGAGGTAAGAACAACGAATATGTCACCAACATCTACTAGAGATATTGAAGAATATATTAAAAATGTTTCATCGACACAACAAGATCGATTCACACTGCGAACGATTACATACGACGAAACGACAGAACTGATCAAACAAATTCGAAACGACGACTCAACGGGAAGTGACCAAATACCACCAAAATACATCAAGCTACTTTCGAACTACCTAATCTCCCCACTTACCCAAATAATAAACTCCTACATATCGCGAAACGAATATCCAAGAGTGTGGAAGGTCTCGCGTGTCGTTCCGCTACCAAAAGACAAAAGCCCTTCTCAGTTTTCAGACTTTCGACCTATTTCCGTTCAGTGCTGTTTATCGAAAATATTTGAAAGAACCGTTTTAAAACAGCTACTAGAATTCATAGACAGGAAACAAATTTACAAAGATACTATAACTGGTTTCCGCAAAGGTTTCGGAACGAACATTCCTTTACTGAAAATACGCGATGATGTAGTAAAAGCTATGAAAGCCAGTGAAGTTACCCTTGCTGTAATGATAGACTTTTCGAAAGCCTTTGACACCATCTCACACAAACGCTTGATTGAAAAAATGGAACAACTCGGTTTTTCCAAATCATTCCTTCACTGGACTATTAAATACTTACGTGAAAGAAAACAGTTCGTTCAGATAGACGACAAGAATTCTGATGTCGCTTCTGTGAGTTTTGGTGTTCCCCAAGGTACAATTCTGGGGCCAATATTATTTAATATCTATGTAAATGACTTACAAGAACACCTACCAGTGAACTCTCTTCAATACGCCGACGATACAACAATCTATGCTTCGTGCAATCTTAAAAACCTTCGAAACACTGAAGATACAGTAACGAAAGCGATAAAAACAATTCACGATTGGTCAAACGAAAACTGTCTACGAAAACTGTCTGTTTAAATAGTCTAAAGACGAAGTATATTCTTTTTTCCTCCAGTCACAACTTCAGACGACATGCAGAACTTCAAACTACAAACATTAGTTTTAACGAGACACCGATAGAACGTAACGATGATACCAAGCTGCTGGGGGTGCATCTAGATCAGCATCTCACTTGGGAACGACATGTAGCTGAAGTCCTCTCTTCATGTTACTCTAAGCTAAGTGTATTAAGAAGATTAAAAAATTTTACAACTCTAGCTGTCCGAAAGCAGCTTGCTGAAAGCTTAATATGCATCGACCTCCGATATATTGAAACTAAATTGGCTGCCCGTACGTGAACGTCGTCGTTTCAACATCGTTAAGCTCGTGCACAAAGCGATTAACAGAAATGATTGGCCGAAGATTACTCCGATCGAGTTGTACACACCAAGGCGAACATTACGGAGCAGCACCGATATAAAAGTGAAAGACGATACCCCTGGGACATTTCAGCATGATGCATATATACATTTCAATAGCTTACCCAAAGAACTTAGACACTGTAAGAATATAAAAGCATTTTCTTCTCTTACTAAGAAAATTTTAATTGCTAATGCAGACTAATCTTGTTTATTTATTATCATACATATGTAATTAATATATTTTATATACCTTTTCATTTTATTTTAAAGGGACGAAGAGCCATTGTAAATATGGATATGCCCAGAATATACCTTTTATTATTATTATTATTATTAGTGAAATACTTTCTGGAAAATTATGTCCTGCTCGAAAACAAGTTACTACCGGTACAGTACAGGTACAGGTACAGTCCCTATATTCAAAATCTAAAAATTTTTGTTTGCTGACGTCAGCAGTTTTTCTATTTTTTATTAGCGCCAAATGGCGGTTGTGAACATCTAGGGTAAAAATTAAATTTTTAAGTTAATGAATGCATTCGTGAATTAATGTTGAATTGCTTGTATAATACTTTGAATAATACATAGCTCTAAAAGTAGTAAATAAATTAACTAAAAATTGGAATATTTCAAAAGAATTACTATACCAACAATATGTCAAATCTGTTGAATATTCCAAATAAAACCAGAATGGTCCAGCCATTTCAGTTATGAAAATCATAGAAACAGTTCCGCTTATTACTAAGGCACAAACACAAATTGCACTTTTTGCAGTATACTCGACTATCTCTTTGTTTGCAATGACGACAATCGCTTTTTTTGTCTCGATACTCTGGCCAGTGATGGTATCCATCCAATCGAGTGTCGTTGCACGGTATCGGAACACTTGGCTTTCGCTTTTTAGGCGGACCCTGTTCGATTGACTTCCTCTTCGAAGGTCTTCTAACTGACGGTAATGACTTGTGCGACTTTACAAGGGATGAATCGATTTGTGTGATGAATGTCAGAAGGGACATTTGGTTCTTTTTTGGAGTGTTATCTTGTGTTCTGTGACGTCTGTGTAATAGCCACGCATTTACCTTTGCTATGTCCAAACAATGAAAGATTGCCTTCAAATACCATCATCATCATCATTATTGTTCTGCGCGTTGTTCAACGACACCGGCCGCTGCCCGAATTCTCAACTTCCAACCATCTCGATCAAGCATGCAACGACGATGCTTGGCGATGTTGTTCATCCCAGTATCCTTCATCAGACGGCGTGGAAACGTCATGCGCGCATGTCTACCTCGGACGAAAGTTCCAACTGGCTGCCAGAGAACAAGCCCACTCACCGGCTGATCTATGCGACGCGCACAATGCCCAGCAAACCGTAGTCTTCTCTCTAAGAGGATATCACTGACGCGGGGAAGGCTTCCGTAGAGGTTTTGGTTAGTTACATGCACGCTGTAGTGTGTGTCTGTCACCTTCCGCAATAGGCGTGTGTACGTGCCATCCAGTGACTTGTTCTGCTTAGCTGTAAGTGACCAACAAAGTGAGCCGTACAGCAGGACTGCTTCAACGGTTGACTTGAAAAGGCGAATCTTTAGTTCGCGAGCTATCATTGGGGACTTCCAAATACGCCACATCTTGTCAGCTGCAGTCCACGCAAGTGCTTTCCTAGCCTTGATGTTCCGTTCGCTCGTTCTCACATATGATCCCAGGTAGCAGAAGTCATCAACTTGGTCAATTTCTCCTTTTCTTATCCGAACAGAGATTCCCGAGGCAGCAGCAGTGCCAACGCATATGTATTTCGTCTTTTTCTGGTTGATTAGCAGGCCAACTTCGACGGCGGCTTCTTCCAGGTTTGTGAGAAGTTTTTGCGCATTCACGACGGTGGATGCTAACAGTGCAAGGTCGTCCGCAAAGTATAGGTCAGTCAATGTCTTTGCAGGGTGTCGTTGGCTCTGTCTGGCCCTCGTCTGCAGTCCTAACACAGGTTCCATTGACATGCGGAGCACATAGTCCAAGACGATGATGAAAAGGAATGGCGCGAGTGTGTCACCCTGCAACACACCAGTGGTGACAAGGAATGGGTCTGAGTCGCCATCAGCAGTGCTAACAAAGCTGGTAAAACCGTCATAGAGGCACTTCATCGCAGCGATGTGAGGATCAGGAATGTCGTACGCAGATAGGATAAGAAACAACCGCTCGCGTGAGACGGAGTCAAAAGCCTTCCGAAAGTCTACAAACACGCTGCACAACGACAAGTTCTTCTTTGCCGATATCTCTTCGATCAATCTACGTAGCGCCAGAATTGGCTCGAGGGTGCTCCTAGATGGACGGAAGCCGTTTTGGTTCGGGCGCAGAAGTTTCTACACTGGGTCTTGGATGCGGTTCAAAATCACGCGATTGAAGAGTTTGGCGGTACAAGACATTAGGGTGATGCCTCTGTAGTTGTCGTAGGAGGATAGGTCACCCTTTTTCGGCAGCGCAATGAGCTTGTTCTTGAGGAATTCGGCTGGTGGAGACTTAGTGGTCAGAACTTCATTCAGGATGGGGTGGAGCAGCATCAGAATTTCGTCATCCTTGAACACTTTGTTCGGCACCGAGTCAACACCGCAGGCTTTCCCGTTCTTCATCTGGCGAGCAGCAGCGGTTAGTTCATCTCATGTAATCTTGCCTGAGGAAATGTCAAGCGGTTCGGAGACGATCTGTTCGGGTTCAAGCGCCTCATCCACTCCAATGAGTGGGTTGTTTAGTAGTTTCTTGAAGTGGTTTTTCCATCCAGCAATGCGGTCTTCTTGACTTTCGGCCTTGATCTTCACGGTGGCTTTAGATTTCCGTCCACTCAGGTTATTGACCACCTTCCAAGCGACTGCATGTTGGCGACTTGACGACAAATACCATCGCTTGGTTTTAAAAGCAACAACTGAAGACAACTGAAGACAACTGAAGGACATGAAATGGTTATTCGCTCTTTCTTTGAACGGTCCCATCGTTGGACTGTTTGGACATCCGTAGGATCGCAATGTGTGGATATAAGGTTGACACATTTGTTATCGAACCACCTTGTAACGATTACGATTCCTGGATTAGCATCGCATTTGAATGAATGAGAACCCCTTCCAGTGGCTTTCAGTGGCAAAGTAGCAATGACAACGAACCCTTGATGCTTCAGTTCATAAATTAAGTCAATGCTACTAAACCAATTATCAAAGAAGACTTTGAAATTTTGGTTTTGAAGTAAGTTGCTCAACAACTTTTTGATCACATAAGGACCATTGCAGCCCTGTCCAGAGGTTGATTTTCCAGTGTACAGAAAGAAATCGTACATTAAACCAGAAGTGCCAGACCGCACAAAGTTCTTGAAGCCCCATTTCGTGGGCTTTTTGGGATTATACTGCCTAATACCACTGAAAGCTGTTTTAGCCGGAATGATTTGCTCATCAATTGATGGAGCTTCTTCTGGTTCAATTGCAAGGCAACCTTCTCTAACATGTTCGATTACAGGAGAGACTTTATATAACTTGTTACTTTTATTGTCTGGTTCGTCACGTTTATCATTGTCGGAGCAGTGAGGATACTCTCTAATCTTTTTGTAGCGATTAAGAGACATTGTATCAGCTATTTGTGAATACCTTGTGTCTGACTGCCAATACATTGTATAGGAAGGCAACTTTATTATAGACATATACATTTGAATTCCAAAGAACTGTTCCGTCTCTTTTGGTGTCGTATTAACACATTTTGTACTCTTATCTGCATGCTATATAAATTGGTTTGCTCAGCCAACAATTCAAAAATGGAAGTTTTCCAAAACATACTGAAATAGCTGAATGGAGTAAACGTGTCAACATCATCTGGTGGTTTAGAAAAACTTTCACCACGAAATTCAATATTTCCTTTTGGTGGTACTTTTGCTCCCCAACGATATACACAAGACTCTTTGCCTTTATTATATTTAACTTTGCCTGAAATTATAAAGTTTATTTTTACAAAAGAAGAAAAGATATAAATAAAAGATGATTTGACTTAGCAAAGTAGAAAGCTATGCATAGAAACCAATGTCTTGTCTAAGCAAAAGTAATGGTCAAAGTACCTAAAGGATTTGTTGCATTCTGTTCAACAACTTCAGCAGCATCATTTGTAGTTTCATCATCTTCAATAGTATAAGATCCTTGTACTTCTTCATCTTCAACAGCATCATCATTTCTTGGTATGACTTTATCTATCTCCACAACATCATCACTATCTTCCTCCAGATCTGATAATTCAGAATCTGAACCATTTATGTAGTCAATAATATCTTTTAAATTAATTTTTTGCCTATACGTACTGAAAAAGTGGACAACAAAGATAATACTGATAAGTCTAACACTTCTGTTTGAACTGTCTTTGAAGTAACAGAGAAAAAGAAATCCTATTTGAGAGAAAATAGACGGAAAGTTTTCAAAATTATATTACCCATATTGAACATAACCGCCATAAAGTGGCGTGTTTTATTTTAAAAGCGTTATTGTAAACAAATAAAATGACAGATGATATAATCAAGAAGATATATCAAATGGCCATACTTTAGTGTTATAATACAGAAAAAATCATATATTTATGAAATTTATTGAAACCACACAATGACAGTATTTGACACCCACTTTCGGCACCCAAAACATGTCAGTCTTCTAGTGTGCCAATATGAGCCGCATGGTATGGTACTGATTTGATTACGATTTAGTTCTGTTCTATTAGTCTTCGATATCGTGTAAAAGTAACAATAAGGGTCATATAAAACATAATCAGTTCAGTATTAACTTGTAATTAATAAACCGCCAAATGGCGGTCCTGGACAATAAAGGGTTAAGGCCTAAAATCGCAATTTATGTCGCAAAATGCGAAAAAAAAATTTAACGGTGTACATTAGTGAATGCAAAGGTTTTGATTTTTGGCGGGGAGCAGTAAAGAAAAAATGTTTGAAGTCAACACTTATTTATTCGGAATCTGAATTTTCAATGATTACATCTGATGTCTGGAAGAACTGCTTCCCATAACAACTTTTTTCTTCTGAACAAAGCATCGGATATCTGAATTATGGCTGCCAAATTTGGATCCATTTCACTATGCCAATCCACTGGAGGTGGAGATGTGGAGATTCGAAGCCGCAGTTACAACTTGTACTAGTGGTATAGACATTGAAAATTTTGTGACGCTGAAAGAAAGCTTCCAGTCAGATTCGGAAGATGAGTGGGAGCCCGATGGTGAAACAGATGACAATAACGAACGGATGATAATGGATAACAATAGCAAAAGAAACATATTTGAAATATTAGAAGATGATGAGTCGTAAATTCGCGAAAAATTATTGTAATTGTGCTTTTGGCGAGGTAACAAAAAAAACATGTCCATAACTTATCACATGATTATTTATTATTGTCTATCCCCGAACCAGATTTTTTCGATGTAGTAGAAAAGAAATTGAAACAAAAAAGTGAAATCACAAAAATTAATGCCGCAAAATTTAGGGAAGAACGAAATCGCAAACATTTATGTCGCAAAATCCACTTTTTTGGACCTTTGATTCGCAAACATTTATGACGCATTCTTTTATGACGCATTCCTTTATACCAGCATTAATTTATTTCCTTAAGGTACTGAGTTGATAAATACAAATATCTTAGCATTTTGATAGATAACACTCTGAATTTAGGCGAGCATTTTCAACAATGTTGCAAACGTGCCAGCACTAGACTGTGACGACTAGAACGCATTTGCACATGTCTAACTCCAACTGCACCTCGTGCCACCTACCAATTGATGATAGTGTAACTTCTGGCGTACAGTTCAATTGTGGACCTGGAGAAGACAAATGGACAATTGAAACACCTGGATTTAATTGCAAAGAGATCTTTTAACGTAATCCACGATGGAGAGCCAGCAAGGAGTATTCACAAGGAAATTCTGATTCAATCTTGTAAACTTGTAAGAAGATGCACTGATGGCACCGTATGTAATAACCTAAAGAATTACTTCCAAATCACTAGACACACAATGAACGCGAGGAACATCAGGAACACGATTAAATTGCCAAGAGTTAAATTATCTTCTTGCGCAAAGAAAGCGTTTTTTTTTCACTGGAGTGAAAGTCTATAACAACTTGCCAGTCAACGTACGAAACGAGAAAAATTTCTTTTTAAAGCCCGGTTTTCGTTTTATCAATTTTCATTTTGGTTTTTATCTTTAACACTAGAATTTTAAACTAATTTTTAAATTTTAATATTTATTCCCTTACCATATTATTTTTCTAAATTTATTTGATTATTTTGTACACGGGACGAACATTTATAGCAGTTTTGTACTGAAGCTTTCATCCTTTTAATTACATTAATGATAATAATAATAATTATGACTTCGCAGGCACTCGGTAACCTTCAACAAAGCAGTTGTGGGCGAAAGCAATTCAGTTCAACTTGAAACGATAGCCTCGTGGTACGAAACATCCTTATCGGCTCTCCTTTCCCAATACAACCTAGAATTCATATACAATGCTGACGAATTTGGCCTCTTCTACCGATTCTAACAAACAAAACTTTTTTTTAAAAGCACGACAATGCTTTCGGTGGAAAGCACAGTAAGATAAGAATCACTGGTTCTGCAGCAGCAAATTCAATTGGCTACAAACTTCCAATGTTCGTGATTGGAAAATCTAAAATCTATCGGTCTCAGCGGGAAAGTTGGATGGATAGCACTCTTTTTGTGGAATGGATTCATGAGTTAGAAAATCGAAAGATTTCAACCCTTTGCGCACTACGTTTACTTGTCGCTTCATGGAGCGTAGCCAAAGCAACCATTGTTAACTGTTTCCGGAAATAAAAGATTTCCGCTGAGAGTCAAGTTGATGCTGTTGAAGATAGCGACGACCCTTTTAAAGCTTTGCGAGAGGATCTTACTGAGCTGCGGCAAGGCAATGTAGAACTAGTTCCTAAGGAATTATTTGCTTCAGATGTTATTGACACTGATTCAAGTCTCATAACGACAGACGCACCAACAACCGACGATGAAATTCTACAGATAGGCGATGAAATGGATAAAGACGATGTTGAAATGGTAATGAAATTTTTGATGATCTTGTTACTAAACCTAATTCTAATGAAGTTGAAAATACATTGGATACGTTACAAAGTGAATGGAGAATGGGAATGAAATCCGAGATCTTTTGCAGCGATTTAAATCCCTGCATGCCCGTAACATAATAGCTTCTAAAAAACAAACTACCTTAAGGGCATTAATTTTTGCGCAACCAATAATGCGAAATTAGTTCCGCAAAAACAATTTAAATTCGATGAAGCGCAAAAATTAGTTCCGCAAGTTCGATTTCGATAACACGAGAAGTTTTCTGTGTTACTTTTGCAGTTTTTAGTACCGCTGAGAAGAACGAGCGTATATCTTCTCGGGGTCTCTTTGAGTTAGAAACTCTAGTGTTTCTTTTCTTTCTTTTGATTTTCCATCCCGTATTTGTTTGGACGACGCGGATAGAAGAGCATTTACTTCATTTCATTCATCGAAAAAGGTTCAAAATCACTCGATCATTTCTATGAAGTCGATCCTTTAACTAATGAAATGAATGAAGTGTTTGAGGTGATACCGGCTAATCAGGATGATATTAGCAGTTATGCCACTCGATCAATTAATGACGATGAAGAATGGGAGTGCAGGGGAGAGCCGTTAAACAACATTTTTGATGACTTTGAATAAAATTGTTTGTAATTTTTTTTCTAGAAGAAGAACCGCCATCAAAACATTTTTTCTTCATATCTCTCCGGAGAAAAAAATCCATTAACGGTCAATCGCAAAAATTAGTTACGGATTTGTTATCGATCATAAGTGATACGCAAAAATTAATTCCGCGAAACAAGACTTTTTAAAGTCCCAATCGCAAAAGTTAGTACTGCAGAAATTAATGTCCGCAAAAATTAATGGCCGTCATCATCATCATCATCATCATTATTCTCTGTTAGGTACTTGGTACCCTTAGAGTGTCTATACAAGTAATAGACGAGATTAGCCATGATGATGGCAAAGTAAAGGTTATCTAAATGGTGGTGAGAAGAAGCATTAAATGTAGCATAAAACAACGAAAATAATTATATTTAAGTTCTTCCGCGTAAATTTTGTCTGTTCCCTGACATTTTCCATCCTTGAATTTATTCCTAGCATCCAATACTTCCGAAATAGAGGGAATATCAGTGTTCACATTAATATCATTTGGTGGTAAAATATGAGCGAAATTTTCTGGGTTGTTAACTTCTGGCTGGATTTCAATTACTTTCTGCTTCAGGTGATCTTTGAAGTGTTCAGATAATTTTTCAGAAGAAATTATATTTATTTCTGATTGCTTGGACATGTTGTACGATTTACTTAGGCAAAATTCTTTTTCAACTTTTCTTGCCTCACTAAACATATTTATATCATTTGCCAATTTCAAAAAGTAATCATTTTTTAGTTTTATTCGCAATTTCTTAATAGACGATCCGAGTTCCTGTGAAATACTGGGGTCTTTACATGTACGACGCTTCTCCAAAAGGGATAAAAATTCATCATTAGTCCAGGAGTATTTATTTTCCCATCTATAAATTTTTGGAATCTCTGACTCACTCGCACGAGTGATGGATTCCGTAAACAAAGCATCAAAAGTATTAATATCATTTAGAGTCGGGATATCCGTTAAAATTTCGTCAAGTTTATCTGAAAAGTTATTATAAACCTGGGGGTCATCCTTTAATGCTTTAATATTTTTATGGGGTTTATTAACTCTAGGAGATTGCGAGAAAAATAATTTTTGTTTACGTTTTGATGGGAAAGAACATGTCATTGTTAAGAGTCGATGGTTGGTTTCAAAAGGAACAGAGGCTTTTCGATACACGCGACAGTTAGAGGTAAGCTTTTTGAGATGCCATTCTGCTAGAATATAATCAACTCTTTTGGTAAATCCAGTCGGCGAATACCATGTATGGGGGTGGATTTTAGAAGATTGGAACAAAGAGTTGAGAACAAAGAGCTTACATTCCTCAGAGAAACTGAGAAGTCGCGTGCCATTATCGTTGGTCGGCAAATCGTCATTGTTGGGACCGAGATGCGACCAAGAACCAAATGAATCACATCGAACTGTTGCATTCATATCCGCCCCAATAAGAACTTTAAATGAGGGGTGTTCCGTCTTTACCTTCTGAACTGCCTTTAGTAGGGTGTTAAAAAAGTTGTCCTTGGTGGAATCAGCATATTGCTCCGTAGGGGCATATGCTGCTATTTTTACACCATGTAAAATAATTCTGGATAAAAGTAATCTACCTTCCAGAATATTATCGATATCTACCAATTCTACATCCGGTGAAAGTGCTATGCCAACTCCAGCACTAGCCTTAGATTTCATCCCCGAATTGATGAACGTCCAACCGCTAAGATCTTTATCATCAAAAACGGTGGTTTGATGCCCGGTGATATGGGTTTCCTGAAAAAAGGTTATATGGTGTTTTAGAAACTTGCACTGCTGGATGCATTGTGCAAGCTTCATAGGATCTTTCATGGTAGTGGTATTGATCGATCTAATGAGAATATTGTAATGTTTCATACGAGTTCGATGCCTTTTATGGCTAGGCCACCCGGTAGAAGCTACTACACTATAATGACGGCCAGTAATATACTTTTCGACCTCAGCCTGGTCGCGCACTGAGGGACGCGATCCTTGTTTACCCGCGCGACAATCGATGTGGTATGGTGTGTGTGAAGTCGTCATATATTATGATTATGGTGTAGGTTCACCAAAAACCAGTATTTTTATTGTGACACCATCACGCTAAAGGGGTTATCCACCCCAGATGCTGACACAGGTTGTACCAATTTACAGCTTGATTGGTAGCAGTAGATATAATTACTGACCTGACCTCAATTCCGTATTTAGAATTTTTTTGAAAGAAAATTAACGTAAATGAAGTATTAATAGATTTTGTCTTCAATTACCCTTTACTTTGCTAGTTGAGAAGTATCTCATAGCAATAAATAATAGATTAGTAAATATTGTTTTCCGTATATGCAAAATACAAATTTTCGAACTTTTTTGCCGCTCCCATGGGAGTTCCGAATAGCGGATGTTGACAAAGTGTTCGAGTTAACCGTGTGACACTGTAAATAAGGACTCCCGTAAATTTGCACTCCCCAGTCATTATTTACTAGTAAAAAATGATATATACTGAATGAAATATTTACTAGTAAATAATGACTCAAAGGATTCAGTTTCCTCTAGTTAATAATGATTCCCCCAGTAAAATAATGACTCCCCTGCGTTTTATAAGTTTTAAATTAACCAGAACATGGCCTACTTTTTTAGGGATTTAAACAATACTGATTTTAGCATAAAAGCTAAATTAAGTAAATTAAATTCTTAAAAGAGAATAAAAAAAGTGAAACAAAAGGATTGCAGAACAGAGATAAATCTTTAACAAATTCGTTACAACTAACTAAAAAAAACTTTTACAATCGAGTGTTCAATTATATTTTTGGGAATGGTATTAACATTTTATTTTCTAGACAATGAATGTTCTCGCATCTTTGAAACGCCGAAAACTACATCTACTGGGAAGTTTCCATCAAGAGTTTCAGCTGCGAAGACAATCGTTAACAGCCCACAACTGCACCCATCTTTTTGCTTCTATACGGGTAAGAAAAGTGGCCATAACGTTGCCTGCGTCATAAGCAAAATGCTTGTAGAGCGCTTGCACTGACGTTTTACGAGGCGTGACTGACGAGTCAAGTTAATGCTGTCACAGATTTGCACTCGGTTGTTGGAGCAAAACCTGAGGAATCAGTGGTTTAAGCCATCATGTAGTAATTGTATATGGTCTTAGTTAACAGGTTGGAATGGTTTAATTTGTGAGTTTAATACTGATTGATAGCTTGAGTTGGCTTCTAAAGCATTTCATATCAGTCTGTGAGCTGCATCCATGACTCGATCAGTAAGCCATTCTGTCTTGGATTGAAGTACCTTTTGATCTTCACTTTTGAGATAGTAAAGTGAGTAGCGAATCCAGAATTGGTTTAAGTCAGTAGGTTTTTCACTTTTTTTTGCAACAAATGACTGCTTTGTTTTCTTCCAGTAAATACGTTCAATATAAAACCATTGGAGTTTGTATTCCTGAACAAGCAGCCAAGCTTTTTAAGAAATCTATATCAGAACTGGAACATAAAGAAAAACAGTTTTGCTAAAACAAAAGATTTGTCTTCTTTTTATAAAAATAACTCTTATTCATCATATTTACAATCACTCACGCCCAAAAAGGTGAATTGGACAGAATCTCATATATATTAAGGAGTACTTCTTCCGCTTGTTTTAAGCTATCTTCTTCCAAACTGCCAGTGTATTTCCAGGGCATCCATCACCTTTGGTGACGTGTAACAGCAGCCATACTAGGAAAATAAACGTGACAACCCTTGCAGATTTGTTTGCCTAGATCCTTTTGCACACTTTGGCAATACCAATCGTATGGCATGTGTACATAATCACATTTTAGGACCAGTTTGTCAGGTGGCATTATTTTCCAAAGATCTGGAAACTTGTCAGAAGATTTGGCGTTTTTAGGGTTTCGTGTACATAATCCAAAAAATATTGCCAGTGGCGGATCGGACTTGTGTACGTTACTTCGCTCCGGAATATGAACCAACAAATTCAATAGCACTTTTTTATTTTCCTTCTTTAGTATACTATTAGGACCAATCAATGTCGTTGCTGACTCCATTCGCTCCATTAACTTTGTGGAAGTGGTATTTATTGGTAGGCGGCGTATAAAAGAGTAAATACGATAATTGCTTTAGAACAATAAACTTGGAAGTTTATTACGCAGATCCATAGGTAGCATGTTCCATAGATTTCCAAAGACAGATATATTTTTATGATCAGGCGGTTTTTCTGAATTTTCCTCATATTCAAGCTGGATGTCTGTGAAAACAACCGGTTGTTTCTGTGGCGATCTCTCATCGGCAACATTGTTGTCAAGATTTGCTACGTCAGTAAAGTATGACTTGAGGAAACCTAGGTTGTACCTAGATTTCAGTGTTTTACCATCAGAATTAACAAGACTACAAAGTCCCGATTTAGTTATTTCTATTACAACATACGGTTCTAACCACTTAAACGTAAACCTTCCTCCCTTTCTGTTCTGTCGTTTTTTGTTTTGTAGTAAAACTTTGTCACCAATTTTTAGGCATGAAGGGGACTGATGACGGCGGTCATAATCATTTTTTTTGCTTTTCCTGGTCCTTTACGATGTTTGCAGACGCAACTTTATGCGCAGTTTCTCTGATGAAAAGTGGTCAATAAAACGGCTTGAAATGGAACTTCGTCGAATGGTGTAGTAATATTATCGTTGTCAATTTCAAGTGACTCTTCTAGATTGCATTTAATATCGACTGGTAAGATAGGGTGACGGTTATACAGTAAATAGAATGGGGAGTACTTAGTAGAATAATGTCTGCTAACTCGATGCGCGAAAAGTACACCATCGACAATATATGGTCATTGTTCTGCTTTTTCATCTAACTTTGTCCAAAGAATCTTTAACAATCCTGTTTTGGTGTTCTACTACTTAAAGGGAAGAATTTTTCGCGATTGACAGGTCTAAAAACTTATTTCGAATTATAGCGAATTTCGTGGAATTTATTTTAGCGGTGGGCAGAGTTTAGGGGAATATTTAGTACTGTATTTTCTTATATTTTTAATTGCATGTGAAGTACTAAAAAGACGAGAGAAAAATTGAATTTCGCGGATTTATTCGCGGATAAGGCATTTTCATTAAGTTTCGCGGATAAGGCATTTTCATTAAGTTTCGCGGAATTTAATTTCACGATTTGGGCCAAAACCACGAAAATAAATTCCGCGAAAATTTCTTCCCTTAAGATAGTCCGTTTGCTTGAGGGTGGTACGCAGAAGTGACTCTCTGCTCGACTCCAGTTATCTGATGTAGGTTGGAGCAAATTTCATTTACAAATTCTCAGCCTTGGTCGTTAATTTGGATCTTCATTCACCCAAGCCTACACATAACCTCATACAAGAATTTAGCAACTGTATGGGCAGTATTATTTTTGACCGCTTTTACCTCTGACCATTTAGAAAAATAGTCGATACAAATAATAAGGTGTTTATATCCGTCACCAACAGGTAGGTTGCACAAATCAACACCAATTTGCTTCATAACTTGATTCGAAATACTTAGCCACACTCTGCAAATCAGGGAAGACCTTTTTAGAAATTTTCACATGTCTTGATAAATTCCGCTACGTCGTATACAATATTATGTCAATAGAATCTTTCAGATATGTATCTGAGATCTTTTTGATATGTTGATTCTCGACCTCAATGTGAAGCCTTGGCCTTCGCTTTAGGGTTTTCGTAGTATGAATATCCTCGATTATTTGACGCTGATGCTCCTTCAATGAAACAACAACTCTTTTGATGTGGTACAAAAACTGACTGTTTACAACAGAAAATTTTTGACATGCCTTTTTCTTGGAAATTCGCTTTCTTACCTTACCTATCATCGCCCACTATTTGTTCAGGATAAATCTTTTGCCTATTATATAGTTCGATACTTTTTAACTGAACGTGATTTGCCATATTGTGTAAATTTAAATTCCGTTGTAGTAAAAAACACACAACTTGTTAAAATCGAACATTTGTTTTGTTTTAGCATATTTTGAGAATATAACTTATTAGTGAATAAACTATTAAACCATTATTTATTAGGAGAGTACTTATTTTACAAGGGGAGTTATTATTTACTAGTGAATAATGACTCGGGAAGTCATTATTTAAGGGAGTCATTATTAACGGTTACACCGGTGTTCGAGTTACCGGGGTTTAAAAATGCTGTTTGAAAGATTGTCCGGGAGGAAAATAAATTTCATATGAACAATTAATAATCTCCATGGCATGAATTTTAAAAGGTATTTTTATTTTTTGTAATTTACACTTGATTAGATTATATTTAAATTTTTTTGTTATATTTTATTAAAATTGCTTACCCCAATCTCGAAATAATTGTAATGAATAATAATTTTAAATTTTTATTGACTAAAAAAGAATGTCGTCAACTGACAGTTAGGGTGTTTGCTTAATTTGCGAGGGACCCGTGCCTATTTGTTTTCTAATGGTATTTAAGATACCAAATCATAAGGTGTCAAACCTTTCACGCTTTTTTTATAAGAAGCCTAGCGAAAGGTGTACAGTATACATCCGCTAATTCGAATGCTGCTTAATTGGAACTTTCGTTATTTCGAACAAAATTTTAAGTTCCTTGAGTTTGCCAAGAAACTCTCATGTTTTATGCTGCTTAGTTCGAACCCCGTTAATTCGAACATTTCGCTAATTCAAACTTTCCTGCATTTACAATTATGAATAAAGTCTTTCGGAGTAAAAAGAATAACAAAGTATTTTATTTGATGTAATCAACTTGAGCTACAGAACAACGTAACCTTTTAATGCTCGTAATTCCAATATATTTCAATACTTGCTGTATTCATGCAGCATTGCTGCAAAAAGAAGAAGTAAGCCACAATTATTTTGATTTGAAATAAATGTGTGAAACAGTAAAAAAACAATTTTCTATTGTCCTTCACAAGAACCCCGATTTTACTTTAACTTCGCTTAATTCGAACATTGGATAATTCGAATAAAATGTGTGGTCCCTTGCGTGTTCGCGGATTAGCGGATGTATACTGTAGTTCTAAAAGTTGCTTATTTTTACCTGTCTTTAGTTCGAGTTCTTAAAGAAGTTTCTTAAATACATATTTCAATATCATCAGGATCATCGGCAGATTCGGGAATAGGACACGCCATTTCTTGTGAAATTTCAAGTGGTAATGAAGACGGGGCAACATAGTTTCGTAATCCTGCCGGTTGAATCTTCTTATCTATGGAACCATCAGCCGTTATTAAACACCATGTCTTCTAGAAGCAACGGTACCTAGGAAAAATTTAAAGTGGTTTTAATTGGTAACATTAAGCAAAATTTGTAGGTAAAACAGATAGAACTAGAGAGAGTAAATAAATGAAGTTGTTGAATGAAAGTTAATTCATTGAGATACACAGACCTTCTACACAAGGTTTTTTGCACTCAAAAAGTGAAACTTGAAATGCTTTTAATATATCTTGAAAAATAACATTTTCATATTATATACCTTGTTTTTGCGTATTCCTCTCCCATAATTACATTGTATGCATTGCCAACCCAAAGAGTAATTATTATCCGTCGCTGTCTTACGTATAGAGGCTGTTCACTGTTACCCATCGAAAGATCGATGTTTTCTTCCTGCTGTGGCTACTCTTCTGAAGACTATTTATCTTTGATTTCGATATTTGAACCCGCTATCAACTGGCTGCCATGTATCAGTTGCACCCGGCACACCAAAGCAAACAACCTCATTAATTGAACGTATTTATCACAGTATAATAAAAAATATTACCATCGCCGCGAAATGCCGCCTTATTTAGCGTTTTCTTTGCCCACTCAATGCTAAACGGGATGTCAGTCCACGCATTGGGTTGCCAATAAACATCAATGTATTTGTGGTGCCATTCTTTTTCATCATCACTTATCCGTTTACCAGCACCAGAAAATTTTTGCTACCTTAACTTTTTAACTTTTGTAACTTTTGTAGGTAAAAAGGCATCAAGATATTGTTTCAACATTTTTGTCAGAGTTGGATTCGATTTTTGACTCTTTCTTTATAGTTTTGAGTTTGCATCTCTTTTTGGCGATTTCTTTATTAGTTTTGTGATTTCATGTGTTACTTCGAGGGCTTCTTTCATCACATTACTACCTTTAATAGAATCACCAACTGCTAGATTTAGAGAATGGGTATAGCAATGAGTATGCAAGGCTTTCTGTTCTTCATCTTTAATTTCTTTCGCAACCCAGCTTTTCCCCTTCATTGTGGTACACCCGTCGTAACATTGACTGCGGCATTTCGAAAGCGTAATATCCATTCGCAACAATACATCTTTTATCACCTTTACGATTGTATCAACATTGGCTACATCCAGGGAATGAAGACCGATAAATTCCTCCCGTACATTCAATTCAAAAAAAATCTTATAAGTATATGGGAGCAAAGATCTACAATGAGCTGCCAATGAACATTTGAAAAGATTCAAACTTTAGTAAATATTCAAAATTACTAAAGGAATTTTATAAGTGCTGAATTTTTCTTTAATCTTTTTAACTCATCCAATAAATTTTTACTTTTTTTATATTTAAGTATTTGCATTTTATCTCTTTTACCAATAATATTAAAATAAAATAATTATTTATTATTTTTAATTTTTCAACAGGACGCACATTGATAACAGCATGGATTATTGTTGAAGTGTATTTTATCCCGTATAAATATTCGTTTATAAATAAATAAATAAATAAATCATCGTCAACCAATCTTATACATAAGACAAGCTGTTCGGTATTCGCAGAATCCGATGACTCGTCAACCATTATTGCGTAAAACTCTACACTCTGTTTTTCTGTTGATATTTCACGTAGCACTTATAAGGCCATAACTTTCAACATTTCATTTTGAATGTCATGACTTTCCCGATATAGATTGGTCAAACCAGCTCAATCCAATCGCTAGATCCAAAAAAGCATCAATGTTTGTAGATAGTTTACATGACACTTTTTTGTTCCATCATGTTTTCAAACCGACTCATCACCGTCCTGGACAAATTTCAACTCTAATTGATCTCGTTTTTACATCCGAAAATTATATGATTACCAACATTAATCACCTAGCACCCATTGGTCTTAGTCATCATCAACAACTGCTTTTCGATATACACACCACCAGTACAACGAGCTCGACTAATGTATCACATTTAATCTACTCACGCGCCGACTTCGCCAAAATAAATGAAGATATTCGTAGTCATAACTGGCATATTTTAGACAACATGAACTCAATTGAAGCTTGGAATTACTTTCACAAATTTATAACATCTATAATTCATAAACGCGTCCCAAAAATCCGGTCCAAAATCAAGAAGAAAAAATCTATTTGGGTAAACAGTAAAGTTCTTGAAAAAATAAAAACGAAACAAGAGAAATACAAAAATTACCTTTCAATGCGCAATGATGATACATATTCACAGTATACCAGAGCACGCAACCAAGCCAAAACCGCATGCAGGAATGCAGTAAAGTCTTTCGAGAAGAAGTTAGTGAACAACGCAAAAAACAACCCGAAAGCCTTTTATGCTTACGTACGAGATAAAACGAAAACTAAGGAAAAATTTCCCAGTATTCGTCTGGACGCCAATCAACCGTCAGAAACAAACTTTTCAAAAGCGCAAACTTTTAATACCTTTTTTAGCAGTGTTTTCACCCGTGAAAATATCTATGAGTACCTGAATTCGACAGTAATTTTGATGCTCCCAATCCAAGAACGGTATAGACTTTTCAATAGAGACAATAAAAAATAACTTTAACAAACTTGACGTATCAAAGTCTGGAGGTCCTGACAAATTATCAGCGTCTTCTCGTAAAATTGCATGCATACAGTATTAATGGCGAAACGTTTAACTGGATAGAGAATTTCCTAAAAGACCGCAGACAGCGCAAGGTAGTCAATGGCGAGTTTTCCACATGGAATCAAGTTACTAGTGGTGTTCCTCAGGGTTCAGTAATAGGTCCAATTTTATTCCTCATCTACGGGAACGATATGCCAAATGTGATACTAGCTACTATATCGATGTTTGCAGATGACACGAAATTGTTTAAAATTTTGAATAGTGTATCTTCGTCTGTTGATCTGCAGAAGGATATTGATTCTCTTGTTACCTGGGCCAATACGTGGCAAATGCGATTCAACACTGATAAGTGCGCAGTTATGCATCTCGGTAACAATAAGTTTCCCTTTAACTATACCATGTATGACAACGAATTAGCTAAATCTGTACTCTTGAAAAATACGACTTGCGAGAAAGACTTAGGAGTTTACGTTGATCATAACTTGAAATTTTCCCATCATACCTCCACCCAAATCAACAAAGCAAATAGATTACTTGGTATGATTAGACGCAACTTCATCTATCTTGATAAGTATTCTTTCCGAACTCTCTTCTCTACACCTGTACGTCCACACCTCGAATACTGTAGCGCAGTATACTATCCAAGGTTGTTAAAAGATAAACGTGGCATCGAAAATGTTCTCAAAAGGGCTACGAAACTTGTTCCAGATTTAAAAGACTTACCTTACGAGTCACTTCTACGGGAAGTAAATCTTCCAAGTATGCGTTACCGATTTAGACGGGGAGACATGATTGAAGTGTATAAATGGTTACATTCCGTCTACAAATGCAAACAAAATCTGTTAAAGCTATGTCATCAGTCAATCACCCGTGGTCACTCGTTTAAACTGAGTAAAGAGTATGCTCGACTTGAAGTGAGACGTCATTTTTTCAGCGTTAGAGTTGTCGATGCGTGGAACCGTCTTCCTGGCAACATTGTAAATGCCGGTTCACTGAATTCTTTTAAAAATTTGCTAGACGCTCATTGGAGATGTGATATGTTTGTTTACGATTAGCGGCAATCTATTTATTTGTTTTTTTTTTGTTTTTTTTTAATTCTATTCGATACTCGAACTCGTTCTAATATATAATAATAAATAATTTTATTCTATTCGATATTCGATACTCGTTCTAATATATAACGTATAACCCTAGTTTATGACAGGCTGACAGGCAATATATTATGCCTATACTTTGTAAGCTTATACATAATAATAATAATAATAATAATAATAATAATAATAATAATAATAATAATAATAATAATAATAATAATAATAATAATAATAATAATAATAATAATAATAATAATAATAATAATAATAATAATAATAATAATAATAATAATAATAATAATAATAATAATAATAATAATAATAATAATAATAATAATAATAATAATAATAATAATAATAATAATAATAATAATAATAATAATAATAATAATAATAATAATAATAATAATAATAATAATAATAATAATAATAATAATAATAATAATAATAATAATAATAATAATAATAATAATAATAATAATAATAATAATAATAATAATAATTTTAAATGGGGGGTACAATTGTAATCACCACGCAAAGCTAATGTCGTGCTAAAAATCGAACATTTGACAAAATTTTCAATAGCGATTATTCTTATATCGAATTTTTATACAGGACACTTATCCTTGTGTGTCCTGCACAGGTGCAGAATCTGAATTTCTTCCGACGAGCACAAAAATCCGGGTGAAATTATTCCGACGCTAAAACTGAGTTTTAAAACCACTTTGCAACCCACTCACGGATTACCTTCCGAAGTCCTACACCTCAGCCCATCGACCCACCCACTATTCACTAACAGATCACTGTCCCTATCTCTCGCAGTAAAAACAAATAGATAAGACAATTTATTATTGCGAGGATGAAACGATATATATTGTGAGTAAAAAAACTAATGTTAAAAAATGTTTGTTATATAATGAACTTTAAATGAAAACAAGAATGTTCTTGCTGGAGGGAGTCAATCGTTTCCAAGATCTTATAAAACTTGATGGTACTGTGATTGCTTGAGCGGACAAAATGCCACTTCCCCTTTCCATACATTTCATCTATTGTTTCTCTTAATATCCCATCTGCGTGTTGTATCTTAGGGTCGTTCCAAGATATTATCATTTCTTCATCCAGGTGGGCCAACTTCAGATTTCTTTGAGGACAATTGTGATGTTTTAGTTTGCTTCCTATGCTTTCGACGTAGCTTGCATTGTGGCCCACGAAGGACGTGATAATGCAATGCATTAAATCAGGAATTCCTGTGTATAAATCCGGCCGAATCAGGAACTCCTTCAATATTTTTCGTGGATTTTTGGTAATATCCCCATCCTTCGATGATGGGGTTACCAAAAAAGATTGAAGGCGCAGATAAAACTAAATAAAATAAAAAAGCTTTGTAGTCTTCTGACTCTTTGGAAGAACAGAGGGCTGTAGAGCTTCCACAATAAAGTAGAGAGAGAGTAAATGTAATTATTTACAAAAGAACAAAGGGGTAGGTTTGGAGATTGTGTCCGTACCCGCCCATAATAGAAACGTATAAAAATAATATCAAATTTACCTTCAGCTGTGACGTCAAAACGTCGTCAGACATCAATGTGCGTGATAAATCGACACGATTCGAGAAGATCGTGATTTTCCGTAACTCTCAAAGCACACGGTTCAGGACTTAGCGAGTTAGCTAGGAGTTCATAGTCAAAAAGGTATTTTTTCAATTTCTGAGTAAGTAGAGCGGAACAAGATTTCCTAGTCTTTCACAAATTCCTCGCTATGATTTATGTCGCCAACAGCCGCACCACACTTCGCTAAAATCGAAATCTCCATTGGAAAGTTTGTGTACGGTCAGCCACGATAAGGTGTGGCATAAGCAAATCTCCCAACATTTAACCCAGCATTTTCAGACAATTTCCGTGTACATTCCTGTTCCCTGTCATGATTTTTTAACCGTACTACGGCGTCAAGGTGAATTTTGTTTCTTTGGAGATGTCTTTTTAGATGTCTTTTCAAGTTTCGAAATTGTCTAGGCATGACTTTCTCGTTCGTGAAATCAATTTCATTCAAAATATTGTAATCAAACTTGTGCTCTTCTATCATCTTTGTGTTATCGTGCTTCGTATTCAACACGTGTAAGATATTTTCGCATGTTTTGCAGACAAAATGGCTTTCTCCTTACTCATGCTTAAGGAACGGAAAAATAGTTTCGATATGATCAATTGATCTACATGCGACCATTTGTGCGTCAAGACTCAAGTTTTTCTCACTTTCCTCCTTCGTAGGCGTCGTTGTTACGGTAGAAACAGTCTCGGTGTTTGCAGAATCATTTAAGGATAGTCATCACCCCCGCTAGCAAAAATTTTTGAAAAAATCTTTTTTTACATAATCTAGTGTCATTTTTTATGAAGTTTCAGATTCTGGAATCAGAAATATAAAATTTCAAATATTTATTGATTTATTAGCAATGATATTCTAAAACTAAGTATGCAAATGTGCGAAACAAAATATGCGAATGTGCGATTATCTCAGGAACGAATTTTCACCTTTTTACTAGCCTTTCGCGCTTTATAAGTCCCCTTGGAAACGAGATACGATGACGCAATTTTTTTCATCTTAACCAATAAGCTTTTACGCACAAAAATTTGCCACAGTTTTTAAAAAAATTAAAAATATGCTCCGCGAGGGAGAGTTGAAGGTGTGTTAATAGCAAAAAACACGTTTTTGTGGAGAGCTTGAACAGAAAGCTTTATAACTTTTGATCCAAGGCGTTTCACGAAAAACTGTGGCAAACTTTTTTCGGCAAGTGAGTGATGATTCGCGTGGTACAACTTTTGTGAAAAAAAATGTGATAGAGGGGACTTATAAATCTTCAAAGGCAAGGCATCTTAAATTTGATCTTTTCTTTCTCATTTCCGTTATGCTTGTTATTATTATCCAACATTATATTCATTAAATAGACAATTTTATCAGCTTTCAGAAAATATATACTTTTGGTAGTTTAAATTAAACAGATTTTAAGATATCAAGCAAAAACTGAAGTCCTGCTGCAAGGGGTGATGACTATCCTTAAATCGCAACTTGACATCAGAACAGACAATTTGTTTTCTATTGATAGTAGACGAGAGTTTATGTCCGGATCCGGAATATCTTTATTTTTGTTCTGTTTTTGCTCTGTTGGTTTCTAAGCTCCTACGCATGTCTACAAAAAATAAACCCAAAAAAAACAAAGAAAATTTCTAATATCCGTACTTTTTTTTAAATGAAACCATAACTTCTATTAAATTCCATCTTTACTCTAGTCTTTTGCAATAAAATTATTAACGAAATATTTAAGCTTCCACCTCTCCATATTGTCTTTTTATCGTCTTTAAGTTCAAATTTTAGGCATAAAATTCGTTGATTAAAGTTCTATAACAAAAATATTTTTTTAAGATGATATATTTACTTTCTCAATTAAAATAGCACAAAGCTTTTCGTACGTCTGTACATCATCAGGTGCATAAAAAATATGTACACTAAAAAACTAAAACGTTGTCTAAATAGTATGTAGATCGTAAAAGAAATCATAATTAAAACATTATTTACACAAAATCTCATGGGAGCTATGTTATATTATATAATAATATAATATATTGTTTTAAAGAAAACTTTAAAAATATTCTGGTCAGTAAATTATACATTTTGACTATTTGTGGTCTGTAAATTACATGTATTTTTGGGTAAAATAATTTCCAAAAATTTAGAAATATTACCATATTATCTTTATGCCAAATATGAAGCACCTACAATGTACATTTGTCATTTTATTAAGTTTTTGCTTTTTTCTGACATAACCCCCGGATTTCCGTTCAGTGCCACTGATTTTCGGCATTTTCTACGAAACCGTTCAAAAAAATAACAATTTTTTGGAAATTTAAAGTCCTCTAACTTTTGATTGCGCGGTTCAATTTAACAAATGACTCCTCGTTTTGTTTATATTTTTGTATTCTATACTACAGTAATAACAATGAAAGGATATCTGTAATTTGAAAAATCCTGCGCGATCCGCTATCGGCGATAGTAGTAGTATCAACACTTGCGACGGAAGATGTCGATGGCTGTTGTGCTACTTTTTGGACAGATGAAGGTGTTCTGCACCGATTTGAAATAATTGCCCCGATTTGAAATAACTGCCCCGATTTGAAATAATTCTGCCCCGATTTGAAATAACCAGAGCTGCCCCGATTTGAAATAACAAAAGCTGCCCCAATTTGAAATAATCCTTGCCCCGATTTGAAACATTTTTCCCCCAATCCTTACACCAACAATTCTTGTAAAATTTGAATGTTTTAAAAGTTCTTTGCAATAACAACATCTTTGTTCGGGAAACTAAAATCCTTCAAAATATACAACAAAATGCGAAATTGCATTCTGATGTCCGATCCTAACACTAACAACTATTAGCGCAAATATCAAAAATGAACAAAAGACAAAACGGTTTTCCTAATCAAAATTTACACCAGAACTATTTCTGACAAAAAGATATTTACCAGGATTTCCAGAGGTAGCTGTTCGAGATTGATATTTTCCTGTGGTTGTCTATTTATGAATTCTGGATTATCCAACTTTGACCTCCAACATTTTCAACCATTTCATTGTCGGTGTCTGGTTGATCAATAACTTCTTCCTTGTCTCTTTCCGTTTCTGAATTTTGCCTGGGATTTACATTTACATGCCCCTCTGCAAAGTGTCCCAAAATTACTTCTCCAAGGGGGACAGTGTCTTCTGATAATATTTCCACTCTACCTTGTCCCAAAGTTGAAATTATAATAATTTTCAGATTAAATAGGTTTAAAATTACTCTTAAAGTAATTTCATCACCGTATGTTCCATCTTTTTTCATCTCTCTATCTAAGATATTGCTGCCAGAGCATCCCAGCAAAAAGCTCTAGAGGTATACCGGTTACCACATCGTTACTGTTTAGGTATTGGATAACTTCCGTTCTTAATGTTGCTGCAGACCGATGCAAACCAAGGCTCCTTAGTGCAAAACATAATGCTGAAAATTGACAGTTTCCATCTCCTGGAGCATCATACACTAAATCGTAACCTTAATCTGTAAACTGTTCGATCCGATCGCTTCTGGTTAAAGGAATCCAAAGTTTCTCTTGAAAACGTTTTCGAGAGGATATTTTTTTCACTCGCCGATCCGCAATATCTTCTACTCTAAATTTATGCTCTGAAATCTGTTTCGATCCTGACATTCGATGTTTAACGCTGTACGTCACATTGTCTTTATAACGTTTTAGGATTTTTCCTGGTAACACACTATGGCCCTAGCTACCGACACGTACAAATACTTCATCGCCGGGTTTATACTTCTTGTAGACATTTTTCCGAGTGTCTTTTTCCATCATTCTTTTTGTCATTCTTATGTCTGCTTCCACGGCTTTCTGTCTCCAGCGAATAGTATTCAGAGTCTAAAATCTTGAATAGAAGGACTGATGGTTGTCGTAGTATGTATTGTTTTATCGTATATTTTTCCATCATTTATTAGTACAATGGCTTTTCTCCCAAAGTATATTTCGAAGGCGCACTTTCAGCTCAATTCTTCCCTTTTCTCATGATTTCAGCATTTCATATACTCTGGCAAACCTTTTACCCAGTTCACCCCTGTTTTCTTTTGCTTCATCAAATCGTAATAAATCTTCCGTCGAAGTACGCGATGAGATCGCTTTACCTTTCCTTGCGCTCTAGGATTGTATTTGATCATTTTTATCTTATTTTTTTGCTTTTATTTTATTTATTATTTCTTTTATTTTGCGCTAACGAAAAGGGGATAGACACCCTCGTTTACGCCCGTTTCCAACATTAGGGTTAATTCAGCCACTTTACTTTTTTTACTTTTTTTTTATTCAACATCTTTTTTAAACTGCCAACTGAGAGCCCATTGTCACTCTGCAATCATTCTGGAATTCCATGCACGTTATAAATTCGCTGCAGTTCTTCCTTCACAAAGCTGCTTTTCTGTCTTTCGAGAGGAGCCAACCAATGAAATCTGGAGAACAAATCCATAAGGGACAAAATATAACGATATGTTTTCCTTCTATACTCTACTTTCATGTTGTTCATATCAACCAAATCTACTTGGTGCTGTTCATGAATTCTTTTAACCATAACGGGACGTGGTTTGGCCTTGTTGGTGAATTTCACGCTAAACTTTTGTATATTATCGTTAGTTGTAGCACATTTCAAAACCTGACGTTTGCTTAGGCCAGCAAAACCATCTGCCGTTCTTTTATGTAATTATGTAATGCTTTTTGTACAACGTTTTCAACTTCAGAACGCTTCACAACCTGAAATTCGAACAGAAGAAAAATTATATTGTAGAACAATGAAAGTAGAAAGAAATTTGGATAAATCACGCGATGAAAATACAGCATTTCTTTCTGTGTTTGATCTTGTCGCCACGGAAACTTTAAATTCATTCTTACAAAACTTTATTAAGACTTTATGAGTTTCATCGTCCACAGGATGAATAAACGCGGATCGTGTGTACACAAAAAAATGAATAAAGGCAGTGACTGCGGAAAAGTATATTCTTATTTCCGTATTTCGTCCTACTTCCATACATTCAAAGATTAATTTTCTTGAGATTTTTTTCTTATCACGATTTCTTTGCACACATTCAGCTCATTTGCGCATGATGGTCTTTTTCTCAATTAAGCGTAATGGGAATGTTAGCAGGTTAGACAGCAAACATACAAGCTAAACGCGAAGTATAAACCGGCTACCTGGACGTTTATAAAGATATATTTATTACACACTTAATACAATTCATAGAGGAAAAGGTAATACCCAAGCTGGCTCCAAGGAGGTTATAACGTCTTAACATCATTGCTGGGTTTAATTTTTATAATTTTTAGAATTTATTTCAAATCGGGGCAAGAATTATTTCAAATTGGGACAGCTTTTGTTATTTCAAATCGGGGCAAGGATTATTTCAAATCGGGGCAGATTTATTTCAAATCAGAACAGTTATTTTAAATCGAGGCAGAATTATTTCAAATCGGGGCAGTTTGAAAAAAAATGTCAAAAGATTTGTCGTTCGGGTGTAGTGACCGATCTGTCGCAGGTACCCGGAAATCTGATTTTTTTATTTTTGTTATTGCCGAAATTTGTTCAAGAATCAATTATAGGCCATTATGTCTTCATATAATCACAATTATTACTAAATAAGGTAACTTATATGATAAATAAAACATAATTTTGACTTTTGCTACGATCCGTGTCTGTATTTCGACAAAAGCACAAATTATTTCAAATACCTTCATATAAAAGTGCCTTTTTATACCTTAGGCCAATTTAAATGAAAATAAAGATAAAACAAATCATAAAACAGTTGCTGAGATAATTTGACGGATTTTTTTTTGCATTTTCTGGTTTGGTGTACTGATCAATATTTTAAACTTTTTTCACATGTAAATAGTTCATATTAACGAACAACCAATTAGGATACATAAAAAATAAAAAAAAAAATTAAAAAAAAATTTAGCGGCCAAATTCCGGCTATTTTAGTAATTTTTCAGAAAAACCGTCACTTGGGCCGGTTTGCACCCCACCGTACACCCAAAATTCTGTTTTTATTTATTTTACTTCTTTTTCTAGGTAAATGAAGGTTCAATAGACATTCAGTCAAAATTTGAGATTAATAGCATTTTCTAAAAAAAAGTTAAGGACCCCGTGCCCTTTGTGCACACTGCCGGTTTAAAGCGTCCTAAAAATCCCGGTATGAATAGGGTTAAGGCTAGTGATACATACATAATAGGCTATTGAAATAAACTAGCATATTTTTGCAGTAACAAGAAATTGAACCAAAAGAATCTTTATGCTGTTTATTCTCGAGTTCCTCGTCGAGTGTGAATCTAGTTCATCTGACATGTGTTTCATGTTATTCTTCTTAGACAGAGGAGAGAGAGAGGGACATAATTAAACAGTGGAAAAAACTGACTCCCCTAAAATAATGACTCCCCGGGTCATTATTTACTAGTAAATAATAACTCCCCTTGTAAAATAAGTACAACTCCCCTAATAAATAATGGTTAAATAGTTTATTTACTAATAAGTTATATTCTCAAAGTATGCTGAAACAAATTTATATTGTTTAATTTATTCCGTTTACTTTGAATGTTCGATTTTAACAAGTTGTGTGTTTTTTACTATAACGGAATTTAAATTTACACAATATGGCAAATCGTTGAGTTAAAACGTATCGAACTATGTATTAAACAAAAGATTTATCCTGAAGGAATAGATAAAGTGATAAAGGTAAAAGAGCGTCTGTTGTAAACAGTCAGTTTTTATACATTTAACGAAAAAAGAGTTAGCTCGTCAAATAATCGGGGATATTCATGCTGGCCTAGGTGAAAACCCTAAAGCAAAGGCCGTGGCTTCACACCGAGGTCGAGAATCAACATATCAAAAAGATCTCAGATACATATCTGAAAGATTCTATTGGCATAATATTGTAAACGACGTAGCGGAATTTATCAAGCCATGTGAAAATTTCTAAAAAGGTCATCCCTGATTTGCAGAGTGTGCCTATTCCGAATCTTATAAAACGCAGGGGAGTCATTATTTTACTGGGAAGTCATTATTTACTAGTTAATAATGACTGGGGAGTGCAAATTTACGGGAGTCTTTATTTACTATGACACCGGCATATCTTAGCTGCACCGGTTCCGCCGGCCCTGGTTTGGTGTCGGCCGATTTAAAGTCGCTAACAGTTTATCTTTTCAAGCCAAGATATTTCAAGCCAAGAAGTCTAATAGCAGATGCGTTTCCATGATCAGCAGCGTGTTTATACCGATCTCGGCTCTCTGAGCTGGTGTCCATACGCAATATTTCGATCGTTTTCCTTTGTTTTCTTCGACGTTACGTAATTCGTCGACTACACTATCATTTTCTCTTTCGCTCAAAGTCGTGTTTTCTTCAGTAGATACTATCTCACTTGGTCTGGATGGTTTAAAATACTTGAATAAAGCCATCGTTGTGACATCGACATTCAGTTATACATCTTCAACAAAAGTGTAATTTTTATTTTATAAAACAATAGACTGTACGGACTGTAGATTGATAGAAAAATTGAATATCCGGAAAAATGAATGTAAAGAAAAAAGAAAATTGTCTAGACAGATTTATGTATAGTCAAACGAAAACAAGACTTTTGGAAAAGTCCAAAAAAGGGCAAAGATTGCATGCAGAACAAAAAAGACAAAATTGTGATGCACGACCTTTACGCAGTTGCATGGAAGATGAAACACAGGGACTGCTGAGACCGTTGGACATATTCCGAAAGAATTGTCAAGGGCCGCCTGTTTTTCCTGAAGAGAGGAGGGAAGATCTCTGGCATTGTTTTTGAAGAAAAATATCAACCTTCCCGATGCCTAAAGGAGGATTAGAAATTATGCTGAAAGTTGAGTAGTAGATCGAAGATGGCAAGAGAAAGATTCTTGAACGCTTTCAGAACATAATTGAAACTAATTACGAGAACACTACCACAAGTGAACGCCCAATTTATGACCAGATAGTTTTGAACCTGCAAGCCGAGAATTTTGGAGCAACTACGAAATCTTTAAAGTTAGATGAAGAAGAAGAGGACCAACTAATTGATGACGAAGTTGACACGTTATGTAACATTACTAAGGCATCTATCTTATGCATTAAAAATAACACCTTAAAATAGTTTTCGTGCCAACTAAAGGTTGTAAAAGGAAATCAGAAAAAAAAATATTTTTCCAATAGTTAATAATCAGATTTTTCGTAGACACTTCTACGTCGTCCGAAAGTTTGTCACGCAGAAACCTTTGGGGATTAATGTATTTGTAAATGGTATATTTAATAATTATGTTACCGTAATGCCTCGATTAAGCGCCCGGGCGCTTACTTAATTTTCGAGGCTCTAGGGTGGGCGCTTATTCGAGGGGAGCGCTTATACGAGGAGACGCTTATTTGCAATTCAGAAAAATTGAACATAAATAAAAGGCGGTTTTTAATAGAAACACTTTTTTTTTCACAAAATATCTATTTCCACATCTTCGTCACCCTCTTTGTCTTTGTCGACGAGTAACAAGTATGGACTCGCGTCAGCAATATCACTCTCATCGGCTTGAAACGGGTTTGCTTCCTCCGTATTCATGTATTCAAACTGCTCTTTCAGCATTGTACGGCCTTCATGACAAGGTTTACCCTCTTTGAAGCATGTGATGTAGTCATCTTGGCTTCCATCCGTAGCGCAAGTCACTGCACAAGAAACAAATGAATCTCGAATCATTTCCTTCGTCAACATATCCCATAATTTCAGAATCTCCTGTACCACTTCTCTTCTCGGGGGTGCCTTCAAGTTGCCACAATCCGTCACCTCGTTTAATCCTACGGCAGCCTTTTAAAAAAGTTTCCCTGTTATAAAGAAATGGAAAATAAAAATAAGAATGAAAACTAGAAAAAACCTGTGTTCTGTTGCCTTTCTTCTTTCCGTGCTACTGTTTTTTCCGAAAACTCGAATATGCGCCCGTTTCTGAAGATTGAGGAGTGGGCGTTTATTTAAGGGGAACGCTTATTTAATAATTTAACCAAGAGGGTGGGCGCTTATTCGAGGGGGACGCTTAATCAAGACATTACAGTAATATAACTACCTACCGTAAATGACCGATTAAACGCCATGGGCGTTTATTTTAACAAACAAATTTTACCCTGGGCGTTTATTCGCGAGGGGCGTTAGTAAGGGAGGGGCGTTAATAAACAGAGTCCATCAACAAAAGTAATATAATCGAGAAGATGTACGTCGACTACATGATATAAAGTTTCTCGTCATTCTCTTCATCGTCATCGAGGAGGTGGAATAGCTGGGTCGCAGCCTCCATATCTTCTTCATTAATGAAAGAAAAGGAATTCGTATCACCTATCTCCTCGTTTGTCATTACAGCTAGTTGTGCTTTTAACTTTTCTGCTCTTGCCTCACAAGTCGTACCCTCCTTAAAGCAATGTATTTGGTCATCTTCAGAGCCATTTGTTGGGAGATTTAGGGCGCAAACCTTGAACGACTTGGCAATCATTTCTTTCGATAGATGTGACAAAACACAAAACATGGTCGAAGTTCGAGTCACTGGGAAAAGATACAGAGAAGTTGGACTAGTTGTGCCTGGAACTGAATAGAAAGAGTAACTTGTATGAACATTTTACGCTTAAAATTAGTGAAACTGTTTCAAAATATCCACACTTTAAAGATTAAAAAAAGTAGTATTAATTTTGCTGTGAATCAAATGAAAGCCCATGGGCGTTTATTTTAATTTTTCTCTATGGATCTGGGCGTTTATTCGGGAATGGGCGTTTAATCGGGCGTGGGCGTTAGTTAAAAAATTTAACTTTAACCCCGGGCGTTTATTCGGGAGAAGCGTCAGTTTGGGAGTGGGCGTTAGATCGGTCATTTACGGTACTGTACGTAGATTTTTATAAAAACATTAGAAATGAAAAGTGGATTACGGAAAATTGTCAGTATTTTTTTCGTTCTAAAGCTTTCTTAAATTTTGGATGTCCTATTAGTAAGTTTCTTATAAATGAGTTTCTTATAAAAAAAATCGTGTATTCACCGTAAAATTTATTACTAACAGAAAGACAAAGTAAAAGTACTGTTAACATTTGAAAGATGGCTGCTTCGAGGGCTATTTTCACTTTTGCAGCAGGAAAATCGAAAGTGTTCGTAAAGATTAACGGTAAGATTTAATATTTATAAAGGTTGAATTTACAGGGCCGTAAATGTGACAAAATTATTAGGGGGGCTTATGAATAGGAATGGCTAGGGTAAATAGTGACTACCATGGTTGGGGCCGAGAGGCCAGAAAATTTTGAAAATTTAAGACCCCCAGCCCAGCAGATTGACTAAAAAGCAACTAAAATTCTGAAATTTCTTATAGGGATTCCTGCACAAAATAAAAGTTGATCTGTATTTGGAGAACTGTAAATTATTGGGGGGGGGGGGGGGGGGGGGGGGGGGGGGGGCGTATAGCCCTGATTTAATATTGTTCAAGTGAAACTACGTGCATGTTTATGCTTTATTTTTACTGAACTTCTGCCTAAATTAGAGTCTCCTCTGGTAGAAATTGTTTTTTCTTACAAATTTAAACACCACTGTTTTTCCACTTACTTGGGTTGGCATTAGAAAGGGCATCCACCAGCTGTAAAATATCTGCTCCATTCAACCATTGGATGATTAAACCTACACAATTGTTGGGAGTATCATCTTTTGAATGCTATGTGATTAGTTTAGTTTCCTTTGGTTTTTAGAGTCTATTTTATAACAGCTTATAACCTGTTGTGCTGTGATTTTCAGGAATCAGTCGAATCACTGCAAAGTACGTCTTACCAACTTGCATTGCTCGTAAGAGATTTCACATTGGTTCACAATGATTGAACATATTCTTAATTATTTATATTGATAACAGTTGAATATTTTTGATTATTTTTCTTTAGAGAGAGACAGTTTTCACACAAGTTCAAAAGCCCTTACTCAACAGTTTGTTTGTGAGTCGAAACTCGTCCATTTTATTTTAAAACTTTCTTCATGTGTTCTATAGCTTATTTATTGCTTTTTGCTGTTTGTTCTGATCAATTATCTACTGATTATTAGTCCAGTCAATCATGCAAAAAACACCATTTTTTGCGCAAATTGACTAACAAGCATGTAACTTGGCATTCTGCTAGCTTATTTGAATAGAAAGGATTTAAGTTTCAGACCCAATCCTAATCACCTGTGTATTTTACAAATATTTTAGGTTTCCACAGCAACAAAATTTACAAACAATGAAATTTACAGGGGGTTTTGCAAACAATTAAAATTCCAAAATATCGAAAAACAACATTCTAAAATAAAAAACACCTTACAAAAGCATTTTCATATAAAGAACTCTCCTTTAAAAGATAATTAGTTCAAATATAATTATTATTGCGGTCTCTTGCAGATGTAAATGGGGATTTGGTTTTTGTTGTTTTTTTCATTTTTTGCTTTTCTTATACGAAGTATAAAGTGTTAAATGTAAACTTTCGTCAAATCTTGGAAGTCCTGTTGATTACCAATTTGATAGGAACATGTGTATTTTATGTCAGGTTACTGCTAAAGAAAAGTTGGAATGCCTTGCGCACTTATTTTACGAAAAAGTTACGACTCGTTGGTTAAGGTGTATGAAAATTTATTGAGAAAGAGAGAGAAAGGGAAGGTGGTATCCGGATTGTCAAACGTACTAGGAGAGAATGCAAGTCAAACTACTCCAACAAAGAAAGATTATCCCCTCTTGGGATATATTATATTTGGGTACACAATTCATGTGTAAACATGAAAAAGGAATTGTTGATAAGCTGTATTCCTTTTTGCAAGAGCAATGGAACTTTCAACCAGAGATGAAGTATTAAATCAATACCACCATAATAATGCAGTTTGTCCTTGAAAACTGGTGTATTTACCACAATAAACATAACGAATTGAAAAGGGCAGGAAGAAGAAAATTTTCTTGGTTTTTGAATGTATTCAGAAAAACCATTGAGAGTGAGACTTTCACAAAGTCAAGAATTTAATAATCTAACTTTTCAAGGACTGTTATATTTGTTTATTTTTAATTTACAATATAATATAATCTTCACTCAAATTTGATAAACAGGTAAAATAGTACAACAACAATAACTAATTAACAGAATTAAATAATATTGTTCGATTGTTCTGGTTCACAATTCTAAAGTTCAATGTTGCCTATGTCTTCTACTTTAACTTGAGATCCATTCCGTGTTTGTCTGACATATAATATTGCTGACCGGAGTAATTCGATTCGAATGACAGCCTCGTTTGTGTCCAGCAACAACGCTTCTCTCTAACAATCTTTTTTCTGCTAGATGGGTTGTTAAAGTAGGCAAAACTTTCGATGTCTTCTTTCATGGCCACATCTGCCAAACAGGGTGAACTATAGGGGTGAAAAAGAGTCGTGCTCAACATCTACAATTTGCTTTGCATATTTCGGTTTCTTCTGAGCTTTGTTTGATCTAAAGCAGGTTTGTAGTTTTTGGTTCAGGTGGGTCAGAGCATACGGATTAATAATCCTCATATTGAAGAATGCTCATTGTCCTCTTTGCCAAAAGCCTCTTATGCTTAAATCAACCCTTGATTCGTCTGAAGTCTCTCCATTGATTGGTAATAGTTGTGGTTTCCATCTTGACATCTTTTCATATTTCACAATTGAGAGTTCCAATGAGATCCATCTTACCTCATTGTGCCGTTGGTGAATGTATCCTACTTTTATGCATGATGTAGCATAATCAACAGTGTATTTCTTACGACATGCACATGTTGTAGGACAATACTTAAGACTCCATCGGTGGCGAAGACAGACTGCATTGTAAAACTCGCGTTTGTTCAGGAAGTAGTTATCTTCATTTGCGGGATTGCGGTGAGCCAGCTAGAAGCACCTTTCATATAGACGATATTGTTTGTGCTGAGCTGGTTAGTTGACATTTCGCTTCAGAGAAGTTGTAATTCATTTTTATGGGATTGTTATATTAAACAACTTTTTGAACACAATGTTCGTGAAAATATTAAATAAAAATTTCACATGCAAGTCAAAATGGGACGGGAATGCTTTGATTTGCACTGTTAACACTCATGCAGTTGTTATCACATTGGGAATATTTGCACTCTTGTGTATGACCAAACAACAACTATGGTCTTTCAACAAATGCTGAATCCTACCAAGACCGGAGATCACTAGACTTTTAATGTAATACCCTATAAAACATATAGATATATGGTATATATAATACATATAGTATTTTTTTTATTTTTAATGCTCTTTCCCATGATATATAACAATTTACCATATTTTTTGCTACATAAACCTATTTTGTTCTGTAAAATAGACAAAACAGGTGGTTAGGTGTGAGTCTGAGCCTTATTTTTGAATGGTTTGACCTTCTAAGTGGCATTTTGCTTTCATTTGATTTCGTCAAAGACTGCAAAATAATCTTTTATCAAAAATGTAATCTAGATTAAGTCTATATTGATTTCAATTTTTGCAGTAGAGAAGGATCGGACTCATGGTTCACAACACTGGATGACAGAAAGGGTAGTAGCAGTCGGGTTACTGGGCATGATTCCCCTCGGAACGTTTTATCACAGCCCTGCCATTGACCATTGCCTAGCTGTACTGCTACCGTTACATTCATACTGGTAATCACCCTTCAGTTCAAATCAGCGTAAGAAGTTATTGAGAAAGAACATTATATTAACGGCTTGTTTTTTACAGATTTATTTTTCATTACAGTATAATTATTTATTGATAATAAATAGCCTTCAATTGTTTGTAATTATTTTTTGAATCCAATCTAAGATTATATGTTGACTTCAAGGCTGCACTTCTATATATTTAATATGTGAAAAAAATCTCCAAATCATCTCTTGTTGTGGATAGTACTACAACTTTGCTAAAATGTTTTATATTTAAACAATGTTTAACAGTGTTTTTGGCCTCCCTTCCTAAACGCACTTGTTGCGCAACAAGACTGAATGTCAGTAAACCCCTAACACTGAATTACCTGATCATTTAAGACCAGTGTTAACATCCCATTTTTGAGGGGGATATCCAATCCCGAATTAGTTTTTCAACATAATTCAACCTTCCAATAACACTTTATACATTCTCCATGGTTACACACAAGTTATGTCTTGTGTGAAATTTTAAACAGAATTTGTTGAACTTGTTGGACTTTTTTTCTCGTTAATAAAGTGTTTATCTTTTTTTGTTATTGGAGAAATGAATAAGAAGTCTGATTCAGTTTGGCTATTATAATTTACATACTTTCAATCCTAAAGAGTCTGGTATGTATAAAAGAGCAGACAAAGTATTTTATTTGATAACACAACTATTGTAGCAACAAAAGATAAAGATAAAGTTTTTTCTTAGATAAAGTACAAATGAGTTTTTTCTGTTTATTTTTCTTGTTCTGAAAATCAGATTCTACAAATTGATTTCTTTTGGTAATTTTGAGACGTGGTTTGTCAAAACGTTTACATTGTGGAAAAAACTCTGTTGTAACAGGTAGCCAACCAGATGAGCAACCACATTGAATGCATATTTGTTGAATTTTGCATGAAAAATACGGGACTTTGATGGGAGAATTACAAGATAAATTTTCTCTACAAAGTATCAACTTGGTGATTTGGGTCTTGGGTTTCCGTTCATCCATAGTAACATCTTGTAAAATGGTTCCACGCACATTGAAAATCATTGACCATTCTTTAAGAATAAAAATAAAAACAATTATTTTTCTGTTATACATTTTTGTTTGACGACGTCATACACATGCATATAAGTTGTCTTGACAACAACGAGTTTGAAGGTGATAAAGTAATTATATTTCTACAGGTCCCCAATCAATGCATGTAAATTTTTGAACAAGTTTTACAGTTGTTGTTTTTTATGCAACAACGTGTATTGATTGAAACCAAATTAATATTAAAGCATTGTTTGTCAACTTTTGTTTAGGGGCATTTTTCCCTGGTCCTTGGATTTACCTTAATATTAATTTCTTTCCATAAGTGGAATCTAGAAGCAACTTGGTGGAATTAGGAAACCAGCAAGAATTTGAAGCTCCTAACAACTTTTTATCCTTTATCTTCTATCACGTATCCAGATGTGTTTGGAATGGGCGCTAATAAGACATAATTTTCTCTTTCAAATGTAATGAAATGTTTACCTCATATTTAGATGAGTTTAGTTTATACATTGCTACTTTCTTCTGTCGAAGGGTGATGCATGATAAAAGTCTACCATATTTTATGTTTATCATTTCGTTGAATTTAGTTGTATGGCATTTTGGATATAAATAAACAAGAAATTAGATTTCTAAGTCCCACGCTTATCTTTGTAGACACTGGTCAGTTAACATCTTATGGCAAATATAAATGACAACATAAACAGCTGTAATACTTTCCCTCATCTTAGTTCTCTTCTTCATATGAATATTTCCAGAAGTTTTCCAATATTTTCGAATTTTTTTTAGAATATGAAATTTATTAAATCAAGCAAACATTAAATTCAAGAAAACGGTATCCCAAAAACATCTGGATGCGTCACTGGTAGTTGCAACTGAGATTGCATTGTCTTTAAATGATTTATGAAAGATCACTGAAAGATGTTATTTCCACAATAATGATAGGAATATTAAAATGATAAGTGCTTGCAAATGTAGGCAAGGAATGTATTAACTGTATTATAATGAACTGTGAGTTACAGAATAATCATCATAATCATCTATTGTTAATACATCCTAGTTATTCTAGAAAGAGTCGCTAAAGAGAATATTCAACAAATACTTCCATGAAGACTGAAAAGTTGTACTGTTATCATTCTGCAAAAAGTGACTTATAATGCCTTTACTACACCTTCTTGTGGGTTTTGCCAGAATTGCTTATTTTTGTTGTATTTTTGAACTTCATATTTTTGGTTTGTTATTTTCAACTAACTGCGCCTGTTCATCTCTACAACTTGTAATAAGGTTCGCAGTTGTTTCCATGGTGACAGTTCATATTCACTTTTAAATTTGTGCACCTTGCGATTTTTACTTCAGGGGTGTGAAAGCTATCATCAATGATTACATGTGGAGACCAGCTGTACCTGTCGCGAAGCTGTCGTGGATGTTGGTTTGTGTCCTGACAACGGCCGGTCTCATGTACTTGAACGTATACGACGTGGGGATCTGCAAGTTTGTAGGGATGCTGATGACTTTGTGATGTGTTTTATGGGAGCGTATGTGTGTGTGTAATGTGTGATGTAAAAAGAAGACATCCATGATTGTTATGTTTTACAGATGTTTTTCAGTTCAGCCCTCTCTGTTGAATATATTTTGTAACGCTTATTATCAATACAGCGAAAGGCATTTCATGAAAGGTATTCACATATTTAGTGTCAATGTTTACTCTTAAACATGGATTTAACCATGCAAATGCTGGACTGGAATCAATGAATTGTTGGATTAGAAAGGTAATATACTTCGTTGTTCACCCACTCTCTGTGTTTTCACGTTTCGTTGCAGTTCAACAATGCGAAAATATCTCAATGTCTTAAACTATCTCAACACAAAGAGAAAGGTAACAATAACTTTCATGCAGTCTTTATGATTAGATCAGTTTAAAACGTTTCATATATATTTCCTTAGATCTCAAATGTGATTTTCTCAAATTAAGGTCTTTTTGGTTCTGTTAATATTAGAGACGATTCAGTTTCAGCAGTATTATGTCTTAGGTGATCTAACCTCTGTTAATGAACTTCCCCCTCCATCAAAAGTCACAACGTTGAAATATGACCGCTGGAAGCATTACATAACCAATTGTCCCATGCCAGACAAACCGTGGCTATTGCACAATATCCAACACGGATTCTCCATAAACTTCAAGCCTAACACAGAGCTAGTGTCCGCAAAACGAAATCTGCCATCAGCTCTAGAACAATCTAATGTGATTGGTGACTATCTCAAGGCTGAAATCGACTTCCGAACAATGGCCGGACCTTTTAAGAGCATACCTTACGAAAATGCTCACGTAAACAGATTCGGTGTTATTCCGAAGTCATCTGGAAAGTGGCGTCTGATCACTGATCTGTCTTATCCACCGGGTCGTAGCGTAAACGATGGTATATCCGACGAACATTCGGTAGTCTCTTATGTTGGCCTCACGTCTGCTATCGAGAAAATACTTGCTCACGGGTCTGGGTGTTTGATGGCGAAATTCGACTTACAGAGGGCGTATCGTTTATTGGCAGTGCAAGAGGCGGATCGCAGATTGTTGGTGATGCGGTGGAAAGGGAAGTATTACGTCGATCTTGCTATGCCGTTCGGCTGTCGAAGTGCACCACAGATATTTACGCGTTTCTCCGATATATTACAGTGGTTACTGATGCATCACGGCAACATACCCAGCATGCAGCATTCTTTAGACGACTTTTTTGTTTGCTCCACGAGCTCAAGTCTTTGCGAGCAATATTTGAATGTTTCCTTTCAACTTTGTGAAGAGCTTGGAGTCACGATCGCACACGTGAAGACCGAAGGACCTTCCACTTGCATTACGTTTCTTGGTTTTGAGATCGATTCTGAGCGCATGGAGCTACGAATACCGACGCAGAAACTGATGAAGATACGCGAGTTGCTGGAGCATTGGATGCGTAAAAAACGCGGGACGAAACGGGAACTGATGTCGTTGCTAGGTGTTTTGTATTACTGTTGCCAAGCAGTGTTGCCAGGACGGACATTTTTGAACCGGCTATCGAACAGAGTTGCCAGTCTACCTTTTCTTAACACTACGGTGACATTGAATAAGAAAGAATTGGACGATATTAACTGGTGGTTCACGCTGCTAAATAATTGGAACGGGAGAAGCCTGTTGAAAACTCTCTCGACAAACGCAATAAAACTACATTCCTAACTTAAAAACATTTTAACATATTTTCTCAAATATATATATATATATATATTTTTTCATTCCATTGTTCATTTCATTGTTCATCCATTTCATCCCATTGTTCGACTTGCTATGACGAGTCATTGGTTTGTGGAGGCGAAGGTTTTCCAAGGAGTGGTGCCAAGTCCAGCACGAATGACAGAAATACTTGAAGCATGAAGTCTCTCTCTCTATATATATATATACTATCAAAAGCATAAATCTTTTTAACGTGAATTGAAGAGTAGTGGCATACCTCAAACAATAACTTGCATGTTTCAATCTTATTCACTATCAAGGCAATTCATAAAATTCTCTAGATAATGTCCTATAACCTCGTATGCTGTGAAATTTCCCAGGTTTCAGAATACAAAAATTAGGATGTCGTGGAAGAAAATCTCTTTGCGTAGGAAACCTTCAAACAACCCATCGTTGCCAATTCCTCGACAACAGTCGCTTAAGAAGGGCGACAACAAGCGAATATGGCTGATGAACATGGTAAAAGAAGGTAACTACAATGCTTTTAAGATCAGACCATTTTATATCCCACCTTTTTTATACATTACATTTATTATTTTTATGCTTTTATTAAAGGACTAGGATCTTTCATATCTATTGTTACTATTGAACACTATTCAAGAGGGCGCTATGAAATAAAACTTCGCAATTTCGTTATTTTCACTCACAACAGTATCGCATTTTAACAAATGTTTCTATTTTACTTTTCATTTTGCGATTGCGAGGTGGAGAATTTGAGCACTGGCAGTAAATTGAACTTATAGGTTTTCTATAACCTGGGTCACTATCATATTTTGTTCGTGAACATGTTTTCACATTCTATTCTCTCAATAAAAATCAAGACCCTTTCGTCCTGCCTGATATATTTAGACTATAAGAAGTTGCTTTTTTAAATTAAACTTGTAAAGTTCATGGTTATAACGGTGTGTACTATGATTTGCTTTTTTAGGGAAGCTTACGTCCGATACCGCCATGCGAAAGGCGTACGCTATGGGAATCACCTCAATGCCGTCGTATGAAGAAATGAACGATGATGACATAAGAGACAAGAACGGTCAAGTAATGAACTTCGGCGTTTATAAGTATGGGCGCAACAACAAATCTGTGAAGCGCATCCTTCAGATTGACTGTCAGAAGTACATGGTGTGTTTGCTGCATCACGGTGTCAAACAGCAAGTGTACAGGTTCGAGACAGTAGCCGGCGTCGACACGACAGACGGCTCTACGAGAGTCGTCATACAGTTCGACGACGGAGCCGACGTGGAAGTTGACGCCGGCAATTTCGGAGAGAAAAACCGCATCATGAGAACGCTGAATTGGATCGTTGGGCAGATGAATAAGGGGCTTCCTTTATGCGCTGACGATCTTCAGCTTCACTGTAAGAAGATTTTTGTGGAGGGTGTGTTAGAGAAGAAAGGTCACAGCGCCGCGTCGTTAGTCTGGTCCAAACGTTACGTTCGCGTTTCTTTGGGTGAAATTGTTTACTTCAAGGTCGGCGAACAGCACGACGACAGCCTGGCTTTGAGCATCGTTCCAATCAGACACGGAGAATGTTTCTTGCGCAAACAGGACGAAGTCGGCTTCATTATCACGTCGAAAACCAAGGAATATTCCTTTCGTCTGTGCAGCACGAAAAACGTGGACACAGAGAAAGAGAGAGATGTTTGGTTGCTTGCCATTCAAGACGCCATGATGGCGATAACGACTACCAGCGATCCTGCTCAGAGCGAACGTCCTGATGTATACTTGAAGAGTATTGTGGGAAGTTTAAACAGCGAGTTGGAACAGCTTGGCGCAATATTGAATATTATCGATGCCCCTATACGCGCCTCTACGCAAGTGAAAAAGGTTCGAGAGATTGTGTGTTCATTGAACGAACAAATTAGAATGGGTCTGCTTTCGTGGACGCTTAGGAATGCCGTGCCATCAGAAGAAGTTCAAGCTAGTCACGCAGTTACAAGAGAGTATTCCATTCCGGAAACCGTCGTGACTTCAAGAGAAAAAACCGGAATTCCTGAATATGCCGTCGTTAATAAGTCCAAAACGCAGCAGAGAAACACTTATTGCAACACTGAAAGAAATCGTTATTATGACGCTGTTGCCGTCGGTGATATTTCACAAGTTACGGAAGGAAGGGAGTTAAGCACATTATGTGAAGATGAAAAGAAAGCGGAAATTAAAGGGGAAGAGAACGGTGGGACCTTGAGGCGAGAGGAACCTATTAACGGTGGTTTTATTCCATCGACTCCCGATGCTTTTATACCACCTCCTCCCCCGCCTCCACCTCCACCTCCAATTATTGGCCAAAAGCAAAGCTTACTGAAACCGAAACCTGATGTACTTCCCACACAAAAAATGAAGCCATTGTTCTGGAGCAAAGTGCCGGACGTGCATATATCTACGTCGTTTTGGAAAGATGCGCAAGATCGGGTTGTGGACACGGAGAAACTGGAAAAGTTGTTTTGTGCTGGACAGCAAAACGCGAACAAAGTTGAAAAAGAGATGAAACCAAGCGAAATCAGTAGGCAACTGGTCACTCTCTTGGGTCAGAGAAAGGCCCAGAATCTCGGTATATTCCTCAGTGGATTCAAGATGAATGTAGCGAACATATCAGCAAAGCTCTCAAATTTAAACTCCGAGAGTCTGTCCGCGGAAGAGCTGGTAGCGTTGCGAAGATTTCATCCGACCACCGATGAAATAGAAATGTATAAGTCGTACAAAGGCGATGTGGAAATGTTATCTGGCGTAGACAAGTTTATGTTGGGACTCTGCGATATCCCAAAGCTCAGCAAACGTTTGGATATGCTGTTGACTCTGCAAGAGTTGCCGGATGAAATTAAATTCGTCCAGGAGCCGATTGAGAATGTTCTGGCGATTTGCAGGTGTTTGTTTGATAGCGAGGACTTTTGTCGCTTGCTGGAGTATGTTCTGGCTATTGGTAACTATATGAACGGAGGCACGTCCCGTGGTACCGCGAATGGTTTTAAGTTGGGCGTTTTAGGGAAACTGGTGGATGTGCGCAGCTCTCACATGAAAGTTACTTTGTTGGAGTTCATTGTCGATGAGTTATGGTTGGTCGATCGAGCGGCTATCACGTGTTACACGAACATGTCCGCCATGTTGGCTCCCGTGCCGGAGATCTCACTTCAAGGTCTCATAGCCGAAGTTCAGGTGATGAAAAGAGACGTCGAAGGTTTGATACAAACAGCGGCTGCATTGGGGGAAGTCATTTCTGATGACCTGAAGCAATATGTATCCGAGTTTGTGACAGACAATGTAGCTAAGATATCCACTCTCGAAGGGCGTTGCCGCGAAGTTGAGAATCTTTCGCAACGGTTGAAAGAGAAATTTGGCGAGAGCGTTTCTGTAGATTTCGAGATGTGGTTGGTGTCTGTGAGTGATTTCGTGAAGCAGTTGCAAAGAGCGGTGGAGAATGCGGAAGAAAAAGAGCACAGGGTGTCTGTGAGCATGAACGCCACTACAAAGAGCGATGCTTCCATGGAAAGCCAAGGGGAAATAAAACACGCAGAGAGAGAAGAGGCGGTTATGGATGAAAGCAAACATAAGACAGACGCAAATATTGATAACACATCGGTCCGGATCGAACACCCAGAATATAACGAGGACATGTCTTTTCCTACGAAATGCGGGTACCTGGAAAAGTTGAGTGGCGGCAAAAAACGAACGGCTAAATGGGACCGGCGCTACTTCGAGTTGACAAACGCTGGATATCTGCAATATTCGAAGAACGAAAGAGGCAAGCTAGCTGGAGCTGTGTACCTGAGAGGTTGTCCTGTAGATATTGACCCGCAAAACAACATTGTGTTTACCGTGCGGCAAGAAGATCGTTGCTGGACGTTTAGGGCAGACAATGCGCTGGAGGCCATGGATTGGGTCCACGCACTACTTTATTACGCCAAGCAAAACCCATTCGCATAAATCAATTTTTTACCGTTTTTTTTTAAACTAATTTTTGTAGCGTTTTTTAATTATTTATTTTTAAATATGTTTATTTTTGCTATTTGAGAAATGCGACCATTATGTAATCCTTATTTTACCAATAAACATTGTAATTTTTGACATAATGCTCTCCTATATTTCCTAATACACCATATTTGCGTTGATGTCGCTAAGTTTGTTACGTTCTTTTTTAGTGTCACAATGAAGATATACTTCCATATCCACCTTACTGAAGGTCACTTAACAGCTGTCGTCAAGGTTACCGACGGTGAAAAAAGCTTGCATGGTTTTTTAACTACGTTTTGCAAGCGACTGAAAATTAAAGAAAAGCTCTGCCTTGATGCGAATCAGTTGGAAGTATTTGATAACAAGAAGAAATATATCGCCGCAGAAACGAAATTGAGTAAATTGAACGAGCGAGATGGTTTTTTTGTGCGTACGAAGGAGAAGGTAAAATGTAAAGTCGTTGACGAGAAAACGCTGACATCAACACAGTCGTCCAACGCAACTCAAATGAGAAATGATTACAGTCCCGTTGTGGTTGGAACCCTTAAAACGGCGAATGGCCACCTTGAACAAGGTCGCTTAGATTTAGCACTGGCGTTATACAGACAGATTGAGCACGAACAAAACTACACGTGCACTTACGGGATCGCGCGAATTCTCTTTACCGTACACAGATTCAAGGAAGCTTTGCCGTACTACGAACAGTTGGTTAACAAAAACACGACAAACAACGCACTTCTATTGAACTACGGTCGTATACTGTTGAAGAGCGGGGATCTGGAGAAAGCCGTCAGTGTTATATCTCGATGCATTAATGATATGAAGCGCGACCAGGAGTCTGTGAACTCCCTGCACGACGCAAACACGTTGCTAGCTAACGCATTTGAGGCTATGGGTCAGTTTGGCAACGCCTTTCAGATTTATTTGAGCGTTTCGCAAATGACTGATAAGCAACATGTGGACGCGTTGTTGGGATACGCACGGGTCGGTTACAAAATCAAGCAGGTTGTTGTTTAATTAAAATGAGGATTTATGAATGATATTTTAATGTTTCTAGCCGTACAAACTAAAGTTGATAATGGTGATTATCTCCGCACCAGTAATTTAACATAATATTTAGTAGCGATCTGTGCTTGTTTTTCGCAGGTTCCGCTGGATGACGTTTTCATCGTGTTACTAAGTTGCTTCACTCACATGAAATGCGACAAAGCAGTGAAGCAGTTGTTCGCCGCTATGATGATGGAGGAGGGAAGTTATGAGTCGCTGGGCAATTGCATGCAGGACGCATGGTCAGATGCCCCGGCTCTACTCTTCATAGCTAATTTCCTATATGAGGTGGGGTCGTTCCATCACAGTAAGCGCTTATTGGACAGAGCTTATTCGCTTTCTTCGACCAATCTAAACGGTGCCTTGCAAAAACTGCAATTGGATGAAAGTCTGGGTCTGTTTGATGACATGATGCAGTTTTCGCTCGAGTTCATTAACAAAAACTCTCAGCTGTTGTCAATTAGAAAAGTTGATATATCGCCTTTCGTTGAAGGTCTGCGTTTGATTCGTATAAAAAGCAACTATAAAGAGGTCCAGCTTGATATCTCTTCAACTGATATCGTCTCCGGGGAAATGTCTGAGGTCGAGTTGAAGCTCATAGAGTTCTGTTTGACCGTTATAAGAAATTGTTATGTGAGAGGCTGCTTAAATCATGTCTCTGTATTTGTGAAGGTTTTCGACTCCTTCCTTCATATGAACTTGGGCAAGACATTAATCGGTAAGGAGCTATCTTTTTACTCTTGTATTTCCCGCGTGTGTCCAACAATTTCGCCGCCTTCGATCGAAACAGACAGATTCGTGTACGTCTTGGGAGCAAAGCATGTGCTACCACTAGCGTGGAAAGAGGTTACCTACAACAATCAACGTCATGTGTTGAAACCAGTGCTGATAACCCACTTGCAGATTAATCATTTTTGCGCCGGCTCGGTGGTTTACCCCTTAGTGTGCTTGGAGACTGCTCTAAAGAACGTTCCCTCGCGTTCCACTTGTATTTTTCTGGTAGGAAGGGACAATTGTGGAGGTTGGATGCAAGAAGCCGTTCAGGGATGTCAATATGATTCGTTGGAGCATTGTTCTCAAGTCCTGAGCGAATTCTACGTCAAATATTTGGAGCGTCTTCATAAGACTAAAAAGCTCAAGATCTTCGTGCATCCCTTAACATCAGTCCATAAGGATATCTGTAATACTGTAGAAATGTTAAACGAGTCTTTGAAGAACCGTATAACAAACAGCACAAAATTGTCTTGGTTGTGCTTAACCGATGCATTACACGCTGATAGCGCGATGGATCGATATAGTACTTTTTACGACATCTTTCTACAACCGGAATACTTGCCCTCCTTAGAACGGTGCTTGAATGGTAAAAAAAACACAAAAACAAGATCGGAATCAAATTTGTAGCAAAGATATATTCACAATATGTGCGTGATCTTAACTATTTCGTAGTTCTTCCTTTTAGTCTCACATGATTCAATTATACAGGTACTCCCAATGCTGACTGCAAATGGGTTTGTTAGATCGATAAGTTCGAAAAATGGAAAGTTTTATGTAAGAGTTTGATCTAAATAGAGCGTCAAAGGTGTTTAAAATTTCATACGGGTGCTTATTGAATAGGGGGATTGAATTGGTGATTGGTGATTCACCCCTGGTGAGAAGTGGCAGATGGCGACTGGTGAGAAGTGGTAAGAGTTGGCAGAATTCTTCCCATGCACACTTGCAGCGTGTGATAACAGCCAGCGTGCATCCTCCCCCAGCATCTCAGCATGTCTCCAAGATATCAGAACTCTGAGACCACCTCAAGTTTGTCAGTTCCATTAATGCATAAAGTTTAAAGTCCATTAACGTACTAATTTTAAGTCCATTAACGTAGTTTTCTTCATAATTTGAAAGGTCATTAACGGAACCAGTGATTAACGTACTTTAGTGTCAGAAATTTTCGCGAATCGGTTCTCTCGCAAAATTTTTTACATTTCGCGGGAATTAATTTTCGCGAATCGGTCAAAATGGAATATTTCGCGAATTCTTCAAAGTTTTATAATTGATATGAACTCTCTGTAAAATCTTTCACAGAGTCTTTATCGAATGGGTTAAATTCTGTTATTTCTTTTAAAGTGACAATGCCTGGCACAATGTTAAACAAAAAGTTACTAAATAGATACGAGGAAATGGTCACCCAGTTGTACAAAGAGGCAGAAGAAAGTGCGATTATGAGTTCTTTCGTTTTTGATGACATCATGCCAAGTATCAATTAACCAAAACCGAAAAAGAGCGAATCTGCGAAAAAATTGATTTTTTTTCGCAGGAATTTATTGTCGCGAATTATCAAATATGAAATATTTCGCGGGCATTTAATTTCGTGAATTGTAGGCCAATTCGCGAAAATTTCTGACATTAAAGTAGTCTAATTTAGAATGTCATTAACGGAACCCATGATTAACGTAGTCTTATTTAGAAGGAGTATTGTTAATTGTGAACATAAGAGAGAAAATTGTGAACGTCAAAGGTTTAATTTTACTGGTTATTTTGACAACCTTTACATTAATCAAATAACCGTAAATCATATTTCCGTTAATGACATGTGGAATAAGACTACGTTAATGGTTCTACTACGTTCACGAATGAATGAATGCGTTCCCAGATAACCATAGATGCTCCGTTAATCATTTTTTATAATATTACGTTAATGGCCAAGAAAAATACCGTTAATCATCGACAAAATGACTTAGAGACTACGTTAATCACCCGGACTTTCCGTTAATCGTTAATCACTGGTTATTTTAATGGACCAAAATACGTTAATCATTACCCTACTCATTGAATATAGTCAACATCCGCTATCTCGAACTCCCATGACTACTGGGTATGGCATGTTCACAACTATGCAAAAAATCAATACTTACAACCATTCCGGGTTAGAAAAAAGTAGGTAAAATAATCTCACAAAAAAATTCAGTTAATGGATAACGGTTAGTTATCCAGTTAGTTGATGGATAGTTGTTATAACAATCTGCTTTCAGCTAGAACGAAATGACAGACATAGAGCTTCAAGAATTCTTTAGAATTAAACCTACTGTACTCAATGTTAGAATTTCCTTGCTCCATAAATAAAAGCTACAAAAAGAACCGTAATCCTTCGAATATACGCCCGGGGCGTTCATTAAAATTTTGTAATTTTTAGGGTGCCGTTTAAAAGAGGAAGGGCGTTCTTTAAAACTAAAGGAAATGTTAAGCATAGAGAATTAATGTATTTTTTTATCAGCATCCTGTATATTTCTAAAAATTAGCAAAAAACAGTTAACAAAACTAATCAATCAAAATATGGTCATTAACATCATCTTCTTCGATAACATTAAATTCGGGTACAGCATCAATCATATCATTTTCCAAAATGACAAATGGATTATTGTCAATTTCTCTATTTTGTAATAGGAGAGTTTAATTTTTCAGAAGATTGGATCCTACTTCACATTCCTTACCCTTTTTGAAACACGAAATAATCTTGATACCCATCAATAGGAAGTCCCAATGCAGAAGCTTTCATTTTCGGTAGGGAGGTCATTCCATGATTTCATCACCCATTGAACGACAAGTCGACGAGGTACTGGTTTCATGTTTCCAGCTTCGGTGAATTCGTGTTTCCCGTTTGCAAGCCATTCGTTATAAAGTTCTTGTATTTTTCCTTTGAAGGGCTTATTCCATACCAAATCAAGAGCTTGAATGTACTTTGTGCAGCCACCTGGTACTATTACCGACTCGAATTTTGCTGTGTTAAGTCTCTTTTTGACGCTACCTGTCATATGTGCTTTAAATGAGTCCCATGTCAATAGCCTTTTATGAAATGTGAACCGCCCAAGAATGTCGTCGCACCATTGCAGTGTCAAATTCTCGTTCATCCAACCATTTGGGCTACTAGCAACAGAACACTTTTCTTTAAACTCTTCGTGCAGTGACTTTGACTCTCTTTTGGCACCTTCAAATACAATGAATGGTTTACATTTAGTACCAATTAGTTTAGCTGCCAAGAACGGATACACGGACTTTCTCATATCATTCCATACAGAAGTATGTAGTTTCTGCAGTAATTACTTAATAGTCTGTTGTTTCAAATAACACCCTTTTTTCAGTAGCACAACGGTTTCAAAAAAACGCCCCCTGAAAAAGTGATTTTATTTATTAAACGCCGCCTCTCCCCTTTTTGAACGCCCCCCCCCCCCCCCCCCTTTCTATTCGAGGGTTTGATTCGATGCATTACGGTATACTTTCATAGAAGCGATGTTTTGAAAAATGACCCTTTAACCATAGACGGAGAGGCTCTCTTCTTGCGTCGATGCTTTAACTATGCGTCTATGCTTTAACTTATTTTTTGGAGCCATGTCACCATTTAGCAGCTACTGTTTCTGTGAAAAGTGATTTTATGTAGTTCCATAAATCACTTTCATTTGAAGAATTATTCAACAGATTGGTTGTTTTGGCTGTTCCAGTAAAAAGATTCCGTTTTCTTTAATTTTGATAGTAACTTTAAGTAATAGTTACTTCCTTACTCAATTGCATACGGCGACCTGTTTTTCTCTCACTATAGCTAACACTAGTTAACTAATATATATATCACTTGCTTTTAAATTTCACTTTAAGCACAATATTTTCGTATGTAAATTAGTGTATGCTGATAAATATGGCTGTAATAATATAAACATGTTCATCCCTAAATTATCAAAACGCAAAGCCGAAAATATGTTGATTTTTGAATGATCAAAGAAGTATTGACAATTTCTCCTCCTTATCTTTTTGTTTCAATTTCATTGAGTATATATCATTGACTAAAGTTTGGGACTTTTGGATAAATCTTTTATTCTAAATGCCTGCTGTCTAGCTTAGTAGGCTTCGATGTGTGATGCAAATACAGGCAAACTATTCACTGTGGAAATCTTGTTGGAAGGAACAACATTTGTTCCCTCTTGAGGAGGGAACAAATGCCACAACTATTCAGAGTTGGGATGTTAGTCCTAGCTAATCCAGTAAAAACCTTGTATCCAATTATTTAAATGGTTAATTCTTCAAGTATTTATATTAGTATGAGATAGTCAGTGCCAGTATTTGCACTGGTAATGTCTCGGGCTTGGCTGACTCGGGTATGGCCTCATTGCCATGGTACAGCATATTCCGTTGATGGTAGACCTGTTGTTGATGTGATTGTAGATGACATCAAAATGGATGTTGATCTCTCTTTTTGCTACGTTGGGGATATGTTGTGTCATGTACAGCAACCTCTGACCTTATTGTATTAAAGCCATCACGGAACTTGATTTTCTTGGTAGACAAACTCTTTGTCGCTGAGTAAAGATGGGACTAAGCTGCATTGATGTTGACGTTCGAGAATGCCACCTGTCCCAAGTTGATTCTCTTGATGACACGCAAATCCGTGAAGCGTTCCAAATAGGGGTATGTGGGTCATGTAACATCTTTGACCTCGTGGGCATAAGCATCCATGCCCCTGATGTATACCTGCTACAGAGTTTTAAATTCAAAGTTAGTACCTTGTGTGGGTTAACTCACCACTGTTTTCCTCTTGGGGTTGGCGTTAGGAAGGGCATCCTGGGTTGGAAGGGCTGCAAAAACAAATGTACTAATAAACCATGATTAAACCTTCCTAATTGGAGAAAATCATCTTTTGAAACCGTCCAACCCATGCAAGCATGGAAAAGCGACGTTGAAAGGATGAGATGTGATGACGAGAGATGAGAGATGAATGGAGAAGAGCAAACCGACTGCTGTCTACCCCAGTTTCCGGGGCACATGCAGCAGTATAAATCAAAACTACAGATAATGAGTCTGAGTGATTAGCCAAATTGGTTGCCCAATGAAGACGACCCACATATCGGATACCAATTTTGAAATTTCTCTCCTTTCCATTGTTTATGTGTATAATTCTTTTTTTCCCAAACACTATTCAGAAATATCTTCTACCTATGTGTTTGTACATGTGGCTGCAGATGGATATTACTTGCAATACTACTGTTTTTGTTCTATTATTTGCATAAAACATACACCTATCTTCAGTAACTGTAGGAGCACTTTAAAATATGTGGAATATCCCTAAAACCTTCTTGAGTCTTTAGATTAACTTTCTCTTCAAAGGCTTGGTGTTTTTAATAGTGTATTATAAAGATCATAAATCCAAATTGTTTTAAAGTGGAGTCCTATCATCACCAATCGTGTTGCATATACATACATGGTACCTCAATTCATTCTTCTAGGGATGGTTTAGTTGCAATGTTCAATAAAGCCGAGTAAGTGCAGCTGTTTGTTCTGTTAATTATCTTCAATTTCTGGTTTTGTTAATGTTATTGTATTCTCGGTGGTTTGTTAATTAGTCTTATTACATGAGAAATAATAAAATATACATTCCAAATTATCTTTGAGATATTTTCGATGACAACATATTTCGACCAACTTGAGCACAAGTGTACCCCTGATGGTGCATCATGTTTAATAAAGTCTTGTGCCCAGTACCTGGCATCAAATTTTTTCCCATCAAACCTGAAAAAAATCTAAGAAGAAACCTATGTATTGCCGCGTCTAGCATGCACATCTTATGTGTTAATTGGGACATTGTAGATTTTTTATCAGGACTATTTAAGCCTAAAATGTCAGAACAAGTAATTTTCTGCCCATATACCATCAGGGGAACTGACATCTGTAGTACTAAGTGATACTTTTGTGTAGAAACTTGTTAATCATGTTAATTAATTTCAAAAATAAAATTTTAGTATCATTATATAGGTTCAGTTTAAAATGTCCTGGAAAATACAAAAAAAATGCTGCATTTCATCTGTATGCAAAGGGACAACAGTTGAGTGTAATATTCCAGTTTGTTTATAATCCATTTTTTGTGAAATTTCTCCAAATCAAGATTCGTATTTTATCTTTATGTTTTTGTTGTTGTTTTATTAGATGAGATGAGTTTGCGAGGTGAAGAGATTATTGTAGAGTGTGAGATAAACGAACAGAATACAACGTTCAGCCAAGACGAGGATGAATATTATGCACTTGTGAAGGTACTGGGCCGAGGTGCTTTCGGAGAGGCAGTCTTGTATCGTAAGAAGGTGACCAATGAATTGGTGGTGTGGAAGGAAATCAACTTGAACCGTGGTACTGATCGTGACCGTGATGACGCATTGAACGAAGTAGAGATCCTCTCGCAGTTATACCATAATAACATAATAGCTTACTACAACGACTTCTTCGACGGTACTTCTTTGTTTATTGAAATGGAATACGCAAACGGTGGCACGTTGCATCACAAGATCGTCGATCAGAAAGGAAAACTGTTTTCAGAGAAAGAGGTGCTCACTTACTGGTATCAGCTGCTTTCTGCCGTGTCATACATTCACAATTTCAGCATACTACACAGGGACATAAAAACGTTGAACATATTTTTGATGAAAAATAAAATAGTGAAACTGGGAGATTTTGGCATCTCCAAGGTGCTAGATGAAACGCACGGCAACGCGAAAACGTGTGTTGGTACACCGTATTATATGAGCCCCGAACTGGTGCAGGGAAATCCGTATAACGAAAAGTCAGATGTTTGGGCTTGCGGTTGTGTTTTATACGAGCTTTTAACGCTGCAGAAGGTGTTTCAGGCCAGCAACCAGCTCAGGTTAATTGTTTCCATTCTCGAGCACAACCATGGCGAAGTGAGCAACGAGTATAGTAAAGATATTCGCGACATTGTCAGTTGGACGTTAAACAAAGAGGCCGACATGAGGCCAACCACTGATGAATTACTCTGTTCTGAAATATTCAAAGAGGTTAAGCATTTATCTAACGCAGAACAATCGACCGTGCAACTCAATCAAATCAAAAGGACGTTCTCACAGCGATCCGTTTCCAGCCAAAGTTTTACTGCTATCGAACCGATTGTTTCGACCGTAACGAGCGATGTTTTTTACTGGGGAGGGGGGAAAGAAATACCGCAGAAGTTAGATATGTTTCATGAAGAGAACGCTGCTCATGTGGTCTCCGCTGGTTTCTGTCATTTTGCGGTGGTCACAATTCAAAAAGAGCTGTTCACGTGGGCTAATATTCAAGGGGGCGGCACGAACATCGTGGGACAATTGGGACACGGAAATCTCGCCATGTACCGAAACCCGAAAAAAGTGTCGTTCTTCGTTGGCACACCTGTGAAACACGTGGTGTGCGGGCTCGACTTCACTGTCATTTTGTCTGAAGTTGGACAGGTTTACGCCTGCGGTTCCGACTACTACGGTTGCATCGGCTGCGATAACGCCCACGGTGACGTGGTGGTGACTCCCGTGGAGGTACAAGCACTCAATGACGTTACAATTGTAGACGTTTCGTGCGGCGATAGTCACGTGGTGGCTTTAACGTCCAAGGGTTCTATTTACACGTGGGGTTGCGGTGAGGACGGCAGGCTGGGGCTGGGGAATGAGGATGATTACTCCACACCACAGTTGGTGCCCCTGGAAGAGAAGTATAACAGAATTGTGAAGATTAGTTGCGGTCGAGATAACACGTTCATACTGACTTCGAACGGGCATCTGTTGGCTTTCGGAAGTAACGAATACAACAAAATGGGACTGAACCAGATCTTCAGATTTAAGAGCAACGCATACAGTGACGAATGTATTGTACATTACTCCCTCTCGGCTACACCAGTCCGCGCTTTGAGAAGCTATCGTCTTGTATCTGTGGCAGCCGGTGAGTCTCATTCTGCTGTTGTCGATGAGTTCGGTAGATTGCTTACGTTTGGCAACAACGAATACGGACAGTTAGGGTTGGGTGACTATCGACAACGAAAAGCTCCTTGCTTAGTGAAGGGAAATCTGAGCGGCAAGACGGTGAAGATGTGTCATTGTGGCGATCGGTTCACTGTGGTGGCAACTGAGGACAACCAGTTGTTTTCGTGGGGGAGCAGTGAGAACGGAAGGCTGGGCGTGAAGTTGTTGGGAAAAGACGCTTGTAGTTTACCGAAGGCGGTCTTCGGGTCTCTTCAAGAAGTGGTGAGGGTGTCGTGCAGGTACTGGAACACTATACTTCTCGCCGAACAGGTGCTCACGTCGAAAACCATGCAGATGAGAGAGCTGAGTGTCTCCGAAGACATTAAGAAAGCTGTTGAGGAGAATGAGTGCAGCTTCAAGTTTAACGAGGACGCGGCTGTGAAAAACGAAATGAGCTCTCCTGTAGTGGGAAATGATGACAGAAGTACAAACCACCTACCGCCGTGGCTGGAAGAGGAACTGGAGCATGGGGAATTCATACCGATCGATACAAAACATAACGATCCTTTGCTCTTCCGGGAAGAGTCCATAACTAGTGAAAGCGGCGCCTGTTTAAAGTGCTTGTCAAGGCAGCCGAACGTTCTGGAGTTGCGCATTCAGGAGTTGGAGATGGAACAGTTGCGCTTGAAAAAACTTCTACAGGAAAAAGAGTTACTTGTGGAGGCGCTGCGCAAAGAGAAGGATTGTTACATCGATTTCTCGCAAAAACTCGTTCAACTCAATAAATCGAGCAGCACCCCGTGAAACTCAACGTTTAAATTATAAGTCAAAGAATTTTATTTATTTTCTGTTTTGATACGAAATTTTAAATTGAATTTTATTTTAATTGCATTCACGCAATTTGCTTATTATTGAGATAATTTGAATTCAAATCATAGTTTACCATGTAATTACATATTATACACCGTTTTTATACTGTATACATTTCGTTCTTTTTATCGCACAATTTCACCTTTTCATTTTAAAAAATTACACAAAAATTAACAATTTAGTGTCTATTGTTTATAGAGGTATGTTAAGTGGAAAAATTTTAATTGCAATAATAATTGACTTTTAATATTGACATTTTAGAAATGTGTTTTACTTTATTTAGGATTATGTTTTAACGTTTTATTGACTCGAGAATTAACGGTCTAATTCATATATGTATTACAGCACTACTAATAGAGGTAGCTTTTTAAACCAGCAAATTTATGGAGATTTAAGGTGAACCAAGAAATATACCATGGTTACCGTGTAAATTGTTAATAACTGCATCACTTCATAAATAGAGTAAAATCAAGCCCGCCTTTTGAAATCTAAATTTTTGAGCATCCTCTAATTAGTAAACCTAACAATTTTCAAAGCAAACGGAATACTTTAGACTTTGGACCCAAATAAGGTATTAGGGGTAAAGATATCTCAATTCCAGTACTTGAATTGAGATCAGCATCCTTTAATTATTAACCTACCAATTTTCAAAGCAAGCAACATGCACCGCTCTACAACTTTGCATTTCATTGCTGCATTTCGTGTCGTGTGGCCTGTATACGGCCATGCCAAAACTTTTGAGCTGGCAACACGCCCGCTTTTTATGAACCCAAAACCTTCCCGTGAAGGGTTACTGAGTCTACAAGACACGAACAGACACACAAACATTCATTAGTATAGATTAGGGGTCATTCAAATAGTACGTTTGTTCAAATTTGCCAATTTTTTACTCCCTCCCCCTTGTTCGTTTTAATTTTTACCCATTAACGTCCATTCTGTTGTCATTGTCACCGGCTGAATCTTCTGCTGATACTTCTTCCGCTGGATCATCTTCACTGGACGAAAGGGCTTCAATGGCACGTTGGTTCCGGGGCCTTCGGACTCGACAGCGCGCCATGTCAATCGAAGGAGCACTGCAATATTATCCCTTTCGATCTACATTGTCAGTCGATGACAGGAAAGTTAAAGCCCGGTATATGTCCGTATATACGTATATATGCAGTTCGTACTGGCCTAGTGCAGCTGCGATGATGCGCCATAAGAAATGCCATGCATTGCAGCGCTCCTTCGGGCGAATTCGATTTACATGACGAGCTGTACTTTAAAACAATGTTTTTACACTCAATTGTTGATTCTATAAGTAATTAATAAAACGAACGTTTGTTTTGGCTGCGCACCCCCTGCTAAATATTGTTCGCTTTTTCACTGAAGGTGTAGACAGACTTTTTGTAGATGTCGAATCCTTTCCTCAACTCAAACTTTCTAGAGGCATAAAATTGATGATGATAATGACACGTTACATTTGCTGAAGAGTTTCGAAGATAACCCAGGGGGGGATATTTTGAGAGATATTCCCTTGTATTGAGAGGGATTCACCCAGGAAGTGGTCAAACACACCCAAAAGGGGCGTGGCCAAAAAGTTTTTGTGCTCGCCTAATGTTGTCGAGCTTCGCGCTCCAACATTAGGAACCCCTCTTTATTATTTTCCGCATCCACCACTGTAACCCTTGTACGACTGGTGCAAATTGGTTGGTAGAAGACTACGGAAAGATTTTCAGCGTGATTAAATCAATTTATTCCTAAGATGTCACCAGAAGAAGGAACGCAAAATTTCTCAATCTTCTTACTTGAAATTGACAAATCGTCCAGCTCCAAGGCCATGTTGCATGATACATCAGTATTTACAGAGTCAGTATCAGTACTTGCAAGATTTACCCATTCTTTTCATGCTGGAGTTACCCTTAAAATCTCTCAATTTCTTCAAATACGTAGTTCTTTTCTTTACAAAATCAAATTTACCTATTTTTCGGCTAGTTACATTCGCTAATGGTTCTCTTGTCGATTTTATTTTTTATCCACCCCCTCACCTGTTTAATCCCATCTTTTAGGCAGTTGAAGGTGGTAACATACGTGTTCTTATTTCTTCACCATTCCAGTAATCTTAAAAAAAGAAGAAGAAAATCATTAAATATATTTTCTGGTATAAGTACGAGCGATTTTAGAGTGGCAGATTTTGGCACGATTGTTAATATCCTATACATTTTAGAGATTTGAAAGTAGTCAATCCCGAAAATAGGTTCCTGCGAAAAAATCGCAAATGGGATGATCCTCAAAAATTATTTTTTCCCGCAAAATTTAACTCGATTTTTGCCGTCACGATGTGTAACTCGAATTTTCACTAAATCTCACTTTCAGCATTTGATTACGTTTTATCACGTGACCTAACGTGGTTCAAAAATGTAACCATTACTTTTGTTGAACTTTTACACCATTGGGAACAAAAACAATTTTCCTCTTCTGATCATGTTTTATGGGACAGGAAGATTTTTTGTTAAATTTGGACCTTTACTAGTAGTAAGGCCTTTATGAAAGTGGACGGTTTGTTATTGTTTGTCAAGAAATTGATATTGAAATTGATCTTTAATAATCCAAAACAAACGATACAGATATTGGATCGAAGTTTCAAAAAATATTATACTTTTTTGTACGTTCATGGGCAACGGGCAAATAAAATGTTTAGTTTCACTAGAATCTGCTAGAATCTAATATTTTTAGTTAAGACGTTTATATCTCATAAATGGATTATTTTTTTTCACTAATCAGCATGAAATCCAACAAAATGATATATATATCAGGCGCGGATCTAGGATTTTTTTCAACATGGTCAAATATTTTTATGTATATACTTAGCCCAACTTAAGGTTATAAAGGTCAAACTTCCTCAGGCATTATGGACTGGAAAAGGGTAAACTGAAGCGGGTTTAACAAACAAATCTGAGTTGCATTAAAATATATTTCAAAACCATAATTATGTTTTACAAAACGCAGTTAACAAAATATTTACCACACCATCACCTTTGAAAATGTATAAAAAATCTAAATTATAAAAATTTGACGTTTTCAAGATTTCAGTATTTAAGACTGCCGTGTTTCAAGTTTTATAGCCATTCTTGAAACGATTGGAGCTGCATGTAAAAAGGACACCTGAAAGATTTGAAAAAACCTTAATTGATAGACAAACTGGATACGTACACTCCGTCCCAAACAACCCCCGGTACACAACTCTACGCTTTTTCGAACAGAGGACGTACTTTTCGGGTAGCCCCTTATAAAGACATAGGATTAAAGAATCATCTTCACCATCGCTCGCGTCCAAAAAAGGTGACTTGGACAGAATCTCATATATATTGATGACTGGTACTGATTCTTCCGCTTGGTTCGCGCTATCTTCTTCTTCTTCTAAACTGTGGCCTGCCAGTCTACTTCCAGTGCATCCGTCACCTATGCAGGACCACCGTGACGTGTAACAGCAGCCATACTAGGAAAATAAACGTGTCAATCCCTGCAGATTCGTTTGCTTAAATTATCCTTTTGCACACTTGGATAATACCAATCGTATGGCATGTGTACATAATCACATTCTGGGACCAGTTTGCCGAGTGTCATTCTTTTCTAAAGATCTGAAAACTTGTCAGAAGATTTGACGTTTTTAGGGTTTGGTATACATAATCGATAAAAATTTGCTTGTGGCGGGCATCAGAATTTTTTTCTCGCGAAATCGGACTTGTTTACGTTACTTCGCTCCGGAATACGGACCAAAAAACCCCAAACAAATTGAGAAATGAAGCCTTCAGTTTGTATGTGAATTTTCTTTGTGGATCATCATCATATTACTTTATATATGTTTGGTAGTATATATATATATATATAGATATAGATATATGTGGATCATCATCATATTACTTTATATATGTTTGGTAGTATATATATATATATATAACTAAAGATTAGGAACAGTAAATATACTAAAGATAGTTCCTCAAAAACTGCTAAATAAACCTACGATATTTTAAAGAAAAACAAATAAAATCTTATTGACTTTTTTGCACAAGGCTACTTTATTAGAGCACAGGGAGTTAATAATAAACAAAATAGTAGGAAAGGAACAAACTTTACTTTATAATACCACAATAATAATGTACTATAACTAAATCATTTTCAATCTTCATTTTCGGAGAATTTCCATTGTTTTCTTGCAATCAATTTTGTTTTGTAACAAACTCAACAAATATTCACAAAACTTCTAGATTGTGATTGCCAGGAAGAAACTGATTTCTCCATAAAAGCAAATTTTGGCAAGCTTGCTGAACGATCGTTCTAGGGGGGCAGTTCCTGGTGCGACTGATAGTAGAATTCGTATTAAATCACATACATTTGAATGGCTAAGATAGGAACAGATATGACCAAAACATTTAGTGTGTTTGGACTTCCCATCTTTAAACTTAAGCCCAGAGCGGATAAGCTATATAGCTTATAGCGATATTCTTGGATAAGTTTGTCCGCTGAACAATTTAATTTCTGCTTATAAGTTATTGTGATACTGAATTTGTCTCAATCATCGCTTTTCTCTGGAACCTCATGTGCATAATTAGTGCCATACAATGTGTGCAATCTGCCAACCAAACTCAAATGATCCTCTAGACTGACTCGGCTTGTCATGTCAAAAGCTAGATGTGTATTCCATCAACGTGCAGTAAAAATAGGAAAATGTTAAAAAAAGAATATAATAAAAAAGGAATAGTCTTTAAAAAAAAACAAGTAAAAATAAAACAACATATTTGGTACCATACATAAAAAGACATATCAATATCGTCAATATCAATTGATGTGATAAGCTCCAATGTTGTTTTTCAATAATATTTTTTATTTCAGTGCAAATTATCAACTAAAGAGGTTAGTGATAAATGAATAAAAATAACGGTAAAATGATCAGCGAAGAATATGAATAAAAGAAACCAGGCGATGTTGTGAAATGTTAACAGGTAACAAGATCTGCTTGCAATTACAGTATACTCCCGATAAGTGGGACCCCCGATAAGTGGGACTTTCACTAAGTGGAACGGTTTTTATCGGTCCCTTGAACTTCCTAACCTTATATAGACATACGCTTAAGTGGGACATTCGCTAAGTGGGGCAGATTTCGTCTGTCCCCTGAGTGTCCCACTTATCGGGAGTATACTGTAACAGGAAAAATCGAAAGCATATTTGTGCACGGTTCAGTGCATATTTCATGATTCATTTTTTATACACAATGAGCAGCTTTATTTATAAATGTAACATGAATTAAAATCGCAAAAACCTGGGCGTTTACCGTATTTCCTCTTATTGGCGCCTTCGGCGCTTATTTAAAAACTGACTCAAAAAGTGCGGCGCTAATAAGAGGGCGGCGCTTATAAAATAATTTTCAAAATGGTATAGAAATAAATTTTATTTAATGGAACTCAAACTTTTTATATTCAACAGTTGTGTTGAATTGAAGCGCATGTTCTAAATCTTCGAAGAAGTTAAAGATAAACATGGCTAGAATTATGAGAGTTAAAGAGTTCGAAATGGTTTATCAAATTTTGTTTGGTACAAACATTCGTGGCCATCATGTGTATAAAGATATTTGGAAGCCAAGGATAGGTGAATTTCTCAATGTAAAATTCGATACTCGCAAAGATGCCCATGATTATGATAAACGCGCTTTGGAAATTTATGCTGATGAGACTTTAGTCGGTCATGTGCCAATAAAACTTTCATCATTATTACACTTTTTCCTTGAAGCTGATGAACAGAATTGTCTGTTTGCCAAGTAATTGGAAAACGGAAACGTGAAGTTGTTCTGGTGGTTGCAGCAAAGTTTTTTGCTTTCTCGGAAAATAAAAGATCGGCTGAGACCTTGGATCGTGAAATGAAGAAATTGACTTATAAGAGGAAATAAGGTATTTAAAAATTGAAAATTTTAGGGGAGCGTTTATTCGAAAGGGGCGTTTAACTAAGAGGGGCGTTTATTTCAAAATGCAAAAATTTAGATAACACAACTTTTTTTCTGAAATGATATTACGAGTCACATGCAAGCAGACGACTGTTAAATGATATTACAACTGTTAAAACTCAAATTTCAATGGCAGTATCATCATCATCTATTTTGTTGAAATCTTGCGCAACATCTTCCTCGTCGGAACTTGTGATAAAAGGATTACTGAGATCTGCTTTGCCTGATAACAAAGACATTTTGATAAACACGCTGTTGGTGTTTACAAAAATGAAGTTTTAGTGGAACATGTTCCAATAGAACTATCGCGGCTAATTTTTCAATTCCTTGAAGCTGAAACCTTGAAGAACAAGCGTTGTCAACGTTGAAGTAAGTGGAAAAAGAAAAAATGGTTTGGTGGTACCTGGAAAATATGTCGCTCGGTGCGAATACGGAAAAATTGCGAGAGTGTTATGCGACAAGCTCCAAGAAATCAAAGAGAAACACAGCCATTTTGAATGGAGGTTTGAAAAAAACGAAGCTCAAAATTGTATGTTTCAAGCATTTTCCAACAATAAACATTACTTCTTTTTCCTTCTTTCCATGGCTATTACGGGAGGGGTGTTTATTCAAAACCTCGCCATTAAAATTCACTCTTTAATTCACTCAATTTTTAGAAAAGGGGGGGGGGCGTTTATTTGAAAGGGGCGTTTATTTACCAAAGCAATTTTCACACGGGGGCGTTTAATCGAAAGGGGCGTTTAATTGGAAGAGGGCGTTTAATCGATTATTTACGGTAAATACGCGAAATTACACATGCAGGGGTCCCAAGTTGAAGAAGTCAAATTCCTGGAGATTTTGTCGTGAAATTTTATTTTCGCTTTGAGATGCACGGCGCTTTGCTGTAACGCCCGAACAACATTACAAAACAAAATTTAAAAATACTTTTATTCATCACTATTATACGTTTATATATAATTTAAATTAAAATCTATTTACACCTTTATTATATACTCTTGGTGTTCTTCTCCTTAATATTTATTTTGTACAAGACTTTGGTTGTACGTAGATGTCGCTTTACGAGCGTTTGCTAGAACATCTTTACTAGGTCTAAAGGCATGACATTGTACATCGGTAAATAAATTTATCTTGCATAAGGTTAACTAAAGTAAAGTGCGAGAGACTTGCTCTGAATTGTGTCTTAATATTTTTCATAATACTAAATGCACGTTCCACATCACAGTTAAAGTGTGGTAAAATAAGTACCAGTTTCATCAACTTAGAAACCTGAGAAAATCGTCCGTTGCCAGTTGTACATCAGTTATAGACGAAACTTTGTACCAGTATTCATCTATTGGTAATTTAGCATAGTCTTTGATTAAATTGTTAAGATCGGTAGCCTGATAGTCCACAACTTCACTTTCTAAATGAAAGGTCTTCATCATTAAAGTAGTTGCTAAACCTGCCTGCTAAGATTCCAGCAACACCAGTTGTCAATGCATCCTGCTCAGAAGAGCAAACAACCTTCAAGTTTTTCATAACTTCACAGTTAAACCACTTTGCACACAGTACATCTGGCCTTAAAAGGTCCACCCCAATTTATGACTTTGTAAACTCTGGTTTAAAACTGCAATAATTTTTTCGCTTCTTAGATGGATTCGGCATTATGGAGATTTTCTCGATTATAACTTTTCACGACTAACATTAACTGACAAATGACATACACTCCTAAAACTTAGGGCGTTATTAAATTTGTTTTTCATTTCAATTTCATTGGCTCGTGCGGAAGCTCGACGGAGGTGAGGTGAGGTAAGGTTCATTTCAATGGACCGTGGTCAAACTTTTCTGTTCACGATCACACTCAACCACCATTATGATTCACACACGTCATACTCTTGCAGACAAAACAACATGCGTTCTAGGCCGAGATAGAAACAAATGAAATAAACAATTTTACAAGAATGAGAAGGCTTCTATTGAATTGGGAGTTGGATATTAATTGACAGAACAAAGAACCTAAAACAAAGAGGTTTGTTTGCTTTAGAATTTTATTGTTAATTCACATAAGCTTTCTTTCACGGCTTAAACGAATGGTCTGCCAGCCATGTATGGTTGGCTAATAGTAGTAGTACTGTAGGTGTATGAAACATTTCTGGAATCCTGGAGATACGTAAAAAAATAATAATTCCGGGAGAAAATGTATGTTGACCGGGAGCCCAGGAGACATGTTAAAAATCCGGGAGACTCCCGGACGATCCGGGAGACTTGGGAGGCCTGCACATAAATATAAGTATTTAGCACGGACAATTGCTACAACACATGGTTGTCTGCGATCATTGATCTCGCAGAACGAGAGTAGAATATTGCAAAATTGCAATTGCAAAATTCTCGTGTTTAAACGTGCGAGCGCCGATAAAAAAATATTAAACGGGCTCTGCGCTCCTTAATTTTTGTTATCATTATATTTTATCATTTTTGATATAAAACTTGTTCTAAGAAGCCTCTATTAAAAAAGAAAATCGAGAAAAATCAGGCTCAACCTCTGGTGGACATTTGGTTTGCATTTGGCATGGTAAGAATGATAAGAATTACAGATTCTACAGCATCAACATAATCTATTCCAGCCTCGGCAAGCAAGAGTCACATTCTTTACCTTTTTTTTAACGCCCTAACCGGTTATGACACCACATCCTCCTTCATGCGAAAGAGTAAGAAGTCAACTTGGCAAGCATGACAAGCATATGAGGAAGCAACAGAGACATTAGAGCACCTTGCCAGTCAACCTTTTCAACACCTGGATCCAGACTCTAACCATTTCAAGAAGATCGAATGACTGATTGTTGTATTGTATAATAGAACCAGCCCCTTGACTTCAGTCAATGAGATAAGGGAGGATCACTTCTGTCGGTCGATCTGTGACCACCAACACAGAACGCACTTTTTCAGCATTTTCATCTGTACACAGATGCAGCAAGTTGTTCCTTTTCCACAAGATTTTGGTTGGACCAAGGAGTCAACTTCATTGATTCCAGTGTGGTTATCTCCAAAGTCTCCAAAGCATATAGCCAGTTTATCAAATGTTCGTGTAAAGGAAACTGCTCGAACTGCAAGTGTGGCAAAGCCAATCTCATCTGTTCACCTCTTTGCAATTGTAAATGCAAATGTGTTACTTTTTATAACAATGTTATATATCGTAATGCTTCGATTAAGCGCCCCCCCCCCCCCCCCCTCGAATAAGCGCCCACCTCTCAATCTTCAGAAACGTGTGCCTATTCGAGTTTTCGGCAAAAAAGAAAGGCAACGGAACACAGTTTCTTTATAACAGGGAAACCTTTTTAAAAAGCTTTCAGATAACACAATGTCAATGATTTTCTTCTTTTCTTTTTTTAACTTTATATCGTTCGTCAATGCTGTGTATTTGGCTGGAACCACCAGACTAATTTCTCGTTTTCTTTTACCAATAACTTCTGCCTTCAAGTCTTTTCTTTTCTTGCTATCAGTTGTAAAAAAGTAAGATAAAAGTCGGGACAACTCAACAGGCACGTGACCTACTAAAACATCACCATCTACAAGTTTAATCTAAACACCCAGTGCATGCTTGTTGTATGTTCGTGCTTCATCTCTTGGATCCGGTTTGCAATAGAGTTATAGGGCTATAGGTGATAGTAATAGGGCACCCCCGAGAAGAGAAGTGGTACAGTGGATTCTGAAATAATGGGATATGTTGACGAAGAAAATGATTCGAGATTCATTTGTTTCTTGTGCAGTGACTTGCGCTACGGATGGAAGAGCCAAGATGACTACATCACATGCTTCAAAGAGGGTAAACCTTGTCACGAAGGCCGTACAATGCTGAAAGAGCAGTTTGAATAAATGAATACGGAGGAAGCAAACCCGTTTCAAGCCGATGAGAGTGATATCGCTGACGCGAGTCCAGACATGTTACTCGTCGACGAAGACAAGGAGAGTGACGAAGATGTGGAAATAGATATTTTGTGAAAGAAAAAAAGTGCTTCTATTAAAAACCGCCTTTTATTTATGTTCAATTTTTCTGAATTGCAAATAAGCGCCCCCCCCCCCCTCGTATAAGCGCCCCCCCCCCTCGAATAAGCGCCTAGCCTAGAGCCTCGAAAATTAAATAAGCGCCCGGGCGCTTAATCGAAGCATTACGGCAGCTTGTTAATTTTTGTTATGTCACACATTCTTTCGTATGTATTGGATGTTTTGCCTCATAACTTTCATTCATAACCAACAATGCATAAAACGCTTCACTTTCTTACATTAGTGGCGGCCATTTTGTTTTTTTGCGTGTCCGTTAAACTTTTTTAGATGGTTCTCCTTCTAATATTAATTAGTACATGATTAGTGAACCACATGCAAAATTTGATGCTTTTATCCGCCTTGTAACGGTAATTTCGCTAAGCTACCTGACTATTAAAACTTTGTCTAGATCAGAAGAACCGACCAAGAAGATTCGAAGTTGGTTCGGGTGCCGTTGATTTCATCACAATCGAGTCTGAAGTAAGCAGTAGTTCTAAAAGATCGAAGAAAGTATTTGAAATAGAAGGAAGAAGATCGATATCTCATAGGAAAGTATGCAGCCGAGAACGGAGCAACAGCTGCGGTTAGGAAGTGTAACAAAAAAGTTTCCGTCTCTTAATAAAAGTACCGCGTGGGTTTCGCGACCGAGTAGAAGAGGAGCAGAAGAAGGCTAAAAGGAAAAATTTTACAATCAAGCTCTTGTGATAATTGATGTATTCACTGGTCAAATGACAGTTGAGGTTTTAGGGGCTGATTATATGAGGCTAGCCAGCCCGGTAAGCGAGATAGCTCGCTTTCACTAAGAAACACAATAATTTGCGTTTTCATGATTACATGTAAACGAGCCATTCCGTTTGTCGAGCCAGCTCGTTTGGAGCTAAGCGAGCTGTCTCGGTAAACGGGCTGGCTCGGTTAATGTTTTTCCATATAATTGCTATTCTACCGGGCTACCCCGCTAACCGGGATGAAATTGAAAAAAGATGGCCGATAAAAGTGATGTCTTCAGGTTCAAATGGACAAATACAATGATTAAGGACTTGATTGATGCCCTAAAACAATTTAAAGCTAGTATGTATGGAATATAAGGCGACGGATTTTAATTCAGATAAGCCCCGGCAATATGAAGAAGTCAGAAGAATACTCAGTGAAAATTATCCTGCAAAATATTTTGGTATTCTCCTATTCATTCTTCTAATATACATGATTTTAAGCTTTTTTATGGATGAAGTGAACGTTTTCTACCATAGTATAATAGTATTTTCTCTTGTATATGTTGTTGATATAAATTATTACAAAATAAGAGTCCATTAAGTTGTAAGCTGACCATAAACAACGAAAACAACTGAAGAGTTCGTTGTAGCATTTTCGTTTTCGAAAAACAGTCAGGCATTTTGAAATTTCCCGCGTATTTTAACCGAGCTGGCCCGCCTAATTAATTTTCCATATAATCATAAAATAAATGCTATCCCGGTAACCGAGTTTGCCCGTTTGAGTAAAAATTAATATGTATCTATATATATATAAAACTGATTATAAAAAATTAAAATCAATCTTTAAAATGTTCATCAATGATCTTTTTAAACTTTGTAAAATTTTCAACCGTTCTGATCGCAAGTGGTAGCTCATTGTAAAGTCTGCACCCATATAATAGAATCCTTTCTTTGAAAACTCTAATTTTACACGCGGCAGCTTAAGTAAACAGTTTTGGTTTCTAGTTCCAATATTATGCGTGTTAACGGTGAAGTAATCAGCAAAGTTGGAGCACGTTGTTTTGTCCAGACATTTTCGAACCGTTAGACAAGCGTACTTTTTTACCAATTTTTCAATTGATGGCAAACTGTGTTGAAAATCTGGACCTTGGCCGTTGACGATAATGCTGGCTCGTCTTTCAATAGATTTAAAGTGAGCACGCCGTGTTTCTGTAAGAATAAGGTTAGTAAGGCTGTTATAGGTGAGAAGTGGCAATATCATTGACGTGTAGATACTTGCACATGCTTTTTCTGTAAGGTAAGGTCGCATCTTCGACAGAAGTCTCAACCTGTTACTAGCTTTTTTGTGACCGTTCTGCAAAAACTCATTTAACGTTAGAGAGGAGTCAAGTGTGCATCCAAGGTATTTGTAAGTTTTTGTAGTTTCGATTTTACTGTCGCGATAACTAAGTTCGAGCGGTAGAGATTTTGATAATCGTTTCGACATTCCAAAGAGCATGCATTCTGTCTTTCCCTTTTTGGTGTTTATTATAAGTTCATTATTTTCAAAATATGAAGAGATGTTTTGAAGTTCTTCGAGTAAAGTGTTTTGGATATTAGATGACACGGCACTTTTGAAGACATTCGGTGAAGTCATTGAAAAATATAACAAAAAGCAAGGGACCCAGGATGGAGCCTTGCGGTACACCTGATTTTGATTTAAAACTTTTGGAAGCTTGATTGTTCACTAAAACAGACTGGTTGCAATTAAAGAGGTAGTCTTGGAACGAGCCAAGCTGTGCATTGTTTAAGCCATAAGATGATAGTTTGGCTACTTTAAAGGAAGAAATTGTTGCGGGAAGAAAAAGTTGCGAAAGTTGCGATTTTATTTTCGCAACTTTAAAAGAAAAAGTCGCGCACATTAAATGTTGCGAGACAGGACATTCATAAAAAGTTGCGTACAAAAAATGTTGCGAGTAAAGTTGAACTTACGATAATTATTCTTGTCGTTCCATGCAACTTAGCGTTTGGACACTCAATTTATTCCAAAATTAATACAGCCTACTACGGATTATTTGAAAAATTGGAGACGGATTTTCTTATAAGCAGTTTCTACGAACCAGACTTTAATATTTTCATACCTCAATGTGCACAGAAAGGTGTAAACTTCATATAACGTTACGTAGACAATAAGGGACACTGCGTGAAAATAGATCTACACTAAAACATTAACACTAGACAACGTCACGTAAGCTTGAATAGGCTTCGAAGAAAGAAAATCGATATTACTACAAATAGCAAGTACAATGCAAATATCCTAAGACTCATCATCTTCTGCATCAGCATCAACGTTGATCCCCGGGAGACATTCGCCGCCATCATCTCCACCTTCCCTATCAGGAAAAACTCATGAAAATACACTTACGAAAATACTTATAAGATCGTGGGGCGACCGTGACGGCAGAGTTGACTAGTACACACTACAGAGGATCGGTTTTAATTCAAGGACGCCTCGAAATACCTTGTAGGTTTACAGCAAAATTGATTGCCACAAAAAAGAACAACCTTTTATTGAAACACTACCTTTCTGTCGTCAACTTAAATTATATGGATGTTCCAAAGGAGAAAGAAGTTATTGTCGGCTCGTTTGTGGAAACTGTGAAAGCTAACACTGCCAATAGTAAATCATCATCACATAAACAACAAAAAGGTCCAAAAACGAAGTTTAAAACCAACGGCGAAGAGAAGCAAGCTGACATACGGAAGTGGTTTATGAAGTCCTCTGATAAAGAAAATCAAAAAAGACAAAGACAAAATAACAAAGAAACAATAATTATTGATTAGAACACGTTGAAATCTGAGTAGATTTCTAGAATGTGGAAAATTTTCTTCGAATGACTTACCAAAGAAAAAGGAGTCTAGATCTGTTGCCACTCAAATTTAGTTCTTCATTTAACATAACGTTTTATTTAAATTCTTCAGTTGGCATTTATTTCGTTGCATATTTTATATATATATATATATATTGGCTTCATAGACTATTAATTTTATATTTCTTCCAAAATAACTATTACCTTATAAACTCTTTAAATAGAATCTAAAATTGCTCAAATAGCTGTTCATGACATTCCTTGCGTTCAAAAATGTGAGATTTTTATTACAAATTCTAGAAAAATAACTCCCTGTACGGGCCTGTGTTAAAGTTGCTTTAACGTTTGTTGACTTCGAAGGAAATATCCTTTTCACTGTTTTCCAAATTCCTCAGGTTTTAAGCAACTTTCCTTTATAGCGTCTTGATGGTACTTCTGTTTTGATTTTTTGATTGCGATATTAACACGATTTCTAAGGTGTTTGTATGTTGAATGATCGACATCTTTTTTCGATATTTTCCGACAGCTTTGTCTTGATCGTTCATAAGCTTTTTTGTGATGGTATCGCCATCACAACGACAGTTCCATCCCTTTACCTTCTTCGTTATAATGGGGGCATGTTTATCAAATAAATTCTTTATTCTTTCGCGAAAATTTCTGACATTAAAGTATGTGATTTATTACTTACACTTGTATATATATATATATATATATATATATATATATATATATATATATATATATCTGTCAATAAATTAGTTTAAAAGAAATACCGTAGAGATTCGAATATGCGCCCTGGGCGGTTATTAACTTTTTGGATTTTTACCCTGGGCGCTTATTAAATGTTTCGGTACATGTCAAAGTTACTGGAGCCCGAAAACGTGAAGTTGGTCTTGTAGTACCTGGAAAGTACTCAGCGAGAACAAAAAATCCACGAACTGCGAGGATTTTAGATGAAGAGTTGCAAAAGAAGAAGAGAATGTTTTCATCCCTTCAGCTCAAGCATAAAAAGAAAGGGATTTATAGGAAATTTCCTGTGTATTAGTTAAAAGCACGAACTAATAGATAACTATTATAATAACGCTGTCATTATTTCCTCTAATCATAAACCCATTTACTTCAAATAAGCGGCCATTCTGCCTTTTAGGGGAGGGCGCTTAAAAGAAGCGGGCACTTTTTTCAAATTTTTACGTTTTACCCTGGGCGCTTATTTGAGAGGGCGGTTAAAGGAAGCTGGGCGCTTATTTTAATCTTTACGGTAATCGTATTTACTTGCCTCCTCGTAACGTTTCAGGATTTCTCGCTTTATTAGGTCTATATTATTATGTAGCATTCAACCGTTAAAAGTTGAGGTATCAAGAACAGCAACTTGAACATGCTATACTCCTCTAGGGGAGGAAAAACTTACCTAAGCCCTCAACTTCTCAAGTCAAGAAAAGGTGAGAAATAATGACTGTCTGGTTTCTCTCCTATTTTCTCATACGCCATCCTTAAGAGCTCCAATTGCAGTGTAAAGTGCAACGAAAACATGCATTTATATTATAAAAAAATATACTTACAAAGGGCTATGGAGAAAATCGAAAACTCAATTCAAATAAAAGCGTTCAAAGTGTTTAAAAAGGCGTCCAGACAGGGTATGATCTGTGAAATGTGCGGTCGATCCTCGGGCGTCAGGGCCCAGCAACAAGCCATCACAGCGAAGAAGTCATCAGGACAATGCAAAGGCTGTGGAAGGCGCAACCCGGATTTCAAGTATGAAAGCATGTCGAAAGGATCGACACTCGCGTACGGCGTTTGAGCGAGCGAACTCAATTCCCACAGCAGAACTCCGTAACTCCACTAAAACAGTAAAACAGTTTTACGTCACATGTATCACTTTTGAGAAATATTGTTTTTGTTGGTGTCGTTTCACGATTGAAAGCCGACATGGCTTCATTGTACAAGGACAAAAGGAAATAACTGCATATTGCATGCCCCTACAGAATAACAGATTAATATCTTAGATTTTGGAGCAGCCGTTAGATTTGAATGTACAACGAACTCGCTCTCATCCTCTCGAAAAAGATCTATGGTTTAAAAGACCGAAGAAACTAATTAAAAATAACTCTCGAAAATTCTATATTCCTACTAAGTGGCATTGTCTCTAGGGCGTATGTGTTACATAGAGTCTGCTGAGCAACAACTGAGAAAATTCGTCAATTAAAAACGTACAACGTCCGATGCGAACAAGTATGTGTTCGTTTCCAGGCACTCGGCGGCCAGCCATCGGACAGGTCGATTGTCGTTGTCACCCAAACAATGGTAGTCGTCCGGGAAAAAATCACGTGATAGGGCTGTATCGCAAATTTTCACGTGGAGATCTTCATCCACCCTTTTAAAGCAAGAGATAAAAGTACCTTAATGTGATTTATTGAAAGCCCCGTTTACAGGAATTGTTTTAAACTATCGCTACCACCACAAGTATCGTTTTTAAAAGTAAAACGCACATTGCAGAGAAGCTTTAGGGTTGACTAATAGTGCAATCATCTTTCTCTGAACGCCACACTTACATGCAATTACGAGAAGCGATGTCTTTATGTATGAGTCTTCTTCGACCGATGTATTGCAAGCCATTCGCTATTTGCAGTGACATCAGCACGATATCGCGTGTGGTTAACGGCTGACGAAAAGAATTCCAAAGTATGTTACAGTTTTTAACGTTAATAATCAAACCTTTGCTAGCAGTTCAGTCGTCCTGGAAAGTCTTAGGTAGTTTTTCAGATTGCCTCTGTTCATGTGGGGGTAGACTATGATAGGTAGCTCACCCGCATCTAGACAGACGTAGAGGAGGGGTAGAACGTTGTGGTGTATGGTGCGTTTCAACAGGCTGCTATCGAGGAGAAACAATGCGGTCTGTTCGGGGCTAGCAGAATCTAAACAATGCGTAAATATAAACCCTGAATCTGTATAAAGTACACCACTGTATAAAGCCGAGAAATTAATTGAGTTGACAGTATAAATTGTACGAAGAAAAATCGTTTAACTAGATGTTCACTTCGCCTATAAAACAACGGAGTACATTGAAGCATACCTGTTACAGTTTTCACGAGAACTTTTAGGTCGTCTCCATAGTCTGCACTGTAAAGACTACCAACATATGTTCGTCCATAGGATCCTTTAAACGAACGAACACAGAACATTATCATGTTGTATTTTCTACTTATTCAATACTGCAAAGTGTTTATATTTTGTTCAAGGATTCTGGTAGTTCCACCTGATTATACGTAGAACAACTAGTATTTCATAAGCAACAATCAATATAATACAAAAAAGACGCTCCTTTTGGACAAACCCTAGATCACATGATTATAGACCCTGACTGAAAGAAAGTCTCCACCAATTCGTAATCATCCCGGGTACTGCCACCATGGCACCGGAGGGGACCTTATTGCACGGGTATTTAGTATACACCACACCGGGTAGATACACACACAAATATAAGACACTTTATTTTATATATATTAATATACAAACATGTGCAAGCTGAAATGGTTATTCTCTATTTACGATCAAGTGATGAGTGCAATCGATGAGTTTTACATGCTAGTTTTGTTGTATTGAAAAATAATGAGTTTATAGAAAAACCAAACCTTCTTGAACCGTGTAACCAAGAGATAAAAGATTTCTTCTGATGCTGAAATCTTGCAATCGCACGGTCAACTCTTGTAACTTCTGTTCCGCTGTAAAATGAATCAAAAGTTAAAGGATACACCAATCCAAAAATTTTATAAGAAAAAGTATCTGTTTGATATACCGAGCGTTGCCCGGACAACATGTGGAATCGCTTTTACAGGTCCTTCAACACTTGACTCACTACAAAAAGAACAAAAAGAACTTATTTCTCCAGTTTCAATATACACAACCATTTTGAATTCATATGTGCGACAGTAATGTCTTTATAGACCAAGCTGTTACTGTCGCTTTCATTCAATTTCAAACTTCTTTCCTATCTATCAAACATCATCAACATTTTCGATTTTTCAAATTTATTTTTTGATTTGTGTCTAACACTCAAGAATTTTTGTCATTAGGGGTATTCAAAATCAAAATCAACCAAAAAACGATTTTGTAACCCACCCTCTCAGATTTTCTTCAACCTTTTACCAGTTGTTTATGGACTTGAGATGGTTCAAAATCCAAAATTTCAGCTTCACATCTCAAGTGGTTCAAAAGTTAGGGCTTTTTGAATTTCGGACAAAACAGGCTCTGAAACCAAACGGTTGGGCCGCTTAGTAATATGCTCTGTTCTAAAACTCTAATTTTTTGAGAAATAATTATAAAAAAAATAATGAAATCAACAGTCTTTATTGTATTTTTTATGCTGGATTCATTAAAACCACTTTCAGACAGATTAAACATTTATAAATCAGATTAAATTGAGTTCAAAATAATTTACATGATTCTAAATTATTTCCGATGTCCACTAGAAAGGGCCACAGTTCACAATGTAGATCATTTTTAGACCTTCAAATTTTGGTGGTTGGTAATATATACATAGGGTCTAATATTAATCAAAAAATTGTGTTCTGCAAATGTTTTCTTGAGTTGCAATTTTAAGTCAAAGTTTGTAACAGTTTTCAGTGTTTTGTTACAGATTTTTAATGGCTCGATCTTTTTAAATTCTAATTCCTTAAGAATTATTGACAAGAAAAAAATGTAACTAACCATTATTAAATTAATTTAACCTGATTTATAAATGTTTAATCTGTCTGAAAATGGTTTTAATAAATTCAGCATAAAAAATACAATAAAGACTGTTGATTTCATTGTTTTCTGATCATTATTTCTCAAGAAATTAGAGTTTTAGAACAGAGCATATTACTAAGCGGCCCAACCATTTGGTTTCAGAGCCTGTTTTGTCTGAAATTCAAAAAGCCCTAACTTTTGAACCACTTGAGATGTGAAGCTGAAATTTTGGATTCAGAGTCACCTTAAAGCTATTAACAACTGCTGAAAATTTAAAGAAAATCTGAGAGGGTGGGTTACAAGGCTTGGTTGACTTGACATGGAATACCCCATTATTTTTTTATTAACATGATTTTTTAAAACCAATACAAAATTGAGAGAAGCATATAAACACATTACCTTCCTATCAATCCATGTTTTACCTCGTCAGCAAGTTTTGACATTGAGCTCATGTGCAAGAAAGCTAGTGAGGTAGCCGCAATGAAAAATACAGTGCAAACAACTCCAACAGTTATGTAAAAGTAACTGCTATTCATGTCATTGGTCGCACTCTTCTTTGGATGGAAAACTAAATTTTATCAATTGAGATTTTCCGTTAAGAATGGATTTAATTAAATTGAAATAAAGAAATTATTGTTTGTTATTGTTAATACATTTATTTATGGAAAAACAATTAATTTAAAAAATATAACCTTTAATTTGCGTATCCCTTCTGAGAGCCTCTCTATTTTTTTCATCAATATATGTTGCTATAGAAAAAAGGAAAACTACATTTTCAAAATGAGACGAGAAGATGAAGGATAACTTGTGAAAACAAAGTGCACCTTTCATTTATACATCCTGCTGCTATGGAATGAATACTTAACATTAACAACCAAGAATTTTTAGGTTAATTAAATATAATTATTGTAGTAAATTATTGTAGTAATAATTAATTATCATAAAGTAAGTTAACGACTAAAGAGAACAAGAAGGGAAGAAAAAAAGACATTCGCTTACTGTCCATGCACATTTTCTTGAAAGTAAAGCTCAATGAAAGAATTTTCTCATCACTTTTACTCCACGATTGCACCACCGAGAAGTTCACATTAAAATGCACCAATGTTGAACCAGTAACTTTAGGTTGACATTGGAAAGTTAAGTTGAACTCTAAAAGCAATAAGCAAAAACTGAATTGCATTGCATGCTGACAGACCCAATGTTCTTAAGCATTAACTTTTACAAATAAAATTCAACGTTTCAATCACCCTTTTCATCGATTCTAGGCAATTTCCCTCGCTTGTTCAAATTTGTTCTCATTGCACTGAGAACTTTGTTGTCAGTCATTTCAAGTGACATGCTGAACCACGTTGGAGGCACAAGTTGTGTCAAGGCCTAAAAAATTGGTATATATTATATACTGTATATATATATGTAAAAGTTGCAGAGAAATATAATACATGTAAATCCTAAGATTTCCGAGACCTATTATTCAGCAGAGGAACAGGTAGCCGTATTCAAAAGTAAAAGATCTTCATCATCGTCATCCAGGTTTAATGTCTCTCGTGCCTGAGGCTTGGACGTTTTTAAAAGATGATACACTCCACAATTGTGTAGGTTAGGGTTAAGCTAATTATAATTAATTAAGGAAATCTAAATCCCACGTTTGCACTAAGTAACTCAGAAGAACTTGAGACAAGATATTGCAAACCGTATACATGAAGGACACCTAGGGTAATTTAAGCATAAAACAACTTCAACACTCACACTACTCCCAATCAAATGATTTTTCTGAAACAATCGTAAAATTGGTCAAAAGTTTCGTGAAGAAGTGTTCGCAATCAAAGGAAGATATATCAAAAGGCTTATCCTCGGAAATTCATCTTCATCCTGATGGATTCATCTGTATGTTGCAACAAGAGCATACAAAGTTAAATTTCCAAATGATACCATTCCATCCCAATCAACAGGCTACAGTTACAAAAATATCAGCAACTATGAGCATACGACCAAAGATGAGATTAAATCAACACAGAGGAGAATGACGGATCAGCAAACAGTAGAATCAAGAAGAAAAGAATGACTGATTTTACATGCTGCATTGAATGATACACAAAAACAAAAAAAGGTTCATCTCTTATAGCCTTAATGTTTGGATTACGTCATGTCGTTTTGTTGTTTTATCAAAACACAACAGTTTTAGGGGTTAGTGCGGACATCAACAAGAAGCCATTAAACTGTATCATTACATGACACTAAGGATGATAGGTGTTTTGTTTGTCTAAAAAAATGCTACAAAGATAGGATAAATGTTTTGCAACCACCATAGGTGTATAACAATGTGTCTAAATAAAACAGAGAGCATTTAACACCAGGTTAAACATCAGATTTGAACTTATGAAATGGCATAAAATTTAGGTACTAAAACTATTAGCCTAGTAAATGTTTGAGAATGTGATTTGAGTTGACAACCGCCATGCGGTGAGTCCTGATAACTGACAATTGTCAGGCAAGTATCAACGTATTAAAGTAGTCCAACGAGCTGAAAAGTCAATGTATTTATAAATAATTATTAAATTATTTAAATAATTAATCGTGTAGTAGATTACAAAAAAATTGTTGTTGCTGCAAAACTCGATCTTCTTTCTTCGCCCACTCAAATTTCTTGGTCCATACTTCATCATTTAACTCCACCTAGGAATTTGCATTTAAGCAAACATATGAATTGTGTCCTGAATTGGAACAGTCCCAATATCATACCCAATCTTTGTCAATTAACCATTCTTTGCTTTGTTAGCCTGCGATTACGCAAGGGCTTTTGAAATGGAACTTTTCTATCATCTAACAGATTTTCACTTCCGTACGGGACACGCACATTTGTTTTTTTTGTGTGCAAAGCGTGGCCTAACACTTTGAGACGTGCGATAGGGGCCGTGAAAAGGCAGATTAAACTTTCCAGAATTTTATCTCCATTACGACAAGGAAGTTTTAAAGACAGTGGTAAGCTAAAAAAAGTGTTTGCTTGTTCGCTGTAGTAGCTTTTATATAGCCGTCTGATCAGTTGTTTGTTTGTGTTGTATTTTGTTACTGTTTTTTATTTGCTGTGTGTAGTGTTTTTAAAGCTTTAGCTACAGGCACTGCAACTGGCTGATTCTGATCTGATTTTATAGTCACCACTGACGCCATCACTGACATATTTTCATAAAATTGTCATCACTGACGCCATCACTGGCATATTTCCAAAAAATTGTCATCACTGATGCCATCACTGGCATATTTCCAAAAAATTTTCATCACTGACATCATCACTGGCTGTCTCTTTCTCTATACATTTAACGTCTATTTTCCATGCTGGCACGGGTTTAAACGCCATCATATAGCTGCATTGTATTCATTATTAAGTGCCATCACTGGCATTATTACTTTTTAAACTTAAAATATATCAATGCTGCTAGCTATATACAATTTTAAAAACTTCGATATCAAATCTGCAATAGTTATCAACCTCGCTAGCTTTATATACTTTATCAATACTTGATCTATACCTTAAATTGCAAGAAGAAATGCTTTTATATATACCAGTTGCAAAAAGTAGTTCAAGGTTCTTTTAATTAGGCTAATTCAATGTTTGGCAACAGCACAGGTCAACAATGTTTGTGTAACGCTTTGACTGCAATTTGTTGGTCTATTTTAAGAAAAGTTTCACTTTGGAAGCCGAGTGACGTTAACCCTACCTACTGTGGGGGGGGGGGGGGGGGGGGGCTATGTAGCTCAGTGCACCAAATTTAATGGGCAAAATTTGGGTAAAAATTTTTTTTCATCGGTTATGTATTTTAGCTGTAGCGGCATCTTTGTCAGTGGCCACCCACATCTGGCGGCCGACACCAGGTAAAAGGGTTGTATCACTAACTGCTTGATTTTTGCTATTTCCCTTGTAACTGTTGATTTTATCTCAATTTAAATTTTTCTAAGTTTCTCTAATCTATAATAGTAATCTTTAGGCATTATTGGCTGGGTAACATATCTATGTCAATATATTTTGGTTCAAAAGCAATGTTTTTCTTCGGATTCAACCGTGCCAAATTTTGCATGAATGTAGATTTGGTTTGCCAGGTCTTGATTCTGAATGAATGTGTTGTGTCATAGCCCATCAAGGGGCCGTAGACATATTCTGTCCTTCGCTGCCGTTCGTGCCGCCTGCATTCCTCCCGCAGTCCAGTCCTTGATGTTGTCGATGCTTGCAGCCACTAAGCTCTCCGGTCTTCTCTTTCAGTGTGCATATTTCGCCAACTTTCGACGCTTCATTTCAGGTAGTAGACCCTGATCAGCCGGCACGCCCACTTTTTCTCGAATCCAGATGTTGGTCTTCCTGTCCTTCCAACTAACACGCAATATACGCCCCCACACCCACAGTTCGAACGCTACAATCCTATGTTCGTCTTCCTTCTTCAGTGTCCAACTCTCACAACCATATGTTGCCACGCTCCAAACAAGTGCTTTGACCAGCTGTTTTTCGTCATTATTTGAATATCCAAAGATTTCCATATATATATATTCGCAAGTTGGCAGGTGTTGTTTCTGGCAATCGCCAGGTGCCTCCAGATCTCAGGGCCACTGCTTCCTTCCATATTCACTTGCGAGCCGAGAAAACTGAAACAGTCGACAGAATCCAAGAACACCCCATCAATGTTTATCACGCCTTGTCCGTTCATCGCCATCACATGAGTTTTCTTCGGGTTTATGTGCAGGCCAAACTTCATGCTCGCAACGCGGAGTGCTTCGACTGCTGTCTCTAGCTGCTCTTTGCTTACGGCAATCAAAGTTGTGTCGTCAGCTTAACGCAGGTTCCAAATGGCATATCCACCGATAATGCAGCCCGCCCGCTCGACCAACCATTTTTTCACCATTCGTATGATTTTCTCGCCCACAACATTGAAAAGCATCGACGAAATAAGACAACCTTGTTGTACGCCTTTACCGAATGGAAACGAGTCGGTGTCTACACCAAGCACTCGTACAACACCAGTAGCACGCTTGTATAGCTGCGCCACTAGCCAAACTAGATGCTCTGGGACACCGAATTCCAGTAGTGTCTTCCACAGTTCTTCGTGGGACACTGTATCAAAGGCTTTAGCATAGTCGATGAACAGTAGCCAAAGTTCCTCCATCTGCTTCAAGGCGCATTTTTCAATGATATTGCGTAGCACCAAGATTGCATCAGCAGTATCTTTTCCGTGGACAAAACCATACTGTTCTTCGCCGATTTCTCCTGATACAAAGTACCAAATCCTCTGCCTGATTATCTTCAGTAGTATCTTCGATGCGTGTGCTATGAGACTCAGTGTGCGGTGTTTCGCGCAGTCCTGAGTGCCCGGCACCTAAGGTAGCATAATGAGCTCTGATTTGGTCCAGTCGTCAGGTCATTTTCCAGTTACCCATATATCCTTGATGATATCAGTCATTGCACGTACCATTGTCTCCTCACCTGCCTTCAGTGCTTCACCCGGAATCTGATCAAGTCCAGTGGCCTTGTTGTTTTTCAGCTTTTTGATAGCGTTGCATACCTCCGCATGCGTCACGTGTGGCTCAAACACAAATTGGGACGCACTCAACTCGGCAATTGGCGGCATGGCCGTTGGTGTACTCACACCTCTTTTACCATCTTTACAGTACAGTTTCTGGCAGTACTCGCGCCAACGCGTACGGATCTTGTCAAACTCGTATACCATTGAACCGTTTGCATCAAACAGTCCAACTGATGGATTTGGCGTGCGTTTGCCGTTCAGCTCTTTCACTATACAAAACAATAGCCAACTGTTGTTACCTTTACTTGCTTCTTCAGCTTGTACCGCTTTTACTTTCATCCAACGTCGCTTGGCATTACAACATGCTTTCGATACCTTCTTGCAGAGTTCCAGATGTACATGACTATTGGGTGATGCCATCTTTGCTTTGCTGCGACTCTCCATGAGCGCTAGACACACTGGTGTGATCCACTGGCGCTGTGCTGTTGTGTGCTTTTGGCATGTTGCTTCTATTGCTTTTCGTGTCGCATCTGCTATTGCAGGCCAGTCGGAACCATGCTCCTGTAACTCTTGGCTGATGATGGCTTCAAACTCCGGTTGGTTGGCAAGCAGCCCAGTAAGGTCTCTTTTCTGTGGTGGTTTTAAGACTCTGCGCTTATTCCATGCTCTGCCTTTTAGTTTAGCCCATACCAGCTGGTGGTCGCTACCGCAATCAGCACTCACTAGCAAACGTGAATCCTTACATTCTGCAATATCTCTTCGCCTCATCGCGATGAAGTCAATCTGATTTTTATATTGCGTTGACCAGCGTTGACCAGTTTGGTGACAAAAGTGTGTATTGACTCTGTGACGAAATCTCTATTGACTCTTTGACAAAAGTGTGTATTGACTCTTGATTCTACTAGTATATTTATTGACCAGATGCATTTTGAAAATGTATATTTCATATAATTGTATCTTTTTGCTTTACAGGAGATAAATAATTATGGCAAAGAGACATCTAACTGCGGATGAAGCAATCGCTGACATTTTGAGTTTTGTCGACAATGACAGATCTGTTCAAGATTTCGATATGAACGTTGATGACAACGAAAACTTACATGAATTGTATGATGATGCTAATAATGCTGCTGCTGCACTGTCCGCTGCAACACTTTGTACTTGTATGCGATTGTGCACAACAAATCCATCGACAAAGTTGATTCTTTCGATAAGGGCTGGGATATGGTGTTGAGTCTTGTCAAGCCTTTTATTGAATCAAGGCCAGTTGTTGGATTGTCTATAAGTACCAAAAGTAAAATGTCAATCATTCTTGGCAGAAATATCGGACGCGATAATGTTGATGAGGAATATCCGCGGTTCGGCGAGACAAAACAACTGTGTGATTTGTGTTTGTTTTACATTGCTGGTGAAAACCAAAAGCAAAAAAGGACAGATTGAAGAAATTGAAATCCAGATGCCAAAAATGTGGAAATCCTGTTTGTGATGAGCATTCAAAACTGATTTGCGAAAAACATTACTAACTTTGTGTTACTTTGTGTAAACTAATGTTATTTTTACAGTTTTTTGCATAAATTTGACATAATTAGTGACATCATCACTTGAAAAATTGCAATTTAAAAAAATATTTTTCCATCCATCTCTTTCTATGAGCATAACTGAGCATAACTAGGCCAAATTTCATGTCAATAGCACTTTTATATCAATAGTTATGATGTACAAAGCTAAAACTTTGAAAATCCTTGATTTTGCGCGGTTAGAAGTTATTTTTAAAATTTTGTAAAGTTTAGAAAATTATTGAGACATGTTGTTTGTTTAGATTTTATATTCATTTAGTATATTGTATTAGCTTTCAAAAAACGAAAATACCACAGAGAAATAGCTTCTCTACCTGCGGCAATAACATTTTTTGCAAAGTTCCTATTTTTACAGTTTTTTGCATAATTTTGGCCAATTGTCAACATAATTAGTGACGTCATCACAGCTGCCATTATGTTTTTGAAAAAAATTTTGTACCATTTTGTTTATTTTATGTCAAAGTATCACTGGGCCAAATGTCATGTCAAAAGTCTTTATTTCATGTCTTTACGCAAACACAATGGAGGAGCTCTTCGACGGTGTTCAGAATGTAAACATTTATAATGTGCAAGTAACTTTAAAAAATTTAATCAAGGCGTTTGTCTACCAAACCACGCTTTTTATATTATTATTTTTAGGTCCAGCAACCTTTATCTTTGCATTTCTGCGCGGGCTATGTCGCCTCTTGTTTCTTTAAACATGCAGTCTGTGGTGATGAATTTCTGTTGCAGGTAGTTGTTTATGTTGTTCAGCGATCATAATGACCGACCAAGTTATTTCGAGCGCTGGTAGGTAGTCAACTTGTAATACAACAATGGTTTGTAGTCTCATACAAAATACACGTTGTTACCAAGTCCCAAGATCCTCTCCAGTACAACGCTTTTTAATTCTAAACTGTACAGTTGCTTCATCAATCAATAATGGGTGGCAACTCCACTCAGTGAAATACCAGGAAGAGAATCTAATTTGTGTAGCACTTCTTCTAATTGTTCATACTTCTCATTAAGACACGCGCAAGATTTACCTGTGCGATAGACCGCGCACACAGCAAGAAAAAAACACTATAATCACGTGGGTGGAAATAGTTATTAAACAATAGAGAAAAACTAGATTTTCAACAAAAAAGTGATGATCAAACTAAATATAATTTTATGTGCAATCATGTTACTAAAAATTGTCTCATAAATTTGATAGAAAAGTTGTTTAAAAGTAGCTAGCTTCGGCTTGAAAACATAGCTTCTCAATGTAAAAAATCATGGGAAATTAAGAAGAGTTAAGGGTTTGTTTCTAAAGGTTTCTAATGGTAGTTTCTAAAGACTGTCATTGCCAGTAGACGAGCAAGCAACAGCCTAAAAAAGACTCACATACCTGTCATTGAGAACAATGTAACAAAAAAATTGTGTGGGGAGATTAATGAGAAGCCTGATTATTCTTCTACCCCTTAACTTTAACTAACGTTTCAAATTTCTAGCATTTTTAGCGTTACTTGATGGCTGAATTTTTTTGTAGAAAGATCAACCAACTGATTATATAGGTTTCACAATAATGTTACTCCAGATGTGTAACGACTATATAGACACATAGGTACAAATTGACATATTTGTCACTGAAAGACTGAAACTAATGAGAAATCACAAAATGTTGCATAATTACACAAAAAATGCCATTCATTCTAAATCAATGACATAATTTAAATTTCTGAAAATAAATGTTCATCACTGTTGTATTATACACCAAGGCATGTGAAGAGAAAGCAACAATTTGAGTAGTGATTAACAAACACATTATTACAAGGAGACAATAAATGTGGCAAGTGACTATGAATGAACTTTAAATTACACATGGCCTTCGGTAATCTTTGTTTGGTGGCATTCACGAAACAATTTTAATAATGAGAAGACTGTATATACATACACCGAAGTGTTGTTGGCATGCACTTGTTTATGTCGATTCACGTTTAAAGTAAAAAAACAATAAATAGATATATATACCTGTTCATCTTGCCATCGAAACTTTACGTAATCAACATTTTCTGGGATAACGACTTCATGTTGGATTGCCTGCCAATTAGGTTTATTCTTGCGAATGTAATAAAGTTCCCCATCAATCCCTTAAAATAAATGTGTTTCATGATCAATAGTTCTAAAAAAGGTTTTGGGTTAAAAATATCACTGTTATATATATTTGAAGAATAAAAAAGGTGATTTTTTATTCTTATACATTCCGATAAATAGACATGTCTTCCAAAATGTTATTTACCCACAAAGTGCAAATGCAACATTATTAACAGAGCTAAAACTTTAGAAAAGTATAAAATATTCACTGAGTGACTATGCTGGTCATGTAACATCTTTGAACTCATGGACATAAAAACCCATGTATGCACTGCTGCCACAGAGTTTAAAATGCAAAGTTGGTATCTTGTGTGAGTTAACTCATCACCCTTTTCCCTCTCACTATGGTTGGCATTAGGAAAGGCACCAACTGTAAAATACATCTGCTCCAACAATTAATGATTTATTAATGATTAAACCTATATAATTGTGGGGAATATCATCTGTTGAAACATGAGATGGACATTAAACGATGATGAGTGACATGGTTTTAAAATTTGGGTACCTTTACTCAATATATATAAAAATTAACAAACGGTTTCACCTTTATTTCTAGATTTTAATATTTTATTTGAATTTCTAAATTGAATTACACAAAAAATATCTCCTTAGAGCTACTTTAAAGGAAGAAATTGTTGCGGGAAGAGAAAGTTGCAATTTTATTTTCGCAACTTTAAAAGAAAAAGTTGCATACATTAAATGTTGCGAGACAGGACATTCATAAAAAGTTGCGTACATAAAATGTTGCGAGTGAAGTTGAACTTACGATAACTTTTCTTGTCGTTCCAAGCAACTTTTGGACAATCAATTTATTCCAAAATGAATACAGCCTACTACGGATTATTTTAAAAATTAGAGACGGATTTTCTTATAAGCAGTTTCTTTGGACCAGACTTTAATATTTTCATAGCTCAATGTACACTGAAGCCTCCCCTGTATTCAAAATATTTCTTCAGTATATAGAAAGGAGAGATAATAAATGTGCTTCTCATAAAAATCAATAAAACTAACTCGCATTCTTTTACTCTTTTATTCTTTCTATTAGTTAACAGTAAATGTGTCACAATAAATGTGTGTGCAATAGCAAACAAAATCAACTACTTTATTGTATTTTTGTGCGAGAGAAACATTCGCAAACAAAAAAATTTCGCAAGATATACTTTTGTGAATTGCAATTTTCGGAGCTTTTTGCGAGTGTAATTCTCCGATTAAAGTAGTTTATTTGACCTTGTTTTGTTTTATTTAAAAATATCTCGTTAAAAACTGAATAAAAAAGAATTTTATCAAATCAAAAAAGACTCAGCAAATAAATCCTGGATCCGCCCCTGTTACTTATACAAAAAAGGTCCAAACACGAAGTTCAAAACATATGGTGAAGAGAAGCAAGCTGCCATACAGAAGTGGTTCATGATGAGTCCTCTGATAAAGGCAAAAAAGACCAAGACAAAATAAGAAAGAATCAATAAATATTGATTAGAATCTACCTTGCAATCTGATCGATTTTGTAAAAGATATTTATAGACAAATATTCTCGCACATTGTGTTTGTCGTTGTTCCAAGGAGATAACTTTTTAAAACAATATCAGATAACATTTTCATCATTGGAATTTGGCCACCTTTGTCCGACATTGCTTTTTCTGATAAATTTTTGCAAAAAACGACAATTGGACCAGCCAAACTCGGGGTTATATTTGTTTGGATGCTTTTATAAAATAACAAGAAAAAAAGAAAAAGTTGCGGGAAGAAATTGTTGCAAACACTGGAAATAATTAAAAGTTGCAAATTGTAAAAATATTAATTGTTGCGGGGAAAAAAAAGTCGCAAAAATTTGCTCGCAACTTTTTCTTTCCTCAACAATTTCTTCCTTTAAAGTATATCTCTGTCTCGCCAGGGTGGCGAAGAAACATGTCACCTAACACCACCCACAAATGCGGGTGGACGCATTTCACAACAGGATAAGATTTATATATAGGGATAAACTGTGGGAGACATGTATGTTTATTGGAATGTATTCTTATAATAATTTACAATTAGTTTCCATTCCTATACTTTTCCTTAACCCACTTTACTAAAACATTATTCTGCTAATTATGTGGCCAGAGTGGACTATCTATATTTTGTTGTTGATCTTAACAATGTAATGTTTCACACAAACACCATTCATTGAATGATCATCGTAATTTTATGGAGTAACTATGCAAATTTTGAAATATGTACCTAAAATACTCTGGCCTTGCTACAATCTTTTCTTCGTGCATTTCTCTTTTTAATTGATTATGGTTATAATTTAAAATTATGGTTGAGTCAAGAAATCCAAAAAAACTTGATGAAGGAGTGCCAGTTAAAAAGCTTTCCATTCACTTTTTAATTTTAAAATTTTGAAGAGAGTAGCAAGAAGATTGTAATTTGACTTTGTACAAACACTCTGATAATGACCTGTAGAAATAGGTCAAAATATTATTTATTATTCACAAACGCTTGTTTTACTGTTTCAGCTTCTCACTTCCTTTATTATAAAACTATTTGCCCGAATAAATATTTTCAACTTTACATAATTTACCATAAATCTTTTGAACCTGTGACTGTGGCATGTAAAAATTAATCAAAGAACTCTGCTCGCATAAATGACAACATGTCATAAAGAATAAAAATGATATAACCATTCTTAAGGCATAAAATCAAATGAATTAAGTTGTTTGAAATGGTTAGCTATTTTTTCCATCCGTCAAAATGCAAAAATTAAAATCATAGCGGAGGAGTGTTGTAACTTATAATTTATTATCATAATCACCAACGCAGTGCTTATTTTGTTTTCCATGTTCTTAAAGCCCTGCATAATAACAATAATTTATTTTTATAAGCAAGACAGCTATAAGCATCGTAGCATCGTACGAACAAAAATTCCCAATTATTTAAAAATGCCTGGTTTTGAAGTTAGCTTAATGTAGTTTATTCAGAGACAGAGGGTAAAATGGGCTTAGTAATACAATATTAAACGATCAAAAGATATGAGTAAATTTAAAACAAAGCTCAAAATTATACAAGAAAAAAATTTTTATATACTGTATATAATTTACATTTCAAGGGAAATTACCGGCATATGCATATAAACATAGTTTTTACCCCTGCTTTCCATATACATAGCATAGCTATAATCATATTTTTACGGTAAAAATTGTAAAATTGCATAGCATAGCTACCGTAAAGGTCATTTCACAGTCTTGCTTATAAATAAAATTAGTGTATTATAGGTGTAGAAACATTCGCGCAAAGAGAAATGCTTACTTAAGCAATATATATAAATGTAGTGTAAAAAAAATTCAAAACAAAAATTCAATTCAAAACAAAAATTATGATTGCCGCGTCAAAACACGTAAAGTTTATTTTTGAAAATTCTTTTTACGCATAATTATTATGTTTGTTGTAACATAAATTAACATGTTTTAACTTAAAAATGTTTTCGCATTTTGAGGGATGGAAAATAGCTAACCGTTTGAAAGATTTTTTACAATTAAGAACGAAAGTAAATTTCTATTTTTGTTCTGCAAAATACTTCGATTAGAGATACATACATTCTGTAAAATTTTGGATTGAACATCGCAGCAAGTACTATTTTCAGACGGTTCTGTGTTATAAGTATAAGTCCTATAAACCTCCTAATAAAAACAGACACAGAGCGACTTCATTCACAGAACACTTTCTTTCTTATACGAAGAAATATACAGAACAAAACAGAAACGAGAAAACATTCTCATGCGCAATATAATGAAACATAATAGAGCCACCTGCTCTCTAGTGGACGTCACATATTTTAATACCTCCCCCCCCCCCCCTTTTCTTAGTAATTATTTTATAAACGCCCCTTTCTATTAAACGCCCATACTCTAATAAACGCCCCCTTGTGTAATGGGCGTTTATTAGAAACATAGCAGTAATAACCCGTTTTAAACAAAAAAGCGTTAATGATAAAAATGAGACTGCAAATATGTGACTATGAATTTATTTATTTACAGGAAACATACTATAAGTTTTTTTTCTCTTTGTGAATCAATTCTAGAGATACAAATAATGTTTTCCGTTTAGAAAGTTCTGCATCAAAAATCTTTGCATCTCGCCTGTTTGTGGTAAAAGCAGCATTGTACTTTGCGCTGGCACAACTAGTCCCGCTTCACGCTTTCGTTTTCGAAGTACTTCCACTACAACATAATTGCTATCACTAGCTTGAAGGAAGTGATACAGGAGACTTGAAATTTCCACCAGTACGTGACCGACCAAGTCTTCGCAATCATTGTTTTTCTCTTTGTATATGTCAATTGCGTATTTATCATATTCCAATGCTTCTTTTCGGTCATCCAGATGCGCTGCAAGGCTTTCTCCTTTATATGATGACCTCGGATTAGACTTCTGAACTTTATTCTGTGATTAATTTCAAATTCACTTACACCAAGGGCTCTTGTCATTTTCTTCACTCTCCACTCTCCACTCAACTACATTTTTATTGCATTGCAATAAAAAAATATCGAACATAAATCAAATGGGAGTGGCCTTGAATATTATTTTCGAATATTGAATATTGTTAACTTGTTGCTTGTTGTTGTGAATTAATTCTAGTGATTAAAGCACGATGGATACTGAAAGTGAAAATTTGAATCCAGTAATTTCACACAAGGGTGAAAAGAGGCAAAGTTATTCGATGGAATTCAAGAGCCATGTAGTATAATATGCTATACAAAACTCAAAAAACGGTGCAGCGAAAAAGTTTAAAGTAGATCGTAAAAGATTTCGTGAATGGGTTCAAAATGAAGATAAACTGTTACCCATGGGAGGAAAGCAGACTTGATGGTGGTGGACGAAAGCTAACAGATGTTGAATTAGAGGATGAGGTGTTGAACTAGATACACGAACGACGAGCTAACATGCTTCGTGTTTCAAGAAAACTCATCATGTTTAAAGCCAAAGCTATTTATGATGAAAAATGTGGCAACAACGAGGTCTTGAAAGATGGTTTCATCGCTAGCAATGGCTGGGTTGAAAAATTCATGCCAATTCATAACAACCTTTCCTTAGGAGGACAACAGTGGCACAAAAAGATTCGTAATATCTTACGGATAAACTTGTAGGATACGTTATGCATGTACGAAGATGAAAGAAAATTATCCACCTAGTTGCGTAATTGTAATGGACGAAACTGCTGTTTGGTCGGACATGGTAGGAAACACAACCGTCAATGCCACTGGTTCGAAAGAAATACGTCTTAAATCAACGGGTAATGAATAAGTGCGAGTCACTGTCTGTTTGACTGCAAAAGCGGAAGAAACGAGAATGAAACCATTCACAACTTTTCAGGGCTTACTGAAAACTTACTTTAATGTATTTGAAAAAAGTTGTCGGATCATTTTCCTTCCAATAGAGACTATTAGCGTGGGACACTTTTGAAGCTCATATGCTCAGTTAAATAGTTATTAAAGGAAATGAGATCAATCGTGTTCCTATTCCAGGTGGATGCACTAAATACATCCAGGCACCCGACATATTTTGAAATAAGCCTTTCAAAGGCCGTATTATGGAATTATATGAATAATGGCTAGCTTCCGGCATGCACTATTACACTGAAGCAGGAAATATGAAGCCTGCGTCACGGCGTTTGATCGTTACTTGGATTTTAGAAGCATGGGATCAACTTGATAAAGAATTAATCTCCAGATCATTTAAATCATGTGCATTAAATTTGAAAAACGATGGTAGCGAAGACAACGTGATTCACTGTTTTAAAAATGGACAACCCTGTTCTGCATGTGCATCGCTCTTACAAGATCAAGTTTATATGATAAACAATGATGTTGTTAACGCTAATCCATTTGACGTTACAGATCCAGATGTGGCGACTCCTCAAGAAGATCTTGTCGATGAAAGCGACGACGAGGATGATTTTGTTGACATTGACTAAATATGTAACTTGTTTACCGTTCACACTTTTAGGACATTTATGAGTTTTCTTTTTTGTTTAATAAACGCCCCTCTCTATTTAACGCTTCTCCCCAATAAACACCCCCTAAAAATCTCACAAATTAAATAAACGCCCAGGGCGTTTATTGAAGAAAAGACGGTAATCTGATTCAAAAAACCTATATAAATGAGCAACAACTGTATGTGAGATATAGGGTAGAGCGACAACTATATGTGAGATATAGGGTAGAGCGACAACTATATGTGAGATATAGGGTAAAGCAACAACTATATGTGAGATATAGGGTAGAGCGACAACTATATGTGAGATATAGTGTATTAGCTTTAATGAGTCATAAGACATCTAATCTTCCTTGTACATGGCTTATTTAAAACAAGTTAAAATAGCATTTTATAGAAATATATAAATACAAAATTTAATAAATACTATAAATAGGACCGTTTAAAACTACATTGCCAAACTGAAATATTCACGCCTATTTTTCTGTAAACAATTTACTCTCAGTTTCATTCGCGTGTACCATCTTTATGATGGATGCAGCTTCATTGACGGCACTCTTCAGCGCGCGCACAATCGTAGGTGATCTCTGTTGGGTGGCAGTAACAGTCCCACAAGGCATGTGCGAGCGGTTTGCGCGACGCGCAGGTAAAGGGGCATTACGGTGTGGATCTCGCAGATGGTCGCGCAGGTTATTGTTACGCTCGTGAACGCGATCGCACACGTGACAGGTGTAACCGGCGCACATATAATGACCAAAATTCCTTTTCTCCGCCAGGCTGGGAAGCTTCCATCTTTGCCTTGCAAGTGACACTCTTAAATGCGGATTAGTGAAACGCTTGGTGTTTCTATGTGATAAATACTCGTTGTATTTGACATCGTCATTGTTCAACCCTTTTATAAAATCCGCCAGTTCCTTAGGGCTTTTGAAGTCTTTCACCATAACGACGGCTTTATCGCTGGGCATGAACTCTTGAGCGAGGTTTGAGCCTAAATACACAGGTACCGAACCTATATGCAAAGCCCGAAACAGTTTTTCTGTCATGTAATCTTCGCACAGCGCATTTTCGAAAGCCAGTTGAAATTTGTAGCGAGCGAGGAAGTGATAGTAGGGTTTACTAGAAAGCCGATGGAAACCCACGATGTCATCCGGCGGCTGCTTATTGTTTGTGCACGGACCGTAAGAATCGATTTTAACAAACTTCATTAATTCTGTCACGTAAGCATCGCGCTCCGAAGGTGGACGGCAGTCCCTTTGAAAGTAGACCAGCGGTGAAAGACCCAGATCCTTTTGCAATCTGAGAGAGCTTTATAATTTTTTATTTAATTAAAATGTATATAAAAATCATATACAACAATATTTTGCGTACTGAATTGTGCTAATTTTACAAAGAAAACAACCTATTTTTCTCTTTTGTAGCCACAAAATATTCGTCGTCTAGCCAATCGTTAGTGTCTCTTATAAATTGCGTCGAGAGAGGATAATCAGAAGCTCTATGGAACGTGGCTGTGTGGTTGAACAGACTGAAATAGAAAACGGGAAATTGAAAACATGATATTATCACTCTGCCTTCGATTTCCACGTAGGAGGTCAGGCAACAACTATTAGTTGTGAGAAAACCATTAAATCTCCTATTACTTCATCATCATCAAATCTCCTATTACTTCATCATCATCATATCTCCTATTACTTCATCATCATCAAATCTCCTATTACTTCATCATCATCATATCTCCTATTACTTCATCATCATCAAATCTCCTATTACTTCATCATCATCAAATCTCCTATTACTTCATCATCATCAAATCTCCTATTACTTCACCATCATCATATCTCCTATTACTTCATCATCATCAAATCTCCTATTGCTTCATCATCATTATATCTTCTATTACTTCATCATCATCATATCTCCTATTACTTCATCATCATCATATCTCCTATTACTTCATCATCATCATATCTCATATTACTTCATCATCATCATATCTCCTATTACTTCACCATCATTATATCTCCTATTACTTCATCATCATCAAATCTCCTATTACTTCATCATCATCAAATCTCCTATTACTTCATCATCATCATATCTCCTATTACTTCATCATCATCAAATCTCCTATTACTTCATCATCATCAAATCTCCTATTACTTCATCATCATCAAATCTCCTATTACTTCACCATCATCATATCTCCTATTACTTCACCATCATTATATCTCCTATTACTTCATCATCATCAAATCTCCTATTACTTCACCATCATTATATCTCCTATTACTTCATCATCATCATATCTCCTATTACTTCATCATCATCATATCTCCTATTACTTCATCATCATCAAATCTCCTATTACTTCTTCATCATCATATCTCCCATTACTTCATCATCATTATATCTCCTTTTGTAATAAATATAAAATGTTTCTTCCTACATGTGTAACTTTCATGTATATATAACATCTATAATACTAGGATTAGACTTTAGAAGAAAGAACCCTTTTCCCAATCTCATTTAAAATATACTTATAGCAATAAAAAGCCACATCTAGGATTTTTTCTACTATATACAGTTCATGAAACCAAAGAAAGGTTTATGGAAACGCATTCACCTTATACCATCCTGAGTCGATAACAGCCAGTTGTTTTTCGGTGATTCCTCGTGGAACAATGCCCATTCGTGGTGTGGTAACCTTGGTAATGGCAAGTCCGTAACTTTAAAATCTGAACCGTATATTATGACTCCTCTTGTTAAATGATCGGAAAGTTTGTTGCGATCTTTTGTAACCAAGCAACTGCCTGAATGGAATAGCTTAACTAAACCCAATATGATAAACATCCATTAAAATGTGAAGCTAGTGTTGATAGAGAATCCAAACCTCATTAATGGGGAAACACGGATGCTAAACTGGACCGTAAAGTAGAAGTTTCGTTAGCGCAAGACATTGGGTGTAATTGTTGAGGCGGGCACCACTCCTACCATCAACACCCGTACTTTACCGCATCAAAATGCTACTCATTCGAGTCGGCGAGGCCGGGAGGATTTGAACTTGCAACCTCAGAAATCCGAAATTGCAAGCGCTCTACCAACTGAGCTATCCCAACCTAAAACTGGACCGAAAGTAACTAAATTTTCATAAAAAGAATCAAACAAAATAAAAGCTATATATTATTTGAGTTACCTAATGAACATTTAACTTGCTGGTCCTTATAATACGGAAATATATGATCGTTCCACCAGAGCACTTGTGGAAGTCGGTGCTTTGGAATCACGTAACTGGCATCAAGTAACGGCTGATAATTGTTGACATCTGAGTTCTGAAGAATGATTGGTCTGTCTGATTCAAAATTAAAATATATACATTTGCAGAATTTATTGACGGTACATTGTTTAAAAAGCTGAGTTGCTGGTCTGTTATTGAGAACTTTTAAAGGACAAAAAACATTTTTATTATATATATGTTCCGCGCTTTCTACGGACTTACGTAATCTAGGAATTCATAGAATAAGCGTCAATCTATAGATTGCCGTCCATTCTATAGAACGCGCACCTTATATTCTATAAAATACGCAAAGCAAAGCATAGTCAACGAGAGTCAGAGAGAGCTGTTTGATCGTTTTATTAGAGAAGCATACATAGAGGAAAATCACAAGAAAAGCAAGACAGTCACTAAAGGCAAGGCCAACACCATCATAGATGTTCTCAACAAGAATTCAGCAAAGAGCTACTGTCCTAAGTTCAAACACTGGATTAAGCAGAGGGGATTCTCACTAGTGAACTATGGAGCACTTGGACTAAAGGATGTACTCTGCTTACCCGCAAGGAAGAAGGTACTACCCATAGATTTCTACTGTGTGTTAATACTCTCTCCCAATTTAAGTAAAAAGAACTAGATATCTGTCTCTCTAAAACAGAACGAGAATGATCCAACTATTCTCTCTGAGTGGCGGCGAGTAGTTCGTGTGGAGGATTTCTTTGATGTCATCAATGAAGTTCACTCTAAAGAAAAAAGCCATATAGGATCCAAAAAGACTGTTACTGAAGTAAGATACATTCCATAAAATAGCACTGTTGACATTGAGTGTTGGTGCAGGTTCGCAAAATCTACGAGTGCATACCAAGGGCGTGCTATTGATAAGTTCATTGAGCTCTGCTTGATCTGCCACACCCGAAAGCCCCAAAACACAACAACTCCCCTAAAGCCAATCATTTCATCAGGCCTCATGACCAGAAGACAGGTGTGTCTAAGTTTTAATTAGTATTTTTGGTTTATTGTACATGTAACTGCATTTCAAATAGCAATTGAAACTATTAACATACAATTTTTTGGAAATGCAGATTGATTTAATCAACATGCGACATCGACCAGGTGGAATATATAAGTGTATAGGCCATTATATGGAACACTGGTCTAAATTGTACTTCTTGTTCCCTTTGACAAGAAAATCTGGAGCTGAGGTTGCGTTGAATCTGCAAAGTCATGTTTTAGCATTTGTTGGTGTCCCAAAAATCCTGCATTCGGATAACGGGCGAGAGTTTGTCAATGAAATCGTGGAAAATGTGGTCAAGGAATGGCATGGTGAGGTTACAACAGTCAATGGCCGTCCACGTAATCTGAATTGTCAAAGGTTAGTTGAACAAGGAAACAGCTTGGTGGAGAAGCTCCTGGGAGTGCCTCTACATGAATGTGAAGCTGCTGATTACCCACCTTGGTATGAGTGGCTCTCTCGTATACAGTGTAAGTAAATCTAGTAAAGCATACATGTAAGTAAGCAATCTTCTTGTTCACTGTCTACCATATATAATATTACATTGTTCCCTACTTCCTTTAGACCAGCCATGGCCAATCTGCGGCCCGATCGAGGGTCACGTGCGGCCCAGCTGAAAGTTTAAAATCTTTTAATTATGCCTTATGTCACTCTTGTTATCTCAGTTTATCAGTACGGAATGTCAATTTTTCGCGATAAAAACTGTCTTTCTGTATGTTTACTTCGTCTCTGTTCCGTATACTTATGTTTTGTTACGTCATCTCAAACACCTTGTGCACTGTCACACTGTCTCTGTGAGTAGGTTTATCACATACTGGTATATTGATAGCAGTTTGACTGGTAAACCATGTCTTCACAAAGAAAAAGGAAAATCGAAGATGAAAACCGTTCGTTTCAAAGTGAATGGGAAAATTTATACTTCTTCACTCAGGTAAAAGACAAAGCTGTATGTTTAATATGCCGTCAACCAGTCAAGGCATTTAAATCGTATAACTTGAAAAGACATCATGAGCAAAAACACAATGCTATTATGAATCTAAGTGAGAATTCCCGAAAAGCAAAGTTGAAGATACTGAAATCTAATTTACAAGCCAAGCAAAATATATTTCAAGAATCCTCTTCCGAAGAATTGGCAATAGTAAGCGCAAGTTTCTCGAATTATTGCGAAGAAAATGAAACCATTTTCTGATGGTGAATACGGTGAATACGTGAAAGAATGTTTGCTTGCTGCTGTAGAAGAAATTGCCCCGACAAAAGTCAAAGATTTTCGAAAAATCAGTCTTTCACGCCAAACGGTCACACAAAGAGTTGATCTCATATCTAAAGAAATTTCCAAAAATTTAAAAAATGCTTCAAACTCATTTGTGTATTTTGCACTTGTTTTCGATGAAACCACTGATATTGTCGACACATCGCAACTTTCCATATTCATCAGAGGAGTTAATTCTGAGTTGCAAGTGAAGGAAGAGTTTTTAGATGTCGTAAATCTGAAAGATAGAACCACTGGCAAAAATGTCAAAGATGCTGTTGTTAAATATGCTGAAGATGATAAAATTGATTTAAAAAATCTTATTCGTATTGCAACAGATGGCGCTCCTTCAATGGTGGGACGTAATGTTGGCGCTGTTACTATGATTCTTCGACACATCGAGCGTCTGAAAAACGGTTCAAGTGCAACAGACCAATTGTTTATTTGCCACTGCTTCTTGCACATAGAAAACCTTTGTGCTGAAGTTCTGGATATGTCTCACGTGATGAAGGTAGTCATTACAACTGTTAACGCAATCAAACATAATTCTTTGAAACATCGGCAATTTCAACAATACCTTATAGAACTGGAATCTGAATATGGTGATGTTCTGTATTACGCAAAAGTTTGCTGGCTTAGTCGTGGAAAGTGCTTAGAAAGGTTTTGGAATTTGAGAGAAGAAATTAAGAATTTTACGGCTGAAAATGGCAGTGTTGTACCGGAATTAGAGGATGAGCAGTGGCTTCTAGATTTGTGCTTTCTTTCTGACATTACGAGGAAGTTAAATGAGCTTAATAAAAAGCTCCAAGGGAAGGATAAGTTAATTACTGATTGCTATGAAGATATACAAGGTTTTGTGACAAAATTAAAACTATATCAGAGGCAATTTGAATAAAAAAATGCATTCCATTTTCCACTTTTAAATAACTTTGAAAGAGAAAATAAAAATTTTACAAAATATGGTGCCGAAATCAAAAAGTTATTACAAGTTTTTAATGAAAGATATGCTTATTTACAGAAATATGAAACATTGTTCCGTATACTTATATGTCCATTTGACGTTGCGCCAGAAGATGCACCCAAGACATTTCAACTTGAGTTAATTGATATCCAGGTGAATACGGAGTTAAAATCATTGTTTCGCACAATGGACAAGTTGCAATTTTACCGAGACTATGTCCCGAAAAGTGACTTCCCCAATTTAAAAGATCTTTCTTTGAAAGTTGCTGCTGCAATGGGAACCACAAAATCAAATCAAAGTCAAATCCAAGAGCAGAAACAGATTGACGGACAATAATATGACGAATCAGTTGCAATGTTCTGCAACAAGTTTGCCAATTGATTTGAAAAAAAATCTCCACTGACATCCAGAAGCAAGCATCACATTGAGGATTCCACCTGTAAAATAAACTTATTAGTTGGTTATTTTTTGTTTTTGATAATATTACATGTTCTTCTTTGTAATCGACTTCCTTACCTGTTGTTTTTTAAAAAAATAAAACATTCAAAAATATTTTGATAAGGGCGTTTCGCCTGTAGGCTGCTTGCGGCCCTTCACCGTATTTTGAGTTTGGGTATTGGCCCTAAAAGGTATAAAGGTTGGTCATGGCTTCTTTAGACCAACTGAATACAACTGAGCATGGTACTATGAAGAATACCCCTTATGAGCTTGTGCTTGGTTAGCCCCCTCGCCAGAATCTGTTTCCTGGAGTGAAGGGTACAAATATACTGGAAGAAGATGTAGGAGACTTGTTTTGTGAAGGGGATGATGGTCCGAGTGAGAAAGGGAACAATGACAATGACAGTATACTTGGGAGTGAGGCTGACTGTATAAATAGATGTACCTGGGTTCTTCCATATAAAATCACCAAATTTTTTAAAAGTTCCCATGGGTACCACCTCAGATTTGCTTCAAATTTTAACCACAAACAGATATTATGGAGAAAACACAACCCTGAAAATTGTTCAGTTCAACTCAGTTCAATTGATCAATCCATTCAAAAGTTATGGTTATAACTTAGAATAACTTAGTGAGGAAACAGTGAACTGCTGTTTGGTCATGTTGAAGATGGTCAGAAATGACACAGTAGCAATCACATTTGAGTTGATCATGTTGGTCTTTGTAATAAATAGTGAACGGTGTAAAGTTGCTTGATCGTTTTGCCAGTAAAGCCCTTGTATTGCATCTTGTACAAGAAAACTATAGTTTTCTGCAAAATCCATGAGAATAAGGCATTTGTGACGGCCGATGGTTGTTTTATTTAGCTTCTGAAAAATAGTAAGATTACGCTTCTTTGATAAAGTGATGGTGACAAAGGTTGTACATACTCACTTATAGCTTCAATGAATTCAATGATGCTGAATTGAACTGTGATAAGAGCAGCTATAATGTCACCATCTAATATCATGATATAGATATTTAGCAATAAAACTATTTTCTAAAAATAAACTTCAACAACACACTTGAAATTTTTTAACTGTAAATAAAAATAACAACGTAAAATAATCTGAAGAATAAAAGCCACATTATTACTATTTTACAGGAAAAATGCATCCGAGTTAAAGGGTTAAATTTGGGTGTTAACTAAGAGTATAGGTCTTTTACTTTTGGTTAATGATAGACTATATATAGAACCTCCAACATGCAAAGTTTCATAAAAAATTTCAACTGTTTACACTATTTCCTAGACTCACTTAGTGAATGTAATTTTTGATCTTTTTCAAAAAAGTCATTTTTCAGCAGGCTGCTGCAAGAGTTTAAGTCACTTTTAATGCTTATTTTTATTTTTACCACAAGTGGTTACTCCAAGTAAACAAAAGTAACAAAGGTTTGTAACAGATTGCCTGTAGTTGTGGAGCTACAGTACGTCAAATTTTGAAAAGACCCCCTAAAATCTGCAATATTTAGCAACTTTGAAGCACATTAACTCCATTACCATTTGAGAACAGCCACAAAAATGGGTTATTTGGGTGAAAAACTATTGGTATACAAAAAATCAGGTGATCATCTATTTTATTTGCAAAGTTATAGGCTGTTGAATATCAAAAAAATCTACTGTCTGCTCGCGACACCCAAATTTTGCTAATTTCGTGCAAAACTGATTCAACCATAACTTTTGAATGGATTGGTCAATTGAACTGAAATTTTCAGGGTTGTGTTTTCTCCATAATATATGTATGTGGTCAAAATTCAAAGCAAATCTGAGGTGGTACCCATGGGACCATTCATTGAATTGATATGGAATGACCGACCTGTGAGTGAGACTGACAATGACAGTAAAGGTGTGAGTGACAACGACAGTATACATGTACATGGGAGTGAGACTGGTGGTGAGAACAATTTTGTGTAAAAGAAACGCTGAAAGGATGCAAGTGAATTATTGTAAAGTGAAAAGGAAAAATATTATGGTGTTCTCTCCAGGCGATTTTGTTAGTGTAAGAATTCCACAAATTGATCGAGCTTCCACTGATCACCATCGTCTTCCATGTGTCATTGTCGAGCAGCTAGAAGAAAAACAACACCTATATATCGTTTAAGGTATCGTATACACAAATTCAATATGCGAGTACAGTAACTGATGTCATAGGAACAGTAATTAAACATCCTACACATGTACAATTAATTATCTCTTGTCTCTTCTTATCTCACATGACATGTAATTCGGGTCATCTTATGATCATCTATAACATCCAGAAAGGCCACTTTGTTCAGATTATTTTTAACGGTAAAGGTCACTGGCTCACAATAAGCGCTGTTAGGGCGCCTGAAGGTATGGTGAATGTGTACAACAGCCTTGAATGTGAATGCATATGTCAAGAATTAGCAATTATTCACACTGCAAGGAAAGAGATCACTTTGAATCTTGTGAATATTCAGACCCAGGCTGGCACATGTGATTGTGGTCTTTTGCTACTTGCCTTACAAACGGAATCCTGCCAGAAAGCCAGGTATTTGACCAAGCGAGGATGAGAACCCACCTCTATAAATGCTTGCAGAGTCAAGCGCTCACTAGCTTTCCTGTAAGGAGGGTGCAACAGACAAGAAGACAAATAAAATCCATCGAGATAGTGCCCATATCTTGCACTGTATGCAGAATGTCAGACAATGAAGAAATGGTGTGCAGTCTACCACTTGTAATGAGTGGTATCACATTTTGTGTGTAAATGTTGCATTAGATAATGATGATGTACCATGGTATTGTGATAGTTGTAAACAGTAAACTCTTAGCTACGTGTATTTTCACTATGCTACATGTACATCCAATCACTTATCCAATCAATAGACCTATAGTTATAATAGTTATTTGTAAAGAGGTTTCTGGTAAATTCCTAGCTGAATCAATAAATAACATGGCTGGCTAACAAAGAGACCTCATTTTAGTACACCAGTCTCACTCTCACTCTCTCACTCTCCAGTCTCATTTGGGTGCGCGTTCTATAGAATGGGCGGCAATCTATAGATTGGCGTACATTCTATGAATTCTATAGATTGCGTAAGTCCGTAGAAAGCACAGAACATATATATTGATACAAGTTGCAAGTAAGTCTCTTGTTTGAATATGGCACACCACTATAGTCACCAAAAAAATATTATATCAGATACAATTTAATTCATGCCTACAAATACTTGAAGGGAATGTTTACTACCAAATCAATACTTCCACGCACAGACATGAAACAGGAAGATAAACTGTATAAAGGTTTTTCCAGATTAAATCTAAGTAAATGCTACTTTAACAAAATATGATATAGGTTTGATGGTTTCAAATAAAGTCAATTCATTCTTCAGAAATCATCCAATGATGTATGATTACGTGCTCCAAACACTCCTGTGTCTACTTTCATTACTGTGATATAAAGTCAATAAAATTTATTATTTTAGGGAAGCTTCAAGGCTACCTAGCCATCTGGTGAAGAAAAATGAATGCAGATAAAACAAGTGCCTTAAATTTCACCAGTTACCTGAGTACACTGAAAGGTATGAAAAATTCATCAGCTAAAAATACTTGGAATGAAAAATAGCATTTATATACCTTTTAAATTTTTGCAATCTGAGCCTTTTTCACAAAATTCGCCTCCCCATGTAGCATGTAACATGAGAATAAAGAAGACTAAAATAAACTTTCACCAATTAATAAACATAAATATTTAAAACATAAAATAAACAGCAAGAAATAGCTAGCTAACCAAAAATATAACGAAAAAATAATAAACAACGAAATATAGCTATAACTAACGATACTAACTTACATGAAAACATGTCAATTAAAACATATGTTCAGCATGCATCTTATCTAGCAGGAAGCATATTATTATTAGCCAACAAATCAATATCTCCCTGATAACTATCTGATTTTTATTAAAAAATAAAAGAAACGCTAAAATAAACTTCTGCGAATCAGTATATATCAGGCAATCCTGTTTTTAGCGTCGAATTGAAAATAGCTATATGTGTGGTAATATGTCTTCATAAATTTTTAATGAGTGCGAAGGAGAGTTTCGTAACAATGTGTCTGACGGTTCGAAACAATATTGTTTTACGTTTTTTAAACTTTAATTAATTTTCGAAATAACTTTGTTTTTCGTTTTTAAAAATTCTTTTAATATTCGAAACAATTTTGTTACGTTTTTTAAACTTCTATTTTATCAACGTTTTTAAATTCGCGAATTATTTTGGAATCTTATTACGGTTGCGGCCATGGCCACGCGATGTGCATTTGAAATGTTTCCGCACATTCATGTGACGGAGCTTGTGTGTTTTGTTCAATATAAAATTTGTGACGAGCTATTCTCTGATATGAATGATTATTAATTGTAATTTTAACTATTGAAGTCCATAGACACGATGGCGAATATAATCACTCTACATATTATCTACTTTAAAGGAAGAAATTGTAGCGGGAAGAAAAAGTTGCGAAAATTGCGATTTAATTTTCGCAACTTTAAAAGAAAAAGTCGCGTACATTAAATGTTGAGAGACAGGACATTCATAAAAAGTTGCGAGTGAAGTTGAACTTACGATCATTTTTCTTGTCGTTCCACGCAACTTAGCGTTTGGACAATCAATTTATTCCAAAATTTAGGCCCAAATTTGGCAAAAATTCGCGAAAATCGCGAAAATTACTACCCGCGAAATATAGTACTCTTGATATATACGCGTCATTTGAATTATTTATTTATTAAGGTAGCTTTTCATTTCGACGCTAAAATACAGGATTGCCCAAAACGGCACTCTCCTTCGCACATTAAATATGTATGAATGTACACAAATAGCTATTTTCAATTCGACGCTAAAATACAGAATTGCCCAGTATCATGCTCATTCAAATCAAATTTGAATCAAATGGCCAAATCAAACGGGCTTTACCTTTTTGCGCTCCAACCCACTCAAACCCACTCCAGCCCACTGAAACAAACCCACTTCAGGCCACTCCCACTTATTTTCATTCATTTTTCATTCATTAAGTTACAATTTAACTTTATAGCTTTATTATTTCGGGTAAATTTTCCAAATTTTTTTAGCCGAATATAACTTGAATGAACATCCTTTTAAATCTATGAGGAAGATGTCATTCTTCTACCCCTTGGATATTGCTTTATAAAAAACGTGTATGCCTTTAACAAAAAAAAGTTCTTTTGGTACAGAATCATTCTCTAGTATATATTTTTGAAAGTGTCTACGTTGCCGTCGACGGCAACCACAATTGAAAACGGCGTTGCCGTCGTTGAATTACAATTTTAAACTAAAACTTCTGTGCTAACCTTGGCTCCTTTTAACCCTATTCATGCTGGGCTTTTAAGGGCTCGTAATGGCGGGGGGTGACCATTTAGTCCCCCCTATGTATCTTTGGATTAAAAAATGGTATTAACTTGAAATTTGGCAGGAAGTAAGTATTTTATAAATGAAATCGATCTGGCGAACAAAAATTATAATTACGTCATTATTTCTTTGCTGACGTCATCAAAACTCCCAAAAAAGGTCTTTTAGGCTTTGTGAAATGACAAACTCAATTGCGAATGTTGGGACCTAAATTTGTTGATATTTTGTAGTATTTGTACCAACTATAAAAAAAATTTGATTGCGTAATGACGTCATCGGCATCGTCAAAATAGGGAAATTTTCATATAAAAGACATTATTCAATAACCAAGTTAGAAGTTAGTTCCAGCATTTGAATAAATTTAACAAAGTAGAGCCTATTGTGAAAAAATGCTGACGTCATATTTGATTTCTCTGAAAAATTTGTGAAAGAATGATATATAACAGTGTGTAATTTACTTTCACTAAATTTTATCCTAATGATGACGGATGAAAATAGAGAAATGACAAAAAGAGTGCCGAAAGAGAGTAAGGCCTAGTTTAGACAGCGCATTTTGAGCGCAGCGAATTAAATTCAATTAAAAGCGCCCTTGGAGCGCTTCTAATTATTTTTGGTTTTAGACGGCGAAGCGAATTGCAAACAAGGCGCATAATGCGCTGATAATTTGCTTGGCAGAGCGCATTATGAGCGAATTTAATTGTTTGATTCGCTGCCGGATTTAGACAGCGAATTATCAGCGCATTTAATTGACACTTATATTTTTTTAGGAGCAATAATTTAATTCGTTGCATCAAAAATCTTTGCATCTCGCCTGTTTGTGGTAAAAGCAGCATTGTACTTTGCGCTGACACAACTAGTCCCGCTTCACGCTTTCATTTTCTAAGTACTTCCACTACAACATAATTGCTATCACTAGCTTGAAGGAAGTGATACAGGAGACTTGAAATTTCCACCGGTACGTGACCGACCAAGTTTTTGCAATCATTGTTTTTTCTCTTTGTATATGTCAATTGCGTATTTATCATATTCCAATGCTTCTTTTCGGTCATCCAGATGCGCTGCGGTGTCATCAAGATCAATATTGCAGATCTTGGAAGCCGATTTCTTTATTGCCTCGTCAAGTCCTTGGAGGCTGGTGGTTGACCGGTAGCAAGGTGAACTTCGGAGCGAGGAAAAGAGCCGAGTGTACATCAATCAAATCCAGTCGCTTGGTCAACGTTTCTCAAACAAGACGTTTCATAAACGCGTACATTTACGGTCCGTGTTCCCTTCCTTTGGTGACCACGGCAGGCACCCATCTGGCTTCTTTGTCACAGTAGTGTCTGAAGTACAACGCGTATACAGCATCTCCAATGTTGTAGACATGAGCGAGTCTAGCAATCGATTCCTGTTATTATTATTATAATTATTATAAAATAAGGTTTACATAAAAAATTCAATGTGTAGGCCTGTCAACCTATAACAAAGCAAAGTCTTGCAAAAGCATAAAAATGCGAAGAAAAGAAAAAAAAAGTAATAATAATAGAAACTAAAAGTAAATCGAAAAATCGCTGGTAATGCTTTATATTTTGGGTTGCAAAGAAAGACATAATCAAACAAATAATCGTAATTAAATAATCAAACATACAAATACCTTTTGTTTCTCAAGAACAAATCCAATCGATTTTTGAAAATGTTCAGTGACTCCGCAGTAACAACTTCATTAGGGAGGCTGTTCCAGCTGTCTACAACTCTCATCGTAAAGAATTCCTTTCTGAAGTCGAGTCTGCAGAATTGTTTTTTTCAATTTGTATGATTGACCTCTCGTCAGTGATTATCCTTCGATGTCGAACAGCTTGGTTTCACAGAAATAGAAGTTGTGAAACCATTTGTAAACTTCTATTAAATCGCCTCTTATGAAACGGTAATTCATACTTGGAAGACCTAAGCGTACAAGGCGACTTTCGTAGGATAGATTTTTCATACTAGGCAACAGTTTTGAGGAACGACGAAGAACGTTTTCAATTTGCCGTTTGTCTTTCAGCGACCTTGGGTTAATAACCGTACCACAATATTCTAGATGCGGGCGAACAAGTGCTATGAAAAGCTTCGTGGACATTTTTGTGTCGAGGTAAATGAACGTGCGTCTGATCAATCCAAGAATGCGATTTGATTTGTTGACTTGAGTCGTGATGTGAATTGGGAATTTCAAGCAACTATCAACTTGAACTCTCAAGTCACGCTCGCATTTCGTTGGTTTAATCACGACGCGTTTTGTTTCAAACGGGTCCCACATGGTATACGTATGTAGCTGGTTGTTATGACCAAGATGCAAGACTGAACATTTATCAATATCAAAGCACATTCCCCAGTTATTTGCCTAAGAAACTAGTGAGTCGATGTCTTTCTGAAGTAGGTAATGCGATGTCGCATTATCTAATGGAAGATATACCTTTGTGTCATCAGCAAATAAGGCAGCAGGGGATGCTATTGACCGGGGAATTTTATTGGCATAGATTATGAACAGTAATGCAGCTAATACAGTACCTTATGAAACGCCACTTCGTACCTCGTTCCAGTTTGAAAAGCCATTGTTGACTTTGACTCTTTGGCGGCGGTTATGAAGAAAGTTTTTGATCCAATTGGACGTTTTTCCTTTGATGCCATATGCTTTGAGTTTGACTAGGAGACGCTTGTGAGGTACTTTGTCAAAGGCTTTCGCAAAGTCTAGATATATGTTGTCAATAGGAATTCCTTTGTCTAGAGCTTTAGTCCATGAGTCGATTACTGAAAGCAAATTTGTGACACAGGAATGCCCAGAACGAAACCCATGTTGAACTGGGGTGAACAAGTTGTTTTCGCGGAAGTGATGAAGCAAATGATCCTTAATAATTTTTTTGTACACTTTTGTTAGGAGACACGTGAGACTATTTGGTCTATAATTCAGGGGTGGCGCTAGGGTTTTTCCGACGAGGGGGCTTAGAATGCCGACGGGGGGCTAATTGCTTGACTCTAAGTTTAACACAAAACTCATTGATGATCAAATCTATTACAGATTTGGCACCTCTAAATTTGAACATAACCTGCCATGAAACTTGATATCATGATAATTGTATTAATCACAAAAAAGACCTAACGTTAAAAAAATGTTATGATTGCGTTATGGTTGCGTCTTTCCAAATTTGTGGTGAATGTCCAAATGTTACCCGAATCAAAGATCTTCTGAAAAATAATAGAGAGTAAAAGTGCAGTAGCAGATTCGTTGAGTACTCGAGGATGTAGTTGGTCAGGACCAGGAGATTTGTATGTTTTTAATTGAAATAGATATCTTTTAATGTTAGCATGTCAGCGAATGGAGTGAGACAATGATAGTGCTTGAAAGAAGGAATATTCGATCAATTGTCGTTTGTGAACACGCTTGCAAAATGCTGGTTGAACAGAAGAGCCTTTTCTATGTCGGTTGTTGCAATAGAAGCGTTGTATGACATGTCCGGAAAAGAAGATTTAGATTTTAGTTTGCTTTTCACATACGAGAAAAAGGCTTTAGGATTGCCATTTATATTATCAGCAAGTTGCCTTTCAAATTGTACTATGATACAGTGGTAGCTGCTCTTGTTTGGAGATTTTAAATAGGCAGAATATTTTTGCTGTTTTGTTTTGAGTTCTATAGTTGTTTCTATATTTAGCCATATTGAAGATTTTTTGTGTGAGTGTGGTTTGGTTGGATTACGTAGTAAAGTATATTGGTACAACATGGATCACGATATCGAAGAATTCATAAAGACCTGCAGTACGTGCGAGAGATTATCGCAACCACAGAAACAAACACCAGTTACGATGACGCCATTGCCGAAAAAACCGTGGAGTTTTATTACTGCTGACTTCTATGGACCTGTTCAAAACGGAGTCAAGTTATTAGTTATTACCGACGTATTTTCGAAGTTTCCGATAATAGAAGTTTTGAAAACAACAAATGCAACCACCGTGTGCAATTCGTTAGAGCGATGGTTCAGTTTATTCGGATACCCCGATAAAATCAAAACCGACAACGGTCCACCATGGGACAGTAACGAAATAGACGATTTTTTCAAAGCACGAAACATCGAAAACAACCTGTCAATACTTTTGTGGCCGAGGAGTAACGGGCAAGTAGAGCGTTTGATGACAAGTATTACGAAGTCGCTACGTCATGCAACAAACAGAAACGAAAACTGGCGACAAGCACTGCAGTTACTTTTGTTGAACTATAGAAACTGTGTTCACCCTGCGACGAATAAAAAGCCCTCAGAACTTTTCTTTGGACGAGAAATCAACATTGGTTTACCAGAAGTTCAACCACAAACATCAACATATTATGAAGAAGTTAAACGATTTTACGAAACATATACCGAAAAAGCGAAAACGTACGCAGATAAGAAGTACAATCACATAGTACCAGAAATAATAGTTGGAAGTCAAGTCTTAGTGAAAAGGGGAAAGCGAGATAATAAACTACAAACAGTTTATCAACCTGATGTGTTTACCGTTCTAAAAATAATCGGAACAAAAGTAGTCGACAAAACAATAGAACATCACAGACATACTCACGACATGTTAGTTACGTCAAACTATCACGAAACGACGACAGTACGAAACAACAAAAACAAAACGATAAACCGACTTTGAAACAATATCCTCTGAGATCCAAACGCTGAACTTCTAAAGAAGGGGGATGTTATATATATATATATAGACATTGCTCAAATGTCAACTTTGTTGTGTTCGGCAAAATACATCGACGAACACGTGTTGAACGCCGCTGTATAATATTGAGTTCTTTTTTATAAAAAAGTTTCAACTGTAAACAACGTTCGTAGTTTATGTGTCTTATCTGTGTGAACGAGTACATAACAGTGGGCACAAGGAAAACTAAAAACACTAATCGATGTGATTTTAAGCAAACCCACCAATATACTGAAGTGGCGTCATGATTGTGATATTTGCATAAGAAAGATCAACTATCATAAAATACTACATCAAACAATGTACTTTTTTTAAATACTTTTTGAAAAATAATTATACTATAAAAAAGCTTATAATCATATAAGCATCATTTTCCATAAGGGTTTACAGTGTTATCATATTGTCTTAATATATGGCCGAAATGGTACTGCGCATGCGTGTACGATATCTGACAGTGATGTGAAAATTAATTTGGACTTTTTGTCGATGAAATGTTATGTTAATGTTATATTAAAAATATGAAGTGATTCCGACCAATGGTTAAGGAGATATAAGAAGTTTGCCACTTGGAATCTTTTTGCATTTTTTTTATTATAAGGAATGCTGCCAACTCTAGTTTATTAGCAATGTCACGGTAAATAACAAAGATTATCACTCCAAATTTTGAATGGTAATCGAAAACGGTCATATCTATCAGATTAATCTCGCTACAGTTTTCAAAACTCAACTGAGCCCTTGCGCATGCGTAAATTTAAATCGTTCATAGATCTTTCTACTTATTTAAAACTAATTTTTGTGTCAGTACAGCTATGCTATTGTGTCACCGGCTTATAAAAAAAATTGAAAAAACTACGGAAACCGGGCGAAATATTCAAAAACAATATTTAAACGGCTATAACTTCGTGAATTTTTATTTTTTTAGGGGTTTGGTACTGGGTTTATTCATTTTGGCTCGGACCCGTGAGCCAAAGATTTTTTTTTTCAAAAAAGTTTCAAATGCAAAGGCAAATAATTTCTGTAATTTTGACCATTAAAACTTGGTGACTTTTTACGTGAAAGAAAAAGCCATTCTCGGCATGATATAGGAAGCCGGAATTCTAATTCGTAATAATTACGGGGTTATTGTCCCACACATAAACCCCACTTTTTACATATAACCGTCACTATCCACGACCCCATAACTTAAATCCGAAAAATAATAGTACTTTTGAGGTCTTCAATATGTAGCTAAAAACCATATAAAAATTTGACTTCATATCGTTAAAAAAGTTAGAATCTTTTTTACTTATAGAGCCCTAACCTCAAAAATAAAAAATATTCTTAAAATGTCTTTACAGCCCCACATCTGGCTTAATGTAAGGTATCTTCAGTAGGAAAATGGTTTTCAAGGGGTTAAGAAAAACGGAGTTATCAAGTGGTAGCTATTAAAAACCAAAACTAGACTTAAAAGTCACGTGGTACTCTAACCACAAGATTTTTTTTGATTTTTCAAACGCTATTATTGGTCTTATATAGTCCCCAAAATTTTAGCGCCATACGACCATTTTGAAAGAAAAGCATTTTGAGAGTGCATCCGATATCCATTCGAGGGTAATCTATATTGAGTTTTACCATTGACTTAGATTTCGACTTCATAAATGCATAACTCAATGAATAATCAAGATATTGAGTTGAAATTTTCAACAGAGATTGGAAATAATAGTATCAATCTGAAATATATGAAAATTATCTTTAAAATTTCGATACTGTGGTTTGCGCATGCGTAAACGTAAATTAAATATATAGAGCCCTACAGAGGGTTATATGAAACGAGACTTTGGATTGTGAATAGGCAAATGATGGGGCTAAGTTGATAGATAAAATAAATTTGGAAAAAGTTACGGCAACCAAAAAAATAATTAAAATATTTAATACGCATGCGCTTAATTCCCAAGATTCTTAACCTTTGTTAAATCATAGTCACTCGAAATAAACCCTGGTCTGGAAGCTCATTCAAAATCCTTTGTTTCTTACATCCTTCACTCGCAGCATATTTTTTATTTGATCACGTGCCTAACGGAGTGCACAACATTTTTTCAAAATGGCTGAAAATACATTTGTTTTGCAGGAAAGATTAGATTTAATATTTAATAACGATGTAACCACGCTGGAACTAGAACTAGAAAATGATTTCGATGAAGCTTTAGCACAGGTAAGGCCTATTTCTATATTTGGAAACGATTTATTTGTGTACTTATTTGTTATATTGTGCTGGCATCCAACAAACACGGGATTATTATAGTATTATTTTTTAGAGTTGATGGTTTGTTAGCTTGCTTGGTAATTTAATGTTACTAAGGTGTACATTGAATTTTTTTAGGTCAAAACCGCAGGCACAATCTTACAATGTGAACTATGTAAAAAATATTACAAAACAAAGTCTGGGCTAAATAGACACAAAGCGTCCAACCACTCTGCTAACAACGAATTCACAGCCAATTGACCGAGAATGTTTGGTTACACTTGCCTTGGAGTGTCAAACGGAGATATGTACAAACAGATGTTATCCGTTATTATTACGAGAGACATTAAAACAGCAACAAATAAATCTTACTGATAAACTTATAAACATTATTTACAAGCAATTGAAAAAGAACAAGGACTGGGAAGCATACTACTTATCATTTTATAGCACAGTTGTAATGTTGTCCTCTACATAATTTCCAGAAATGGAAGTGCATACAAGCACTTTATTTGCAACAAAGTTAGCAGATAAGATATTTAAAAAAATAAAGCAACTCTTTCAAGAAACTTGCGCTAAAAATCTTGCTGTAACTGAAACTGAAATGGGAGGTTTGGAATATCTTTGTGGTTATGTTGTGCACAAATTCTAAAAAAAAATAAGAAATCAAAAAGATTATAACTCTCGGGAAAATCAGATGCTACTGGCTATCCTAAAAGAGACTGAGACTTGAAATTGTGAGGAACAAAAATTAATTGCATGTCAATCACGAGGAAGGCTTACTGCTGTATCGAAAGAATTTTTGCAAATATTCCTCAAAGTAGAAGAAGTATTTCGAACACAAACTGGGTGGGTAAACAGTAATGGGGCATTTGATTTCGCAGGAGTGTTTATATTCGAATGTTTGCTTCGAGACTCTTTATTTTGTTGGCTGACAAACTTTTTGCAGATAAAACAGTCTGTCTCCTCGTCATCATCACATAATAAAACCGTGCAATACTTTGGTCGTTTATAATTTAGTGCCTGGATAGGAAAGTCATTTTCAATATTTTCAATATTAAACTTAGATGGAACTGAATGAATTATTAGAGACCCCCCAGTGAAACTTGTTACGCCCATGCAAATTTTGTAGTGTGTAAACTTTGATATCAAGCAAAACATGGATACTCTGCGTACTGATCGATAATAATGTTTATATATATCATGATCTTCTGGAAGTAACCATCCAAAAACTATACAACTGAAAGCCAAACTCTCATCTACTACAATTTCATATTGTGGTATTAAGTGTGGAGCTTTAAAAAATTTGAACGATACTGCGGTATCATTTTCATCAACAATCCACCCATTAAGTTTTTGTTTATTTACTTTTTTTTACTAAGTCGGTAATGATTTTGTATACAAGTCCATTGACTTTTAGGTATTCCAATGTTTCTATTGCGGTTTTAACTATTTGTCTTCTTTCATTTGGCACTTTAGTTTCATGTGACTTTATTGGTAAGTTTAAAGTTGGAAGTGCGCCAGGTTTCAAACATTTTTTCCCAGTCTCTAAAAACATAAAGAACAATTTAATGCAAATAAAATAATATAAAGACATATTGCTTATAAAAAAAACTTTTTTGATTGATGTTTATTTTCATTTATTAAAATGTATAGCGACCAGAATAGCGTGTATAATGATTAGAGAACGTCTTTTACGGAACCCCATTTAAAAGTATTATGTACGTATACTTTACTTTAAAATATTTAACAATTCCGGTTAGTCTGTTGAATTGTTTGCAGTGAAATTATATTGCAGAATAAAATTCCTGGCTTTTTTAGGTTTTAATGTCATACTTGCAACAAATCAAATAACTTACTAGTATATTCAATATCTTCAGGAGCAAAATGTTTCTCACAAATGGAAAGATTTTTGTTTTTGAAGTCTTTACCAACCGAACGATTTGCAAATAAAGTCGATCATTTTTCTTTTCCATTCAACATAAAACTCTCCTTGTCTTGTTGTTAGCTGGAAAATACCTATACCTTCAAATTAATCACGTCTTGTGGTGCCACATTGAGGCAATGCGCAATTGGATCCTGGCATAGCTACTTGGAGTAAAAGTTCTTTTCTGATTTTTAAAAATGGTATATAGATAATACAAACGTTTTTGCCGATTAACAAAATTTGCTTTCCGATATGTGCACTTGGTTAGGCACGTGACCAAATGTTTTTCCGAACAAAGAGTATTTTAACATTATTTGCGAACTTCCAGACCAGGGTTTATTTCGAGTGACTATGGTTAAATATAATTATACTATAAGCTAAAGCCATCATCTAAGCATAATTTTTCACAAAGGTTTACAGGTATCATATTGTCTTAACAAAATATGCGCGAAACCCTACTGCGCATGCGTGTGTAATATCTGACAATAATGTGAAAGTTAATTTGAACTTTTTGTCGATGAATCTTTGTCCTTGAATTATAGGCATAATATGAAGGAATTACGACGAGTAGTTAAGGAGATATAAGTAGGCTCGACACTGAGAATCTTTTTGCATTTTTTTGAGTATAAAGGAACCCTAACCCTAACCCTAGTATATCAGCAATATCTCCGTAAATAATGAAGATTATCACTCCAAAATTTGAATGGTGGTTGAAAATGATCATATCTATCAGAATAATTTCAATACAAATCTCAAAACTCAGCGTAAACACTTGCGCATGCGTAAATTTAAATCGTCCATACATCATTCTACTTAAGGTTATTTAAAACGAATTTTGTCTTAGTGCAGCTATGCTATTGTGTCACCAGCCCATGAAAAGAAAATCCCGAATATACTACGGTAACTAAGGGAAATGACACGTAATTAAGGAAAAACACGTCCTACATGCGTAGAACTTCCACATTTTAAACGTTTTTCGAAATTTTATTCCATAATTTCTTACCAAAATTGACAATGCTACTTTGTGCAGAATTTCAGATTCCCATCATAAGTATTTCGTTAATTCGGTTTTGCGCATTAAAATCTTTTGTGTTTTTACGATGAATTTTTGTCCTTAAGGTATAGGCAAAATATTAAGTGATTCCGACCAGTGGTTAAGGATAAGGAGCTTGACACTTAGAATCTTTTTGCATTTTTTTGAGTATATAGAATGCTGCCATTATTATAAAATATACCACAGTGCAATGATAACTTATTGGAATAAAGCATGTTTAATCATTGTATTTATTTGCACCAGCTAAATGAATATTAGAGATATTCTTTAGAGCACGTTTTATGTTTGCATTATGAGAGACAAAATTTATAGTTAACGAAAGTATTTATGGGAATGGGGTATTTTTTCACGCTTATTAAGCATTATCATGAAGACCCGGAGTTTTAGTGTATTTAATTGCTCCCATTTGTGCTACAGTTATTTTTAATGAAACACATATCGGCAATAACTTTTCGTCGGCAAAATGTGACAAAATTTTTACCGACAGATATTTTTTATCGACGAATATTTTTTACCGACGAAACTGTCTAGCTTAACCCCTTTAGGGTTAACAATGGTTAAATGAGAGATATAGATACAGGTATTTGAAGATTTCAAAGATTTTCTTTAGTAAGAAAAGAACTATTTAAACTATTTTTTCTGTAAAGGGATTTATATACTTTAAAGGAAGAAATTGTTGCGAGCAAATTTTCGCAACTTTCGCGACTTTTTCTTCCCGCAACAATTATTTTTTTTACAATTCGCAACTTTTTCTTCCCGCAACTTTTAATTATTTCCAGTGTTCGCAACAATTTCTTCCCGCAACTTTTTTTTTTTTTCTTGTTATTTTATAAAAGCATCCGAACAAAAATTACCCCGAGTTTGGCTGGTCCAATTGTCGTTTTTGCAAAAATTTATCAGAAAAAGCAATGTCGGACAAAGGTGGCCAAATTCTAATGATGAAAATGTTGTCTGATATTGTTATAAAATGTGAGAGAATATTCGTATATAAATATACAAAATTGATCAGATTTCAACCTAGATTCTAATCAATATTTATTGTTTCTTTCTTATTTTGTCTTGGTCTTTTTTGCCTTTATCAGAGGACTTCATAAACCACTTCCGTATGGCAGCTTGCTTCTCTTTCACCGTACGTTTTTAACTTCGTTTTTGGACCTTTTTTGTATAAGTAAAGCTATATGAAGTTTACACCTTTCTGTATACATTGAGGCATGAAAATATTAAAGTCTGGTCCGTAGAAACTGCTTATAAGAAAATCCGTTTCCGATTTTCAAATAATCGGTATTAATTTTGGAATAAATTGAGTATCCAAACGTTGCTTGGAACGACAAGAAAAATTATCGTAAGTTCAACTTTACTCGCAACATTTTATATACGCAACTTTTTATGGATGTCCTGTCTCGCAACATTTAATGTACGCAACTTTTTGTTTAAAGTTGCAAAAATAAAATCGCAACTTTTCCTTCCCGCAACAATTTCCTTTAAAGTACATCATTTGCCTAATTGACAGCCTCTGTTATACCAGCTTTGTTAAAACCATTTAGAATCGATTCTTTCTGCTCCTTTAGGTAGGTGTTTATTTCAACAATCCAACGTGCATGCAAAGGCTTCAAGTCAGAAATTTTTAATGACACTTTAACATCACCTGGGGCCACACCAGGTTTTAACTTGTCACTAGCACGATCCCTATACCATGTGTTGAATATATGGGAGATAAACTTTTGGTTGATTAAAATGTCACGTGGCTGAAACTAATTGGTCAAATTATGATCACATTTTTAGAATACAAGGCTCTAATCTCAGTGTTACCTTGGAAAGTATCTATCACGATTAAAGAATATTGTTCCTTTGGGTAACCAAGCTTCATTCTTTGCTTTAAGATAGGGGAAGATAATTTGGGTCGGTATGTTTATTTTTTTATTAAAGAAGAAAATGTGAAAGTTTTAGGTACTTTAAAATCGCTAAAATACAAGGTGTCACCGAGCCCATCTGGAGGATTGGAAGTTCTTATATTCAAAGTACAGTCACTTTTTCCTTGAAACAAGGGTTAGACTAAAACTAATTTTGTAAATATTTTTTTCCCAACTAGTATTTTCGTACAACAACGTCTTGTCTTCATAAAAAGGCATTTCACCCTTGACTAACGCTAACTCTTCTATTGAACGCAGATTTAGTTAATGTAGTTCAATGAATTTTCTCCTAACAACTGCAGGTATTTTGGACTCGGAGGCTCATTGTTCTAAACTTCTCCAGAACGCGCTGTCAAAATCAACTGCACTTGTCCATTCTAACTCGTTAGGCATCAACTGACTCTGGTACATTGCGTTGTAGCGTTGAATGGCGGTGTTTATTAATTTGTTGTTGCTTCCTCAATTTGATAGCGATCTTTTGGCCATCTAAAGTTAGATTAGATACCCTGTAAACAATCTTGAAGTAGAATACTTAAATCTATAGCATGAACACATTTATCGTCACATTTTGGCAGTATTCTGTATTTTACTCATGCTCAGCATTCAAATAAAGTTTACGGTATCCAACTTAACAGAAGTTCGTTTATAATCAATGAAAATTGTGCACAAATTTCGCTTTGCTGCAAATTCATCTAAACATTTACACCTACTGAAAACACTTACACTTAAGTTAAATAAAACAGCAGCCTCAGGTAAGAGGTTGACGCACCCTGCTAAGTAGAGATTCGATCTCAAGACTCACACTACGTCGTTAAGAAACATTTCTCTGCTAATTCTCTAAACTTCCTTATAAAGATATTATTTATTAGACAGGCAATAAATTTGGTTGAAAATTCACTAAGACTGCCTTTAGGTCGACTCCAATTACAGTACTACTCAAATCAATCTACTTTTTAAATTTGAAACTTGATTTAAAACTGTTCATTTGTAAATTGTTCCACTGATTAAGTAAATACAGCTTTTCAAATAAACAGAAAATAGCATAGAATAGCTTAGCCAACATTTCCAGCAATATAAGGCATAACCTTTATAGGGACTAGTTAAAACAAAATATAAGATAAATCATAAATACTACGATTCAAGAACAACAAGACAAAATTTGAAGCAAAGTAATTTTACTTGCATTATAATAAGAAAATTAAACTTCAACATGATGTATCATTTTAGTCCTTTTTTATACAAGCAGGCATTCACAAAGTATTCCACCATTATAAGGGGGAAACATATTCCACCATTGACCATTTTATCATAGTCTTTATTGAATGTCTTGCACAATGAAGCAGAGCTAATGAGAGAGTATCTGCGCGATGTCTAGGTGTTTGTTTTTTAGTAATCTTTGCAAAGCGCCGATTAGCTGACCATTGACGTTCCATGACTTCACCATCGGACAATCCTACACCCACTGTAGATTTTGGAGAATATTTCAACAAAAAAATATTAAATGTTACTATTTAGAAAACTGCAGTATTGTAAATTGCATTAAATAATATAATTCATCTAGAAAATATAACATTTATATCTGAAAATGATTGATAATTATATAATTCAAACAACAATGACCTTTAGTCATGTGATGTGTTTACAGGTCAAACAGCTGCCATCTTAGTTGCAGTCATATGAAGCGCATGGTTTTTGATGAATACTTAAATTTTCATTTCTAACCGTAAAACATAACTTTTTCAATTTTCTTCAGAATGATTAGCATGCAGTGAATGAAGTCAACACTCTGTGTAATAAATGTTCTAATAGTAGCTTGTTATTCCAGCAAATAATGTCTCTGGCCCACCTTTTTTAAGCAGAATGAAATCAATATTTATAGTTTTTGACATGTTGGGGCTAGTTGGTACATGTTTAGTGAGGCACGTTGGCATGGTGTATTCTGACGATCCTATTGAGCAAAATAAAGAAGAGATCCCTACATTAGAAAACGGGGACGTTGTTGTGAAATACGCAATTAAGAAAACTTCGAAGATGTTTGTTGGCCAGGTGACACCAGTAAATAGAAATAAAGACCTTGTAACAATAACATTTCTGAAGAGGAACAGAGCATCATTTACTCGCCCAGATCCCGAGGACATTGACATTGTTAGTGAAGATGACATTGTACAATTTCTCCAACCACCAAACACAATTGGTGGAACAGCAAGAGCATGCTTGAAAGCTGCCGTTCAGTGAGAGCCCGGATACAGTTAAAGGGATTCCCAAGTTTTCATACAAGCATTATTACAATAACTCAAAACCGAATGTAAAAAATAATACGATAATTTGTTTTTAAAAAAGTCGCTATCTCTAATCCTCTAAAACAACGAAGAAAGTCTCGTATTTTATCTGCCATTAAAATTTTCACGATGTTTACATTTTTAAACCTTGGTTCAAACCTCTTTGGTATAACGCGACCTGTGACGTACAAGGTATGTAACATCGTTGCGTATTGTTTGCTTTTGGAATATAAATGTCTGTTCAACCTTATCGCTTTGAGCAAAACAAAAAAAACGAAAAAATAAGAAACACAATGATAAGGATGAAGAAAGTGTGGATGGCAGTGAAATTTCAAACATTGAAGAGTCAATCGTTCAACACATCAATCGCCGTGAAATCAACCAAATTCAATTTAATGATGGCATTACTATAAATATTTATCTGTTTACTAAATAACAAAACCAGTTTTAGTTCTTCTCTTTTCATGGAAAGATGTTTTTGCAAAGTGTGCAAAAAAACTGTTAAAAACAACCACCATGCAATACAATGTGATATTTGTAACTCTTGGATACATAAAAAATGCAATGGATTAAATGACATTGATTACCGTTTATTACAATCAAACGTCTCTAATTGGTTTTGTATTTTATGCACTAGTGAAATTTTTCCATTCAGTCACATTTCGGATAATGAACTTTTCCAAGTCCTCAACTCTAATATTATTATAGACTCAAATGAAATTCCTGCTAATATGAAATTTCTTCCTTCTTATGACCGTAACAAACTCTTTTCTATGTTCAATGACTTTTTTACCACAAATTGCGTTGATAATTCAAAAGAAGGAAATGACTTATATTCAAATTTTATAAAGTGTAAGTATTTCAATATTGATGACTTTGTCTCCTCCAAATTTGACAGCAATAACTCTTTTTCAATTTTTCATTTAAATATATCTTCGCTCAACAAACATTTTGATGAATTTTGTATCATGTTACGTTTACTTAACTTTGATTTTAGTATTATTGGTTTAACCGAAACTAAACTAAAATGTGACGTTCAACCACCAATTCCAATATCATTAGAAGGTTATAATATTAAACACACTCCTACTGAATCATCTTGTGGTGGTGCACTTCTTTACATTTCTACAAAATTAAATTACAAACCAAGAAATGACTTGTTGATGTATAAAAAATTACACTTAGAATCGATTTTTATTGAAATAATTCGTCCAAAAAAAGTAAACATTATTGTTGGGTGTATTTATCGTCATCCATGTATGTCTATTAATGTTTTTACAAATGATTTTATTCTTCCTCTTTTTTCAAAGTTAAATTCTGAAAACAAAAGTATTTTTTTACTTGGAGATTTCAATATAGATTTAATTAAAGTTAATTCTGATAATGAAACTTCTGATTTTTTCAACTTTATAACTTCTAATAACTTTCTTCCGCATATTACCTTACCAACAAGAATTACTGAGAAATCTAAAACAATTATTGATAACATATATTCTAACTGTTGTAATAAAAATATGTTGTCTGGTAACTTAACATCGACAATTTCTGATCACTTACCTCAGTTTTTCATTCAACCTAACTTTTATGCAACATTTGTTCCTCGTAAACACAATATCTTTCGTAGAAATACCACATATTTTGATAAAAAAGGTTTTCTTTCTGAATTTAACGTAATTTGGGATGAAGTTCTTGAATTTGATAAACTTAACACTGACAACAGTTTTAATTTATTTTTTGAGGTTTTTAACGGATTATTAAACAAGTATATGCCACTCAAAAAGTCAGTATTAAAAGCTTCAAGCTCTCTCTCAAACCGTGGATAACAAAAGGTATTTTAACATCAATAAAAATAAGGAATAAAATTTATCGCAAATATATTCGAACTAAAGATATTAATAACAAAATCAAGTTAAAATCTCGGTATAATTCATACAGAAACTTATTGACTAAACTATTAAGATGCAGCAAACAAAACCATTTTAAGAAATACTTCAATGATAACTCAAAGAACCTTCGAAAAATCTGGATCGGTATACAACGTTTAATAAATCTAAAAAGTAAAAAAGATTCTGTTCCAACTGTTATTCTAGATGATAATGGTGTTTCGCTGACCGATCCTGTGAAAATTGCTGACAAATTTAACTCATATTTTACGACAGTCGCACATAACATCCAATCTAAAATTCATTCATCTCATACAAATTTTAAAAAATACCTAAATAATCCGAACCTCAACAGTATTTTTATATCTCCAACTGATGAAATAGAGATTTCCTCATTAATACATAATCTAAGTAATAGAAAAGCTACTGGACCAAATAGTATACCTATTGTGATCCTAAAAGAATAAGGTAATTCAATTTCTGTCGTTCTTTCAAAGTTATTTAATCTATCTTTTACGACTGGTGTTTTTCCAAACATTCTTAAAACATCTTCAGTTTTGCCGCTTTTCAAAAAAGGTTCTAAATTAGAATGTTCAAATTATAGACCAATATCTTTGCTTTCAAACATCAGTAAACTCTTGGAAAGACTTATGTATTCTCGAATTTACAATTTCCTACATAAATTTAATTGCCTAAACAAATTACAATTTGGGTTTCGATCGAAGTATTCAACAGCTCATGCCTTATTAAGTATAACAGAGAGAGTGAGAGAAGCTATTGACTCTGATCTTTTTGCATGTGGTATTTTTGTTGATCTGAAGAAGGCATTTGATACAGTCCATCACAAAATTCTTCTCGAAAAACTTGATCACATGGGTGCAAGAGGCATTGTTAATGAATGGTTTGCTTCGTATTTGCAAGATCGGCAACAATATGTAACGATTAACGGGTTTTCATCATCGTTAAAGTCAATTAGATGCGGCGTTCCTCAAGGTTCTGTGTTGGGCCCTTTGTTATTTTTAGTTTATATTAATGATTTTCATAATTGTATAAAGTTTTCAACAGTGCATCATTTTGCAGATGACACTAATTTGTTATACATCAACAAGTCAATAAAAACCTTATGTAAAAAAGTAAATTGTGATTTACAAAGAGTTAATGATTGGCTTAATGCAAATCTTATCGCTTTAAATGCTAATAAAACCGAATTTATCATTTTTAAGAAGCATCATAAAAAAAATGATTCTGAAATTAAAATCATGTTGAATGGATCACGTTTAAAACAATCAACTTGCATTAATTATCTGGGAGTTTTAATTGATGAAAACTTAACTTGGAAACCCCACTTAAGCGAACTTTGTAAAAAATTGAGCCGATCAAATAGCATGCTTTCAAAAATTAGATACCACGTTAACACAAAAATGTTGAAAAGTTTGTATTTTTCAATTTTCTCGTCACATTTAACTTATTGTTGTCAAATTTGGGGAAAAAAAAAAAAGAAGCATAAATCTAAATAAATTATGTTCTATTCAACGATCAGCACTAAGAATTATAAATTTTCAACCTTTTAGATCAAATGTAACTGCTGCATTTACTAAATTTAATATCTTTCCATTTTCGTCTACTATTAAACTTCTCAACATTATGTTTGTTTTTTGATTCTTTAAACCAAAATATCCCCCCTTCGATTGGCAATTTCTTCACTAAACTTTGTCATTTTCATCTTTATCCATCTCGCAATGCCTTAGCTAATGAACTTAAAATTTGTTCATATAATACAATTTTTTATGGAAAATACTCAATTAAACACCAAAGCATCATTGAATGGAACAAATCAATTAGAGACATTAAAAATATTTTTGATGTAAAATATAAAAACATGCATTGGTTAAATTCTATTTTTGATCTAAACAGTAAACAATTTTCTAATTTAGTCAAACTTAGCATCAGGGGTAAACCTTGTTTAGCTTAGTGTTATTAAACAAATATATGTTTTGCTTGGTGGTTTGTGTTTTATTTTGTGTGTATCTTTGCCAATTAGATAATATATATTTTTTCTAGATATATTTTTTTACGCATATTTCTACTGTGGTGTCACTACATTGTTCAGCTTTATGCTATTGAGTGACACCAACCATATATTTTTGTAATTTGTTTTTCTATGAATTTTTTGTATTTTTATTATATGGTGAATAAACAACAATTTCATTTACTAACTTTGTTGTGATTTGCTTCGTTATTATATCAGAAAATTGTTCTGTCTATTAGCCTTTTCAATACGCATAATTATATCACGTGACAAATATTCTGCCGGGGGAAACAAACTACATGAACACATTAGTTTCTTAGGTTTTTTTAAGAGAAAAGCTGCGTTTTCAAAGTAAAAACAAGAAAAATGCCAAAGTGTTGCGTCGTTGTTGACTGTTCTAATTACAGTTATCAAGTGGAGAAGAAGTTGTCTTTTTTATGTTTCCAAACAAAATAAAGTACCAAGAAAGGTATGAAAAGTGGGTGCAAGCTGCAAAAAGAATTAATGCAGATGTAACAAGATGGGAACCTAAAAGTAAATACGAGGTGGTATGTTCAGAGCATTTTATAAAAGGTAAGCTGTTTTTTTTTTCATTTTTATATATATATATATAGCTAGGTTTTTTGAGAAATGAAAAATACAACATACACACATACGACAGAAAAAAGCGATACATATTATGTATTTACAAAATACTCTCAATCACAAAATCTACGGCAATCTATCTATCTACAACACTGTATTTATATACACTCATACTTTTGTTGTTGTTACATGCAAGATATTTGTTTCTTTCCAATTTATTTAGGTATTATTCGCGAAGTATGACCCTGATGTTTTGTGTGCAAATGACACAATATATATGTACTTTACTGGTCTTTGCACATTTGCATTTACCTACCTATGCAATTCTAAGTTTACCAAAACCACGCATGTAATCCACTTGGAGCTATTACTTTTGTTTCGAAAGGATATGGTGGCGTGCAACCGATAAAAAGACTGTGAGAGAATCTGGTTACATCAGCTCTAATTTACATCATCCAGGAGATCAAATTATAGCAGATAGACGTTTTACACTAGTTGATGATTTTGCAGCAGTCTGTTTTGTAGAGTGAGTCATCTCAGCATTCATAAAAGGGAACTTCCAGTTATCATGTGACAAGGAAAATTGCTGGTATTCGAATACACATTGAAAGAGTTATTGGGCTCATGAAAAATAAGTACAAGCTTTTGGAGGGTCCTTTCCTTATGGTATTTATAAAATCAAAATCCAATGAATCATATGAGAATGAAGTTCCCACTATTGATAAAATTGTTAATGTGTGTGCAATATTGGTGAATCCGGCTAGTGGAATTAATTGTATACAGTGAAAACTGACAAAATTTTGTTTTCATTGATACTTGGTTATTTTTTTATTTTTATATGTGTGTGTGTGTAGTATTGTTATCACAATGTTGTAGTTGATGTGAAAAACGATTTTTTAAAAAGAAATATTTTTTATGAAAAGTATATACACAATGAGTTTTATAGTTAGTTAATATTTTACATTGTTTTTGTTCTTTTACACTCTCTGCAATACCATGCTCCTTTAGGTGGTCTTTTAATGTTTACGCACGAAAGATGAAACCATTTGTATTTGCAATTGTTGTTATCGCATCCAATCATTACTTTGTTGTCTTGTGTTTTTTAACAGACGCAATGAAAACTTGAGTCTTCTTCCAGTTCCATGAACTGTTCATCTTCTTTAAAATCTACCTCGAGTCTTCTTGTAATTAACTCAGTAGCAATGTGCCTGCAATGAAATGTCACTAATTTTTCGACAACAACGTCTTTAAAACTCTCATCGCGTTCAACTTAAACAATTTTGCAAAAGTATGGGTTTCAAATTGCAAAATAGCAAAGATTTGTTTCAAAAATGTACATTTGCACTTGAGTCATATGGCTGGGTTTTAACCAAAAGAATAGGGCGGATGGTTAACGAGATCGTTAGACAGAAATATGATACTGGTTAACTTTAAATGAGAAATAGCGTGTTACCATTTTAACAATAACTATGAATTAACATCTGGCATGTTAGTCGTATGTGTTATATTTCTTAAAAGATAACTTGTTTAAAAAAACAACAAGCAAACATCAAATTAACGCCCTTTAATTTAAAAACTTATTTTTTCTTTTGTGTTTTTAAGTAAAAATATCGGTTTGTTTTCCCCGGCGCGCTCTTTGCGCATATTTCTGTGACGTCGTATTGAAAAGGCTAATTCTTTATGACTTGCCAGGTGTTTTCACACGTTATGCATAATTTAGCTCATCCAGAAAACGAGTTTCAATGTATGTATTCAATTTAAATTCCAGACATCTCTTGTGTTAAGCCGGTCTTACACGCTCCAATTTGTATGAAAGATTTTTATGACACAACTAGTTGGCCAACTTTTCTGTATGCTTACACGCTCATACAAATGCTTTCAAAAAATTAAGTAATAACTCTTTCTAATCTTGCACGCGCTGAGTGTGGAGCTAGCTGCCGCAACAGCCGTGGTCGCTATTTAGCTATAGGAAAAAAATGAAACAGAGAAAGGATAAGAGTGTGTGGGTTAAATCGTGGCTGTTACGACGACCACAATTAGGAGCATGTGACACGTTACTGGCTACGAATAGGAGATTGATTTGAATATGCAAACTATTTGAGGATGTTCTAAGAAAACCTCGCTAAACAATCGTGTTTCTCCCACTCTTGAATAAAATCCTCATTTAACTGAACCTATTTTGCTGTCATGTTTGTTTTTAATCGTAATGTTCTTCTTAAACGTTCTTTGTAAATCGCGAAATTAAATTCCGCAAAACTTAATGAAAATACAGTACTAACTATTCCCCTAAACTCTGCAAACCGCGAAATTCAAGTATATTACCTCATCCGCGAAATTTGCAGTTTTTAGACCTGTCAATCGCGAAATTTTTTTCCGCGAAAATTTCTTCCCTTAAGATAAATCAAATTGCGTGAGACGTGAATATTTTCTCGATCGCTCAATGATATCGTCTTTTGTTTCAGTGCAGACTGGAGCCATGACTCGTTTCTTACCAGTTAGTGCTTGTTTATAAATGCTGTTTTTCATCACGCGAAAGTTGTTGTTGCGCTTTTACAACAAATATATGCAGAAACCGGCTTACAAACTATACGGCTTAATCTCATAAATCAAAACTACGTAACATGTACGTCACAACAAATGATTACCACACTTTTTCGCCTTATACGGACAATGAGGTCTGAATCTAGTTAGAAATAAACATCGCGGGAAGATGGTCGAAGAGAAAGCGTCGCATTGAACAACAACAATTTAAAAAACAGAATAACTAGTTAAGTTATTATTTGTTATGTTTGGGACAAATTCTATTCTTTTTTTTTAGATTTTTATTTATATATGTTAAATATGTATGAGAACTTGGAAATCCCTTTAAGCAATGAGACAGACAATCAGATAATTCAGTTGGACAATATGTCAAATCATCAATGGACAATCATAACATTTGCACACTGTGATAATTGTCATTTGATAATGAGTATTATCACAGTGCTTGTTGAATAATTAGTTTTGTTGAATAATTCATATGTTCTGTGTTGACATGTAAATAACCATTAAACATATTTTTCATGTTCTTTTGTAGCAAGTAGCTGCCGAGCCCGTTTTACCAATATAAATTGTTAATAAAGTAAACAAGCATTGCATATTGATTGGAATGATTTATGAATTGTAAGACAGAATTTAATAGATTTACCAACTACCCCATCCATTGTACCAACATGCCCCGCTATGGAAGCAATTGCAATTTTCAATAATCTAAGATATCAAAAAAAGTAGGAGGCCTAGACTAATTTTAATCTAGGGTTTAATACTATGACACATTTCCATGATTTTCACTAAACAATGTCGGATTATGTCCAACAGTAATCGAATGGCTGGCTTCTAAAATGTTTTGAGCCAACTAGCCAACTGGGACAAAACAACACATTCCCTCACTGCAGAGCAACTATCTATACAATCCCCCCTTCTGGGAAAAACACTGCCAATGTCATAAGCTGAACACAAAGATGGAAGTATTTTTCTCCCGCTCTAATGTGTGCTGACCTTACCCCTAATCATCCAAACCATTACTAATCTCAATAATTTTTACAACTATTATCATCCCCTACTTTCTAGCTGTAGGTCTCTCATAGAACAAATAATAATTATAAAATAATAATAAGTTAAAGAATAGAATATACTTTACTTAAGGTTAGTTTACAGACTTCATTAACTGCTAGAAGAGTAGTCAGACTATTGTGATTCGCACAATTCCTCTACCGCTTGTTTCTGCCATTATTGACGTGCTAGCGCTACCAGGTGCGCGTATATGCACGATATCCGCATTTTTTTCTTCATGGGTGATACTTTGGTTAAGGTTCAGAATCCGAACCAAATTTTAGTTGATAGGGTCTTGAATCTCAACACAATTATGAACAATGAGATTTAGTGACTGGTCTTGTTTGTTTATCTCGTTAATGGTTTCTTTTATTATTTTCGATGAGTCAAATTGGTTTACTTTCTCGGATTGTGAGTTCCACACTCAAACCTTATTTTTTCGGGATATGAGACAGTCCCCTGTGGTTTCGACCCAAGCTCCCGAAAGTCCTCAAAAATCCGGAAAGATTGGATGAATGGAAACACACACAAAATATAGCTAAGCGAACACAAATATACGTGAATGTAAAATGATATAGTCAACAATTCGAAGATTCAGTGGCTGAGACAGTTGCTTCAAACAAACTGTAATGCTAAGGTTTAATAAATTGCGAACTTACGATCGATTTTCTTAGAGCGTTCAAAACGCGTCTGCTCGGAGCAAGCTCAAGTTTTTTTATGATGTTGCTGGGACTTACAGCTGCTTTTGATTGTTTCCCTTGTGCAACGTGAATTGGACTTTACTTGGCAACAGTATATCGATCTTCATCCGCATTTTTCTTGAATTTAACAACTCACTTGGAGAGCATCCTGTCAAGTTCGGTGTACGAGAATTCTGCATTAGAATTCTTGCAAAGCTTTCTTTGGTGGAAAACTTGATTTCCTCAAAGCTTGCTGACATATTTGCACTAGGCGTTCGGCTGTCTATCCCGGATATGGAGCACCAGTGAGGTGTGATATTCCTCTTTCTTTGCACCGGAATTGAAATTCTTCAGACATGAAGTTTGTAGCGTTGTCTGTTACCAGTGTATGTTGGTATCCAAAGTGCGCGATGTCTTGCTCAAGCAAATCAATTGTAGCTCTTGTTGTAACTGCTTGAGTGGGGTGAATACATGGATACTTTGATTATGCGTTCATAAGTACGAACCAGTTGCACCCCATAAAGTTTATAGCATGGTCGATGTGTAGTCGACGCTATGGTTTTTCTGGAAGCAAGCATGGATGGACTGCTGTTTTGGATGGCTTGTTCTGGTGCTCTCCAAATGGTATACACTGTTAACAGGTGGCCTCGATGCCTCAATTGTAAGTATGTCCGCCAGCTGTCGGTAGCGTTGCATTTCGCTTTCTTCTTTGTTGGCCATCATCCTTCACGTGTGTAACGTAGAACAATGGAGATAATGGGATCTTTTGCTGATTCTCGTGGAAGTATTTTGTGATCTGCCGGAGCAATTTTGCTGCTAACATCTTCAATCGTGCAGACTCTCTGTGCGTCATCTTCACTCTCCTCCCCATCAAATATAGAGTCGTCGGATGCAGGAAGATTGCTCAGGATATAAGCATTACCATGATCTGCAGTTCTTCTGTACTTGATGTTTTAATCGAAATGACTTAGCATCAAAGCCCATCGAGCTAGTTGATTCGCTGCCAGTTATGGTTTTCCAGGTCCACACATTGCAATCAATTGTCTGTGATCCGTTACCAGTGTGAACTTTCTTCCGTTTATGTACGGATAAAACTTTTAACTGTTTGTAAATAGATATACGTTGTCAAAGCGTTATCTGCGCATCAAGACAACGTGCTCAAGCTAGAAGGTCCCATCGAGATACAAGGTCAGCTTTGAGTCACGGAGATCGACACTGCCACGACGGGTAACTTCATTTCTACAAGCTACTGGAAGAAGTTGTGGAAACCTTCATTGGAACCAGCAACATCAAGGTATCAATCAGCAAGCAAACATGATCTCCCAGTTAAAGGTACATTTATGAGAAAGACTGGTACGCCAGGCATGCAGAAACAGCACGACATCTGTTTCACCGTGACTAATGTTCTTGACCTGAATCTTCTGAGTAGAATGGCTATAAAACAGATGTATATTTCTGTGGACAAGGTTCTACAACCCACCCAAGAAGAACGAAGAAGCTCAACCGATTTTACAAGGGTTTTACAAGAAGACCACGCAAAGCAATATGAGGAAGAAATTTCGAAAAGTACATGGGTGCGAACTGAATTCAATGGGAATGGTACTCCAGAAGTTCCAGACTAAAAAGCATCACTTCCGGGACAAAAGAATCCCAAGGTCAGAGTCTGCGGTGACTACTCCGTTTACAGTCAACAAGAAACTCAAGGATCATCGACATCCGCTACCTCTTCCAGGGAACCTAATGATCGCGAATAGGAGGCGGACATGGATTTACGAAGATTGATCTGGCCGATGCTTAGAACCGGATCATGTTGGGACCAAGAAGTCAAAGAAGACTTGCCCTCAGTACTCACAATGGAGTACTACTACAGAAGAAACTATCGTTTGGCATCAAGTCGGCACCTGGTTACTTTAAATACTCTTTTGGTCTTCATCACCTCCAAATCACCTCCATCAGGTGATCCTACATCCTACATCACCTCCAAATGACCGTTGATTTTGCAGAAATTACATATAATGTCCTTATAACGGCAATCAGGAGCCTTGTGGTTAGTTTTCCCAAACTGGTAGCACTTGACTGACCAGTTGCCTTGTCGAGGAGAGCTTGGAAACGTTTTCTTTCTTGTTCTTCCTGCTTGCGTTCTTCTTCTTTCTGCCGTTGGAAACGTTCTTCTTGACGTTGCATCATATCCATCAGCAATTTCACCATATACGTATCTTTAACCGCCATCGTTTACTTTAAATCTGTTCAATCCGTAAAACGAAAGTATATTCTTTAATGTAGTCTTTATCGTGGTTTTGACAAAGAATCCTACTCGCAGCGCCAATTTATCCCTGTTGTATTCGTGTGAAATAACCCAACAGAGAGTAAGTAAGTCTTGTATTTTCACGTTTGAACTAAAACCGCATCGAACCGTATACACAACAACTGTAAAAACCTTATCTCTTTCAAAGCATTAATGAAGAAAGCTACCTTAAAGCTAAGTGTGACTTAAGCAAAATAAGTTCTTCGCAAATTATTTTCGCAAAAAAATAAATTCATGCTCTGGTGGACACACATTTGCAAAAATAAACACCTGCTATTCTCGAAAAAAAGTCGGCTATTTTTTTGCGAAATGAATTGAAAACGTTTTCAATCAAAAAAATAAGTTCTTTGCCAAAATTTCGTACTTCAAAGAATGCCGAACAAACTACGACGTAAATGAAATTACAGTAATGCCTTGATTAAACGCCCCCGTCGTATAAGCGCCCCCTTCGAATAAGCGCCCACCCTCTTGGTTAAATTATTAAATAAGCTCCCACTCCTCAATCTTCAAAAACGGGCGCCTATTCGAGTTTTCGGCAAAAACAGTAGCACGGAAAGAAGAAAGGCAACGGAACACAGTTTTTTTCTAGTTTTCATTCTTATTTTTATTTTCTATTTCTTTATAACAGGGAAACTTTTTTAAAAGGCTGCCGTAGGATTAAACGAGGTGACGGATTGAAGCCGATGAGAGTGATATCGCTGACGCAAGTCCAGACATGTTACAAGTTGACGAAGACAAGGAGAGTGACGAAGATGCGGAAATAGATATTTTGTGAAAGAAAAAAAAGTGTTTGTATTAAAAACCGCCTTTTATTTATGTTCAATTTTTCTGAATTGCAAATAAGCGCCCCCCTCGAATAAGCGCCCACCCTAGAGCCTCGAAAATTAAGTAAGCGCCCGGGCGCTTAATCGAGGCATTACGGTAAGTTTCAAAAGATCTTTTGTTTAAAATCATGCTAAAGTGAAGATAGAGAGAGATTTAAAGTGTGTTGTTGTGTAGTTGTGTATAATCTAAACTGAAAGCATGGGTAGGAAAGCTTTGTTAGATTTAACAGAACAAGAGGAATTAGAGGAATGTGCTCGGAAATACCCTTGTCTATATGACAAAACTTCCAAGCATTACAAGGATAAAACAATTGTTGAAAACGCGTGGGCAAAAGTTGACAAAGAGCTTGGAAATGAGTCAGGTATGTAACAATTTAAAATTACATTTTTCTAACTTTTTGTCTGGCATGATTTGTGGTTTCAAATAATTTCATAATATCAAATATCCGCTAATGGTTAACCCCCTCTTTAATAAAATTTTTTCTTGCCCTCTCACGCAAAGGACTCTCACACAAACTCGATTCTCGCCCCCGCAGATTCAGGGGTACCATGAGTATAACATTCAGAATATTTGGCTATAACCATTCATTCTCTAACCTCTTGTAGGTGAATCGAAAAGCGCTTTTCAAAATCTGAAGAAAAGTTTCAGCAAGAAAAGGAATAACTTAAAGAAAACCAAACGATCTGGAGCAGGTTTAAAAGATATTCAGAAAAGCAGTTGGGGAAGTGTGCCTTTCTGAGTTGGCTCAATCATTTTGTTTCGCGCGAGACTCCGCAGAAAGCAGTGGCAATGATGATGACGATGATAGTCCTTCAGACGCTGAATCTGTTACATCTGTTGCAACATTGGCTTCCAATAAAAGGAAAATTCCACCAACCAATTTTTGAGCAATCTTTTTCCACTGCTTTTCATTTTCCGGAGCAAACATGTAAATGGGTTGAAGCACCTGTGCAAGTGCTTCGTAGGTTTCGCTCACGTTTCGACTGACAGTTTTCTTTCCCATGCGGAACAAGTAGGTTAAGGACCTTCGAGAATCACCAGATGCCAAAAACCGCAGCGTCAGCATCAACTTCTCTGAAGCTGGGATTGCTTGTCTAAAGCGTGTATCCTTTTTCTGGATCAATGGGCCTACTAGTGTCAGCAAATGTTCCATTCTTTCGGGGGACATTCTGAAGAAGCTGTCAAAAGAAAACAGATGAAATCAACAAACTACTCCTATCTTCTAAACTTTATTACTCAAAATAAAAATAAATAATATAATACAACCTTACTTGAAATAACTTTCTCTATTTGACAATCTCATCGAGAGTGAAAGTCTATAAACACCGTATTGTGCCCTTTCTCTGGAAATTTGTTGGACCCAAATTTTATGCTTTCTTTTTTTTCCTTTGTGAGTATTAAAGCAAAAGCACATATCCATGGTCGAAGCGTAAAAGAAACGGTTTTAAAAAATAAATCCATTTAAGTGGACACACTTATTTACCGCTAATTCCTTATTCAGGTGTTTGCAAAGTTTTTTTGGCGACAGAAAAATTTGCGTTTTGCCTATTTCGGGGAATTAATTTTGTCGCTTATAAGTGGACACTTACCTTACTCTTTTCAAATTTTCGCTCCCTTTAATTTTTGCCCCCCTTTGCACCTTCGCTTCGCCCCCTCGGAGCGAAAATTAAAAGGAGGCGAAATTTGAAGGGAATACAATAAGGTAGCTTAAGGGAATTAATTTTCGCGTGAATTTATATTCGCGGTTGGTCAAATGCACGTATTCGCGGGAACTTAATTGCGTGGATGATAATTTTGTGGAATGGAACTTTTTGAAGAATTTCATAGGAATTTAATTTCACGGATTGTAAATAAAATGGTAAAAAATAGATAGCATTCAATAATTTGATCTTTTAAACATTATTAACGTAAATACAAATTATATTTCGTTACTTTCGACATCAAATAAATCACCATCACATATAATCATACATATTTCTAACAGAAATATTTTCTTCTTCGTCCTCCCACTCAGACCCGGAGTCTTGATTGCGTTCATCGATGAAACCTCTTAGCATATCTTCGGCGACATCATGTGGCGTTGTCTCGAGAATAGTTGATGATATATTTCCTGGAATGGGTCTATTGGTGGTAAACCCGCACTACCCATTTTGATAGCATCAAATATTCCGGAAGCTTTCCACCCGTTGTTGACAATAGGTTTACTCGCCTTAACTTATTTAGTTGCAGAAGTTTGTTTTTTTGTGTTAAAGTGATATAGACATAAATTTTACGGGAATTTAATTTGGCGAAAATTTATTCCCTTACTCTTTTAGATTACTATATTTAATTCCTGCAGCCGATTGAGATCCAGCCTCCCACCGTTCACACAATTTAAGTGATATCTGGTTCTGATTTACCAGTATTAACCGTTTACTAGTATTCATACTTGCCGAAGCACTTGGAATACCGGGTTAAAAATAGGTGGCAATCGTTTTGTTTCGATTTCCGGAGAAACTCTCTTCCGTGTTGATTACAATGTACCAAAGCCATCCTCACTGCTCTACTCGACTAGAAGAGGGCCCTATTTACAGACTTAGGAGAAAACTGTCTTTACTTTAGATTGCACAGTAATTGGGAAAGACACAGAAGATGGTTCTTTGTCAGTGACGTCATGGCTTTCTCACTCTATGTGTATCTCCCCACGACGAGAACGTGTCAACTTTGGAAAACCTTTTTTCGCGTCACTGACCAAAGGAATAGTTGAAAGGGAATTTATTTGGAAGAATAAACTTAACTTAACTTGTCTCATATCCGTTATGACGTAGGTTAATTTTCACCAAGGCTATCGCATGACGTGTGGGTTTATAAGCGAGGAAATAGATTTATTGTATAGGTTTTTATCGCATCATTTTAACCTGCAACTTTTTGAAAACGTCACAAAAGGTCAAGATCACTACGTAATTTCTTCAACCGTAAAGTCGGCTTTTGAGAGTACAACTTGCGCTTGCGTTGGTCTCGTTTAGCCAAGTTAACTTTCCTTTTGCGATGTGCGAATTTCTGCGGATTAGTCACAACCTAAAAGTCGTTAGGAGTGTTTTAATAATGTAATAAATTAGTAGGACATGCTTATTTGAGTCATCTCTTTTTGTACATATTTTAGTGAATTAACATGGTTCCACTTACCTCCACTGCTATTTTACGTTTACGCGCTTCCCTTACGCGCAGCACTTTTTTGTGCAGTTCCGCGTACGCGACAGCCAATCGATCTTTGCCAACGGAACTTCTGATCAGCTCTAACACCTCCTCGCCCAACTGTTTCAATTCCATGTCTAAACACACCGTATAAACATGTTTACGTAGGGAACTGAATACTCTGAAGATATTCGCTTGCAAATCTAATTATATGCGCAGTGAACTCTATGTTAACGCAAACATTTTATAAATAACGCCCTATAATTAAAGATGTGTAAAAATTAAAGTTAAGATGGGGGAATCTCTATTCTCCCTGCGCGTATCACTAACGATCAGGAGAGTTATTCCGAAAACAAAGAATTACTTTGATCATCCGATGACGCTACTTCGCGATAAATGGGACGGAGAAGTTCTAAAAGATATCCTTCAGCACCATCATCCAGGAACAATGATGCAGTCCATCGAAAAACACACGTGCGCTAAAATGCAAGCGATATTAGTATTCCATTATGTGAGGCTACATTATGTCAGGTGGAATAACGAAATGAACTGTCAAAATGTAAAAAAGATGACATATTTTGTAAATATATAAACTTTTACTTCCTACTTTAATTGTTTCTTTCGGCGCATGCGAGGACTCGTAAGATGCGATCTTGCACATTTTCGCAATTAACGATTTCAAAGTAGTTGTGTGTTTTCTGTCAATTTCGCCGTTGACAGATGGAAGTTTCTCGTCATTTTCATTGTTGTCGGGCAAATATTTCCCGTCGTTTTCACCATTGACTGTCAGCAGTTTAACCACTTTCGCCAGATAGATGAGGTTTTTAGTAGCCTGGAAATTTAGGTTTTAAATAGCAAAATATGATAATACATTTACGATAATTTGTTACAACACAACATACCTGTTCAGCTACACCGGAAGACAATCCATCGTCTTTCAATTGGGCGAGAAAATCATTGCAAAGATCGTTGACCTGGAAAACATCGACATGCTCCATCTGCATTCTTAGTTGCTTACTTAAAAGAATTTGATCATTTTTGGCGATAGAAAGTAAGAAAATTCTTGCTCCACATTTTCCAAAAATCGCTTTCCATCGATGATAGACTGAATTCAGATCAGATCAAGATCAGCATTTTCTGGCAAATATTTTACATTCTTTATAGATTAAAATATGGCAAAATATTTCTGAACTTGCATTGTATAATCAGGAAAGAAAATCACATTACTTTTGTCTTCGTATCTATATTTAAATATCCATAATTTTCGGCGTGCTTCTGGGACAGTGCTACAAGGTTCTCGGGGGCGACAGAGCCGAAATAGACGCCGAAGAGTTGTGAAGCAACCAGTCTGACCCACTTGTGAGCATGAAGCAGTAACCGGTGAATGGAATCTGAGGAGTAGAAATAATAGACATATCAGAGATGCGAGAAAGATTATATTTTCTTGCCCTATATGTTTTATTGCAGCGTTATTTTCGTTAATATCAAAATTATAAACCAACTTATTTCAATTTCTTCCGAACTGCACACATTACCGAACTAAGAATTTTAGCAACGTTACTGGCGCGACTACAATATTTCTTGCCTTCAAAATACTCTCGAAGCCGTAACATCAAAAGTATCAAAAAGAAAAATATGCACATATTAAAGAAATCCACTAAACAGAAAATATTTTAGAGCGTAGAAAAATCCACAAATAAAAGTACCCCATATTGGTATCCAGCGAGTTCTATGTTTGATGTTCCATTTAGGAACGGAGACAATCTTTCCGATGCACGTCAGTATATTAAACACAAGCTGATCTCTCGGAACACTTGACTCCATCAGTTCATCATCGCTATAACAGTCGTCGTCTTTCTTCACGGCATCGTTCAAGAAATCCGACAACGTCAACAATACACCATCAAGACGACGAATAAAGTCCTCTCGCTCAACTTCGACAAACATGCCGGCACTTTGGACGGCAGCTTGTCGTATTAACACCTGTAGGAAAGAGTGATTCAGATGGAGTGAAGTGATTCACTAGTCAAATTCAATACATACATGATGTACATATACAACTAACGTGAAAAATGATAACTCGAATAGTAGCTTAAAAATCTACAAATCGCTCTGTTAAATAAATCACAAAACCTTACCCTCTCGCTTTTAAACCAATCCGTGAGCATGGCGAACAGGTTGTCTCGGTACTTCGTCTCCAGGCGTTTCAACAACAGCTTCATGGCAACGGCCGCCATTTTACGACACAACGCTGACTCATCATTCGTCAGCATCATGACGAGCGGCACGAAGAAGTAACCACTGTACTCGTGTAACCAGCGCACAGGGAAATGATTGAATATTGCAGCCAACATCTCGAGTGACGATACTCTGCCTGTTTCTTCTTCGTAACTATTAAAAAAATATAATCAAAGAAATAAAATTTATAAGAAGTTCTCAAATGAACGGTATTTTTAGCGGATTCAAAATGTTATTAGTTAGACTACAGTTATAAAAATAATTTAATATCCATCACCAAAAAACATATAAAATTGAGCTAAAAGAACTGAGGTATTTGGCTGTAGTGTTAGCAACATTCTGGCAATGTATTATTCAGCTAATTGATAAACACTCACGATAGGTTCTGCACGAAGAAGTCCAAATGTGCGGAGAGCTTCTTGCGCAAAGGATAATCGAGAAAATATTGCAGCATGATCTGCCGGCACTGTAACCTCACAGCTTCATCTTCATCGGCAACGCAAAATTGTCGGCACTTCAACATAACACCGTGTAGTTCGGCCACGGTTAGTTTGCGCGACAGGATGGCTTTCAAGAGCGGGAAGGCCGTGGAATGCCGCGACGTGTTGTGCATATCTTCTTCAACATACGCAAGCAACACTTGCAGCTGTTTACTGGAGACCGTGTGTTCCGTGTAATCGCGTATAATGACGGTCATCGCTTTGAACGCGCTGGATATCAATTCCGCGTTGCCCGCGCTGCTGTTCGCGTACCTCTTCAGGATTTTGAAAAGCTGTTTGGCGAATTCCCCCGTAGCTTTCCCCATGGCTGGTAGCTTGAACTTCACCAGGTAGGACAGACACCTAGCTGTGAGTGCCACAATACGCACGTGAACGGACTGTATTGTGTTTTGCAGCAGCGCCACGAAAGGATCCAACATTGCCACGTGCTTGTCGTTTGACGATACGAGCGTCTGACGCTTAAGAGCCGTCTGCAACAGCTGCAAACCGAACTCCACGAAAACGTGCTCGTTTGTGTGTTTGCTAACTGAGGGAGTGTCACCCGCTCTGCTAGGGGTCGGACCAACAATGAAAATATCCCTCGGCTCCTCGCTAGCAGTGCGCCTTTCTCTCACCGATCTTTCAGCAGATAACAAGGCGCAGAATGTGTTCGATACGAGCGTGTGAACAAACAAAAGCAAGTCGTCACCCGCAATGTTCTTGTTTTGATGCAAACCGACACTCGCCAAACGTAAAGTTTCTTCGACTTTGCGAATGTGCTTCCTGTTTGTAGTCGAATCTAAAATCTAAAAAAAGAAAAACGCCGTGTGAACAATCGCACGAACCGTCCAACCGCCTCACAATCCCTAACAAATTTTAGAAACTATAGAATAAACCACTGAGCGAAGTATTTCGACCTTTCTACTCAAGATTGGACCCAATTGGGAATCAGAACTGGGGATAACAGCAAACGGAATTTAAAATTACTGTCAGGCAAAACCGACCGTACCCTTTTTAATGGATGTATAACCTCAGTTATGGAACCTGTGGAGATATGTTTACAAACAATGGTGATACACTCGATACTTTTATGAGAACGCGCCTCGTGCAGTTTGCTTGTGATGCCGGAAACCTCCTTTTCTTCTGCTACCTCGCCGAACATTTCCTCCATGAGAATCTAAAATATAGGTTGTTTTCAGAATTACATTTAGTAACACACGCTGGCTTTTGTTTGTTTTAGTTACTTTGTTAACGCAAATTTGAATAATCATTGAATAGCAACTAACATCAATTGACTGTTTCAGAGAAGCAAATATAAACTGTAAACCATAATTAGCTATTTATAACCCTGCTTAGTTGCTTTTGCGTTTATGCAGAAATACTGAATCAGGATTGTCTTTCACCTCCATAATCATTTGCACAGAACTGTCTAAGCCTCCCGGCTGCAACCGTTCGTCCATTCCCTCCAGCAAAGTGTGGAGTGTGTAACCCAGCACGTGTAGTTGGTAGCCCCTCAACAACACGCTCCGCATCTCTTTCACGACCACTGCCAGGAAAGACGGTCCCAGCGACCTGCATATGCTCAGCATGGTATCGCGTGCCACTTCCCTCACGTCGCGCGCGTGACTCCGAAGCGAATGCGAGACGCGAAGGAGCAAACTTAAAATAATTACCAACATGTTTTATATGAATCGTTTAGCAAATTGAATATATTATACGACTTATAGGTCAAACGGTGTTAAAAAGGTTAAAGCACTAAACCAAATGAAAAGGACGAATTGTTATAATTAAAACTAAAATGCATAACATATACTGACAATAACAACTCCAAGTAATGAGACTTTACCCCTGCAAGTGATTGTCCATGGTCTCTTTAGGCAAATGCTGCAACAACTTCACGACAGCCAATGCTACGGGAATTTTTAAAATGTCCTCGTCATCTTCCTCATGGTTGCCACTACCTTTGTGAAAGTCAGAGACACGCGACTGAAAAATAAGTTTGAAATACATTTGCAGATTTTACAAACAAAGTGCTTGTGGCAATATTTCTAAGGGAATACGCCCTGGCATACTTAGGGTGACAATTTGAGCAAAATCAAACTCTGACTTGTAAGGCAAGGAGAAAAACCGCCAACTAAAAACCAAAGGTAACTAAAAGATTCGCTCATTACTGCTCATTGTTTTGAAGTTGTGAATGAAATTTGACATGAAACTTCATGTTCTCTTCGAAAATTTCATTGAAATTGATTTGAAAGAAAGAAGAAAAGAATTGATTTCCAGGTCAAGTAAAAAAGGAGGCAAGTAGAGTCAAAAATGGAATCAGGACTTTGAAGTACCTTTTTCTTTAGGAAATTCTGTAGCTGTGGCAGAAACTTCATGGAGATAACATTCAAAATATTCTTGCTGGCCAAACACACTACGTCATCGACCTCGGTTTCATTTTCTATATTGGATGACATCACAGCATCAGAAGAACTTGTTGTGTTTATGTTAAAATGAAAATTGTTCAAGATGGCGACTACGACTCTAAAAAAATATGTGTCATGAACCGAAATACATAATGTTCAAATAATGACTTTAAAATAAGTCTGTGTACTTATACCTTATCATCGTTTTTTGATTTTTTTTCTCGGTCCTCAGAAGACTCATGTAATTCTTCAAAATCAACGAGTATTTGGCCCAGGGCAGTCTACGTGTAATACAACCGATAGCTGTGATGGTTTCGCTGAGAATGTTGTGATCTTTGGTAGCAGCTAACCGCTGGAATACAGCGTGGCTGATCAGAGGAAGAATAAACGAGAATAGAGTGCTTGACGTGAGTCTACCCTCTTCGCAGAATTTTATTATCTGATGTAACGCTCGGACTCTTCGATGGACCTACAAATATAATTTGCTTAGGTCAGTGTCAGCTTTTGTCACGTTGAAAAAGAAAAACAATAGTATATTTCTATTTGACGAGAAAAACAATTTATTTCAAAGATAAATGAGTTTGATTTGCAATTTTCAAAATAGCAAATCATAAATAATTATTTGGATCATTGGGTTCCCATTACAACCAACCTGGATGTGCTTCATATTTTCGAAGAAATCTTTTTCAGGGTCATCCGTTGACAGTTGTTGCAACTCAGGAAAATCGTCTTTAAAAGTTTTGACAAGGATAGAAAGAATGCCTAAATACTGTTGCCGAACAACCTAAAATATCCATGACAACAATTAGACCTACTTCTAGCATGAAGGTTTAGCACACAATTTTAAGCACCTCTTTCTTAGCCTTCAATTCTTGTTTCACAACCGGTAATAACGCTTGTGAGATCACCACCTTATACAGGGTTTCTCTCTCACAACAGACAGATGAAATGATCTTCTCAATGCAGCTTGTTGAGGCGTCTCTAATTGACATGTCTTCCGTGGTTGAAATAAAATGCAAGCAGTTGTACAGTATCGGGAGAATTTCCACCAAACTCCATTTAGCTTCCATAGATTTCTCACCGATCAATCGAAAAGTATCTAAGCGTTGATCAAAGTCTGGTTCATCGAGACGATTTTTGTCCCATGAGTTCAGGCGCTGGACTAATAGAGAAATGTGATCTTGCTTCGTTACCTCTACATATAACTCACATAGAAGATCCCGTGCTTTGCGAGAGGTGATGCTTTTAAACAAAAGAGGCATTTTAGGTGAATATATTGATGTGTTGTCCACATACGGAAGCATGTTTTTTATTGTTAACATAATAAAAACTTGCGTTCTCTCCAGAGCAATGCATCGAAGTAACGGGAACAATATACTAACAATCTTTTCGCACATGATTTTATCGACAACATATTCGCTGATTTTTGCGAGAACAGAGAGTTGTACTGGCGCAATGATGTTACCAATCTTCTGCTTGCCTTTTATATTCAATTGCTTGCTTTTGCTCATGAGCTTTTCGCTGATATGATCAACAATGCATCCAACGAACGGTCGAATGAGCTGAACTCCAGGGCTTTTCTCATCATTCCGGCTTGTAAAAATTAGAAATGATAATGACTTCACTAGACATTGACTTACATATTTCATGTCTGTACGTAAAGGAAAATGATCTATAGCAACTGCCATACTGAGGTTTATATGACATAAACTGAAACCAGGAATAAAAGTAATACCTCAAAATAACAACACTGATGAGAGAAAATGGATTTATGGAATCAAAATAATGATATGACCTCTAACTGCAATTGTTATCATATCATAGAATCTACAGTGCAATGCAAATATTCCTTACTACTTGTCCATTTCCATTATGTCATCCTTACAAATTACAGTCAGGAAGTTCAAAGACGTTTTCATTATTTCCATCTCCACAATGTCACTGAGTGCCTTCTGTTTCAGAATGTTGTACATGTTGCTTAGTATTGTTGTGTCGTAACACAGCAATGCATGGTATTGGGAACGTGTGCTGAGTGTTATGACAAGTCGAAGCAAAGGGGTGACGTTCTGTGTTGATTCCGTAGTCAATTGAGATACCTGATAATTAAATAAAAACAATAAAATATTGTAAGAGTAGAACACTGTACACGTTTTGTTGATACTAGGTTAGGCAAACAAGGATGTAACCTAGATATTCTCAAAATTTGTAACTTTCAAACTTAAAAGCCATGAGGCTAAGACAATAACGAAAAACACATGTAACACATGTATATTTTTCTCATAATCCTCCAGTTGCGCCATAAGTAGGCCTGTAAACCAAATAGCCATGAGTAGACCTGTAGTATATCATGAGGATGCAACAAAACCATTCAAATTGTTATTGAAGAAAATTACTCGCCTGTGGGTTGATGACTGCTGAGTAAATCTGATCAATGTATTTCTCATATGAAAAATCTGTGACTCGATCAAACATTTCTGTAAGCTTATTTACACCCAGTTGACGTAAATTTTTCAAACGCCCAACGTAAGAAATGTCAATCTATAAATCAAACTATAGTTTAGTTGACAATCATCATTTTTGTGCTACCGTAAAAATGAAGCGAAAGCATAACCAGTGTTTTTGTTTCTTCATAATGAAGTAATTTAGAGCACAGTTTCAATCTTCAAACAAAAATGCAACAAAACATAATCACTTAATTTGTATACACATAAAGGTTTCGAATTCTCAGCTCTTAAAAATATTTAATTGCATTCATTACTTCTATGACAAAGAATAACAGTGCCAGCTGGCTTCAAAAGATTTTATATAAATATATATATACTACAAGCAAAATGCACTCATTACTTCCAAGATCTTGAAAATTGCAAAATCAATGTTTTTATGAACTGACATCAGCAATGCAGCAGCTTCTTTTCGCCGTTTTTACTGACTTTTACTTCCGCGTTCATTTCGAATTTTATTTTGTTTTGAATTCTCAAATGTTTCAAAAAAAAAAACCTGTCAAACGTTGTTCAGTTTTTTGTTTGTTTTCATTTTTTAAATTTATTTTTTAAATAGTTTTTGTGATTTAATGATTTTATTCTTGAGTTATTTAAAGGATTTCAAGTGTATACAAAATTTTGTTATCAAATCAAGACCGCCATATTGATCATAACAACCAACAGACGTTAGATCAAATTAAATCATAAAGAATTCTTACCATAAAAACTGTTTTTCATATTTAAAATCACATGGTTTTTTGTCACCACTTTTTTTAACCATATTCATCCTTTTGAACACAGAAATGGTGTGTTTATGCAAACGTGCCATGTTAATTATTGTAATAATTTAAATCAACAAATCAAATTGCAAGAAACGATCCTTTCAACTAATCATATCAAATAGCGATCTTGGTCATGAGCACGTTATTTTGTTCATTGTTCATGAACAGTGATATTATTATAAGGAATAAATATGTATTAATATTATGTCTTATTGTCAGTTAGTGAAAAATGCAAATCTATATTTGATAAAAAATTCATATATATATATATATATATACATACTTTTTCTGAACAACAAACTCACTTTGTTTTTGTGATTGCGAAGGCATAGCGATGATGTCCAGATGATTTTAAGCAAATTATCAAACAACAGTGGCAAAAACGGGCGAACCATTTTGTCTAATCGAGTGACAATATTTGACAGCATGTTCAAGTACCCAGCTTGCTTTCGTAAAGGTATAACACAGGATACATCAATCGTTGTTTCACAGGCAAGATCAACATCTGAAAATCAATAACAATATTTAATAACGTTTCTTATTTCTATTTTAAAAATATATATAATATAATATATAACGGTTTTTGAAATTTTGTGTTAGCAAATATTGTAAATAATATAATAATAGATATTGTATATAAATGTAAAACGTAACTTTGCTGTATTTATTATTATTACATTGTGATTTATAACCGAGAGGGCGTAGACGATGTCTTACATCTCAAACTGATACATATTTACAAACTCGCAATTAAAATTCATGCACAACAGATAATGTGCAAGTATGTTGATAAAAATTTCCAATTAAATATATATCTATAAAATAATATGATAGTCCTGTCGTACACGCTGCAGTCTTACCATGACGATTCCAATTATAAAACGCAACAAAACGCAAAAGAGCATAAGACCAATGACTTTTAATATAGTCAAAAATTCAAAAAAATTCATTCTTTCAAAAAATAACATGGCCGATATGGAGAGGTTCTATATCCTTCGATAGCTAGAAGAATCGGTAAGAATTCTTTGTTATTTTCACTTATGATCCTATGATTATATATCACATTAAGTAACTCTGACTATTACCAACACATTTAACCATGACTCAGGCTATTCTCTACTTAAAGAAACAATGAACAATATTTGCATGTGCATATGCACTCTTGACAATGAAAATTCCTGCGTGAAAAATCTAAAGAAAGAAGTTCACAAAAACTTTAAATAGGTCGCATTTTAAGTAGAGCAAAAATATCCGACGCCACGTGATTCTCGAAACTGATTTTAAAAGGTTTAAATATTGTCACTGTCATGGGTAGATTACACATAATGTATTTATTTGTGTGCAAACAAAAAGGGGCAAGTTATTATTTTTTTAAGTGACGAGTGCAATTTGCACGGGGTTTATATAGCTAAATAAAACTGTGATGATAAATAAGAAAAAATGTTCTCAAATGATGATATCAACAGCTATTACATTTTCTTAACTGAATATAACAAAGAAACATATATATTAATCATAAAATAACTGATAGTATAAATATAATATAATTGATAAATTAAACCAATACAAATGGTGAGCTTCTTTAAAGAATCGACAACGAGATGTGTGTAATACCTCTGTATGATTTAAAAGGATCCACAATCAAGGAGATAAATGTTTTGATATCATTCTCAGTACAATTTGAAAGGAATTGCATGATGACGTTGCGGCGAACTGAGGAACTGGATTTGCCACTGGGACCGAGTCCTGCTTTCCTCTGAAGTTTGCCATAAAGAAGTCTAATATGAGAAAAGATAAATGTATGCAAACAATATTGAACGTTAATCAGCAAATATGGATGAATTGCAATGAAATATAAGTTAAATTAGTAGTATTTAGAGAAATAATTGAAAAAACCTTTTTGATGTTTCATCATTATCAAAGTTAAACATGGGTATGAGTGCTTATGTTCATGTGGTCAAAGATATTACATGACCTACATGTTTGTAGATGTTAAACTGTCGCAACAAAAAGTATTGATTCATAGCTAAGAACTGAAACTCTCCTATGCGCGCAACTACCTTATTAAGATAGGCATCAACTTCACTTTATGTTGATTAGTGAACTCTTCACTGCATTGACCAGATGTAAAGAGCAATAGCTCGTCACGAAATGTGCCATCATCCATTAGCTTGTTAAAACTCTCCTTATAAGGATGCAAGTAGGGGTATTTGTAGGTCATAAGGCACTTAACAGCTAGTGTTTGGATTTGGTTGTCTTTGCTTGTCAGAAGATCAAAATACAAGCCATGAATTTTCGTTTCCTTACTTAATGCTCTTGGATTGTTAAACAACTTAAACACTTCTAAATATGCGCATAACGTTTTTATTTTAGTTTTTCTGTCAACTTTCGATAATAGAGCTTTACGATCCTGGTCTGATTTTGCCGTGCGAAGATCTTGCTTCTGACAGAGGATGTCGTCGTAAGAAGAGTATTCATACCTAAATAAAAACAATGTTAAATCCTTGGAAGCTAATGGTGACAAAACCTAGAAAACATGGTTTTCAAACAAATCACACTAGAGGAGTTGGCCATATACTTCTTTCACAAATTGAAATGTCAAAAGATTTTTATAGTATAGTAGTATGTTAAAACGTCATCCATTCTACATGATCATCATACATCATTAAAAAATTGATAGATGTCTGAGTTTCATCAAGTATTTCCCTTACTCAATATATCGTAGGAACATTGGCACAATATCTCTTGACTTTTGCTCGACTAATTCTGAGAAACTTTTCATAGCCTTCAGCAGCAACACTCGGAAGTTTTGGTAGTCAACTCGAGTGTCTGATTGGCTTTTCTTGAAGTGGTCGGCAAATACTTTATACAAAAATGGTGCAGTTGATTCAGTGGAACATTGAGGATGTTCTGAAGAAAATTGAATATATGTGTGATCAACAAATTGCAGAATAATTTGCACATTTTTATTTTTGTTAACATGTTTCATCTATGTCTAGCTGGCACCGTAATCTAAATAAAATTGACAAAATCTCATGTATATATATAAAACAACATTTGCGTAAAACCAGTATGTTTTGCCTTGGATGCTTTCCAAAACCACTGTAGAAGGTCCACACTAATTCTCATAGACCGCCAGTAAGAAAACCGAGAAATAAATATTTACTGTAGCACTAGGCAAAAATTCATATGAAGATTTCTTGTAACTCTAATATAAAGTAGCAATTAGACAAGAGATGGTGTGGGAGTAATGTTTTGGCTATGTACGGATTAACCAAAGCAACATCAGGTAACCCCTAGCTCATTTGATATCTACTCAGCACCCAAGCTTTGACAATTACATTGAATAAAGTACACATAAAGTAAATCAATTTTTTATTTCAAATTTTCTCAGAACGCAAGAACAGATGTATGAAACATAGTAGCAGACAATGTTATAGATAACAACTAGAACATACCACAATAATTTGTTGCTATTGCAAATACTTCCATCCATATTCTCCAGAACATTATTTTATCGCATGAATATGTTGTTAAAATCTCAATGACTTTGTCCCACATGATACTCAAGTTTGAGAACAAGTTGGCAATCAATACACGAACAATCGCTTCACGTTCCTTTTCCGATGAATGTTGCGTTTTGTTAAATGAGAGACGTTGAAAGTGCAACAAACGATCGCGAAAAGTGTCAAAAGACAACAAGATTTCCTCGGCCTCGATGCAGGTTTGAAGACAGCCAATCGGAGCCTAAAAGTAAACAAGGCAATATATATAATGCATGGTTCTAAGATGAAACAATTTTTTTTATTTATTTGATACAAATAATCTAAATGTATAATCTGTCATTCTCCAAAGATTACTTTATAAAAATAATAACCTCTGCTGTCTTGTGTTCATCTTTAAGAAAATGTGTGAGAATGTGTAAGGTATTCAACCGTAGCTGTTGCTCAGGGGAGCTCAAGTTACACTTGAGTAACACAAAAATCTCTTCCATTGATGAACTATCTGTTGGTAATTTATTTGCATGAATACTGCAGTATGTCTCCAAGCAATCAACTATGTACGGGCTGTTAGGATATCTCCTAGAAGCAGACAGTCGTGAAACATATTGCAATTTTACTGCATTTGCAAAGCATGTTGGAGGAACAATGAAAAGGCATTAATAGTTCAATTAAACAAATTTTCAATATAAACCTATACACCAGGTTGAAAACACAATGTTGAATAATGTAACAGGGCAAATACCTCAGTATTTTGATAATCCAGTCAAAATTAATATGTTTGGATGATTTTCCTTTCAGCAGACTGAGATAAGATTTAAATAGAGCGGTAAACACAAACACAGAAGAAAGCGCATCAGTTTCTTCTAAAATCGTCCATGATTGCAAAAGATGAACCAGTTTTGGAAGAAATCTTTTATCACATGCATGTCTATAAAGGAAGTAATATAAATTTATTGATAGCTAAATTAAGCTCTAAAATCAGCATTGCGTCTTTCAAAATAAACTATTAATCTAAAATATTGAAAACAGTAATTCGTAATTGTGATTCATAAGATCAAAAGATTCAATTGCATTGTGGATGAAGAATAATTTGCGCAACCGAATAAAAACTTATTTGAAGTTTTGTAAATATTTGATCCACTGAATAAACGACATTATACGCTCACTTTGCGGCTAAAATTGCAGAAACATTTGATACTATTATATGCAGCCATTCCACGTCTGCTGTCCAGGAAAGTGAATTCATCTCTTCAAAAAGAACATCAGATATTGTATTCTTTATGCCAGCAACTGGGGGAAAGCATATTTTCATATTTTCTTCATGATGCATTCGAACTACAAACTGAAAAATCAGCTTTTTGTCGGAATCATATGTGGCCACGTTTCTCAATAACCGGTTGCTGAAAAACGTCATCACAGGAGATTGGCAAACATCGGAAAATTGCGTACAAGATAATACTTTTTCTGCAAAACTGATCTTCAGTTCCAGACCAATCGAATTGTTTTTGAAAAAGGCTACTGTAAATTCTTTCAAAATTTCAACAGTAAACGCCTTGATATTTAGTGTGGTGAAGGAAGTGAGAAGAACAATAAGTGGAGGGATGGTGGAACAGTGTAGCTCTTCTAACGAAATCATTTCTCGAAAAACCTAAACAGAATGCGAATGGTTCAGATGTAAAACCAGAGAACAGTATATCCTATAATAAACTAAAAGCAAAGTTGAATTAACACTATTATTGGAAACAATTCATTAGCACTAGATGTTGGGTATAACTGTGGGTGCTATTCCTACTATAATAACACAACCATGAAAACGAAATGCTACTCAATCGCTGAAATTACCAACTGGCAAATATATATGTCGAATAAAAACAAAAGCAACATGGAAAATAGCATTCTAATTTCAAATCACACCTGAATAACTTCATCAAAGTCAAACAAATCGCCATTCTTGAACGTTACTAAAACGTTTAACAACTTTAGTAGATAAGAATTGGATTCGTGGGTTGGAGGAATCTTTCGCATTTGACAACAAAGTGTCTGCAGCAGTACTGAGCTGTGTTCTTGAGTCACATACGCAATTGACAAACACCATACTTTACGCAAAACTTCGAAAATCTGTAGCATGACAAAAAGTTTCATGTTGAAAATTGATTTAATTCTTTAAAGGATGAAAAAGCAGTTTGATATATAATATCAAATATTATAATGTATTTGACATAAGATTAAGATTTTCTTTTAACATTGTTCAGAATATTTACCAATATAAGGGGAAGGGAATGGGGAGGGAAAGAGGAGGCAAGGGGGCAATTGAAGATTTATTGGAATTATATAATTTATTATTGTAGGGTTTTCGACTGCCAGTTAAGATACTTAGGAGAATAAAGTGTTTTTGCATAATTTCTTTAAGTTTGGTTATGTCTTGGTGAAATAAACCCACTTGTTATTGGTTTTATACATGCCCTGAAATAGCTGTCGGTCATCAGCATGTCCGATGAAATTTGGCCGTTGACCGACATATACACGCATATCAATGGTCACGTTGACCAATAACTTTTTTGCAAACTTTTTATTTGAACTAAAATTCAAAAAATTGACCAACCTGAATCTATTGAAATTTGTTGAATCAATGTTTATTATTAACAGATATTTTTCATTTAAATTTCATTGCTATTTTTATATTTTAGAAATTCCTATATTCAGATGCACTGACGTTGATGTATAAAATGCTTAGATTTAAGGTAGGGAAAAGCCGTCTACAGGATAGGTCCTATCGCATCCCCAGCAAAAGCTGTATGCACTTGGGTATGTGATTGCGTAACAATAAGTTGTGTAACAACTACATTGTCTTTTTAAAAATGTCCGAAATAACAACAACAATTCTGTATTGTTTTGTTTTGACCTAATATATATTAATTTGTAGCTTTATTAAGAAACTTAGTTTGTCACAACATACATTTTTATTACATTACCTCTATGCATATTGTGTTTACAAGCGTAGAACACTTGAGCGAAGTAAAATATTGCAACAAACCGAGACAAATTAGATTTTGTCAAACTACAATCAAATTTTGGGTGGATAATAGCTAGTATGTAATTAGAAGTTTCCTTGAAAATATGAACTTTTAAAAAAGGAAGATGTTCGAAGAGAACTGACAGACACTTGCTTACATGCGGTAACAAGTGTTTAAAAAGTTCCATTCATCTTAGAGACAGACAAAAGCAGAAGGACTATGCTGCATCAGATGGAAGAGAAAGGAGATCGAAACACAAAGAAACTTTTAATTATGTTTACAAAAATCATTGGAAAGATTCTAAACATTCCAAACAGCATTCTTTACATTTGGTGTTTTCACAAAAAGAGTGACTCTGATGTGCATGTTTCATTCACAATTAAGTCACCTTTAAAAAATGCTTTTAATAGCTGATTGTGTCTAGTAAGAGAAAAAACAAATGAAAACTCTTTTGACCTCTGATTAAATATATTATGTGTTATTAAATTTGAAAAAGCAGTGAAAAAACAACGAAAAAAATATTTTAATTCCTGCAAGTGATGCACAATGAACATAATTGTGTTAAAATTGTAAATCATAGATATAAAACACAGGCTTAATAATAAGATAATGTCTGAAAATACAGACCAGGTTATTGTTGAGACCATTTTCACAAAGCAATTCCAAACAACAGGTTAGCATATTCGTAGCTGAAGAGTTTAATTGACCTTTGACTCCTTTCAACGCATGAAACAACAACAAGCCAATGCCCTCCGACAAAGACACATCAGTACATACTTCTTGGCAAAGAAACCTTATTATTGCTGGCTTGAGTTTTGTCTTTCGGATCAGAAAAGCAAAGGATTCTGCTGCAAAACATTTGATGTGCTGCTTTTGGTTGCCTGACAACAATGCCTTGTACACACTATGATGAACGATAAGTACAACATCAGGTTAGCAAACTTTTAAACAATTAAATACCCCAAGATACAATGCACAAAAGGTATTTCTAAAATATGCCACAAAACCAGAACAAATTGCAATATTACAATAGTCTACTACTAGTTATCTACTGTTAGTATTTGCATTAATTAATGAACAGGGTTGACTGGTGGACCTGTTTATAGGAATTTCAATCTGTCCTTTTAAATTGATATGTAAAAACCAAGAAACAAAATAAAAATAAAATATTAGTATGACAAGCAAAGGAAAAACAAATAGTAAAAATGGCATGAGGAAAATGTCCAGGTGCCTGGATGTCCTATTCAGCATTTCATACACCATTGACTTTATTACTGTTAGAAGCAAATAAATGTACAATATTAATACATACTGAAACACATGCTCCAAATCACCGACCATATACCTCCATGTAAACTTGAAAATGTGAGCAAAACACACAAACGTTTTTTCGATCAAATTGGTATCTTGTGTCGATAAAAATTTTAAAAGCGGCGTGAAGACATCAACAAAATACGGTTGAAAGTCCTGCAATAAGTCTCTTGAAAGTTGCGAAACCAAATCCAAGCACGGCTCGATAGATAGAGAATTGTCTTTCGACAAGTAACATATCAAAGTGTTAAAAACAACATCTTTGTGGAACACAAGTTGATTGAAGCTCTGTACATATGGTTTGATCTCTCTGTAAAACACTGTAAAATCTAACGAGCAATTGAGTTCTGCCCAATTTTCTAAACTTTTCCGAAAGAATGTATCTTTGTCATTCTCCGGGACTTCGTGTAGTGATTTGTGCAAGACATGGTAAACATCGATGTTAATGTTCGAGATACGTTCAGCGAAATTCTGAAATTTAAATGTGTTGTTTTTCTTTTTACCTTTTTTCATTTTGGTTGCGTATACTATCAGTTTTTAAAATGGAATTTTTCCTGAAATATATATAGAAATGATGAATGAAAGAAAGAAAGCCACTTTTCTTAACTCTATTTCTAATGCAGTAATGAAACATAAGGTTGTCTACAGACTCTTTTAAAAAGAAAAATCGCCTAACATGTTTAAAAAATAACAAATATTATATTAATCAATTTCTTTCTAAGTACTAAATGGAAAATAGATCAAATAACTTAAAATTTCATTTATATATAGATTACTTGATCAGGAATCAAACAGAAAATAGAAATGTATACCATCATTTTCATACATAAAAAGTATTTGAACATTAATACAGACTGTATTATCATGGGTGATATTAATTTGCCAGAAGTTGATTGGCCATGCATGATTTCATGTGGTGGATATGGGGGTACAAACCTAACTAGAGCTGAAGTGTTGCTAACAGGTCTAATTGAGCATGGTTTTGAGCAAGTTGTAAATTTCCCGACTAGGTTTGACACAAAGCTTGATACTCTGAAAGGAAGTTACTCTTAGACTCCTGTTCACGATGTGATTCTGACCAACACAACAAACATCATTGACGAGGTTAGGGAAGCTAAAATTGGGGGTATCGGTAAATCAGACCATATTGCGCTGTTTTTTGAAATAGGCCTCCCAAATAAGGAAGATTCAACCAATGAGAAAGTTCCGAATTTCAATCGAGCAGATTTTGATGGGTTAAAAGCAAATCTCTGCAATCTTTGGGATGATGAATTCGCAAACTCATCAGTGGATAATATGTGGGAAGATTTTAGATCAAAAATAGAGGAAAGCAAAGTGACTTCATACCTCTAAAGACACGTAGGTCATCAAAAGAGTTACCATGGTTGGTTAAACAACGCGGTTAAAAATGCGATATCAAAAAAGAAAGCAGCGTTTGTTAAGTTAAAAAAATCCAATCAGTGGAATTCTGATGAAAATCTTGCGAACTATCGAAAAGCAGCAAGCTCATCTAAGAAATCTCTTCTCTGCACACGAAAAGCACATGAAAAAAAACTGTCAAAAGACCTGAAAAAGCAGCATAAACGTTTTTACCAGTACGTGTCAAATTCCATGAAGATCAAAAGCAATATTGGTCCTCTAACAAATGTAAAAGAGGAGTTGGTTTCTGAGCCACTAGAAATGGCGGAAATGTTAAACAACAACTTCGCTAAGCAGTTTGTGGTTGATAAACCTGACGAAATTCTGCCAAACGTAACAATACTACCCTGTGAGCATGTTTCCAGATATTAGACTTACAGAAGAAGACGTATACAACGAATTGATTAGTGCAAAAAAGCATACGTCGCCTGGACCTGACTGCGTTACATTAAGATTTATTCTCAAATGTGCAGCTGAAATATAAAAGCCTGTCACCTTAATGCTCCAGAAATCCATTACTTCTAGCAGTATTTCGGAGGATTGGAAGTATGCTAATGTAACTCCTATGTACAAAAAAGGCGGCAAATCAAATGTGGATAACTACCGTCCGGTCTCTATGGAGAGTCTTATTGTGAAAATAGAAGAAAGACTTGTACAAACTGCGATTCTAAAGCACCTAAAAGATAATAACATGATTTATTCAAACCAGCACAGGTTTCTACGCGGTAAGTCAACCAATACAAATCTGCTGGAGTATTTGAACAACATCACACAGCTTTTGGATGATAACCCTGTGGACAGGATGGATTTTTCAAAGTGTTTTGATAGAATTCCACACAAGCGACTCATTCATAAGCTCCAACAATATAGTATATTGCCACAAGTGACAGCTTGGTTAAGGAATGGTTGACAGATCGATTTCAACGAGTGTGCATAAATGGTCGCTCATCGGATTGGCAAGCAATTACATCCAAGGAAGTGTGCTCGGTACAATTATGTTTGTAATGTATTGTGATGATGTTGACAAATTTGTGTTGAGATTAATGATATCAAAATATGCGGACAACATGAAGATCTTCTGTTGGATGAGAGTGGACCGATTGACCAGATTATGCTTCAAAATGACATTGATGCTGTTGTTAGATGGGCAGCTATTTGGGGCTTTGACCTTAACCATACAAAGTGTACATGTTTACATTTGGGTAAGGGTAACGAAAAGTACAACTATAGCATTAACCAACACCAAATATCACAATCGACGTCAGTTAAAGACCTAGGTATCCATGTGTCATCTGATTTATCATCACGACTACAAGTGACAAAAGCAGTCAACAAAGCTAACAGGGTTCTTGGCATGATGCGTCGTGCTGTTAAATCTCAACACAAGATAACCTGGATCAATTTGTACAAAACGTATGTTCGTCCGCATTTGGAGTACGCTGTAGCGGCCTGGTCTCCACATTAGAGTCGGTGCAAAGGAGAGCGATTCGACAAGTGTCGGTTATTGGGAAGTTGCCGTACGAAGAAAGACTTCGAATATGTCATCTCACAAGCTTGGAAGAAAGAAGAGCGAGGGGGATATGATTGAGGTTTTCAAGTGTTTGAAAAGTTTCTCCGGTCTAGACCGTTCAATGATTCCAATTGTCAATCACCAGCAATGTACACGTGGGCAGACAAACAAGAATATCGTGCAAGAACGTGCTTTTGGGCCACGTCATCACTTCTTTGCTGTTCGTGTTGCAAAGAGATGGAACAATCTCCCGGTGGAAGTTCACAATTCATCAACTGTCAACGCGTTCAAGATCGGTTACGATAAATGGGCGAAAAATCGGTAGCAAAGAGTTATTTGTATGGATGAGTCCCACGCTATATGCCTCCTTTTTTTAAGAGGCCCACATCACTAGGATGTTAGTTGGTTAAATTTATTATATTATATTATATTATCATTTTCATACAACATAATATACAAATAAGATAAAAACAGAATAAGAATGCAAAACATTCATGAAAGAGATTATTGTCTTGTACAAATCAAATCAAAACCATCTGTAGATTCCACTACTTTAAAAACTGACAAAAGAAATACTATTTGTTTATATCACGTACTAAGTATGTTTGTAACGCAATAAATCAATAAACATTACAGAATACAAAAAAGAGTTAAAATTAAATTAATATAACAAATTAAAATAATTATTAAGTTAAAAAACACATTATTAAGAAATCTAAAGACATTTCTGATGGAAGGCAAGGCTATTCATTACAATTGCTTGAAAATATGTTTAGTGACCCACATGCCCTTAAAAGAAAATCGTTCTTTCAAAACTTGAAACTCGCAACTGAAAGCATTGCTTTGCCTATTTACAAATGTTTTCAAAAGTATATTGCCAGATTTTGAATGTACGTGTTTAACTTGCTCGTGAAGATGTCGTTTTCGATTGGTTCCTTCAACTGTGTAAGAGGGTTCTTCACAACATAATCAACATATATCTGATAACAAAAAAAAGAAACAACACAAAACTACTTTTAAATAATAATCAACAAGATTCAGGTTGAAAAATTTCCCTTCAAAATGACTACCATGTCACAAGGTGGAAATCTTACAAGTAAAACCTGGTTAGCAAAAGTATCAATGGGTATAACTCACCACTAAGGATATTGGTACCAGACAAACGTAAAGTCATGCAAAAAAAGTTAATGTATTTCTTGTATTTCAACATTTTTAGAGAGTGGAGGAAAAGGTAATGTCCCACAGCTAAGGAGCGTGCTGTCAAAGGCGAAATATATAATGATTATATAAGTATGAAAGATCAAGAAAAGAAGTTAGCATTATTTAACATAACATTTGTTTTACTTCCTTCAATAAATTCTTTATTCACATTGTTAATATTTAAAAGCAAACCATTAACATACCTTATATATACCATGTAGCGTTTCATCCATTTTCCCCACATTTAAATCTGTGTTTAGTATGATTCGTAACCCTGTTAATGTTTCCATGTAATTCAATTTGTAGTTGCTTGTTTGGTAACTTACAAATACATCCTTACTATAAACTGAGGTTAAGAAGCACCAATGTGTTAGAAAGAGAGATTACCATTACAATTCATTTTATTCAAAAGTAGAAGATATCAAGCATCCAAATTTCAAAAATGGAGCTAATTATTTGACATAACCAAATTATGGGACAGAACAGGACAGTTGAAATTTTTCAAGGCTGAGTAAAAATTCATTGAAATTTGACATCTTTACAGATATAAGAATACGAATACTTGAACTTATATGTGAAAAGATACGTATCAGTTGGTGACATACGTGCAACTAATGAACGCAAGGAAAATATCATTCCATACATGAGCTTTTGTTCCTGATCAAAATAGATAATGGGAAAACATTACTGTATAGTATTGAATTATATAATCTTTTTAGTATAGTGCCATGAAACTTATCAACAGGTGTTTTTTTGTGAACCAAATGCAAAGGAATTGGTATTCAGTTCAAAATTTTTGTAAACACAAGATTTGTAAGTGACAAGAAAAGTATTTTGGACATTAGGTGACGAAGTGTAAAAGATAATTTATACATATTTTTGTGTATAAAACCAAAATAACAGAAAAAATAAAAATAAAAAACTTGACTTGTGTTCCCCTTTAAAAAAATAACTTCTTTTGCTCTAATCATTTTGTAAGTCTGAATTCAAAATTGGTTGCTACTGACTTAGCTACATGAATAAACGCTGGAATAGAGATTTTCTATAAAATTAACTGTCATTCAACTGTGTTCTTGTAGCACAAGCAATAGTGTTCTTGTAAGTCACAGTGTGGTGTGGTACTCGTTTAGATTTAAGCGTGTTCATCTAAGTTGTATGATATTATTCATACAAGGTTGACAAATATTATTGTTAACTATCATGAAAACAGATAAATAAAGGTTTGAATGAAACTGCTCATACAGCTTTTATGAGATTTTTAAGTGAAAAATCCATCACACACCTGATAACAATGACAGGGGTGAATACCTACTTACATGTCTAAATCTTCCCAAAACATTATAAAAGTATGCTGTATATATATAAAACCACAAACCTCATCTTTGGCAAGATTTGTAAATTTTCTACGTTGCCAATCATGATAGTATAGACAAGTACCATAACGATTGTACATGTACAGATTGTATATTGTCATAATTGCAACCAAAAGAATAATAATTTGTCAAATATCTTCAATGCTTATCACCAATCAACATATTCCAACACTGTAAATATTTCATTGATTTTCTAAAAGTAAAACAACAATATAAAGTTGAAACGAAGGAAACAAACCTAAATTCAATATTTGGATGAAGTATTCATTCGTTCAGGGATGTTATTTAACTAACAATATCGACTTAGATTCCTTTCATGCAAATTAAACATTAAGAAATACTTAAAAGTACCAGCTATAGACAAAATGACTTTTAATATTTATTACAGTGGAATCTCAATAAAGCGGCCAAAAGACAGGTAATAACTCCATGTATGGAGGGATTTATGGTCAAATTCTCATAGAGAAATCTCGATAAAACAAATGTTTATAAAGCAATGTCACACCACCTCAGTCTGTTTCTTAAATATTTTGTTCGCGTGTGGCGAATCGCACGCCATAAATAAATTTTTATACCCATGGCGTACGATTTTTCAAAATAAAAATTGGAGGTTATCATTTGCCAAATGGTTACTGCGATATGGCTGTTTCTTTGACACGACTGGTCATTAGGGGGTTAGGATGTAGCCACAACATGCTCAGATTTTTACGACTGAAACCAAGTTTTCTCTTTTTTTTCTTCTAAATGCGTACGTCATAGAATGTGTCTTTTCATTCTTTTTTGTAAACAAAACTGATTGATTCATTGTGTATTGATATTTGTTCTTCCATCGAATGCAGCTTAGTTCTTCTGTGATTAACAGCACACATAAATCAATTTATGGCGTGTGTGGGAGTGCTTCGCACGCATACTCAAGAAACAGACTACCACCTACAAAATGAAATAAAAACCATTGTGAACTGAGCAACAAAACAGGCAAATTTGTCACAAACAATGTGAATCAACCAACCAACACTGGGGAATGTTGTGTTATGCATTTTCACTAATCTGAAAAACACTTACAGCAGTATGTACAATCCAACTGAATTAAAACATCACATTAAAATCAACAAAATCTGTACGTGATCTTGGTGTACTTAGTGACTTAAAGTTTTCTACACATACAGCTATTCAGGTGAATAAAGCTAATCACATCTTTAGGAATGGGTAGAAGAACGTTTGTTCATCTTGACGGCTACATGTTTAAACGCTTAAAAGACCACATCTTGAATACTTGCAACTCAGTATGCTTTCCAAAGTTCTTATCGAAAACGTCCTATGAAATTAATCAAAAATGATCCTGAAGTTACAAAATATGCCACACAATTATTACAATTACAATACAATTACCTATTCAACTAAAATTAGTCTAAAACTTCTATCAATGAACTACCAGTTTCTTAGAGGAGACAAGTGAAAGGAAGTTATTTGATGCAGCAGAAAGATCAATTACACATGGTCATTTCTTCAAACTAAAGAAACAGTTTTTATAGGCTCGACCGACATCCACAGAGTTTTTTTACGATGCATGTTGTAAGTAATTGGAACTCCCTCCCATTTAAATTTTGACTGAAAATGTGAATTGACATGGACACAAAAAAAATTTTTGGTAGATATCTTTAATGTATCTTACAAGCCTACTTACAAAAATACACAGCTCACAATCTTCAGTTTATAAGTCTGTAAGTTCTATTATTCTAGTAAAACAATTATTGTATTTCCTTTTTTATACCCTGCCCTCCACATCACACCACACCTTCGAAGTTAATTAAGTTAATTGAGCGAATGAGTCCATGATGACATTGTTTAGTCCTAATAAGATGCCAAAGAAGGAAAATAAAAAGGGCTATTGAATTTGTTGGTCTGTCTTCAGGAGTGAAATAAGGTGAACAAGTCCGATAGCGAAAAAAATTCTGATGCCCGCCACAGGCAATTTTTTTTGGATTATGTATACCAAACCCTAAAAACGTCAAATCTTCTGACAAGTTTTCAGATCTTTGGAAAAGAATCACTTGATAATATTTGTAATGGAATTCTTAATGGTTTAGTTAAAAGTGCAATGAGAAAATGTTTTACTCTCAGGGAAATAAACCAGTGAATTTTGTTAAGAAATTTTTGTTGTGTCTACTACTGATATGTTGTGGAGATATCAAACAATGTCCTGGTCCAAGTATTTACAGTTCAACATGAAGAGATATCTGTACAACCAGAGGTTTGAAGATAGCTCAATTAAACGTATAGGGGCTGTGAACATCACATAATGGAATTTGTCATTTACTCGGAGAAAACCCTGAGATTGATGTTTTAATACAATCAGAGACCCATCTTAATTCTAACATTGATAATAATGAACTTTACAAAATCCCTGGATATACTTTTAAGGAGAGACAGGCACGGAGGCAGGGCTCAAAAATCTTTTTTTTGTTATGTATGAGGTCGTACGCCACAGAAAAAATCAGCTTAGGAATTATAGTTTCGGCGTACAAGTTATCCTGTAAAAAAAGCTTAAAAAATTATAACACGTTTATTTTGTTTAATTTTCAACTTCGTACTGAACACTAAACATTCTGAATATCTCAAAAACTATCAAATTAAGGAAAATCAAATTTAGGAGTTGTTTTGCGTGCCCAACGGACTCTAATTTTCGCAAAATGGAATATTAATATTATTGCCACTTCCAAAAATATATTTTCAATTTCGTTGCTTACCTACTACAGATTAATAAAAGTCAAAAAAGTTTTTAAATGTTAAGAAACTGATCCAACTAAACATACAATAAAAAGAAAAAGTGTTGTTTTGCTTCTGAATGTTGCACATGTTTATGGTGAAATTGTGAAATATTCACAAGAAGATATTTGAACGGACATTTGTCTTTAAAATGTGGCTGGCTTCTTTCTTACACTTTGTTTTTTTCAATATTTTTAAAAACATTTTAATCAATTTCTTACCTTACTAAATATCAACTTTTCTACATATTTGTTTATTACGTAAAAGAAGAATTCATATGAAATGTTTACTTTTTTGCCGTGGCAATAATCTGTCTCCGTGACTGAGGGTCATGGTAAACTACGGGACAGTTACAACGTTATGCATAGGCATCATCAACCTCATTTGATACAAAAACAAAACAAATAAGAACCGGGGGGTGTTCAGTAAAACTCATTATTATTGCATGCAAAACAAAACAAACGCAAAAATTGTGTTACTCTGAAATATAAAACTTTCTTTGGAAAACAAGATTAGATGTATTTTTTACAATAATTAAAACCACGGAACATAACTGCTTTTAAGAAAATCGCGATTAATTTTCACAAAAACAATTTTTCTATCCTTCTGAATGTTGCAAGTGTTGTTGTAGAGATTGAGAAATATACATAAGAAGATATTTGAATGGAAAATGTCTAAAGACAATGAAGAAATATGGCTTTTTTCAATGCAGAATGTGGCTTTTTTTCTTCAATTTTTTTCTTCCATAAATGCAGCATAATTCTTAGTCTCTAAGTTGAATGGAACTATTAAAAAACCTGCATCATCGCCTGTAAACATGTCTGTCGGTTCTCTTCATAATTATAAATGTTACGTAACGTAAAACATGGCGATCATATGCTCGCACGTACGCCAAAGGCAGGTTTGGGCGTACGATTGATGTAATGTCTCGTACGATCGTACTCTCGTACGCCTATTCTTTGACACCTGAGAGGAATTGGTGGAGGAGTAGCAATGTACATTAGAGAGACTTTGAAATGGAAAAGGAGAAATGATCTGGAACAAAAAAATGTGGAAAGTCTTTGGACAGTATTTATCATCAATAAAGCAAAAAATGTTCTCATGGTGTCATACTACAATCCATCAAAAAGTTCCAAATATTTTTAAAAAGACTTTAACAATCAATTAGATCGACAATTATCTAAAGCATCAATAGAAGCAAAAGAGATCATTCTCCTCGGGGATCTCAACATCGATTATTTGAAAAAAACTGAAAACACTGACATTAAAGCCACAATAACAACGAATGGACTTCGTCAACAAATTAAAAAGCCAACCCGTATAATAAATAAATCATAATAAAATAAGACATAATTGCGAGTATTAAAGAGAACATTATTAAAACTGATGTTATTCTATTGTCAATCAGCGATCATGACATGGTGATATATGTACGGAAAACTAACTAACCAAAAATATAAAACAAAATATGTGACATCTCGCAATTATTCCCGATATTAGCTCTAAATACAAAAATCCATGCAACAAAAGAAAGTTAAAATCACTACTTACATAATAACTTTTTGCTAAAGGTTTCCTAATGATTTAGGCTATATATATATAATAAAGAAGCAGTACCCAAGTCTTCAAAAGAATTTTTAGAAAATTAAGGTTAAAAAAGATTTAGGAGAAAGTTGTTGTCCCCCCCATGCCTAACTTCATAAAATTGTTGCCCCCCCCCTGAACTTGTCCCCACCCTGGGTCTTGGGAAATGTCTCTCCCCCTTGCCTTCCTAAGGGTCCAAAATCCCTTCCCGGGATCAAGCCATAAAATATTTAAAGCTTTTTGGGAAATCCAGAGGCGGTGATGACAAACTTTTTGCTTTATCCTTGATGGACAATCGCTTGAGGTTATGAAAACTTGTGGTGATCACAATCTTCCCTTGAGAAAGTTATGTGTACCTGGTTATCATCTACTAATATTGTACAGCCCATGCATTGGTCAGAATTAGTAATGGAAGTCTAGTTATGTTCATTATTTTAAAGGAGCACAATATGTGATTTTCGCTAATTTGACCAACTTCTGCTTGCTGTGTAATGTTCCCAAGTTTTCAGATATACAGATACAGTATAGTACTCCTGCGAGTGTCTAAGAAATTTCATTGAAAAATATTGACACCACACCAAGGTGGTTTTGTGGGCAAGCTGAGACACAGAATAAATTTATGCTATCAATATTCAGATTTGGCTAGTCACGCAATGTCATAACACATTTGTTTACATTTTACATTATGGTTGATGTCACTAACCCGAGGAAACAGAAGATTTCAGGACTGCTAACTTTAGAAAAATGTTGAAGTCCATACAGTGCAGTCTTTAAAACTAAAACTACTGTACTTTCAAAAGATTTTTCAACATTTATTGAAAATGATTTTCTTGCTTCATTGTTTGTCAGACTGCTTATGACCACCTTTCTACTGTTCGAAAATTGGGGGATGCAGATCGGAAAATGGTGGAAGAAATTTGTGGATGCTATAAATGTACCTAGTTACCTAAATTGCACGAATCGCTTCAAAATTAACGTCAAATAGACCTATAAGAGAAAAGCATAAAGAATTCTTGCTATGAAAGTATAAAGTTCAAACCTTTGTCGATAATTTATTATCGCATGGTTTAAAACGTTTTTTGCTGTTCTTCTATGGTTGCAAGATAAAATCATACTTCAAAAAGAGAACAGCGATATTGAATATTTTCGGTCGCCGTTGTCTTTTACGAATGTTATCGCTTTCATTTTTGTTTTACGTGCACGCGAATTATATTCATGATGGAAGGTCAATGTAATAATAAGAACGAAGAAATTGACGAGAGTAGCTTATGCTTCCTAAGGGTGCCAGTGTTAAAGTGAAACACCATCCCACCTTAAATGATTCTTTATGAGAAAATTATGTGTATGCTACACTCAATTAAAGTGATTAATAACATAAACAATAATAGTGTGCGGTTGTAGACTACGGCTGAAAGAACATTATAATAGAGATTTTCGCAATTTTTGAGAAATTGCCGCCGGCAGAGACATTACGGTTTGCCGCGATCTTTTATTTATCTTACGCCAATTTACAGGGCTGATGCTTATTATAGTTCTACTGAGAAGAAATTAGGGATTTAAAATCTCAACTGTAAGTGCAGTGAGAATTTCAGACATCGGGATATAATCTCGGCATCATCGATTGTTTCATCGAGGATCAAGTAAGGAGGGCAAGCCTCTTGTATTGTTTTAAAAGGAAGAAATTGTTGCGGGAAGAAAATGTTGCGAGCAAATTTTCGCAACTTTCGTGACTTTTTCTTCCCGCAACATTAATTATTTTACAATCCGTAACTTTTTCTTCCCGCAACTTTTAATTATTTCCAGTGTTTGCAACAATTTCTTCCCGCATCTTGTTTCCTTGTTATTTTGTAAAAGCATCCGAACAAAAAATGGGGTTATTTTTTAGGAGTTTGGTTGGTCCAATTGTCATTTTTGCAAAAATATATCATAAAAAACAATGTCGGACAAAAGTGTCCAAATTCCAATGATGAAAATGGTTTCTAGCATTGTTTTTTTGATTGAAAAGTTATGTCCTTGGAGCAACAACAAACTTAATGTGCGAAAATATTCGTCTATAAATATTTTTTTACAAAATCGATCAGATTTCAACGTAGATTCTAATCAATAATTATCGTTTGTTTACCGTAGGAGGCTGTATTAATTTTGGAATAAATCGAGTGTCCAAACGCTAAGTTGCATGGAACGACAAGAATAATTATCGTAAGTTCAACTTCACTCGCAACATTTTATGTACGCAACTTTTTATGAATGTCCTGTCTCGCAACATTTAATGTACGCAACTTTTTCTTTTAATGTTGCAAAAATAAAATCGCAACTTTCGCAACTATTTCTTCCCGCAACAATTTCTTCCTTTAAAGTATCTCGCGCGCGTGTTGTTGGTGGTGGGAAAAGAAAAATTGACAACACGTTCGAGTGGTATTTTCTTTATTAGAAAGCCATTTATATAATATACTTTCATTATATTTTATATCTATATTTTCTTCTTTAAACACTTATAGCTATAACTTCATTCTCGGTCAAAAAAGTGGGAGGATTTTGGGCCTAAAAGCCGCAGCAGCCCACTTGTGATGCCGACTGCTCACAATGCCCGCAACAATATATATTTATATACCGTAAACCTCGGCGTATAAGCCAACCCACAGATATGCCCACTCGCGTATAAGCCCACCCTTTTCGCTAACGTTTTTATTATCCCGCGCATAAGTCCACTCGCGTATAAGCCCATCCATCTCAAGAAAAGGCAAAGACAATGTAATAAAACACTATTTTTATAAAATCAATCTATTTTACATTCTTTAATTTTAAGCTATCTGCTTCAGATCGTCGCTGTGCTTACTACCAAATGGGTAGCGAATGCTTGGGCCTCTATCAAAGCAGATAAGGAAACGATTCAACGATCCTTTTTGAAATGTGGACTGTCCAACAAGCTAGATGGTAGCGAGGATCGCTTGGTCAATATTCGAGGTCTTGATGGATACAGATTGCCAAAACCTGAGAGAGAATTCTACCTGGAAAGTAGTGATAAAGAATCTGAATCTGAATCAGAGAGCGAATATAAAGAGGCAAGCGAACAGTCTGCAGAACAGTCATCAGACACTGAATCTGACTAAAACTTTCATTGCTTTTGTGCATTATTGTTCTTTGAATATAGTTAGCTTGTTTATATGTTTCTTTCCTTTGTCTGTTTCACTAGGTACTCATTTTACTAACGTTTTTATTATCCCGCAGATAGGCCCACCCGCAGATAAGCCAATGAAAAAAGTTTCTTTGAAATCAGATAAGCCCAGGGCTAATACGCCGAGGTTTACGGTATATATATATTTTATTTCCAAGAAGTGATCAGGCACCCACCTGATACCAGTCATTTGATACACATGTTTTTATTTTTATTATTATTATGTATTATAAGTTTCTTTCTTGAATATATATAATTTTTTTTATATATTATGTTTTTTAAGTTTTTAATTTTCTCAGACGGTCTGCAATAAACCAAAAAGCATAATTCGGCAATCGAAAGTGAAAATACATAAGAAAATATAAAAAATGCATCTTGGGTAATTTTTGAAATATATTATTTCGCTACCTGACTTGCTGAGTATGAATTAGTGACTAACATTTCAAGACTGCTAGAATAAGCACGTTTTACAGAACATGAAACACAAATGCTATTTTGTAGAACAGAATATAAAATAAAGATGGTAGCTCGAAATGGAAATGTCTAAACATCACAAAGTTGACAGCATGAAATCTATTATATAGTCATTAATATTATGTCAAAAAATGAAAAAGTGCGTTGTACGCTTCAATGAAGACCTCAGGGGGATAATGAACCGTGTCTGGTGGGCCGGGAGGATACGCAGCGCTCATCCAAAACACATCAAGGACAAGTATTCCTGCTTCACACATCTTGTTTATACAATACTCGTTCCAATGAATGATGCGCTGACGAGAGAGTCAAAACAATTATAGTTATAGCGAAATAAATAAATGATTTACTCACCTGATTTCTAATAAAACGACGAACGTAATCTTCAGTCTTCAAGGAAGTAGCCGTAGTTGTTTTCCAAATGATTGTTGGTAGTACACTGTGTTTAGATCGTAGAGTTTTAACCAATTTAACAAAGCTATTTAAAAGCTCTTCACATTCGGACATAGGTAAAGTCTTCAGCACGTGAAGTCCAAAGTTCACCAGGAATACAGAATTCATGTTCATCATATCAGGACGTTTAAGCGTATCTGCAATGTAACTTAAAACCCTCTCTCTTTCGTATTTTTTTATCTTCGCGAAATGCGGATAAATCCAACAGGGAGTAGCGTTACATGTAAACATGTTTTTACAGAGCTTTGTATCTGTAGATTGTTTGTAAAACTTTCGTGTCAAAGAGTCTCCATAGAACCACATTGTTGATTTATTCGAGTTTGAGTTGAAAAAGCGAGTGTGCGGATACACTAAAGATGTTGAGTGAAATGTACCGTTTTTCCAATACCCATGAGCCTTGTTCATGACGCACAACGGCTCTTGTATCGCCACAGGTGGAGAGGTATAGAAAATGTAAAGCGCTTTTCTTTATCTTTAAGTTCGAAACCGGTAGAAAAGCTACTTAACCCTAAACATGCAGAAACTAGAAATGGGGAAATGACTAGATCGCCAATTAAGTAGAATTCGAAGAATTGCTAAAATAGACTATAAAAGGTATAACAGTCTAGTATGTACGTACCTTGAATTGGATCTCGCTCTCCATTACAGTTGCTGAATTGCAGCGTTAGAGAGATATTGTGTTGGCCGCCTTCAATCATGGTAAAATGACCAACATATGTCCCATTTTGCATATCAACCATTGATACCACAAAAGAAACATTTCCTAGAATTCTAACCCACCAGAAGTCTCCCCCTGTTCTTTTTGTTTTATTGGCTCCATTTACAGTGGTTATCCTGATAAAGCTTTTTGTGCCCGGGGGATTTACAGAAAAGTAATATAGGCTGTTGTCAACATTGCTGTGAGTGGAATTGTCCGAATAACTTTCCCATTGCAAATTGGAACAACGCGGATAACCACGTAATTTAGATAACATTTGATTAGACGCTCGCTGGTAGAGATAAAATACTGTCAATAAAAATGTGATTGTCAACATATAGTAAATGCGCAACTTGCACCGCATGTCGTCTCGATACACTCAAGGAGTAAGAAATAAAACCCGAATAACAAACCAAACACAAATCTTTAAAGCAGGAGCTTTTGTTTTACGTCTTGACGTTGTTTTTAGTTCATGAAATAGTTCAATGCTTCTTTTAAAAAGCTTTAAGCTAAAGATTAGTAATATTAATGAGTTTAAAATATAAAGCTGAAACGCTTCTGTTAAGTAGGGACGGTCAAAAGAGGAATTCAAAATCGTCTAACATACGAACACGATTTAATTTTCATTCATTGCGTGATATATTTTGGCATATTTTATTTTTATTAATATTATTAAAAACATTTTTCCACAGGTTGAATTAGTCAGAAAAAGAAAAATTCTGCTGTCAATGAAGGCCCTGCAAAGTACAAAATATAAATAATGTAATGCAAAACCTACAGAAAAATAAAATAATATGATATTATAAAAGACTATAAAAGGCTATAAAACTTGTTAAAAGACATGTTAAGTAACATGTTACATAATTAAAAGAACATAGTTTTCTATCAGAGCTCCAATTTTAAAACAGATCTTTTAAAATTAAGAAAGGATAACTCTTTCCTACAGTTTTGAGGAAGCTTGTTAAAAACTAATGCGTTTTGAGCAGTGAAGGCCTTTCTAACAACTTCATTATGACAGCTTCGGGACAACCGATTGCCATTTCCCCTTGTGTTAATTTCGTGGCCGGCCGAACTGCTGGAAGGTGATGGTATTTTGATTAACCTTAATACCTTGGAGATATTTAAAGACTTCGATGGCAGTTCTTTGTTTGACTTTATTCGATATATCGTTAACTTTTTCGACAATCTTTGAAGCTTTTCTCTCCATTTGCTTTCCTTTGGTATGAAAAGTTGAAACGTTGGCATAAATTGGAGCATAGTATAGCATGATTGACTCAATCAATTTGTAAACTTGTTAACTGTGGTCGAACTCTCCTCAATAGGTTTAATCTTTGGTTGATACGCCTGAATAGCTTGACTGTTTGGTTTGAAAGGGTGAGGTTTTGGTCAAGTGTGATTCCTAGGTTCTCACAATTAGTCTCATTATTAATCGACGAAACAAGAATGTTGAGATTACAGGTTGGTTGGGTTCTAAATTTTTTACTGGTTCCATAGATTACAAATTCTGTTTTTCCAGCTTTTTGATTCAGTATAAGGTTTTTTCTTCCAACCACCTAAATATCCTTCAAAATTTGCAAGAGAGGAAGCGCTAACCCGGGCCACGGTCGATCTGGTTGAAGTCTGATGTTATCAACATAAGTGTTTCAATAATCATGATAACCTCCCCAGGTGTGGATGGCCATTGGCTCTTAATGTGCTGATCTACCCTGTGACAAGTTTCGTTTCTCCTACCAGGACGCTCATCTCCTTGAGGCGATAAATCACCCGCATACCATTAGAGTGTCCAGCAAGCTATACAATCCTGAAATATTACCCTGTAAAGGTCATGATTATGTGTGTAAAAAGTTTCTGAATTTCTGAATGATAGTATCACACAGGATAATGATTGTTAGATCTAATAATAAAGATCTAATGTTAGCCAAGGTGCCGGTTTATCGTATATCTCAGTAAGCAAACATTTAAAACATTCGTTTTGAAAATGGAGTCTAGTTACAAGCTGCAAACAAAATCACTGAACACATCATGTTTGTATGCAAAAGTGAGGAGTGCAATTCAAGTACCACCTGCTCACGCATTGTACCATGGGACACGACGTGTAAATTTAAGTGAGAAGTGAGAAAGTTCTAGAAGGTCTTAAAACAGCTCAAAGGCGTTCAGGTGCTAGAATATAATTTCAGTTCAGAATTTTCTTTATTTTTTGGAAATGGTACAATAATATAGCAAAAATATTTAATGAAGATCTTTTTCAGTAAATGTCCCTCCCGAACTCGTTCCGGCGTCTATCTTGTGCATTATCAAATATTTCGGTTACTTTTATCAAAGACTGTCCACGATATCGGGATGTGCGTTTAAAACTGACAAGGAATTGTATTCTTTTTGATCCATGGTTGATCTAAGTCAAGCTTTGAACCTTCTCTGTTCCGCTGCAAAGAGCGTTCATACTTTTCAAAGTATCCACTCATATTACGCTTTTGAAATAACTTTCTCAAATTGACAAAATGAAATTAAAACTTAATTTTTGTGACTTGTTGTTTCTCAATGCAGTGCAATACAATTATGTACGCGGAAACAAACACTGACAGTGTCTTCTCAAGTTCTGCCCATCAGGGTCTGTCATTCTGTGCTAATTTAGAAAGTTATTCAGTGTATGTTTTTACGGTTAAATAAGCCTCCAATTAAAAACATCTGAAACCATCATCCGAAACAGTTGCATTTTACAAGCAATACTTTTAATCCATCAGACAAATTTTGAGTTTTACTCTCTAGAAATTATGAATTTCGGGTTTTTTCAAGTGTAAAAGTGTATAGCAATGCGGGTTTTGGCGCTTCAAGTTAAAGTAAAATTTATTTTTATTTTATTAAAAGGTTTATTCAAAATACTAGCAACAGAGAATGGTTGTTTATTAGATAGATTGCGAAATGGTCAGAGATGACAGTCTTAATTACACACGTTTGAATACTCTTGATGTCGAGATCATTTCGAAATTTTAAAGATTCAAGAACAAACCCACACTACAAGCCTCCTCCCAATCTATTTTCCGAGGATATGAAATCTAATTTTCTATGCATGAAACACATGCGAGGTACTTGAAAGGAAGTGCTTATAATCTTTTTAAAAGTTTTTGTAGATGGATGTTGAGACTAATGTTTCAGATTAGTCTTTCGGTTAAGAGCCAAACGCCATTCCCATAGCGCTATCGCCAGTTGCTTTTCATCGTCCCAATTGAATGGGCATGATAATGTACTGAGAGCAACCGTAAGTTTTTTCCTGTTCCAAATTCGGTCCATAACTCCTAGACATTAAGCTTAAAGAAGAATATGTCCAACACAATAACTAAAACATCCGTGTCAACAGTTGTAATAAGAATCTTTTGAAATCAATGATTAATAGCATCTTTGGCGTGGAAAACGTGCCCGTCTCTTCGTAGTTGCATGGTGAAATATACGACAAGTAGTAGCAGATTTCGCTAAGAAACTGAGTCAAAATGATGGATCGTAATGGTAATAATTTTTTAAATGTTTTTATACTTTATATTATTAACTTATTTGTTTTTTATATTTTTAGATATACCTTATATTCCGAAATACAGGATCGAATGGGTATGCCTATACTTGGCCCGTACAATTTTAATCACTTCACGGCATATTCCGTCATTTCTTCTTGCACGACGGGAAAATGTTTCATTGAGACCCACCTGTAATCAGGTAATTAGCCTTGAGTCGCAACTCTGCGTGAACCGCAAAAGTTCGATAATTTGTATTTCAGCAAATGCTTGGATTTATTTAAGGGCTTCCAAATTTCCAATTTTCCCTGGTATCAGCCGTTATATCAGTTTGTGCCCCCTATTTCTAAACCCTCGATCCTCCCCTGTCATAATATATTGTTTTACATAATTTGCTGGTGTTATTCATTAAAGATATATGTTTTTACCCAAACCTTATGATGTTGTTTCTTTCTGCAAGAGACTGAAACAATGAACATTAATTGATTTATCAACAAAAAAGAAAGGATTAAGAACATTATTACAAAATACCGCTTCTTATTGTTCTTATCGTTTTTACATAAAGAATTAGTTATGTTCAAAAATATTTTAAAAAAACTGAAAGTTATTCATATTTGCATGTTTTAAATGAATGATAAACTAATTATTTCATATCATATTATTTGCACATGCTTTTGCGTTCGAATCGACTTTGATTTACAATAGAATGACTTACCATAAAAACAAGACTTGAAAGTCTTAATTTACCGCACTGATCATAATTTCCCGGGAAATTACGACCTGTGACGTCAAAATTTACAGGGAAATCAAGACTTTGAAGTCCTACTTTCCTGGGGTAAAAATTTAAAAGATTTTGTAAAACAGTTTTTAAAAATAGAAGACGCGATTAATTATTAGTTTTAACTCTATTTTATTACTATTTTGTTTTTTATAAACATTTTTAAATGTTTCGAACAACGGAAGGTAAAATAAAGTATTCATAACGACACCTATAAAAAAACGTTTTTTAAAAACACACTCTTTAAGTAATAATTTTGTTGCAAATGGATAACGAAAAACAGAAATTTAATTGCAAATTAAGTTTTTTCTCCAAAAAAGGTCTATTAGTGAATGTATCATCCACTTTGATATTTACAACGGGCAACAGCTGCCACTAACAGATTTCACAAATATTCACTGGAAAAAGTTAACATGCGAGGTAAAATTAGATATTTTTATTGTTGTGTTGAATGTTTTTAATATGTTTTTATAGTCATATAGTATTTATTATAGTGCATAATTTAACCAATGGTAAATCATAATAGCATAAAATACTGGATTTCGCAGAACATGTTTTCGTGAGTGAGCAATTCGCAGAACATGTTTTCGTGAGTGAGCAATTCGCAGAACATGTTTTCGTGAGTGAGCAATTCGCAGAACATGTTTTCGTGAGTGAGCAACTTTATAAAGTTTCACGGAACTTAATTTTGCGATTTAAGGATAAAATTGCGAAAATAAATTCAACGAAAGTATGTTCGGCGAAAACTTCTTCCCTAAGGTATACCCGAATTCAATTGTAATTTTAATTTTTCAGTATAGTGCAAGAAGATAAAGATGCAACGAATTTGGTAAATGGATCACCTGTTGATGTGTTATATTTCCATCAAAAATGTTACAACAACTACACGCACGCAAAAAAATTACCACAAATTAAAAACAAGAAAGAGGCGGCGTCTGAAAGGGTCGAGCAATGCATTAAAAAGAGGGACTAATATAGCTTAATTTTCTACATAAATAAAACGACTTGATGAGAGTTGATGAGAGAATACTGGTTTTAATATAGTGTATATATTTTAGTGATCTTTAGATCGTTGTTTTTCAGACGCAGTCGAATCACGCGTTGTGTCTACCACGTCAAAAGTTCCGAAGGACGTCGCTCAAATATTTGGCGGTATGGTACTTTTGCAACAACTTGATAACGTTGTCGATATACAGTCGAGCAAAAGCAACTACGCACAAAACAATGGGCAAAATACTTACGAACGCATAACTTGTGAACCAACTTTAAATAATGTTATTACTTAAATGTAAGGATATATAAACTTACCTTTTGACCCAAATTTTGTCTGAGTACTCTCTGGTCTCTAAAAAATTGGAGTAAGAATTGGGTAAATTTTCCACCCCGGACATTCTTATTTCAATCTTTTTCCCAACTACCCAATAACCGCTATATTTTGAACAAAATTGAAGTGAGAATGTACATCAAAATAGGATTAAAGACAAGTCGACGCATAATCGATATCACAGATATTCCAAAAGAATTTAGAAGTTCGTGTTGTCTTGCGTTACCAGCTTTACATGCGTTTACTAGTAATGACTACACTAGTGCGTTTCATGGCGTAGGTAAAGTAAAAGCTTTCAAACTCATGAAAAGTTCCAATGCTTTTATGAGTACTTCCGGTGAATTCTCTTTTACATTCGATTCGAAGTTGTTTCTTCAGATTGAATGTTTTGTTTGTCGCCTTTATGGCTTAAAGTGCTCAGACACTAACGATATACGTTTTGTTCAACCAAAATGACACCTGAACCACAAAAGTTGCCTCCGACAAGAGACGCTCTACTTTGCCACTTTAAAAGGTTGTCATGTGCCACCGCATTGATAAAACGGTTGCTGCAAGAACATACTAACTGTTCAAAACGTCTTAACCTGTTGCTTTTTTTAGAAAAAAACGCGTTAGCTGTGTATTTCGATTACGTCATCACAATATTCTAAGCGCTATTCCCCCATTACATTTTTTAGTAAACATTATGACTTTACATATTTTTTGCTCAAAATTAGATGATCTTTCGTTTAAAATAATTTTTTTTTGCTTCTTAAACAACATCAACAGAAAACATAAGGTGCAAATGATAAAGAATTCCTACCGATTCTTCTAGATATCGAAGGATATAGATTTTTTATATATAAATATATTTATAAAGCTTTACAAATACGTTTTGCGAATCACTCGGTTTCAAATGACTTTACTCCGCTTAAATTCGTTCTCTTTTTGTAAAACGCTCTTTAGACTTTTCATCGACAACAGTGCATTATACACGTGCAAATTGCACGCACTAAATCAAATCAAATCAATGTATTTCGTGCTTATCAAGTTTGGGTAAATATCTGTGCACAAATACAAATAGCACAGGAACGTTGCAAATAGTGAAACACTACAAAATACACAACGACCTCATATTGATAAGTTATATAACTCAAAAGTAAAACTGCAAAGTACGATCAAAAAAACCTAAATTGCCAAATGATCTCATGGCCAAAATGCTTGAGTGGTTGGATTAGGTGAGAAAAAATAGGAATGAAAAAAAAAGAAAAAAAAAAGAAAAAGACAGCAAACAAAAATTGTATATATATACACCAGAGATAAACTACTACATTATATAAAATAAAAAATATATATATTATGAATTTTTGTCTCTAAAGTAATTAAGAAGGGTTTTTGAAATTTTACTTTTAGATTGGGACCGGTTTTGGTCCATTTTAGTTCTTTAGGCAGGGTATTCCTATCACGGATACATTGATATGTAATAGAATTGATACCATATGTAAATGTATTTTTATGAGGTACCAAGAGAGAGGTTGTTGTTTGCAACTGACCGTAGATTATGATCGTCTCCAGTTATTTTCATAAATATGTTGTCAAACGCAGAGGGTAGTCTAGAATGTTGATGCTCCCATACTAATAAACAATTTAGACTATGAACTAGATCATGACTATTTCTTAATTATAGTATAATCAAGTTAGCCCGCCTTTGTGTGTTTGTAATAATCATAGTTAGTTATTACAGTTGGTTACAGGTCAACTTGGCCAAATGCCAGCTCGGCCTACCGACTTACCAAACTCGGCCTAGATTTCAGATTTACGTACAAAATGAGGACTCGACTGTTTGGGCGGGAACTGGTCATGACGGTTGCGATTCATCTACAAACTAAGTTTTAATCAAGATTTTTCAGGTTGCTAGACCAAGATGGGAGGAATTAATAAAGAATAAAGTCCCGATTTGTCAGATATATCGGAATTTTATTTCAGGAAAATAATATGAAATAAAGAAAGCAAGTTCATTTTGTTCGTTAAATTTTCCTAACATTCAGACCTAGGTCTACTAGATAGATTTTTTTGCCTATCATATGACAAACACTGTTATGGGTGACCTTGAACTTAGCAACGAAGTTGGCACATGCAGTTCGAAGTATGCTTTCGTTTCGCCGAGCAAACAGACGAGTCCTCAGTTTGTAAGTAACCGACACAGCCAAATCAATATGGCTGCCGGCGTTCAGAAATCTCGCAAATATACCAAGAAAAAGTCTTCTAAAGATATCATTAGTGAACCAAATGTATTGATATTCACATGATAGATTGAACAATAAGTAGTAGTTATCGCGTGATACGAGAAAAATATGGCGAATATTTTTTTGAATTACTTTATAACTACTTTATCAATAGGTCTATATGATATCTTATATAACACGCTTTGAAAGCGTCGTCACAACAATGATTTTACGATTACATTATTCTAACATTTGCACGTGTCACATTTTTAACCAATAGGAATCCCGGAAATAGTTGCTTTAACCAATCAGGAAAAATATTGAATTTTGCACTCCTTTTTAGCCAATTAAGAAAAAATATCGAGTTTTGCACTCTAATACTAATATATGATATATATTATTTCGTGATTAGCCAATCACGTTACAGATATACACGCAACCTATTGATAATATAATCCTGGGTATGACGTTAAACTACATCCGGGACAGCTATAGTTTCTTAGCCGTAGAAAACGCAATCTACATTTGGGGCAGATGGGGCTCCAAAGCCATAGTAATGACAATCCATCTAAGAGAAAGACAGCTCTAATATAAAAACTAGGAGTAAACCGTTTAAATCTCGCTCTATTGCGGGTAGAGTTAAATGGAGTTAAATTTACCTTGTCTTGGTATTACTTCCAACTTCTGTTTAGCATGTGTCTCAATAATGAGCTCTGGTAGAGAGAAAATACTAAAGTTAGCTGAGTACCACCCCACCTTGGGTCACTGGTTTTGCAGCCCTGGCAAGGCGCAAAATATACAGCCATTGAAAATATCATGAACCTCACAATAAACTGCACCAGGGTTCCGATTCCCAGAGGGACTATCTTTGATGGTATGCCCCTGGAAATTGGTTCACCCCCTGCTACTGAAGGTCTTGAATCTGATCTTGTTTCTCCAATAGGAACTTATGACGGAGTACCTCTCAATCCTTCTGGACGGGGTATTCCTGATGGTGAAGAGGAAAGACCACTCCCTCTCCCTACCAATCCCATGCTGCTCAAGTGCAATAGAAAAACCATCTTTAGTACATTTAATGTACGGACACTAGGGCCAAAGGGTCGTCTTGACGAGCTTGAGCAATGTGCGCAAGCCAATGCCATAGACGTCATTGCCGTGCAGGAACACAGATTCCATCACCCTGGCGATCCAATCCAGTACAAGTCAATTGGCAAATACCAACTAGTTACATCCTTAGGTACGAAAAATGCCTGTAATGCCACAATCGATGGTGTCGGATTTCTCTTATCTAGCAAGGCTATGGACAACCTATTAAATGTTGAATCAATATCACCACGGATAATGGTTCTTGAATTAAAGGGTAATCCAAAAATTACAATTGTTTGCGGATACAGTCCAACTAATGAAGCACCAGGAGTAGTGATTGAAGAATTCTACTCTAGTCTCAGATCAGTCCTTGAAAATGTGCCTCGGCATAATTTTCTTTGTGTTCTTGGTGACATGAATGCGAAAATTGATCCTGAAGATGCTTCATTCACATTTGATTATGCCACCAACAGAAATGGTAAAATGCTATTAGATTTCATGGACGAGTTCAACTTGTTTTCTTCCAATAACTTGTTCATGAAGCCTAAAAACCAGCTTTGGTCGTTTGAATACCCAACTGGCAGACGCTCTCAACTTGACTACGTCATCTTTCGCAAGAAATGGCGTAATTCTGTGAGGGACTGTCGTTCGTATTCCTCCTTCAACACAGTTGGTTCTCATCACCGCATAGTTTCGGCTTCAATAAAACTTAGTCTTAGATCTTCCAAGAAGTTAACATCTAACACCAGTCTCTCAGGATAAAGATCTCTCTGGGAGATACTCCATTGCAGAACACAATAAATTCCAGATCCTCTCATCTAACAGTGTGTTGGAACTTGGAAAAATTGATGACATATATTCCAACCTGTCTTCTGCAACCATAGAAACTGCAACTGAAATGCTTCCTAAAAATAAGTCAGCGGCTCGAAAACCAGCCAGTACCACCATAATAGTATCTGAAGCCCGTGAAAAGCTCAAGTATGCCTCTCTTGCCTACCACGCGAAACCCTCGGCACTCAAAAAAGTTGCGCTAACAACTTCTAAAAAGGAACTGGATAATGCCTACCTCCAAGCCAAGGCAGATTATATTAATGGGAAAATAGCTGATATTAAGCATCTCCACATCACTAAACAACATAGTGCTGCTTGGAAATCCATCTCTGAGATTTCTGGCAAGGCTTCCAAGCCAGTCATTTGACTCAAAGGTGGATCCAGTGATGCCCGGATGTCCAACTGGAGTGTACATTTCCGTAACCTTCTTGGTAAGGTACCTACTACCCCTACAACACACTCTCTACCTAAAACGAAGATATTTGAGCTCTTAGATATTCCAACACACCCGTTTACCATCAACGAGCTCATCACCGTTCTAAAATCCATCAAACCAGTTAAGGCATTCGGCCCATACAATATTCCAGCAATTGTCTAGAAGGACCCTATCTCCCACAGTCTTCTCCTTAAGCTCTGTAACTTCTGTCTCCTTGATAACCAATGTCCTCGTCCCTGGTGTACATCTCAAATTATTCCTGTCCCCAAAAAGGGAGATCTCTCCCTTGCATCAAATTATAGAGGTATTTCACTCTTACCCATTGCTGCTAAGATCTATAATAGACTGATCCTAAATCGCCTGCTCCCTTTTGTTGAGCCTCTATTGAAGAATAATCAGAATGGTTTCCGAGCAGGACGTTCAACTCTAAGTCAAATATTAGCTCTACGTAGGATAATTGAAGAAACAAAGCTCTGCAACCTAGATGCTGTTTTTATCTTTGTCGACTTTAGTAAAGCCTTTTATTCAGTAGACCGAAGTCTCATGCTCGAGATTCTTGCACTTTATGGTATAAAGTATGTGGGGGGTGGGGAGGTTGGAGCTTCTTGCTTCTTTGGTGGGAGGGTTAGAGCGTATGTCCGTTGACCAAATCGCAGACAAAGGTTTTGAAGTCCAACCAAGACGAAGCTCCCGCTTCCCGGCCCGTCATCTTACTGATGCTGACTTTGCAGATGACCTTGCCCTAATTAGTGGTTCCCTCGCAAATGCCCAATCTCTACTTTCTTCATTAGAGAAGGCAGCCAACTGTGTAGGCCTGTACCTGAATGAATCCAAAACTGAATTCTTGAACCACTGGACAGGAACACCTGGCGAGATATTGCGGCTTCGATATCGACTGCGGTCGAAAGATGATGATGATTGATAATATATACAGTTGACTCTCTCTAATTCGAATCCCAAGGGGAAAAAATTTTGTTCGAATTATAGAGAGATTCGAATAGTAGAAAGTCTCTCTTATTCGAATTTTCAGGTTTAAAGGATGAAATTTCGAATTATAGAGAGAAATCGGAATTTTTGAAAAATTGAGGTGAAAAATAAAAAAAAAATGATCGAGTTTTCTTTGATTTTTTTTATTCTTTTCCTAAGTTTCACGATCATACATGAACAAGTGACAGTTGCTGAAAAAGTGTTCAATTTTTTATTGTTTCGTGTTAGATACCGTATACCTTCGCAGATAAGCCCACCCGTAGATAGGCCCACTCGTAGATAAGCCCACTTGTAGATAGGCCCACAAATTTTAGGTCTTTGTTAATAGATAAGCCTAGGGCTTATCTGCGAAGGTTTACGGTAGATATGTAGATTGTCAAGTCAAACACACGATTCGCGTCGCTGTGGCTTTCCACAAATCAACTCCAAATTTCGTAAATCATAGTCACAAGAAAATATGATCAAACTTCATACAAAAGACGTGTATTTACAAAAAATAAAAACATTCGAACAGAAATTCGAATTTTGAAAAAAAAAACATCTGAAAGTGTTAACGGTTAGTTTACACTCCGAAAATTCGAATTACAAAGAGGATTTTGCCGAGTGGACTAGAAAATTTGTTCGAAATATGGAGGTTTTTGAATTACAGAGATTCGAATAATAGAAAGTAAATTATAAGAGTTTCTTAAGGAAAATTGACGGTGACTTAGAATTCGTTCGAATTATAGAAAGTTCAAATAATAGAGATTCGAATTAGAGAGAGTCGACTGTATAAACATATTAAAAATAAATGAAGAATATAGTACGTCAAATTCATAGTTAGGCCAAGTTTGCATTTGGCCGAGTTGACAAGAAAACAAAAGGTTCACTGATATTCAAACATGACCAACAAAAGAGAACTTTGTAGCTATCCACTCTTTATACTCTTATAAATAACATTTCCCATCTCGTTTCCGTCATATTTACTCGGTAGGTTAGAAGAAAGTTGATTAACAGCTAGAAAAAGATCTCTCTAAAAAATAGCTAGATAACTCACTTAATTGCACAAATCACTTCTTAACCATTAAATCGATATTAGGTGGAAAAGTGGAAATCATAAAGAATTCTAACCATGACAACTTTCAAATCGTTAAAAACCGTTGAAAAAAAATTCAAATTTCAGATTTTTGACCGCCACTTTGAACATTTTGAACTTGCAACCGTGCAACTATGCAGCACTATAAATTAGACTACAAATTAGCGGCAACATTTTAATGTCTTCTGTCGGCGGCAATTTCTCAAAATTAACAAAGCGTCAATTTGCGAAAATTTCTTTTATTGTGTTCTTTCAGCTGCATGTCTGCAACCGCACTCATTGTTTATTTTATTAGTTACTTTAATTGTATAGTAACAAACATAATTTTGTCATAACATAAAGAACCCTTAATGATGGGATGGTGTTTCACTTAAACACTGGCACCCTTTAGGAAGCATAGGCTACTCTCGTCAAATTCTTCGTTCTTATTACCACATTGACCTTCCATCAAGAAAATAAATCGCGTGCATGTAGAACAAAAATGAAAGCGATAACATTCGTTAAAAACAACGGCGGACGAAAATATTCAATATCGTTGTTCTGCTTTTGAAGTATGATTTCATCTTGCAACCGTAGAATGAAAATGAAAGCGGTAACATTCATAAAAAACAACGGCGGCCGAAAATATTCAATGTCGCTGTTCTCCTTTTAAAGTATGATTATATCTTGCAACCATTTTTTTTTAACAGACCAAACAAATTTACGGCACCAACATTACATAATTTACTTGGTCACCCGCTGTTTGTATTTGACGGAAGCATTCCTTTATTTTATTACTTAGTAAATGGAAATCCTACCGACACGAACAATGATATTGTTATATGAAATAATAAAACATTTTAAAAAGCCTTTGTCCAATTGTTTTGGATTAACGTTTAAGAGCTTTTTGATTTGATCGTCAAGAAAATTTTGTAAACCTCGCGTAATGAAAAGATCACTGATGTAAAACAAACGTAGAGGTTTCTTTTTTATGTTTTTAACGACAATACAGAGAAAGATTCCAATGTTATTTTTTGCATTTTTTATAGAATGTTTACATTGTGTAATGTGTGTTTAAAACCTATCTAATTTTGCATCGTAACAATCAATTTTATTTTTAGCGCTTTTTTCGTTGTCCTTGGCAGTCTTTGTGTGTTTTTAGGTTAATGGAGATTCTACTTGTTTATCTTCACTTGATGTCTGTCGCGGTCGTGTGTGACTGTTTAAAAATAATTCGCGAACCCAGCGGCGATGTTCTAACTATGATGACGAATTGCGGTGCCGTTCGTGGCTCGTTCAAAGTAGTTGACGGCTGTAAATGTAAACACAACGGCACTCTCATAAAAGAAGAGAAAGATTTCAGTTGTTTTTTGCCGGAACGAAACAGAAGAGAATTTATATTTTACACTAAATCCCTCGACCAAGAGTTTGTTTTGGAAAAGCGCCCGGTTAACGACCCGAGTGAAACATCGAGTATCGCGACGTGCGAAGGAGCAAATGTCACCATCACATCAAATGTAAGAAATGTTTTACTAACACCAAATACGGTGCTTTTGTATTTAAATGGAGAAAGCTTTAATTTAAAACTTAACATTTCCGATAGCGATTTTAAGCGGCTCGCCGGAGATTTATTACAAGTTCAAATAAACGGACATAATAACGACTGCACAAGACTTGTGTTAATAAAGATCAGTGGCGAAAAGGACTTGAAAGAAATTCCCGATCAATCTACACTCAACGGAATAAGTCACACAATGCTTGTGATAGCCTGCGTTCTGGGTATTCTTGGCTCCGTCATACTGTTATGTGCGGTGAAAATGTTCCGTAAAATCAAGAAGAGAGAGGAACTCAATATTCATCCACCTCCAGAATATCCAAGGACTATTGAACAGGAACCGTTATACGAAACTTGCAGAGACTTAAATGACGACAATTACTACTACGTGAACCAACCAGATTTTGTACCATCTTCTGGTATAGAGCAAGAACAAGAGCCAGATGGCATGAAACCACCGCAATACCCCGATCAAGCGAGACCGTTGCCAGGCACTCCACCTTATTATGTAAACCAACCGGATTTTTTTCCGAACGATAAACAAAAAACTGCAAAATAGTTCACATTTTTTACTAAAGAATTGATTGCTCTTTTATTAGAGAAAACCAGTTTTGTTTAGAGTTATTCCGCTCTGTTTTCTTGTTTCGATTTTAAATTTTTTTTCGTTATTTTATTTATTATTATTTTTCGTTATTTTGTTTGTTCTTTTTACAAAGATTGGCGACCGTAAAAAAATCTATATGACAAGTGCATCAAGCATTAGATTAGCCAAAATTAAAAAAAATCTGCAAACCGCCAAATTATATTCCCGCCAAAAACTGCCGGTTTTGTTTACTGCTAATTTTTATCTAATAGATATATTGATGTTGTCACTGCATGGTCCGCGTGTAACTCAATAATTTATTCCTTTAGTGACAATAATTCGTGTATTTTCGCAAACCCATCCGATGGTTTTTAATATGTTGTTGCTGGTGATCACTTTTTTGTTACATCTCATACATTCACTAATCACTAGAATTTATCAAAGTTTCGATATTTTAGATTTTAAATCAATTTCATGAGTGATAAGAATTCTTCCACAGCTTCAAACTAGATTTGTCTATGGCGCATATATTTATATTGAAAATGTGTATACACTAGCAATAAGACCTAGAGAAAAATAAGTTTAAATATACAGATTGTAATGCATATATATATATATATATATATATATATATATATATATATATATATATATATATATATATATATGTATTGATATACAAACACAGAAAGGCAAGTTCACAGCTTTCTTTGTCATAGAAGTAATGAGTGCATTTTGTACTACCTTAAGGGAAGAAAATGAATGCGGAAGAAAAAAGTGCGAATTTGACCCCTAAATAATTTGAGAGTGCGGAAGAAGTAAGTGCAAATTGCCGAAAATTTTACATAAGTGCGGAAGAAATTAGTGCGAACCGTTAAAAAATCTGCCTGTGTGCGGAAGAAATTAGTGCATTCCGCACTTTATTTCTTTTGCATTAATTTCTTCCCTTAAGGTAGGGTCTTATTGCTAGCTGTATATATAGATAGATAGGTCGTAAAATGATAAGTGTTTGGAAAAACCATGTCACGATGAAGATTGAAATATATCTGCAAGCCCTTTGTTACATTCATGTTGGTAATTTCCTTTTGTTGAAAGTGAAAAAGGAATAAATCGTTGATGTAAAAAGGAATTCCATTAAATCGACAATGGATGGAATTTCCCCCGCTCGTTCCATATATATATATATATAATTAATGATTTGAGTGCGTGAGATCTTCCAATAACAAGAGGACGTTCAACCGGAAATAGTTATATACTTTAAAGGAAGAAATTGTTGCGGGAAGAAAATGTTGCGGGAAGAAAATGTTGCGAGCAAATTTTCGCAACCTTTGCTACTTTTTCTTCCCGCAACAATTAATTTTTTTATAATTCGCAACTTTTTCTTCCCGCAACTTTTAATTATTTCCAGTGTTCGCAACAATTTCTTCCCGCAAATTTTTCTTTTTTTCTTGTTATTTTATAAAAGCATCCAAACAAAAATAACCCCGAGTTTGGCTGGTCCAATTGTCGTTTTTGCAAAAATTTATCAGAAAAAGTCAGACAAAAGTGGCCAAATTCTAATGATGAAAATGTTGTCTGATATTGTTTTAAAAAGTTATCTCCTTGGAACAACGGCAAACGCAATGTGCGAGAATATTCGTCTATAAATATTTTTTACAAAATCGATCAGATTGCAACATAGATTCTAATCAATATTTATTGATTCTTTCTTATTTTGTCTTGGTCTTTTTTGCCTTTATCAGAGGACTTCATAAACCACTTCTGTATGGCAGCTTGCTTCTCTTCACCGTACGTTTTGAACTTTGTTTTTGGACCTTTTTTGTATGTAAAGTTATATGACATTGAGCTATGAAAATATCATAGAAACTGCTTATAAGAAAATCCGTCTACGATTTTTCAAATAATCCGTAGTAGGCTGTATTAATATTGGAATAAATTGAGTGTCCAAACGCTAAGTTGCTTTGAACGACAAGAAAAATTGTCGCAACTTCAACTTCACTCGCAACATTTTATGTACGCAACTTTTTATGAATGTCCTGTCTCGCAACATTTAATGTACGCGACTTTTTCTTTTAAAGTTGCGAAAATAAAATCGCAACTTTCGCAACTTTTTCTTCCCGCAACAATTTCTTCCTTTAAAGTATTTGTTTTGACCCCTTTGGTGCATTCGCACCTTCGTGAATATTTTATTATATTATTTCACCTGCTGGGAATGAAAACAAGTCATAACGCTTCAAACAGCAATCGCTATTATATACACCTTAAATTTTACGGTGTTCGATATGTTTATTGACAACTGCGCGATTTTCACTCGTTTGTTATAAGAAAGAATATGTGTAAACAAGGTAGGGTGATTGCAATTTCATTTCAAAGTGTAAACAAAGTAAAGTGATTAGAATTTCAAATACATCAGCCTACATTAGATAACCTCTTTAATATGAACGCGCGGCGCGAGTTTCCTGTCACCCCACACCCTTTTAATAGTATTATAAACTCATCTAAGTCGTGATAACGTTATTTCAAGGGTTTCAGCTTTACGCCAAATTTATTGTTGATTGAAATATGAATATTTTAAAGCCAGCGATAACTTTCTTCTTTTTCAGTAGAATGTTTTGTTCTTTAGAAGACCGACTATTAATAAAATATGTTTTCATAAATGGTTGAATGCTGTTGGAGTTATATGTTGAGAGCACAACATCATAGAGGTCGAAATGAATGGTTCTTTTTTCACTAAAACATGTTTCTTTGACCCATCTTTGCATCCGCCATACCTCAAGTACCTGACCTACACTGTTGTTCCGCTTTTCATACTGATTTCATGTTACACTAACATGAGCACAATTATGGTTATACGTTCATCAAAGAAACCGTGGCAGAACTTCAACGTGATGACTGTGAACTCCTCTGTTTGCAATTTGTTCTTGACAATAGTGCCGCCAACTTTGTTCACTGCGCAGATGTTGGAGGAGAGATGGATGCTAGGTGAGCACTTGTGCACGGCATCGGTGGGAATGCAGTACACATTCTTAACAGCGCATTGCAGTTTCATGGCCTTGATGGCTTACGAACGATTCCAAGCGATTGACAAACCACTGGCTAATCATCAGAAAAAGAGAAAGGTGCTGATATGGATGAGTTTATTTATTTACGGGATGTCGGCCATTCTTGCCTTTATCGGTAGCGTATTCATAAACCCCAACATTGTGTTTAAAACAGGGCGTTCGGGCTGTATCAATACTTGGATGCTTCTTCCCTCCACTCGAGTAAACGTCAACATTTCAATGGCCTTTATTTTCATTTATTTTCTTGTGCTTTTCTTGCTGCCAAGTTTATGCTTGGTCATCACCTATACCAAGTTAGCTTTCAAACTGAGATCACGAAGCAAAAAACCTGGGCTGGCGCATAACCGTCGAAACAAAAAAATCACCAGAATGCTAGTCGCGACCGTTTTACTTTTCGAAATATGCTGGCTACCTTGTTGGGTTTCGCAATTCACTTTGACACACGCCGACATAGAGTATGAAATTGGCGCCCTCATCGACTCCGTAGTAAACGCGTTTTGTTATTGCCATGCAGTCATCGGGCCACTCATATTTCCGGTATTTTTGCAAGAGTATCGGTCGTTTTACGGCAAACAATTCGCGTGCGTGAAAAAGAACTCGTTAAAGAGCCGAGAGTTGAACGAGGTACGCTTGTACAGAAAGTTTTCCATTCCTACTAGCGCAATTCGAGTGAGGCCGAAGCTGGCACCCTTGTTAAGAGCAAACACAGATTCTACACTGCTGGGCTTATGACGTGCCATAATAATGACGTCAGCGCATACATTACAGGAAACTTACTTTCATTTACAAAAGCCTATTATGTAGTAGAAATAACTGTTATTAACGAGTTATTGCACCACAACAACGAAACAGGTGAAAATACAGACAGTAAAATGTGGCACAAAAAACACACGTACTTTCGGATTTTCTGTTTCTTTGCTGTGAAACTATTGCATTTAGGAATGTGTACTAAAATATAACAACCTGTACGTTCTAAATATAGCACGTAAAGGTGCGCTATAAAATCTAATAGTATACAATTGAAAAACGGTGATATAATTTTTCTTTCCGACGTCAACAGCTCCACTTCGATAAACAGCGAGAATACCATTTTTAACGGGCTACATCATAGAGGGTAGAGATACTCCGTACAGTTTAGTGATCTTGGCTTGAGCTTTCGCTGCCTCCAGTAGTGAGAAGGTGTTCGCCATCTCTGACTCAGTCCTCACCAGGTCTATGGCTCGCTCAAACAGTCGAATAGCCTCTTCGTTGTTGCCCCTGTTTTGAAAGAAAACAGCAAAATAAGAGGATTACACTTGCTAAACCTATTGAGTTTGTTTTCTCCTGAGTAACATTTAAAAATTTAGAGAATTTCCCTAACACAAACGAATTAGAACAGAAAAGAGTTTTCACGACTTTCTTTCGTTATGAAAATAACTCGAAATAACTCCGCGAGTATCTCGAGAAGTACTCGTTATAACTCCGCGAGTATCTCGGGAAGTACTCGATATAACTCCGCGAGTATCTCAGGAACTACTTGATATAATTCCGCGAGTATCTCGAGAATTACTAGAAATAACTTCGCGAGTAACTTGGAATTCTCGGAAATTACTCGAAATTTCCGTACATTAAGCTAGGTTGTTTCGCAGCTAAGTTTTCGCGAGTTTGTGATAAAAATTAACGATATTCAAATATTCGTCCTTTAAGGTTTCAAGTTTACCGCAAAAGATTCTAAATTCGCTAGATTCTACGTCCTCGTGTAGCAGAGACACGAATGGTTAGAATGCAACTTACTTTTGCACTTCAAGCGTGGCTAACGTCTCGTAAGCAAAGTCGCACTTATCGTCCATGTCAATGGCTTTCTGTATTAAGCTTTTAGCAGCATCTATGTCCTGTCTCCATTGTAGCATCAGCAGCCTAAAGGATATATAGGGAACCACGTGTTTAAGCTTTTGTTTCAGACAATACTTTCTTGAAGACAAGAATTTCAGTAAAGCTGAGGATGTGTTTGTATCATTAGGGCAGTCTATGCGAATGTCAATGGATAAAATCGTAAACGAAACATTTAAAACATACAAACGAGACAAACTTAATATAAGTCATCTTGAGTTTTCCCAAAGAAAATCTTCATTTACTTACGCTTTATAAACGTAAGTGGTGGGGTTAGAGGGCGCCAAAGAAATAGCTTTATCCAGCTTCTCCAGAGCATCATCGAGTTTCTGCTGGTCTTGCAGGAGCTAAGTGCAATGAAAATGAAAAGTGCAGCTTTAGCATGAAAATCTATTTGCAAGTAAAGGAGGAAAACAAATTCACGATTCATATTCAAGCTGGTTAGAATCTTTGCCATGAAAGTGAATTTGTTTCCCAGTGAAGAGGATTGGTCTCACGTTTCACAGGTTAAGCATTGAGAGGTAAGGAAAACACAGGGTAAGGCTGGTATTAAACAGTGTTGTAATACAATAATTATAAATCGTATAAGATTGTAAGGGATGAAATACTTGTCCGTGCAAACTCCATGCTTCGGGGCATTCAGGGAACAGCCTGGTAGTTTCTTCTAGAATGTTGTTGGCATCATTAACAAGACTGTGAGACATGGTCTGCAACGCAATCTTGCTCAAACAATATCCCAACTGTAAGCGTGGCGCAACGAACTTTGGGTCCAGGGCAATCGCCTCTTTGAAGTCCTTGCGTCCTTCCTCAAGCCGTTCAGTGAGGAAGTATAGCTTGCAAAACAAAAACAGATATCAAGGTTACTCTCGTCAACGAACAAGGGTTTTAGCGGGGATTACAAGAATTCTGTTCAAGGCTCCCTCAATAGTGTTACATACTTAGAGAAAGGAACTCACTTGCCCTCGGTGATGATGTATATTTGGGTTTTTGCTGTCAATAGCCATGGCAAGATCAAAGTCCTCATAGCATTCCTTATCTAGAGCTTCCTGCATACGTAGACTGCCTCGTTTAATTAATGCATCAATCTTTAACTGGAACGAAGAAACATGTCTTAAAACAAGTGCAAGGTGAAAAAGTGGAATTTTTACTGCCAAAGAAAATACACTAACACAATTCTTGGCTATTTATACAATAATATCAGTGTTCCTGTCCCTAGTATTTATTCAAATTTCACAAACACATACGCAGTACGCACCCCAAAAAAGTAAAATGATGAATATGGTGGCTAAATCTGAAATTTGAAATATGGCTTTATTTAAAGTTTTGAATGTTTTTATGGTTAGAATTCTTTAGGATTCCTACTTATAAATATCGATTTAATGTTTAAGAAGTGATTTGTGCAATTTAGTGAGTTAGGAGCTATATTTAGGTAAACATTAATTTTTGAATTTTCCAACTTTAGCTATTATTGATGAGCCACGCAAATGAGTAAATATATGAAGGAAATAAGATGGGAAATGTTTCTTTCTAAGTGTATAAAGAATAGTTAGCTACAAATTTCTCTTTTGTTGATAAAATATGTTTGTAAAAAAGATTGGATAAACATATTTTAGTCATGTTTGAATAACAGTGTACCTTTTGTGTTCTTGTCAACTGTAATAACTAACTATGATTATTACAAACACACAAAGGCGGGCTAACTTGATTATACTATAATTAAGAAGTGGTGCGTGCAATTCCAGCCATAAATAATGCACCGCAACGGGTATATATTGATATAAAAAGACAGAAAGGCGGGCTGACACAGTTATTCTTTGTCTTATAAGCAATGATTTCATGTTGCACTTTTATTGCAGGTCTTATTGCTAGTCTATATAATAATATCAGATCAATTCTTACACGCACAGTCTTACCATAATGATTCCTAATATAAAACACAACAAAATGACGCCTGTTAAAAAATTTAAGAAAATTCTTCCTTTAAAAAACATAACATGGCTGATGTGGAGCTTCCATGCCACATGATTCTTAAGAAAATTCTTTTTATCTTTCAATATCTAGAAGAATCAGTAAGAATTCTTTATTATTTTAACTTTTAGTTAGTTAGCTCTTTTTGTGTAAAATTGAAGTTTTTATAATACCAACTTTTTTAGGATTTAGCTCATAATAACTTAGATAAGAAAAGCAACACAAGACACTTTTAAGAAGAAAAGGGCTAATTGAAGTAATTGTTTATCTGGTTCTAAAAACAGAATTCTTTCTGTATTTTAAAGAAAAGGCAATGAGACAAAGTTTAGAGAAGTGGAGAAAAAGGTAAGCCAACTTTTAAAAAAAAGAGAGATGTTTGTAAAAAGTAAAATTCTGTGTTTTAAAGAAAAGGTGGCACTACCAACTTGTAAGAAGAAGAGAAAGAATAAAAGAAAAAGGTCAGTATTTATCTGTTTATAAAAGCAAATAAAATAAAATAATCTTTCAGTGTTTTCGAGAAGAGGCGACACAACCACCTAATAAGAAGAAGAGGGAGAAAACACAACCACCTAATATGAAGAAGAGGGAGGAGACACAACCACCTTATAAGAAGAGTGAGACGACACAGCCACCTAATAAGAAGATGAGGGAGGAGACACAACCACCTTATAAGAAGATGAGGGAGAAGACACAACCAACTTGTAAGAAGAAGAGGGAGGAGACACAACCACCTTATAAGAAGATGAGGGAGAAGACACAACCAACTTGTAAGAAGAAGAGGGAGGAGACACAACCACCTTATAAGAAGAAGAGGGATGAGACACAACCAACTTGTAAGAAGAAGAGGGAGGAGACACAACCAACTTATAAGAAGAAGAGGGAGGCAACACAACCACCTTATAAGAAGAAGAGGGAGGAGACACAACAAACTTGTAAGAAGAAGAGGGAGGAGACACAACCACCTTATAAGAAGAAGAGGGAGGCGACACAACCACCTTATAAGAAGATGAGAGAGGAGACACAACCAACTTACAAGAAGAAGAGGAAGGCGACACAACCACCTAATAAGAAGAAGAGGGAGGAGACACAACCAACTTATAAGAAGAGGGAGGAGACACAACCAACATAAGAAGAGGGAAAGAGATGAAAACTCTTATTTATCTGTATTTATTTAGAAAGTATTTCTTTTATCTTCTTAAAAAATGCCCTTTTGGTTGCGGTTTATTAAAATGTCAAAATGAGACAATGGTAGAAATCTATGTAATTTTTGAGATTATTGTTATTTGTTTTATTAATGGCTGATGTTAAAAATTTCCGGTTGTTAACATATTTGTAGAAAAGATGAATTTTCTTATTAACCGTGTTATTAAGTAACTCTGAATATTACCAACACATTTAACCATGACTCAGGCTATTCTCTAAAAGAAACAATGAACAATATTTTCACGTGCATATGCATTCTTGCCGATGAAAATTCCTGCATAAAATTGAAGTTTACAAAATGTTTAAAGGACACATTGTTTCACATTTCAGACTCTCAAAACTGATTCTTAAATATAAATATGGTCACAGCCACAATATATTTGTAATATATATATATATACACAATATATATTTACATACAAATACAAAAAAAGCAAGTTGACAGTTATACTCTATTAAGTGATGAGCGCAATTTGCATGGGTTATATCGCTAGTATTTATTATAATGAACAATATATTTAAGACTTCAATATTTAAATTGAATATTAATTTAAGTTCAGTTAATCAACAGCAACAATTAAAACAATTAACAATTAAGTGTTGTATAAAGAATATATTCTAATCATTTACACAAAGACCTCAACATTTGCAAGGGCATTCAAAGTAAAACATACTTGGTTGTTGACATCACTGTCTTCCAAGTGTAAAACCACATTAAAATCTGCAATCGCCTTCTCAATGTTACACATAAGCGTGTACAATGTACCACGTAATAGATGGGCATACTTCCTGTACAGACCATCTAAAAACAAGGAAGAACCTTTTAGACAAGCGAATTACAAGTATATTGAGAAAAACAAAAGTATGTAGTTACCCATTGTTTTTATATCTATTTAATACAAAGTTTAATGTTTTAGCTTGAGCTTTAATTCCAATGTTTGAACTTTGATACAAATTTTATGCCAATTTTGCTGCTCAAGTTTGTTAGTACTGCATTAAGCCATTTTGCCACAAAACTTATGGACTTACATAGTGATTCAATGTGATTCTTAAAATATGCTTAATTTTGTGATTCTAAAAAGCACTTAAATGGCATACGTGGTTGAATCCTCACAGATGCAACATATTCTTTTCAAGCATTAACTCAAAACACTCAAAACTAATTTGCAGTTTTTCTTGTTTTTATGTTCCCAAAGAGGAGCTTTACCATATTTCAAGAAAATCTGAGAAGAGATGGTGGTTAACCCTTAATCTGTATTGATTTACCCTTGCATTATAAAAATGTTTCAGTATACGCCCACATATATAACATTTATAAGTACTATTAAAACAAATAATAAAATCAGTATTTATATCCCTTTGAGGCCATCTGTCCTCCTGAGAGGACATTTGTTTATATTAAAACAATTGATACACACTGATTTGTACATATTAAGACCCAATGACTCTTCCAGAAGACAGTGAGTTTATTGTCATCTCTTGTTTTTATTGTATTTCCTCCTTCGTTTGAGAGAGTTTCCCCATTGTAGTGCATGTACATTGTGCTGGAGCCTCAAAGGGATATATTAAGATTTATTTGGCCACCATCAAGTATTTCTTTTGTGCACAGGTCCTCAACTTTGTTGTATTCTCTCCGTTCCATTCTGTTGAGTATTTTCTGATAATTACAATCTGTTTTCTCATCGTCAGGTATCTCCACGTAGAAAATATCTGTAAACAAAAAAACAGACAACACAATAATATATTATAGAGATCTCATCAGCCGTGACATATTTCAGCTCTCATAGAAATAAACAACAAGCCACAAGAAGGTTTTGTTTAAAAGCAGCAAAGTCAAAGTTGCCTGTTAATCAATTATATATTTGTCATACACCTACCACGATTAAAAGAATCCAAGTATGATTTGACAAACACAGGTGATGGAAGAACTTTTGGACGTTCCTAAACATGAAGAAGGAGAAAACTAGATGTTGAAACAATTCTATCAATTTCACCAGAGAAGGAAAACATTGCAAGTGATTTGCAAACATAAAAACTGTAGCGCCAGTGGCATATACAACCTCGTTTTTTTTACCAAAGTAGATGCTGAAGTATAATACTGTAAATTTTAACCTTGAAATACTTTTCAGCCAATTCTTTTCCTATTGACTTCAATATCCTATCGGCCAATTGCATGCAAGATTGATTCTGGAAACCCTCCAATAAACAAACAGCAGTGACATCTGAACAAAAGTTAGACCTTTCATTGTTGTCATTATCGCAAAATATTAACGTTAAAAACATTATCTATTAAGATAACCTTCTAAGCAATTCCTTTTTTCATTCAATTCCTCATAAGCTCGTGCCCTTCTTCCAATCGCTTTCGTGTATTTAGAGTTCAGTTTGATTGCTAAACAGGATGAAGGCATTTACAATGATTGATCATTGCCTCAAAACAAGTTTAGAAGAGTAATGAACTAATTCAATTCAAACTAACTCAAACGTATTTCTATGAAGGCAATGATAATTTTTACATCACAAACTTTAAGTAAAAAGACAACTGTTTTTATGGAATAAGTATTGAAAAAAGGAAGAAATCACCTTCATTACAATCGTCTACAACTCTTCTCCACTGTTTCTAAGAATTAAAGCGAAAACAATGAGAAAAAAGCGGCATTCAAAACTTCAATCAAATTTAACTATCATGAAGTTTAGTGTAACAGTAACTAACATTGTGATCTCAGCGGTTTAAAATAGATGAACTGGTTGCACGTCAATTGCTTTATATATCTTGCTGCATATTCATCTTACAATCCCACATTTGTATATAATTTGTTAGTTCTCATGATGCCCTTATCTTTTTGTATTAAAAAACAAACCACACTATTCTACCACGAAGCAGATGGTTTCAAATGGGTTCCTTTTTTTTTTCTTTTTATGGTTGTGTAATGTTTTTTCTCAATATGTGGTCTTACTTTCTAAATTAAACTTGTTTTGTGTTATATATAACACTATATCTATCGATCTTACCTCGACAACCGTAAAAAAAATAGACCTGGAATCAACTGTTTTTCTTCATTATTCCACAAAATCATATCTCTAAATACATTCTCATTTATTAGTTAACGTTTTTGTGAAATTGACTAACTTTTTATTTATTAGATCGAGCTCCCAGAACGCTAATTAAGCATTACCATGAAGACCTCGACCCAGAGTCAAAACCCGTCATGGTGAAGTAAGTGCCGTATTTAGACAATGGACCAATATCAACCTCCAAACTTAACTACCGCATTTGACCGATTTAACACCCACGTCTAAATAAACGCCCTTACTCGATTAAACGCCCAGGTCAAAACCGAGAGCAGGGCAATAAACACCCCTACCGAATAAACGCCCATACTCAAATAAACGCCCAGGGTAGGGTTGTAAAGGGGTGGAAAGTTTCCGGGAATTTTGGAAATTTTCCTGGAAACTTTCCGGGAATTTTGAAGGACCCGGGAATATTGGGAATTTTCAAATTTGGCAATTATTATGTTTAAAACATTTGTTAAATATTTCATCAACCAGAAAATAATATTAAAAACCTATCTTAAGCATTTCTCTAATTATAAACACTAATTTGGTGTTAATTAAGAATGAGGCTTATGCATAATTAAAGGTATGTTAACAAACTAGCCTTTCTCTCGCTGTCTGATGGCCCCCTCTCTCGTTTCAAGTTTTAACCAAAATTCACAAGCTTACCAAACTCGCCTTGACTGTACTTTGCCTTCACATGACAAATGCTATTATCACACCTACTGGTATAAAATGTACACTAAACCAACCTCTATGTCCCTGAGTACGAGTGGTTCAAATCCGTCAGGAAACAAGCGGAAAAAAAGGTTTCCGAAAACTTGTTCCTCAAATCGGATGCCGTAATATGCTTCACAGATCAAAACCCATAAAAATTTTTATCAAACCCATATAGTTCATCCATCTGTGCATATTCTCTCCAAATTTCATCACCAAATAAGCAAAAACACCTGTGTTATAGACATGTACAAAATTTTGGCCCAGACCAGTCAGTATTGTTTTTGTTTGTATAAAAACAGATTGGTGATTATTCATTTTTGCAGTTATTAAACTAAACCATGTGTTTGAATGTTCTTAAGTATTTTAGTTATACATAGTACTTTTAATCTAAACAGTATAAAGCCATTATTTTCCTGTTTCAATATCAAATTAAGATTGTTTTGAAAGTTTCCAAAAATTTCCCAAAATTCCCATTTATTCGCAAAATTTCCATGGAAAGTTTCGGCTCTGAAAATTCCCGGGAATTTTGCAACTCTAGCCCAGGGTAGGATATCCAAATAATAACAATAAATATTTTTTTTGCCAATGATTGTGTTCAAAGGGGCAAAGCGTGAATCAGTTTTACTGAACAAGGAATTTCAAGGTCAGTGTTTTATCGCTTCATCCGCTAACGGTTGGATGAATGAAGATCTAACCCTTGAGTACGTAAAATATGTTCATTTGCATTTAGAAAATGTTTGCTAGCATGGGATTCATTTCAGTGTCATATGGCAGAAAGTGTCAAGAAAGCTTTGAAATCTGTTAACGTTCATACAGCCATCATCCCAGGAGGATGTACAAAACATATTCAAGCGCCTGATGTAAGCTGGAATAAACCTTTTAAATCATACATTACTGAAAAGTGTGACCAGTGGCTAGCAGAAGGCATTCATGAATTTACAACGGCAGGTAATATCAAAGCAGCACCAAGGAGAATGGTCGTTCAATGGATTTTAGATTCTTGGTCACAGATATCAAAGGATATTATTGAAAAATCTTTTAAAGCTCTTAATCTAGCGATTGATGGTTCTGAGGATCACTTAATTCATTTGTCTGAAGAAAGATTCGCCATGTTATGCCGGGGCTGAGAGATTGAAAGACATAGAAGAGAGCGATGATGCCGTCAACCCCTTTGAACACGTGGCTGATGAAGACATCGAAGAAGCAGCCCAACCGTTTCACCTTCTTGACGAAGACACCGTTGATGACAAAGATATCAACATTTTGTAAAAGATATATAAACTGATTTCAGAGGTTTCGTCTTTCTTTGTTGTTTATTACTTATTTACGAAATCTGCCATTTATGCTAATTTTAACACCAAAAAAAAGAAACAACTGGGGTGTTGGAAAAAAATATATGCCCTTAAGTAAAAACTGATGTTATGAATAAACGCCCCTCCCAAATAAACGCCAGGGTAAATTCTCAATTTTTAAATAAACGCCCAGGGCGTTTAAACGCTCAAATATGGTACCTTCCTATGACAAATTATTTTGTGAAAAGTTGCATTTAAATACATAATAATATAGCAGCAAAGGGGCCAAGGAGTATAATAGGCTTGTAGTCTCAAATTCAAGTCTTCCATACAAATTTGTGTAAGAAACGTTAACTCTAACACCTAATTTGTTGAGTTACCATAAATGTTGACTTGAGTGCAGAATTTTTAGAAATACTTTACACGTGGATTATACAAGCTTCATATTGCTACATTCATTGATAATGAATCTGTAAATTGTCATCATCATCATTGTTCGACCGCGGTCGAGATGACAGAATTCACAACCTTACGCCAGACTTCCCGGTCCATCATTGCATTACTGAGGTTCTCCTTCCTAATTTCTCTATCCCTGCAGATGACATCAGGATATGACAGCCTCTAACTCTTTTTCCTGCCATGTGCAGGATTCCAAAGAAGAAGGGAAGAGATAACCTCATTCTTGGCTCTGCAACAATGGCCGGCAAACTGGACTCTACAAGCCTGTACAATAGTGGATATTCAAGGAAGACCTCCATATATTTATGGAATGGTGGGATGGCGTGTCCATGAGAGGTTTTGAGCTCTCATAAAAAGACGGGTGTATGTTCCATCCAGTCTTCTCTCAAGGCCTTTAGACAAAGTCCAGGTTTCAGAGCCGTAGAGCAAGATAGGCTCTAATGTTGCCTTAAAGATCCTGAATTTGAGCTTCTTACTGAGGTCAGATGACCAGATCTTATGCATGTCATTACAAGCAGACCAAGCCATACCTTTTCTCGTAAGGAAATCTGTCTGAGAGGATGTGATGTATGATCCTAAATACTTATAATCATCTACCTGTACCTGTTTCAGAGTTGTACCATTAAGTGTTGTAATATTATGCTCACTATTAGCTGTGCATCTATTTATATACTCAGTCTTGGACTCGTTAAGTCCCACACAGTTTGAGGCTTTCTCAAGAGACTGCAGTATAGACTGAGCATTTATGAGAGAATATCAGAGCGATGTCATCTGCAAAATCAGTATCTGTGAGATATTGAGCAGGGTGACGCGAGCTTCTCCTTGGGGTGATTTGGAAACCTTTGTCGGCCATAGTATCTACAGAGATTCTGAGTATATAGTCAACAACAACGATAAAGAGAAATGGAGCAAGAGTGTCACCCTGGAGAATACCCACTTCAATTGGAAAAGAAGGTGTTTCTCCATCAGGACTGAGAATGGTTGAGGAATTTTTAGTGTAAAAGACCTGAATGGCAACAATCATCTTGTCTGGAACTTTATAGAGCTTCAGAATGTCAAACATTGTTTTTCGATCAACTGAGTCAAATGCTTTTGACAAATCGACAAAGACAAGACCAAGATTACATGATTGAGATTCCTCGATGACTCAAGGTTGATCGTCTGAAAGCGTTTTGATTGTTTCGGAGCAGGTGCTCAACGAAAGGGATTAGACGATTCAGAATCATTTTGTTATAAAGTTTTGCAGCAATTGACATAAGGGAATGCCTCTGTAATTGGTCACAAGAGAGAGGTCACCTTTTTTAGGCATTGGGATGATATGAGACCTATGCCAGACTGAACGGCCTTGGTTTGTGGTAAAGGTATGATTGCATAGACTTAGCAGAAAGTTGTGTAAGAGCTCATCTTTCCATACCAAGGCTGGGATGTTATCAGGACCAAATGCTTTTGAAGCTTTTAATGTACTGGTTGCTGCTCTAAGCTCTTTGATGACTATCAATGAGGTATCAATGCTCAACTCGTCCAAAATCTTCAGGCTGGGAAGGGTGGAGTTATTGGGAAGCTTTGCGTTTTTACCAAGAAGGTCTTCAAAATGGCTAGACCAATTCTCTAAACGCTTCTTGGAAGAACCTCCTTTTATTCTTATTGAAGAGCTAGCACTTTTGCCTGCAAGATCTTTGATGGTTTTCCAGGCAAGGTGGTGCTTTTTGCTAATGTGTTCATAAGACAATTTATTGATTTTGCCAATAATGTAGTCTACTTCAGAATTAAGATAAGCATCATCAAGGTTCTTTTTGGCCAATGCTTGTTGGATCTTATTGGTTTGGCTAGGAGATCGATGATAGGCCAATGATGCTGCCCTAAGATGTGCCCTTGCCTCGGTCACATTAGAAAAGCTAGAAGGTTTACCCTGGGCTCTACTCTACTCTAGGTCAATAAAATACAATTCAGATGATTCCTTGAACAGATTCATTTTCATTCATTACCTTTAAGTGGACTTTTGTAATAAGCACCTCTCTTTAGACAAGTTCTTTTTTATTGTATTTTACTTACCAGTTTCTCAAATGCAGCCGATCGATTTTGATAGAATGTGGATATATCATTGAAACAGTCAGATGGACAGCATTCTATTGCTTGTGTGTAGCACTTTATAGCTTCTTCATATCGTCTCGCCGAGAAGTACTTGTTTCCTTTGGATTTCGCTGACATTGCAATTTCTGCTGGTGTCTAAAAACAAGTGTTCAAAGATACAATCTATTATAAGACAATTATTGTTTTAAAGATTTGTTCATAGAGAAAAACTTTTTTGCAACTTTTTTCATTCATGATATTGTTTGAAATGTTAAAATGGCTACATAAGTAGTTTCAATCTTTAGTTGTTGATGTTGTGGATTAATTTAGTTTTCTTTTATCAAGTAAAGAATTAGCATTCATTTTCAATAGCCTGAATCAAGAAATTTTTTTACTGGTATGTAGTAGGGTAGATTTTACTTTCTTTAAATGTTTAAACACAAGCAAGATAAGAAACAGTGAAAAAGAAAACTTTTGCCTCTTTAAAAAAAAGTAGTATTTTTACTCGCTTTTCTTGTTAAATACTTTCATCTATTTAGAGAAATCCAATCAAATATAATTTAAATATGTCTGCTTGATTTGTTATACGAGAAATATAAACAGTGTGGCATCAAAAATATGTATTTACAACACTTGTATATATTTTATTTTTTTTTTTATTGAAGATTGCTCAAAACATATATATATATATATATATATATATATATATATATATATATATATATATATATATATATATATATATATATATATATATATATTATATATATATATATATAGCGCACATAATGACAAAGGTCGGTCAATGACAAAGGCCAGGATTGTATTATAATGCTCACAGACAGAAAATATATATCCATTAAGGCAACAAAAACATATTTTTTTAAAGAAATCTTCCCAATGAATTCCTAATTTTATCCAATGAATATTTTAAAATTCTTAAAATTTTACCAATTTGTTATCATCTGCCTCTTTTACAATCTCAGGAACACTTGATTCCGCATCTGTAATGGAACTAATTGGAATGTTCTCTTTCGACTGGGACTTTTTTGTGTAGTAATAGTAAACCCCACCAGCAACACAAAGTGTAGCAACGGGCACACCAATGTAAAGTGCTAATTCTTTTGGTGTAAAGGAGTGAGATGGTCTCTCATCTGTTGGATTTCCAGACATGTTAAATTTGTATGCTAGAATACACACTGCAATATCATTAACTATTATATATTCAATGAAGCTGATCATCTGTTTATCAAAAATTACATTGAATATGTACATAACTATTAATCACGCTAAAGATAACTGAAATTTGTGTATAATTTATTGAAAGATAACATTGAAAAAGTTTTTATATACAGTCTTCTCATTTTCGCGCACCTGCTCGCCAGGCACGTACGCCAACCTTGGTATAGGAACGTTCGCACACATATTTTTTTTTTATATCTATGATTCGAAGTGTGCAAAATGTACAATGACATACCTGAATTCGTATTTTCCGTAAGCCAAACATAACATATTTATGACGATGATATCTATGACGTACGCATTTAGAAAAAGAAAGAAAAACGTGGTTTCAGTTAGAAAAATCTGTGGATGCTGTGGTGTGTCTACATCCTCATACGATACATAACTACTCTTTCACTGCGGCAGAGAGTGGACCAATGCCGGAATGGCATAAAGCAATCAGCACATTGGAAAGAAGCCCATATAGTATTTATGTAATTTTAGTGTCCGAAGGTCGCTAAAAGCCTTTTAAAATTGTAAAAAAATATTTTTACCTTAAAATGCCAAATATGCATACTAATTAGAGTCGAACTTGCGTTAACTCAAACTGTTTTTCCATTCCCCTCTCCGAATAGTTTCTCATAAAAACTCCCGATAACTCAAACATTCGTTATCTCAAACTATTTTACTTGGTCCCTTGGGGGCTCGAGTTATCGGGATTATACTGTATATGTTATATCTTAATACAAGCTTCTCTCCAATGTGCTGATTGCTTTATGCCATTTCAGCATTGCTCCGCCCTCTACCGCAGTGAAAAAGTAGTTATGTATCATCTAGGATCTACACTTTAGTGTGGTGACTGGTCCCTTTAGGGATGAGTAACTTGTGGCATGGTTCCAAATGGTTACTGCAATATGACGGCCTCTTTGACACGCCAGGTCATTAGGGGGTTAGGATGTAGACACAGCATGCTCAGTCGCACGTCTAGTTTAATTTTCACGAGCGACAGGCCACTCGTGACATAAAAATCCCCTGACAAAGACTGAACTGACGTCCGTCATGACCAACCAAAAGCGTTTCGAAAAAAACCATTTTTACAAAATAAAAACCTGCTACATTTGTTTAAAAAGTTTGACGCCATTATGTTTTTGTTTGTAGTTTTTATTTGTTTTGGTAGTGTTAATAATTTTATTAGAAGATGGAAAAAATATTTTGTTGATGTAAATGGTAATATTTCATTACTTAATTTGGACAGATTTATAAGGTAAGTTAACTTTCTAATATAGCGATAATAGCCTATCTAGTGGTCTATAAATCAAAAATTTGCACATGGATCGAACAGCACCGGCTACCAAGTAAGCCATCGACATGCCGCGCAGATCAACACGGGTGCGGACCAAACCAAAACACCTCCAGGACTAGGAGGGAGGAGTGTTACATCGCAGCTCGTTGTTTATAGTACGAACGGCAGTTTTGGCTGCCGTAAAATTACATGCTGACGTGTATTGTATATGATAGTCCTTAAAATATTGATGAACTTGAAACGAATGGTCGCATTTATTCACCTTGATTTGATTTGTAATACTTACCCAATTATCTTTCCATTCTAAGTGACCCAATCAACTCCAGCCTCATGATCTGAATAACATTTTTGATGTCACAGATCCACCCAACCCTTTTTAGGTCATTTCCAGATGATCGAGATCTTGTCAGATGTCTCACTCCCATACAACATATTACTTCTGACACAGTCTTCAATACAACCTACTATTAACTTTAAATGAAGAAACTCTACTAGTTAACAGAGGAAGTAAATCTGTAAATGTTCTCCAAGCAGAGCCTATCCTACAAGCAACATTCCTTTCGACAACACCCCCTTCACTACTTACATATGAACTAAGTAAGAGAACTTCATGACAATCTCTAACAATCCACTGCTGTATATTATTGAAGCTCGAAATACTAAGTATACAAACTGAATGTAAGCTCTTAACCTTCCTGCAATACCATTGCATTTCATATGTACCCAATGCTTACAAGTGAAGCAAAATCTTAGCTAACTACCAACTCCTATACCTTTGCTGCAAACTCCACAAAACCTTCAAGATGACTTTTGGTTTACTGCTGCTAATCATAACTTTAGTTTTTGCTGCATTCACTCTCAACTCTTTCTCTTCCACTTTTCAATTATCCAAGGACTCTGCTATGAGAACCAAATCATCTAACACAATAATCCCCATGGACACCAAGTTCCTAATTCCATTGACAATGTTTCCAAAACCAATATAAACAACAAAGGACTAAGTACAGAACCCTGATGTACACTAACATTCACAGCAAATTCCTCACTAAATGATTCATTAACACCCACTAACACGCCTTCTAGCATTGATGTACAGAGACTGCACCATCTTAACTGGTTAGCAATTTATAACATAGACCAAAAGTACAAACATTATTAAAAAATAAATATGCAAATTATGCATAGATCGTTGTTATTCATTTTTATGTGGACAGTATCAAATCAATATAGAAATAGATGTGGCCTGTCTTATACATACAATAGTAATAGTTTTTCTAAACTATCTTTTCCTTATTTCGCGAAAGAAATTTTACCCAACAGAATTCAAATAATTTGAAATATTTTCCTGTAAAACACAATTTTAAAGCTTAAAAATCTGAAGGGAAAAATATATTATATATTAAAAGTCTAATTTCATTTTTATAACCCGATAAGAGATATCAATCCGCACTATAGTTGGGGGAAATTTTGACCATTACCACACTAAATTAGAGGAGAATCTAAAATTCCCTAACACTTATCCGCACTAATAAATGGAGGAAAAAATATTGTTCATTTTTCGAAAAATAAGCCATCCGCACCAATGATATATAAACGCAAAGCGCAAAGCTTTGCTTTGCGCTTATATATCATTGATCCGCACTAATTAGAGGGCGCACTAAATTAGAGGTACTACGGTAATAAGCTATAAGCTAGCTATATTTACTGATGGACCGTTATCGCATAATTAGCATATTTATTTTTCAATAATGTTTGTACTTTTGGTCTATGTTATAAATTGCTAACCATCTTAACTAGCCACTCATTAACACCTAATATCCTCATAGCCCAGCAAAACACTCTGTTAAAAGCTTTATCCAAATCTACGAAGACAAAAAGAGTTTCTTTCTCCTTCCTAAATACTTTTCTTGCAGCTACCTGAGTAAAAATATCTGTAGTGCCGCGCCCTCGAACAATACAAAACTGTATCTTATCTATATCTATAATTACTGCCTGATTTCCATTCTTTCCAAAGTTTTTCCTCCACCAAGTCTCCCTATGTCTAGCTGGCACTTTTGTCCACCCACATGAATCATCAGTGGCTTCTAGAAGACTATTCATTGAAATATTCCACATATTTTCAACATTATCACACTAACCATCATGGGCCAAATGCAATTGCTTAACTTTTGAAAGTGACACCATCACTATGTGGATCATCCACAATCACCCAATATATATATGAACTAAGGTATGCCGGAGGACGTTTATCATTCTCTCTCTCTTATCTAAGTGAAGAGACCCCTCACCTTACTATAAGAAGAAACCTACAGCCACACCTCTACACCATTTAAACCACTTTATAGTCGGGCAAAAATTTGCATTGATGCATATGGTACTGTAATGGTAATTAAAAATTGGTAAAAATATGAGAACAATGCAACACGTTTTAGCTTGTACAATGTCTATATATATAATACACTAAAGAATGCGTAAATAAAAACCATTATGGTGATAAGAATTACGATTGTAATAAGCTACCTAGTTAGCAGCTATAATATAACTTTCTATGTCGTCGATTCTACATAGCTTTTATCTAGTACTGTTGGAAATGATTATTGCAACAGCAACAAATTAATAACATAGAAGTTATTGACTTAAACAATAAAAAATATAATAACAATTAAGTATTAAAAAATCATAAATAAAACCATGTGGCATAACATATGATGGTTGCCAAATGAAACAGAGAGGTTAAAGTCTACGAAAATCGATTTGCTATTTTCTTACGGACCTATTGTACGTATATATACATAATCAGCTATGGAGTTAAAGTCCTGGTCTGTATTAGTTAGCGCAGTGTCGTATCTACCGGGAGAGGAAGGCCCAATAATTTTGTAGATGTAAATCTGATGTAGATTTTTAAAATGAAGATAAATAAAAAAGAATAAAAATATCATTAAATGTGTTTGCTCAAACAGAAATTAACTATTAAAATAGGCGCAAGTATTCAAGAATAGTAGTAGTATCATCCAGGTTAGACCTGCGTCTGAAATATTCATACCTTTATTATATTCACAATTTTCGGAAGAAAACCAGTAACAAAGCAATTAACGATACTTTATTAATTTTTATTGTTTGACAAATTTCTCTAAAAAAAGAGGATAAAATTTCCGGAATGAAATAATAATTTTCCTTTCGTGTTATTTTTAATGAACACCTTAACATTTTATAAGGAACAACTTGAAGCTGAGATTCTGGTTTATATAATTTACATTATTTTGCAAAGTAACATGACCATTTTCAAAATAAGAACAGACTGTTTTTACACTTTAAAGATAGGGTAAAACAACAAAAATAAGCATTACTCGATATTGATATTGATAGTGGCACCTGCTACCAATGCCACTAGTGAAAGGTCATTTTCAGCATTGAAACGACTTAAGAGCTATTTGAGATCAACCATGGGACAAAACCGTCTGAACCACTTGATGATTCTACATGTTCACTCAGAATTGACAGACAAAATCGACCTTATTAAAGCAGCTAATAGATTTGTTGGAAACAACGACGCTCGCAAAAAATTTTGAGACATTTTCTGAAAAAGATAGGCCTAACAACAGCAACTAAGCTTTATAAACCTCAGAGTTGTATATATGTCTTATGGGATGTATAAAAAACATTATTAATCTGAACTGGCAGATTAAATATCCTGGCAATACTTTTTCCCAATCTCTTCGAAGATGTTTTGCAATTCATTTTTATAAATATTTGATGCCCAAAGTGCTAAAATAGATGTTTCAGAGGTTCTAGGTGTCAAAATTTTCTTCGCCGCACAAAAACCTGGTACTTGAACACATTCATTATTATATTATTATTATTATATATGATAAGGTTTTACAAGAGAGTAATAGACATAAATATTGCCTGTAAACCTATTGTAATTACCAATAAAATCCTGTTATAAACACAAAAGTTATGTGACAAATATATTGTAATTTTCTATATAATTATGTGGTTGTCTAATGAGTATTAGACGAGCATGACGACTTCAATTGTAAAAGTTAGAAAAAAGAAAAAGTTACCAGCTATTTATGAGTTCTTAAATGACTCTTTAAGCCTGCCATGCTACGGCAGGTCTTTTTGCATACACCGCAAGTGAACCTATTTGCTGGTGCTTGAGTAGGACGGTCATCGATGTGAGTAAGCTTGTGTCGTTTTAGACCGCCAATGGATTTGCACACCCTATCACATATGTTGCAATGTAAGTCGTTTAACTGAATGCTCAACTGCTTGTTGCTACAGGTGTTACCACAAGTGTTATGGGATCGCTGGTGAGACTTTAAACTAGCTTTAGACAACGAATCCAGAATCGAATTATATTTATGTAGCTATTATTAAACAATTAATAAGAACAAGTGAGTCGTATAAAAACATCTCATTTTTCAGAAATACATCTATAACCAATTTTTAAAAACGTTTAGTGACGACGCATTTACAACTTCTTGCGGTAGGGAGTTCCATTTGTCGACCACCCTCATCGTGAAAAACGATTTTCGCATTTCTAGTCGACAGTACTGCTTTGTCAACTTGTACTCCGTGACCGCGTGTGTACATTGGACTCTCCCTATCTCGACCCACGTCTCAAAGTATTTTCCAACTGGTGCTTGTCGCGGAGGAGTCGTGGATTCGTTATCGAGGCGCAATACTTTAAATGAGGACGGACTAACGTGCAGAAGAGTCGCTTGAAGGAGGGACCATCAAAGCTGACAAATGTTCGTCGAATCAGCCCGGCTAAGCGGTTCGCTTTATTTACTTGCGTACTCCGAGGTCGCGTTCAGTTGTTGATGCTTTGATACGAATATCGTTCGATGTTGAAGGATCGTGCACACAATGCACACAGTGATTTTGCTTGTTATTATTACCAAAATGTATTACTGTGCACTTTTCGATGTTAAACGACATTCACCAAGTTTTTGGCCATTCTACTAAGTTGTCGATGTCAGCTTGAAGTTCAAAATGCGAGATCGGAGAAGATAACAAACGATATATTTTAGTATCATCAGCGAAAAGAGCGGCAATAGAATTAATTACGGATGGTAGATCGTTGATGTATACAATAAATAAAAGCTGTAAAAGATTACGTCATTTTTTATTGTTTTGTTGTAATAGGCGCCTCGTATAGGCGCACTCGTTACTAGATCTTTTATTGTATTGTATTTTTGTGACCACGTGTGTGGTCAGTTAGCTTACGACCTTTGAAGTGAAAAGACGTATTTACCACGAGAAAGCTTCGCGTCCCATTTTTGTCGTTTGCTCGGACTCAATTTATTCTAAAATTTTACATGGCGCCCGATGAGGGACGTGAAGAATTACAATTAATTAGTTGCTGAGAGAATACTACATTTGGTTGTTGAAAAAGTTGTTGGTTTGTGAGATATTGTGGATATTGATTGTTGAAAATTTGTTTGGAATTGGATTGGTTTTGAGAAGATGGCTACCACTAATGAAAGTTTGACTCGGAAAATAAATAAACGGAAAGGATTTCGAACACAATTTGGTAAGGTTTTAGATCAGGCTAAACGCTATTTAAAAGAAGAAAATGTTTTGGAAGCACGTCTAGCAAGATTAAACACAAGCTTGAGAGAGAAGGGAGATAATTTGAGACGTCTTGACGAAGAAATACAAGAATTGATAGAAGTAGATAAGGTTGAAAGAGAAGTAGAAGATTGTTTATCGTTTTTTGAGAGTTCTCATGACGTGTTTGCTGAGATTGCTGTTAGGTTGGCTGAAGTTAAGATTAGCGCTGCGCGAGAGACTGCTTCAATTACGCCGAGTGGAAGTGCGACTTCAACAAGCGCGAAGTTAAACTGTAAATTACCTAAGCTAGAATTGTCTGTGTTTTCAGGAGATCCTCATGAGTGGCAAGGTTTTTGGAATAGATTTGAAGTTTCAATAAACGCAAATGACGGATTAAGTGAGATAGATAAGTTTAACTATTTACTGAGGTTTTTGTCGGGTAAAGCGTTAGAATCCGTGAAAGGAATGGTTCTCTCAGCAGATAATTACAAACAGGCGGTAAATATTTTGGAAAAAAGATTTGGTAATCCTCAAGTCTTAATTTCAGCGCATTTAGACAAATTAATTAAGGTTAAAAGGGTTAAAAGTATTGAAAACATCGAGGGGCTAAGAAATTTATTTAACGAGGTTGAAACGTGCGTGAGAAATTTAAAAAGTTTGAAAGTTGAGACAAGTACTTATGGTTGTCTATTAATTCCTATCTTGAAGGAAAAAATACCAGAAGACATGCTGATGGTGATTTCGAGAGGTTTTGGAAGTAATGTTTGGATACTTGACGAATTCATGGCACATTTTAATAAGGAGCTTGAAGCAAAGGAAAGTTGTTTGTCTTTTAAGACAAGAGATAACAGGGGCGATGGTTCGTTGAACACGCGTGATAGTTTTACGTCAGCTGGTAATTTGCATGTGCAAAGTGAGGCTTCTAATTGTGTCTTTTGTTCTGGAAAACACGCGTCGTCGAGGTGTGATAAAGTTATTGACGTCAATGCTCGAAAAGATATTGTCAAGAGATCCCGAAAATGTTTTCTGTGCCTAAAAGGAGGTCATTGTGTAAGAAATTGTAGATCGTCTTATGTTTGCCGAAAGTGTGGCGCAAAACATCACATATCTCTTTGTTTTAAAGAAACATCAGGCAACCATGTGAAATCTTCTGAGTCGGCTTCGGGTATCACGTGTTCGAATCATGTAGGCGTTGCTAATGGAATTCTTTTACAAACTGCTTTTTCTGAAGTGTCTAATTCCTTCTTTGGTGCTTCCCAATTTGCAAGAATTCTTTTCGATAATGGATCTCAAAGATCTTATATTTCTGACAATCTTAGAAAAAGGCTCTCTCTTAAAACTATTCGTACTGAGAATTTGCTGTTGAAAACGTTTGGTAAGTCTGAAAATGTCACTAAGAAACTAGATGTCGTTCGTTTGTTTATCAAATACGGAAACAATAAGAAGTTGTGTGTTGAAGTTCTTTGTGTTCCCTTCATTTGTGATTCTTTAACCTCTCAAAATATTTCTACGGCAGCAAATAAATATCCTGTGTTAAACTCTTTGAAGCTCGCTGATTTTGATTCTCGCTCTGACGTTGATGTTGACATTCTTTTAGGTCTTGATTTTTATCATGCATTCTTTTCCGGAAAAATCTTAAAGACAGTCGGTGGGCCAACTGCGAGCGAAACTATTCTCGGCTGGGTGTTGAGTGGTCCCATCTCTTCGAATAAAACTAACACGTCATTTTCTAATCTTTGTACTACCTCTCATGTGATGAGGTGCGCTTTTGAGCCAGCTGATTCTTCTATTGGTGATCCTTTGAGAAATGATTTAAATAGATTTTGGGAAGTAGAAAATCTGAATAGTGAGCAAGATTGCGTAATACATCAATTTGAGAAAGACATAAGATTTAATAGCGAGCGATATGTAACAAAACTTCCGTTTAGACCTGACCATTTGACTTTACCTAGTAACCTTGAGATATCTAAGGCGAGATTGAGTAGTTTGAGACGGCGGTTAGAAAAGGATTATTTAATGTCGGAGTATAATGATGTACTTAAAACCTATGAGAAAGATGGAATTATTGAAAAGGTACCTGAAAATGAATTATGTTGTGAGAGTGTTCTATATCTGCCTCATCGTGGTGTTCGTAGAGAAGACAAAGAAACAACTAAGTTGAGAGTTGTGTTCGATGCATCGTGTACAAGTAATGGCCCGTCATTAAACAATTGTCTCTACTCAGGTCCTAATCTTATTTCTAAGATATTTGATATTCTTTTGAGATTTCGCATCAACCCTAATGCAACGCTTTCGGATATAAAGCAAGCCTTTTTAAACATCGAGATTGATCGGGAACATCAGGACTTTCTACGTTTTCTTTGGTATCGGGAACTTGACAACTGTTCGGAGGTTGTGGCTTATCGTTTTGTGCGTCTAGTTTTTGGTCTTACTAGTTCCCCATTCATTTTAAATGCAACTATTCGACATCACTTGGAAAAGTTTAGATCTGATAATTTGTTATTTGTTGAAAGATTTCTCGATGATTTATATGTTGATGATTCTATTTCTGGCTGCTCGACTGTAGAAGAAGCGAAAATGTTTTACGAGAAGAGTATGTCGATATTGTCTGCTGGTGGTTTTGTATTGCGAAAGTGGGTAACTAATTGTAAGGAGTTACAGAAGTTTTTTAATGAAAGAGAGGGAAATGAGAGTGATGTTTGTTCTAAGAAAGTCTTGGGGGTAGAATGGGATCTAGAATCAGACAAATTCGTATTCTGTTTTGATAAAATTATTCAGTTAGCTAGAACTCTGCCCGCCACAAAGCGTAATGTTGTAAAGATTGCGGCTACCTTTTTCGACCCGTTGGGATTTATTTCACCTATTACTGCGCGCGTAAAGTCTATTTTCCAACTTTTATGCAAGGACAAGAACGACTGGGATTCAGAAGCGAATACTGAGATTTTAAATGTTTGGAATAAGTTTTTAGAGAACGTTTTGGAGTTTTGCGTGTTGAACGTTTCGCATTTATTGAGATGAATGAAAATTTTGAATCTGCCACAATACATGGGTTCTGTGACAGTTCGCTGTCTTGTTATGCAGCGGTTTTGTATTTGCAAATAAAAACTTCCCTTGGTATGCGAGTGCGATTTCTAACAGCTAAAACTAAAGTTGCTCCGTTAAAACAAATAAGTATTGCGCGTTTAGAGCTTTTAGGTTGTGTTCTTTTAGGCAAGCTGGTTGAACAGGTTTTAAATGCGTTAAATAATCGAATTATTTTGAAAAATGTGAAATGCTGGTCTGATTCGCAGGTGGCTCTTTGTTGGCTTAGAGGAAAAACAAAGGCGTGGAGACCTTGGGTTGAGAATCGTGTAGTTAAAATACGTAAGGTAGTTGATTCGGAGAATTGGTCGTTTATTGCTGGAGAAGAGAACCCAGCTGATATTCCTACGCGAGTGTGCGAGTTGGCTGACTTTGACAGGTGGTTTCGAGGACCTAGTTTTTTGTTGGACAAAGATTTTGAAGGAGAAAACTTTGATGTAGATGCCAGGTTGAATGAGGCAGATGTTCTTGTCGAGTCGCGGCAGAAACAAACAATGGCTTGCGCTGTAACAACACAGACGGAGATTAACAATGACAATGTAGCAGAACAGTGCAGTGTGGCAAATGTTATGGACTGTACTCGATTTGGAAACCTTGATAAACTGCTCAACACGACTGCCTACGTTATTCGTTTCATCGACAATTTGAAAGCAAGGATATCGTCAAAAGAAGAAAATAGCGACGAATGTGTCACGGCCGATGAAAGAGAGAACGCTTTGATGTTATGGATCAGGGCTGAACAGAAGAATATCCGTACCCAACGTGAGTCTAGCTACCAAAAACTTTGCAATTCCCTGAAAATATTCGACGACGTAAATGGCATTGCTCGACTGAAGGGACGTTTCGGTAGCTCAAGTTTCAACTACGACGTGAGGCATCCGATCTTGCTTGCTGGAAATGGACGATATTTTGCTGAACTGCTCGTACGCGACTGTCATCTTCGAGTGATGCACACTGGAGTGGAGGCGACGTTGAACCAATTGCGAAGAAGATTCTGGATTGTGAAAGGACGTCAATACGTAAAGGCAATTCTTAGAAAATGCGTAATTTGCAAGAAATTTCAAGGACGTACTATGAACTCCCCAGATTCTCCTGATCTTCCTAATTTTCGTTTTTATGATTGTTTTAGTTTTTGTAACATAGGAATAGATTATGCCGGACCGTTATTTGTCCGTGAAACCGCTAGAGCCGATGCCAAAAAGGTTTACATTTTGCTTTTTACCTGTGCCTCTAGTAGAGCCGTACACTTAGAATTAGTTTCGGATATGAAATCCCCCGCATGTATACGCGCATTCGAAAGGCTGATGTCAAGAAAAGAAATACCAAGGTTTGTTATCAGTGATAATTTTAAAACATTCAAATCAAGTCAAGTGAAACGTTTTCTTTCTCAACACGGCATTCAACAGAGTTTTATTCTACCCGCTTCACCTTGGTGGGGCGGATTTTATGAACGTCTTGTTCGTTCCGTCAAGTTATCGTTGAAGAAATCTCTCGGGAGATCACTTTTAACCTATGAACAATTAGAAACTGTTTTATGCAAAAGCGAATTCGTCATCAATGGCCGACCTTTAACGTACGTCTCGTCCGACGATCTGGAAGAAGCGTTGACACCATTTCATTTACTTTTCGGCAGAAATGTTTCCTACACCTCTGGTTCCGTAAACATTAATGACATTGTGAATTTTTCGAAGAATGACGTCATCAAAAGAGCGAAATACATGCAACTGCTCTTTCGTAAATACTGGGAATCGTTCAACTCGTTATACTTGAATGAACTTCGTGAACAGCACCTAAACCGCAAATCAGCCAAGAGATCATCACCACCGCCCGTAATTGGTGACGTAGTTTTAATTCGAGATGATGTTCCGTTACCTCGTCAACGTTGGCGCTTAGGTAAAATCACACAACTGGTCACCGGCAGCGATGGTAATGTCAGAGGTGTTAAATTAATCGTCGCTTCAGAAAGTCAAGGAAATCAATCGTGCTGCCGTCCGCTTCAAAAGATCATTCCCTTAGAAGTCTCCGAACAAGAAAACATCTCCGATGACGTCAATTCCAACACAAATACCGAGGACACTTGTATAAGTAATGGTAGACCAAAACGGCACGCGGCACGCGAGGGACAATTAATAAGAAGATTAAAAGAGAAATATGTTGACTAGTCAACGGGGGGGAGTGTAAAAGATTACGTCATTTTTTATTGTTTTGTTGTAATAGGCGCCTCGTATAGGCGCACTCGTTACTAGATCTTTTATTGTATTGTATTTTTGTGACCACGTGTGTGGTCAGTTAGCTTACGACCTTTGAAGTGAAAAGACGTATTTACCACGAGAAAGCTTCGCGTCCCATTTTTGTCGTTTGCTCGGACTCAATTTATTCTAAATTTTTACAAAAGCGCTGCTAAAACAGATCTCTGGGGGACACCACTTCTGACAGGTAACCAGTCCGATTTAATACCATTTACAACAACGCGTTGTCTACGTTTGATTAAAAAATTTCTATCCATGAAAGGATTATCCCATTTATTCCGTATGCTCTCAATTTCAACAAAAGGCGTTTATGCGGAACCTTATCGAAAGCCTTGGCAAAGTCAAGGTAAATACAGTCGACCGCAGTTCCTTGATCAATAGCGGTTGTCCGTGTGTTTACAACGTTCAAAAAGATTTGTAACGCACGAGTGACCGGGTCGAAAACCGTGTTCAAAGGTGTAAGCAAATCATTTACTAGAAGATGTTTTATAATGCGATCTTTTATAATTTTATAATAACGTTTTGACAGCGATGCAGGTAAGGCTAATTGGTCGGTAGTTTGTTGGAGGTGTTCCATCTCCTTTTTTAATTAAGGGAACAATATCAGCGTCTTTTCAGATTTTTGGTAGCGTGCTAGTTTCGAAGACAACATTATAGATGGTAGATAGATGTTTAGAAGACGTGTTCTCAGTTTTCTTCAGTACTCGTGGATTGATATTGTCCGGACCAGCTGACTTGAACGGTTTAAATATGTGTAAATATTTTTTGATGTTCTTAGGTGATAAGTCAATGTCATCGGTAATATTCTGTACCGGGAAGCCGAGTGAAACATTTGGTAGCATCTCTTCCTCGGTGGTAAATACGCTCGCGAAAAACTGATTTAGGCTGGTCAATTTTTGAAGCTCGGTTGTTGCAATCGTATCTTTGTATTTAAGATCTGGGATTGTTTCCTGCGTTCGCGATTTCGAATTTACGTACGAGTAGAACGCTTTTGGATTTGTCTTGATATTTGAGGCAAGCTGTTTTTCAAATTCTCGTACTGCTGCTCTGCAACCTGATTTCGCCTTATTTCTAGCTTTGGAATATGCACGGTATGTTTGTTCAGTTTTATTATTGAGGTATTCTGTATACATTTTTTGTTTTGTTTTGATCAATTCAATGTAAACTACGATGGCCCTGACGGCTCAATTGTTCACGCATTTTTAGAAAGTTCACGCACAAATTGCAAACTTCACGCACTATACAAGAAGGTTCACGCGCAGAATAAAAAACTTCACGCACAATGAAATTTCAAAACTTTGAGCACTATACAAGAAGGTTCACGCGCAGATTAAAAAACTTCACGCACAATGAAATTTCGAAACTTCGAGCACTATACAAGAAGGTTCACGCGCAGATTAAAAAACTTCACGCACAATGAAATTTCGAAACTTCGAGCACTATACAAGAAGGTTCACGCGCAGAATAAAAAACTTTACGCACATGGGAAAACTTTACGTGCCTTAACAAAACTCTTCACGCGAAAAATGATTATGGTCTGGAAAACAGATATTGGAGAGTATACGCCGGTCTGTATAATTACTGTTTTAAAAGTCAGGTTAAAAATTTCAAAATATGGATTTTACACACACAGGTGTGCACACAAACAGCTGGAAGATTAGTTTAAGAAAGTAACTGTGATGGGAGTACTAGTGCAGCCATCATCGGATTTATTCTTGAAAATTTTTAAACATAGCAAGCTATATATAAATTGAACAATATCAATATTCATCATCAAAAATGTCAAAATATTACTTTCCTTTTCCTCGATGATGACGGATAATTTCAAATGAAATGTCTGAAATTCATAGATTCATCCCATTTGTCAATTGGTTATAACTCTTTTTCTGTACATTTTTATGGTTTTTGTTAATATAAAAAGTTGTCCCCCATAAAAAATGCTAAAAAAATGGTATGCAGTATGTCCTATTTTGAAAAACTTGAAATTTATTTAAGGGATTGTGACGTCATTCGGAAAATGGGCCCAAAATGGGGTTTCCCATTGTCCGATTGATGGGGATTTTTTGTTGAGTCATTTACATAGCATAGAAAAGCTCTGAACAAAGTTTCAGCTTGATAAATTTTTTTTCCCACAAACACTACTTTTTACGGTCCAACGACTGCACTATAAATTGTTCAGTTTATTCCAGAGTGTTGCTAGCTAGCTATTTTGTATTGGGCATTAGACCAGTCTATTTTGCCTGCTGCTGTATACTATGTATCTTATACAGTTTTTGTTTTACAGTACATTGTCACAATGTTTTGATTTGCAATTGAAGGAAAACAGTATACAATTATTGGGTAAAGTAATTTTCAGACCAGATAGACCCATGATATTACCATAAACATTTAATTTACAGCTTTTCCAATTTCTTACAGTAAGAATATTCCACCTGACTTTTTTTGCCAAAGTAGTGTGCGAACAATCTAAATCTGTGAATGAAGTTTTCTCAAATTGCACGTGAACTATTTGAAATTGCACGTGAACTTTTCCTCGATTGGATGAAGTAGTTCAAAATGCGCGTGAACTGTTTATAAACTGCGCGTGAATTTTTTCTGAGCTTGCGCAAACTTTCTAACAATGCGTGAACAATTGAGCCGTCAGTCAGGGCCATCGTAGTAAACATTGTCAATCCACTTGGCACATTTTTTGGTGTTTCTCGATTTTTTTGGAATGTTCAACTCTGTGCGATTTTTGTAACGGTTGATTGAAACGAATTCCAAAGATCATCAGAATTGGTCGTATTGGGCAGTATAAGGGATTCGAGTTCAACATTTATTTTTTCGTAATCCCCTTTAGAAAACATAAACTTTGGCAAATTTTGTGTGCTCTGAGATGAAGTGGCTAGCGTGAAAAGAAGAACATTGTGATGGCTCTTACCAATTGGGGCAAGATGTTTGACCGAGTACTGTTCTGTTCAGACGAGAAAACGAGGTCTATTGTGGAAGAGTTTTGATTTTGGCGATGATGTGTAGGATGAAATATATAGTGACATGACAAGAATGAGGGATTGGATTATTAACATCTTTCCAATCAATGTTTGGGTAATTGAAGTCTCCTAAGTATAATAACTCGTTGAATTCACTCGCGCCGACTCGGTGATTGGAATTGGTGCTCAGTGAATAATATAATGAAGAGAATCAATAATATACATCGCTACACCTCTATGACAATTGGCAAACGCGTGATTTGTAAAAAGTTGATAATTTGGTAACAAGACTTCTTCGTCTTGTATAGAAAAGCGTTTGTTTTTCGGAATTGTTTCAGTGAGTGCGCTTACATGGGGTTTATATATAGATAACAATTTTGCTAGCTCATGACGTTTATTTAGCATGGAGTCAATGTTCGTATATAGTACTAAAAACAAGGTTTGGTCTGATTGTACGTTGATCCATTTGCGTTTTTGGGAGAGTCTTTGGGAAGTTTGACAAGATATGGGTTCGATCTCGGATCTTCTTCCGGTGATCTGTCATGGTTTATATAAATTTTGATTTTCTTTTCTTTAAGACAATAAATGTTCAATCATGACAGATTGTTTAATACCATTGTTACTGAAACTTACGAGAATGGGTCTCGGTTTGTTATGTGCGTTTTCGGCTTTACCTAAACGGAGGATATTTGAGATTTGACTTCTAAGGTTCTACTTCTGCCTCGCAATCATTATTCAGCAGATTCATGCATTTTTGCTGATCTGAGGAAGCGTTGTCTCCGGGTAAATCGTGAATAACAGTGTTGTTGATTCTATTATTGTGGTCGTTGTTGCTAATGATCGCTTTCCTGACAATTTCGTTAATGTCTGCTTGATTGTCTGAATCTGGTTCGGTAGAGGGGACGACGGTTTTTTCAGCGGCTTCCATATATGATTTAGCAGCCTCTGCATAAGTTATAATAGTTTCTTCGCGACTGTCTATTTTAATTTTAAGCGTGTCAATTTATTGTCTAGTGTTTTAAACCTATCCAGAATTGGTGTTTCGTATCTTTGTTGCAAACAGCGTTCTTTACATATATCGCAGATCCAGAAGAGGTTGCATTAAGCGATGGCGTTGAATGCATTAGGATCTAATTCTTGACATGTAGTATGGAACCAGAAATCACATATATCAGAATTTATAGAGCTCTCATTCTTGTGGATTTTAGTGCATTCACGATGTTTATGCCCTGGACATACTGTGTAGTCAATGTTTTGATTCGGCATTGTATCCTACTATAATGGAAGAAAAACCTGAGTATGTTTGTTTGTTTGTTTGTTTTTTTGTTTGTTGTTCGCCAATCACGCTCAATCGACTGGACCGATTGGAACCAAATTTTCAGGGTATGTTTTTTTTGAAAAGTTTTTATTTAAATAAATTAATTAGATGTGATGTCACTTATCGATTGCGTAGGTTTAAAATTTATAATAATAATTAAATATTTTATGGCTAACTTTGTTTCCCAAACAAATTCTTTCTCAATTTAAATGTATAATTAATTTATCTATATGTAACATGACTACCCATATATATACTTTTTTGGGAGGAGATTGGCATAGATTGGTAACATACATACATACATACATACAGAATTCCTCAATTATCATATTATTGCTAACGTCCGTAGGACGGGTTCATTGCTAGTATATATAATAATAGAAACCAGGTTTTTATTAATTTTTTAAAACGGTATGATGTTAATGTTCAAATGCTGGGGCGGTTCAAACAAACAGAAATGAGAAATTAATTGGTATAGATGAATTTAACTAATTGGAGCAGATAATTGACGAAACGTTTTGTAAAAGGAAAAATGAACGGTTTGTAAAATGAAATGAAATTCTCTACTAAAATAATCCAGTAGAGTAGGAAATAAACAGAAAAGGGGTTCCACAATCAGCCCTATTTCTTCGGAATATGGGGCAGTCTACTGGGGTTAATACCCAATCTCCCAAAAATCCCCAACAAATTAAGAAAAAGTCAAGATGATAAAACTGAAAACCCGTCGAGAAGAGAGAATATGTTTTTATAAGTTAGTTTATGCATTGAAGTATGATATGCAACTATGAGCGTTCCAATGTGGTTACAAATAGATTGACTTACTGTTCCAACCGTACGGAAAAACTCGGAGAAAACAACAACACGTCTGCATTGTTCAGAAACCAGGCTTCGAAATGTATACATAACATAAAAGTTTTGTCAAACACAAATAAGGTTCACTCGGTCCAAAGTTCATCACTAACTCTAATATCCTTTACATGATTAGGAACATGAACTTTCTCCTTCTTCACTTTCAAACGTAAGTTCCGCCAATCGAATCACATATACTTATATCCGGAATTTTAAGGTATTACATCATAGTTTATTTGCAACCTATTTATTCTTCATTTATTCTCTACGCTAAACTTCGACCACGCCTGTCTTAATATGCGAATATATCCTTCGAAGCGGGTTAATATCTGTATAGAATATACGAAGCGGGTTATTATGTATTATCTTACTGTAATCTAGTCAACAGTGCTTTAAACTGAAAGGAGACAATCAATCTATAGAAGACTGAGAAGTCTTATCAATGAATTTATTTAAGAGTTAGTTCCTATGTAATAATATACACTTTAAATTGCTTTTAACCGTGCAAAACGCAAAAATAAATAAAATTCTACAGAGTATATAAAATAATTCTATATTATAACAAATTTTTTAAAGATTTTTAAACTGATTTTGAGATTTTGCGTAATTATTTTTGCGATTGTTTGGTTTCAAGCAACTCTATATTATTTTTCATCGTTCCAAATATAACAAATGTTTGTTAAACACGTTCTCGTCGAACATCACCGCCCTGTTCCTCCTCCTCAACGTCTCCTGGTTCACCGTCAACCCCATCACAAACATCACCGCCCTGTTCCGCTCCCTCAACGTCTCCTGGTTCACCCTCAACGCCACCACGAACATCACCGCCCTGTTCCGCTCTCTCAACGTCTCCTGGTTCACCGTCAACGCCACCACAAACATCACCGCCCGGTTCCGCCTCCTCAACTTCTCCTGGTTTTACTCTCAACGCCACCACAAACATTACCGCCCTGTTCCGCTCTCTCAACGTCTCCTGGTTTACCCTCAACGCCACCACAAACATCACCGCCCTGTTCCGCCCACTCAACTTTTACTAGTTTTCCCTCAACACCACCACAAACATCACCGCCCTGTTCCGCCCCCTCAACGTCTCCTGGCTCACTCTCAACGCCAGCACGAACATCACCGCCCTGTTTCGCTTTTTCAACGTCTCTTGGTTCACCCTCAACGCCACCACAAACATCACCGCCCTGTTCCGCCCCCTCAACGTCTCCTGGTTCACCCTTAACGCCACCACCAGCATGCTGCTAATTAATAATGATAATGATGATGCTGATAGTGAGAGGAAAACATTAAATTTATTGATAAGAAATATGTCGTAGACTAATAAAAAGACGCTAAAGATTTAAACAGTGAGCGGATGAAGACTTTTGCTCAAACTATTGTTATGTTGAGACTACATTTACTGCGAAAAAACACATGAATTATTTATGAATGAAGTGCTTTAAATGATTTTATGCGACGGTAATGAAATTTAAAAATATTTAAATATAATAATAATTATATATAATAATATATTTAATTTTATATTTAATAATATATATTTAAAAATAGAGTGAACGAACATGATTCTTAAGAAACTTTTAAAAGGAGTTCCTTCGCTAGCTGTCTTATTAAGACACGGTTACATGAGAAAGGTAGAAGAAAACAGCATGCAATTATAGAGATATTTTACAAAATGTTATAGACCTATCAAGATGAATCGCAAAATATAAAGGTATTGAAAAAATTATGTCATTCTTAAATTTCCGACTTCCGTAAGGGAGCTTTTGCGTGTGACATCACTGCTGTTGGAACGTGTCAATCATTAAAAATCTGATGGGACAAGTTAGTTGATCTGGGTCCATCTTTTGACTACAATACAAACCCAAAAATCGTGGCTTATTGTCAAACCACAAGATGAACAAAGGCCAAAGACGATACAATATACAAATTTCAACTCGTGGCGAACGTCATCTGGGAACAGTAATTGGTAATAATGAATTCAAACGAAAATATTGTCAAAAACTGGTCAAGTGGATGGAAGAGATTAACTTGAAATCGCTTGTTCTCAGCCACAAACAGCCTATGCGTGTTATACCAGCGGCTACCAACACTAAGTATCCTGTTACCTCAGAACGATACACCATTAGAAGAATGCCTCAGACACCACTTAATCACTGCAATAACTGGAGGGCACATCGTGAATGACAACCGACTCTTGTTATTATTACCTCCAAGACTGGAAGGTATATGTATAAGAATTGTGACAGATTTGGTTCCAGTTGATATGAAAATTGAAGAGAACTGTCGAAAAAGCTACAAAACGACATTATGAAAAAAATGGTAAACGAGGAAGGAAAGACTTGACACCAGGTGAAGAACGAACGGCGTCAAAAACAACAATGAAAAATTGGAGCGAAACCAACATAACAACTGGCTCACTGGTCTACCACTGAATGATCTTGGATACTACTTAAACAAAGAACTGTTTTGGGATGCAATACGTATAAGACACAATTGGTTCATCCCAAGACTTTCTGCTGAATGCGTATGCGGAAAGAAATTTGACATTGTGCATGCACTTTCTTGTAAGAAACGAGAATTTGTCACGTTACGCCACAACGAAGTATGGACATGGCGAGAAATTTGTTGGAGGAAGTATGTCAAAATGTGAGAAAAGAACCCACAATGCTGGAAAGGAACGGTGAACTACTGGAAAAAGTGCGAATAGAAGATCAGAGGCATGGGTTGATATAAGTGGATTCTGGACTCCTGATTACGCTCTTACGCTTTACGCTCTGAGATACAGAGGTTAGGAATTTACAGAAGTGCTTCAAGAGAAACGAAGATGAATCGTGCGTACAACGAACGGGTACTTGAAATAGAAATTGGTGTTTGCAACAAATAGAAGAGAGAACTTTTCTCAAGGAGCGGGAACACATTTTATCCGGGAAATAATTTTGTTTCCGCTTTTACAATCAACATTGCTATGCATAAGAGGCTCAAGATCATTCAGAAGATATGGACAGTCACATGTATTAGGCAATAGGCAAACATTAGGCAAAAGGAATAAAAAACACTGACACTAGACACTAACAACTACAATAGCAACAATTTTTTTCAGCCGCATTAACGAAGTTTCTGTATATGTCTCGAACATAATTGATTAGTCCGTTCAGAGCTGTTTAGACACTCGTACCTGAACTTGGGGTCAGGGAGATGAATAAAACCAGAGTCACAAGAAAGAACGCCGTGGCAACGAATAAAACGCCGGTTAGAAAATTAGTCCCTAGGCAGTAGTTACGCCTCTGCGATATGTTGTGTTATTAACCGTATGATTTTTTATTTAAAAAATGTTTGCTGTTCGGCAATTTCTAAATCTTCTAATTGCGGTCTCTAAAAGATTCACCATGTTTGCTGGTAAAATATACACACATATTTACCTTTAATTTTGGATCTATATATGTATCTAAGTCAGGTATCGTTCTTTAGATTTTAGTTTACTCTTTGCAAAGGCATAAGATGCTTTCGGATTTCTCTTCACTTCTTGACTAAGATTCTTCTTAAAATTCTTTCTACAAGCTGTTTTTGACTGTACATACATCTATGATGTGCTTGTTTTTTTCGTCACTCTTTTTAGTGCTGTGCTGTTGATCCAGGTTGGTTTTCGTTGTTTTCAATGCGTTGAACAATTTTTTTCATTTTGTTTCATATCATATGATAATTTCCAGAGGAGTAGTTGTAGTTGTTTGACTTGGAAGAATTGTAATTGTTGTTGAATGCTACTTTAAAGCTTATAATATTGTGTGTAATTATATCACAGTAACTTCAAGTTAATTTACTGTACTGTAACTTTTACAGAGCACTTTTAACGCGTCCTTCTCAATCTGATGTTATATAATCGTTCAATTACCAATTGCAAAATGTGATTTAGCATAAATAATTGTTCCGTTCTAAATCTTGGACATAGTGACCACTGTCCTGCATTGTCCTGCATTTAAATTTCTGTCCTATATTGTCCTGCAATGTCCTTTTTTTTGCTTTTCCCATAATTTTGTCCTGCATAAATAGTAAATAGTTGACTTGAATATTTGCAAAAGAGGATCACCCCTAATATATTCTTTTATCAGTCATCAAATGATATCCACAGACTAATAATCTGTGAGTGAGCAATGGTTAGGAAGTCAGGCATTGTTTTATGATAAGGAAAAAGTTTAGTCAGTATTAGGGAACAGTCATAAAGTAGACAAGGGACTACCATAATTATAACCCTCTGCTTACAACAAGGGACTACTTATAATTATAACCCTCTGCTGACAACAAGGTAGACAAGGAACAACCATATCACTTGGGAATATATTGAACAAAGTATTGATGTCCTGCATTTTTTTTAATTGTCCTCTGCATTTTTCTTTTTTTTTCTCAATTGTCCTGCAATGTCCTGAAATTTACTATGGTATTGTCTTGCAATAAGCTACAAAATGTCCTGCAATGTCCTGCAATTTTACTTAAAAAATGTTGTGGCCACCATGCTTGGAGACAGAAATGATGTTTAGATGTTCAATCATTTAAAAGGCTGTTTACGACACTAGTTTTGGCCTCATTTCGAGTATCATGGAACAATATGTTACCAGAAATTGCTCAAAGTCAAATTGAAAATATGCTGTGTCATGCCTGAAAGATTAGAAGTTTAGTGTTCAGTCATCTTTCATATGAATAGTGTCTTTTTGCCTAAATCCCCAAGCATGCACTATTGGTTCTTGAGAGGAGACTTATAATCGGTTTCATAACTATTACAAATGTGAGGAAAGACTATTCAACACTACAAATCCTTTTTGGACAAAATCTCACATGGTACAAATTGCGAAAAGAATTTTGTTAGTTAGATGAGAGTTGTTGACAAATGGAACAGCCTGGAAAGCAAAATTATTTGCACTCCATCCTTAAACATCGCCGAAGATGAAGTCTTCAGTTGTTATGTTTAAGTCGTAAATTTGTTAGAACTTACTTTTTTAATTAGTTTACTTTATTCTTTGATTTGCTTTTATATATTATATATATATATATATATATATATATATATATATATATATATATATATATATATATATATATATACATTAAATTCTTTGTTAGCATAAATACTGTTCACTAAAGAATGTCCAATGCAAAAAATGATGTTAATTCTCCAACAAATATTTTGTACATACTATGCAAACAACTTTTGGGGAAAAGTGCTCAACACATTTCTGATGGTAAGTGTTTTGTAATGATAATTATTGAAAAGTAAGCAGATTTCATGAATTTTTTATAAATATGTTTACAACCAAGATAGTAGTAAAACTGAAATCAGAATGAAAGTATGTTGTTGAGAATAAGGTGTGATCGATAACTGGATAGTTGTATATTATATTTAAAAGTTTGTGTAATACCATAAGATTACTATCCAGGGGTGGAAATCCAACACGAGTCCACCAGTCTGACAGGGACTCGCCAAAACCATTCTGTGAGAATTTGTTCAGATTACTTCAGATTGGCGATAGTAAGACTCACCATCAAGGGACGTTTTCCACAATAATTTGATTTTGAATACCAGTAGATACTTCTAAAAACGGTGTACCATAAATGATCGATTAAACGCCCCGGGCGTTTATTTAAAAATTGAAAATTTTAGGGGAGCGTTTATTCAAAAGGGGCGTTTAACTGAGAGGGGCGTTTATTTCAAAATGCAAAAATTTTGATAACACAACTTTTTTTCTGAAATGATTTTACGAGTCACATGCAAGTAGACAACGGTTAAATGATATTACAACTGTTAAAACTAAAATTTCAATGTCAGTATCTATCATCATCATCTTGGCTTGGAAAATATGTCGCTCGGTGCGAGTATGGAACAATGGCGAGTGTTGTGCTACAAGCTGCAAGAAATCAAAGAGAGATACAGCCATTTTGAATGAAAAAGTTTCCAGTGGAAAGTATTATCTCGGTAACTCAAACCCCCAAGGGACCGAGTAAAATAGTTTGAGGTAACGAATGTTCAAGTTATCGGGAGTTTTTATGAGATAGTATAAAGAAAGGGGAATGGAAAAACAGTTCGAATTAACGCGAGTTTGACTTAACGGGGGTTCAAGTTATCAGGTTGTACTGTATAGCATTTTCCAAACAGTAAGCATTATTTCTTTCTATTCTATGGCTATTACGTGAGGGGCGTTTATTCAAAACCTTGCCATTAAAATTCACTCTTTTTAGAAAAGGGGGGGGGGGGGGGGGGGCGTTTATTTGAAAGGGGCGTTTATTTACCAAATCAATTTTCACACGGGGGCGTTTAATCGAAAGGGGTGATTAATTGGAAGAGGGCGTTTAATCGATCATTTACGGTATGGACATTTTGAAACTGTTAATTCTAAACTAGCCGTTTCTTATTAAAAGGGTTGTTTATATTATGTGTTTATTACATTGTAAGTTTTAAAATATACATTTCTAGCTTATATAAAAACAATCATCTGATTTTTGTGTTTATCGTGCTGCCATTGTCGCGGAATCCAGGGTAGGCATTTTTATTTTTTTTACGTGATTGATAAACAAAACATGTCTCGTATGTATCTCATCACTTAAAAACTTAATAAAGAATGACTGACCAACCTGGATGTTTTTGATATCTTTATCTTATATTTATAGTTATATTTTTATCAACTATCACAACAAAGGCATCCAGCATAAAGAGGTCTTTATTGATAAAGACTCTTTATCAATGGGTTACGAGTTGAGACATCAGCTAAAGGCAGCAAGAAGTAAAAAACATATCATAAATCACTCAAGTAAAACCTTAGCAAGCGCAGAAAATATTTTATTTTTTTACAAAAAAATTATACTTGTGTGAGAGTGGCACGTCGCGTAATTTGTTGTAATTTTAAGTGAAAACTCACAAGTCTATATCAACTTGTACACTGGAGGGTTGGATTTCCACCCCTGCTATCTATTAACAGTAACTTCTGTTTCACAACTTTCTTATCACTGAGCACAAAGCATTTCATCGATATTTCCTACTGCACTTGTTTTGTGGGGGGAAAGTTTGTACAGTGGTTCAATTTGTACTATTAATTCATGTTTTTGGCAGATGTTCTTTTGAGCCAGTACCAATATGCATTGCGTATCATTGGAAGGTTAGTTGCTGCTTTGTTTCTGAAGAAAATATAATGGCTAATATGCATATGAATGTATACCATGTTAATTATATGGTAATATGAGAAACCTTAAAAATAGAAGAATAAATTACTAAAAACTAGTTAGGAGATAAATCATTTTATGAGATATATGATATTCTATATATATATATAAATCAATATAAATAAAAGTGTAATCCGTTTTGAGTTTCTCTTGTCATATTTATATATTCTCTCATTTAAGTCGTTTCTCCACGCCAACAGTAACTGATGAATTTCAATTGACGGAAAGAATCAAAAGAAACTGTAATGTTGTTCATTGACTTTAAAATGTGTTGTTAGTTCAGTTATTTTTCTGTAATATGATATATATATATATATATGTTTTGTTTATTTCTTCTTAGTTGCAAAAAGAGGTCGACAGGTTGATGCAGCGTTATTTTCTGAGCTTTATACAAAACTGCAAGGCCAGGTATAACTAATGATTCAAATCAAAAAGGGGAAGTTGATTTGTTTACCTTTTGAGGTGTTATTCTCTAGGTTTATATTTTAGTTCTTAACTTTATTCACCCAACTGATTCATGGAAATACCTGTTCCCCTGAAACTGGTTGATGTAACAAATTAACCTGGAAATAATCTCATTTAATTTGACAGGTTATTTTTTACAGGGTGCACTACAAAACAGATGGTCTGTATTACACCTGCTAAACTCTCTTAATAAAGATCCGAAGACGAAGGTGAAGGACTTACTAAATAACATTTTAGAACCTTTTAGAACACAGAACCTTTTCTTGCCATTGAAATTGTGCTTAATCTGTAGTAATTTTTAGATTGACTGCTTGCTGTTAGTCATTGAGTGAAACATTCTGTAAAAAGGCATTTCTCCACTTTTTCTAAGTAGACCTATATGATGATAGCCATGTCCATGATCTTTTGAATGTTGATTTTTAAAAATATTTACATAACATAATTCAAACTCCATGACATCGGTTTTCAAAACTATATATATATAAAACTTTCACTTGATATTCAGCTTCAGTATCCATATTAAAGTGCAAAAATCTTAATCCTGTTTTGCTAGAATATATTATCAAGTCTTCATAGAAATGTTCATTGCTATTTATCAGTCGGTCATTTTTATAAACTGATTGTAAGTCTCATATTTCAATAATAATTGGTAGTTTTTGTTGAAGAGAACTTAAATGTCATTGTGTTTTTAGAACACATACTTTATCAGTTCATTGGATTCTTTTTCACTGAGCGCAAAGCAAAATTCTACAGGAAGCAGTGGGTTAGGGAGCTCATTCAACACTACTGCTGAAGTGTCACGCTCTAAAGAGTTGAGCAACGAAGCAGCTGTTATCGGTATCAATTTTCGAACACGAGCTACTGCTTCGAACAACAGTCATGTTTCTGACATCGCTGCAATGGTTTCGAAATCACATATCCTTCAACGGGCTGTTAAGACACGAAAGACAAAGGAAAGTGAGCAAAATGAAGATGTTGAAGACATTGTGCCTCTGCAGCCGAGCGGAACAAAATCTTTGCTCTCAAATATTTTTGCGGCTAATCCCGACGGAACTTTGTACGAGATAACAGAACGTTTTTTGTTACGTGATGTTTTGTTTGTTTTCCAAGGAGTGGAAGGTAAGCTGATAAAATTTGATGGTGGGACAGACGCATATCGGATTTCTCCTGACATTGGTGTTCCGTTACCCATTCGAGACATAATATGTAAGCTATCCGAACTGGGCTGGCTTTTTCGTAGAGTGCGGAAGTATTTAGATGCTAGAGCCAGTGACAAAGCATTGGGTTTGGTAGGCCAAAGCTTTTGTGCTGCTATTCAAAAGGAACTTACAGAGTATTATAGACTTATTGCTGTACTGGAGACGCAGGAAAATTTAACGTCTGCTATTCACAACGGAGAGGAGCTTACATTGCGTAAACTGGTGATTTGGACACACGACCCTTTACTTCGAATGAAATCTATAACTACATTAGTGGATCAGTGCAAAGGTGCCATATATCAGTTTAACTAAATAATTAATTTTATTATATTTAAAACCTATGAATATGAATCATGTTGATTACACTCCAGCTACCAGAATCAGTACCTTAACTTTTTTTTAACTTATATTTATGCATTTCAAGTTACAGTTTGGTCAATTTAAGGAGCTCATATGCTCATATCTCTGCACGTGCCTCAAAGCTACAACGCGTCAAATCATATACGTGCTTCGCATATATATGCATTTTGCGCCTTCCAAATATTTTTTATTGGATCAATATTATGCACCGGTTAATAACTCATACCAATATTTGTTGGTAGATTAATGTTGACTACTTACTTATAAATTCTTGAAATTACTAGAGATTCGGCCTGTTTGGGAAACTTCAGTATAAATATGAAATACGCGCCAAAGTGGCTACCTCAAAGGCAGACTTGGGGAAATTGAATAAATTTTTGGGTTCATGGTTTTGTGGTCTATCGTGCAGCTGATTTGATTATGTTTTTGTGAGGTGCGCAATTGTTGATTTTGTTTTATACTGTACTGATTTTAGATATTCCAGCTGTATTGATTTTTTGTATGCTTAAAAAGGCTTAACCAAGACATAGTTTAAACAGCGTATTACGCCGCGTTGAATTAAATTCAATAATGTGGCTTTCAAAGTGGCTTGTGATAACATGCTGTTTAGTTTTCTGTGCCAACCTTTGATATAATATGCCCCATGTGACCCTTAAAGCTTGCTCAAAACCAACCTGCCTGTTCTGGTTGACTCTTAGCCTAGGTTAAAGATTTACATAGACCAGGTCACATCTACCAGGTGCTGTTGTCTTTGGTTAACTGGCGTGATTACTTACCATGTGGTTCTTTTGTAAGTGAACGCTGACAAAGCACAAACAAAGTAATTCTGCATTACTGCACTTGCAAGTGGAGCAAACATAACTGGGTCAATGTTATATGCACATCACAAGTATTCTTAGCGAAACGTTGTTATTTCAACTACCTTGGTTTGTGTTATTTTAAAAAATGCATTATAGCATTGATTAACATAAATGTTTTTGTAAATAAATTTATGCATTGAACATATTGTTGTTTTAAGAGAGGTAAAACAAAATGGACTACGCAAACAACTTTAAATAACTAACTTCTGTTGTGAGTCTTAATCTTAAAAAAGAATACATTTTGACTTGAAACGATTTCTTTCATTTCTTACACATGTTTTACAATATATAAAATGTTTTTTCATTTCTTATTTGAGTTTTATATCCAATACAATCCACACTTGACAATACCTTAACCAATTATACTTGTTCACTTTTGGACATCTTTGTTATTAATCAGAATATAAAAGCTTTATCAAATTTTATGAGGCTGGCACATGTGTCTATTTCACAATTTCAGCCAGGAAAGCAAAAGTGGAAGAAGGAAGCCACATTGTCCAGACATATGTCCCTTCAAATATCAAGAAAGCATTCATAAAATGAACTAGTTGCACTAAATAAATAGAACATAGTTATAAAAATAACTTCTTTTGCTCTAATCATTTTGTAAGTCTGAATTCAAAATCGGTTGCTACTGACTTAGCTACATTAATAAACGCTGGAATAGAAATTTTCTATAAAATTGACTGTCATTCAACTGTGTTCTTGTAGTACAAGCAATCGTGTTCTTGTAAGTCACAGTGTGATGTGGTGCTCGTTTAGATTTAAGCGTGTTCATCTAAGTTGTATGATATTATTCATACAAGGTTGACAAATATTATTGTTAACTATCATGAAAACAGATAAATAAAGGTTTGAATGAAACTGCTCATACAGCTTTTAGCATATCCATTGTTTGCGTTTGAATTGAAACAAATGTGTATTCATTGTTCTGTACATCATAGATGGAGCTTGTTCATCGAGCGTTTTTCATTGTCATGTAATAAAAATTGATATATTATAATAATTTATTTTGTTTGTATGCAATATGCATACTAAATTCAAACATTTGTGAAAATACCTTACCCTATATTCATGATTGAATGCTTTAGTTGAGTAAAATGCATGATAAAGTGAAGGCGCAATACAGTAGTACATCTAAAATTAGAGGTACAAAAAACAAATTGCGCGCCTGCAGACCTTTAGAAGCAAATCATACAATCTGCAATTTTGTTAATGACTGAGTTGGACGTGTGCAATCTTTCTCCACTGAATATCCTATATTTTAATGAGGCGTTTTAACTTTCCTACATCATGAAAAGGTTCTTTGACATGTCTTTGTTTCAGGTAAAAAAGGGGGATCACTTCTATCAGCCATTTACTCTCACACACAAGTTGGTGACCCGTTCATAAGCAAGCTAGTGAAGCATATTCTTCATGTGGTTTCGCATCCGATTAGAAGTATCCTGGAACGTTGGATTCTGGAAGGGGAGTTGCAAGATAATTACAATGAGTTCTTTGTGGCAGCTGATCCTGCTGTGCGCAACGAGAGGTTATGGCATGAGAAATACAGCATACGCAAGCAAATGTTGCCCAGCTTCATAACAAACGAGTTGGCCACTAAGGTACCACATTGTATAATTTACAAATTCAAATAATATATTGTACTAAGTCAAAAACAATTTAACATTAATAGCTTTGTTTGTTGTATTGTGAACACTTATGAAAGATGGTTGCTGGGTTTTTTTTTTCAGATCCTAAACATTGGCAAGTCGATAAATTTTATACGTGTCGTATGTGAGGATCGATCACCTATTCTTGGGCATTCGGAGATAAAAGCTGAAAAACTTGACTCAAGCGAAGGTCTGTAAACGTGCTATTTGTATGAAAAGTCAAAGTCAGTTGAATAACATTGCTGATTCTTTTTACCTGGAAGTCACATTCCATTGAAACAATGTAGTAATTTACCGGGAGTATTACGGGTATCTAAGGATCCACTGAGTTTCAGCGCCTTGTTGTTGTTTTCCGCTACATGTTGATTTGTGTTGAGTGTTATTTTGTAGATATGAACGAGCCATTACGTGTGACGGAATTCACGAGCTCAGCGCTGCAAGATTTCATTGATCATGTGTACGAAAACACTAGCAAACATTTACTGGATGTTCTCTTCAATAAATACAAATTTATGGAACATTTACAGGTTGGTGAAAGATTTAATTTGTTTATTTATTTTTCTGTTTTATTTTTATTTACAGGCTATGCGGCGATATTTACTATTGGGGCAGGGGGACTTCATTCGTCACTTAATGGACTTACTTGAGTAATTTGTTTTTTTATCTTTTCTCTAACATTTCACTCAAATATGCAATTTATATAAATTAGTGATTTTAAAGATTTAAACAAAACACTTTTTGGCAATTACTCTAAAGGTTCTATGAAGATATTTTCATTTTCAGGGGGTTAGTTGGCATGCAAAAATCTTTTGTTTGAAAGCAAAATGAATAGGGTGTTTTCTTGAACAGAATGGTGTAGCTTCTTTTAGCGCGCTTTATTTTTTTTCTGTTACCACTGATTTAAAGTCGTCAATGTTACATTTTCCAATGTTTGATGCATTTTCAAGTGCTTTGTTTTGAATTTTTGGAATGACATAAACTAGGAAGAGAGAATGTAATGATTTAAAATTTTTAACAATATGAATTGGTTTGCTTATTAGAAAATACAATATTTCCGATCTTTTTTAACTCTTCAGTTCTTATTGAGGTTTCGGGGATATCTTTAGTTATGATTGATATCAATAATGTTTACTCTAACTAATTGCTTCTGAAATGTAATAAAATGCTGCCAAAAATCAACCGACTAAATCTCACTTTTTAAACCCCTTAATAAATCAGTTATAATGATTCTTCATGAGATCTTTCATTTAGTTGAATTTACCGTTTAGAAGGGTCCACCATTTACATGATTGTTCTGTGTATGTATATACTTCATTGAATGGTGTTATAGACCGGATCTTATACGTCCAGCCAGTTCACTGTACATGCACAATTTAACCGGTCTGCTTGAGGCAGCTATACGTGCCACCAATGCTCAGTTTGATGATCCCGAGATACTGAAACGACTTGACTGCAGGTTGTTGGAGGTCAGTATATTAATAATGGCTTTTGCTCAAACGATTTTTCATTTGACATAAACCTTATAGTTTTTGAGATAACTGGTATTGTTTAGATATCGCCTGGTGATTGTGGTTGGGATGTGTACAGTTTAGACTACCACGTAGAAGGGCCTATATCTACCGTAAGAATTGCTAGTGGACATTTTGTTGAAAATTTAAGTTGTGTTTGTTTTTCTTTGATATTCTTTAAATATTAAAATGTTTGACATCTACTGTTGTATTTGACTTAAAACCTCAATGGAAATGGAAGCTTGACCCACAGTTTTCTTATAATTCCAATCTGATCTTTTGAATCCAAAATACAGGTGTTTACACCTGATGTCATTCTCCATTATTTACGCATTTTCAATTTTCTGTGGCGCGCAAAGAGAATGGAATACTGTTTGACTGGAATATGGAAGAACCAAATGAGCAGCAGTCGGTTGCTTCACAAATTGCCTGGTAAGCATGTCTTGTTATTTTATTTAGTTTTATATTTTTTCAGATGTCATTGCTTATTGTGAGATGTGTGAGATCTGTGGTCAGGTCAGCAATTATATCTGCTGCTACCAATGAAGCTGTACATTGGTACAACCTGTGTCAGCCTGTGGGGTAGATCGAGCTTCATATATGTACTTACAACCCCCAACCCCCATATGCCATGTTAGGAGCTTCCGTATTTTATGAATTGCGGCATTGAAAAGTAGCATTGGATAGGCTATCTTAGTCAAACTAATCCTGACACCACCATAACTACTTTCTACCACTGATGTGTATTTGTGGACTCGAAAAGAAGAAGAAGAAGATTGTGAGATTGTTGTTGGAAAGTTCAGAATAATAGTTATTTATTATTTCTGTTGTTCTTTCTTTGACCTTCTACTGCTTGTTTCAAACTTCTGTTGGATCTGTAGTTTTTTGATTGCTCAAGCCTTGAACATACTTGAACATGCTTCCTCAAGTCCCTCCACTGATTATCTCCTTCATCATTTCGTTTAGTTCATCCATATCATTAATCTCGAACCCATTTTCTTACTTTTCTAATACTCTTGTAAATTAAAACTCTTCTTTCTAAAGGCCCATCTCCACTTCAAACGCAATTCGCAAATCGCATGCGATCCTTTGTTTAAAATTCGCATGCGGTTGTTCGCAATGCGATTTTGAACTGTTCGCAATGTTTGATTTTTTGCGAACATTCGGATGCGAACAAAAGTCACGTGTTAAAGAGTAACCAATCATAGCTCAGCATTACTAAACGCAACCGCCAAAATTTTCTATAAATACTTCATTGGAACTCAGTGACAGTATTTCCAATAAGTAAAATGACGATGAGCGCGAAGATTGAGTGGACTACTGAACTTGTAGAGTTATTAATTGAAAGTGTGCGTTCAAACGAAGTTGTTTGGGATACAAGCAGTGGAAATTACAAGAACAAAAATGCACAGGAATCAGCGTGGACAAGAATTGCAAGTGATTGTGGTTTGGAAGGGAAAGCGTCTTGTGTTAAAGGAAAATGGCGTGACCTGAAAGACACCTACAGAAAAAAGATGAAATTGCAGACATCAAAATCTGGAGATCCACCAAGAAAAATGGTTGGCAATGGATGAAACAGATGAGTTTTTTAAAGAAATTCAGCGTTGTGGAAACACCAACAACTTCCAATTTCATGATAATAGAGGAAGAACAAACTAGCCAGCTAGGCTTTATATCAAGCATTGCTGACAATGACGGCACAAACATTTCTTTAAGAGATACTAACGAAACAACAAACAGCCCTGTCTGTTTAGCAGCAACAGCAAGTTCAATGGGTGATATCAATACTACCCCTGTGCCTAATTTTTCTGGTAAAAGAAAGAAAAGGGATGACACATCAAACCACATAGATTTGGCAATTTTGGCCGAATTAAACAAAGACAAGAACGACGATGATGAGGATAGTCTTTACATGAAAAGTCTTGTACCTCAACTGAGAAGACTGGACCAAAAGACAAAGGCATTTGTAAAATGCCAAATCCAGCAACTACTTTTTCAGGCAGAGTTTGGAACAAATTTCCAGTATCAATGAATATTATTAGAAATAATATTAGAAAACAAATTTCTTGTAGGGATTGTGCTTTAAATACATGTTTTGACATTAGATTGTGTTTTATATATATTGTTGAAGACAGCAAAATGTCTGCGTTTTGATTTCAGATAAATCAGCATTAATGGTGTCTACCTTTATATCAAACAGTTCATATACAATGGCAGTATACAATTTTTAAAAATAAAACATTACTTATTTATATACTTGTTTTGCCAGGGTACTGCGCCTGCAGGTGAATTAAAAAAGTTTTTAAAAGAGTCTCTTATTTCTTTGGCACTTTTTATAGAAGCATTTCCTGCTTTTGGTCTCGTCAAGGGCAGATAGCCTGTGTCTTTGTCAACATCTGTTCTCCATGCTCCTGGCACTATTTCAGCGTTTTTATTTTCTGAATCCACAAAACCAGGTGGGCAATATCTCCGTTCATGACGTGGTAATGTTGATTCATGCAACATCAAAAAATTATGTAAGCTTACCACCGCTTTTGTGATACCAATTCCACGCTCAGGTGTAGCATCGATTGGTCTTTTAAAAATGCGCCATCTAGCAGTTGAAATACCAAATGTTTTTTCACTAACTCGCCTTGCTCTTGAGAGTCTGTAATTAAAAATTCTCTTTGGTTGTTCCAAGTACCTTCCACCGTATGGTTTCATGACATGTTGTCCCAATGGAAAAGCGTCATCTGCTGTAATTACATATGGACATTTTGTGTTGGTGTTAGGCAAGTCACAATCTTGTGGTAAAGATAAACTTCCATTATAAAGTGCATCTTTCATTCTACACCGTTCAAAAATGCCTCCATCGCTTGCACTACCAATAGCCCCTATGTTCACTATTAAATAAGAATAACGAGCACTGCATAGGGCCATTAAAACAATGCTGAACCACCCATGAAAATTGAAATACAATGAACCAGTGTTTGCTGGGCAGTGACATCTGACATGTTTGCCATCAAGGGCTCCAACACACAATGGAAAATTCCACTTCTCCCAAAACTTATGGCAACATCTTTCCATTCTTTCTCTGTTGATGGACATTGGAGATATGTAGGAGACAGTGCGTTCCATATTGCATGGCAAGTTTCTGGAACAATCTTGTTTACAGTGGAATGACCTAAGCGGTAGCTGAAAGCTATCGTTTGGTGAGAGTTCCCAGTCGCCAGATATCTTAGAGTAACAGATAGTCGTTCTGCCGGTGAAATACATTCTCGTTTCTGGTCAGATTTTACGATCAAGGGTGCGACTAAATTTAACAATTTTTCAAATATTGATGGTGACATACGAAAATACTTGAAGAAACTTTCATGATCTCCAAGCTGCATTTCCCTGATTAAATTCGCATACTCTCCTTGTTGTTTTCGTTTTCGATTAATAGGGCGAATCCAAAACCTTTTTCGATATTTCATATTTCTCCTGTGTTGTCTCCTTCGTATTAAAAGTAATAACAAAAGTCTTCTTCTGCAAAATTCAGCCATCTCGTTTTAATATTCTTTTCGTTTGGTGTCAATTTTTTTTTTATATGTTTTTGTGCAGATAAATGTGATTAAATTTGATTGGGTCATCAAACAATAGGAATTCGTGCGAACAAGGTTTGAGTGTGTATTGAATTCGCAGGCGCTCGCAAATCGCAAACCGCATGCGATTTGCGAATTGCGTTTGAAGTGGAGATGGGCCTTTAAACTGACATTCCAAAGTAATTTAAAAATCGTTTATTGTTTTCCATCGTTCCTTCTTACTCCTCACTTTTTGATTAAATTTGCAACATTTGCATTGTTCCTGCAACATGGAACTTGGCATTGCAATTTTAGACAGGACTTCTGGACCTATATGATAGAAGTATTTTTGTGCTGATTGACTTATCCTGTATAATTATTTCTTCAATAAATGATAAATTGAGAAAAAATCTCTGAAATTTCTTTGTTTTTAATTTAGAAGTCGTTCCTCTTCTTCATATCAGCCGATGTTTGGAGGCGGAAATGGTTCACTTCATACACCAAATACAATACTTCATTACGTTCGAGGTGTCAAGTACTAGATATATAAGTCGTGTGCAATTGCGTTAATCTTTTGCCGTCTATAAGTGCGTGCATTAATTAACGGGATCTTTGTAACGGGTTTCATTTTCAAGGTACTTGAGTGCAGCTGGGAAGATTTACTTGTGGAAATCAAAGCTGCTAAAGATCTTGATCACGTCATCAATGCCCATGATGCATTTCTAGAGAAGGTCATGACCAGAGCTCTAATGGATAACGAATCCAGGGTAACTAGATGACCACGGCACTTTGAAACTCCATATATTGTAGATATATGAACAATGAAGATGTAATTAGTGACTAAATGTCTTTATGAATTTTTAGACCTTAATGAGATAAATAAAAAAATAGATACTAATATATAACATTTTTTATATAGGCTATGCTCACACAACTGAGGGCGATCTTCGACTTGATCATCCAGTTTCAAACAACTCAGGAAAACATGTACTCGGTTGCACTAGAGGAACTGCAAGCGAGACAAGATTTAGAGAAGAAAGTGCAAAAGAAAACCGATGAGGTAGGGTCACGTGATTTTGATATATCTCGACACGTAGACTCTTGAATAGCTGCAAACAAAAGTTTCATGAAAGTTTCCAGCAATAATTATGCGAAGCAAAGATACATTTAAAGTTGTCGAGCGAAACTCATTGCGTCATGCAAGTCCATTAAGTTCGCACGTTGTCGGCTTGAACCAATTTCGTAAGCGCAAATGGTTTCCTGAGGAAGCCAGAGGACTTAACCTCGTGACACCTAATCTTCTGAAAATAATGTCAAGGAGGTAGTGTAACACTGGGCTGACAAGCAATATTGGTTGGTTGGCCTTCAAATAGATATTATAATATCTTCTTTATGTCTTATTTTCGTTGTGCTCATATTTTCTGATGCAGGGAGAATGGGGCTTAACTGAAGAAGATTCAGTGGCGGATATTCGACGCGTGGCTGACTTCACGAAGACATTCATTCCAAGTACACGCGCGCAGTTGCGCGTTCTCCATCAATCGTATCAGGTATGTTGAAACAGATTATCTAAGGAATATTTATTAGTATGGTATTAGTTTTTAACTTGTTAATAAATTAGTTGATAACTGAATGTTCAAATACGTGTTGCTATGACGAATACGTGTTGCTATGACGAATGCGTGTTGCTATGACGAATACGTGTTGCTATGACGAATGCGTGTTGTAAGTCTTCCTTTCGCTCACAGGACATGTTGCAACAATTTCTCGTGATGTTGAACAGCCATTCTGACGTCAGCTTGCGATTCTTATGTTTTCGCCTCGATTTCAACGAGCACTACAAGAAGCTCGAACCAAAGCTACGGTCACCGTTGAAATTTGGAAGCATGCGTTTGAAAGGTCGCAGTCGGCCTATGTTACCTGGCAATATTTAAAAGATCTCAACGTAACCTTCTGGCGAACAACCGAGTATTTTTACAAACTACAACATAGTGGTGTTTGTTGCATCAAGAATTGTAACGCTTTTTAAAAACTTTCCGAATTAGAGATGTGAAATTTTAGTAAGAAGCTATTTTTGTACAGCCTGTTTATAAAAGTATTTTTGAACTATTTCTCCTGGGAACTTCACTACTGAAAATAATGCGGGATTATAAATTAACCGGACGTTGAATTATTGCATAAATTATTTAATTGTTTATCATCGGTTCTGTAATTATTCTATTTTATTTATCAACTCGTGCAGTTTACATGATTTCCACCGTGGAAAGAAGTTGAATCGACGATGGCGTTGTTTTCTAATTATTTTTCCTTATGAATGCCAATCGATATATAATAAATCCGTTTACATATCCAAGCTTTACACACGTGAAAAAACCGTGTCATAAAATATACACAACATATTTTATACTACACACCAAAACTCTCGTATTTGAACACTACCTGCGTATAAATTTCACGCGCGAGCAGTTTTCAACATACGGCAAAATTAGTTTCGCATCAACTCTCTAAGTAGAAGAATGGAGGCTGAAGGAAAGTTAAGTTTGCAAATGTATTTGTGAACGGGAAATCGCAACACAGAATTAAAAATATTTTAAACTTAATAATTGCCAAAAAAAGAAGATTGTTCAAAAAGCGCAGAGATACTTGCGGAAGACGAAATACACAGATAAAAACATACAGCTTTGTAAATATATTACCGTTATTAAAGGTATCACATCTTTCGACCCTATTAAATAATTTCATTTTTTACTGAACATTTTCTTATAGCTAAGTAATAAATTACAATGTAAAATCAATAAATAGAACTTTGCATTCAAAACAATCGTTAATACAAGTGTGAAGCGTCGCGCAACTCAAAATTCGTGAATGAAAACTTCCAAAATTGATGTTGAGGAGAGAGCTTTTTATCCGCTTTTTTCGACACGTGTAAAACAATTTCTCTAAATTATAATTTATCATCTAAACTTTTCTTGACAGAGCGCTTTTTGTAGTCGGTTCTGAAAATCCTGGTAGAGTCGTTCCCCACCGTCCGGTACCCTGTACAGGAACATGCTCAGGTCCATGAGGCAGAGCGCTTTCCCGTTCATTTGGAAGCGCTCCACGTATAAGTTACGTAGCTTAAACGCATTGCACGCCCAGTGTATCCATCTGACTACGTCGTGCGACGACCATTCGCGTGGATCTGACAAAGAAACCTTCAATGTTTAGTTCAAACAAGATGCAAGTCAGTAGATTACGAAGCAACGGAAAAGGTTGATAAAATTAAGGGAAATAGTGCTTAACAAATTCTCATTATTTATTTCTGTCGTATTTAATTAATAGACAGCACTTCTTAATCTTTTCATATTACGAAATAAAAGCAGGCAAGCGCCAGTTCAGTTTGACAGCAAACAAGACAGCAATAAAGTTTCATTTTTGAAAATAACGTGTAAGACCTTTGTAAACACTTTAAAATATTGATCCACATTAACATGTACATCTCACATTGGAGTAATCGAATTATGCAGAAAAATACATAAAATAATTTGAAATTAATTTCTTACCGACTGGAATATGATCTTGCCTCGTTTCCGTCTGCGTCATTGGTCCGTATCGATTTGATTGTATCGTCTCGCTCGTGTTGCTTTCGTTTAAATTCGGTGGAATCTGCGGGTAGCCCGCGTGTGGAGAATAATACTCGCCGCCGCCTTGTGGGGAGGGAAACGAGTTATGTTGTTGTTGCCAAGATGAATGTTGCGAGGTATGTGGAAGGTTGGGCGGAAGCGTAGGGGATTGGTACTGAGGTGGTCGATTGTTACCATAACTAAACAGGAAAAAAGAGGTCTCGTTTGATGTATAGTATATATCGTTCGGTATTCTCTTTTTAAGCAATACTAATCATAACACAAAATATTCATGTTTCTGTTTGTACCATGCTATGAAATATTTACACAAGTAATTTGACTAAAGAATCATTTGGTAATATTGAAATACACCAGTATAAGCAAACATTACTTTTACACTGCCGTTATAAAGCATAAGTATATTATATATTGAAATATAAGTTATCAGTACCGTGTTAAAGAAAATGGTCTATAACTACTCAATTACTTCGATTTATCTGCGGTCCCGTGGTAGGGCCAATAAAAACGGTTTCCTTCGATCGCTGACTGCATCATAACACTAATGCAGCACAGTTTTTAAAACCTTTCATTTGGACCCAATTAACGTACTTGATTAGAGTGTTTTTTCTGTTAAAATAGTTTCAAAAGTAATTCTCACGTGACACACCGGAATGTTCAATGGTTTTGCAAGGCTTTGTGGTCTTTTGCATAGAATTTTCAAATAGGGAATATGATTTGAAATTATTTTCTAATTTACGCGTTGTTCTTTTAAGAAACCACTTTACAACAAACTTACTACTAAACCGACCAGAACTTAAGAAACTTTTGAAAGTAAGATAATAATTTTTATTTCTAAATAATATTTGACAAACTATGATGGATATTTCGAAAGAAAGACATTGATAAATAAATGCTCTGACATCACTAAAAGTTAATATGCAAATACGTTTTCAAACATCCCTGGAAATAAAAGTAAAATTATCAAAATGAGAACGTCTTTTAGAATGTTTCAATAACATAATAATTAATTAGCTGAAAAAAAGAAATAATAATTAACTGCAATGATGAAAATTACTCTAAATAAATGAAGAAACGTTTGAAAGCTAGATGTCTTATTCAATTAACGCGCGTTACTGCTTTCAATATATTATTTAATTTTAACTTTCCTCAATTTGTCGTCGTCTTAGTCATTAACCTGCGAAAATCAAAGGTGCGTGTCTATTACCATGGTAACTGTTTGCGCTCAACAGTATGACGTTCTTTGTTTAGCAATGTATGTCACGTGACTAGGTTTCATTCAAAGATATTTAAATTGAATAAATTAAGTTATTTAAGTAGTGCTTAATGAGCATTGAAAAGCCAGACATATAATAGCAAATACGTTGTATATCGTTTTAACTGCAAAGGAAGGTCTTTAAGCAGATTATTGGCTAGCCGATGATTCTTCCTTACCTGTCAAATACAAACATACCATTTAGCAAAGCAGACGATAAAACGTCTCTCGTTCAATTGGCTTCCATAAAAACTAAATACAACGGCTTGCTAATCGGCGTGTATATTTTGATCATTTGTCATACATTTTCAACAATATCACAAACTCCACAGTTACAAGCACTGTTTCTAATGCTGTTCCGGTATATAAACTCAAATGAATGAACGAACGTTTGAACCGGATGACGACGATTTACTTTTCTGGCGATTTTTTCTCAACACCCGGAGGTGTCTTATTGTGACGTCACGTTTAAATAAACTCTGTGGAAAGCTTGGGCTTATTTTGAAGGAGGAAAAAGCAAACATGCACATGCGTGCCAGACTGTGGCCGCCTGACTACTAGTTGTCGTGGTTCCACTGATGTTATACGTTCGCGTTTTGTCCGCGTGAAATTTCACACTGGCAACGCAAACAAATGCGAGGATTTTCAGCAAGTGTAAAAAAATAAAAAGATGGACAACGTCGATAGTAGACGGGCATCATGCAAATTACCATGCGGCCATCATTTATGGTGTTTCTCGATGCAATTCGGATAATCAGACGGCTTGGAGTAAAAGTTATCGTTTTTTGTTTTTTTTAAATAAAAACTAAAAAAAGAGGATAAATAAGTTCGGTTACGTGCTTTCATTTACTTAAAACCTTTCTCGAACACACGATCGCGATCTCAGAAAAACCCACTAAAAAGTTTTTTAAGCGCTGTAGCTTGCATCAAGTTTTAGTCATCTTAAATCTTCATAAGAAGGCTTTCGAAATTCTGCAAATATTTTACGGAAGGAAATGGTGTTAATGATGTCATCATAACAAAATAAGGCTTGGAGGAATTTATCGAAGATATATGTAAGAAAATGGCCATCTTTTAAAATATTTCCTCGCAGTTGTTTATAAGAGCTATCTTAATACCACAAGAACAAATTCCGACCTCCTGTGACGTCATATCACACATCTCGTTTACCAAGTGTGTCAACAGTAAAATAATGAACCATTAAAACCGGAGCTATTTCGAGGTAATTGATTGACACGTATATTCAAATACAGTATTTTGGTTTTAGTTTTTTTGTCAGCTAGTATTACCCAGTCAACTATACTGCATTTTTTATCACTCCAAAATTCCTGATAGGTTTCACGATTCATGAAAATTATTAGCATAACGTTAATCAAATATTGGATGATAGTTACAGTCAATAGTAGTGATCCTAGAACGGCTTCTTGTTAAAACAACCTAACAATAAACATCCAATCACGGAGCAAAGTATATTGGCGGCAAATTTGAATTTCTCCTCGATAAAACAGTTTACCTTTCGTGTTTCTGTAACACAGCCATTGGAACGGTCAACAAACCCTACTGACTATTTTTCTCCCGCTTTTAATTTCCAATTGTAATTACAGTAAAAAACATTGATTAGCGACCAGTTCGACAACATAATGCGCAACGGGATGAAACTTCGAGAAACGGAAACATGACGTCACACATACCTTTTAATAACAGAAAGTCTTTGAGTCAACTGAACGCCAGTTTCCGCCATTTTGATTTTATTGAATGCAAAGAAATAATGCCAAATGCCAGAGTGTTCTTTATCTTATCTTAAACTGCCATGTATAAGCGATCCTTGAAAACGCATCAGAAGAAAGATTTCGACACAAAACCACTGCGTTATCCAGACGCTATGAAACTACACAGGCGCCGCAAGCTTTTTCTCCATTTGAAAACCCTTGCACCGCAGACTTCCACAATGGCACAATTGTTTTAAAGTAATGACAGAAATGTTGAAAATAACAACCGCTCCATCGCAGAGGTTTTATAAACATGTGATGAAATGCTTCCCTGGAGCGTTCCATTGCAAGCTTTGTCGAATTTCTTTAAATAGAATATGCCAAACAAAACTAGCAAGTATCTAGTTTGTATAAGCATCAACGAAAAATGTTTTTAAAACAATCAACACCGTGTGAGTGTGCTTATGTAAATTAGCTGGCAACTACGAATAGAACGGCATTAAATAATTATCGCACGATTATTGGAAAGGAAGTGCCATTTCGTGTTCATACATTTAAATTTCCTTGCAGTTTTAGTCTTGCAGTCTAAATAAATACCCTCGTTTTAACGAACCCCAAAAATGCTCAGTGATTTTGTTTTCAATATAACGAGTAACTCGTTAAAAACCACTTAACCGTTAAAAGCGTATTACATAAGCAATTGTTTGTCAGTGTAAATATTTATTTTCAGCTCAATTTGATTTTCAACAAAATTTACTCGGCAACCGTGTCTTCTACTTGGAAACCGTGTCTTCAAACGGAAAGCAAGCGATGGAAAGTTCCAGTCAATAAATTTATTACTTCCGCTTGAATATTTAGCGACCGAAATGACAAATAGAATACGTATTTTGATTGTAAAAGTAGTACTAAAAACATAAAAAAGGAAAGAAAAGGTTTAGCTTATTGGAGGGAGAAACAGCGCTAAATATGTACACAGATTAAACGGATTTTTATATTTGCTGCTACTGTTGGCGGTCTACACACAAGCATAGGAGCGTTAGGTAGGAGGAGGTTCGTATAAAAAGGTCGTACAAACAGAAGGTTTGCATGAAATGAAAAAATATATTTGATTAAAAACCAAAGAAACGCCTACAGATTTAAAGCGAGAGGGAAATTAAAAAGGCTCTTAAAACAAAACAAGTGATATATAAAAATATATTTCGATTTCCTGTGTTATCATATATTATACAGCTAACCAGATTCATTCTGAAGATGTTGATTGTTTCTAAGCGATGTACCGAAAGTTAAGACGCGTTGTCGTTGTCTTTCTTTCTTTTAATTTATTAGATAAACTATCTACAGAGACATGCAGGAAATGTAGTGGTCGCTAAATACAGTTTTAAATAACCCGGGTTACGGTTTGAGAAACACACTAGAGCATGCGGGAGTAGGATTTAAATCGCGTTATGACGTCATCAAAAATAATTACACGCGTTTATTCCAACGAGTACTTCCGAGTTCGTTCCGTCGTGAAGACCGCGCTAATTAATATGTTTGCTATTTTCACGAGAATACTGTTACTTGCATTTAAAGATTTTTTTTATTGCTGGATGGCTGAAATTAGAAGAAGTTTAAAATATTTTTAAGGTGTCATATGTGCTAAAGCCTTTTTAAAGCACAAACTGTCTACATGTACGTGTATGTGCACGCAGTAAATGCGCTTGAATAACACAAAACCAAACAAGGTTATATCATTCAAAAATAAATCACACAATATGGCTAATTAAGGTGACTGCCTCGAATACATCTATTTAAACTATTTGTACATTCGAAGGAATTTCTGAGCGGATTAGGAAATGCTACTTATTTCTCGTTACATATATTTCCGAAATATTTCCATGAAATATTCTAGGTCCGTTTGATTCATTTGGTTATATAAAACCTCGGCGCGTTTAACTTTAACGAAAAACGTAAAAAATAAAATAAAATAAAAAAAAACATGTTTATCATGCTGATGGTTTCCATACCACCTTTTATACTGGTATCCTACCATAATCACGTCCCCAAAACATCTGCCAGTTTTTACCACAAGGCGGGTAATGAAACAAAAAAAGAAAATATCAACTTGGAAGATTCTGAAGACTTATGCAGGACTCTACTGTTGCAATAGTAAACCTGTTTAACTACTGTCAACCTGAGATAGACCATACTTATTCGCCATTTCTCTTCATACGTACAAAGCCTTCCTTTCGTCGCTTATTTTATCGTCAAACAACATAATCACGTGACAGCTGATTGTTTTTTGCGATGTTATAACAATCAAGACCTTTCAGCCGATGAAATTTATTTCTAAAAATTTACTTTTCTTCTGGTATTAATACGTAACTTATTATTTAAATAAATAAATTTATACTCTTAGCAAAATTCGTCCATTTCTGACCATCATTAATTTCCAATAATCGAAACAATTATTTAAACTTCGGCCGTTGTTATAGCATAAATATAGTATTGAAAAGTGACTGCCGTTTAAACGAAATTATTGCCTGCAGTTGAAATTATTGCCCACAGTTCTTTTGGCGGTTCGTTAGGTTGAAAGGTTAAAACTTTGCAGACTTGTTAATAGCATCTTCCCCCGTTTGTTTGTCACACAATTTATCAACGTGCGATATGACACGTGTATTTTTTCTTCGCGCAATTTTCTTTTTGCGAAAACCTAAGAATACACTCTAACTATATAAGCATCCCCAGGCTTGAAACCTTCCAAAATACACATAAGGCAAGCATGGCGTAAGCTTGAGCTTTAATGATAAGATATTTGATGTCATCATCATCATCCTTTTAACGTCGATTTTCCATGCTTGTATGGGTTGGACGGTTTCTAAAGGTTATTTTCTCCAATTATTATCTCCAATTAATTACAGGTTTAATCATCTGATGGTTTATTGGTGCAGATGGTTTTACGGCTGGATGCCCTTCGTTAAGCCAACGCGTTAGCCAACCCCAGAAAGAGGAAAAAGGAAAATGTCGCTAATATAATTATATATGTAAATAAATAAATATATGAAATAATAAAATAAATAAAGATACTTAAACTATCCCTTACTGCATGAAGGTTCACATTCCTCTCATATTGCAAGCATATCCTTTTGAGGCTGAAGAAAACTTAACCATACTGAGGTTGGGAGAAAAAACACCATGCTTATAAAAAGAGCGTACTGGAATTTTGACAATTCGTCAAAAGAAAAGGCGAAAAGAAAAATACCGACGCAATTATTGTTTTATGGAGATTACATTGGAAAAAAGAAAAAACTAATATTCGTGAGAAGATATCCAGCCGTTAAAATGTTAGATAACGCAATGTTTTCAAATGCCAGTCAAAGTCTGGAAAAACTAAGTTTCCTGTCAACAGTTACTTCAAAACGTTCGCAGTGAATGCGGCGCCGGCGTTTGAAAGGCGACACAACAGTCGAAAATCATTAAAATAACTGGTGCAAGAATACATTTTTAACTCTCGCGTTATTCTTAACGTGAAACAAGAAGCATTTAGTTAATCTTTATTAGTGTTTTAGCTGACGTCATTGGCAAGCCCCCATATTCGCAAACTGGGTTTAACCTTCTTTGCACCTAAATATTTTATGTTATGACAGGAAACCATAATGATTGCGGTGCACACAGACACCTTCTAAGGGAGATATCCAACTCCTTTAGTGCCGTTTACATACATATTAGAAAAAACTATTTTAAAATTGAATGGCATTCCCACGTGCCTCTATGTGATTTGTGTCTATTTTCTTACGGTGAATTCCGTCAATATTTTTTGAGACTTGTTACGATGTTTAAGAGTTTCCTTATCAAAATATAAACGTACCCGGTCAGATAAAATCATCAAGCTTGCCAAGCTTACTTTAAAGTTAGAAGTTTTACTTAGTTGTGAGAGTGCAGTTTCTTAACGATTTCCTATTTCTTTTAAAAAACAATCTTGGGAAATCGGGGGTCTGAGAAATAATGTTTCTTATAATAATGTAAATAGTGTTTTGAAGATCTTTTCTTATGATTTTCTACTAGGTCATATGTTAGACACTTAGTTAAGGTTAGATTTCGTATAAAACGATTGTTAACAATACAACGTACCTGCAAAGTGGACAAGCGCATCCACCCGCCTGCGAGGCTGTCGCATCTCCATACTGGCTAGCTGCCGGGGGCGTTATAGGTGTGTGTACGAAGGAGGAAGTTGGAGAATAACCGGGTGGTAGTCTGTGGGGGTAATTCCCCGAGCGTGGATGGAAAAGTTTGTTTTCGGGATGTGATAGCTGTTGGTTGGTCTCGTTGTTGTACGACATCTCACGTATGAACGACGTACCATTTATATAAATTTCTCTCCTCGGAAAAATTGCCAAGCGTTAAAAATAAATCAGGTTTCTGTATTATTATTTTTTTTTTCTCTGGCTGAATAACCTCCATTCATTCGTTTGATGTGTTAGAAATGATATCTGTCGTTAACAGTTCGTTTCTCGTTTCCTTTTCGTACACCGAATCTGCTTTTTTTCACAATGGAGATCTAAAAAACAACGTTTCCCCGATTGAGAAACCAAGATTTCAACCGAAGAAACTCAATGGTTATTTGCTACAGAAATGGCGTTGAGCAGAATGGGAACGGATTTATTTTATTTATGGTATTGTCTTTTGGTCGGAATACATTGAAATGCGCTCTTTGAATTGGGAGGATGCAGGGGTCAATTGGAGATTAAGATCGTCATGTAATTTGCATAAAGCTAGCAGAAACTTAGATTACTCCATAACTGGTTTTGTTTTAAAACCCGATCGCAACTGTTTACTTAATAAACACAAAGCAAACGTAACGGAACAGTTTACTGCAAACGAAATCTTTTGAAAGTCAGTGTCGTCGTTTAACGTTGCACTGCCGTAATTCAATGGACGCTTTTGTTTGGATTACTTGCACGATTGAAGTCGAATTAAAAGCTTCTTGTCTCTAAGCATTTCAATATTATAGTTATTTTATGGTCTATAACAATCGCAATTTGCATCCATACAAATCATTGAAACGAAAATTGCTTCGCATGCAATCGACACGTTCTAAGTTATTTGCTTAAAATTGGCGCCTTATAAGATAAAGAACCAAAGACCTCAAAAATCGAAAATGGATAAGGACGCGAAGGAAACACTTGAAAGAAAGTCTCGCCCGCCGAGACAGAACATTTCAAAACTAATGGAGTTTCATGAATTGTATTTAGCAACAATACATCATTGGACCAAAACAATAGTTCGCCTCCTGGGAAAGTCAGGGAAACGTTCTCTTTATTTTTCGATTCATGTTTTCTTGTCGTTACTTTTCGATAAATACCTCTAAACGACATTGCAAGCGGCTTAATATATACTCAAAACAAAACGCGATTTCAATGGGCGAGTTTTAAAAAAAGAAAAAAAAAATGTCTTCAATGGGTTTCCCGCGTTTGAGTTTTTGTTTCGTAAAATGGATAGTTTGGTTTTTATCTGGAATGATCAACAGTTTCAAAAAAGGGAGCGAAGCTGTTATATATAATATGCAACAAATGTTTGAAATAGTTCACAATTTCCGAGCATGCGCAATGCATTTTACAAGAGAATGAATGAAAACTCGAGAAAGCTGTCAATCATATGGAAAATTAATTGGTGCTTTAACCTATACGCCTCTCATGTAAGTGGTTGCAATGGAGGCGACGTTATCTTAAGGCGCAAGATTTCAATGATAAGCTTTAATCTGAATAAGCCGTAAAGGTAATAGAGCAGCTGCCGGGAATTTGTTTTTAACGATGTTTCTCAATGTACTGAGCTTATTTTATAAATTGTGATATTTTATGCACTTCAACTCCGCAGTTTCGGTGACTACAGATGTGGCTTTGATGAATGTGCTTAAAAATGATGCGTCGGAAAGCTACATTAATGATTGGTTAAACGTGGGCGCTATGACGACCGCTGAATGGTTAAGTATGGTCGCTACAACGACCGCTGATTGGTTAAGTATGGATGCTACGACGACCGCTGAATGGTTAAATATGGACGCTATGACGACCGCTGAATGGTTAAGTATAGACGCTACGACGACCGCTGAATGGTTAAGTATGGATGCTACGACGACCGCTGAATGGTTAAATATGGACGCTATGACGACCGCTGAATGGTTAAGTATAGACGCTACGACAACCGCTGAATGGTTAAGTATGGGCGCTACGACGACCGCTGTATGGCTAAGTATGGTCGCTACGACGACTGCTGAATGGTTAAGTATGGGCGCTGCAACGACCGCTGAAAGTATGGGCGCGAGTTGCGAATGAAATAAGTGAAAATGAACACGGTTAGCTAGACTGGACAATTTTGCAATTCAATTATCTTATGTCGATTTAAAAAAATATTTATACCTACTAAAATAACGACTGCAGCAAAACAAATTACAAGTAAATAACGAGTTTTCAAGTGAAATATTGGAATATGTCGTCTATTGACTTTCGTAAGTTTTTCAATTAATTGGAGATTTTATTATAGAATCTAGAATAGAACTTTATTTCCAAACAAACGGTTTTGAGTAAAACGAAAATATTATATCTATACTATAAATGAAAGTTGTGTCAGAACACTCATAACTCAAAAGGTATTCCCTTGACAATTTCAAGGAAAAGTGTTTTTCCAAGTCCCTTGAATATTACTCATGGATAAAAGATGTTTTTAAATTTGACTGAAACACTTTCAATCAATGCTTTGAAAGAAAGTGAGTAAAAAATATTTGTTTTTCCTAGCGAGTCACTTATTTGAAACATTTCGTACACTGCTTTTATCTTACTTAGAAAACGTTCATTGCCCTGCGAAACGCCGTGGATACTTCTGCTAGTAGAACATATTTATATAAAGTCTTTAGTCAGTAACTCCAGTAAACGTAGACAATATATAATTTTTTACTCATATTAACAACTACTACACGATCTAAAAATTAATGAGGCGGGGAGTTTCTAGCTCTTCAATAGAATGGTCATCTGAGATCTTTCACCGAACTCAACTTTGAGATCTCGTCATAAATTTTGAGGGCAGGACCAAGCTTCAGTTTTAGATGTCGTACCAAATCTGTTTGGCTGAGAAGTAACAAAGCTTCACCGTCAATCTCCTGCAATGTAAAGAAATATATTTTAATCCTGTTTGTTGGGAAAGTCCACTTACATTCCTGATCATAACATCAGCAAATTAGATCAGAAATGAATTTTCGCGTGTTTGCTATACAAATAACTCCATGAATATCTCTGGAATTGGAAAGAATTTTCATGATGTTCATGAGAATCTCGGAAATTTCTCGATTAAACCCTTAATAGGAGCGTGATAAAAGAAAAGTAAAATAACAAATTACTTACGTGTTCTTTGAAGGGCGACACCAAGTCCATGAAACCAATCTTTTCCAAAAACAAACCAACTTCGTGTTTAGTCCACGGCACAGCTACACTGCAGAATGTCGCACTAAGAGATTGGGCCCGACCGGCAGGACGTTGCGTCACCGATTCGTTTAAAATGAGAGGTCGGAATTGCGTTTTTTTTAGAGGTGATCCTTTGCTATCCACTGTCATGAAAATAAAAGAGGGATTCATAGCGGTTCTCTAAAAATTCCGAATGATATGATAAATATAACAATCGCATTCTTACATATTGTCGCTTTGTTTCTCGGCCGACTCTTCTTTCGTTTAATTCCAGACCTATTGTGTACAGGTGCGATTAGAATCCGTGCGTAGAAATTTATATAAAAACCTAATAGTTATTGGAAAACACAAGATCTGTAGTAACGAGGAAACCCAATACAGTTACAGCTTTCAATAAATAGTCAAAATGAAAGCGAAACAGGCTCCGTTCGTCACTATTTTGAAGACGGCATCATTTTAAAAACTTTTCAAAAACCCTTTAAAATCCATTAAATTCTGGTAAGATAAGTTAGGAAGGCTGTTAACATTAATATCAATTTTTAAATCCAATTCTTTTGTATACACGTTAGTTCATTTTCGATGTATAGAAAGGCGCTCGCGTACTCACTCGAATAACTCGCTTGGTGGAACGCGCAGACAAGAGAAATACAGTAAGAAGATTTACATTTAACAATAATTTGAAAAGGATGTAAGTAGATGCGGAAAAAAGATTATTATTTACACGTGATCTCACACCAAGCAAAAGTTTCATTTTAAGAGATGCTCAGATTCGCCATTTCTACGCTTCGATATTTGATTCGAAAAGCTCAGAACCACGCCGAAGAAGAACAATGCCCAAAGTCAAAGCAAAATATGCGGCAAGTCGATTGACTGTGTATCGACAAGTTTGTGAACAGAACTTGTGATGATGGGCGAAACGAGAGAGCGCTTAGAGTGGGCGTTACTTCGGTAGGATGGTGCTTCGAGCATGTCACTTACCAAACGATTGAAAATCTACTTGCTACTACTCTGTTCGTTTTCAGTCTACCACTATATCACAAAGAGGCGAGTACTGTTAAGAACAGAAGAACCCTCATCAATGGAGCAATATCGACAAGTAACAAAGCGTACTCTTAAATACCGATCACACGCCGCCAATAAAACGCACATGAAATTGGTTTACTATAAAAAAACAGCACTTCAGAACGAAGGTGCCCAATTGCGTTTCTTTGCGGACCACTGGAGACAACAGCATGACTACAGAGCTAACTTCCGGCGCATCCTGGGTCCATGTAAAAACAGCACGGAGTGGATGCCGCGTGGTCATGACGTGAAGATGATAACGTCAGCAAAATACAGTCGCGTCGCCCTGGACATTCAGAGCGCAGGTCAGTATAGCAGGATTATCATTTACTCAATGAGTTTACTGAACAAAAGAAAGAACATAGGCGGAGACACTTGGCGTGTATTTGTGTTCGGTACAACTTCGGTGCCAGTCTCTCTAGTCGACAACATGGACGGGACGTACACGGGTAGCTTTTTGATCGTAGAGCCGGGGTCGTATCACATAGATTTACATTTGGACTACACGTTGTGCGACGGGTACAAAGACCCTCCCCCACAGTGGTTTGTTAAAGGTAGAGTAACGAAAGATTTGTGTAAAAATATAAATGAAATAAGTCTGAGGAAATCTTTTATACCTAGGTAACAAGCAGGGCAAATACCAACCAGGTAGTGCGTTGCCAGGTAAACAGAAATCATTTCTCGATGAAAAACATCCGGCCAACTTGTCATTTAGCGTGAAGAAAGAGAATTTCTTCGCTTACGAAGGTAATAGAAGCTTATAAATGCAAATCAACCTCCGGTGTTCTCTATTAGATCCACACTGACTAATTATTCATTGTCGTAGACGTTTCAATAGATTAACTGCTATTATAATTGATTCTGGCCAATAATAAACAATTGAACACTACCGCATTTATTGCCCACAGAGATGAAAACCAACTTAACGTGGATCTATACTACAAAACCTTGCTACATGTGGGACGGGTTCGGACGTTGGATAAATACAACAAAATGGCGCCTCTATAACACAGGTACGCGTCATTTTGAAAACATTGCACATTTCTGTATGAAAAGGAAAGAATATTCCATTATAGTCATTGCTTAACGCAATATTTTATCGTATTGTATCTAGTCTGCATCTATTATTTTTCTTCTTACACTTTTAAGTCTCTACTGTCACCGTAAAAGCATTCTTGTCGCCTTATTTCAGCTCCGTTTAAAGAAAAAACCGACATTAAACGCACAAACGGTAAGGGCGTTTTGTGGATCTTCGGAGACTCCACGGGCGATTTCTTCTATCGCGTGAACATCAACAAACCTCTATGCAAGAGAATATTCAACCACTGCAACCGAACTTACAATTGGGTTTATAACACACACGGTGACCTTATGAGAGCGAAAAGCGAAAAAGACGACACGGACTTTGACGTGTTGAGAATTCTATCGGAACTTAAAGACGTGCTCGTCAATCCGACATTGGATCACAACAGCGCTCTATTAATAAACTACGGCCTGCATTTCACGCAGACCATTCCCTTCAAGACATTTGAACGTATGATAGAGCGAGTCATTCGACTGTTGAGGGACTGGCAACGAGAAAAGGGCTTCAAAATTGTCTGGAAAACAACGACCGCCTTTCAGAAATGGAAGTGGGGCGATCCAAAATACGGCGGTAGTCATAGCAAGGCCAATCGATTTTTCACATCACAGGTGATTGTCTCAGCTTTAGGTTAGGGACAGGTCAAAAGTTTCGCATGTTCTCATGGGTCTATATTCCATATTATCTCTTTGTGATTGTAGAATCACATATAAAAGAATCTCTGTCCGTATAGTTTAAATCGGACAGTATATGTACCAAATGATCGTCTTAACAATCCCAATAGTATTTGTTTATTTGACAGAGAGTGTCACTTTTCAACGCGTTCACAACACAGCGGATGTGCGACTCAGGCTTTGACGTGATGGACGTTTACCCAATGACCCTTTCTTACCCTAAAGGCACGGGCAGTCCCGCTAAACCATGGGATGCGGTACATTACGAGCCCATTGTCTTCAAATCCGTTGAAGATTACTTGTACAAATATTTTTCAATGTAAATAGTTATTATGGTTAAAAATATAAAGTGCAAAGAAACAATGTATTTATTTTCTTAAAGAAATATTATAAAGATACACGAAAATTAAAAACTCAACTTAAAAAAACTCACCCTTGTTTTGCATGATCAACGTTATGCGTGGGATTGGGAAGTTTATCTGGAAAGAAAGAAAAATATATGAACCCCTACTATACCCGAGAATGCTTGAGGTCATGTTATGCTTTACTTCTATTTCAAACGGTTATAATCGACAATGCATTAAACAAGATCTTTACATATTTATTATCACTTTTTGTTTCTTCATATAATGCATAACCACGTTTGAATTTCACCTGTTTTTTTATTATGTATCCTAGTCATTATCGAATGTTCCTCTATCAAAGCATTTGGGGCGAGGCGATCGGTGACCGGCAGTGTGGACCTGTTGATATTTTGCTGAGTGTACGGACACCCAAAACTTGTGTGGTGCGTCGTGTATTTGGCGCCTTTGATATGACCAATGCCTGTGCAACCCGGAGTTCCGCACAGAACACCAGTATCCTTGTCGGCTGGAAATAAAAACGGACATATTAAAAAGGATAAATTACTCTACATACATTATATTTCTGTAATATTATATTTCGTAAAAACAATTGAATAAACTTAAAAATGGTTACACGCGTATAATTGCATTCAAGCTTACATTTTGGTGGTTCTAAGGCATGGCCTGTGTTCTTGCACCAACCAACCGGATGCAGATCAACGGAGTCTGTGTCAAACCAGTAGTCGTACCGCGAGTCCCAACCATCAAAATGGACTTTGATCCTGAACTCCTCCGTGTTGACTATGGTGGAAACTCGCACCAACAGGTGGTTCCTCGGATCAATGACTTCCAGTTTTTGATCCGTCTTGAAATCTGGCTCTTTTCGCTAAAAAAAACAACAACCTGAATTCCAGAAACATCAGGGAAATGCAATGTTATACTGACCGGTTTGAATATATCTTTAGGGGCGGCAACAGTATTTGTTTCTTTTAAGTAGTCGGCCCACACAAACTTGTTAATCATCTCATCTAAAAGAACAACAGCAAAAAGCTCTACTTAAAAGTGTCATTGTTTTAAATCTCAAATGAACAGTAATTCGATCGCAAATCATTTTGTTTTGTGTTCAACTTGTGAAGGATCTGGAAAACATATTTAAAACACAGTTGAAAAATAAACCATAAGAGCACAACCTCTGAGCAATTACTTGGAATCGTGGAAGTAAAGAGGTACCTGTGGGGGGTATAAGTGTGATGCCCACTTCTTCACACCAGCCCACAGGATGGATGTAGGGGCTGTCATCTTTGCACCAGTAATCATATGAGTCGTCCCACTCATCAAAATGCACGAGAAAATGATCTGCCACCACGTTATTGACTGACGCCACGCAAACTAAATCAGGATTCTTTCGATCAATGGCTTCTAGTTTCATGTTGACACAGAAACTGTGACGCGGCGAAGGTAGTTTTCTAAAGAGATGTTCTGGAGCGGCTTGGCATGCTGTCGATGTGAGGTAATCTTCCCAATTAAAAGTGTTGGTGTCCATTCCTTGAAAAACAATAAGGGAGCACTTGTTTAACTTTAAGCTAACACACATCATATGATATAACAATACACACATAAACATTCTGTGTTTTTTATAAGAAAAATAAAATTGGGGACTATCACTCGTCATTCTTATTAAAACATACTTCAGAAACTGTGGAATCAACATACATGAAAATTGAAAGAATCATATAATTTTTCTACTGCCTGAAACATATACTACATGCAAAAGATGTGTAGAGTTGTACCATTTACCTCTTGGAGGAAATAAAGTTTGTTCGTTTTCTTTGCTCCAGCCACAGGGTCGTAACAAGTAAGAATCACAGTGTATCCAGAAGTCATACGACTCTGACCATCCATCAAAATGCAGTCGGAGCCGAGCACCCTGCACTTCCACAACAGAAACAACGCAAATGATGGATTGATGCTTCGGGTCAATGCACTCAAGTTTCATTGTTGGTTGAAATTGATTGCTTGGAAAGACATCTTGTTCAGGATACTCCTAAAGAGTGATCAAAGTTCACAAAAGTTAGTGTTGATGTGGAAAAATAATTGGAGAAATGTTCCAGAATAATTAATTTAAGCAAAAACTTCGTTCTCTTAATGCGTTCTCTTAATGCAGACAGAAATACGTTTTGTTTCAAATTTCAGGATATAATTCCTATTAGCCACAATGAAACATGCCATTTTATCCACATGTTATTGTAAAGCTGTGCAATAAGACAAATTGAATCGTCATACATGTCTAAAAAATCATAGTGATATATTTTTTGTGCATTTCTTTTAATACGAGCGAATTATGTGTTAATTCTGTAAATGGTTTATCGGTTTCTGATTTTTAAATTGTAATCTCAGTCACTAAGATAGTTGTTATTTCATTTGCTGTTCAGGCTGATCGTTTTTCTGCACATTTTAAATTAACATATCTTCTTGATTCAACCACTGTATTATTTTTAAATTTTCAGTCACCCTTTGAAAAGTGAGATTAAGATACTGACTTACCTTAAGAAAGGTTTCTATGGGAACAGCTGTGCTATTAGTCATGTGTAGATATTCTGTCCAATCAAATTCTTTGTCATGACCAACTAAAAGATTGATCAACAAATAAAAATCACAGAAAAGTATTGAATGTAATCTACCTTTTGAGTAGTAGAGAGTGACTTGTTCATCAATGAATGAATGAGTTAAGGAGCCATTTTCACAGGTTGTCCCATAGAGGTCCGAACATTCACCATTGCTCTGAACATCGTGAAAAAATATTTTAGGCTAATAAATCTACAAAGTCCTTATTTCTTATTTCCATTTATCAAATTTTTAATCTTACTTGAAACTTTTTGTTTTTTCTCATTGCCTTTTTGCCGCTTTTAGGCATGGGCCGCTCGCCCTTAGCAAACTGATCAGCAATCATTTCAGCACGTTTCCGACTTGCATAAGCACCTACACATCGTTGACTACAAAACCGCCCTTAAAAACAGATTCATAAAAACTTAGAAATTGATTATCGTGTTGCATATATGAATGAGTGTTTGTTTGGTTACATGTTAATGACGTTGTTTAAAACAAATATGATAAATAAGTAATCAATCGTAAGATAGTGAAATGGAGACTGGTGACCGTCATAACAATGTTCGTAACCGCCCGAAAGCTACTTCACACAGTCACCATGATTGCCTATCATTGGCTGTAACAATAAGCTTTCGATTTGAGTTTCATTTATTTTTAATTTTAACTTTGATTTTGACAATATATATGTTTTTAATTTATTTTAAACATTTTAGTTATAATTTAAAGGGATGAGGGAGCCATGTATTATATGGAAATGAATAATATATCTTTATACTTTTACTTACATACTTACTCAATTAAAGTGAGTCAGAGTCAGTTATTTATTATATTAGTTAGTATATATTTATTTTGAAGGCGATACTCCTTAACAGAGCGAATACACAAGTAAAGAAAACAATAGTTTATTTACTAAACTAATAGTCTCATGCCGCCACACGAACAACGATCTTCAGTAGTAATGAACAAAACCGTTAAAAATTACAATACAATGATATCAAAATTGACGTAAAAAGATGTAAAAAATGACGTCAGTCGCGTGAGTCGAACGTAGCAAGATAAAATTTATTCAAATGTCTGCATTTCGTCACAATTTCAGTTCTCTTATTGAGGAGATTGTTGTCAGGGTAGATAGCAATCTGATCCTTTTCCTCCTGGCAGAGCTGGCATGAAACACTTTCCGGTGTAAACAATCTAGCTGTATGTAGGATCTTCCAACTAATGATAGGGTTTCCATTCTGCTCCTTGACTCGCCAAGACTCCATTGACAAGGTTGTGCTGCCTTTGTACTATTGATGTCATCCTACGAACTTGCAACTGTATGAGGAAAGATCAATGCCCGTTGAACCAAAACTGCCTCGCTTCTAATGTCGTGTATGAAGCAACAATAACATCCGATCTACCCAACTACGGCAAGAAAAAGTACATTGGTCTCTGTGACACAACCTTCAAGAAACGCTATGCGACTCACAAGACTTCATTTGTATATCAATAATACAAAGGCAACACAACCTTGTCAATGGAGTCTTGGCGAGTCAAGGAGCAGAATGGAAACCCTATCATTAGTTGGAAGATCCTAAACAGCTAGATCGTTTACACCGGAAAGTGTTTCATGTCAGCTCTGCCAGGAGGAAAAGTATTAGATTGCCATCTACCCTGACAACAATTTCCTCAATAAGAGAACTGAAATTGTGACAAAATGCAGACATATGAATAAATTTTATCTCGCTACGTTCGACTCACGCGGCTGGCGTCATTTTTTACATCTTTTTACGTCAATTTTGATATCATTGTATTGAAATTTTTAACGGTTTTGTTCATTACTACTGAAGATTGTCGTCCGTGTGGCGGCATGAATCTATTAGTTTAGTAAATAAACTACTGTTTTCTTTACTTGTGTTATTTAGTATATATAAATCTTAAAAAAATTTTGAATAACTTTTTACAAATAAAATGTATGGGTTAGGGTTAAGACACACCCCTAAATATTTACAATCAGGTTGAATAAAACTGTGATTTTGTGACCGCTGTAAAAAGTAGCTTGACCAATCGAGGCCATCCTAGCGATCAATTGACCAGGACAGGAAAAAAAATTATTTTAAGCATTATATATATATATATATTCAATCTCTGGACACAGTGTTTCGATGTTGTTACATCTCATCAGCAGAGCTCAGAATGAGCGTGAAATGTCAATGGATCAGAGTGCTATATATATATATATATATGTAAGTTTTACCACAATGCTTCATCTAAATGTAAGTGGAAAATATACCTGACGAACGAAACTCAGATATGATTCCATAGCAACCGCAAGTTTCACACTTTAGAACTTGATCACACTCAATACTTCTTGGTTTTTTCTTTTTCCGTTTAACACAATCAGGTGTAACTTCGTTTTTCTTCTCACAACCATTCAACAAGGTGTCTGAAATATTTTCAAATACTATATCTATATATATCTATAAGTGTGAAATTCTAGAATGATTAGTTTTCATTTCATTATTTAAGTGTAAGCTTTTTGATACAAACACATGCATTGCGGGATGTCTTTTATATAAGTCGTTCCCGCAACTTTTTCGTTGATTTGAAAAAAATCTGGGAGAGAAATTTTTCTCAGCAGTAAAAAGTGGTGAAATACAGGTTTTATTTAGAGCGACTGGTATCATTAGAAAGCTTTCTTAGTGGAGTTAAATGGCATTAAAAGTGCTTTTAATAATACTTTAATGTTGCAAAGCGATTTCAGATTATTTATATATATATATATATCTGGTATTTCAAAAAGTTTTAAAAGTTTTTTATGTTCCCGTTTCATTGCATATTCCTAAGTTTAGCAATCTAAGGTTTTCCTTCTCATAAATGCGGCCACAATGAGGTATTAAACATATCTGTACTAAGTTCCTAACCAATAAAAATGCATAAATGGTGATTTTGGTGTGAATTGCCCAAATAAGGAATTTGGCCTAGGCCCGTAGAATTTTTTGAATTCCTCACAGTTTTTCCCTTTCAGTTGATAAATTTTAGACAAATTTGATAAGTATGACTCCTTTATGTCTCCTTTGTTGTCTTTTTAAACAAAACATTATGTTAGAAAGGTTGTAATTGGTGCCATTATGGTGCCATCCTTGTTAAGGGCTTTCCAAAATAGACCATGTTTGATGCTAGCTGGATAATTTTTAATTTCTAACTTTCTCCCTACCTACTGATTCTGGTGTCCTGCTCAAAAGGTGAAGAGCATCTGGGACGGAGCAAATAAGATGTCCAGGGACAAATATGGTACATCACAAAGACCTTTTGAAAGATATCCTGTTGAGTAAAATCTCCGCCGATAAAAAATCAGACGTCCAGTAAAAAAACAACCTAACCCCTAACTCTACCTTTTTCTGCCAAAAAATATCCTACAGCATAAAAAGCAAAAACAAATGTCACGTGTTGGGAAGTAAATAACGGAAAAAATTATCGGTGAAACATGACATCACAAAAAATGACTCATGAGATGGGTAATTTAAAAAATAAAGAACGTCGGGGTTTGGTCAAATCATTTTTAGTATTGTCAATATTTGACAATGAAACGGTTTTTTGAAAGGATATTGAATTAAGAGTATAGAAATCCGATGTACATTTCTAAACAAGCCGAATAAACAGTGATAAAGTAGATTTTGATTAAAACAATATTTTTTTACGAAGTGACTATTTACCCGACAGTCGTGTACGCTACGAATAAAACTCCTCGTTGGTACACGACTGAATTCGCCTGTGACGTCATCGGTTTTCCGCCTGCCCAAGCGTCGTGCCAAGAACGCATTTTACAGTTACCTCTTGCAGAACCAAGATGGCCGCTACCGATGAGGAGGCAGTTCGAATTTCAGTGGGCCAAAAGTTCGCCAATTATGATGAATTTAAACAGTTCCTGACGAATTTCGAGGACTCAACCTTTTGCAAATATGTTGTAGCCGATAGCAGAACGGTCGAGCAAGCCAACAAATCTGTCCGTAAGGCTGAGAATGAATTTCCATCGCAGCTGAAGTATTCGCGCCTTCGGTTGACCTGCAAACATGGCGGACAGAAATGTCGCACTGACGTCACTTGGACTTTATTATGTCATTTTAAACCATGACCAGCTATAATGGGCCGTAATACGATGACACTCTCCACTGAATTCTTTGTTATGAGTGGCATCTGCATCGCGTGGAAAAAGACGTTGCACTAATGATGGTCTCCAACTTACAGAACATATAATAGCACTTGTAAAAGGAAATGGGGAAAACCCAGTGCTAAGGGTACCTCATAAGCTGGGATGGAGTGGGATGGAGAGTCCCTTTAAAAGAGCTTTTGCAGTCTCTGACTGAGGCACATATCTTTTTTATTTACAGAACATATAAGAGCGGTTGTGAAAGCGGCTTCCTCGCCACTGCCAATCGAAAGACTCGTCATCTGGTTGTTACTGAGGTGAAATTGCAGCACAATCATGCAGTGGCAAGGGAGAACTACATCAGGTATCCTGAACTACGTCGACTTGACCAGCAGTGTGAAGATTTGGGAAGGACAATGCTGAACTTGTCAGTGCCTCCGAAAGAATTCCGCGAGACATTGATCAAGGTATCCCAAGAAATGCTGACCTCTTGTGACGTAAATAACTTGAAGACAAAGTTAAAGAAGGAAAATGTTGGGGAAAACAGCGACGTTCAGTTATTGATGACAACCCTGGATGAAATTTTGTTGAAAGAACCAGATGCCTCGGTGCAGCTTTCAGTGGATGAAGATGGCAAAATATTGTGTCTATTCCTGCAATTGCCGTTAATGAAAAAAGCTGTGGAAAATTTCCCTGAAATGATGCTTTTGGATGCAACATACCGTGTGAACAGTTCTAAGATGCCCCTTTTCACCATCATAGTGGAGGATGGCCATGGATGTAGCATCCCCGCTGCACATTTCTTTGTGGCCAGTGAGTGTGCAGATGTTGTGGAGCATGGGTTTCAGGCTCTTGAGAAGTCTGTCGGGAAGGAGTTGCTGAGCAAGAACCAGCTGTACCTCGTTGATAAAGACTTTACGGAGATCACATTAATCAAGAATTATTTTCCTAATGCGAAGATACACTTGTGTCTTTTTCATGTCATGAAGACATTCAAGAAGGAAGTAACATCATACCAAGGGCAAAAAAAGACGGACATTCTAGAATTGATACAGAAGCTTGTGTATTCCAATACAGAGGCATTTGGTATTCAGAATGCTGAGGCCTTACTGAAGGATGCCCCACCAGTTGTTATGCGACAGTTCCACTGTGAAACGTATCGTCAGTACATACTAGGAAGATTACTGCACCATGCAAAAAGTAATGAAGCTGAAATAATCTGTGACTTCCCCTTTTGTGAGAAGCCTTCTGGGGAGCAGAATTAATGGACCCAGTGTGATCACTGTAGTCGATGGATGCACAACTGCTGTGTCGGTCTGCCTCTTGATGATGTTGAAGATAAGGACAGTGAGGACGGCACCTACAAATGTGTTTACTGTATTACTTAGTCACTGATATTATCTGATAAAAAAAACGATAAAAAACGTTCAAGTTCTTTTCTGTTGTTGCCTGCCATTCTCTCAGTCAACCATTTGTATCTAGTGTTTTAAAGTCTTCGTCCCTTTGTTTTATGAGACCAGAGAAGAAAACGTTCATCTTCTAAGGAAGTTCTAATTTTAAGTTGATACAGGTATATAGTTTTGTTGAAAAGTTTATGGACACCTCTTAGTCTTTTATTGTATTCTAAAAAAATCAACCAAATTGTTATCAGATATGGTATAAGAAATATGTATAAACATATTAATCTGGCATGGGACAAGTGTAATTTTGTTAGGATGATTTGCCTGTGTACTACTAGTGAGGTACATGTACTCTGTATTTTACTTTAAAAATTCCTGGATTGAATTGTTTGATTATGTACTTTGAATGTATTGATGTGATTAAACTTAAGTGTATTTTGTGTGAAATATTCGTTAGATTTCATTCATGACTTGGAAAAACCTTGACCATTTTTACTTGAGGACAGCTCGTTTCCGTATCTGTCTCCGTCTTGTTGGTGATCCAAAATAACAGTGGCACAATGGTAAGATCATGTGCCTGCAGCCTCCAAGGTCCCGAGTTCACTTCGATCATGGGCAAGTCCATGTGGTAGAAGGGGCCTGTCTGCTTACGATTCCTCTGGGGACTCCAGTTTCCTCAAGTCTCATACAATATATTTCCACCAAGGGAGATGTGGAATGACAACCTTCCCTCCCAACTAGTGGAGCACTCCTCCTCCACCCCTGCCCATCATGGTCCAATCCCACATCACACACCCTGGCCTTCTGCTGGACATCCCTGGCAGTGGCCCTCTATCCTTCATACCTCCCATCCTGGCCACCAGGGGTACTACTGCCATGGAGGATACCCTCTCCCCATGCCAAAGCTATGTAAAACACTGATCTTTGTGGCTGCCGGGACCTGGCATACTTTACAGTAAACGACAACCACGACGACCAACGCGCCGGCTTCCGTCATTTAGCTCCTCCCACGTTTTTGCCGCGCGTACGCATAAGAGTCGGATTCCTCAGTGCGGACACGACAAGTCGTGTACCCAATGAAGAAATTGATTATTGCGCACCCGCAAGTCGTGCCTCCAACCAGGCCCACCGAGAGGGGGGGACAAGGGGGGCAAAGTACCCGGGGCCCATGCTAAACAGGGGCCCATAAATATTTGAAACAATTTTTATTTTGTTTAGCAATGGGCTTAAATGCTTTAAAATTAAAAAAAATAAATAATGATTTGGTCTAATAAGTTGGTAGGCCCTTTTCAATAGCCCCCCCCCCTACTAAAATATTGTTTTTTGAAAGTAACACTCGCGCTGCGCTCTCGTTCTAGGGCCCAACTACACTTCTGCCCCCATGCTTTTTTTCTCTTGGCGGCCCTGCCTCCAACACGCCATTTCTTCAGTCCGGGCACGACCGTCGGGCACCCAACAGTTTTTTTTTTCATTGGGGACACGACAGTCGGGTACGCAGTAACAATTTTCCTCGTTATGTACACGACTGTCGGGTAAATATCACCGGCCATTTTTTTAACGTTAACCAGCTATAAATCAAAGTTGTTTTTTTAATAAAAGTGTTTTGAAAGTATGTCTAACCAATCAATTAATTCATCAGCAAATTGTAAATTTTAATGAAATGCAACTGCCATGTGGTCTATGACAACTATATGTTTGTTTGTTTTTTAACGAGGCTTCCAGAACGTTCATTAAGCATTATCATAAAGACCTCGACCCGGAGTTTTAGTGTATTTAATTGCTGCCATTTGTGCTACGATTATTTTTGATAAAATGCGGCGTTTTTTATTTATAACCGCTCACTAAACAACTTTGTGATAACATGGTCTTGAACCCAGAACCTTTCGGTTAAGAGCCGAACACCATTCCCATGGCGCGAAAAACATATACCACACTTGTGGCAGGTGATCTAACAGGAACCATAAACTTGAATCAGATTTGAGTGGAATTTAACAGGTGATGGATTTATCCTAATATTTGCACCATCGGTGTTAATTCAGCAGTATGCGCGAAAGCGAAAAAGGTTTAGTTGTCTTTATATGCAATATTCTTTTGTGCATTATGACGTCATTAACACGTCGTCCATCACGTCTTTGTAACCATCATTATTTATAGGGAAAACTGTCCGATGAACGAAGTACAATGCTTTAAAATTTATCAATAATATGTTTCCGTTTCTCGGGCCTGCTAAAAATATGCAATCAATTATTGCTCAATACCTCATGGAACCTTATGTAAATTACTTCACTCCTTCAACCAGCACGAAATCCGCCGCGTTTACAATCCGCACGTGTACCAAGCAAGAACATAGGTTCAACAACTGTATTCTGCACGCGACTCGTTTCATTGTCAAAACATCAATTGTTCGCAAGTCATTTTTTTCTGTCACAAATTTGAAAAGAAAAATTTCGACTGCTTCACGCAGACACTCGGAGTGAAGTCTTCATAATACAATTTTCGATAATAACATCGCATTTCGTGCAGATGAAAATGACTCTATGTTTGAAATACGTGGAAAAATCAAAGGATTTTAAATAAACGTGATTTCTATCTACGAACGATATACACGAATTATGATTTCACGGCGTCTTCTGACTTTGAATATCGTGCGTTCCAATTTATGTATTTCCCCTTAAATGTTATACAACTTACATTTATGGACAGGCTTTCTTTTACGCGTTTTTCTAACCAAGCCGTTGATGTCGTTCGTTTTGGAGTGGTCGTTATATTCTTCGTCTGAATCGGGCGTTATGACTTCAAGACTTCCCTTTTCAGACTTGCGAAACTTCAGGACGCTACCTAAAACATGTGAATATCAGATATTTATCTTAAGGAACGACTACCGCGATTCTGTAAAATTTACTAAATTGCGTATAATATTCAAACAAATCCGCATTTTTAAATTGCGCTAGGAATCAGAAATTACTCAAAGTTTTATGTTAGTTTGGATCGAAAACAATCACGTCACAAGTGACTATCCGCGCCTAGCTCAAAGAAAGTGTCACAGATATTTCATGAAAGTACAAATGCTAATACAAATAAAAGACATTCCAAACAAGATAATTTGAAAAAAACAAAGATCTAATCTCATTTCGTAAAGTGTTTAACATAACTGAAGTTTCATTGTTACATGTCCGCAAATGAAATGTTATCACTTAGCGGTATTTCAGTGAATGTACTTGATGGTGGGGTGGACTTACCAGGTAGATGTCCAATACCCTTTCTCCATTGCAACATTTCAGCCAACTCTGTGTTATCCTCAGCCTGAATATTTTTGAGTCACATTATCTCAAAAGTACTTCTATAAGGTATATTGTAGAGTATGCATGGCTATAAGCCTTGATGAAACACAAATAAACCCGCAAAATTTTCTCTTACATTCACGCTCGTCTCGTAGGATTCTGTTTTTATGTCTGGCATATTTTCATTACCGGCACCTAATTAAAAAGAAATCATATACGTGTATGCAGCTGAACGTTTCTGTGGTTAGTAATAAGGAGTAAAAAACGACATGAAACTGCAATTCAATCATATTAAAGTGTATCTCTTGCCATTAAGATACATGTCATGTACTACCTTATTTATACTAATTTTCGTGCATTAGCGCAAAAATCTGAAAAATGCGCGAAAATTAGTACAGTCATTACGCGCAAAGGGGGGTATGCGCGAAAATTAATACGCGCGAAAATTTTGATTTTTAGTTTATATATATGTGTATTAAAGGGCAAATAAAATAATCAAATTTTTCGCTTTATTCATCCTAATCAATCAAAACTAGACTATGTACATTCAGGCTGTTGTTCTGCGTTTTTACATGCAATTTTCTTAAACACGGCCCGAATATCTTTTGATCCAGTTTCCTTGCAATTGCCTAATTTCGGTTGGTGAGTGTCGTCGTTGTGTCCAGTTGCTTTGGCAATGATACATGGAAAGTTCCCAAAATCACAATTTCCCGAGGGAAGTAAATGTGACAAAATTATTAGGGGGCTTATATATAGGAATGGCTAGGGTAAATAGTGACTAAGGAGGCCCCAGCATGGTTGGGTCCGAGAGGTCAGAAGATTTTGAAAATTTAAGACCCCCAGATTGACTACTAAAAGCTACTCAAATTCTGGAATTTCTTTAAGGGATTCCTGCACAAAATACAAATTGATCTGTAGTTGTAGATCTGTAAATTATATTCCCTCAGGAATTACGGCCCTGTTCCTCGTACCGTTCCTCAAAAGGTTCAAGGCACTTTTTAAGTATTTCATTACTTTTCATTAGACCAGTGACGACTCCGATTCTGAATGGGAATTGGACAACGATAATGGTCGAAGCGCCTTTGACATGTTCGTAGATTCTTGTAAAATGGCCTTGCGCGAAAATTAATACGCGCGAAACTATACTAAATTCATGATGCGCAAAAATTAAAAATTATTATTTCTTGTTATGAACCGCGGTTAGGGAACAGCTTAAAAAAGTTGTAATTGCCACAATTTGGTTTGGTGGTAAACTTCGAAATAATCAAACTACTGTCGCTGTACTGATCGTGAAATTCCCAAGTTTGGATGGAATGAAAGAAAAGCGCCTATAATTTTCAGTCGTCAAATGAGATTTTGTAATTTAGCCAAACAATTTTATTTCTATAGGTCATATGTTAGTATTACGTTTAAAGGGGTAATTTCATTTGAAGGTTCGCCTTATCTATCTGTCTATAACTCAACATATACATATTTCTTGTAATCAATAAATGGTTGAATAACAATAAATAAAAAAGTTATCAAAACTTTAATCTGTCAAATGAATGAAAGATATACCTTCTGATTCAACAGGAGTTTTCTCGTTGTCTGCCATCTGTCTGCCAGCACCTAAAATAAAACGATGTTAAAGAACCTAAAGGTTATAATCGCATTAACTTTCGCAAATTGTTTAAAAAACATTTTAACGCGAAGTCCTTTACAATGCACATTTCAGGATGACGTCACTTGTTTTTGAACCAATTAATTATGTTCAATGGAAAACCACCAGAATTTTTAACACATTCGTTTTCGCACAACTCAAATGGATATGAATATTTCAGGCTCCTTTTACTTGTATTTAGAAGTGACTTCTTTGAACGACAAAAAATATATACTCCTGAGAAATAGAATCGCCCAAGGGAGCTATGAAAATAGTTATCGGACCACCATATCTTCCAATTTTAGTAAGCATTAGTTCGTTTTATAAGAAAGTGCCCCACTTTTTAAACAATTCAACTAGGCGTAATTATCCCGAAACAAAGGAAATATTTGCATTCTTGTTGCAAACAAGAAATCTCGTCGATAAATCGGTATATGTCAAAAACAAGCAATGAAACAATATTCAAAAAGGTAAGCTCGCTGGACGTCAAAACAACATTTTAGAAAATATCTTAAAACTGAATGCAAAGATTGAGGTACCGTAGGATCGAGTTACAGTAAGATCGAGTTATCGTAAGATTGAGGTACCGTAGGATCGAGTTACAGTAGGATCGAGTTATCGTAAGATTGAGGTACCGTAGGATCGAGTTACAGTAGGATCGCTATTTTCGTGTGAGTGCATTTTGTCGGCATTAGTATAGATGGCTGTATTGGCTTTCGTTATATGGTTCTTTTCGCAGAATTAAAAATGTTTTAGTGCTAAAAGCCTAGTCTTCAATGTTCCTCCACAGACTTTCGCCAATAAAAAGCTAAACAAAAGCTCCACTGACGCTTTTTGATAAGAGTAAAGCTAGAAGAATTTCCTTGGTTTGGTACGTATGCTCGGCAAGTCATTAATAATTCAACTGAGATTGTTACTGTTCAACCAATCAAATTGACGCTAGCTTCTTTTATCCACTCAAATTGACCGTATTTTCAGCTAATAAAACAATTTTAAGACTATTGTTGTTCATTGTTAAATATTAAATGCGTAAAAACAAATCACGCGTCATGCAAGACATTCAAAGAAGTGACGCGAGATAATTCTAAGGGGGAAAATTAAAAACGTTCGAACTCCGAGAGATGCAGAAACGAACAAACTTGTATTTAAACCAAGCGCTTCTTTCAGTTGTGAAACTATCCAATTAGTGACTAGTAAACTTGTGAAACTATCCAATTAGTGACTAGTAAACTTGTGAAACTATCCAATGAGTGACTAGTAATCTTGTGAAACTATCCAATTAGTGACTAGTAAACTTGTGAAACTATCCAATCAATGGCAAGCATACTTTGGAAAACCAATCAACCACATAGCTACCTTATTACATGAAATGTGTAAAGCAAGTAATTAACGCAAATTTGAAAATTTCGCGTTGATTAATGTACCGTTAATTAATGTATTGCGTAATTTTCTCCTACGTTAATTTTATCAAACCTTAATTTTCTATAAAAAAATTTTCCGCTGTTCCAGCTTTCACTGGATAATCTGTAGGCTCATGGAAAAATAACAGTTGATTGGTCTTACGTTTTGATCTATTGACTATAATCATTCCTACGTAAAAAGTTCAAAAAATATTAAGACATTTCTTTATCTTCTCTTGCCACCTTTTCTGTCTCAAAGTCAATATCCGCTTCGTAATCACTGTCATCATATTGATCATCGCTGTCTTCATCTTCTTCACCGTCTCCGTTACTTTCGACACCAAGTTCACGCAGGATTTCTTTGGAATCGTCTTTATATTCTCCAGTTAAAGGATGCTCCACGCTCTTGATCTTTGCGATTAATATAGATAGTTTTTCAGGATCACTCCATATTACACATGCCTTTGACGGGATTTCTAACCCACCTTGAACTAAGGGCAATGGTATTGGTTTCGATTTAAAAACTTCAACATTGTATTTTGCTCCTTCTTGAATAAAGTACCATATGTACCGAGAAAGCTCTCTTGGTACATGCCCAACAATGATTAGACCAAACTTTCCTCTCATAGTAATTTTTCTCGCAACCGCAACTTGGCGTGGAGATTATCACGCTCTCTTTTAAATATTATCTTTTCTCCAACATAAGGTTTCCACGATACAGTGTTGGAGTAAACATGGAACCCTCTCAGTCCAGTATAAAATTCGAATTGGTTGGCCATCGTAACACCCAATACACTTATTATAATTATGCGTCACTACTACTACAGTACGCCTAGCGGAAATCCCTTGTGTTTAAGATAAAGTCATTGCAATGAAAAAAAGATTTAAATTTCATATAACGTTCGAATCTTGAGTTGTGAAGTAAAAAAGATTCGAATTCAATGTTTACAATCAGTTGTTGGGTGCTTGAAAGCAATCAAGAACGATGTCGCTCTTAAAATATTTCACCAAATCTCAATCTCCAAACAACCGTTCAAAACTTTCTCAATCGTGTGAGCCAATAAAAGACAACTTACCCGACAACATATCTACAAATGAATTGAAAAATGTCCAAGAAAGTTTGAATGTTGTCGAGCAACGAACGCGAAGAAAGAGAACGACGTACACAGAGAAAACCAAGCAAGAAATCGCCAAGTATGGTGCAATGGCCGGAGTAACAGCTGCTTTGAGAAAGTTCAGAGGAAAGTTTCCTCATTTGACGGAGAGTACCGTACGACCGTGGGTGAAAACGTACAAAAAAGGCATCCAGGAAAACAAGAAAATGGGGGTCGCTGAAGTCGTAAAGAGTGGAAAACCTAGATGTCGGCCTTTGATTTTAGATGAGGAGCTCGATGGCAAGTTACGTTCCATGATCACAAGCCTACGGTTAGCTGGTGCCGGCATCAATATTCATGTGGTAGCAGGTTTTAAATGGTTTGATCCGTGCAAATCCAGATAGTTTTGGTACATATTTGGACTTTAAAGTAACGCGATCCTTTGCTCGTTTGTTGTATCAAAGGATGAATTTTTCACGCCGTAGGGTAACAACTTCCAGGCCAGTAGTTAAAAGTTCACTATGGGATGAGGTTCGAACACGATTCATCCACGAGATTGTTGAGAAAGTTCTTAAACACAAAATCCCGAATGAACTTATCAATGCTGACCAAACGCCTTCGAAATTCGTTGCAACTGAGAATGTCACAATGGCTGCGAAAGGAGAGAAACATATATCTCGGGCTGTAAGAAAGCAATAACCGTAACCCTTTGTAAGACATTGGATGGTCAAATACTTCCATTCCAATTGATTTACACCGGGAAAACGACAAGATGTCTCCCTACTGTTGATTTTTCAACTGGATTCTGCACATCTTACAATCCAAAACATTGGAGCAATGAAATCGAAACGATCCGCTTGATCAAAGAAGTCTTGGTTCCTTACATAAATAAGATCAAGAAAGAAAGGTCTTTGCCAGCAACTCAAAAGAGCCTCTTGCTATGGGATGCATTCAAGGCTCAATCCACTGATAAAGTAATGGGAGTTCTATCTGATCATGGTATAGAATCAGTCATAGTGCCAAAAAACATCACCCATTTACTACAACCGTTAGACCTAACGACCAATGCATCTTTCAAGAAGCACGAAAAGAAAACCTTCAGTGATTATTTCACATCTTCTATCATTGAGACTCTGAAAATCGATCTTAATCGTGACGTTACATCTATTCAAGTCGATCTACGCGTGTCTACCCTAAAACCCCGACATGCACAAGTGATGAAGGAGATATATCAGCACCTCCAATCACCTGATGGAATAGCCATTATAAAGTCGGGGTTTAAGGCTGCAGGTATTACTGATGCCTTAGAAGAGGCCAGGAAAAAGAACAAGAATATTATCAAAGATAACCCTTTTACCGGTATATAACTTGTTAAAAAAGAAAAGCTTGTATACACAAAAAAAGAAAAATTATTTTCTTTTACTCTTTTTCAGGTTTGAAATTTTCAGTTTACTCAAAATTATACTGCTAAGAGAATTCACGTTAATTACTGCGCACTTTTAAATCTTGACGACGATTCGCGTTAATTTCTGATCTCGTTAATTTTTTGACCGTTATAATTACTTGCTTTACACATTTCATGTAAAAAGGTATGTTACAAGCATACATATATCTGTTTTAGTTTACTTAAAAGTAACTGTAAAAAGAACATATATAACGACATCCCGCCCGTTGTGTTATATCACTTATGATTAGCTTTAGAAAGTAAACTTTAAATCAAATATAAAAAGTTCCGGCTAAAAGCTAGGACGGTCGCCATGATCATCTACGAATCTCAATCAATTTGAGACGTGAAAACGCGTAGAAGAAGTAAAACATCGCTTGGTTGATAGACGCTTGGGTAGGTTAGGCACTTATTTGAAAACAAGACATGGGATTATAGGAAGGAAATCTAGTGATACAAATATCCTACTACATTAAGAGGTTTTGATAAACTATTCTATCATTCCTAGCTAAACGCAGACAACGAGCTTCAATTGGTTCATTTATGAGAACATATTGGGATTGGGAGGGAAGATCTGGTCAAATAGAGCAAGCGGGTTGATATTTTGTTAACCACGTGATCATTCGTTTCACTTGAAGCGTTGCGTCTGTTGTATTAGACAAATATTGATCGATCATCGAATTTCAAAGACTGTATATCAACGGAGGGATGTTTTACTTCTTCCACGCGTTTTTCCTTTATTAAAAAAAAACCCTCATCCTTTCGAAAGTTTCAGTTTTCCAAATCCTAATTATAAGTTTTTAATTTTTTTCTTCTATTTTTAAACTGTATAATGTCGCAAATATTTCCAGTGCTATTTGATCTAACAACAGCCTGTTTTTCTAACAGTTAAAGAGATTATGTAAGATTTTTTGCGTGTGCGTTGGGAACTTTTGATGGAAAATGAACAAAAAAAACTTGCGGCGTTTTCATTTACAAATTAGATTAAGGTAAAATTAGACGTCATTTCCGGCAGTCATATTCCCGAAGCTCAGACAATAACAAACAACAATGTTGTTGTTCAAGGAGTTAACTAGCCAACATTTCGTGCATATTCTTTTGAGCATTTCGTAAATTGTCTTTCTAAAGATTGAAAGCTGCAATAACTGAAAATTTATGCTAATTATTGGCCTACGTTATTTCCGGTTACTGTGGCGAAAACTTGATAGCGACATCATTGGCGACTCACTGGTGTGTGTGTGCGTTTTTTCCAAATCATTTTGACACAAAGATATTCCGAAAAAATATTTCTAGAAATAGTATATCATTTTTCTTTGTGACTTTTTTAAAAAGCTAGCAAGCTATTGCATCGAAAGTTAATTTATTTAATGTCGTTGTCTGAAAGATATTTTGATAAACGTTTGAAAAAGGCAAGTTTCGAAATGCAATGCAACTAACACACGCGTGGCGGTTGAACATAAATGGGCTCGAATGTTTTTTTTTAATCAGTCAATTGTACATTGTATTTTAAATTACGGGAAGAGTTATCAAACGAAACGTCGAAAACAAACAAAACGGGCGTCGACTGAAAAACTCGTTAACAAAAATGCTCAACGAGAATATGATTCGCTCGTTGAAAAAACTCGACTCGCCTGGAATTATTCAAAATATGTTCGATTGCTTTCAAATATATTCGAAGAATAAAACCTTTTTAAGTAAATCGTTAATGATCGTTATGTCTTGCCGCTTTATTCACTGCCCTGGTGACATATGCATATTAGCAAATGAAATTATAGTTTACATATATAATACTAATAATTCAATTTTAGATTATAAAAATTAAATTGGTTTTCTTTAGTTGACACTTCACAAATTGGTTTGTTTAACTGCTAGGGTCATTTTTACCCAAGCGACGCTTTTTAACGACAAGTTTTATCGTACTTCATTTTGGATAAATTATGATTTAACGAACGGTTTAGCAGAGTAGACTTTGGTAACATAACAAATCGCGATGTGTTTTGCTTTGGGTGAGCGCGCTCGTAAAAACGCCAGCTTTATTTGAAACTATTGAATTCGTGAAACTATTGATAAGTTGTTTCTATCGCAGAAAACGTAAAACAACAACAAATCCAACGGCTGAAAAAATGAAAAAGAACCTTGCTAACAAAACAAATTAGGTGTACTTACTTACCTTACCTAAACGAATTGATGGGGTTTCATTCAATTGCCAATGGAGGAAACCTTTAGTTTTGTTATTTGACAGTCGAGTTTTGCTCAAATGAATTATATTGCAGTACAGGCGATAAACTTAACTTCGCTCGTTGAATAGAAAACGCTCCTCCGCGGGGTTTTTACTGAAACCTATCTGTGTACGCGAAACAAAACCCATAATGGTTGCCTATAAATGTGTTTTGACGTGTCATTTAGCTACCTCAAATGTATTTATTTTTCGAACGATAGATTGTTTAGATAGATTTAGTAGAAATGTAGGATTGTAGATAAAAAAATTTCCACAAGTAAATCTCCGTGTAAAAAAAAAAAAAAAGTGGTACACTTTGCAAGTTTGTTTGTTTCTGAGAGTTTGTTGTTGTTTTTTTTATTAAAATAAAACTTAGTTTTTAACAGAAACATTTTTTGGTTTCTCCACGGTTTTTTGTTAGCTGGTTAATAATTATTGATTTGAATAGAGCACGCACCTCTATTTATAACTCTCCAAAGGAGAACAGCCATGACTATAAAAAATAAAGCATTTTGTGAAATGAACCAATAGAAAACTTTTAATATGCGCATGTGAGCTTTATTTCACACTTTGTTTTCTTTACTCGAAATTACTTGAAGTATAAAATACCACTTTTTCGTCTTCGATGGGCTGATCTGCGCTTCATTATACGAGATTGTGATAGCTAGCACTTTGCTATTAAGACTAAGAAGAGAACATAAGCAACGTTGGTGAGGGCTTTGAACTAGCTTTCTTTGTTAGGCTTGTATACCAAATTTATGCGGTTATTTTTAATGATTTAGTGGGCACTATGGCAGAACTGCAAAAACAACAAGACAATAGCGAAAGTGTTTACTGTTTAAAATGTATTCTATCAAAAAGAGAAAATTGTGTTTACAGAGATTTTCTATTTGCAGTGTTCTTTTTTAGACAATTCCAAGGTAAAAGTCCACAAAAATAACTAATTATTAACATACGCAAATTATGCATGTTTTTTAACCAATAGCATACCAGATCGTTGTTGTTGTTTTTTTAGTTTTACAAATTTGATTTCAGGGGCAAAGAAATGTATGTATATTTAATAGATGAATTCAAATGAGACTCGTTATATATATTTTGAATACTTTCCTAAAATTAGATTTTGACTGAAAGCAATTTGATTGCATACCTGATCACCATGACAGCTTAATTAAATAACAAAAATTATAGCCTCTGCTCCATGGCGCTCTTTATACTGACGTTAGCGCTATGCTCTGCTCCCAAAACATTTTTAACACAGTTTTAAAAGTACAGGTTATCTTTAATTTAACTGCGCTCGCATATTTCATATAAGTTGATACTAAAATTGAATCAATGGTAGATGGAAAAAATATAATAAAAATGCATTTTACTCCTCTATTTCTATGTTGTTATGTCGATAGCCGTTTAATAATTTTGTCAGTAAACGACTTTTCTACTTAGCTATAAACAAGTGTAACACCAGTCTATAATTGTAAAACGTCCGATTAACATGATCGTACGTAAACGGATTAGAAAATGGTTAAAAACGGTGAATGATAAACAAAAATGTATTGCCATGTGAAGTTGTGATAGTTTAAAGCTATTTTTACACAACCTTTTGCACAAATCTTTCGATCTGTGTAAAAATGCAAAAAATGATTTGAACTCCTAAATTGTTTCCGCATTCTGGTTGTTCTAGTAATGCTTTAATTCCCTAATCTTTTCATCCTATCCAGGAATCCTTCGCCCAAAGGAAGTGACAAATAATCATATTGCAAATGCTCCATTGACCTTTATGCAACTTTGAAGTTCAAAAATCTGCCCGGGCATAAGTAGGATATTGTGAATTTTATAGGGGGAGCTCGATCGGGTGCTGCTTAAATTCCTTGGAAATCATTTTGCATCTCATTTTTAAACAATTTTTTTCTGTTGCAACCTCCAGTGAAAACACACGTGTCCAACACTTTTGCCTCGTCCTTTAATTTTTTGTGACAAATCGAAACAAACTATTCTTCGTAGAGTACTTAAGAAGATGTTAGCGATAGGAGACACGTTATCGAAAACTAACTGTTCGATGCGGCTTGCATCCATCCATTCCCATTTAAAACTGTTGGACTCTAATCAACTAAGTCATCCTACCCATACAGAAAGTCACAATAAAATTCAATTTATTCCAAATTTATTACAGGTCGCTTTTTTATATTAAAAAATACATTTTTAGGGAGTGTTCACGACGCCATTTAACAATCACACGATTGCAGGTGTTCATTCCAATGGCTTCAAAATTCATATCCAACGTAACACCATCTTCCCTTCGTCAGAAATTGAGAAGAAATAAACCTAGATGATGCCTAATATTCATGATTTTTATTTGATGCTTACATAAGTGATGCTTATTTAAAAGTTTTATTTAGCGTACGGGTTTTTGTTCCTCATTCAAGTGCCTTAGTTCTCAATTTTTGGTTCATTATCAGAATACCAATCTGAAAGAATTGAAGAGTCAGTGTCAGCTTCTGAAGATGTTTCCATGAACACACAGGACTTCAGCCTGTTGAACTAATGAAGCTGCATACCGTCCTTCACCAGCAGATGTACGAAAACTGTTAAATGCGCTGAAAATGAATCTAATGAGACAAAGGGAGGGCTTTCGCATATTTTTTGAGCACATTCGTTCCAAAGCTATACACCAAGAGTATGTAAATGAGCCTATCCCTCAGTCGCCCTGCAAGAATAATAGATGGCGGAGCGAGTAGTTACCACTTTCTCAATGTAGAGCCATGGTTTCGACCGCAGTACTTTGAATTAATTGATGTTTTCCTGGGAAAAATAAGCATGAGATTCAACGACGTTTCCTCTGGACCTCTGGGAGGGGCTTCATATGGTTTCTCTGAGATGCATCCAACGGCCGTGAACAAACGCGAGAGGAGAATATGAATGAAAGAGAGATATTTATCGGTTGATTCAGCACTTAGAATTCAATTGGAGCTCCCTGTATTGTTGAGCTACAGATCCGTCAATTCAATTCAGGTGTGCCTGAAGTTGGCAAAATTATATATGAGTTCTGCTTCAGCTCCATTTAAAGAAGGCTTTCACGAGCAAATAAGATATAACAATCTGGTAATGCTATATTCTCATAAATCAGAAATGGCCGGTGGCAACTGTCAAAGAATTCGTTAACCATGAAGATCGTGGGGAACTGCTTTCTAGCAAACATTACCTACAAATATGTCTATTACCTGCATTTATTGCTGCACTTAAAACGTTAGTACTAATTTATGTTAATTACTTATAATGAAGCACGAATAATTGTGGCTGAATATTATTCCTAGGGGTAAATATTGATACTCATTATAACATTTGAGCACTTTTCAAAAGTGACCAACACCAAAAATTTGAAAGCACTCTATTTTAACATCGAACATTAGTTTTGATTAGCAGGCGACGATAAAATTTCCCATTTCGAAATAGTAACTGATATAGTTGTTTTAATGGTATTTTAAAAAATATTTTACTGTAACGAAAACAAAAACTTTTTCGATTTCAATTTTACTGCTTTTCATCTACAAATTTTCTTCATAAGCTATTAAAATAATTCTACTGAAATTCTTTTATGTCAATACAATATATGTTATAATATAAATATAGTAGACGGGATAGTATTTTGTTTGCATTGTTTGTTTTAATTAAATCTCTTTAAAATACTGTGGCTCTGACGTTTATAGGCGCAACATTCGGATGTCCTCTCATCGGATAATCTTGAGGAGCGTATAGCATTTGTGGATTCAGAAAACGGGGATCTACGTTGTAGGGATCAGTGTGAGTGTTCGGGTATGACGGGTGAGGTGGAGGAAGGGTATTGTAACCCCAATTCACGTTGCCTTGGGGTGGATGATTATGAGCAGTCGTTTGTTCTATTTCTGGTTCCTCCACAAAATTCCCACCATCGTTTAAATCGTGGTGAGTGAATCTGTAGGGATGCAGTATGATATAGTAAGAGTAGGGAATGGCGAAGATTTGAATGCAAGTGTAAAAACCCTTCCAAATCACGAAAATGGCGAGGTACAAGGATACATCTAAAATCACCGACGCATCTGGCCACACTATGCAGGTTACAACGCCAACGTTTCCAAGGAAGTTCATTGACTGCACAAGCAACCACGCCCCGATGGCGTCTAAACGTTCCTCGAAGTTGTTTTTGCTACGTAAAAGAAGTACTGAAGTAATTGTTGCTATAGTAATCAAGCAGACAAGTTGGGCAGTGGAAACGAGCGCGGCAAGGTCGGAAAGAAGCTTTAGATAAAGAAGATATGACACCAATCCATACGAAACGATAGCGTCCAGCTAGAAAACGTAAAAATGAAAACCTAATAAGTTAACAGAATAACCTAATAAGGTAACAGAATGGAAGATTTTACCTGGGACATTTTCAGGGGAGATTTTTTAAATTTTGATAAATTAAGACAAATACAAAAGCGACCTTTTGTCTTAAGTCTTTCACCTAAAAATGACGGGTTGAAAACCAACATAGAAACATTTCTATTCCACGCGAAATATGGTTTCATGTTAACTTCTGATATTAGGTTAGAACGATTTTATGTTTTGAGAACTGTTTTGGAGAGCGGCTCTCTAATTTTCTCTATTAAATGTTTCTAAGGTTTAAAGAAAGAAATATTTCAGCTTAAAAGTCAGGCAAAAAATCTTTAGCAATCAAAATCATAACGAAAAAGAAACACAGATTCAAAACGAAACAGTGTTTAATAACATTTATAATAATAGAGCTATCATATTTTTAATACAATATAATATTATCATTAGTTATCATTTCTTTTTGAGATATAGTCATTCGTATCTGTATCCACATCCACAGTAGCTATACTGTTACCAATTTTAATTCAAATCATGTCTCTTATCAACCATATGAATCGAAAACAAGATTAGAAGCTAAATATTATGTTACCAGGGCTACTCCAGCAAAAATATTTGAAATTCGCTTGAAATATTGCTTTCTATTGGTGTCCACTCTCCACATGGTTACGTTTCATTAAAAATGTCGACAACTTGCTGCTCTCAATTTGAAAGAAGTTCGTTGTTGCGTTCTGCTTTCATACGACAAAGTGAAATCGGCTATGTTTGTTTTTTGAAATAACAAACCTATTATTGTGCGCGCTATTGAGAAAGCAAAACTGTTTGCGATGATGTCACATGTTCAGAAGATTATAATTTTTTTTTTATTGATGGTGCGTTGTTTTTTTTTACTTCACACCATTATTATATACAAACTATTTTTACAAAAAAACATTCTCTGTAATGAAGGATTTAACCGCTGAGCGTGTGGGTTGAACACTCTTACATCTAAAAATATCCGTTGGCATTGGGTCCAAAAGCTTCGTACGCTGATGTCGAGTCTTGCTTCGTTTGTCTCGTTCGCTGTTCTTTGTGTGAAATGCTCGCCTGATAATCCTAACAAACAGTATTTTTTCCTCACATCGTGAAATACTTCACTTCGAAGGCCAGTGGTTATATCTCTCACTTCATTGTGTCGTACTGTGACCCAACCACTCTTTTTTCGGGAAAAGGCATGTGGCAGGTCGAATCGTGAACCGCAGATGCAAGTTGATGGCATGCGTTCAAAATGCGAGTTGTACCGCAATTTGATCGCCTCCCAAAACTTTTGTTCGTTGAGGTCGAATCGCCATTCTTTCAGAGGGATCGTCGTGAGCCAGTTGGAAACTCCTTTTCGAGTGTTATGCGCTTTGCTTCTTCGGCCATTTCGCTACGTAGTTAGATGAGGGTTTCATTTTTCCGTTGTTTTCGAAGGGCTTTTATCTCGTTGATCGTTTTACCACCTTCTCCTTTTCTCCCCAGTAGCTGGTTGACGAGTTGTGCTGCCATAATTATCGAGTTATCATATTCTATCGGTGAACATTCCCTGAAGATCTTGATACCAAGACCCCTAATCGAGGTGGTAAGGCTAGAAGATAACGATCATTTTCGTTGACAATGTGCCCACCTGTTATTGCGGGGATAAACTTGTTATTACTTCGTTCAATGGCGATAGTTGATTTTCGATTCCTGGAATGATGCGCACAAAGTAGGTCATCTTGTGTTGGTAGCTATCGACAAAGCAGGCGTATGTTGATTGCGGTTGTGCCAGCGCAATATCGGACAATATGTTAACTTTCTTTGCCCACTTCTCGACCATCCCTTTGACGATAACACCACGCTTGCAGTGCTTCTAATTCTCCGGCGGCTGTAAAATCGTCCGCGAATGCAGCCATCTTGCTGTCCGATGCTCCATTGACAGACAATCTGCCATGTTGCATGGTTGTAAAACATGGGCGCCTAAAAACATGGATATTCTTCGATTACGTCGTAATGATTGTGCAATGATTAGATGGATGTGTGGCACTAAACTGAAAGACAAAGTTCCTTCTTCCACCCTTCTGCAAAAACTTGGAATTGATGATATCTCTGTTGTTCTTTGTAAACAACGCTTTCGTTGGTTTGGGCATATGCATCATGCTTCTTCTACAATTATCACCATCACCCAGCTTGTAATCGCCAGCTCCAGAAGCCGAGGAAGACCTAAAAAGACTTGGTCGCAATGCGTTAACGATGACTTGACGTTAAACTTGTCGATCCACTGGACAGAGCTGCTTGGAGGACAGCTGTTAGAAAACTGTTTGGTGTTCCCTACCCTGGATTCCGGAACATTTGCAGCACGATAAATCCGAAAACTGGATAATGAATGATGATGATGATGATGAATGAATGAATGAAAGCAACCAAGTTTCTTAGAAATAAGTTCTGTATTGTTAGTCTAATAATTGTAGAAAATGAATATGTTTTCTAAACGCATTTATATGTCATCAATCGGCAAAGCGGAATCTTTCTTTTGATGAGAAGGTTGTACAGGCAATTTAAAGCAACAACGAAGGAGTGCATATTGATTGTGTTGACAGCATCTTTTTTAATGTTCGTCATTTTGATTCCCCAGTTGAACTGAAACACAAGAAAATGGTATGAATGTTACTTTTGACTTTTATTTGTAGAAGATCTGCTATTATCATTATAGTCATTGCCTTTCTATGACTAAAAACATTTCAACTGGCCTAGTGGTGGCCTTTACGTTCCAAACTTTTGAATTTAATTTTTCACTAGGGATACATACGGCTACGGGAGTAACATAATCATAATAGGGTGTAAATTAAATTTAATAATGATTTATAATTCTTTTAAAGTATTTGGTTCAAATTCTCTCGACCTAGCAGACTCAGTGAATAAGTAGCACTTTGATGCAGTACAGGTGGATGGTGTTGATGGTAGGAGTGACACCCGCCTCAACAGTTCCACTCAACATATATATGTGTGTCCATTAAAATGTTGTCTGTTGGATATTTCACAATGAATAATCTCAACATATATACGTGCAAAATTCAGAAGCAAAGAAAAAGCATTTGTTTACGTGTAATCACAATTTAATTAGTTGAAAGAAATATTAAAACTGTACGAGGTTGTAAGATTAAAGTGAATGGGTATGCGAGTCATGTAACATCTTTGACCTTATGGTCATAAGCATCCATGCTTGTTATGTCCAGCTGCCACAGAGTATAAAATGCATGCGTGGGTTAACTCACCACTGTTTTTCCTCTTAATTGGGTTGGCATTAAGAAGAGCATCCGGCTGTAAAAACGTCTGCTCCAATAAACCATCATATGATTACACAATTGTGGGGAGTATCATCTTTTGAAAATCCTGTCTAACCCAAATGGATGTTAAACAGTGATAATGATGATGATGATGAACAATGTATAGTTTTTGAGATATTAGAGTTTAAATGTCTGCCAAATATGGCTCTGTGTTTTCCATTATCTATGATATCTTTGGATCGGCTTGGAATCTTGGGGGAAAAATTTAATATATATATAATCAAGAACCTAAAATGGACTTATTTGGGGGACCTTTATGTCTTCATGTCACGAGCGAAAATGTTACGCGGACGAGTGGAAAAATTGGAAATGTTGATGTCACTGTGAGAAAAAATCATAAAAATCAAAATATCAAACCAGTGGGAAAGAATTAGTCATGTTTTATAAAACATTCCTTATGTATTTCATATTCTCTATTTTAGATAACTTTCTGCAATGCACATGATCATATTATTTAGGTTTTCCACCACAGGGATTTAAAATAATTATGTGTGAATGATCCAAAATCATTAAAATTAAGTTTCAGTTGTTTAACTAGCAGTGTAGATAAAACAAATTTAGAATGTTTAATTGACAGATTTGTTTTTTTTATCTATTACAAATAAAATGGACGCGATGCGATCGAATGAGAAACAGATGTCACAATGATTTCTGAAATGAATATTTTACTCCATTTGAAATTTTAATGATGTTCTTTGATGATATCACTCAAAACAACATAACTTTACTTTGTTGATTGACATGCAGATATATAAGAATGTGTGCATGAAAATTGAAAATGTGCATGATTTTGTTTCTTTTTCTCTTTTGTATTTTCATAGTCTATACCTTCCCCTGGAATATATTGAAGGCTTTTCAAAATCGTTAAAGTGAAATGCAAAAATTACAAATACCGTGGTCGCTACTCCTTAAAGAATTCTGTTCCATGTTAAAAAATTATTGCATAACATTTTATTCGAAACAGGAAAACAGCATACAGGCATGTGATTTTGAAACAAAATAAAAATTCCAGACAAAAACATAACAAAACATGTATATATACAACAAAAATAACTGAACGTGTGCATTTCAACAAAAATTATTAGAAAACCAATCAATGAATCTACAAATGTCACAAATCAAAGAATTCCCATTCGTTTTTGGGTCTGTTTCTTTCAGAATCGAAAGTCTTCAGTCTCACTGTAATGTAGCCCATAGTTTGCCTCACTTGATGGCAATGTTAAAACTCAATTTGTTGCTATAGACAATGTGGATAGACCAAATGCCGTGCAACTTACTGCTTTAGTTTTGCTTCTTCTTGAACCCCATCTCGGATGGACTCCTAACGTAGTTTTAGGATCTGTGGATGATGTGTTAGTTGATATACAAGATACAGAACCTGAAATTATTGATTCAGAATCCAAAGTTATTGATGAAACAACAACCTTGATGGCTGATGAATGTGACAACGATGAAATTAATTTTGATATTGAAAATACTTCCGTAACCAACCATCCTTCTGTTTCAGTAGGTATACCAACAGATGGTGCAAGTGTTTTGGTTGGTACATACACGCTTGAAAGAGCAGTGCAATAATTATTTGATAAGGTCATTTTGTATGTCTCACCGCATAAAAGATGTGTGGAATGCATCTGAAACCTAGTTCAAAGATATTTCAAATTCCAAAATAATTGTGCTTTTTTGTCCCATTGAAATTTATTTCACTGCGATGTAAACCGTCCTTAATAAAGTTTTCTAGTGCAAAATCGTAAGCGTTTCATGAGTAAATACATTTGGCAGTCCAAAATAGTGAAAATTTAGAAATCAAGGTACCCCCTTGTCTGATAGGATATCGTGTAGTCAAAACCCTTGTCAAAAAGTCATGAATCATTGTCCTTGAAATTCCAGGTAGAATTCCACTTTTCTTGAAAAAACAAACAAAGGTTTTAGTTTCTATAGAGATCTTGTTAACTTTGAAAAAAACACATTTTGTAAAGTCGATGTTGGTACAGGTTACCTGCATGAAAACCATCACCACATCTATGTTTTCCAAGTTACTAAACACTGTTAGCAGAAGCTAGGATATCTAGGAGTTCAGACGAATTAAATTGCAGTTGGCATTCATAATCAAGTTTCAATTTCGGGGACTATGTTTTATTTTTAGTGTTAATACAAAATTGATTTAAGATACGCATTCGTTTTTAGCCTGAGCAACACATTGACTCTGACCAAATTTCAGGTTGGTATATATTTCTATCTTTTTGTTTTCACTCTTTCAGTATAGTCATCGTTACTTTCATTGTTAATATAACTCAGATGATTCCTTGAACAGATTTATTTTGATTCGCCCTCAAGGGGACATCAGAGGTTCCCTCTGCCCCCTCTAAGGAAATTATTAAATTATTTTGCCTTTTAGGGGAGTGCTTTTTGGAGAGAGGGTGCTTAATAGAGGATTTGCCCTATTTACCAATTTAATGTCGTGATTTTAGAAGAAAAAAGATATCTTAGAAATCAGAACTGTTAATCATTTAGTTTGTTTTGTTATTTTTGTAACAGAGTTCAAAGAGTGTTTTAATTTGTACGATCGTGACAATGATGGGCTGATTTCTGTCGATGAGATGAAACTGGTGATGCGATCTTTGGGACAGTGTCCATCACAACGTGAACTCAATGCGATCATTGTAAAACTTGGCAAGTACTAATTCTATTGCAAAAGTGATTTTATGAGTTTTTTTCTTCCCTCAGGTAAGTCCAAAGTGGCTTTTCCAGAATTTTTGGACCTTATGATTGCCATGATAAAGATTTCTCGAAACCCCGAACAAGACATCCTGCAGGGGTTTCGGATCTATGACAAGGAGAAGCGTGGTGTCATCTCGATGAGCGATCTACGTCATGTGCTCATGAGAACAGGGGAGAAGATGAACCAACAGGAATGTGAGTTGTTAGGGCACAGATAACCATAGCAATGCGAATGTGTGTTGCTATGGGACAGATTTCCTCTAAAATTCCTATCCGTACATAGCAAATTGCATCTCTCGAATCTTTTGCTAACTAACAAATTGTATCTTGTTCCATTCAAAATCTTCAGAAGTTATATAGTATTTCAATTATTTTTCTGGTATGTAGTAGAAAATGTCGTTTACCACCAACCTTTGTTATATTGTTTGAAACGGTGTTGACGACGACAACCATGTCAACGAGCAGTTATAATTTGATGATATATCTTGTGTATAGTTTCTATAGAATTTTGTATGAAGTCAAATTTTTCCAGTTGATTACATGCTAAAGGAGGCACGGATTTCGAAGAATTCAAGTCACGTGAAATATTCAGGTGTGTTGATTTAACGCAGTCTTAGTTACGTTTGTTCTACATGAAACGTATCTTTAGATCTTGCACGAGCCTTCAGGAAGGTTTAGGTGATCCGTTCACATGGCACTATTTTTACTCGTTGTTAATTGCTATTAGGAGTATATTTTATTATTTCCCATATGGACATGCATTTTTTATATACTGTTTTTTTATTTGTTGTATTTATTTATACTTACACTTTTGTCTTATTTATACATACAGTTCATGTTGTTTTTCTTTTGTTTACTTAACCAGTAAAAAATATTAAGGAAAACAATTCACACTGATGTGAAATTAGGTTTTTTACAAAAATTAATTGAGCGACTTTTTAAAATTTCGTCCGTATTCAGACAATTTGAAAAACACCGTCAAGATAATGGAGAGACAGTCGTGTGGTAAATCGACCGTGCGTTTCTTAAGATTCTGTTTTATAGTGAAGGGCACTCCGCTGAATGTACATCATAATTAAGGTACAGTCAAGAGCAATATTCGGAAGAAATATATTCGATATATAAAGAAGTGTAGAGCACTAAACTTTCTTTGCCCGGGCTTCAGAACAATTTGAATTTTCGCCGAAAGATTTTACATGTGTCGTATTTTATCGATCATAAAGAAAATGTGCAGAACGAAAATACCATTTTTATGTTGAAGATCCAGGACCGTAAGTAAGCAAAATTTAGTTTTTTCAATAAAGGTTTCTTGAAAGTTAAAATAAAATATCAAATAAAAACATTTAAGAAATATTATATAAATATAAAGTCGTAAATATTTCTTTAAAAACTGGAATAGTTACAAGTGAATTCAGCTTAACCCTTTTTTAAAACTTACCAAACACCTTCCTGCCACGTACAAGTTTTTCAAACTTCTTTGCATCGCTATGATTTATATGTCATCGCATTCTCCATTACAATAACATTTCAGAATGGGTTTGATCACTTCTCTAGAATATTTGGTTTTCAAGATATAGATAGTTTTGTAATGCTAACTATAGAGTATCTAAAAACAACAATATTTTCATGTAGACTCAAATTTGCCTGTGAAATTCAAATTTGTGTCAAATTTTTATGCAAATCTGATATTTAGGATCTGGGGCGCATATACCCCATTTTAGGTAAATTGTCCAAAAAACATTCTCTAAAATTAATTTTGCAAATATTTTCATGTTGCATGATTTTATAGATCATGGAAAATCATGAAAAATTTATACTGAAAATTTCAATAACTTGGGGCCATGTCCATAAACCATTCCATGAATAATAAGAGTAATTTCTGACATTTTTCTTTATAAAAGATAAGTCGTGTTTTGGCACCAAAATGTCGTTTATTTTCAGCGTTTGTAACTTAATAATTAAGTAATTAACTTTCTTTCACATATAAAAACAATATTTTCAAATATAACTCAGTTTTTCCCGAGAAATTTAAGAGGCTGGGGTCCAATTCCCCCACTTTGGGAAGAGTGGCCAAAGACAGTAAATTGCCATAACCCTTTTTCTAGAAATTATTTCGCTAACATTTTCCGCTCGCGTGACTTTATAGAAATTCAGAAAAATTTAAATAATTTTCAATAATTCTGAGATCTGGAGCTCAATTGCCTCCTGTTTTAGGGAATAGATTAAAACAACGAATTGTCCATAAACCTTTCACTAAAAGTAATTTTGCTAAATAACTAGTTTGAACATTAGCTGTTGGTTTTGTTCTTCTTATTAAGTCAAGAGTAGCAGAATCACTTTTGTTGCCTTGTTGATGAGAGGTAGATTTGCAGCTGTTTCGGTGAAGATGGAGAAGGGTTCCAGTACTTACCACGTCAATCAAGAAAGTCAATTTCTTTCTTATTTTTCTTTAATTGTGTATCACCAGTTTCTGCTGCTTTGTTCTTTTAAAGAGTTACCTTTATGATACACCGGTAGCGGTGTTTTTTGTAATTTTAAATAGTTTTTCGTAAAAGTACAGTATCCACGTTTTTTTTTATATAAGAAACCTAGCGGGCCTAGTTCTAAAAGTTTCTTATTTATAGTCTGAAATACCATGTTATTAGTTCTAAATGTTTCTTATTTTGTTTCTTATATCAAATCAAGCATATTTCAAACAGTTTATGGTTTTATGATTTGTAGATCACACAGTCAAGGAAGTTTTTTCGAAATAAGAAAAGTTCGAATTAAGCAGCATTCGAATTAGCGAATGTATACTGTATTTCTATTTTTCTTTGTCGGTTTTTATTGCGCGATTTTAAGAATTCATTTTATAATTTCTGTTTTCTTTTCGAAGATTTTAATAGATTTGAGTTCATCCAAGGATTTGATATTTCCTTAAATTTTTGTATGTATTTTTGCATGGGGCAACTTTCATTCATTCAAGGTATCAGAAAACCTTCCATTTTATTCTGTGATTATATTATGTATGCAGTCAAGGTCTCCGGTTCTAAAATGTTTACAAGTATATTGTCAACAACAGTTACCGATTTACTAGTAACCCGCGTTAATCTACCTATGACAGGAACAATACTCTGTTCAAGCAACATAAAAAAAGAAGTCTACCGGAGGATAAAGAATCTATGAAAGTATCCAGCAATAAAAACACTTTTGTTTTCATCATTGATTTTTTTCTAATGAACAAATAGATGGATAATTTTTTCCCCTGGGCGGGCAATATCCAACAACAATGTTTTTTTGCACGTTTATTGACAATTTCGATTAATAGATGTTCTCATTATGGATCATTAACAAAAATGCACGTGCCGCCAACCAAGATATTATTGACACCTTGTTGGTTTACCATTGTGTAATATGACAATTTAAAATTTTCTAAATCTGACTGATGCCAAGTTTCTGTCAAGCAGATCAAATCAAAAGAGGAATTTATGTTGCGTAAAGGTTTCTTTAAATTTTTGTATATGCTTCAAATATTACAATAGATAAAGAATTTGTATTTGTTGGTATTTCGTGAGGTTCAAAGTAGCTATTATTAATTACTTTTAAAAAATCAAAATTTTTGTCCGATAACTTATTTGATAAAGAAAATACATAAAGCAAAAAATCACGTCTATGCGTAAATACTGAATTACTATTTCCTGGATATTGTTCCCATGACGACGTGAAAAATATAAAAGTTAATTAGAAATATTATTTACTAAGGTGTGTTTCATTGATAAATTGTGTCGTATTGAATAATGGCGTACTTACCAATTTCACGCGATCTTTTAACTTCTTTCCACAGTTTACTTCGTATGTCCATCGTTTCGCGAATCTTCTTTTGTGTATATTCATGCGCCCTTTAACTGCCATGCGTTCTTTAGGATCTCTTGTCTTCGAAATTTAGTATTTCAGCAACAATTGTTGGCGGTGGGTTTGTCAAGTTTTGATGAGCTCTTCAGAACAATGTTGCAAGTAATGTTCAAATTGTTGACAAATAACACATGGGGCTTTTTTCATCGTTTCCCATGACTCGCTTTTTCCCTCTGCGATCCTCTCAACTCGGATTATTTTTTTTTCTGTGTGCGACTTAATCTTCCAATTCGTTAATCTTTTTAGTATGAACCACTTCCGTTAACATCCACTTTAATGTCAGAAATTTTCGCAAATTTCACGAATGGGCCTCCAATTCGCGAAATTAAATGCCTGCGAAATATTTCACATTTGATCATTTGCGAAAATAAATTCCTGCGAAAAAAATTCATTTTTTTTGCAGATTCGCGAAATTTTTCAAAATTTCATATTAAAGTGAAAAAAATCTTCACAAACAAATTGAACAGTTATTTTCTTTTATGAACATTGAATGAATATTTACAAACTAATCCAGTACTATGACAGTCTTCGCCGGTTTGGTACTTTTTGTTACTTGGCAAAACATCGTTCTAATATCACGCGAGGCTGTTTCTCAAGTACGCTCTCTTTTTTTCTTTTTCGGTTTTGGTTCATTGATACTTGGCTCGACGATGTCATCAAAAACGAAAGAACCCATAATCGCACTCTCTTCTGGCTCTTTGTACAACTGGGTGACCATTTCCTCGTATCTATTTAGTAACTTTTTGTTTAACATTGTCCCAGTCATTGTCACTTTAATCACACAGGGTATTTTCTACCCACTTTATGTTATAGGTATCCATCGATAAGATCGCGCACAAAAGATCGTGCTTCAAAAGGTTGTGCACAAAATGTCCCGAACAAAAGATCGACGGGATAATAAGGTCGCCGCGTATTAAGGTCGTGCACAAATTACGCCAATGGTAAGCTCATCTGGAAGTGTTCAGAATACAAAAATTCAAAATGTATGGCACGTTGTCATACTGTTGATGGTGCTTTAGTGAAGAATACTGCAGTACATAATCATGTTCCAGATGCTGCAAAACTTGCAGCACGGAAAATCATCACAGATGTAAAACAACAAGCAGCAACAACTCAGGAAGCAAGTCATCAGATCGTCGCAACTACATCAGCTGGAGTTACAACGGCTGTAGCTGGTCAACTTTCATCAGTCCGTGGAATCAAGCAAACAATCCGTAGAGCTCGTCGAGAAGAACAAGTACCTTTTCCAACACCAGGTACTCTTCTGGATCAGATTATACCAGACTCATATAAGAACACTATTGCCGGAGAAAACTTCTTCTTGTATGATGGTGGTCCAGGTCGAAATCAAAGTATGATTTTCGCTACACTAAAATTTCGCTACTCGGTATGTCGATAGAACATTTAAAACATCTCCACCACTTTTTAAGCAGATCTACACCATCCATGCAGTGAAGTACAGTAACGTGATACCAACCGTTTTCGTCTTGATTTCTGACAGAAGTGCAAATAGTTATATTCAAGTTTTAACTGAGCTTAAACGACTTCAGCCAGCTCTCAATCCAACCACCGTTATGACAGATTTTGAACAGGCAGCAATCCTTGCATGGAGAACAGTTTTTCCTAATGCAACTCAACATGTGTTCTTCTTCCATCTTAGTCAATGTATATGGCGTCATCTGCAACCTATTGAAGTCCTACAACAACGCTACGTAAATGACGCCAAGGTTGCTTTATCAATACGTCAGTTAACAGCACTGCCTTTCGTTCCTGCTGATAACGTCGCAGCTGCCTTCGACGATCTCATGAATTCGAATTTCTACCAGACAAACAACAATATTCTACGTGATTTCGTCAATTACTTTGAAGACACGTAGATTGGTCGACCAGGTAGACGAGGAAGAGGCCGTAGTGCACCACTATATCCGCACGCTCTTTGGAACTGTTACGATGCTTCCCTACATAATCTCCCAAAAACAAACAATGCAGTAGAAGGTTGGCATCGAGGATTCAGTCAACTTCTAGGAGCTAACCATCCCACCATCTGGAAGTTCATTGATGGATCAAGAAAGAACAGAGTCTGAACGAAATGAAGTTGGAACAATATGTCTCAGGACAGCAACCTCCACCACGAAAACGGGTATACAAAGACACCGCCGACAGGATCAAAACGATTGTAGCTGACTATGGGCCGAGACCAATGACCGATTATCTCCGGGGTATTGCTGACAACTTGAGTTTGCAAAATTGACAATAAACCTTATACTTTGGTTATCGGTTACATTTTTATGCGGCGACATTTTGTGCACGACCTTAATACGCGGCGACCTTATTATTCCGTCGATCTTTTGTTCGGCGACATTTTGTGCACGACCTTTTGAAGCACGATCTTTTGTGCGCGATCTTATTGACGTAAACCGTGTTATAGGTGACCTAATAATGCGTCGAGGCTAATGTAGCCTAAAGTTATTTTTCCCTTTTAAATGACTGATCCGAGTAGAGAAATAACAGAATTTAACCGATTCGATAAAGACTCACTTCACTTAAAAATGGATAAAACTTTGAAGAATTCGCGAAGTTCACTTTTCATCGTATTCAGTGTGTTGTTGAGTTTTCGCATTTCCAACGACAGTTTATCAAAACGTTCGTTGTATATTTTTATATTTCCACTTATTATCGCAAGAACAGATCTTTCCTGCGTCTTGAACATCCCTAAATATCTTTCTTCTGAGATTCAAAATGTAACTTTTTATCGTTAAACATTTCTTTGGAGATATTTTTTGTTGCAAGTAGAAATATCTTTATGATTTTTTACCATTTTGCAACTCTCCAATGACCACGTGACTTAATTCCCTACTAGGTGATTGTACCTTCTTGGCTGGCTTAGAAATTACATTGAGAGCAGCATCGGCGATACAGTATTTTTTTATATAAGCAAGACAGTTATAAGCATAATTATGGTAAAAAGTTGAGCATAATGCTACCGTATGAACAAAAATGCCCAATTTTTTAGAAATGCCTTGTTTTGAAGTTAGCTTAATGAACATAGTTTATTAATGAGAGGGTAAATGGGCTTATTAAGAAATGCGACAATATAAAATGATCAGAAGATATGAGTAAATTTAAAACAAAGCTAAAAATTATACAAGAAAAAGATTTTTATATACTACCATAGCTATAAGCATATTTTTACGGTAAGAATTGTTAAGCATAGCTACCGTAAGGTCATTTCACAGTCTTGCTTATAAAAAAATTAGTGTATATAACCTCATGGTACTCCCACTATCTACAGTACTGTTCCATTATGACGTTAACACCAACAAAGAAAAATTCAGGCTTTTCAAAGAGACAAAATCGTCCCGAGGAAAATAACACAATAGACGTAAAAAATCAAGGCATTAATGGTCTATAATTAACCTGAACTGTCAAAATTTTCACGGGATGTTCGCGTATCAAAATCAAAAAATAGTTTTTGAAAGTTATATAAATAAAGCATTTAGTATATACGAATTTTCAACTTATAGTTATTTTTATTATATTTTACCAGAACCCCTCGGAAAACTGTATAAAAAACTATGGTGTCTACACGAGACATTTAATTTATTAAATTACAGAGTGAGCGAGACCAACGAACAAAACAAAAGAGAGCAAAAAAGTAAAAATTTGTATTTTTTTATTTATTAAAAAAATATTCTATGCATATAGTACATATAAGGATAGAGAGAAAATCAAAGCCTCTTCAAAATAACTAATACCATAGGGAAAAAAATGATAACGGAAAAATGTATATTAGAAATTTGAAAAACTTTCGCATTAAGTGCAATGTTATACAAAAATGTAAAAAGAGGTCGTGTAACAGGCTCACTAAAACAGATCATCGTTGTCTTCGAGATTCGACACAACGGACCATCGCGGAGCAAATTCCTCGTCACCGGACAATTGACTTGAGTTTAGGAAGATGTTTTCGTGGCTCTCATTGACTTCCGCTTCTCTAATGAAAAAATTTCTCACGACCAACATAAGAAATCGAAGCTGACAGATTTACAAACGTACTAATATGGCTAAACTCCTTAATAGATAACTTATAAGAAATTGTGTGATTTTCTCCCCAATCAAAATCAAAATTTATTTTTTATATAAAAATCCATGTGTATCTATCTCCATGTGTATCTATCTCCATGTGTAGCTATCTGCATGTGTATCTATCTCCATGTGTAGCTATCTGCATGTGTAGCTATCTGCATGTGTAGCTATCTGCATGTGTATCTATCTCCATGTGTAGCTATCTGCATGTGTATCTATCTCCATGTGTATCTATCTGCATGTGTATCTATCTGCATGTGTAGCTATCTGCATGTGTAGCTATCTGCATGTGTATCTATCTGCATGTGTATCTATCTGCATGTGTATCTATCTGCATGTGTATCTATCTCCATGTGTAGCTATCTGCATGTGTATCTATCTGCATGTGTATCTATCTGCATGTGTATCTATCTCCATGTGTAGCTATCTGCATGTGTAGCTATCTGCATGTGTATCTATCTCCATGTGTATCTATCTCCATGTGTATCTATCTGCATGTGTATCTATCTGCATGTGTAGCTATCTGCATGTGTAGCTATCTGCATGTGTATCTATCTGCATGTGTATCTATCTGCATGTGTATCTATCTCCATGTGTAGCTATCTGCATGTGTATCTATCTGCATGTGTATCTATCTGCATGTGTATCTATCTGCATGTGTAGCTATCTGCATGTGTAGCTATCTGCATGTGTATCTATCTCCATGTGTATCTATCTCCATGTGTATCTATCTGCATGTGTATCTATCTGCATGTGTAGCTATCTGCATGTGTATCTATCTGCATGTGTATCTATCTGCATGTGTATCTATCTGCATGTGTATCTATCTGCATGTGTATCTATCTGCATGTGTATCTATCTGCATGTGTATCTATCTCCATGTGTAGCTATCTGCATGTGTATCTATCTGCATGTGTATCTATCTGCATGTGTATCTATCTGCATGTGTATCTATCTGCATGTGTATCTATCTGCATGTGTATCTATCTGCATGTGTATCTATCTGCATGTGTAACTATCTGCATGTGTATCTATCTGCATGTGTATCTATCTCCATGTGTATCTATCTGCATGTGTAGCTATCTGCATGTGTAGCTATCTGCATGTGTATCTATCTGCATGTGTATCTATCTGCATGTGTAGCTATCTGCATGTGTAGCTATCTGCATGTGTAGCTATCTGCATGTGTATCTATCTCCATGTGTATCTATCTCCATGTGTATCTATCTGCATGTGTATCTATCTGCATGTGTAGCTATCTGCATGTGTAGCTATCTGCATGTGTATCTATCTGCATGTGTATCTATCTGCATGTGTATCTATCTGCATGTGTATCTATCTCCATGTGTAGCTATCTGCATGTGTATCTATCTGCATGTGTATCTATCTGCATGTGTATCTATCTCCATGTGTAGCTATCTGCATGTGTAGCTATCTGCATGTGTAGCTATCTGCATGTGTATCTATCTCCATGTGTATCTATCTCCATGTGTATCTATCTGCATGTGTATCTATCTGCATGTGTAGCTATCTGCATGTGTAGCTATCTGCATGTGTATCTATCTGCATGTGTATCTATCTGCATGTGTATCTATCTGCATGTGTATCTATCTGCATGTGTATCTATCTGCATGTGTATCTATCTGCATGTGTATCTATCTGCATGTGTATCTATCTGCATGTGTATCTATCTGCATGTGTATCTATCTGCATGTGTATCTATCTGCATGTGTATCTATCTCCATGTGTAGCTATCTGCATGTGTATCTATCTGCATGTGTATCTATCTGCATGTGTATCTATCTGCATGTGTATCTATCTGCATGTGTATCTATCTGCATGTGTATCTATCTGCATGTGTATCTATCTGCATGTGTATCTATCTGCATGTGTATCTATCTGCATGTGTATCTATCTGCATGTGTATCTATCTGCATGTGTATCTATCTCCATGTGTAGCTATCTGCATGTGTATCTATCTGCATGTGTATCTATCTGCATGTGTATCTATCTGCATGTGTATCTATCTGCATGTGTATCTATCTGCATGTGTATCTATCTGCATGTGTATCTATCTGCATGTGTATCTATCTGCATGTGTATCTATCTCCATGTGTAGCTATCTGCATGTGTATCTATCTGCATGTGTATCTATCTGCATGTGTATCTATCTGCATGTGTATCTATCTCCATGTGTAGCTATCTGCATGTGTAGCTATCTGCATGTGTAGCTATCTGCATGTGTATCTATCTCCATGTGTATCTATCTCCATGTGTATCTATCTGCATGTGTATCTATCTCCATGTGTAGCTATCTGCATGTGTATCTATCTGCATGTGTATCTATCTGCATGTGTATCTATCTGCATGTGTATCTATCTCCATGTGTAGCTATCTGCATGTGTATCTATCTGCATGTGTATCTATCTGCATGTGTATCTATCTGCATGTGTATCTATCTGCATGTGTATCTATCTCCATGTGTAGCTATCTGCATGTGTAGCTATCTGCATGTGTAGCTATCTGCATGTGTATCTATCTCCATGTGTATCTATCTCCATGTGTATCTATCTGCATGTGTATCTATCTCCATGTGTATCTATCTGCATGTGTAGCTATCTGCATGTGTATCTATCTGCATGTGTAGCTATCTGCATGTGTAGCTATCTGCATGTGTATCTATCTCCATGTGTATCTATCTGCATGTGTATCTATCTCCATGTGTATCTATCTGCATGTGTAGCTATCTGCATGTGTAGCTATCTGCATGTTTTTTCTGCATATTTTTTCGGTATAATCAATTCGATATATTAATATTATTTTAAGGCTTTATTTACAATTACGTCATCTATCAAGGCCTCCTTACATCACATTATACATGGTTTTAACGTAAACGATAGCTACTGAGTGCTAAGAGTCATACAGTATGTGCTCACCCCCCGTCCCTTCCTTCACCCTCCTCCGCTACCAACAATTCGTACTCTTCTGCTGCGTATCTCTCCCATATGCTCTCCATATCAGGGCCGTTCTGCGATATCAAAATAGGAATACACAGTTTCGAAAAACAATAATTCGTACACAGTGAAAAGTTTATACTTTAAAGGGAGAAATTGTTGTGGGAAGAAAAAGTTTTTCTTCTTGTTATTTTATAAAAGCATCCAAACAAAAATAACGTTTTAAATAACGACCTTTTTTGTATAAGTAAAGTTATATGAAGTTTACACCTTTCTGTGTACATTGAGGTATGAAAATATTAAAGTCTGGTCCGTAGAAACTGCTTATAAGAAAATCCGTCTCCAATTTTTCAAACAATCCGTAGTAGGCTGTATTAATTTTGGAATAAATTGAGTGTCCAAACGCTAAGTTGCTTGGAACGACAAGAATAATTATCGTAAGTTCAACTTCACTCGCAACATTTTATGTACGCAACATTTTATGAATGTCCTGTCTTGCAACATTTAATGTACGCAACTTTTTCTTTTAAAGTTGCGAAAATAAAATCGCAACTTTCGCAACTTTTTCTTCCCGCAACAATTTCTTCCTTTAAAGTATGCTAAAGTAATAAGTCAGATTACATTTAATTTTTTTTTATGCCATTACCCGCCTTTCGGTGCATTTCTAACATGCACGAAACATTATGGTATTTTCTTGTCCCATGTGGCATCATCCCTCAGCTAAAACTGACCAAATCACTTTTATTTAATGATTTTTTGACATTTTATCCACTTAAGTAATAATTTGAAGTAATTGTTTAAAGTTTTTGTTGCGCCATGATGGAAAATCCAGACTCGATCACAAAAAATTGATAGCTTAACAGGTTTTTGATTGAACATATAAAAGCAAGGCATATAACATTACAAATCTTAAATTAATATTTGGTGTCATAGTAATGGTTAATTATGCTCACCTAAAAAAGAAAGTGGTTTGAATTTTTCGCTTACTGCTTTTTGCTGATTAATATTTGTATGCAGTTATGAAAATATACGTTACAATAATAGTGTTCTAATACAAACCTTGTTGCCTAGAAACGGGTCCTTTTGCTCGTGCTCAAGCCACTTGTCCAAGTTGAAGAAAGTGTCGTAGAATATGGGAGCTAGCTTGCACTTCTTTATGTCACGTAAGGTGATGTAAGTGTTAGAGGCGGGCTTCACTAGGTCAAACATCTGCAGAATAAAATAATAAATTTCAACACGAATGATTACCAGAAAGATTTATAAAACGTTATTATATTAGAAATTGTGTTTTGCATACAACAACATTCTCGGGTGTGTTTCCTCCATTTGAGTTATTCTTAGAACATGCAAGGGAAGGGTGTATGTTATGATATTTTAACTTTCTAATGAGATGTGATATTTCCTTCATAGGAGTAGTTGAGTTTATCTACGCCTATGCAAAAATCCAGGTGTTTTAGCAAGATACAGTCATTCAAAAGCTGTTAATAAACATCAATACGAAACAGTTAAACACATTTGTAAAACACCATTTTTCTAATTTTTTAAATGATTCAACTTCCAACATCTTTGACTGATCGAAACCTAGGAACAACAAATTATACTTTCAAAATTTGTTTTCTATAAATATTACTTCTTGTGTGCTTAAAATCGGGGAGGATGAAGATGGATCCATTATTGACTCTGCATGAGATGTGATAACCTACATTTTGTGGTGGAACCATGTAATTAAACAACAAAACAATATGTCAACACACCTGACAAATGCAATCTTGAAAGGCCAAGGTTTCCATGCCCAAGTCTTGCATTTTCATGAGTTGGTCATCATAGAAATACTCCATCTCGTACAAGGAGATCATGCCATCTCCATTAAGATCCATACAGCGAAACCAATATTCAATACTGAAGGGAATAATGGAGAAAATGGGAGTCAGTCCACAAAGTGCTGAATATCTCAATGATAACATTGTCCCTCACAAAGTTTCCATTAAGATCTATTCTGATGAGGTTAAGCAAAAAAGTGTTTATCTTCCTACAGATTTTACTTTCGTTTGGACAGAAAAAGCAGCTAAGTGAATTACGCATTGTGTTCACAACCAAGAGATGTTTGACTTCCAGTTGTGTTGAATCTTACCACAACCCTGGAAGTACTTTGCTCAGTTTCTCGTTAAAGTGACTTATTCACGAGTTTCTAGGAACTGTTTCATGTTTACGGGAACTAAGAGGGGTTTGGAACACATCATAACATTACCTGGAGAGAAGATTAGGGAATAAATATTTAACCTTCCGCACTTAAGTGGCTTGTGTAACCTTGCTTTGGGTAACCACTAATAAAAACCAATCCACTTACCCCGTTGGTGTGGTCTTGTCCACTTCTGATAGAATAAACCATACAAAATCATCATAACACATCTTTCCATTAACAATACTTCCCTTTCTAAAACATTGTAGCATTTTTATCTACAAGCTCTTTTACGAATATAGTTAGAGATTCTACTCATGCATACCTTGTCACGCAACCATCAAATAAACGCTCAATCATCTTTGATGAAATTGCTGAAAGAAACAACCACCAACATGCTTGTATATAACGATATGTTATTCACAAAACTTACATCTTAGTACCAGCTTTTTAACATCTTAATTTCTTATTGATTTGAATATTATATTTACTCATCCCTCATCACCCCGGGCACGAGGTATAATAAAAGAGAAGTTAGTGTTTTGTTTCTTTGTTTAAACTATAAAATGTCTTTCATCCTCTGTATTTACATTGATGGTTAAAAACAATGAAGTTACTTCTTGTTTATCATACAAAAGAGTTTACATCTGACATAACTTTTTTAGAATTTTGTTTGTTTTCCATTCACAAATTCGTTTCACATCACCAATTTCTTGGTTACTATTCCCAACAGCATACTTTAAATTACATTTTAATGAAAAAACTTTTTATACACGCTTCATTGTGCGGCCCATAAATTCAACATTTGTTATTTTTGCTTTTTTTAAAGAATATTCTGTGTCCCAAACATAAAGTGTAACAATTTGAATTATTTTCGTTTTATCAACAAATTTATTGACAGTGATGCAAATAAGATGCTCTGCGATTTCAGCTAGAAAAGCTGAATTGATCTTCTGTTATCTGTAAACTTAGAAAAATTGAAATGCGCAATACGATTTATTTGCTTTAAATTACGTTCAATGTGGATTTCAAAGTGGCTTAATTTTGTGCCAATCTTTGATACAATATGCCCCATGTGACCCTTAAAGCCAACCATTCTGGCTTTTAATCTTTGGAAAGAACATTTCTACCGGCACAAGGTTTGAATCACGAAAATAGTTTTTGCTGTTAAAAGTATACACAAACACGTTCTCCATTAGACACCAGTCAAAGCAAAACAAGGCACAGGCATGCATTGAAAGTTCAAAAATAATATGACATACACCAAAAGTCTGAGAGAAACATGAAGCAAAAAAGGACACTTGTGAAGAGGCCATTGCAAAATGCTAAATGTTATAAGACTGTACAGAAGAGATCAGCTTGTAGGATATACCAATTGAAATTTCAACATTAGTGTACCACTTTTCAAATGAAATATTGAAAAAAGATGGTAGAAATTGGCCTGGTTGTAAGTAGAATATACCTTAAAGAGGAAGTTCACTTAAAAAGGTGTTTCATTTTAACTATTTTAACCAACATATTCGTGATCACCGCGAAAAATTGTTTAAGGACGTTTTAATGTGTTTTTTTCATATTCCAGCTGATAAAAAAGTCTGAGCCACTAAACTTTGAACAAAAATTTGTGAAATACATTTACATAAAAACACCGTGTTGAAAATTTCTCTGACGTCATTTCTGGTACGCAAAATAAAAACAAATAAAAAATAAAACGTATGTTAATTGTGATTGTTGTTGCTTCGAGTTTACAATTATATTTTATAATGGTTTATTGCTCTACTATAAGTTGTACTAATTCATCACTCAAGAGGAAAACTTGTGAAATAAAGGGATGGCATAAAGTTCCTTTGGAAAAGAAATTGAGAAATAAGTGGATAAATGCAATGAAATGTTCTCCACCTTTTCCCTCTGCAAACAACTTTATCTTGTGTGGTATGCACTTTCGCAAAGAATGTTTTAAACGTGATTTAAAGGTATGATGTACAGAATTAAATTAACTTATAGAATCATTAAGTTTGTCAAACAATCTTATGAACGAGTATTTAATTAAAAACTTTCTTTACTTGATTTATTTGCGCATTGTTAGCATTTGTGCATTGTTTTTCTTCTGAGAAACACACTGAAACATACTGAAAATCCCGGCAAAGATGTAGTTATAGCTAAGATGGTTTCCAGATTTAAATAAATTTGACTATTGTTTTTATTCCGTGTATAAGCAGACATTAAGATTATTGATAAAATTATTTTCGATAGCTTTGCATTGAAATTAAAACTTTATAGTATGTCAGTAACTATTTTCAAAAGAATTGTAAATTGTAAATATTTTCATACTTTATGTATAAACAGAAAACAACAAAACTTTAAATTATTGGTATTAATCTGTTTCATCATTAAGATCTGAAAATGAAACATATACACCGTTACTCTCAGGAAATTTCTTCCTTATCGCCCAAATGACACATGATGGAATCACCTTCCGGCGACCTTTACCCACCCAGCCGTAAACCCACCAAACAAACTGTTTATATGCAGCAAATCTATAAGAGCAATTGCAGATCTTGTGGTGATCGCCTCGTAAATTGTGTATTGCTGTCAATGCGTTTTTTAAAATGACTTCTCACAAGCATACCAATGAAAAGTCTTCACTTGATGTAATACACTCATTCCCTAACAACAATAAACAGTATAGATCAGACATTTTGCTAAAACTAGTTATAGAAATACACGTATTTTTTTACTTCATGGATTTTACAATGCAATCTTTTAAAATTCTGGAAATAAAAAAAATGTGTGTCTAAAAATTGAAAATGTTTCTAAGTACAGATAAAAGTATTAAATGTTTCTTAAATATTTTTGTTGTCTGTTTCTTCGGGTTTCTTATAAAAAGAACCCAACATGCATTCCCCCTGGTTTAACATATACAAACTACTTAATTTTATATTCTCAGTAGAAGTGTAAACAAGAAATAAAATACCTTAAAAATACTGTATAGCTATACATAAAAAACAAAATATTTTTAAGGTACTGACCTTGAAATAAGTCATCTGATATGTCGTTATTATCTCGACAACATAAACTTTCTCTTTCAGTAGGCATATCCAAGCATTTTTTTAAACACAAACACCAATCGTTATGTCCTATACGTGATGGCTGTTCGACTACAGAAGCCCCATTTTCGCTACTCTTGGTGTTATTTTTCAATAAATATTCTTGTACTTCTGCTGGGGTTCTTTTTGGCTCAAACATGTATGGTGTAAGCCCATTAATTTCTTCTTCGTTACCAGAAGAACTATCTGAAAACTAGCTTGTACTGTCCAACATGTTGACTTTTCAATGAGAGTGTTTCTTATGATAAAATTCTACACCAGAAAATACGTCACAACACTCTCCTTCAGAGTGTTTTATTTACTGATCGGTTAACCCATGATGTGTGTGTTTTTAAACTGAATTCTAATAGACTTCCTAATAAAATATGAAATTTTTTACACATATTCATATATGTAATATCTATCAGGTAACAACATTTTTTCAAAATTCTGGAAATTGAGTGAACTTCCTCTTTAAAGAATTAATACCCGCGAAATGCAATTTTTTTTCGAAAATAAGAGTACTCTTAACCCTATTCAAGCTGGGGGGGGGGGACCATTTGGTCCCCCCCTCCAGCTTGTTTTAAATAACTTCTTAAAGAAACATGCTATGACGCTGAAATTTTCTGACTTTTCCTAAAATTTATATAGGAATATTTTGGTAAAATTTTTATTTTGAAAAATTATGCTCACCTTGAGCATTCTGACATTTTATTGACATGACCAAAATCCCAAATATGAAAATTTTGGAATTTGTCTAAAACAACTTTATTTCAATAAGCTTAAAATTGTTTTGTTATATAAACAAGATTACTCTCTTTCGGCACTCTTTTTGTCATTTCTCTATTTTCATCCGTCATCATTAAGGTAAAATTTAGCAAAAGTAAACTATACACTGTTATATATCATTCTTTCACAAAATTTCAGAGAAATCAAATATGACGTCAGCATTTTTTCACAATAGGCTCTACTTTGTTAAATTTATTCAAATGCTGGAACTAACTTCTAACTTGGTTATTGAATAATGTTGATGTCTTTTATATAAAAATTTCCCTATTTTGACAATGCTGATGACGTCATAACTATTACGCAATCAAATTTTTTTTATAGTTTATACAAATACTACAAAATATCAAAAAATTTAGGTCCCAACATTCGCAATTGAGTTTGTCATTTAACAAGGCCTAAAAGACCTTTTTTGGGAGTTTTGATGACGTCAGCAAAGAAATAATGACGTAATTATAATCTTTGTTCGCCAGATCGATTTCATTTATAAAATACTTACTCCCTGCCAAATTTCAAGTTAATACCATTTTTCAATCCAAAGATACATAGGGGGACTAAATGCTCCCCCCGCCATTTCAGAGCCCTTAAAATCCCAGCCTGTATAGGGTTAAGATACTGCAGTAACTACCAATACATTCTTTTATCTGAGTTTGGAAATTTTATTTTGACTTCATTGTTTGTGAAAACTCACCGTTATTCGAGTATTTGAGCATGTCAATCTTGCTGATCTTCAAGTCGTGATCGCTGTCCAGTTCCCAAAACTTGCAGTAAATCACGTAAAAGTGCTCGTAAGAAAAAAATTCCATGATCTAAAATTTTGAACACATTTTTTAGTTAGGAATATTTTATAGTACACTATAATTAGGGGTAATTAGGGGAATTAAACAGTAAAAATATATCATGCCCTGAAATAGCTGTCAGTCATCGGTCAATGTCCAATGAAATTTGACCAACGTATCGCGCATATCAACGGTCACGTTGACTTTGTTTTGTAAAACTTTTTATTTGAACTTAAATTCAAAAAATTGACCAACCTGAATCTATTGAAATTTGTTGAATCAATGTTTATTATTAACAGATATTTTTCATTTAAATTTCATTGCTATTTTTACATTTTAGAAATTCCTATATGCTAACATTCAGATGCACTGATGGTGACGTATAAAATGCAACCAATCGAGTGGGTGATGGCATGAATGTTTTTATTGCAGTTGAGTACAATCTGCAGCTCGTTGGAAGGTTCAAGAGTGCTACTTTCAGACCAACTGCAAACTAACTAAAGAAGTTTGATGTGATATCTGGAGATTTAATGTGAAATACAAATTTCTGTTTAAATCTACTTTTTCATTTTGTGTAGTATATAATCCAGAGTGATTCTAGTCTGAAATAAATGGGTCCATTATCTTTCAAAAAACTGCCGATTTGAAACTAGCCTTTTGAAATTGCCGATTTGAAACCGCATTAAAATATCTCAAGTGCATTTACATGTATTTTCACTGTTGCGAAATACTGTATTGTTGTAAGATCGCCCAAGACAAACCACTTGATTGATTTGTGACTAGAATTTGTGAATTTTACAAAACCTAAAACAAAATTGTTTCCAATTGTCAATTATGAGACCTTGCAAAGAATGTTCACGCGACACAAAATACGCAACACATTTTTCTTATTTATTTAGTTGTTAACGGGAACAATTCCTTCCGGATTTCTTGTGCAAGGCATTTTAGATTTCGTTAAAGTAATTAAGTAATGCCTTTTTTTTAAAAAAAATTTTCAGACTACTACATAAAGATAGTATCCTAACTTCTTTCGATTTGTGTTTTGGTTGATGTTGCTATTTATCCCGCTCAACCCTTTATTTAACAATTATTTTTTAAAGACAAATGCATGTATTAAGTTGACCGATATAAACGTTACTAATGTTGATCGACAGCAAACTTTGATGACCGATAAGATCCACGAGTACGGCGGTCAACGTGACCGATAAGCTTATAATATTTATTTCAGGGCCTGTATATACTAGTCAAGATTCTACCTGATTGATATCATCTTCTTCTTCCAGTCTTGTTAACGCCTACATAAGCACACATTGTTTAGGTAAACATTCGCACCATTTTTACAGTGAAACAAAGTACAATTCAAAACAACAAATACATAATAAACCAATCAAAATCTGAAAATCTTCCTGAGAACTTTTTCATTATAGCGAAAAGCAAAAAAAAATTCTGTGTCATTTGTTTTTAAAAGCAAGAAACCTGCTATGCTGCATACTACATAGAGAATATTGTCAACAGAACATGTAGATAATCATACCTTACAGTTGAAAATCATGGTAGAGAGAGTAAATGATATAAAATCTTGATAATAGGAAATCCCTAATATGTAAATACAAAACTCTTCATGAATTCCAGTATATTATTACAAGTATCAAGTATTCATTTAAGTGTATTAATACAGAAATTTAAAAATTTTCTCACCGCCATTAAGTTACTTCTGCGTAGTTCTTGCAAACTAATGTAACCACTCCATGACCGGTTTACAGAGTAAAATATTCGAGCAATGACCTACAACACAACAAAAGTTTCAGTGACATTTAATGCATTCTTGAGAACAATAGAAAATAATACCAATTATAAGAAAACAAGATAATTGAAGGAAAAATAACAGGTAGTGATTGTGAATCCAGGGAACGGTCAAAGATAACCAAAAACACTCTGCCTTATCTGCATAAATCACTTTTGAACAATATAATTAGTTTAGTGAAAATACATTTCTCTTTACCGTGCGTATATATCGAGAATGAAATTCTGGGGCTTCCAACAGAAACTGTAAACCTGGATGTGTATCGATGATGTCCTGTAGTAAAAAAAACTAAATCATATCATCGCGTTACTTCAAAACTTGAAATATTTTTTAAATAACTTAGTTCACATAGTTCATTCCCGGTGTATTTAGGGCTAAATCGGTCAACCAGACAACCATCCAATTTTCAATTACACTTGCAAAGCAAAGAAGGAGTTGTGTACAACAAAGTATTATGTTACATTTGGAAAAGTTGCCAATGTTAGAGCTGAAGTGAGGAATCATATTGACTCATAAAAATTTGTCTGAAACTGTTGTAATGCAGGAAACTACTTGTATATACGGTTATATGTCTGCCATAATGGATCAGTCATGGGTATCCATAACCACAAACATACACAACAAAAATAATAACACGATTCAACACAAATCTAGATGTTGGCAAAGAAATTGGCCAAAGCATAAAGTCAATTGAGGTGGATGAAACAGATTCAGATTAAAAAATGTTCAGTGTCAATTAAGCCTATGTTTAATTAACACTATTTCCTTGTTGTGCCAACTTAATAACATACACAGCCCATACATTGGGTAAAACAGGTAAAACAAAAATCCATCGTTGAATGCACTAGAAAAGAAGTTGTCACCTGCAAAAGGCCTTGGAAGTCTTCCTGCTGCAGCCCTTGTTTGTTTTTCACAAGCATATGATAAAATCTTGTAGCATCGTCATGGTATGAAGTTTGTATTCTACAGATGAACAAATGGAATTGTGGAATAAAAATATGTAACTCCACTCGCAATTACACTACAAAAATTTTTAAATTATTGTTTACTAAGTTGTAAAAATTATACTGTTCTATATCTTCACACTCAGAGAGAAATTGATTGGAAATAGTGGTGGTCGAAGACCAGTGTAGCTACTGGATGTATACTCATTGAATGGTCCAATCAATGATTATTCAACTTCCTACTTAACGAAAAAAACAAAAACTAATGAGGTTATCTGAGAAAGTGCTTTGCAAGCAAACTGAAAGGCTTTAGGATTCTAAAGACTAAAGTGAATGCCATAAAACACACAAAATATGTTTACCTTTTCCATGTTGTAACAAATTTGCTACAAGATACATATGAGTTTGGGGTCCCGCCACATGCCGAGAATAAGGGATATTTCCAATACAATGGATAACCACACACCTAAGGAGGATTGTTAAACAAGCAAGATCTTTAAAGATTTTATAATTGAAATCATTTATGTTTTATATTTAAAAACCAGTAAGTTCCTTATATGTATGTATGTACCTTCATAAGTGTACTGAAATCTTGAAACGAAGCCTGATTATTTTGGAAACCTTCAAAAATGTATCGAATTGTTTTTATAACTTTATTACAATCATCTTCTTTTTGTGGTTCACCAAATGGAAAATAAAATTGTTTTATTCCTTTTGCACAGCCAGGGAATAAACTGCCATGTTTTTCTTCATGTAAACTTTGACGCAAACTTTTTCTTGATCCACGTCGGGATGATTCAGAACTAAGAGGTCGTCTTGGACTTCGTGGAGTTGATGTGGGACTAATGGGCGGAATTGGGGGTGAACTTGGTCTGGTGTTCACATTTAAACCAATTGTTGCACTATTTGGAGGTGATGAAGAACCAGTAGACTTTATTGTTGTTTTTGGAGAGTTGCTGATTTTTGATAACTCCTCTCGAAATTGTTGCTGAATTGAGATTTCAGAAAACCAATGCAAAAAAAGTTCATCAACTTTTGGTTTCAGAAGTGGTGTCAATTGACTTGTCATTTTTAACTGAAAAAAATATATATAGATTTTTAAATCCAATAGGAGTGGATTATATTTTATTGATATGTATATTAGGGTGGCTCTTAAAATTGAGTTTTTGAATTTTACTTGGGACACCCTTTCAAATGGTGGGGTTGTCAGAAAAAATAACTCCTGCAAATTGTTTTTTTAATTTGAAGTTGATTTAGTGGTGGCCCTCCCCCCAAAAAAAAGTTCTGTGCCCTCCCCCAAAGTACCAAATCTGCATATCTCAAAAACCACTTGAGCTCGAGATGCGGTTTTTGTGTCAAAAGATGCAGAAAACAAGATTCTTTTTTAACATTGATTGTGCCTTTGATTGTGATCTTGAGTAGAAAAGCAGTTATTTAGAAAACACACATCTTAACACAAAAGGTACGGTAGCTCTATAAAAAATATGTGATGATCAGTGTTCCCTCTAAGAAATTAGGACTCGTGAAATCTGTCCAAATCTTGATTACCGTCTACAGAATATGGTTTTCTTCTCAATTTTTGCACTTAGAGGGAACACTGGTGATGATATTCATTTCAAAATGTAATTCTGGTCAGTACTGAGCAAAGCGATATTAGCAACAATATTGTTCTTGTTGCAACTTGGAAACAATTTCCTGTGTTCAGTAACAACTTGTAAAAGAAACTGAAGTTGGTCCTCATCCTTGGTTAAGAGTTTGTTGAAATCCTGGATTAGAGCAACTCCCCTCTCTCTGCTCTGTCATTGACTGCTGAAAGTCCCTTCGCTATGTGAAATGGGTCACAATACTTGTTCAGCGCTGTTTTGTGCTAGAATACCCAAAACAGGCCATTTGAAAGGGTGTCCTCAGGAAATTTAAAAAAAATAATCATTTTTTGCCAAATAAGAGCCACCCTAATTAATATATATAATATCTACTGTCTGATTTTAAAAAAAGAACATGCCACATATCTAGAACATAAAAACTTTTAATAAATATATATATATTATATAGATTTGCATTCTAATTGGTATATATTTGAAGTGCTAAAATATTGTATGCATTTATATGCTCAGGGAGTAATTTAACTAGTTCGGCATCGTGCTTCCAGCTAGTTAATAAAATCCTATTATATATATTATAAAGATTAAAAATTTAAAAAATATGGCAATAAGGTAACTTTCAAAACCTTAAAATCTCCCTATTTCCAAAACTAAACCAACAGTATTCTCCAGCATTTATGGTTGCGACTAGAAGTGTAGCATTGGAGCGAGAAATCGAAACATTTTCAATCTCACCAACAGAACTTTGAATTTTTAAAAATGTTTAAAAATCACTTTTTTGTCATTAACGTTGTAGGCTTTTTATTCAGAGAACATTAGAATTATCCTCGTTTAATTTTTTTACCCTCCCCCTCGATCTCTCTCGAATTTTTTACCCCTTTTTATCCCAATTTTTTAATTTTTTTAAATTTTTTAAAATCCGGGAGTCTTTTTTCGATCACATGTAATCAATCTGAGATTTTAATGATTCGGAGCGCACCTCGTTGTCATCAGAGTTCAGAGATTCCTTCGCAAGCCGCGAATGTTGTATTAAGTCTATTAAATATTATCTGCTATTTTATTATCAGATAATTAAAACATGACAACAATATAAGGGTTTACTTGAGCTGGGGAATGTTTAAAATGTTAAACCCGGTAGAAGAGAATCCAATCTATTATCTTTAAAATAAAATATTCTTGCGTCATGTTTTGGCATTTTTTAATTTTGATTAATGTCTCGTGTGTGCCTGCCCATACGATAATTGCATATTTATATAGTTATTTATAAAAGAAAAGTCGATTAGTTCAAGAGAACGAGTGTTGATAAAAGATCTTCCTAGGTAAAGAATACCTAGATATTTTGAATCATGATATATTTCTCGACTGTCTTGATATGGGGTTTCCGCGATAGATTTACATCCAGGTTACCCAAGAAATCGGAATATTCATTGCGATTAATTTCAAACAAATACGCTCGAAGTCATATCTTACTTAAACCAGCATACACATTGGGGATGCCAAATTTCCAAACATTTTCCAGATCAAGACCAGACCTGATCAAGTCATGCCAAGATGATGTCACACTGTAAATCTCCGTATGGGCACGGCAAACAGATTAATTCGTGTAGTTAGTGTTATTTGCTGGACCTTGCTTGTTCGGATAACAATATTAGTATAACAATAAGACGCCGCCGTTGTAATTAGCAGGCAAAAGACACCAGTGTGTAAACGATTCTTTAAAATACATCTATTACTTGATCGTGTTGAGCTTTGGAGAAGGAAGCCTCTACAAGTTTTACACACAAAAGAATTGTTTTTGTAAGTCCGTTTTATTTTTAAAAGTGAAGCTAAACATATTTTAGATCTTTGAAGTGTTCGTCTCTAATATCATTTATGTTTGTCTCTAAATAATTCGAGCGATTTGCTAATTCGAGGTTTCGTCTGATCAGCAGTACAGTACAATTCTGATAACTCAAAACACTATCGAACATTGATTAGCTTGAACCAAGTTTTACCCTGGAACAGATTCTCTCCAGCTAACCGGAACTTTTTCTGGTTGATGCGAGTACTACAACAAAATCATAATTCACCTTTTTTATTTAACACTAATATAACTTCTTTCAGTGGACAACCATTGCATGTGCTTTTAAGCTTTTAAGCTTCCTTGTGCTTAACGAGAAAAGAACTTCATCAACCTTATATAACTCGAACTATTGTTTATTTCTAAATTCCTTAACTCGAACACTCGTTAACCATTTTTATAGGTCCCTTGGAGATTCGAATTATCGGGGACATACTGTACTGCTATATATATTTTACTAGCAATAGTGCAAAAAACAAGAATTTCATTGGAAAATTCTTTTTACATAAGTGCGCCGCAAACTGTTAACCAGCGCGTATAAAAACAATTTTACCAGCAGTCTCCCGAAACAATCTCCAGGTTGTTTTGCACAACTCTGACTTCTTTTTAATTCCCAGTGTGCAAGTTGAAATGGTTTTGGTTCACATGGCGAATTCTATTACATTGGCGTAAGCGAGAACAAAAAATATTAATATTTCAGAGCGTTTCAATAAGACAATCTGAAAGGCCAAAATGCTTTCGATGTCACGTCTCCGTTAATAATTTAAACTACACCATTGTACGGTTTTCATCATTTACAAACATTATTTCTTTGCTATCAACTGGCTTTAAGGCGGCGAACTCAGATAAAAATCCTATTATGCAGCCCAATTGCTTAGGGGGAGGTTTGGGCAGAGCAATACAACTGTTGGACCGGTAAATCGCTTATTTTTCTAACAAAAAAAAAGTAGGAAGAGTCTGTTTTTTATATAGACTTCGACTCCGTCTTATAACTCCGGTTATTATTAACTTAGTATTTACCCGAACAACATGGATATCCGCAATGTTTCAAAGTCTTTTACATTTTTATAGAGTCGACATCCTCTATCCCCTATGGGAGTTCGAGATAGCGAATGTTCGACATAGCGGGAAATTGAATCAAAAGGTAAGGTGTCTAAGGCTTTAAGGTAATAGAAAACAATGTATACAATATTACAGTAGTATTTACGAAAATTCAAATCTCCCAAATTCGAAAATCTAGTGATAATTCCTGAGTTCTGATAGCCCTGAAATACAATTATTATCATTATAATTATTAAGGGAATAAAATAACGCGGCAAAATAAAATGCGGACAAAAGAACTATAAACTGGTGCGATGTAATAATCAGTCGGTTTGCATTCTTTTATTTACGAGAGATTTTATTTTTTTCGGGGTCCAATTCCAACTCTTGTATTCCGCAACTGTTTCCTACCATAAGGTTAGTCTGGATTACTTCGCCGCAGCTCAATAAGATCCTCTTAAAAGCTTTAAAAAGCTTGGTGCTACCTTCAACAACGCTAACTAGATTTTCAGCGGAAATCTTTTCTTTTCGAAAACAGTTAACAATGGTTCAATGAAGCTATAAGTAACTGTATCGTGCGAAGGATTGAGATCTTCGGTAAATCTAGACACTGATCAAAGCGTCGTATCATCAGCCTAACCAAGCTAAGCGGTAAAGATGTTTTGTACCACGAGGCTCTCATTTCAGGTTGAACTGAATTGCATTTCGCCAACAACTACTTTGAAGGCTACTGAGTGCTTACGAAACGATAAAATAGCAAGGAAAATAAGAGAGCTCTTGAACGCCTCAGAAATAATCAAATGGTATGCAGGTGTTCTGCAAGTTACTGGAGCAAGGGAAATGTATTGATATATTGCAAAAACATTTAGAATGATAAGTAACTACACTTGTCAAATGTTCATGTACAATGGAACCTCCCTAAAGCGGACATCCTCTTAAGCTTACACCTCTCTAAGACTGACAGCCATGAACCAATTTTAAAGGAAACTCTGACATCGCAATCTCTCCAGTTGAGATATACAAGTGGATACCTTAGTAAAACGCACACTTTCTCCGGCTTCGCGCGAACATTTTCCCTGAAACTGATCTCCATGAACCTGATCTCCATGAAGCGGATCTCCATGAACCTGATCTCCATGAAGCGGATCTCCATGAAACTGATCTCCATGAAGCGGATCTCCATGAAACTGATCTCCATGAAACTGATCTCCAAAAAACTGATCTCCATGAAGCGGATTTTTGAATCATTTACTTTATTTCCTAAACATTTTGTACAACAGTGATTTTCTTTTTTGCCAATTCTATAGCCTTCTCTTGACCAATCGAACAATAGTTATATGGAAATTCTAAGCCCCTCCTTTGTTGACTTGTTTACCTGTCACTTCTAATATGTTAAAAAGATATTCGCAAATTTTGATAGACAGTAAGGAGATTCCACTGTAGATTACCTTTTTTCCATAAACACAACCACCTACCTGTAGCTTGGAATTCGTTGAAATTTCACATTTGAAATTGTGCGTCTATTTTTTGCATTTGAAAATGTGCCCTAATGTTAGAAAAACTTTTATAATTTTGCCCTTAAAAATACTACGCTACGTTCTTTTATGAAGACGCCATTAATTTGTATATTCTGCCTTCTCTCTTGGATAAAAATCATTTGATAACAACGTCATCTACTCGTTCACAATCGTTTTTTTTCTTTATTAAAACATATGTAGTATGTTTGTTGCACTAACGCACACAAAAAGAATCTTTTTATAATCATAAATGAACACAACAAAATAAACATTAAGGGACTATTTTCTTTAAAAATCGAACGTCAAAATGAAAAGGTTTGAGGTAACATAATAACAGACCAAAGCAACCGAAGAAAAAGTTCGAGACTTCGACTTTTTTATATATAAGAAAAGTTCGTTCTTTCTTGTTCACCATCGTTCATGTATTGCCAGTCCTAAAGTGCAAGATAACTGTAAGTGACCGTTAATAGCTGTATATTTTCAAAATAACGCAAAGAATTAAGAGATGCAGAAAGATCTTTACCTCGAAAACACTGAAAAACCACCAAAAAATAAAAAAGAATCACAAAAAAATGAAGAAAAAAGACACAAGAAGAATAAAAGAATGTGAAAAACCTCGTACAGATTTCTAAAGTGTTCAAACTAAAAGAAAACAAAAATACCTTGCTTGCTTCGGGCAAGTTTTATATTTAAACAGGCTTTTTTCATTATCCACAAAATCATTCCCTTTTACTTCGATCAAGGTTCCTTTCAGAATGTCATTATTGACATTTGTACCAAGTTTCATGCTTCTTTCACAATTTGAAGAATTGTTACATATTTTTATGCTAACAGCCCTCACTACTTTGCATATATTGGTTGTAAAGTTTATTACATGGACTTTGAGGGGGGTACTAGAAGATTAAACGATCTTTCGTTTTTATTTTTAGCGATTGTAAGACATTGTATGGCGCCCTGATAGATCTTTGTGTGATCTTTTTATTATATGTTTGTATTGTACTCGAGAATGATGCATAGCAACACATAACATTCTAACGAGGATGATTCTAATGACGCAGAGGATTATGCTTCAGAAGATTATACTCCTACATCAGAAACAAAATCTACTCGGTATCATTTCGTGTGCGTCATAAGGTCTTTGTAACTCTTTCCATACATTTAATCGTACAGTCCAAACATCTGTAGGATAATTGATTACTCATTGCAAAGTGTTGCGATAGTATTTTCCTTTAGTTTCGTCTTTGAATGACTGACGCAAAATGCTAGGAAGTTAAAGAGCCTGCAAAGAGGAAGAATTTTCCGTGGAAACGAAATGTTAGTTGTTCGGCACAAATATTGAGATTCATAGAAAGGCGTTATATTTGCGGCTACTCATCAAATTGTATAAACTTTATATTTGTCGCATAATTCTTTTAAAGATTACTGTTGCGAGCAGTGTTCTAAGGGATGTTGTTTAAGTGTGTGTATTATGGCGAGAGATTCAGGGGTGAATAAGACGGCCAGAGATTTATGACTATATTGTTTAAGGGACACATCAGACATGCGCATGCGCTAATCAACCTAATATTTATAGCAAAACTACAAGGCATCATTTGCACAAGATTCGAAACGAAACAATTCATTTTTAAAAGGTATTTTAGATTGTCTAGTTTTACTTTTTTGCGGGTGAAATTTGTAGGGAAGTTTCGAGAAATCAAGTGCAAAGAGGTCAGAGCGCCTCAATTTATCACATTTTTATTCCTTAAAATTCTTGGTATTTCTTGATGATAACGCTTGCATAAAAGGTTCTTGATTCGGTCATTAAAGTGCATGCGGTATTTTGCGGTAGACGCGTTAATGTTGGTGTAATGCGTCACGAAATAAGTGACTCTTTTGAGAATAAGATTAAAGGCGATAATAAATAAGACTTTCCTACGGCAATGAAAACGTGGGCATGTTAAAAGTTGTGTTTAAAATCTTAAGCTGTGCTTAGTAACAAACACTACGAAACTCAATGCGTGTAGTAAATACTCGTTGCCTTTGTTAAAGGAAATTGTTTGAATTCCCATACGGGTAATTAGTTTCTTTTGTTATTGGAATTAAATAGGTCTATATAGTTGGATGGTTGTTACAGAGAACGCAATCTATTCGTTTCAGTTGACGTTGTGAAGAGCGAACATGGTTGACGTTGGGTTTATCTCCAGTTATCTTTTACTTTGCGCGGTACTAATGCTAGTCCAGACGTACCAAAGCTTGAAGGTATGTTATTTGCTAGCCAAATGTTGAATATTTTTGTTTTCTATATTCTCTAGAGTTTTTATTGTTATGGTAACATAATAAAATGACGTTTAAAGGTTCTTTTTAAAAGTTATACTGACTGAGGTTTTTATGTTATCTGTTTGTTGCAGTTTTTAAACACAAAATACAACATCGAGAGCGACGGAAAACAAATGCAATGCTACAACGACATGAGAAAGATGCTTCTCTCTCAATTCCTTTTGAACACGGTGGGCATATTATGCAGCGTGCTATTGATTCTACCACTGGTCAGACGCATCGAACGGTTCCGTATACTTCTCACACCGTGGATCGCCTGGTGTTTCGCCGCCGTCATTTTCAACGTCAACTCTTGCGTTTGGTTCTTTGTGATGTTTTACTCTCCCGAGAATGTACGAAAAATACTACCAACGGCCGTCTCGTTTATTGTCTCGGCCGTTTTTTACGCTTTCGGTTGCACGCTCGGTATCTGCTTCTACCGACAGTTCCTACAGGAAACCGAAAAGAACATTGAGAATGACGTCAATGATAATCTGATGTCGCTCGGCAGTGAGGAATCGCTTTTGACCGTGAAAAATAAATGCGCGCTACCATAAATATTCACACCACTAAAAAGCAGGTTCTTTTTGTTGTTGTTGGAATTAATGTTGGATTTCGACGGTGTTTCTGTAAATTTCGAATTATTTATACGAATAAAATATTTTAGTAGGCCAACAAAATTTTTTCTTATTTTATTAAAACCAGAGAATGCGTAACAGACGAAGTAATTTCGATTTTTTATAGCACCGAAGAAGGTATTGCTAAATATCTTTATTTTATTCTTATAAAATTTTCAATATATCGAAACATTGCTATAGTTTTCTCTTATGTGTGGAGAACGATGTCCAGTTTTATTACCATCAACGACTTTAAAAGCTCGAGAGAGAGAACAGTTTCAAGTCAGCTGTTCAATTTAAACAACACTAAATAGTGCGATGTTTATATCAATGACGCAGTGTTTCAACCGTTAAAAATTAATCACGTTTCGTAAACGTGTAGTGTAAGATTACTACAAGTATTATTTCAACAGGGTTGCTCTGAATGGTCATTGAGATGAGAATCGGAACGGTTGAGGAGCGAATTAGGTCAGTTGTTTGTGTACGAATTTCAATTATTCGAACATGTCAATGGGATGAAATGTAAGTTTCTTGCCTTTGTTCCAATATGACTTTGGACATAATATAAAAGTTAGAATCAATGGTTGCATTGTTTTTGTTTTGTTTTGGCCAATAAAAAACGGTTTATCGCGCAACTTTTCCTGTCGCAAACCGCGTAACAATATAATCTTTTCCCAATTATAAACAATTGTGAAAGTCATTGTTGTGAGTGTCGAACGATAGACAACTGAATAAAGTAAATCCCGACACCAAGTCGCATATAACTTATGATCTGTGATGCAATTTCCTTTAATTTAGAAACTGATAGGGGAAACGAAAGAAAAATGATTTCAAAAACTTGTCATAAAAACTATAATGCCTCTTGATGTTTTGTATGCGGGGATGTGTTTCAATTGACGTAGTGTTAGTCATACATACCACGTTCGAAATTATCGTGATCGTACATAATGAGCTTGTTCACATGTCAACCTACATGTACCTCCCCCACTCTGACGTAAGAATACCGCTTTGAATATAGTGCTTTTTGATTTCATTGTCATGATTTAAATTATTTCTATATACCATATTTGACCGATTTAACGCCCACGTCTAGATAAACGCCCCTACTCGATTAAACGCCCAGGTCAAAACCGAGAGCAGGGCAATAAACGCCCCTTCCGAATAAACGCCCATACTCAAATAAACGCCCAGGGTAGGATATTCTTAAATTCTTATCCTTAAATAGAAACTGGTGTTATGAATAAACGCCCCTCCCAAATAAACGCCCATACTCGAATAAACGCCCAGGGTAAATTCTCAATTTTTAAATAAACGCCCAGGGCAATTAAACGGTCTTATACGATAGTGAAAATGCCGTTTTCAAAGCTGTGAGCACCGAAAGCTCAAGAAAATATTTTTTATTCTTAATACTATACTTATGTTGTTTTATGGTCGACGCATAATATGATACAAATAAGTCGTGCGAATAAATAACAATGCTTCGTTATTCGAACACTCTCTCTGCGTGTAAAAACGTCATCATAATCATATAGCTTATGAAAGTACATAGAAAGTTCGCATTTAACAGGTTTAGGGTAAAGCGATTTTTACGATTTTTGTCATATTGTTATAGAGCAACACAGAAGCAACAAACCAGCCTCATTTTGCTAAAAAAAAACTAAGAAACGTCAAGGAGTAACTGAACCTGTTGCTTATTAAAAAAACATGTATACCAAAATATAAGGGCGTGATTTCAATCAATCGGTTCCTTGTTTTTAGTAGCGAAAAAGCAGCTAGCAACAGGGCTGTAACAACTTGAAAATGTTTGGGGGGAGGGGGGCATTTTCAAGTTGGAACCTTAGGAAAAATCTTTAGGATAAGAGAGTGGAAAAATTGTCGACCACCATGGTTTCATCCCTTGAGAAGAAAATTAATTGTGAAATGTTTCACTTCCATGAAACTTAATAATATGTAAAGTATAATCGAAAAGATTGTTACGGCCGGTTGTTACGGCCGCAGTCAATGCACTTGGATTTTCACAAGGTTTAAAACCAACTCACTTTTATAACAGATGAACTAGACTCACAATGATCAACTAAACGAATTATGAAATGGGCTTTTGTGGAACATACATGTTTTTAAAAAACCTTCTTGCTTGCCACTGTAAATCCGTAATAAGTTTTATCACGAAAAATATCCTCCATGAAGAAAACTTCTGGCAATAGCTTGAAACTACAAACAACTCAGTGCCGGAAAATTCGAAAAAAATACATCGATATGAATTACAAGTTTTGTAAGTTATCGTTTCGTAAACTTCGGCCATGGACATTGCAAATTAACAAAACGCTGTTAACTACAATGTGCATAATGCTCTTTTATCTAATCTAGTTTAAAAGATATCACCATCTTTCTTTAAAGCTAGCAATTTCCAAACTGGTTATAACTTCAAAATATCGCAGGTATAATAAATATAATATAATATTATTGCAGAAAAGATCCAAGAAAAGATATAGGGAAAACGGTAAAAACACTCTCTTGTTATACCTTAAATCAGCTGTTTTATTAGCTGGTGGTTTGACATCAATGACAATGTTTTTTGCAACAATTGAAAACAACAGTCGGTTTACAGTTATTTCTAGCTGACGAATTATATATGTAACTTGTGTGGAAATGTAACAAGGATGTTTTCTCAAATTGGAAAGAAAAAGTATATTAGTACTTATCTGTCTAGTTGATGTTTAGACGCAGATTTGGACAGATCGCTTTATTTATTTTTTTTGTCCTACCGGTTTTCTTATTGCTAATTTTTACTGTAACTACAATCTCTTTTCATTTCTAGCATGCATGTTAAACACAGGTTTTATAACAATCTTGTGTCATTCACTACTTTATTTAAAACAAAACAAATATTTATGAGAAAATTTATAAAGGTTACGAAATATTGTTGTCCTGTGCTGTTTGATTTTGAATTTTAGTCACATTGTAAAATTAACACATTGAATTATGTTTATGTAACGATTATATCATTTGACTAATATATATGTTTCCCGACACAAAGTTTAATCATCCTGTACCGTTGTATGACAGAGTATGCAACAAATAATTTTTTTTCTAGAATTCCAGCAATTGACAATTCTACTTTGGATGCTATTTTGACTGTCCTATATCAGTGATTGGTATTTGATTTAAATATATGTTTGTTTAGGTTCAACTATAGGCTGTTTTTATTCATTCTTTTGTTTGGAAGTAAAAATGGCAACAAAGTGAAAAGGTACCTTTGTGTTTGTCACCATTCAAAACTGTTGTTTCCTTTATTCAGTGAAGAATAATACTTACATATATATATATACATATATATATTACAAATTGTTCTTTATATTTATTATTGTATATTGTTTTATATTATTTGTTTGTGTAATTTTATAGACTTGCTCTTTTCTTTATCGATTCTTGGTATTATTTCATTACACCATTATTAATGTCATGTTTCATTATTAATATCATATTGACCAGGTATGAAACAACCTTTTCTTTTCTTGGAAATTTGATGTGTCTTCCTTAGAGAAAGTGACAAAGAGGTTGCCAATGTTTGGCGAAAGTTACAAAAAAAATACAACTCTAATTTGCGTCCTAACTACACAGGTAAAGGTTTATTTCTATGCTTTCTTAGTTCATTTTTTCTCACAAATATGTATGTAACAAATAAGCAGCGACTTTCGTCATTTAAAACCCAGTAATTAACAGTGGAAATTTATTGCAGGTGCTCAGACAAATGTAAATGTCTCGATTAACATCCAACAGTTTAGCAACATCGACGATGTCACCATGGTAATATTGATGTGTGCTAATTTCAGTTCTGTTCAGAGAATCTTCGGACCATTTTTCAAGAGAAAAACCGATGACTCATTCAACGTTATACATATACACATTGTTTATAATTCATATATATGTCATTCTTTCTTTTATAGTTCAGTTTACATATCCTTTTTTGTAATACAATTGAGCATGTAAATAGCTAAATAAATGTTTTTTTACATAATTTTAATTCTCTATTGATCTTAAAAAAACATTTATGCTCAAATTTCATTGATCAACAAAATAATAATTATATTGTTACCATGGTAATGTTACCAATAACATCATTTTGCCAGACATTCAAAAGTGATTTGCTTCTCGTACAATCTTGGGTGGACTACAGGCTACAGCACAATCTCTCAAAAGTGATCAAGCCATATATGGGTCTTCAGCATCCTTCGGATTTCGTTTGGACTCCGGACACTATCTTCTACAACATGCTGGATGGGCATGTGCACAAAGTCACCACTGCTAACCATCTGCTGAACATTTACCAGAACGGAACAATATTTTGGACCACCAGGTACCTTCTTATTATTAAAAAGATTTTCGTAAATTTATTGCAATATCTTTGGAAGGTTTATCGATCAAAATCTTTCACCGTCATTAAGTTTCTATTTAAATACCATAAATGTTACAAAATGACAATGTGGTGGAATCAAATAATCTTGTCTCTAATATGCATGTATCTAAAATTTCATTTCCAACTTACAATACATGTTTGTTCTTTATAAACATCTCAACTTAGTGACTTTATACCAATTTGAACCAAAATGATGCTTTGATTTCAGTATTTTTCATTTTTTATTTTACACAATTCAAGTAATTCAAACGTTTGAACGTTGATAGTATTTTATATGAGTTTAGCTGCTCCTGTTTGTTTGCAAGAAATCAACCATTTTGTGTGTTGAGCTTCATTGATGCTTGTTCAATAAAAACACAATAAAAAAATGGTTTTCTTCAATAAGATGTTTTTCTTTCATGCTTTTGATCACTTTCTCATAATTGCTATTTTTGTGCTATCCAGAAAGCAAATTTAATAAAACATATAATTTTCTTAAATTTATCAATGAATTCAGAGTTGTTTTGAGGCTTTTTAAAGCTGTTCTTTTAGTTGTTGTTGCTGAAAACGGCTTTGCAATTTTTTGGTTTTACAATGAAGGATTCGACCCCTGTATATTATTTATGACAAAATTTTCAGTTATTTTTGTATGTTTTTACGAGGCTCTCAGAACGCTAATTAAGTATTATCATGAAAGCCTCAACCCAGAGTTAACATATTTAATTTCTCCTATTTGTGCTATAAGATATAACTGCTCACTAAACAACTTTGTGATAGCACAGTATTGAACCCAGAACCTTTGGGATTAAGAGTTGAATGTCTTACTATTGCGCTATCGCTGGATAGTTGAAGAAAATCAACTGAAAAAATTTCTATTTAAAGTAAATATTTATTCAAATATTTTCCCTCAATATGATAATTTAATTTTGCATTTGCATTTTGCATTCAGGGTCGTTGTGAAATGGCGTTGTGCATTTGATTTCAAGAATTACCCTTTAGACTCACAGTCATGCAAAATAGGGTTGGAAAGTTGTAAGTTTGGTTTTCAAATAAGACTTTTAGATTTTGTGTTTCACTTTTTAACGCTTGTCTTTAAGATGGGTTTAGCCGAAGTTTTCAGTGTCAATAAAATCAGTGGCACCACTACATTTCATGGAGCTTAGATAAGCATTTATATTCAAAATTTAAACATGGGCGAATAACATAACATCAAAATCATCCAAACATCACATCTTTTTTATCTTTTACAATTATCACTTATCATAATATCTAATACAATAGGAAATGCTATACACTAAATCTTACCAGTTGGAATCATTGAACAAAATTATAGTTAAAATGTTAGCAAAAAACAAAATTATCTCGAAAAAAAGATGAAAAAGATTTTATTGGTGCGCAACAATAATGAAAAATAATAACAATGAAATATGTGCAACTCATGTTATATATTCATTTTTAATATATTTGACCAAAACATGGAGTAAATGTTATTTAAAGTTTGTTTACGTTTCATTAAATACCAAGGATGGGGGCACATGGGGGTACGTACGCAGGTAGGGGGAGGGGGGGGGGGTTGTTGAAAGAGTTCAGGTGCGTACAGGGGGGGGGGGGGGTCTATCTTGGTTTTTTAATAAACATTTTCACGATTTAATCAACATTAAACATTTGAAGTAAATTTAAGTTTCGTTCATCTTTCATGTTGCTTTGCAGTTTTTAATTTCTGCATACTAATTTAATCTCCTTATTGCATTTTAATAACGCTTTTATTGTATTGTACTTCTAAGAAGACATGACAGATGCTAATTAACCAAATATAACCTATGATATTTTCTTCTTCTAATCTCTCTTGAAGTTGTGGGTTGATATCACCCAGAAAAGGTATAACTACAGACTTTTTATACTAAGATTCCGAACCGTCGTTAGGTGTAAATCTGCTCTAGCCTAGTGCTAGTTGGGGTACAGATGGCTGGGTATTGTTATTGCATGGTTGTACTATGATTTGAATTCTTCATCAATTATTCCACCATATACAATATGTAAATAAACTATATGTTGCTTGAAAATATAGACTCAAATATTATTTAAATAAAAGAGCATTGGTGTCGTCGGCGTGGTGTCGCTCAAACTATCAGGTTTTTGTAAGTCCTATAATTTGTTTCTGTTTAGTGGCAATTCACCTTTGTACTGTTCAATAAAATACTCGAAAAATTTCTGTCGCTTTAAGGAAAAAGCAGGCTGATGTCAAATTGTACTTTTTATATTATTCATTATGCTTATCACTCAATTCACTTTTTCTAACAAAGATAATATGCTGATTCTTGATCTGTTGGACAGCAATGCTTTGAGTAAAGTAACTACATTTTCAATACCACTTAAATCTGACACAGTTCTTCGGTCAGCTAGTATATCAGCAAGATCATATGACCCACACTCCTCAGAGCAATGTTTATCAACAGTCTCTGTGGGAATAACTACATCATTATATGTTCCTGGGCCAGGTACATCATGTTCACCATCTTAGACAAGAGTAGCTTCGTTTTCCTAAACATAGAAAGAACTTATAGTTATTTTAAGAGCTGAAAGTGCTATTATCACTTAATTCAACCGCAGATAGTGATTTAAAAAATAGACAAGTTTTTGCTAATCACTGACACAAGGTTCGCAAAAATATGTTTTTTGTAAACCCCAAAACCTGTTGTGATAGTAAAAGTATAGGTGATAATATTAGACGTGAACCAATAAATACCTCATAGTTTTTAATCTTTTTGCCCAATGTACGTTTTGTTTGACTGAGAGCTTTGCCAGCACGATGCAAATTTGTTTACGTTTGTTGGTCGGTTTTATTCACTATCTTTCATCATCGGAAGTTGAATAGAAACTGACTATTTAAACCATATCATATTCATTTCATTTCATTGTAATGTTTTTTATCATGATACTATAAGGTACAGTGGAATGTCTATGAAGCTTCAATAAGACGGAAATTTTCATGTCAATGTACGGATGGTTTACAAATTCCCGTAGGGAAATCTCTATAAAGCGGACCAAATGAAACCTTCCCTTAAATTGACTCTGTACAACAGACATCGGATGTAGAAAGACAGTTTTCATGAACAAACTTACATATATTCCACTTATTGTTACTTTGTATAGTTTTTAGACATTTTCTTTACATTGTGAATAACTTTTTTGGCATTTTTCTCCGCCCAATCCACTGCATTTTTGGTTAATAAAAGCAATGCATTTATTGTGAATTTCATCATCATTCATTCATTATCCAATTTTCGTGTTTATCGTGCTGCCATTGTCCCGGAATCCAGGGTAGGCAAAATGATGATGGAATGAATTTGGAACGACATATCTAATATTGTGTAATAATAAGAATTTGAAACTCGTAAATAGTGTCTTAAAAATGATTGTTATCTGAGAATAAAGAATTTGAAACAAACTATGTTCGCCTATATAGAAAAAAATAGAAAAAAACATAATGAATAATTTTATTATTTTTTATTATTATATATCGTTGTGGTGGATTTTATCTTTACGGAATCATTTTCCTTATTCTGTATACTTCCAACTAACAACTTTCTCCAAATTTGAGATTGAGGGTATCGTTTAACAGTTGCTTAAAATTTCAATGATTTTAGTATAATGTTATTAAAAGCTTTACGTATTAGCCACATTCCAGGAATGGTATTGAAAACGAAAGTGAATTTTGCGAATTTTGTGAATATTAAAAATAAATCATTTAAAAATGGAAACGCTAATCTAAGTTAAAAACCAACAAAATGAGTGCTAATAACGGTAACTATCGTGCATTTTCAAAAGATGAAGCTGTCAAATGGCTTCGCAGTATTGGTTTATACTGTTTCTGAAAACAAAGAAGAGTTAGAACTTCACTTGATGTGTTTCTCCTACAATGTCAGCTACAGATACCATGCACTAATGTACACATCTGTTACAGATTATTAAGTGACTTTCTTACTTGCCGGAAAATAAAACCTTTTCTTTATAATAATCTCCTAATAAATGTTGTAAAAGATACTTGTGATTGAAAATTCTAACTGAATTCTAACAAAATTCTAACTGATTGGAGTGAAAATGAAATGTTGAAGAAAAAGAAAATGCTGCGGAATACAAAAATATGTGAAGACAACCTCCAAACCTGTTTACATTTCTTACATAAAAAATATATTTATCAAAAAGCTCAAAACCAAAAAATTAAAACTAGTCTTGGACCAATTAGAGGTATTATAAAATTTGCTATGTGACATAACATTTCCCAATTTGCCAGGAGCAAGTTCAATTCTATTAAACAATGTTGCTAAGAATACCGCCCAGCCGCAGTCAGTGTTTTATTGTTATATTACTTGGTAATTTATGATAATTTATGCTTTCACCACTTGATGGTCGCTATTTAGCATTTTTGTGAGCAATTTGTTTTAAAGTAGGATACGACAATACCAGTTAACCATAATTAATTAAACACAATTCTTGAATCACACGGCCAGAATATGGCTAATATATATAAAAATGCATACCTGCGTTATTATGAATCTCTTGTCCGTAGATTCTTATGATGAGAAACACGTTCAATATTTTTGGAACGAAGATATCAAGCTGGTTTCTGACAGCCTGCCTCAACACATCATATCCAACCTGAGCAATTCGCGGGACTACGTACCTTACAGTTGTGGAAACCAGTCTGTAGGTTTGTGCCTCTACTCAAAAGCCTTCATTTATTCAAAAACTATGTTTTCTGGTTATTATCTTCTTTTAGGTTGTGGTTGGTTACTTAATACTCCAGTAATAATGATGAAATATTTTATACTTAATGCTGTTTAGTTTAGTGTTGCAGAAAAATTATTGAGAATCGAAAAGATTGTATAAATGCATTAGCGTAATCTTTGCAGTTCGAACACTCTAATGTTCGATATCGTTAACTTGTACAATGAGCCTCCTCCTACTTTTGCTCCTGTATATTATAACCCTACCTTGCTCCTGTATAATATAATCCTACCTTGCTCCTGTATATTATAATCCTACCTTGCTCCTGTATAATATAATCCTACCTTGCTCCTGTATAATATAATCCTACCTTGCTCCTGTATATTATAATCCTACCTTGCTCCTGTATAATATAATCCTACCTTGCTCCTGTATATTATAACCCTACCTTGCTCCTGTATATTATAACCCTACCTTGCTCCTGTATAATATAATCCTACCTTGCTCCTGTATATTATAATCCTACCTTGCTCCTGTATAATATAATCCTACCTTGCTCCTGTATAATATAATCCTACCTTGCTCCTGTATATTATAATCCTACCTTGCTCCTGTATAATATAATCCTACCTTGCTCCTGTATAATATAATCCTACCTTGCTCCTGTATAATATAATCCTACCTTGCTCCTGTATATTATAATCCTACCTTGCTCCTGTATATTATAATCCTACCTTGCTCCTGTATATTATAATCCTACCTTGCTCCTGCATAATATAATCCTACCTTGCTCCTGTATAATATAATCCTACCTTGCTCCTGTATATTATAATCCTACCTTGCTCCTGTATAATATAATCCTACCTTGCTCCTGTATATTATAATCCTACCTTGCTCCTGTATAATATAATCCTATCTTGCTCCTGTATAATATAATCCTACCTTGCTCCTGTATATTATAACCCTACCTTGCTCCTGTATAATATAATCCTACCTTGCTCCTGTATATTATAATCCTACCTTGCTCCTGTATAATATAATCCTACCTTGCTCCTGTATAATATAATCCTACCTTGCTCCTGTATATTATAATCCTACCTTGCTCCTGTATAATATAATCCTACCTTGCTCCTGTATAATATAATCCTACCTTGCTCCTGTATAATATAATCCTACCTTGCTCCTGTATAATATAATCCTACCTTGCTCCTGTATATTATAATCCTACCTTGCTCCTGTATATTATAATCCTACCTTGCTCCTGTATATTATAATCCTACCTTGCTCCTGTATAATATAATCCTACCTTGCTCCTGTATATTATAATCCTACCTTGCTCCTGTATAATATAATCCTATCTTGCTCCTGTATAATATAATCCTACCTTGCTCCTGTATAATATAATCCTACCTTGCTCCTGTATATTATAATCCTACCTTGCTCCTGTATATTATAATCCTACCTTGCTCCTGTATAATATAATCCTACCTTGCTCCTGTATAATATAATCCTATCTTGCTCCTGTATATTATAATCCTACCTTGCTCCTGTATATTATAATCCTACCTTGCTCCTGTATAATATAATCCTACCTTGCTCCTGTATAATATAATCCTACCTTGCTCCTGTATATTATAATCCTACCTTGCTCCTGTATAATATAATCCTACTTTGCTCCTGTATATTATAATCCTACCTTGCTCCTGTATATTATAACCCTACCTTTGCTTCGTGTAGTGTTGACGTTTGTCATGCTTAAAATGAACGTCGTGTTCAAGCGAAGAATCACTGTTTACGTCATCCAAGTGTTTTTCCCGTGCGTAACACTCGTTATAGTATCGTGGTTGTCGTTTTGGTTGAACGCAAACTGTGTATCGGCCAGACTTGGTGCGTCATGTATTGTATTCTGTACTGTGGTTGTTCTTGTCACATACGTTCTCTGTATTTTGACTTTACAGGTATTTGGCGAAAAACTCTGATCAATTTTTAGTCTGGGGAAATATAATTAGGCGTAGGGACGTTAGTAGGATAAAGCTTACAGAGACATGTTCCTACTTTAGTCATTAAATGCCGACATCTGAAATGTGAACGAACGATCCATTGATCGATCCAAAATTTGAAAATTGCTTTTAGCATCATTCTTATATACTCTTACTTTATTCAGAAAATGTTTTGCATCTCCTGTCTTGCTTCAGGCATCGGTATATTCACCCTGCTAACTGTGGTTCGCCTGTGGACGACTTTAAGCCGTAGCCTCCCCAAGATAAGCTACATCACTGGTTTGGATGTGTACATGATCATCTGTTTGACGTTCGTGTTCCTGTCGATTCTCGAGTACGCGTTTGTTGCAAACAGTCTTTTAGCGTTGTGGAAGAAAGAGAAGTTGAAGTCCGTGAAAGAAGCTCATAACATACAACGCGAAGTAATCTTGATCCTCACGCCAAAGTCATTGCTCGTAAGTCGAAATCGATTTCTCTTATGATACCATTTAAAAAACTACCTCTCCCCATTGTTAGGTCCGCCCATTATTTTTTCCCCACCCTTGTAAATGGGGTTACCCACTCTGCAGCTGTTGCCCCACCCTTGTAAATGGGGTTACCCACTCTACAGCTGTTGCCCTACCCTTGTAAATGGGGTTACCCACTCTACAGCTGTTGTCCCACCCTTGTAAATGGGGTTACCCACTCTACAGCTGTTGCCCCACCCTTGTAAATGGGGTTACCCACTCTACAGCTGTTTCAAATGATCGAATGCTTGCATTAGTTATGCCGAACCGAATTACTAGAATATATGGCCCACAACCAAAAATATGTATGTATATGTGTAGTTAAAATTTCAACTCGGAAAAAATTGACAAGAAGATTTTTGTCTGAGCATTGTAGATGTTATTAACTGACGCATTGCATAGGTTGAACGAAACTCCACTGGTGAAACGTTTTCCCTTCTACGTCGCAAATACAATTTTGCTAAAACAACCAAGGAGCCTGAAACCATTGTGTTGTTTGATAACTTGGGACGTAGACTGAAAGGCCACAAAACGCTCCAAGAGAAGAAAAACTCTTTCAAAACCGATTACATCTCCATGTGGAAGTATGCTGCCAGGGAGAAGAGACCATATTATTATAAACCTTACTACGTGACTGGGAAACCAGGCGCATGTGATGTAGTGAGCCGGTTTCTATTCCCGTTCTGTTTCCTCTGCGTCAACGCCGTGTTCTGGGTCATCTATACACAATTCCATTTGACGCCAGTTGTGCGATATTAGCTGATTTATTTAGAAAACGATTTGTCATTTTTGATAACGCGAAATTAATATATATTAAAATCCAATTTTCTCTTCTCATTTTTTATATTGTTTATACTTCTGCATTCTACCATTCTACCTTATGGTACCTTAACTAAATTTTGCGGATGGCCAAATGCACGTATTTCACGAGAACTTAATTTAGCGGATGATAATTGCATTTATTCCTGATATATTATTACTGTACAAAGACAATTTGCACTATTAATACTATATTTATATTATATTATAATGAAACCCAAAGGAATGTATCTGAAACACAATGTGCATATTTTCTACTGAGGAAAACATGACTTGGATCATGAAATGTAACGTAGTTTCCTTGTTTTGGAATTTTACCCATAATGCCAAAGATGATTAATGAGGAAGGAATGAAGACAACGTAGAATCATTTGATTTCTTAAAGAAATACAACACAGGGGCGAATGATGTAGAACATTTCAGGGTGATGAGGCCACCCGACAACTCCTGTCTGATACCTCCCATACCGACCTCCTCCATGGTGTTGCCGTGCCCAAAACCTTTTCACATTTATTTCATCTTTCGTTTGCTTTTACCTGAAATGTTTATTTATTGATCTCTATTTCGTAAACGTTTATGCACAACATAACGATCATATTGATATATGAAGAGACACATGACACGTTTGAATCTTGCCAAACATGGCTTACTGTGCAGCATGAGGATGTCATAATGGACGCAAAAAATAAAAATGTTCCTTATCATAACTTACCACTTAATGAATGCATTGTTGACAAGTGGAAAGAGGATACGGGTAGAGCTTAGAATTTCCCTAAAGATTCTAACTTTTTTATTTGTTCCGCTCACTTCGATGACAAGAGTTTTGACACAACCATGCTTAATTATTTAAATAGGGGGAAAGAAAATCACAAAAACTCAAACCGGATTCCATCTCAACAATATAACTTCATTCATAAGAAACAGTCATTGACCCGTAGTACGACGTCAAGTAAATGCACCGAGAAGAATTGACCCGTAGTACGACGTCAAGTAAACGCACCGAGAAGAATTGACCCGTAGTACGACGTCAAGTAAACGCACCGAGAAGAATTGACACGTAGTACGACGTCAAGTAAACGCACCGAGAAGAATTGACACGTAGTACAACGTCAAGTAAACGCACCGAGAAGAATTGACACGTAGTACGACGTCAAGTAAACGCACCGAGAAGAATTGATACGTAGTACGACGTCAAGTAAACGCACCGAGAAGAATTGACCCGTAGTACGACGTCAAGTAAACGCACCGAGAAGAATTGATCGTAGTACGACGTCAAGTGAACGCACCGAAAAGAATTGATCGTAGTACGACGTCAAGTGAACGCACCGAGAAGAATTGATCGTAGTACGACGTCAAGTGAACGCACCGAGAAGAATTGATCGTAGTACGACGTCAAGTGAACGCACCGAGAAGAATTGATCGTAGTACGACGTCAAGTGAACGCACCGAGAAGAATTGACCCGTAGTACGACGTCAAGTAAACGCACCGAGAAGAATTGACCCGTAGTACGACGTCAAGTAAACGCACCGAGAAGAATTGACCCGTAGTACGACGTCAAGTAAACGCACCGAGAAGAATTGATCGTAGTACGACGTCAAGTGAACGCACCGAAAAGAATTGATCGTAGTACGACGTCAAGTGAACGCACCGAGAAGAATTGATCGTAGTACGACGTCAAGTGAACGCACCGAGAAGAATTGATCGTAGTACGACGTCAAGTGAACGCACCGAGAAGAATTGATCGTAGTACGACGTCAAGTGAACGCACCGAGAAGAATTGATCGTAGTACGACGTCAAGTGAACGCACCGAGAAGAAACGCAATTCTGACCTATCTTTTGAACTATATTAATTTTCATTTCATTTCTCTCTATAAAACATTACGGTGAGTATGAGAATATTTGTATACGTTATGAAAATATTTTAGAAGTCATAGTGGGAATGGAGAGGCTTCTTTCGATTAGATGCGTTTGACGTTTACATTGTACAAGACGTTGGAAAACGCAAACATTAAGCTCCTCTTGTTTTTACACGAAAAGCATCAACATCGTCCACCCTTCAAAAACACTAAAAGTTAAACAAACAAAGAAGTTACTGTTTCAAAAAAGGTAAAATTCCCCAAAGAAAGTCCAAGTTGAAAATGAACCAGAGCTCATTAACATGTTACTACATAACGAAAATCAAGAAAATGTAATCGAAGAAAAGGTCTTGACGGTATCAACAATCGTATCGAACAACGTGTAGATGTCGAGCAACGTGTAGATATCGAGCAACCAGTAGATATCGAGCAACCAGTAGATATCGAGCAACGTGTAGATATCGAGCAACCAGTAGATATCGAGCAACCAGTAGATATCGAGCAACTACTGTTATCAACCGAGTTAACTACTGTTGTCGACCAAGAAACGAAGATCCAGAAAGAGGAACGATCCTCGTTTATGAAGGTTAGTTGTTTATTTAATCGCTTAAAAATGCGCTAGATGTTATTGTCTTGTAGAAACAAGGCTTCTGGTGACCCGGGGAGACAAACACAGGGAACCAGGAGGGCGTGTCGTGTAGGCACCCATGTTATCACAACTACCTCATGGTGGTAAGAAGATTTCCATCCGACCTAGGTCTCTAGGCCTTTCCTGTAATCCGCTACAGATGTTCTATGACTTTGTCTTGTGAAAATAATTCTTTTGGTGACTCGGAGAGCCAAATGCCAGGAACCAAGAGAGCGTGGCGGGTAGACACCCATGTTAGTACTACTACCTGGTGGTGGTCTTGTCCTACATGTGGTAGTCGTCTGAATAAAACCTTATTCGAAGAAAAGCAACGCAAGATCTCAGTTCCACTGAAAACATAATTGTTGTAACAACTTTCGAAGGGAGTGGAGATTACAACCTACTTTTGGCGATTTAAAAGAAGTTAGCACATTGTTTTGCATTTTCAGGAATCCCTTTTTTAAAAATGGAACGATTAGCATATTTTTTTAATTTGAAATTTCTTGCAGACAGCGTCTCTTATAGTTTACCACAACACTTTGTATTACAAATACTAGAGATACTAGGGATAATAGAGATGTTGAAAGAAAACGATTTGGTAGTTTTTGTTGGTGATAATCGCTGTGATCTATTCACATTTATTGATTGATTCATTTAGCCTATTACATATGACCATATGAATACTGTTTATTTTGAAAATTTATTTGTTGATCCTTTATTGATAATTATCTTAAGTAAGTCGAGTTGCATTGTAGTACATATTTGCTACACGTAAATTAGAAATCAATAAAGTAACAGTAATATCAATCTATTATCTTTTCTAGTTATTAAGGTCGTAGCTTAACATAACGATTTGGGTAAAATAGGTCAGTCGAACAACTTTTATGATAATAATTGCGAGTGAAGAGCCAGCTTCAGCTACCCCCTTCCATTTAGCAAGGTTAATTTTTATTTCGGTTTTATTTAAACAGTTGTCATGTTGCAGTAGTAACTGTAAGGCAAATTTAAATGTAACGTATATTTATAACTTCATTAATTGAAGTCAGTCTTGTATGAGTTTAAATAGGATTGTTTTTTCCTTCTCATTTTTTCAGGTCACAGCGAGAATTATTGCATATATACGTTTATGGACACAGAAACTGGAAACGTTATCAACTCGGTGGTAGTGTCTGTAACAAAGGTAGCAATTTCAAACGCCGTGGTAAAGGCGGGGTTCATTCGAATTTTACAGCAGGCAGGTGTTAGATGAAGGTGTAATCACTGTAGTAAGTATGTCCAGATTCGAAAACTGAGGCGGTTGGACGCACACTTGTGGCACACCAATTTGATACTTGGCACGTTGCAAAAGGGTTATGCAAAAAATATACAAGGCATCAAAGATTAAATCACGCGCGGCAATGTTAGAGTGGGTTCCTTCGATCATAAACCACTTTTAGTGGAGTATCAACACCTGTGAAGGTGACACCAACATATCGTTTTTCAATTGACAAATCGTCGCGAATGGCCTGGGACCATGGCTTACTAAATAACTAGTTATAGTTATTTAGTAAGCCATGCCTGGGATCAAATTTTTTGTTATAAATGTGCTCAACCTCCTATAAGCAGGTGCGCGCAAGAAATATTGGTTGGAAGAAGGATCAATTGCACACAACATCTTGCTATCTTTGGTAAAATATAAACGTTTCAAAAAACGACATGAAGTACCTGACAGAGGGCGTAAATACGACCAACGTTGAAGTTTATAAGAACCTTCTGCTGAAGTAGACAGCCAAACATTTTGAGTGAGATCACATGTTGAAGGGGAATTACTTAGCAGCATTTTAACAACTTCTAACAATTTAGAGAGATTTGTAACTGTAAGTTAATAGAAATGGTCTGAAACTTAGACTAGTGGTAGTGTTGAAGTTATTATATTATAGTGGAGAAACTGTCAAGCTAAGTCTCTGGAAGATTTATAACCATCAAGTGCTAGCATGCGTTAGAGTTCATTATTTACATTGTCATTGTAGCGACTCACTCAATTAATTTAGTTCCTAATTATTGTTGTTTGTGTTATATGTATGACTACTGGAAAGTGATGTTGGGTAATACTTAACGAGCAATAACAGTTATGTAAAAGCTTCATGGAACCTGATCGCTAAAACCATCGAAAAATCGTCTCGTTTCAAATAGGTAGTTATATCCGTCTGTTTGTGTGTTTTGATATTGCAACTTCTTTTACATTTATATGCTCCTAGTCCATTTTACTTACTTACTCAAATGTGTTAAAGTTTTTTGCGGAATTTATTTTTGCGGATCATCGGTTCCTTCTTCACCGTCGAAATCGTTTCTAATAGGCTGCTCGTCTTCAAAGGTATTTAGCTCCATCCATTCGTCATCGTCATCAGAGTCTGAACTTGAGGGCATATCGAAGAATTGGTCACCGTCATCACCGCTAGTTTGGAGTTGCTGGAGCATTTCATTTACACTCAAAGATACGTGAAGGGATCGATTGAAGCAAATGGATCAAAGCCCTCGGTGCCATTACTAACAGCTTTAATAATACCTCCTGTTTTCCACCCGTTTTCAATTATTTGTTTTCCTTTGTCTGATGTCATGTAGTTAAACAGATCGACCAACAAACATGGCTTGAATACGGTTAAGGGAGACAATGTCAGGGATGCCCTTAACGTACTGCTAGATTATAGTTTGTTTGCGGATGATGAAGAAATAAACTTTTGCTGAGTTGAGAATTGTTAATGATGAATACACATAAAGGTCTACACAAATATATTATGCATTTATAATGTGGTATTTTATTATCAATCAACGCGAAAGGACTTCTTTCATTAAACTCGTTTTCACACAATACGCAATAATTCGTACGCATAGAATCGAACCATCCTGTGCTCTCATCACATCTTTCAGTACGTTTGCACACCATCCGCCCCTCTTAACGAGCGCTGTAGTTCAGCTGCGTTTCTTACACGCGCCAAATTCTCAGCGAGTTGTCAAACACTCTACGCATCTTTTCGTCAGAGTCGGAGTCTTCGTCGTCAACATAAAAGTGACGTTGTCCAGACGTCGAAGCAAGCAATGGAAGAGTCGGATGTAAACTTTAACAATAATGGTTAGTGTAAATAGGTTTTACCAATGATCTATAGAGAATGTACGATAGCCCTATTAACGGTATTATGAGATTCTCAAGTCGAGTTTACAAAACAAAATCGTGAAAATTCTCTTCAATTCTATTTTTTTTCACATAAAAGAAAACACAACAAGAATATTATCAAAAGAAGACAATGCATTGTTAAAGGCTTATATTTATTCGTACGTGAAACTCATTCAAAAATACATGCTCAACTACCTGACACTATTGACGGCGTCTCGATGTCCAGTGTACGTGTGTGTCGGTTTGTACACGTCGGCATTCAAATGATCGAACACGTCATGAAGGTTGTACATGTGGAAGGATGATAATGATGTACCAGTGACGACATAAGAATCACTCCTGAAACGTGAATGATCATGAGCGATAGGATAACCCCCTCCCCTCCACCTTATTTATAAAAACTCACCTGTCAATATCGAACTGTATTCGCTGATTGGTTGAAACGTCTCGTGCCAATTTAAACACTGGGGACAGAGTGTTCCGCATGTCCCAACAAAATATGTTATCTTCCTGCGTTCAAATTTAGTATTACGAATCTACATAACATTTTAAAAGATTTACTTTCTTAGTGACCACCTCACCTTTCTCCCGCCACTCAATAGGTAACACCCATCATACGTAAACTGTACTTGCGTGATTCCACCGTGATGACAAGCGAGAAGATCAACTACGCCATCTGTGCGCGTATCGTACAAACCGACTACGAAATGAAAGAAAGAGAAATTATAAGGGAAATATATAAGGGGAATATATAAGGGGAATATATAAGAGAAATATATAAGAAGAATATATAAGGGGAATATATAAGGGGAATATATAAGGGGAATATATAAGGGGAATATATAAGAAGAATATATAAGGGGAATATATAAGGGGAATATATAAGGAGAATATATAAGGAGAATATATAAGGGGAATATATAAGGGGAATATATAAGGGGAATATATAAGAAGAATATATAAGAGAAATATATAAGGAGAATATATAAGGAGAATATATAAGGGGAATATATAAGGGGAATATATAAGAGAAATATATAAGGGGAATATATAAGGGGAATATATAAGAGAAATATATAAGGGGAATATATAAGGGGAATATATAAGGGGAATATATAAGGAGAATATATAAGGGAAATATATAAGGGGAATATATAAGGGGAATATATAAGAAGAATATATAAGGGGAATATATAAGGGGAATATATAAGGGAAATATATAAGGGGAATATATAAGGAGAATATATAAGGGGAATATATAAGGGGAATATATAAGAGAAATATATAAGGGGAATATATAAGGGGAATATATAAGAGAAATATATAAGGGGAATATATAAGAGAAATATATAAGGGGAATATATAAGGGGAATATATAAGGAGAATATATAAGGAGAATATATAAGGGGAATATATAAGGGGAATATATAAGGGGAATATATAAGGGGAATATATAAGAGAAATATATAAGAGAAATATATAAGGGGAATATATAAGGGGAATATATAAGAGAAATATATAAGGGGAATATATAAGGGGAATATATAAGGAGAATATATAAGGGAAATATATAAGGGGAATATATAAGGAGAATATATAAGGGGAATATATAAGAGAAATATATAAGGGGAATATATAAGGGGAATATATAAGGAGAATATATAAGGGAAATATATAAGGGGAATATATAAGAGGAATATATAAGGGGAATATATAAGGAGAATATATAAGGGGAATATATAAGGGGAATATATAAGAGAAATATATAAGGGGAATATATAAGGGGAATATATAAGATAAATATATAAGGGGAATATATAAGGGGAATATATAAGGGGAATATATAAGGGGAATATATAAGGGGAATATATAAGAAGAATATATAAGGGGAATATATAAGGGGAATATATAAGGAGAATATATAAGGAGAATATATAAGGGGAATATATAAGGGGAATATATAAGGGGAATATATAAGAAGAATATATAAGAGAAATATATAAGGAGAATATATAAGGAGAATATATAAGGGGAATATATAAGGGGAATATATAAGAGAAATATATAAGGGGAATATATAAGGGGAATATATAAGGGAAATATATAAGGGGAATATATAAGGGGAATATATAAGAAGAATATATAAGGGGAATATATAAGGGGAATATATAAGGGAAATATATAAGGGGAATATATAAGGAGAATATATAAGGGGAATATATAAGGGGAATATATAAGAGAAATATATAAGGGGAATATATAAGGGGAATATATAAGGGAAATATATAAGGGGAATATATAAGAGAAATATATAAGGGGAATATATAAGGGGAATATATAAGGAGAATATATAAGGAGAATATATAAGGGGAATATATAAGGGGAATATATAAGGGGAATATATAAGGGGAATATATAAAAGAAATATATAAGAGAAATATATAAGGGGAATATATAAGGGGAATATATAAGAGAAATATATAAGGGGAATATATAAGGGGAATATATAAGGAGAATATATAAGGGAAATATATAAGGGGAATATATAAGGAGAATATATAAGGGGAATATATAAGAGAAATATATAAGGGGAATATATAAGGGGAATATATAAGGAGAATATATAAGGGAAATATATAAGGGGAATATATAAGAGGAATATATAAGGGGAATATATAAGGAGAATATATAAGGGGAATATATAAGGGGAATATATAAGAGAAATATATAAGGGGAATATATAAGGGGAATATATAAGATAAATATATAAGGGGAATATATAAGGGGAATATATAAGGGGAATATATAAGGAGAATATATAAGGAGAATATATAAGGGGAATATATAAGGGGAATATATAAGGGGAATATATAAGGAGAATATATAAGGAGAATATATAAGGGGAATATATAAGGAGAATATATAAGGGGAATATATAAGGAGAATATATAAGAGGAATATATAAGGGGAATATATAAGGAGAATATATAAGGGGAATATATAAGGGGAATATATAAGAGAAATATATAAGGGGAATATATAAGGGGAATATATAAGAGAAATATATAAGGGGAATATATAAGGGGAATATATAAGGAGAATATATAAGGGAAATATATAAGGGGAATATATAAGGAGAATATATAAGGGGAATATATAAGAGAAATATATAAGGGGAATATATAAGGGGAATATATAAGGGGAATATATAAGAGAAATATATAAAGGGAATATATAAGGGGAATATATAAGGGGAATATATAAGGGGAATATATAAGAGAAATATATAAGGGGAATATATAAGGGGAATATATAAGGGGAATATATAAGAGAAATATATAAGGGGAATATATAAGGGGAATATATAAGATAAATATATAAGGGGAATATATAAGGGGAATATATAAGGGGAATATATAAGGAGAATATATAAGGAGAATATATAAGGGGAATATATAAGAGAAATATATAAGGAGAATATATAAGGGGAATATATAAGGGGAATATATAAGAAGAATATATAAGGGGAATATATAAGGGGAATATATAAGGGGAATATATAAGGAGAATATATAAGGGGAATATATAAGAGAAATATATAAGGGGAATATATAAGGGGAATATATAAGGGGAATATATAAGGGGAATATATAAGAGAAATATATAAGGGGAATATATAAGGGGAATATATAAGGGGAATATATAAGAGAAATATATAAGGGGAATATATAAGGAGAATATATAAGGGGAATATATAAGAGAAATATATAAGGGGAATATATAAGGGGAATATATAAGGGGAATATATAAGGGGAATATATAAGAGAAATATATAAGGGGAATATATAAGGAGAATATATAAGGGGAATATATAAGAGAAATATATAAGGGGAATATATAAGGGGAATATATAAGAGAAATATATAAGGGGAATATATAAGGGGAATATATAAGGGGAATATATAAGGAGAATATATAAGGGAAATATATAAGGGGAATATATAAGGAGAATATATAAGGGGAATATATAAGAGAAATATATAAGGGGAATATATAAGGGGAATATATAAGGAGAATATATAAGGGGAATATATAAGGGGAATATATAAGGAGAATATATAAGAGAAATATATAAGAGAAATATATAAGGGGAATATATAAGGGGAATATATAAGGGGAATATATAAGAGAAATATATAAGGAGAATATATAAGGGAAATATATAAGGGGAATATATAAGGAGAATATATAAGGGGAATATATAAGAGAAATATATAAGGAGAATATATAAGGGGAATATATAAGGGGAATATATAAGAAGAATATATAAGGGGAATATATAAGGGGAATATATAAGGAGAATATATAAGGGGAATATATAAGGGGAATATATAAGGGGAATATATAAGATAAATATATAAGGGGAATATATAAGGGGAATATATAAGGGGAATATATAAGAAAAATATATAAGAGAAATATATAAGGGGAAATTATAAGGGGAATATATACACTAATTTACTAAAACCTGAATTCCTAAAGAAAAATTATAGGAGAAAACGAGCATCCAAGGTATTCTTTTGTTATGTAAATAACTCCGTGAATATCTCTGGAATTGGTATTGAAAAGAATTTTCACGATTTTCTTTTGATATGGAAATAACTCCGTGACTCTATCAGAAATTACGTGAATTCTTTCTTGACAAAGCCTTAATTAAATGGAGAACGTGTATTTAAAAACACTTTAAGTACAAAAGCAATATAAAGTGTTACGTGTCTTACTGGTTTTCCCAAAGGATCCCACCGCATAGTAACCATAGTATTGGCATGGAAACGCAAATGAAGAGACAATACCGGGCTGCTGTTGAGAGGGCTTCCTGCCTATTAGAAAACTAATTATGTCTTGACTAACCGCAAAAGTTCAAACACAGCATATAATATTTCATTGTAAGTATCACTAAAAGTTAGCGAAATACAACACCTTTTTTCCTGGAGGCGCCTTTCTTGCCTAAAAACAAACCCAGTTGAATTCATGTTTCACTTCTCCGTGAAGTTGCTTACACACTGTACTGACTTCCGCACATTCTCTGCCGGGTCGCGAAGAGTCAAAGATTCGAAAAGATTTATTAAAGCCGGCGTAAATCTTACTTCCGTCTGTGTTAAACGAGACGCTTAAGGCGCTCGATAATTCATCCTAAAGTATCAAACAATAGATAAGGAACTATAATCATAATAGATACGCTGATTTCTTAAAGTTTTAAAGTGCACAAAGGTGGTTATATGTTGATCTATATATATACACAAAGTAATAGCGTTCGCGTGTGTTTCCAACATGAGGTAGTTATTCCCCTGACAATTTCATTACAACCATTGTTTTCTAAGAGTATTTTTGCACGTCTCTTGAATATTACTCATGGATAAAGCATCGAAGGAGTTTTTTTTTTACATTTGACTGAAACACTTTCAATCAATGTTTTGATAGTAGGTAAAAAATATTTTCCTGTTGTTGTTTCTGGTGCGTCACTTAATTGCAGAATTTCGTACATTGACTTCTCTTACTTGGAAACCGCCCATTGCCTCGAACAACGCCACAAGTACGTCTACTAGTAATGTTTTAATTTTAGTAAATTTACGATAAGAAGTCTATCAATATGTCACCATCCTGGAAAAGTGCATCCTGTTGTTGTACCTGTGGTCCGTACATTTTAGTAAGCTTGTATATTGTTCTTTCGCAAGATAAAGACAGAAATACCAAAAGGAAATGAGAGTGAAATTTCCATTATCTAAAATTTGTTGTTGTTGGTTCAATAAGGAATGAGAGTATATGCTCCCGCACCTGATACAAAGATGGATAGTCACTCTAACAAACAACAAATAACACACTACCATTTGATCGTATGCACTGTACGAACTGATCACGGTGGATGAAGTCACATCCCACAAATGAATGGGGTGGTCGCGGCAAGTGCTCAACAAACTAAAAAAAAAAACGCGCGAAATCCCTCCCAGTATTAGGACCGTGCACAACTTACAGACAGGAATTAGGGCCGTTCATGAACGGATACCAATGGGTGCTGTAAATCATCTCGCCTTCTCTCATTCTGGACAATGCCACCTAAACACGGAGATAAAAATAAAGCTCCCCCTTCGAATTATCATATTTTTGAGAAAATGTTTAGAAAAAATAACGTAAATATTATAGATTTGGTCAAGAGAATTTTCTGGCTAACTGCACTGCGCTGTAACCAGAAGAACACTGTTTTTTTAAAAAAAAACAGAATCATTGACGTTCGCGCGTAATGGCGGACAATTGCATAGCATCGACGCTTATTGAGTGAACCTGCAAAATAATTAGAGCTTACCAGTTCGATCGACTCTTCCCCATTCAAGATGTCGTCAGGCAAAGCGAACGTCCGTAGAATATTGTCGTTGCTATTAGTAACAATTAGTTTACCATCGGGTGACCTGTATACAGACGATGTGAAGTTACAAGGGAAATGGGCGCATGTGCAGCTCACCAGTTACAGCCTCTTAAATAATTTTCTTGCCATCCACTGTACTCTCGCGTGCAGTGTGCCACCTGGATCGATGAGCCGTCGAAACGATACTGGACAGAGCTAAAGTAAAAACGTTTGTTTCAAAATTCAAGACGCGTTGTTCAAAAAGTAGAAATAAAAAATGGCTGTAAAGAAATCACAGAAGAGGAAACAAGAAATTAATTGGAATATTTTAAATCGCGTTTACCATTGGTGTAACCCACCACCGTCATCTTCATCCACTAGCGTTTTCGCATTACCACCAATGCTGGAAACCGTACTGTCATTCGATAAATCATTAGACGTTACAAGTTGGCCTTGATTACCTTCAAGTTGGTCTTGATTATCCTGCTCAACTTCACCTCTGTTGGGATCGTCTTTAATTACTTGGTCTTTATCTTTACTCGTTTGATTTGCAACAAGACGGACAGTTTCTGGCTTAAACACGTTCTCTAACTTTGAATTGTTTTTTGTAAGACTTGTCCCTTCGTTTACAACAGCTGTATTTTGTTTGGAGTTTTCTAATTCAGTAGTGTTCTTATTAATTTCACTGCTCTCCCAGAAACGAACACCATCACTATGAGATGAACTTTGGACTGTCCCACCATCAATGTGACTACCAGAAAGTTGTTTAGAAGGACAATCAGATATCGTGCTAACGGCTGAGTTTATTTCTCCGTCCGGGAGGTTTATAGCATTCTCCAGAGTAACGGGAGATGACTGTTCATTTGTGCCCACATTTTGCTTATCATTAATCCTACCAAGATCACTTCTAACTGCGATTGTTCGCCGAACGTCTATATCTGCTGCCACTGGTTTACCTCCATGATCTATTAAAATTGTCGACTGATTTAAGTCTACTTTCGGGTTATCTATCACATCATTTTGTTTGGTATTTACTGTAAGTTCCGTTTGAGTCAAATGAACTTCCCGGACATTTTCTTCACTTGAAGTCAGGTTACCAGCTTGTTCCAGTGAGTTGACTACCGAACCACCTTTACCTTCAGTCAAATCGACTTGTTGAACTTCATTGTTTAATTGGCCACTATTTTCAGATTGTTGTTTAACATCGTTTGGGTTAGTAAGGTCGATTTGCATCGGCAATGAATCGTTTTCTTTAGTTTTTGCATCAGAAATACCATCAACAACGCCTTCCTGAAGCGAGATTTCAACATCAATCGAGTTATCTTGAGTCGCGTCGACCGAAGCTCTGGTGGTAGTATTGCTAGACGTACTTTTTGAGAGAGTGGATTCGTCAGTGTCTCGTATAAGCACCACAGCAGATGACAAGCTCTCTGAAATGTTCATCATGTTCTCTCGGGGATGCCTCAGCAACGAGATGCTTGCGAAAGGCTTCATGCGAGTTCCTTCAATCAGCTGGCAGTCATCTTCATCTGAACTCAACAGCTCTACGCAATCATCGTTATCAGAAACGACAACCACACCATGCATCTCACTATCAGTCGCGGGTTTCTTACCACTAAGCGCCTGATGCTTCGCTCTTTTGCGTTTTCTTTTCGGCATTTTTGTTAACTTTCTTGGCAAATTGTATTGTTCCATGATATACTCAGGTATGACACCCTTCGGGATTCCGTCTGGAAACTTGATGACCTCCCTAGAGATTTCTTCCGTAAGAGTGACACAGTGACCTTTGATCAACACCTCGTAGTTGACAGGCTCTTGGGTGTTTAGTTCGCTAGACGAAGAGGGAGTATCGGCCACCAATACCTCGATACTAGGGGTGTCTTTTGTCAACATTTTAGTTTTCTGCTGTACATATAAAAAATTAAACAGAAATTGGTTTTTTAAATGGATAAGTAAATACTAAGATATTTAATATTCAAAAACATAAAACTAACAAACGAGTTACAAAAAAATACTATTCTTAATAATTGAAAAATAGTCTTCCCTAAAAACAACAGAAAATAAAAGCAAGGAGGAGAGATGTAGAGTTTACAAACAACAAATTTCTAATCAACAAAAAACTGTTCTATCGGTAGTATTTCGGACACTGCGATTTTATTTCGTGCCATCCTTGTTCAAATGCTTTAACAACATCTTCATGCAGAGGACCACCTTCGCACGCCTTCACATTTGGAAGCAGATGTTCCGGTTTCGACAATCCAAAGATGATTCCATCGTCATCTCGAAGCAGAGAGTGATGAATGAGCCATCGAATGGAAGCTTCTAAGAGGGATACCTCTCCATCGTAGGTACTGTTAACAACTTCCTGCACCTTCATAGCATTGGTTTTGTAAACGTCGCGCCAGAATCGTGATTGATATCTGATCAATACAAATACTGCATGGAAGGTCTGTATTAAATGCATTGAAATGTATTTCAGATTTGAATATAAAAAAAACTCAAAGAAAAATACTGGTCTGCAAATTGTACGCAACTTTATATCTGTATATCTTAAAAAATTACACAATATACAAAAATTCTTAACAACGAAAATGTTGCAAGTTTTGTACTTCTGCTATTTAATTTTTTATTTTATTTCATTGCATGTTTAATTCATCCAATCAAATCATATCTGTTGGAGAGTGACACAAGCTCTAATATATTAACTACAATCAGGAATGTTTAAGTCCAAGTGTAAAAATAAGCAAGTTAAATTGGAATTCACGTAACAAACATTCTTACACACTCGTCCACTGATTGGTGAATTTATCGCCACTGCCACTAGAAGCGAAAAAGCGACCTTTTGGTTGTTCCATATCATTCTTACTAAAGTCGTACTTCCCGGACAACAAACCACCAGCAAGCTATATGAAAACATGACATGAAGTGAACTTACCAAAAGGTCAATGAGATAAAACTAGTACTCCCATAAGAAAATCAGTCCAACCAAAACACAAGACGTTAAGCTGAACAACACAGCGTAGTATAATTTGTTATTTAAAGTCTATAAACAAAGAGACAGTTCTCTAATAATCCCTTACTGGATTGTAAACGTAGAAACGAATGCCAAATCTTCGAAGCGCCAACAACAACTCATTTTCAACGTCCCTAGGAGAAAAAACACCGTTAAGAAGATAAGAGCTACCAGAAAATCTTAACTAAAATTCAGAATAATAACGTGATATCAATAAGCTATTATCAGCACATGAAAGGTATGCCTATTTCTGAATTGAGATGTATCTCACCTTGTTAAAGCGTTGTACATTCCTTGGTACACGGTGGGCAAAACATAGTTGTTGGATTTACAGATGTGATAAATGTCTGCCTTAACAAATATGAATTTTTTTTAACATCAAAGCATATATAATACCAGAAATTGCTCAGAAAATGCAGTCATAAAAATGTTTTACCAAATCAAGTCAAATGTTTGACAAAAAGATTTTCTTACTACATAGAAAGTTTATATTGAGAGAGTCCATGGCTTACTATATTGCAGGGCTTTCAAACGTGCAGCTCAGGGAGAAAACTGGAGGGTAATACAAACAATGTTTAAACTTGTCAATTTATGTTAAAATATGGCATAATTATTATTTGTTATCCTTGATTGATTTCTAATAATGCTATTTAGTAACTTAATCAAGTGATGACAAATATATATATATATACTTTTGACAGTTAAAAGTTGTTTTCATCACTATCTTGTCCGATGCTTTTTACATTATTTATAGTTGATTTTGAGTGATGGGATTACTTGGATAGAACATCAAGACAGGTCAGCTAGCACTTGCTAATGGGTGGATCATGTTGTGTTACTCACCGCAACGACAAAAGTTCTAGTGGAGTTACAAGATTTACGAGGAATCCATTAGAAAATGAAAGATGATGATCAGCAATCCCAAGGCATAATATTTCAACACACATGGATACTGCTTTTGGTATAGGACACTGTTCTGAAGGTTATGTCAGAAGGTCTGGTCAGGTCAGCAATTATATCTGCTGCTACCAATCAAGCTGTAAATTGGTACAACCTGTGTTAGCCTGTGCCATTACATCACATCTATGCCACGTTAGGAGCTTCCGTGTTTATGAATACAAGCGGCATTAGATAGGCTATTTAGTCGAACTAATCCTGACACCACCATAAATACCTACTACCACCATAGCAAATATGCCAAGTATATTTGATGTGTATTTGTATATGTGTATTTATGGACTCGAAAAGAAGAAGTGAAGGTTATGAAGAAGCACTTGTCCATGGAAAATCAAGATGAAAATCAAAATCCACCTTCTGTATATTACTGTGTTAAAGCCAGTCTGATTCCTAAACCACCTTGTCTGCCAAGCTCCACATCCTGAGCAGAATTGTTGAAATGCTACATTATTTAAATATATATGAAGAAGACCGAAAGAAAATGTGATTCATCAACAACTTACTGACACGAGTGTGCCTTTAAATGGAAAAAAGAAATATTCCAAAGAAAATGTTATCCGTGCTTTTGATTATTTTGCTCTGTCACGTTCAACATGCATTTACTTAAGAAATTTAACTTCTGAAGGTTTTTTCCTTGTTACCTGTAAAAACAAAATCATTATGTTTTGGTACAAAACAAAGTATATATAAAGGCAGTACAGTACCATGGTGGTTTGGAAAGGTTGTAAATAAGCCAGATAAAATTGCTGTTATCTTCTTCAGATAAAAATTTAGCTAATCAAATTAATTTAGCTTTAGAAACTGCAAATTTTGTCCAGAAAAAGTGTTCTCAAGGCAAGACAACATGTTAAGCAATTATCCAAAGAAACTGCAAAAGCTTTTTGTCACACATGTAGAGGACTTGTTCATTTAACTTTATATTTGTTCATTGATAAGTGATACCTATGCAATGTTGGTCAGGAAAATCATTCTCAAAAAAAAATTCAGCAAACCTCGCCAGGGGTCTTGCAGGACATATTTTATAAGTTCAAAAGTTCTAGAAAAGTTTCAACCAAGCTGTTACTACATTCAAATGCAAATGGTGAAATTTTTGCTTCCAAAGCTCGACATTTTTGTGATAAATGTGGATTTTTAATGGGCAAAAACATGTGTGATGTAGTTGATAATGCTCCTGAATTGGAAACAAAGTTATCTATTGACAATATCAACGCATCAATTTATATTGCTGGGAATAATACGTATTTACGATGATACGTATTTTTTGTTTGAAAAGTATGGAAAGTGCACTAGTTGTTGAGATCGTGGTGGATTGACGTGGATTCTGTTTGCCATTGGCTCATTCATTCTTGCATAATTTTTCATAAACCTCATTGTGTAATATCTTGATAATTGTATCTGAACTTTAACGTAGAGTAGAGGGCACATTTATATATGTTTAATAGTTATTGTAATCTATACTACCCTTGATCTGGAAAGGAACAGTAAAATTAAATCTGAGTGTAGATTTTCAGCACTAACTGTAGCGAGATATTTCATTATTGATCATTATGTGTTTATATATATTATGAAGATTATACGTTTTTATAAGTATATTGTCAGCTGCGCTATGTAACAAAACGTTTCCATAAATAAAAATGTTTGAATGCATTATTTTTTTTACAAGCCAAATTTTCATTGCCCTCCAGTTTTGCCTCCCAAATGCGCGTTTAGAAGGCCGGTAATATGGTAAGCCAATGAGAGAATCATACACTTTAAGTTTTAAGGAATAGAAAAACTGACAGATCGAGACAAAGCTGGCAAATCAAGAAACCAGTTTTGGGAGTAAAATGTAAAGATAACAAACTTACGAATACAAGATAGATGAAAATGATCAGAAATTTTGTTTTCATCTTTAGTAATTACTAATATTACTAGGAATTAACAAAAGAGTATACCCCTCCTCCCACCCGATCCCACCCCTACTCCCACCCCCACTTACGCAACCAGAACGATTAACTCACAATAAGTTTAAATGGAAACCTTACCACTTCCCAGGATGCATAGTTAGATAACCCAAACTCGTTAAACTTGCCCTCTAAAATGAATTGCAGCATTTAAGTAATATGGTAGAGTTATAGAAAAATCATACATCAATAGAACAAGCACTGCTAATCTGGATTGAATCAAAGCTCTCTGCATATATGACCACACCCATCAATTAGGCAGGTACACAGAGTAGAACAAGACAGTGGGGCAAACAGAGAAATTTAGACTATAAAACAAAATGACGTATCCTGAGCTTATTTTCGTAACAGTAGTTTTGTTAACGCAAAAGAGAAGTATTCCGTGCTTTGGCTCTGTAGGTGACCTAGTTAAAACTACCTTTGTGTAACTTGTCAATTCCACTCAGTGTTTCTTTGATGGGCACAGTGTGATCTGGCATGTGAAGATATAAGATGTCGACACAGTTTACTTGCAGACGTTCAAGAGATTTGTTTACTTGCTCTTCAATCTCGGTGGCGTGGAAACCTAGAAAAGGTTATGAACCAGGTCAGGTTTCAGAATAACAAACTGCAAGTGGCAGAAAGAATCCTAAAAAGGCAAAATAAAGTGAAAACAACATTCATACAAATGAAGGGCAGTTACCACTTTTTGGATTGGCCTTGGTTGCTATGTGTATCTAAAAAATTAAACATTACAGAAACAAAATACAAATGATGGGGGTGTTCACCTTATTCGAGTCTCTGCATATTTGCAGTTTTCCAATGATTTCCTCTGACTTCCCATACTGGTACCTAAACATTTTAAAGATTTTATCACTAATTGTATGAGTTTAAAGTGTTGCATGAAATATCAGTTAAAACCAAGGATTTCTTCATCTTCATATATTATAGTATTTTAAGTGGGTGGTTGAAGTCAACGATGCTATAACAACGATCGTCAGAAATGATGAACTTACATAACTGCTGTATCAATCTCTGTAAATCCAAATTTCACCCAATCTTTCAAGGTCCCATGTGACTAATAAGAAAGATAAATCAACTCTTTACTACTATTAAAGACATAGAAAAACTAAACAAACAATTTTTAGTGAAATGATTTTTAAAAGATCTGGGGACGTATACAGTACCTGGGCTTCATTTAGGTTTCCTCCAAAAGCCATTGCCCCAAGGATCCTTCTGATATTTGCCATTGTTGACCACAATTGTTTAAAAACCAGATGTGTACAAAAATTTAGGGTTGGGATAAGTTCAAAAAGATATGCTAAGCACACTTAAAATAAAATAAATGTCATTAAGAAAGATACAATGTCTCTTGTTAGTTATATGAGTGTTCCATATAAACGCACCTTCAAAAATCGTTTTTAAAAAATGGAATTTTAAAATGATCTTGAGAGCTTTGTGTTGGATACTTCTGATTTAACTTGCGAACACAGAACATTAAAAGCTCTCAATATACCAGAGTACAATATACTTTTTGTAAATGTGTAACACAACCAACAATCAATCTGATTTTGAGAAAAAACCAAAATACAAAAACAACTGTGATTAAAAAACGATATAATCTCCATATTTACAGAGTAAAGTGCTAAATATTTACAATATTGTAAAACTGTTTTATTCTTTATTTAAAAAATTGAATAAACGTATTTAAAAGTAAGTACAAAAATAAAGTCTTCACAAAATCACAGAAATTCTACAGTTGATGAGATTACTTTGAATGACTACATAACGAAAACTTTACAGTGTATATAGGTACAAGAAAATATAAAAAACTTTGTTTTATGCTAATTTGTTTTTGAACTTTAAACAGCCGTGACTTTCTTGTGAAGTTTTGATTGGACAACAATCTGAAACAATGGATGTGACCAAATAGTAATTTCATTATTTCTTTAATTAAAAACATTCATTAATTATTTACTCACTCAATTAGAGAATATTAAAGTTTCTCATTAATATTGTTTTCCAATCGGGAAAAATCCTTTGAATGAAACCAAAATAACTTTACAAACCAATCGAGAAATTCAAAACTCGGACCGCTGTGTTGTGTTATGGTTTTCAATTTCCAACTAAGAAATTTGGGTTCAAATCCATATCCCTTATTATATTTTTACACAGCAACATATTAAATATATCAACATCTCAAATTACCTCTCTCCTGTGCGCGTCATTTTCAATTCCAATCTCGGCCAGTTCATCATCAGTGACAATATGGAGATAGTCGAGATCGTCGTACCCGTTCTCCACAAGCAGCAAATAGTACATATGACATCCGATACCGTGAAGCCAATTGTAAATCTTTGATTGCTCATTCTTTACAATCTGTACAAAAGCAAAGTTGGTAATATTTAACCAAAGCATATTTTGAATTTTACTGTTCCCATCAAAAAGTTCATACTGAAGTAGATTTTATAGACATCAATATTTTAATTTCATTGTATGTTGAAATAAATAAATTGCTTATATAATACTCGCACTCCAATATAACAATTTCCCTGTACCTTACGATGTGCCCCATTTAACAATAAAAATATTTAACATGACCAAACCACCAGTTTTCCACTTAAAAATGATGAAAGTACAACTGTATGAATGCGTCTTAACTGAACCAACAGGGAATGAAGAGGTTGTAAAGACAACAACATAAACCTATCCTATTTACAAGAATGTCAAACGAGACACAATCGTAATTTATTGAACCTTTTTCTTTCTTGGCAGTGGCACAGGCTGGTTGTTGCCTGATGAAAGTGAACGTTGCACTGGGTGTTCGGCCGTCGACCATAATGGCACCTGCATGAAACACAACAAGGAAACATGCTGGTGAATAGATTGTTTTAATACCTAAGAAGAATAACTGTTACATAACTGAAAATTGTTTATCAAAAATCTTACTTTTACACTGTCTTCTGAAGTTAACCACCTGAAACACAGAAATATATTAGTTGTGAGGTTTCCCCCGGATAAATCACACTCATTTATACTTTACAATCTGTTATTCAAACTTTGATTGGACATTACTTCTACTAACCTTTGGCTGTGGGGAAGGGAGGCAGCTGGAAAGGAAACAAAATTAATATTTAATGACAAGCAGATGTGTTTCAGACGTATAGCATACATTGTGACATGGTGCTTTTCTTTGGTGGTAATAGAGGTGCTTCTAAAAATAGACGCAGATAAAAATAACAACAGGTATATAAACAAAATTATGAAGAGTCAATGCGCATATAGAAATTAGAAAAAAGCAAGCAAATTTCCATGCCTTCTTTTACATCAGAGCTAAACTCAATTAAGTCCAGATGTGGTAGGTTGTCTGCGGCCACTGGTTGGTTCAAAGAGGCGGCAATATCATAAAAGTTTCCTTCTGTAGGGTATGTTGGTGACTGAGGGACTGAAATGCTACTAGTTGCCGAGTCTAATGAAATTTGACAAAAGATAATTAAAAACTGATAATTAAAACACCAGCGGCAATGAGAGTATCAACGATCTTACCAGTAGATATTTCGTCTTCAAAGTGAATAATTTCTGTAAATATAGAAAAGTATGAAAAATTGGAAAGGGTTGTACAGTCTACTTGAAACATATCATCTTAACTAACAAAAGCATCATTTTTGTTTACAGCACCCTCACCCCTTTGTGTACAACCATAATATCAACACTACTCACGGTAAGGATCTGTGATGGAAGGAGATGGCATGAACTGGTAGTTTTCTGGCATCTTCAGCTGCAATCGACATCTAAAGACATCAATCTAAGAAGATGACTAAACAAGCAGGTATGCACAAAACTGTTTTAAGAGTTTGGGTATATCGTTGGAATTATAATATGCATTTAATGTTTATTTCATTTGGCTCTGCATGGTTCTGATGAAGCAAAATTATGTTAGTGTATGGCACAAACTTTTGATTTTTGATAATAGTGTTGATAACAGATTCATGTTTTCTCGTTTGTCCCTTGTTAATTCATTCGCTTATTAACCACTCCAGTAGCACGCTCTCTATTTCTCTTTTACGTCCCTAGGGTATTCCTTGTTTTGGCATTTTCTCGCTCATTTTGCATTCAGTTCACTGACTAGCGTTTGTAGATATTTTTTGCTTTTTGCTTAATTTTTGCCCTTAATTTTGTTTATGATTTGTAGTAAATTTTGTTTGTTTGTATTTTGTAATTAGCCATTGTCATTTTGTTAATTATGTAGCCTTCATGAAGAAGCATAGGAATAAATTGATCGGCAGTAACAATAGTTAAAGATCGGGAAGTTGAATTTGAAAGAAAAATGTGTGCGTAGTATCAGATTAAAGTGTAACCATACTTCAAGATTCCAGTTTTCACTCCTGAATGAGTGAGAGCACACTGGAACTCTTGCATCTCACCCGTCAAGAATGGCTTCATTGAGTGCACACTTTCACCTGTAACAGCGAAAGCAACATCAACAACAAACATTTAATTGAACGTATTTCTGGAATACAAACCTATGAAATTGAAAAAAAGACAGAATATAGTAAACACAATGTAAGGATTTGTGTAGGGAGCAATTGGCATTTCCATCAAATATCTTCTGATGGGAAATAATTTTTTGTTTTTTTCAGGTTTTCTCATAGGCATGCGTTTAAAAACTCTCCCTCAAATTATTTTCTTCCTGTAAGGCGACTACTCGCACGCCTCAAACATATCACGTTTGTTTTGTTTAATTTTCCCCATATTTCATACTGAACACTAAACGCTCCAAATATCTCAAAAACTATCAAATTAATCAAAAACTTAAATAAATTTACATTCACTTGAATGACCATTAAAACATGTGATGATTGTTGTTTAGTGACGTAGTTTACAACATTAGTTATGCTCCTTCTGTATTCTAAGTTGTTATCTTAGTTGTTACCTAAGTTGTTACGTCAAAAGATGCGCAAAATGTTCAAGTTTCATTTGTTGATTTATTGTCAACATGTTTAATCTTTTGATTTTCTATCATGTTACAGAGTAGTTCTTCTGCATTAGTTTGTCTTTGAGTTGAAAGAACCTGTAGTGCATCATGTTTGCATGTCTGTCAGTTCCTTTTGAAAATATTCGTGTTGGCTGGGTTTTAATTCTCTAGCCAATTTTGTTTTAAATAAATAAGTTTTAAACGTAAATTTCGAAAGGGCTAGTTTCGAGTTGGCAGTTTGAAACGTAGCGCAATTGAATTCTTGTAGACTGTCTGGAATTTGGATATAAAAGCAATACAATCCGGGTTTAAGTCTAGTCCTCAATAAAAAATGGAAGTGAAAAAAGGTAACTCTAAATACTAAAATATATGATAAAAATGCTGAAAAAGATTTTTAAGAACTCACAAATATGTGCATTAACTGATTGATTATTCAGAAGAATTCAAATCACAAAACCATGAATTTTTATATACCAAAGCTGCATGTTTTTAAAAGAGGTTTCAGGTTTTAAAGATAGGTATGAAAAAAGTTTTTCATTGTATTTCAGTTTAACTTAAAATGATTCACTAACATGAACTAAAAAGTTTAACGTTTTCGTTCTCAAGTTTTAATATAGAATAAGGCAATGTAAACAAGAAAGTTAAGGCTTTGAGAGTCAGGCTTGTACTTGACGCTTAGCCCTCATGTTTGGGGTTCAGGAGCATGAACGTCCCCCCACTTGTTTACAACTTTTAAAAGATAAAATGTTTTATTAAGCGTTTCACTCTACTTAGAGGTCATCAGTAACATATACGGCAAACAATAGTAAAATAGATAGTTTAATTTGTTATATCCTAATTTCAGACGCTTTGTTTGTTTTTGTAATTGAAATCATAAAAATACAACAAATTTTCAATAATAGTCGCGGAAAGAGGAATATTTTATTAAGTGATAAAAATGTTCTGCGTTAAACATCGCGCGTACCTAAATCATAAAATAGATATTCACAGCACAATATGTAATTATGACGTAAACGACCATGTCAATGTATTTTCAGATTTAAAGTCAAACAAGAAACATGCTATGTTTTAGAAGTAAAGACCATTTACCGCGCATGTTTTAAATGACATGTTTCAGAATTAAAAAATGAGATTAAAAATTTATCGCACGTTATCACATGCCTAGACAAATTCAGGCGAGTGGATATTGCACGTCTGAAATGTTTTTAACTTCGGTTAGGCGCGCGAAGCACCACAAAAAGCAATATTATTTTACCATAAGATTCGTTTCGATCTTCTCCTTTCACAGCTATCAACAGATATTCATCTTCAAGATACTCCACACTTCGAGGGATTGGAACTATCTAAGAACAACTACATTTCAGCAAAATCTCAAAATGAGTCCTGCATAAATTACCATATATTTCAACATTTTCACTTCTAAACTTAGTGAATAATTAAATATAGTTGAATAAACTAAATTAATAATTTTAATTACAGAAAACAATATAAACACGGTATTAATTACATATCACAATAATTTTTAATAATCATGGAGTAAAAAACACACCCCTGGCAAGTCTGTTTTTGACCACGATGGATAAACATAGATCTTTTCGTTGTGCGGTGAATTCTCCTGTCTTTTGGTGCAGTTCTCCATGGAATTCCTTTTGCTTGCAAGAATTTCTACAATGAACCACGAATTGAACAAATGAATTTAATGTTTAAAACAAAGCGAATGATGATATAGGAATTGAAGCAATAATTTCCTTTCTTTTTTAAAATTAAGTTGTATGATCAAAAAGCATTCATTGAAAACAATGAAACAAATTTTTGCCGAAAATAGACACAATGCAAGTGAGATGATGATTGAGCATAGAGTTAACTTAATTTGGTGGCAGCAAGATTGCTATCTCAGCCTATCTCTGATCTCATTGGCTGATATTTCAGAGTGTAACATTCCAATCTAGTAGGGTTGTAAATTTCTATCTATGTAGCAGTGTTAGAAACTTCGAGGGAACAATTACTTCAGTGAAAATTTAATGATGCAAAAATTAAGAAACTCTTAAGAAACTTAGGCAGGCTGAAACTTTTCTAGTGTTAAGAAACTCTTGTCAACAATGAAAAATATTTTCTTATGCAACAGTTCAGCCTCAATTATTCTTAGTATATGTATACATTAACAACGAAAAATTTGGTTGTGACAAAAGTTGGTCAAAAATTGCTTTTGTTTACATGGAGTCGATCAAACGTGTTTAAACAATCAACACATTCGAAAAATTTAATTAATTTAAAGGTAAAATTTAATAAATTTTTGAGGGTCAATACAAATAAATTAAGAAACTTTCGAGCCTTAAAATGACCAAATTTTAAGAAACTCGAGGCTCAGCCCATTGCTTAGGTTTCTTATAAAAAAAACGTGTATTAATTTTGCTTTATTTACTGTCAAATAGTTTTTGTGTAAAGTATTGTAGGATAAATATATATCTAGTATCTACAAAAAATTACAACTGGAATAAAAAGAAAAATCATAAACAAAAATAAAACAAACTGGATAGATAGATTATTTTAAGTTTAAAACTTTTCAAAACTAATAAAAATAATGCAGAAGAACTTGAATAATATTGTATGACATATAGCAATCAAGATGTATGAAACAGTGAATCTTTGACAAACAAAAAGATGTTAAAACGGTGACCGTTCATTTCGTCGCAGATCATTTCGTCGCATTCATTTTGTCGCAGTTCATTTCGTCGCAACGAAATGAACAGGATCAGATGGCTGAGCTACGTCTGAAGATTTGTTTGTCCGCTTCCAGAAATTTCTTTCTTGCACCAGTTATGCACGGATGTGTTGAGGCCTACATATCTTTTGAGCGTTTTATGGTGGATGTACTTTACTGGAGTACGATAGTTCAAAGCTGATGTCGCAACGGAACCTTTCATGCCACATAGCATTAGTTGTCGCTTAAACTTATCCAATTCTATATTTGGACAGTAATTACATTCCGCCTCTACACAATATTGCTTTCTGAACATAACTAATGCTTTAGTAAAACGAACTTTAGCATAGTAACTCATTTGATTTTTATTTTAAAAACTTACCCAATCAATCTTAAAACTGTATTTTAATTTTGGCATTAGAACAACATTTACTTTATTTGTTTGCAGTTTGTATTTCATTATTTGCATTACAACGAAATGCGCGACATGAACGCAACAAAATGAACTGCTCAAAGCCACTCGTTATAATTAGTGCTTTATATAGCACGTTGAAGTTTGCGACAAAATGAACTGGGACGACATGATTTACGACGAAATGATCTGCGACGAAATGAACGGGATCCGTTAAAACAGAGCCAGGACAATTGAGGATAAGAAAAATATACATGGAAAAAAGTTTTTATGTTGAATAATGGTAATGGTAATGATTTTGTGTTGAACTGTTGATCAATAATCACAGTGAAAACGTACTTTCAAAGCATGTTGAGTGGAACTCCAGTACAAATTTTGTAGCACTTGTCGTGAGGATCTATCAAGTAGATTTAAAAAGTCTTATACACTTGCTTGCAAACAAGAGAACAAAAACACATATGCGTAACCATAACATATCAGTGATAAGAAAACACAAAAAATCAGACTTTGTCAGGAATGACGTGCGATCGCACGCGCTGGCACACGCCATCATCGAAAATCGTGAGTGATTCGGCACTTGTGTGCTTTAATTTTCACGAGCAATAACTTTTTTCTTCAATGATGACCACATCATTATTGATTTATATTATATTTTATCACTTTACATGTAAGATGAACAAAACTACGTTTGTTTTCATTTTCAGGAAAGTTAACGTTTCAAAAAGTTTGTCATGTAATGTAAAATGCAAGATATTCAAAGAAAAAGAAAAAAATGTTTACACGCAATACTGCAGGTTGTTTAAAACTTCCATTCAACATAGAGAAAAATAAATGCAGAAGAACTATGCTGCATTCGATGGAAGAAAAAAAGATCAAACCACAATGAAACATTCAGTTTTGTTTACACTTTCACAAAACCCATAAACATGCAGTAGACGTTAAAGAAGAAAATAAACATGACGGCTCAGTTTTAAAGGTTAACTTCACACTTTTTCCTAATTTCAAGAAGACATGGTTATCACTGAAAAAGTCGTTGTATTTTAACTTGTTAAAGCTAGTGTATTTTCATCATCATCATCATCATCATCATCATCATCATCATCATCATCATCATCATCATCATCATCATCATCATCATCATCATCATCATCATCATCATCATCATCATCATCATCATCATCATCATCATCATCATCATCATCATCATCATCATCATCATCATCATCATCATCATCATCATCATCATCATCATCATCATCATCATCATCATCATCATCATCATCATCATCATCATCATCATCATCATCATCATCATCATCATCATCATCATCATCATCATCATCATCATCATCATCATCATCATCATCATCATCATCATCATCATCATCATCATCATCATCATCATCATCATCATCATCATCATCATCATCATCATCATCATCATCATCATCATCATCATCATCATCATCATCATCATCATCATCATCATCATCATCATCATCATCATCATCATCATCATCATCATCATCATCATCATCATCATCATCATCATCATCATCATCATCATCATCATCATCATCATCATCATCATCATCATCATCATCATCATCATCATCATCATCATCCAAATTTTATTATACAGGCCTAAATTAATCCTCTACCAAGGGTGTGGCCTCTCTGACTTTCCTTTCTCGAAGACGCCCTCTCTACACAAAGCGGTTGTGTGGGTCTGTAAAAACTATACCAAGCGCTTCTCTGTCTTTCCGGACTACTTCTTCCCATGTCTTCTTTGGCCTACCAGCACTCTTCGGCACAGCCACCTCAATGTTGCGCACTTGTGCAATCCAACCCGTACTGCGCTCCACATGTCCAAGCCACCTCAACCTATTGGAGCGTAGAACTACCTCCACATCACTGATACCCAGTTTAGATAGAAGGGAGGAAGAGCTGACTTCCTCCTTAGCCTTGATGTTGCAAATCCAGCGGATCATGGCACGATCATTTCTACGGAGACGGTTTAAATTATTGGCTGTCAACGCCCATGTCTCAGAGGCATGCAACATCAAACTACAAATGCAGGTTGAATACACTCGACCCCTGGTGAGAAGTGGCAGATGGCAACTGGTGAGAAGTGGTAAGAGTTGGCGGAATTTTCCCCATGCACACTTGCAGCATGTGATAACAGCCAGTGTGCATCCCCCCCCCAGCAGAGAGCATGTCTCCAAGATAGCAGAACTCTGAGACCACCTCAAGTTTTTCAGTTCCAATTATCACCTGTTGCAGTGGTCTCCCATCAATTGGTCTAGCAGTGCCAAGGCAACAAAAACACTTGAAAACAGGGTTTACATGTAGGGGGCCCTGAATGCCGCTACATTTCTTGTGCACCCAGAACGAGCAGCCACTGCAAAGAATTGCATTGCTTCCAGTTCCTGTGCGGCACACACCACAAGAATATCTACCAGACATCTTCAGCTGGTCCATGCATGTGCCGGATACCATGATCTTTGTCTTCCCCATGTTGACATGCAGTCCCTTCTTCTCCATCCCTGACTTCCACATATTCACCTTTTCTATCAACTCCTCCAAGGATTCTGCAATTGCCACCAAGTCATCTGCGTAAAGCTGTTCCCATGGGCAGCCTGTGCGGAATTCCTTGGAGAGAGCCTCCAGCACAATAATGAAAAGTAACGGGCTAAGAACAGAACCTTGATGCACTCCTACTCCAACACCAAACTCATCATGTAGCCATCCCCAACTCTCACTTTGCTTCTTCCATCCAGGTACATGGATTGGACCAGCCGTACCAGCCATTCTTCAACGCCAAGCTTGCGCATTGCCCACCATATGATGTTACAAGGTACACGGTCAAACGCCTTCTCCAGATCTATGAAAGCCATGTACAGTTGCTTGTTTGCAGCCCGATACTTCACCTGCAACTGACAAACAATGAAAATAGCATCAGTGGTTCCGCGTCCAGGCATGAACCCAAACTGCATGTTATCAATCACAACTCTATCCCTGATCAATCCCTCCACCACTCTCTCAAGAACCTTCATCACCTGGTCAGTCAACTTCAAACCCCTATAATTTCCTCTGTCCAAGGCATCACCCTTTCCCTTGAAAAGGTTGACAATATGACTCTCCTGCCATTCGGATGGGATCCGTCCTTCGGATATGATGGCAGCAACAAGATCATGTACTAGGTCAACACCAGCCTTTCCAGTCGGTTTCAGCATTTCCGCAACAATACCAGATGCTCCAGCAGCCTTTCCAAGAGACATCTTGTTAATAGCTTTGGCTATCATCTCTGAGGTGATTTGCTCACTTGGGCCCTCAACTGGAGCTTCATCTGATAAATCCTCAGGGTTCCACTCAAATTCAACATTTAGAAGAAGTCGTTCATAGTGTTGTTTCCAAGCTTTCTTCTTGGCATTGTCATCAAGCGAGAGTTCGCCAGAGTCATTTTTGACAAGATGCCCTTGACACATACTGGTTGTCACGACGCATTTGCTTTGCGAGTCGATATACGTCTGCTGTCTTTGGGTTAATGTTCCTCAGAGTGACTTTCTCAGCTTCGTTCATGGCATGATGAACTGCACACTTGGATGCTCGCTTGGCTGCATTATATTCTTCACAGCTACCTCCTTTTTTCCACGCCTTCCAACATCTTCGCTTCTCTTTCACTGCACTATCCACTACATCATCCCACCACCAAGTCTGCTTTCTCCATCGATGATTTGAAGAAACACCACAGACTTTCTTTGACACTTTTAACAAGTTGTCTTTCAGAGAAGCCCATTGTTCATCAACCGTAGTTGCTGGTGACTCTATGTTTACCCTTGTCATTTCCACAAAAGCTTCAGATAACTCAGCTTGTTTCTCAAATTGACGTAGCTTCCACACCATGATGCGGGGGACAAATTTGTGTTTTGGTACAAGATAAGTGGTCACCGTAAAATCCCCTACCACCAGCCTGTGCTGAGATGCACACTCTTTGCCAAGGATAACTTTGACATTTGACACATGTCTTCTAAAACTGAGACGGAAAAGGATAAAGTCGATCTGTGATACAGATGTACCAGATTGGTAGGTGACAAGATATCTGTCTTTCTTCTTGTACCAGGAGTTACCAACGACAAGCTCGTCAGCAACAGCGAATTCCAATATTCTTTCCCCTTCAGTGTTTCGCCGCCCATAAGCCTGCCCACCATGTACTTCTCTGAAGCCAGTGGATTCAGCTCCAATATGCCTATTCCAATAACCACATATGAATAGTTGCTCCGGCGCTGGGATCTTATTCACAGTAATCTGCAACATATGGTAGAAGCGGTCTTTATCAGCGTTGCCTAGACATACTTGAGGCGCATACACACAGACAAAAGCAAATACCACCTTCCCAATAATCATTCTGATTAGTAGAATCCTGTCAGAGACTCTGAGGACCTCAAACACCTTCTCCCACCACTCTTCAGCAAGTAATACTCCAACTCCACCTATACCCTTGCTATTCCCAGACCAGAAAAACTTGTAACATGAGTCTTTACCAGCGATTCTCCTGACTCCACCCATCTTCCACCTTGTTTCCTGAAGGCAACACAAGTCCACCTTTCTTCAAGTTAATGTTTCAACCACTTCACTAGCTTTTCCCCGCATTGTGCCCACATTGAGCGTACCAACATGAATAGACTTTAGACGTTCGCTTGATTTGCCACAATGGCCCGACCCTGCATCCCCACGCACCCCAAGGTCTGCCAAGCCGGAGACACTACTGTCTCCACTTTTGGAGCCAGCACGACCTATAGCGTTTCTTCAATTATGATTAGTCATGTTTGGATTGTGGCGGTTTTACAACAGGATGACCTTCCTTTGCTAACCTGTTTACAGGCCAGGGGACTGGGTGTTTTTCAAAGTGACACCATCACCAGAACTTTGCATCAGAGGTCCAACTCGTAGTCTGTAACCAACCAAGGATAACCCATAAGACAATGGGAGTATAATATCAGACTCTTCCTTGTCCTAAATGGGTTGCCTTCACCACGACTAATGAGCACCCACAAAATCACTATCCAACTACTCACTACTATTTTGCTAGTAAAAATATGTCACGGCACATATCACAGTCTATTAAAATTGTTACCACGCAAATACGATTTTTACTTTTAAGACAGATTAACACAGTTATTCTTGCTCATAGGACTAATGAGTGCAATTTTAATTTTATATAGCTAGTCTAGTAGACTCTGCAGTGCTCCAATTAGTTGTTCAAAAGTGATTCACAAATTTTTGCGAGGACATGTGCATTTAAAGTTAATTCATTGTCCCTTGCCGCATTGTTATGTCTCCTTGCAATGTGTTTGTTAATCACTACTTAAGCTGTTGCCGACTCTCTCTCCACATGCTAACATTCAATGCCATGACGTATAAAATGTAACCAATCGATTTGGCGGTGACCTAAATGTCTCCATGGACCAGAGTCACCTGAAACCATCTCTACTATTACAGTGGAAAAGGCCAGCCCAGAGGCTAAACCAGACTGCGGAAAACATCTATACTGCGAGTAAATGCGCACCAATGCTGGGTCAGATAAATCTGCAGCTTGTTGGAGGGTTCAAGCGCTCTACTTTCAGGCGAGTTCGAGTAGTGAAATATAGAAACAAAATGAGAAAAATGATATTTTGTAATCTTTGATAACTTCGATCAATCATGCTGGTTTCAGTGCAATTGAGTTCGTCTCAGCATATCACAAACAGAGAAATTATTATGACGTACGTTGTATAATTAAAACGTTAATCACACAGCTAAGTTCTTTGTTACCCTTTTAATTTATTTTTGGAGATTTTCCCCTCCGTAGGCATAATTTATCTGCATGATTTAATATTAACTTTAACAACATATATGTCTTATCTTAATGTATGTTATATCTTAATACGAGCTTCTCTCCAATGTGCTGATTGCTTTATGCCATTCCAGCATTGGTCCATCCTCTGCCGCAGTGAAAAAGTAGTTATGTATCGTCTAGGATCTACACTTTAATGTAGTGACTGGTTCCTTTAGGGATGAGTAACTTGTGACATGGTTCCAAATGGTTACTGCAATATTGATGGCTTCTTTGACACGCCAGGTCATATAAAACCATAAAAAACTTATTCCCCATACAAAAAAGTTAAAAACATCTGGTGGTACGGAAAAAACACATACGCCAACATTGGTATTCGCATACGTGTTTTTTTCCGGCAAGCGGGTACGCAAAAATGAGAAGACTGAAAACCAGTTTGCAAAAAATACATGTGTGGTTACGCGAGTGATCACACACCAATTGTAATTTTCGAGAGTGATGATTAGTCGCATGTCTAGTTTAATTTTCACAAGCAACAGGCCACTCGTGACATAAAATTCTCCTGACAAAGACTGAAAAATGACTTTTGTATATGTCGCAAAGAAACATACGTGGAAAAACATACGGGCATTGAATTTTTTTGCAGAAACTAAGCAACAATATGTAAATACTGATTATATGAAGAGAGTTTATCTACTAGATCATGATAAAGACGCTGGACATACCTTGGCTTCTGCAGCAAGGAACACAAGTTTGGTCTGCTGATCATCTGTTGGGGGACAATCTATAATATTTGTTTAATTTGAGTAAAAAAGAAGTCCTTTAAAAGGGTACATTAACAAAACCACACATTATCGCAACTTTGCAATGGTTTTATTAGATTCAATTCCCTCTAATATGACCACCACAAAATTTAATTCACTTTATCTCATCTAGTTCCAATGTTAATATCACATTTACGTTTTTGTTTCCAAGTTTTAAGCAAGAGAAAACTATTCTATTGTAATTTTATCTTAGTACCAGTAATAAGAACAAATTCATTAAAATGACAACACAATGAACAATATTGCAACTACACAATAACAAACCTTTCCCTACAAACCCTACAGACGTGCTAACATTATCACCATCTCATTTCTTTATTATAATTCAATTCAATTGTAACATCAATAATACCATTTCAAAACCTAAAGAACTTTGTGGACCTACAATTGTTTGGCTCACCATCAAAACTGTCTAGTTTATGCAAATTTCTTACACAATGTTTGTGGTGACAGGCTGACATCAAACGTAGAGAACACTGGTGAATGGTCACTTGTGAATATGTCATCTGTGCACCCTGGTACAAAATACGTAAATAGTTAAAAAATAATAATCATCTAAATCAGTGAATTTGATATTGAAAAAGATAAACATATTTTAGACTTTTGTATTTCAGTACAATAGTTTTTAAAAAAAAAAACTAAACTAAAAAACTCTTAGAAACAAAATAAAAAAATGACTGAAGATATACTTCCTTTTTTAAATCACAAACACATTTAAATAGGTGTTGGATTTTGGTTGACTATTCAAAACCCACTGGGCCAATTCCTATGAAACTTTATGACTAAAAATGTAAACACCAGGAAGACATTAATTTTAGCTACAATTTTATATTATTCTTAATAAAAGAAAAATGTTTCTGTTACATTTGAGATTTATTTTTATGAATTTACTTCTGAAACATACTCAAAAAGTTACTAAAAAATCTTTAAAAACTTGATCTTCGCATAAATGATGCCACTCCATAATGGTAGCAGGTACAGATAATTGTTAGGCATTTCAAAAGGAAACAGGGTAATCATTATTTGTGCTAATTTTCATGAATATTGCATTAATACTCGGGATATATTAACGAGTGATGTGGGTACCCTGAGTCCTGTCATTTTCGTAAAATTGAAATCTGCTTGTTTTGACAAAAGAGCAAAACATTTTGAGATCAAGTAGCTCCATTTTGAACACTGACCATATGTGGTGTTGCATATGGGGAGGTCTGGGTATGATTTGTACAGGACACGGTCGCACCACGATGGAACATTAGTTCGATTCTAAAAAAAAGAAACATTTTACCAAAAATTCCTAGTAATCATCAATATTCCAATTGACTGAATAATAAATTGAGCTGCTGGCAGCACAGTGCAATTGAAATCATTCTAGCGAAAATTCAGAATAGGTGATATTATAAAACGTTAACATGTGTTGAGAAGTTGAAGAAAAACTCTTTCATTTCAAAGCAACTCTTCCTGTGTTCACCTATTGTGGCCTGATCGAAACATTTAATACAGACTTTATAGGTATCTGGAAGTGTTCTGAAGTATACGGGTATCTAATTTTTAAGATTTTTTGTATGAAGCCATCTTTTCTTAACACTGGCAATCTTTAAAATTCGTTAGCTTCAGTAAGTTTTATTTGTTTGTAGTTTGTTAGAAAAATGGAAATTCGTAAGACATGAAGACAATGGTAACCATTGGTAATCGGTTTTGTTGATATTAGACCACATCGCACATGCTGTCATACATATATGCAAGATTTGTACTTTGATTTGAATGGAACTTGTGAGAGGTAACTGTTCATTTGAAGACTTTGTACAGAATGGCGTTTATACTGCAGTATTCAGAAAAACTGAATCTTTTCAATAGCATTTCTGTAAATTGCAAAAAAAGGTTTGAAGAAATGTAATTATTTGCACCTTATGAACAGTTTGAGAAATGCTGTTTGTTCAACACAAGTCTGTTTAGTATTTTGAGCCTTACCCCCGTACGTTTGACTTTTGTCCAGCAATATGTCGATCTATTGCCCCGTGTGTAACGGTAGGTAGGTGGGAAGGTTAACTCCTCTTCAGCTATAGACAGAAGGAAAATGAGAAAGTCACAGAACAAGAATCTATATAAGTGTTTCCCAACCTTTTTGAGCCCGTGGACCACTAAAGAATAATTTTCATCACCGTGGACCACTATTTCAAATCTTCCCACATTGGGAAGTGATTACCAGCACTTTGTTATAAAAAATATTTGTTTGTTTCATGTGCTGTGAAACGTAACAAAATCGGCAAGTTTCCAGTCATGTAGTTTATAGCCTTTACTCTGAGCCTATCTAGCAGCGTTAGCCTTGACTGTACATTAAACAAGCATTATTACGAAAAAGAAACGCAACAATACTTATATTAACTGCGTCAACAATTACTGACAATTGACAAAAATGCTCGCGCAGAACCTTTTGAATCAATAAGATAAGCAATAAAACATTAACGGTGAATAATCGTTTTCAATGGAAGGACCACTCTGTGGACCACTTGAGAAGGGTCTGTGGACCACAGGTTGGGAAACCCAGATCTATATCATGAAAGTGGCAACAATCTTATTATACGATTGATACTTGTTGTCACTCAAAAGGCAAATACCACAAAAAATCATGAATTGAACATCAATTTAGTTTGCCCACTGTGATATTGTTTGAATGGTCAGTTTGACCACTGACATTTTGTCTCAATTAAACAGTCAGTTTGACCATTAGGGTGAAAGTACATAAATTTTCACAAAGACTTTAGCCATATGAATTCATTTGAAATATATGGAAAATAATTGAAATATGCTGGATATGTTTTGACTACCAACTATTTGCACTCTTTGACACTTAAAAATTGATTGGTAAATTCATCATTTATTCAGCTTATACTGAAAAACAATTTGCAATAAATAGTATATATGAATCTAAGTAAGTAATTTCCTCTTACAAAAATCAACAAACACATTCCCTTCCGTGATTTCCGATATCAACTGGTCTTGTTTCAAAAGTTTTGGCCAATCATTCTCCATGATGTACTTGATGATTTTCTTCAATAAACAGAAGATGAAAAAATGAAAGTGAAGAAGAAAATCATATTATCAGAAATGGAAAGATTAAAGTGTGAGGATCTACATACGTTTTAAATTTTGTGTGAAAACTGTTTTATTAGATTAATGAATTTTCCAATAGCATAAATAAAAAAAATAAAAATCCACCAAGTTTGTTAATATATAGGCACAAATAAGAATTTTTTTGTGAAACATACCGTCACCTCCAAGTCAATACGGTAGTTTAGATCCCCAAACCAAAACAAGTGATGGAAAGAATGTGTAAGATCAAACACATTCCTCTGACCGAGATTCAAACCGTGGAGAATTGAATGGTAGTTCTGGTTACGCCTGGAACAAAAAGCAGGGAGAACATATTAACATGAGGAGCTTTCATGACACGCGATTCTTTAAAAAATTCTATATCCTTCAATATCTAGAATTAATTTAACTTATTTAAGTTTTTATTTGATGTTGTTTAAGATTAGTACTCTTGGCTAGCTAGCTAGCTCTTTTTTGTGTAAAATTAAAGTTTTTAGTTTGACAACCTTTTTAGGATTACATTGAGCAAAGACTTTGAGAATAGCAGGCAAAGTAAAAGGTGATTATTTGTTTTGAGAAAGTGGAATTCTGTCAGTGTTTTCGCGAAATGGCAACCCAACAAACTTTCGAGAAAAGAAGAATTTGTGTATTATACAAATATTATAACTCTTTCAATGTTTCAGAGAAAAGAGGGAACGACAAACTTTTAAGAAGAGAAGAAATAAGTAAGTATTTATCTGTGTTTAAAGTTATAATTCTTTCTGTGTCTCGGAGCAAAGACGAAGCAAGAAACCTTTCAGATGAGAGAAAAAAGTTAAGTGTTTATATTTTTGGAAAAGATAATTTTTTCAATATTTCTGAGAAAATACGAAACAACAAACCTTTAAGAGAGGGGCAAGGTAAGTGTTATTAGAGAGGAGGAGCCACAACAAACTTTTAAGAAGACGAGAAGTGTCTATCTGTGTATGTTATGGGTTATTCTGATTTTATCGTTGTGTCTTTTTAACTTTGTCTAAGAAAAGAATTTGTAATTTAGTATTTTAAATAGTCAGTTCACATTTGGTCACCCTCCTCATAATAATCTCCCCCTATCTCTTTCAACGACCCCACAACATGTTTGGTGAACTATGATGAGTATTCTCCCCTATCTCTTTCAACGACCCCACAACATGTTTGGTGAACTATGATGAGTATTCTCCCCTATCTCTTTCAACGACCCCACAACATGTATTTGGTGAACTATCATGAGTATTCTTTGATGAGCAAAGACCCATGGCTTACCTTCATGTCATGTCCTACCTTTAAATCATGACCAAAAGTCAAGGATTTTTTGATAATTTTCATTAAATCATTTTAAAAAATCTAATTTTTGTTTTAGAATCATGTCATAAATATAGTGACACAGTTATTCTTTCTCATTGCAGTAATGAGTGCAATTTTCACGGCTAGTAAATAAATAATAAATAAATAATTTTCACAGCTAGTAAATAAAAAGAAGTAGGATTTTGTCGAAAGAAGTAATAAATTAATTTTTGTGGTCGATTGTTCAGATTTTTAATGTTTATAAAGGTGATGTGATATCTATTTTTATTTAAAGCATTGTGATTGGTTAATGACAGTTATTGGTATCATTTTGTGTCCTCCAAAAAAGTAAAACTATTGAATTTCGCCAAGCAATAAAAGCACCATTAATGGCAAACAAAATTTATGAAACAATGACTTTTAAAATTATATATCTAGCAAAAGACTTTCTAAATTTATACCTGGTAACCTTTTCATTTCCAGATGTAAGGTGGCAGTTAACGAAACAAAAGGATGTTCTGCCTAAGTTAAATGATATGCCAGCAGCCCCTTTGTTTCCTGGAGAAATCAAAAACTTCTTCTTAAAATCCGAAGCAAAGTGTAATTAACTAGTTTTTTAACTACAAAATAAAAAGTAAAGAAAAAATTGTTGACCTTGACTTGTTTTGACAATAAAAGAAACATTTGGAGATAAAGTTACAAAAATGGCTAACTACTGTAAAATATCAAACAGTATTGTTGCATTCACATCTACATAGTATAAAGCAATGACTTGATGATAGATGTTTGCTCACCTAAAGTGTTAGCAATACCCGTCTTCACTGTAGAATGTTTCACTCTGTTAACCAAACTGAACAGAGCTGTTTTAACCAACACAACCAATCGAATACCCCATAGTGAAACACAGTCGATCTAAGAAGCAACATTTTTTCACTGCAATTCTTAATTTTGCTTAAATTATTTATATATGATACCATCAGTACTATAGTAAAGTATATATATAGTATATAGTATAGTAAAATATATATATATATATACGTATTACGTATATATATTTAGTACTTCTAAATAAGAACTATTCTTACGATTTTGTATTTTTCATTAAACGTTGCCTCCAGTGTTTTGAGAATGATTTTGCTCCATTCTTTTTCATGGTAAGCAGTTTCCTGTATCAAAAAATTACTTAAATTTGATTGAGTGGCAATCAGGTCATTTCCGAAAATAACGCAAGCAATTAAATCACACAGACCTGAGTACCAATAGCGAAAATATCTGATGAGTAATTGGAGAGTTCGGTTGGACGTGCCTTTCCACTGCCAACACATCTGAACCAGTTCTCAATATTACTGGGAGCGCTAGCATCGCCTGGTTGCAAGAAAGATACTTAATTCAATTTTTAAAAAAAATTTCTGGCCTGACAGAAATTACACTAGTTCCAGAATTTTATGTTGACACACAATCACATTGTGACTCTTTATGTTATGAAGTGTACTGACACACAATCACATCGTGACTCTTTATGGTATGAAGTGTACTGACACACAATCACATCGTGACTCTTTATGTTATGAAGTGTACTGACACACAATCGCATCATGACTCTTTATGTTATGAAGTGTACTGGCACACAATCACATCGTGACTCTTTATGTTATGAAGTGTACTGACACACAATCACATCGTGACTCTTTATGTTATGAAGTGTACTGACACACAATCACATCGTGACTCTTTATGTTATGAAGTGTACTGACACACAATCATATCGTGACTCTTTATGTTATGAAGTGTACTGACGCACAATCACATCGTGACTCTTTATGTTATGAAGTGTACTGACCCACAATCACATCGTGATTCTTTATGGTATGAAGTGTACTGGCACACAATCACATCGTGACTCTTTAGGTTATGAAGTGTACTGAAAAACAATCACATTGTGACTCTTTATGTCATGAAGTGTACTGACGCACAATCGCATTGTGACTCTTTATGTTATGAAGTGTACTGACGCACAATCGCATTGTGACTCTTTGAGAACTTAAAAGTTCTAAACTTAACTTGACATATTATTCCACATTTTCATTTTATAATAAATTACACCATAGACCACTAACCTGGCCACAAAATTTCACCTGCTAATTTTACTATTCCATTTAAGGAACGATTACAACAATATTGCAACCAAAAACAATTTTCTGACTTACAACAGTAACCACGCCTAAAGTTAATTGCTTATAAGTCTTTTCGGTCTTCGCCTAACATAACCTTATTTGTACTTAGTCTTGCAGGAGAATTCTTCAGAAGCTGCACGCTGATGGTGTGCAACATAATGACTTTCAAAGTTTTTCTAGTGCACTGTCTACAGAGAAGATTACATTTATACACTAAATCATCATACAGATTATTCACTTTTGTAAACGTGATAAAGACTTTCTCTTAAATCATTTGGTTTCGAAGGTAGAGTCGAGATTCATATTTCTCGCTCAGTATAACCGTAGCTGAAACAAAACATGTATTACTTTTCACTAAAAATAATAGTTTGCGCCTGGTGGCTGCACACACTCAGTGCCTTGAACAGTTATGAAAAAAAGCATATTGCATATTTATTTATTTTTTAACAGACCGATTGTCACCCCCAAATTCATGGCCTCCTAACATAAACCGTGTCACTTTACACTACTTTTATATGGATATAATGAATGTGAGATTCAGGCAATAAAAATCACTATATTAACTTTACAGCAGTTCTATCAAATCGATTAATATGTAAAATTTCATTTGTAGAAAGTTATAGTCAAAGTTTTAAAAAAGTTTTTAAATAATAGAACAGAGAAAAAATCATTACCCATGTTCCATGTGCCAACGAAAATAGAGAGCTGGCCGTCCTTGGAAATACTTTTAGAATATGCTATCTTCATCTGCTGAAGTACTTGACAGAACAAATCTCGTTTCTGATAATAAATGCAAATAACAGAAATAGTATAAAGTTAACCTTTTAGCCCTGTGAAGCAAAATTGATTTTAAGGACTTAAGAAGATTGATCATTGTAGTTAGGATATGTTTTTATTATACAAAAGTTTCATAACATAAGTTTATTTGACTGAAAGTTTAAGTCGTGTTGTTTTTTCGTTTCTCAGAATCATAAGATGAGCTTTAACGGTAAATTTCTCAAAGATTTTTCGGCATCCAAATACAGATTTCGCACGGATTCATATATGGTAACACTGTGCTTACTTGAGACGTGAAAAAATTGTAGGTTTTCATACTGGAGCTCTCCAACAAAATCCCAAGCTTTATTTTTGAGTTCTTCAATTTGACGAGTTGTAATACTATAAAAATTTGTACATAAAACGGAAAAATGCAATAATTGAAGACTGGCATCCAACCTCATTTGTTATGTTGTATTCTTGTTAAAAAATTTTATGTGATAAACCAGGTCTTGTCTTTTATAACATATTTTACAATGAAAACAATCAACCACAATGAAGAACAAAGGAATAGAAGGAAAAAAAGGATTCTCAGTAGAATGTTGAAAAATGTATAAAAACAACAAATGACATCCAACGCGCATATTAATACCTTGTCCTGCAGTGTACAAAGTAACTTCTTCTTTATCGCTTGTATTCACTAGATTTTTACAAAACTTCACCTCACCTAAAGAGTATGATCCAGTTACTTTGTGCATATACTTCCCTTCTCTATTAACCCAGCTAGAATCCTTAATTGTATGGCATGGAATGTCTTATACACTTTGGGTTTATTGTTGAGTAGGAATACTGTTATTGACTTTTCTGATTCAATATACATTTAGTTGGAAATAAAAAACATTACCATCTTTGACTTCAAGAATAATCATCAAGTTCTTGTTCTTATGTGTGACCTACAAAGAGAGATCATCTTGCAATTTTTTTAAATGAAAATGTTCATTGGTCTGTTACTGTTAAACATATCATTTACCTGGAACATTTTTCCAACCGTGTCAGGCTTCAAAGGGACAGGAACAGATTGCATATCTTCAAATGTTAACTTTGAATACTCAGTCTCCATTTCAGATTCAAGCGGACCTGGATTCTCCACTGCCACACTATTGTATTCCTTGAGCACAGTGCAAGCCTACCAATGAGAAATAAAGACAAAGTAAAACAGTTAATTATTCTTTTGACTTTTCATAGCCACAATCCCTGTAACTTGATTTGAGTAAACATTTTTTTTGCCAGAAATCTTATAAAAAATACCATTTTAGGGAGAAGGTTTATAAACAAACCAATTTGGTCTAGGGCTACCATCTTTAAGGGTTATAGAGGTGTAAAATAGAAATTTTAACAATAATTTTACCTCACTTAGCATCTTTTTTTTATCACTTATTGTATACAATGAACTTCATCATATTTTTAGACTTAATGCATTAAAACAATTAATTTTAAAAATCAACAAGAGTTACAAGCCATTCAAAAACTCTCATTAACAATTTTTTGTAATCAACTATGTCATCATCAGAAGGAAAATATTAGAATAAGTTTATGAAATAAATATTTTAATGTCATAATTTTTATTTCAAAACATTTGAGTTAAATTGATATATAATTAAATGAAAAGTAATTGACATGAACAATCCTGTGTGCAACTATTGATTTGTACGAACAACCTATGTGGTATATTATAAGTGATGTCATTTTTATTTGGTGCTCTAATTTGATTGTTTAGTTGGATAAAACATAAGCACACCTTATGTTCCAGAGACAGTATCTTGGTTTTACATTCACTTAGCAATTTCAAGGTGGATTCCAAATCGTTTGCGTCATCAATATTGCACTGTGTGGAAGATTAGTTAACATGAGCTAAATTTTAGATGATGTATAGGGTACTACTTTGCTACAGTTTTACAGTTTTACAGCCATCAATTTAAATAAATGAACAAACAACTTACGCATACAAATTGCATTGTAAATAGAAATCATGTTTTTTATGTTACTTGTTGTTGAACGAAAAGTAAAAACATAAAACAATAAGTTGAACCCTGATCTAGCATCACAGAAAAAGCCAAACAAATAAAGCATATTACAAACATACACACACCTTTGTATTGTCTGTCATATTATGCTAAAAAATAAAATAAAATGTATTACCATAATGTCATGAAAACTTCAATCTCCAAATTAAAGTGAAGTAATTTAACAGATGATGATGAAACATGGAGACTAATTACCGCCATATCATTGCTTCCGACATCGAACAGCTCTTTTATCAAGTCTAATCGTTGCAGATATATCTTCAAGGCCCTATAACAAAGCAGTATATTATTGGGGAGAATTTAGCATTTCATCATCAATAAAAAATCATACCCACCATATACAAAACAATATACATAGAAGCACTTACAACCAACCTTTTATTTTTTAAAGTTAAAGGAATTTGAAACAAGCAGAATAAAGTAAGGCTTTAACAATAATGCAAAACATTTAAAAATGATAACCTGCGCAAATCAGTGCCAGCATTGGCCAGAAGTCTTTGCAACAACGTCGGCTGAGAAGAGCCTGTTTTCAATTTGTTGAAATCGCGACTTATCCCTTTCGCAACGTAATCAGTCAACATGCTTTCAAAATCATTATCCAAACTAAATTAAAACACCATGCGTTAAATGTCTTGAGCTCAAACACTTTCTCACCCGTGGACCTGTAGAGCCGAAAGTTGATGTTGGAAAAATAACGAGATGGCATCGAAGTCTTTCTCGTCCTCAGAATAATCTAAAAATCAACTTTACTGCACAAGTGAAAATTTTAGCATGAATTTTGTTTAGGATAACACTATTTTTGAAACTTATTTTTTCATTCATTCAAATTTCTTTTTCATAAATTTTCAACAAAAAACACAATTCTCCTGGAAAAATTCAACACATTATATTTTGTATATATATATATATATGGCAGTCTTTTAATATGAAATATAATATTATATAAGATCAAAAAAAAAGTGGAAACTCATAATAGGTCAAGTTTGACTTTATCATTAGCAGTATTGAGAAATTTGGTTAAATTTATTATTTATCCATTAATATAGGTTTATAACAAAAAACTCATTATGCATAAAAGAAAAATATGATATACAAATAAAAAATCTTAAAAACAAACAATAACAAATAAATACATATATATTAGTATACCGAAACTAAGTTTACAAATTTGGATAGCTGTTTACAAATGAAAAATGAAGTTGTTTTAAAAGTTATCTCGTCATTTTATCCAGTGAAATTGAAATACTTTTAGCGAGGCTTTTAAAACTGGAAAAGGAAGCATTTGTTTAAATTTTTAATAATTTTTCACTTTATTCCATTATAAAGATTTGGACCACGAACAGATATACAAAATTCACAAAGTCTTGTCTTACAAAAAGGTTGAATTATTGCTTCACAAGATCTTGTGCTGCGGTTTTTTATTTTCAAGGTATAAATCCCTTCAAAAATATGTGGTACAAATTTGTATTTACATTTAAACACAAAAAGAAGTATTAGGTAAATATTAATTTGATAAACGTTCATCGCTTTAATATCATCAAATAAACCCATGGTGTGTGTAAATTTGTCTTTAAAATAAATTATACAAACCACATGCTTTGGTGTTCTATATATAGATTTTAATTAACTCCTGCAAGTACTTGCCCAAACATGTTTACATAATTTAGATAGCTGTTTACAAATGAAGAAAGTTGTTTTAAATGTTATCTCTTCACAATTTGTTTAGATTTATAAAGAATGCCAACACTTTTAGATATTGGTTAATTTATGAAGGCTATATGTCGTTCCCAGAAAACGTTCTCATTAGTTCTATACTAATAATATTTAATTTATTCAATGCAATTTTAATTTTTTGTTCGAAATTACATGTATTTTGTTTTAGATATATTTAATGACAGTTTATTGCTTTGGAACCATGATGCAACACATTTTAATGCTACATTCATTTTTCCAAAAGTAGTGTTTAAAGGTTTGATATAAATAAACTAGTATCATCTGCAAACGTTATAAAATTTATTTCAGAACAAGAATTGGCATGAGCGTTTATGTATATATATTAGGAATATTTCCATCAAAAACACAATGTTTACGGCGAGTTAGATAGTTTGAAACCATTTATATTAAATAAAAACTAGAAATTCTATAATGCTTCAATTTTTGTAATAAAATCTTATGGTTAACTGTGTAAAATGCCTTTGATAAGTCAATAATAACTCCAAGAGTGTATTCACCATTTTCGAAAGATTTTAAAGTTTTATCACTTAAATCGCAACAATGCATGTTCAGTGGAAGTATTAGTCTGAAACCCAAATTGTTTATTATAAAAAAGTTGTTTACTTTGAAGTAAGAGTAAAGTCGATTATGCATAATTTTTTTCTAGAATTTTGAACCCTTCAAAAGTGAGTTCATTGAAGTTCATTTCAGAGTCAATATTAGGAAGATATTCATGCAAGGTATTCTCAGATAGTTTTATGGTTGAAGCTAGATTAGGACCAATATTAATCAAGTATTTATTGAATTCATTCATTATTACTGCACGATCTACAATATTGTTACCATTAATGTTCGCAATTTTAAGAAAATCATTTACTTTTTGCTTTTCCCCTGCAATTTCTTTCATTATTTCCCAGATTTCTTTAAAGTTATTTTGATGTTTTTCTAATAATATGCAATAGTAATTATTTTTTGATTTTCTTTTTAATTTTTCAAAAAGGTTTTTGTAGTCCTTGTAGAATTGTTCATTTATGAGTGTTTTATTTTTCAGAAATTTAATATATCATTTTTGCTTTAACTTTGAGGATATTTTCAGTCTATCTGATATCCAAGGTGCATTTAAGTCTTTTAACTTAACTGAAGTTTCAATTGACAGGAAATTTTCATCATACAATTTAAAAAAGGTTTTTAGGAATAGATTATAAGAGGTATTTATATCTTCATTGACTAGAACTAACTAACTAAATCCACATGGATAAGGGCCTCTTAAATGAAATGAAATTTTTTTCTTTATAAAATCTTTTTGTAATCTTAATTCTCTCACATTTTGCTTTTGTTTTAGAAAGGTTAATAGCAACAAAAATCAAGAAGTGGTCAGAGATATCATCACTTTTAATAATTCCTTTTACTAGAAGTGGGTTGAAATTGTAGTTAGCAAAAATATTATCAATAATTGAAATAGAATTACCCGTAACACGCGTTGGTCTATTTCTTAAAGGAAATGTCACATGTTGATATATTGAATCATAAAATAATTTCACATAGCTTTTTTCATTATAGTTCAAGCAATTTATATTAAAATCTCCCAAGATGACGTAATTTTTATTTTCAACATTACTAGTATTGAAAACTTTACGTAAATCAACAATCAAGTTTTTCATCAGGAGGTCTATATAGCAACATGAGATCAAAACATTTTTTAATTTCAAAACTTATCATTTCATTATCCTTATTTGAAAATGATTTCTCTAGCCTTGTTTTCTAAGAAAACATATCTTTAATATATATTAAAACACCACCCTCTCGTTTACCAGTCTTCCATTCATGATGAATTGCATTATAACTTTGTATTTGATAAGGTGAATTGTTTTTAAATTCTTTATCAGAGCACCAAGTTGCACTGAGACAGATGATATTTTAAAGCAATCTTTGCATTCTCTTAGTCTTCAATATTTGCGTTAAAACTCCTAATGTTGAGATGAATAATAGAGACATTTTCACCTGTGATTTTATCAGAAAAGAATGAGTTTAGTTCATCAGGAAGAAAGTGACGTATTCTAGTTAGAAAAATGCGTTCATTTGAGTAAAAGGTTTGGTAACAAATCTGTCTTAAAAGTTCGAGAACGTGTGTTGTCTTTTCACAGAGTTTTTGCATGGAGTTGTCGCTCTGAGAATATTGTGAAAACTTGATGTTGGAATTTGAAGTTCCGGAAAAGAATAGTCAAGTATTAGTTTGTTGATATCAGAAAGTTTATTTTGAGAGACTGGATTAGGTCGAGATATATTTATAAAAAGGTTTTTAGGAGGCCCTTGCCAGTGTTTTTTTCTCATATTCATTATATTCTCGTTCTAAAAAATTAATTTAAATTTAATGAAGTTGAAACTATTTAAAGGTTATTAATTAAGTAATATTTTTATCACATTTGCCTTTATCGAAATACTTCTTATTTGTTACTTTTTTGTTGTTAATATATTAGGTTAAAAATATTTTTATATGGCGTGTGATTTTTCAAAATAAAAATTGGGGGTTATCATTTGCCTTTAAAGTGTTCTATACAGCTATCTACAATATTTGCACCTCACCAATAACTAAATCTTTATTTGATAACTTCTTTTTAGAGGTAGAGTTTTTTGAGGTTCGCTTACCAGAAAATAGATCAAATTCACAGTCTTCTCATTATTAAAATTGTTGCCACATGTCATTTAAAAATAATTTAAAACTTTAGTTTACATCAACGTTTAAAATCCCCAGGTCTGCTGAGTGAGTTTTTGAGGTAATTCAAGGCGAACATTTGTGGAAGCTTGATGACAATGGCAATTTCTACCACCATTTTAATGTCTGCGTTGACAAGTAGAAACTGAAATTTAAAATTCTGTAAAAAATAGCAGTTCAATATATTTTTATGGAGTTCGATAATGTGTGATTAACAGCACACATACTCAAAAAACAGACTGGACCTTGTTGAAACTATCAATGTGTCATTTGACCAAATTATAATAAAAGTAAAGACTCCGAGATGCTCGAAATAAAAGAAAAGAAAAAATCGTAATCATTTTCAGTCCCTCACAGTTTCAAAATTAGAAAAAACAAAGTATTTATTCACATTAAAATATACAATAAAAATATTCACACCACGATGTCATCATATACTAAATAAAATAAATATATTTCAACCAACACAAATTCCCGTATAAAATTCTTATAAAATCGTAAAAAATTGTAAAAACGTATTGTAAAATGTACAATAAAAAAAACATAATAAGTTAATTATCAAGTTTTAACTGGTCACAAGCTAAAGTAAAATCATCTACCACTGATGACAACTGCTCACATTTAATCGTCCTGCTTCCTCTTAAACATAACAAAGCTGATCTCATGATTAAAAATGATAGTTTACATCAAATCCAAGTAAGTATCTTCTCATAGCGATCCCCGGTCTTTATTGAGATTCTGTCTGCTAGATGTTGGTGAAATTTCATACACTCAGGTGCTGTTCCACCGGTTACAGTGAAAACAAGTGGCGTAAACGTACCGTGTTCAACATTAATTATTCTGTCATTATATTTCCTTTTCTTCTCAGCTTCGTGTCGTTTATAAATTTTTGCTACGGGAAGATCAATCTGACTTGCGGCATTGGCGTTTGTGACACGCACATCGAACCAATTATACTGGGCTGGTCGCCAAAAACCTCAAACCCTTAAATCTAGTCAAGCTTGATCACCATCAATTATATTCTTATCGAAGTTTTCGCCACTTAGGTGTTGCAAAGATGGCTGTACTTCAACGTCTTTAGCAATTTTACTGAGAAGATTTCCCTCAAAATCTCAAAGATTGTCATGTCGCATTGAGACAAATTCTCCCTTTTTGCAGTTCATAGCATGATCGACATTGAAAATATCCCCACATGCGCATTTTGAAGGTAGATCTGCAATAGGACAGTTGTACCGAAGAGCGATCGCATCTCTGAATTACCCCTTGTTCAGAGCAAATCCATGCTCTTTCAAAGGTAGGACAGATAACCAACTAGACGCACCCTTCTCTTTCGCTTGCGTAATAGCTCTTAACTGCTGTTTAGATAATTGGTTTTCAACAGCTTTAACGTTTGCATTTAAACGTTCAGTTTTTAAAGTTTTGGAAGCATGTAGTATATCTTTTACTTTCTCCGGAGATGGTAGGGTATCGCCCTGTAAAATTATTATGGCTATTAATGGTGCTGTGATCGTTTTTGATAACTCATAATCGAAAGACGCTTTTTCTGATAAGTTTGATATTCCAAGTCCTCCTTCACGAATAGGTAGTGTGAACAATTCTCGTCAATCTAGTTTCGTTAATTTAGAGCCGATTAGGGCGGGAATAAAACTATTTTCAATAATCTTGTCTACTGGTGAAATAAGTGTTTCCATTCCTTCAATCGTTCGTAGAAAATAACTAAATTTATGCTGCTCTCCATGGATATAAGCAGCATAAGTGGCGTGGGGTTGAGTTTCAGCAAATTTTGACAATTGTTCAAGTTCTTTACACCAAGTTTCTACCATATTGCTGACATACTCAGTGCAAAAATTATTACTCCCAATGGATGCACTGAGGTGTCTTTTTCCTTCTGTTGTAATTTTTATTGCAGTCTCTTCAAACAATAATTTCGTTTCCTCTAGTCTATTAGGGTCTTTTAGGATTATCCATAACTTTGATTCATTTACGTGATATCTGATTTTCCGACCTTCTTTTATAATCTCTTTCCACCATTCTAAAAGATCTATGAGTTTACCGGCTCCAGTGGCGTCGTCGGCTAACCAGACTTGTTTTATTGGGATATTTCTTAGTCGCTCAAGCAAAGTGTTTGTACCAAGAGCATAAAATGACATAGCTAGGTTGTCTCCTTGGGTAGTCCCTTCGTTGGATTCTAGTTCCAAACCACCCGGAATAAATAGACAAGCTGCTACCCGATACGTGTTAATAAGTACTGTCAAAAAAGTTGGACATATATACCTTATGTTGTGAAGTGCAACGCTTCGATTCAAACAATTGAAAGCATTAGGCGCATCAACAAGGATTACAGCTTCTGTTTCAGTGTCTTCGAATATTTTTTTCATCGCATGAATTGCAGCCTCAGCTCCACTGTTTAAACCGGTTGCAACCTGGAGTGGGCCTGCTGCCTCATGAATATCGTTTTTTAAAACCCATGAAAGGCATTTACCGATCATTCTTCGCAGTATCTCTCCTATCCCGATTGGACAGACACCAGGGTTCTTATTCAAGGGTAGTAGTCTACAGGCAACAAATGATTCGAGAGTACTTGGATCAACAATAGAGGATGCAATCCTTTTTGCTAGGATTGCTATCTGCTCTCGCAGATTTTTTCCTTCCTTCTTGAATTTGTTACTCAGTAACATAAGCTTGTATTGCTCAGCATCTAATTGAGATGGGCCGGCTGCTCCCAGTGTTAAACGACATGCTTTCATTATCATGGTTTCATCAATAATATCGTAATAGCTTTCTGGGACTTCTTGTATTGGGCCCTGTAGCAGAGTGTCCTTTTCAATTTGAGCTTTTTCCGGGTGTTTTAGCTTAAGTTCTTTAATAATGTTATCGTTTAAAGGTAAAACCCCCTGATTACTTGATTCTGAAAGAAACTTAACAGCTGCACTAACTTTACCTTCAAACATTAGATTTGCAAAAATGTGAGATGTATCTTCATCCGATCTCTTCTTGGATAGTAATAATTTTTTTTTGAATATTGCGGCCTTCTTTGACTAATTCAGATATTTTTCCCGACCTCCATATTTTAAATCGATCTTGTAATTTTTTTAGGTGGTCCTTTGCTTTACTGTTTTTCGAAGGTTTTTGGAGAAATAAGCTAGGAATTGTCATGAAGACCTTTAAAGCAATACCCTCAAATTCTGTGCCTCTGTTATATTGATCAAGCCAGAAAGTCAATTCAGCGATAAAACTTTTAGCAGCATTACCCGAGGGTAATTTGAAGACGTTCTTTTTCCATTGAACAATTTCGTTATAGGCGTCATTTATTTGTTTGTAAAAAATGTCTCCGTCTATATTGTTTATTTTTGAAATTGGAATCTGGTTAACAACAGTAAATTCTGGAAGGTTTGGTAAATTAGATTTTACTGAATTCATAATAGGTGTTGGTGGTAGTGTCCTCGGTGTTCTTGGGGTTGTAAGGCTTGAAAACATATTTGTTGAGCTTGGTGTAGAGATTGGATCAGTGTTTTGTTTTATATAACTGGATCTCTCTTTGCAATTGCTCATGTGGCGTCTTATCCCTGCTGCGGTTTTTAGTTCATGATGACAATACGGACATTCGTGTGATAATATGAATTTAATATTCACCATTGTGCATAATAAAGCTCAGTGATGGAGAGCAGAGAGTTATTGAAAGATAAGTGTTAAGAAATGGCCTATGGCAGATTCACTTCTCCTACAAAGTACCACCTTGACCGCTTGCAGCAACCCTCGTGGGTATGTAGGTTTTTAAAACTGCCGTAGGGTGCAGATCTCAATTTATGACTCACAAAATATTGAAAAAATAATAATTTAGATAATTATAAAACTGAAAACAAATGTTGAAGAAATGTTTAGATTTTATGGTACAAGTATTTTATGACAGAGTTGAACTTTTAATTAGATGTAATTATAGTGGAATAAGGTAGGTAGATAATAATGAGTTACAGGAAGTTGAACTTTTAGATGTAATTGTAGTGGGAAAAAGTGGTTGGGAGAATGTAAAGGTTGATCAACCGAAACACACAATTTCTGGTACTTTTTTCACTAATTTTTTACCAGAAACAATGAAATTTATATGCCAATAACCAGTAAGCCAACAGTGCAGTAAAACCAAAGAAATAAGCACAAAAATAGCCCCAGATCAGCATAAAAACAACAACAATGTTAACATAATTTTGCAGCTTTTTAAACACAACCTTCTACTAAAAGCAAAAGCAATTTGTTTCAAAATTAGTGACAACATGCTCCTTTTTGAAATTAGAAAAATAAAAACTTTCCCCTGCTCTTCTAAGTGTTACTTGTAGATACCTCGCCCAAAAAATCGTTTTCAAAGTTAGGGTAGTTATGGGGTAATACTTTTCTCAAAGTGTTCTTGCTAATAGACAACTAAAATGTGTTGGTTATGTTGGATCTTAGGTTCACAAGTAGTATGCAGATCTGAGTCAGGATCATACTCTGTCTTGTTGTAGTAAAGCAAAACAAATCTCTTGCTTTAAGTTTGCTGTAACAAACTACTTTAACAACAAAATAACACAGATTTGGTTTGTTTATATTTCGTTGCCTTCAAGTGTAATAGTTTTTCTGTTCATAAGTACAGGCCTGGCATTTAGAGGCGCGCGCCTCAATAATTTAAGGTGCGCTCTCCACCACGCCCCTAACTGTGTTATTTTACTAATAATAATCACGCGTCTTAAATATATCTCTTGTAAATGAAATCTTAAAGAACTTACTTTAACTTAATTTATTTAGTCGCGTAAATATGTTTTTTCGCTTCAAATTATAATCGATTCATCCGTTCTTTAGATATATCAATGTGTAGCTTTATTAAGAAATTTAGTTTGTTTAACGAAATTTAACGTCACCAATTATTAACCGTTTCAAGAAGTTTGACGTCAATCGAAGAAAAAAGGAAGAAAACGACAGACATGTTTACACGCCATGCTACAGGTTGTTTAAAAGTTCCATTCAACTTAGAGACAGATATATGCAGAAGAATTATGTTTACAAAACAAAACACACTTTCACAAAACCAATAAACATGCATTAGACTCTGAAGAAAATAAACACGACAGCTAGATTTTAACGGGTTAACTTCACACTTGTTCCTAATTTCAAGAAGACATTGTTATCACTAAGAAGTCGTCTTATTTTAACTTTTTAAAGCTGTTTTTGCTACTGAAAACATGTGCTGTGATATTTTATATTATTAAAATTTCAATTGATTGGTTCAAAAACTGTTCTCTGTTAAATAGTTAAATATGTGATTGTCGAATTTCAGGATAATTGTATTACTACGGCACAATTAATTATAAGTGCCAGTTGGTTGACATTCTAAACAACACTTGCATTTTGTTCTTATCTTATCTTCTTTCGTTCTTGTTTTCACACGGGACTCTGATTGTGCATATTTCATTCATAATTATGTTTAAAAGCAGCTGCTTGGATCATTGAATGTATCAACAAAACAACTCTATTTATTTATAGCTTTTAATAATACGCATGTGTTAACATCTCATATGATTCTCTCTAGCAGTAATACATATTGCATAAACAAATTGTGTAGCTGAGTGGGGTCAATCCTGTTTGTATTCAAAGTGTTTCCTGCATTGCGTTATTGGTGTTATATAAACTGTTGTGTTCCTGTTGCGTTATTGGTGTTATACAAATTGTTGGGTTGGTTTCAAGTATCTTGTTGTTACCGTTGTTGTTGAACTGCATATCCGTCAAGTGGTGTTGTTGCTGTCTGGTGCAAAGTACCTGTGTGTTGTGCTGGGTTATACCTGTTCCCCATTAACCAGGGTTAGTGCTTACAATCTATTTAACAGCATGAATATAAAGTATTTATAATCGTCACCACCGACACTTCAGACTCAGTATTATTGCGTGCCCGATCGCGCCCGGTGACCTTTTCGTGGCCTGAATGGTAAAGCATTGGTTCGGCTCTTGACTGAAAGGTTCTGGGTTCGAGACCAAGCTATCACAAAGTTGTTTAGTGAGCGGTTATAAATAAAAAAACGCTGTATTTCATCACAAATAACCATAGCACAAATGGGAGCAAGTAAATGCACTAAAACTCTGGGTCAAGGTCTTCATTATAATGCTTTAAATTAGCCTTCTGGAAAACGCGTTAAAACCAAACCAACACATCATAACGTCTTAGTTAAGCCAGTTTAAGCATACCACAATAATCAAGAGGAAAATTGAATTGTAAAAACCAAAATTACCAATCGCGCGCCTCACAAAAAAATACTCGAATGAGGCGCACGATTGACCACGCACCTGCAAATTTCCTTATGGCTAAGCCTGAAGTATTGCCCACCCTAAAGCAAATGTGATAAATAAAAAAACTGAGAAATTGTAATACAAATTCGATTGGCTAATTTTAAACCTTGGTGGCCGCTTATTGGTTTTACAGAACAATCGTGTGTCGAGCACACTAAATTCAAAATATTAAAACATTTGTAACAAATATGCAACAATATTTTCAAATGTTTTTCCTTCTATTTTAACATCTCCCTGGTCACATCAATTCTTCTTCGCCATTTTTTATCAGTTAAAAAGCGGCTAAGTTAAACTCATATTTTAAAAAAATTAAAAGAAAATAGTTGTATCACCAGTATCCAGTTTTAAATTATTTCAATGTTATAACCATATATATACAATCTAAACCAGAAAACAAACTGCACTTCCACTTATCAAAATAAGTGTCAATTTGAATAAGTTGTTTCCTATTTATCACAATAAGTCAAGATTCATATCATAATTGTCCCAAGGGGGGAATTAACTAGAAAATACACTTTGCAAATTTCAAAAAACAATTTCTATTATATATAGTTAGAAAGATAGATTATTTAGAAAGAAAACTGAGAAAGGAACTGGTGAACTTTCTATGGAGATCATGTTTAATTTTAATATTAATTTATTATGTGTCTTTAGCAACAGCCAGTTAATTGAGAAAAAAATCCTTATAATCAAACATAGTCCCGCAAGATATGACCATATAGCTGAGACAGAAATATACATAAGGAAGAACTGTAATAGCAACAATTCATGTACCGTAATTTGTTTACCTGACTCATCATCACTAACCGAATCACTTTTGTTGGACGTGATGGATCGTGTCGCAGCTTTTGAGAGCACATAGGGAAGTCCATGATTTGGTATTTTGTAGTAACAGATCAGCTCTTCAACGGAAGCAAAATAATAACATTCCACACCAGTTGCTGCCTGTACATGCAAAAAGCAGTTTTTAAATATAATATAGTTGCAGCTTCCATTAAAATGGTTGCACTTACTGCAAGAAACAATCCGTTCACACCCTTTTTTATTTTGTAATGATGCGTCTGACTATTCCAACTGAAAATAAATATTATTATTTAATATATTTTATATATTATTAATATTCAAAAAATAAATCAATTTAATGTGTTTGAATTTAGAAAAAAACAAATTTTATTCACGTTAATATGAAATGTTGTCCTGTAAATTTCAACCAATGCTACACATTCAATATATATCTTGTATACAATACCCCAAACCCTAAACTGTAAAGAACTACAACTGATTGATTTGAATATTCAATTTTCTCACAATCTCAGTCATGATTGTATCACAATATGTTACAGCAATGTACAAATATATATATGTATATATATAAAATTTAACAGAATGTACATGATTTTTAAAATCCTATATATAATCAATTTAGCATTATCATGCAGACCTTGGACCCAGAGTTTTAATGTATTTAATTATTTGTGCTATGGTTATAATAGATGACGTCTTCCCTTTACTTTAAAAGAGATATCTTTTAATTTTGATTGCAGGATGCAATTTCCTATGTGCTTCCTACAGTAAAATAGTATTTAGTATCAAACAATATCATATCATCATTATCATATAGTATACATCGGTTTCACTTAAAATAACACCACAACAGTAAAACACTATATAATATACTAAAATTAGTCAAATTTATTTTACTATTCCGAAGTACAAAATAATCAAACATTTGACGGAACCTGATAGAAAGTACCAAATCTGTACTTGAGTCGCTATTGCGGACAAGAAATGAACCATTTGTTTTCGATTGGAGCAAATTTTCGCAATCAATTCTGTTTATAAACGGATGGAACCAAGAAGCATTTATTTTATTCATATCTACCTAAATAGTAATAAACAATAGCTGATATACTGTTAAGATAGAAGAATAACCTTTCACTGTAAAATAGTACAATCAGATAGTAGTGATATAAAAAGTCAAAAGAAAGCGGCATGCAAATACAAAATTTGTTGACATATTTGTCTCGCTATACCAGGCACACCTTCTAAAAGGTCCGACTAAAGAATGCCCGGGAACTCCCGGAATTAGCGGAAAGCATGCCTGGGGAAAATTACGTCGATTTCACAATCACAATCAAATCACTTATTTTATGGAAGATTAAATGATTCTTGTAATATTTGGTATTGCAAAATACTTTTCACAGAATGTCCGTCTGTCACAAAAGAATACACAGGCGTTGGAAAAGAATGCCGGGGTAAAATTGCGCAGGTAACGTGAGTGACAAAAAATTTTTTTAACGAAAGTTAGAAAGTTTCTCTTAATTAATATGTATACGGCATTGCAAAAACTATTCACCAAATGCCTGCGAAAAATTTCGGCAGTACTCGTATGTTCTCGGGAGTAAAAGCTATTCTCGGTAGTGAAGAATGTTCGGCAGTAAAAGATGACAGTTTAATATAACTTTTCTCGAAACGAAAGAGCGATATCCATTTTGTGAGATTTTCCACGCTACAGCTATGTCTTTTTCTAATGTTTTTAAAATTCTCTTTCTCTGCTGGTTTTCTTGCAATTTTCGCTGTTCTTGTCTTGGTAAATTAATGAACCATCTGTTGATTACGCTAATTACGCTTTTCCTTTCTAGCAATCCTTTCATAAATTTTCTGAACACTTTTTTCACTTCTTCTGTCTTTTGCTTTCATAGAACCTTCGATGCTTTAATTTTTTCAACCATAGAGCATGATGCTCATAGTTTCCTTCTCCATATAACGCATGTCTGCAATAAATGTTTTATAGCTTAACAATTCTATATAGTATGCCAACCAAATCTAGGAGTTTCATACCAGCCCGGTCGTTGACAATTTAATGTTATGATTCATTGATCGCACGAATTATTTTTCCAGTCAATGGGAATCGATTTATTGTTTAATCGATGTTGAAACACGCCAGAGCGGGTTTTCTCTGCTCTGTCACGATATCAATCCATTTTTGCCGAATATTTTGCCGAACCAACTGTATTAGTGAGGTAGCGCGACGCACAATTTCTCCTAAGTACCATCGCGACAGGAAAACATTGTTTGATGGTTTATAATATAAGCGAGTGCCGTTTCTTCATCCAATCCGACATTACCACCAATATCCTTTTCAAATTTACTTTGATATAGGAAGGAAATCTCTGATATGTAGGATATAAACCATCCCAATGTAAGTATTATTGTCGCTAAAAAATTGGTGGATTGTTTTTACCTTTTCTTATTAAATTTTTATGCCGGTATACTAAGGTTGTTTGCTACTTCCGGGCCGTTTTTTTCTAGGTTATTGGTTTTTAAGTCGTCTGTTTCAATACTATTAGTTTGATTCCGTTACAAAAGGCGTCACAATTGTTTCAAAACGTCACAATTGTGTTGTAAAACGTGGCAATTATTACAAATCGGGGCATAACAATGCGCACTTATCCTTCGAATCTTGCAAAATTCGAACTGACTTTGAAAGTTCGAAAGTTACTAATAAAATGCAATACAATGGTTTCATAACTTTCATTCAAAATTTCAAAATATATTGTGGACATGGCATGGAAAGGAGAAAATACGATTAATGATTAAGACTGTATGATATGTTGATTGAATTTTAAAGGTTTTAATTTTACAGTAAGCTGCGTTCAACTTTCGTACTGTTACTAGAAACGGCAGCGCACAGTTCCGCCACCTAGCAGAATCCGAAGAAATCAGAATAACAAAATATAAAAATATGACGATATGAACAATGTAATCACTTTATAACACAAACAATGAATGGTTATGAAAGATGGTGATATAATACGGTGATATAAGGTGTATATATATATGGTGATTTAATACAATCTAAGAACTCAGGATATTCTACTTCCTGTGAACCAAGTTTACAATATGGCAATGGCTGAATCATGGACGATCAGTCCAATTACATTTAAATAATTATTTTTAACGTATTGGAATATTATATTATTACAAAAAATCTATTCCCAGGGAAAGTTTATTTCACCCCACAATCTTCATGGTTTAAACTTGGCCTAATTGATGTACAACCTTATGCGATTACAAAGATAAAAAAAACTCACCAGAGTTTCCTCGGTTTAGCGAAGAAGGGTTTTTTAGAACATTGGCAAAAAGAGTTAAAAACACAATAATAAATAAATAAATAAATACACATCTATCCGTTTTCAATATTTACAACATCTTTTTTGGAACGCGGAGGTTTTCTTCTATTTTTGAGTCTCGACTGCGTTTAGCTAAAAAAAAATATATATACATTTTTATGTATTATATTTTTAAAGATTATTACCAGCATGAATTCGGGTTCTTTGTCATGAATACGAGTAATGAATGCGAATGGCAACTGCTACCAACAATTGCAGATATTCGATTGTGGGTTCAGATTTTTATTTTAGTTGACATCAATATGAAGTAATTATCGTATTTAACTTGGAGAAACAATAAATTGCATGCGACAATATTTCCCAGATGTGTTATAATCATAAGGCATAAATACATGTTAATAGTAATATACCTGGATAGCTGAAATATGATTATCAGTCATCTTCTTCTTAACTTGCGTTATCACTCTCACTTCCCGTCTCGTTACGATTACTATTGATTTTGTCTAAGTATATACAAGTAAATATGTAAGTATCGTTAAAAAAGTGTCGTTATTAAATTTAAAGTACGAACGTGTAAATACTTTTGTAAAAATACTATCTGTTAGTATATGTACAGAAATTACTTAACAACACCTTTGGTGTGAAGATTGTGGGGAAAATAATTTTTTGTTGCGGTCTGGGTCATAATTCACAAATCTAGGACTTTCTATGATTTCATAGAAGGCTTACAAATTTTTTTTGATGATCCACATAAATCGTACATTAACTGGTATAAAAATTAAGCCTGGGGTTTATGGGGTGAAATAATGTCCAATGGCTATACTTCGAGGGGGGTTTGACTTGGCCAACCCCCAGAAATTTTAGCAAGTCTTTTCATTTTTGTAATCACACAAGATCGTCGTACATCATTTAGGCCAAATTTTATTAATGAGGAATATTGGATGAAATAAAATGATTTGGGGGCCCCAACCCACTCAATTTAGAGCAGCTGAGAAATCATTTGAGGAAAATGGGGTGAAAAAATCCGTCACCAGCTCCTGGACTAAAACGGCTGTTTTTGAAAAAGCCGTACCCTCTATTGTGCACGTATTCAGACAAATTAAACGCTGAAAGAGGAAGTGTTGGCATAACTGACTTCAAAACTTTTAAATGATTGTCATCTATTCTAGATATCCAGACAGGATAAGATCAGTTACGACCATCAACATCTTCCTATATTCTGTGTATTCTATTGTATTGATTAAGATAATCTAATTTGTCAATAAATTCGGAAGGTGGTTGCAAAAAACATTTATTCTGCGACTTGCCAAGTGAGAGGGTGCTGCCTCTTTTTCAGGTTTCTCGATAGGTTTGACAAATATTTGCTTGTAACCGATACCGATCTTGGTTCCATCGCTAGCAACCTTCGATTCATCACCGCACCAATCACACCTTTGACAAAATTCAATCTTCATTTGTAGGTTTGGCGGATGATCCCCCTTGTTGGGACAACGGTAAAGCTACCTGCCCAATTGTGGGAACGGTGACCTCTTGAGTGTCATATACTTTAAGTTTGGATGTTCGCTAGTGCAGGCAGTTCAATAAAAATTGTATGTTTCAAACACAAATGGCAAATACAGTAAATATAGAAACAAACATAGGTGATGCTAGTAATAATTTTACTAGTAGGGTCTCGGCCTTGGCTGACTCTTGGGTGTCTAAAGCAGGATCCGGCTTAGGCAAATCATGCAAGCACCCGAAGGTTCACTGAACGTTGGAATGCTAAAGAAAAGAGGTAGTGAGGTTGTTGAGACTCTTACACGTAGAAGAGTAGATATATGTGCACTGTAAGAGCACAGGTTGTCTGGTGCGGTTGAGGCAAACCAGGCTCGGATCATTAAAGGGAAAAATACAAAATACAAATTTTTCCGGTGCGGGAATAGAAGTGGGTTTGGTGGCGTCGACATTTTATTGGCTGAAAAATGGATCGACAAGGTACTTGAGGTACAACGCATATCGGAAGGACGAACCGTAAAATAATTTATTATATGAGTTATAAAAGAATTTAGAATTCAAAATCATAGAGAAGAGATCGAAATTTGGCCAAGTCAGATTTCGATCTGATCTCTAGTGAAAGGCTGTTATATAATTTTGACATAAGACATTGTACCTGTTTCATTCACATAAACCTGAAAAAGAGAAAAACAAACTACTGTAGAGTACCAATTGAAGCTAGTCACCAGCTACTGTATCTAGCTAGGGTAGCTAGGCCTAAATTCTCCATCATTTATGAATTTCCATGTATTATGCAGCACTGCATAATACATTAACCATTAAAAAGATAATTTCCAGCTTGGTTGACGATAGCTATTTTGGAAATAGGGCTCTAAAAAATTTTCCCCGCATTTTTGGGTGGGGCACCCTAGCTAAATTTTCTATTTAACCTTCATAGATAACAAATCCAATAAGAAACGAACCTTCGCTCTCCACGGTCACGGAACTTCTGTAAATGACCCAACTACTAAGCGAGTCGTTTGGCTTGCTAAATCTGAAGCCGAAAAGGAGACATTTGCCAACGTTTCTCCGAAGAGTACTGAAGTCTTTAGAATCGCCAAGCAGATGGATAAAACAAATCTAGATGTGGTTGGCGAGAAATGTGTAAAAAATGATGCTGGTGAGTTGTCTCTATCTGAAGAACAGAAACTTAAAGCGTGGATGGAACACTATGCTCGTTTATTGAATGTTGAATTTGATTGGCCGTCTGATTCCCTCCCTGCTGTTCAACCTGTTGCAGGGCCCCCTCCTCCAGTAACAACTGTCCGTGTTACTGAAGCCATTGCGAAAATGAAATCACGCAAAGCAGCTGGTCCCTCTGGCGTTGTTGGCGAGATGCTACGCTCTTCTGGTGATGCAGGTGCTGAATTGGTGAGAAAACTTGTGGAAGAAGCTGTAATCCGTGAAAGTGCAGTTCTTAATGACTTGGAGGAAAGCATCATCTTGAATCTTTACAAAGATAAAAGTGATGCTTTAGACAGAGGAAATAGCCGAGGACTGAAACTCACAGATCATGTCTTGAAGGTTGTTGAACGTGTGGTCGAGAAAAAAATAAAAGAGATGGCTGATATAGATGAAATGCAATTCAGTTTCGTCCCAGGTAGAGGTACTACAGACGCCATCTTCATCATTCGCCAGTTACAAGAGAAATATCTCACTGTAAAGAAACCACTCTATTTCGCATTCGTTGATCTGGAAAAAGTGTTTGAACGGGTGGGCAATGAGGAAATTGGGTGTCGAGGAGTGGGCGGTTCGTGTTGTACAAGCCATGTATAGCAATGCCAAAAGTCGAGTTAGAGTTAACGATGGTTTGAGTGACTTGTTCGATGTAAATGTTGGTGTGCATCAGGATTCTGTTTTGAGTCCCTTGTTATTCATCTTAGCCCTGTCCCGTGATTTTCAATCGGATGTACCTTGGGAGGTGCTATATGCTGACGATTTGGTCTTAGTTGCTGAGACGCTTGAAGATTGCATTGCCAAACTAAAGGTGTGGAAAGCAGGTATAGAACAAAAAGGGCTTTGTGTCAACAGCAACAAAACCAAATTCATGACTTCTAGTAGTCGTTTTGGGTCATTACGTAACTCCGGTGCTTTTCCTTGTGGTGTTTGCCGACGTGGTGTAGGCGCCAACTCTATTATGTGTCCACAGTGCTTCTGTTGGATACACAAGCGGTGCAGTGGCATTAAGGGGAGGTTGAAGGATGATCCTAACTATGTGTGTCTTCGATGTTGCGGTATTGTCAGACCTATTGATAGTAGACCACTTGAAGAAGTTGATGTTTATGGTGTGAAGATTTGTGTGGATCCCTCCTTCTGTTACCTTGGTGACATGTTATGGGCGGGTGGTGGATGTGACCTTGCTGCCACAACTAGGTGCTCGGCTGCATGGGGCAAATTCAGAAAACTTCTACCTTTGCTTACGTCGAAACATATCTCGCTTAAGACGCGTGGAAAGATCTTCTCCGTTTGTGTCCGTTCAGTGATGTTGTATGGTAGTGAGACCTCGGCTCCTACAGTAACTGTCCTCCAGCGTCTGCAAAGAAACGATCGTGCCATGATTCGGTGGATCTGTAGTACAAAACCTAGTGACTCTGTTTCATCTGCGAAGCTATTGACCAAAATTGGTGTCGCTGACATTATAAGTGAGCTTTTTTGCCTTCGCTGGTATGGACATATACAGCGTTCATCTCAGTACATCAAAGAGGTGATTGACCTTCCATTCCCTGGAAGACGTGACCGTGGAGACCGGCGACGTGCTTGCCGACTGCTGTCTACCCCAGCTGCTGGGACACAGACAGCAGGATAATCTAAGCTCCGGATATGATGATGATGATGATGGCAGAAGCCCAACCAAAAAACCATTCAATGAACGTTTGTAGAAACATTAACTGTTTACCAGAATCGTTGAAGATCTCAAATTTATAGTTCATGACTGCTACAAAACCGTGAGACTTTACCGTGCATTCCAGAATTAACGAACTGCCAACCTAAATGTAACAATGTAAAGCATAATTGGTTTCATTTATATTTTGCATGATTTAGAATATATCATATTTGACTTGAACGTCTTACATATGACGTTACTAATGTGGAATGAATCAAGAAGAACATGATTTTGATCTGAAACAATTCTATCAAGCAGCTGAACGGGTAAACCTTACATTAAACGTAGACAAGTGTATCTATTCAACGAAATCCTTAAGCATGCTTGGTTACGTGATGGAAAATAATACGGCTCCGTCCACTTATAAGTCATTACAGCGTGTTGTCGGATTGTTCTCGTACTACTCAAAGTGGATTAGCCAATTCTCTGACAAAATCGCTCCCCTGGTAAAATGTAAAAAAAAATCTCCTTTGAACAAGCAGGCTGAAGAAGCTTTTAACATTATCAAAACCGATATTGCAAAATCAGTTATTGCATCAATTGACGAGTCTCTATCCTTCGAATTGAAAACTGATGCTTCTGATGATGCTCTCTCTGGAGTAAACCAAGGTGGCAGGCCAGTCGCCTTTTTCTCTAGGACTCTTCATGGTCATCCTGCGGTCGAGAAAGAGTCTGTTAGACATTGGAAACACTAGTAACCGATCAAAACGCTGTAAGATATATGTTTGAAATGAAACACAAAAGAAGAATAAAGAACGATAAAATACATCGCTGGAGAATCGATCTATCGTCTTATAGTTTTGATATTGTCTATCGACCTGGGGAAGAAAATATTGTTTGCTCTTCACTTAACACTAATACCCTATTATAGTTACATAGATCTTTATGTCACCAGGGAGTGACAGACATGCGTCATTTGTACGAAACAGAAATCTTCTATTCTCAATTGATGATGTAAAAAAGATGACCAATTCATGTAATATTTGTAATGAATGCAAACCGAAATTCTATAAACCCCAAAATGTCCACCTGCTAATCATCATCATCATCCGGTCGAGCTGATTGCACGGATTCCCATAACTCTATCCTTCCACCTAATTCTGTTCTCCATTGCACGTGGCAGATCTTCCAGTTGACATCCTGTGTCTTCACAGAGCAGTTTGGTAAAGGTTTTGTAAGGGCGTAACTCTTGCATGCCCATGTTTTGGAGACCATAACAGCACGTCACTGACAACCTCGTCTTTACTCCTCCAACAATGCCCAGCAAATCTTACTCTTCTCTCCTTTATGACATTAGAGATTAGTGGTAATCGACCATAGAGTTGCTGCTTGGTTGGGTGCTTTTTCCAGGTTACGTTGAGAACCGCCCTTAACATTCTCGTGAAAGTACCATCCAGCTTGGTTTCTAGATGCTTTGTAAGAGTCCAAGCTTCTGAGCCATATACAAGTACAAAAACAACTATAGCATTGAAAAACTCTCTCTTCATTTTATTAGGTAACTGAGATTTCCAGATAGTGTTCATATCATTTAATGCTTTCCAAGCTTTACCAAACCTGATATTGACGTCTTTTTCAGTAGAGGCAATATTACTACAAAGGTTAAGTAAAATTTCCGACTAGTTTCAGAGGTTTTCCAGCTAATGTCTTTATACTTCCTCTGTTTGGTTGAAAGACATGAACTCAGTTTTGCCGGCATTAACAAATAACCCAACATCGCCAGCTGCTTTCTCAAGGCTATGAAAAAGAGTTTCAGCCTCCGCCATCGTATCTGACATTATTACAAGATCATCTGCGTAATCCGCATCTGTAATTGATTTCTCAGGATGACGTTGTCCTCTGGCTTTCAAAAGCGTAAGACCCAGTTTGCGGTTGTTGTTGATTGAGGTTCGCAGTACAAAGTGAAGACATATGACAAATAAGAAAAGGACAAGTGTGTCTCCTTGCAATACTCCAGCCAGAATGTCAAAGAACTCTGTCTCTCCATCGGGAGATCGCACTGTCGCTTTGGTGTTTCTATAAAGCAACATAATGGCTTTGACAGTTTCCTCAGGGATTTCATAGGTAAGCAGTATTTGTTCCATCTTGCCTCTATGTATTGAATCGAAACCTGATGAAGGCTACCTCAAGGACAGAAAATAAGTCCACACGTCTTCAGATATCTAAGTTGTCTTAGAAAATAGGACCGTCTGAGGACCTTGCTTACGAAGTGAATAAGCGTACGGAATCGCATAAATTAAATCCGCAAATTTCATAAATTATTTCGAGTCGCACTAAAATATAAAAAATTTGGCTCTTAATTCGCACTAATTTTAACCTTAGTTTCTCACCTTTTTAACCTCCTTTTAACCCACAGGGCAACGGAAAAGTTGAACAGTAGAACGGAATAATATGGAAAGCCATTAACCTTGCATTGAAAACTCGCACACTACGAAATACATGTTGGGAATTAGTTTTACACGACTCATTATATTTCAATACGATCATTGTTATCAACTGCTACCAACGCTCCACGAAAGGATCAACGACAATTTTCTGCAGGTTTCTTTCATGGTTACTAGCACATGGACCAGTACTTCACAAAGGTTTTGTGCGAACTTCAAAATATGATCCCTTAGTCGATGAAGTAGAAGCAAACCACCAAATAGACTTGACCTGTGATGTTCTATATCGAAATACTTCTGAAGATGCCATAAAGATTAGTGTCCTCTGTTTACCAATATGTTGTGTTGTGGTAATTTTATAGAAACGGTGATTGTAGTAATCATTCTTTTGTTTTTAACTATTCTGTATTATTTATGTTAGTTAAAGTTGATAAAAACCTTAATGTCAAAACGTAAAACGTTTTCCTGATTTACCACAAAGATTAAACCTGAAGTGAAATATAGCTGTTCAGATGTTGAACAAAATCACGTGTGAATTTGGTGTTTAAATTTCCCTCCTATTTACTTTTTCTACCGTACCAAAAGTACAAATATGTTAAACAATTAAAAAACAATATTTGTTACAATTATAAAACACAGAAGCAATCTCGAGATGCATTTTTTGTTATTATAATCATGAATATGTCCAGTAATGCATCGATTAAGCGCCCACTCGTATAAGCGCTCCTCTCGAATAAGCGCCCACACTCTTGGTTGAATTATTAAATAAGCGTCCACCCCCTCAAATAAGTGTCCACCCCTCAATCTTCAGAAACGGGCGTTTATTCGAGTTTTCGGCAAAAACAGTAGCACAGAAAGACAACGGAACACAGTTTTTGTTTTTGTTTTCATTCTTATTTTTGTTTTCCGTGGATTAAAGGAATTAAACGAGGTGACGGATTGTGGCAACTTGGACCACCGAGAAGAGAAGCGGTACAGTGGATTCTGAAATCATGGGATATGTTGACGAAGGGAATGATTCGAGATTCATTTGTTTCTTGTGCAGTGACTTGCGCTACAGATGAAAGCTAAGATGACTACATCACATGCTTCAAAGATGGTAAACCTTGTCACGAAGGCCGTACAATGCTGAAAGAGCAGTTTGAATATATGAATACGGAGGAAGCAAACCCGTTTCAAGCCGATGAGAGTGATATCGCCTACGCGAGTCCAGACATGTTACTTGTCGACGATCGAAATGGATATTTTGTGAAAGAAAAAAAAGTGTTTCTATTAAAAACCGCCTTTTATTTATGTTCAATTTTTCTGAATTGGAAATAAGCGCCCACCCTAGAGCTTCGAAAATTAAATAAGTAAATAATACACCAATTCAAGCGAAGGTCTGCCATTATGAATCCGCGTGTGCTGAAGAGCCTGGGACGAGATTAGTGGGGAAATATTTGTTATCATTTCTAATCTCAGTTCTCAGTAGTAGTGTGTGTAAGGGCGGAAGTAAATTATACTGTTATTAGTTGTACAAATAGTTATTACAAGCCAAATAAATGGAAAAGTGAATCTTGTTTACATCACGTAGGCAAGACTCATGCTGGTTGTGGGTGTTAAGCACTGTTTCGAATGTATTGCTTCCCCAGTATAAAAAGTGATGAAGAAAAATGACGACACTGGATTAGGCTGCTTTTAGTCGAGAAGGCAGAAATAAAGAGAGTGCGTGGAAACATGGAACTGCAGACAGCAGGATATGCTCTGATCAATTCGTTGATAAAATGCCAACTGTTGAAAATCCATATCCATGTATTAATATGGGTTCTGAACAACCTGAGAAGAAAAAAGAACCTTAATTAAGCACCCCTCCATGAAGACTGTGTTGCCGTGTTCAAGCACCGAACAAACTGAAGAATATGAACACAATATTAGTATGGATGCTTCAAAAGTTAATTGTAACGTAGAGTTTTTGAAAACAGTAGCAAATGACCATTCTTAGTGTTCACCACAACATCCTACTACTACATCGTCAAATGAACGTGGTACGTGTGAAACAAAGGCACACTACATACATAATATACATTTTATTGTACATTTAATTGGTGTGTGTGTTTAGAGTATTTATGTGTCATACTAGAGAAGACAGTGCAGGTGGGGAGCCTTGTCTCTCAAAGTTTTTGCTATTCAAAATATATTATAACCCACCAATAGGTATCTTTGCCCACAAAAAACATATTTTTTATTCTTTTCATATATAATACTTCAACTTTCTTTTTTAAATGTTCTGCTATTTTAAATGCCTAAGAAATAAATGAGACATTATCTTGAATAAATTGATAAAATATCTTTGTATTTTTATTTGTTGCATACATGTAATAAAAGTTTTTATGGTAGAATGCTTTCTTGTTTCGTTGTCTTTGTGTCGCTGAAGTTCATCAGATGCTGCGGTTTGGCAACCATTCTGCTCTCGAACTAGTGCAAGCTATTGTCAAACCATTTCTGACAGCAGCTTCTACTCTAAACAATGTCACTGCCACATGATTGCATGTTTGAGATAATCCAGCCATACATGTACAATGTGCAGACAATTTTTGTCAAAAGTAATCCATAGATTATGAAATAGATCATTTATTTTCTCTGATTTTCTGCACTTTCCTTTCAAATAACAGAAATCACTGTCTGTATCAATGGCATTGTAAAACAATGATTGCACAAGCCACCCGCATTTAAAGTAGCTGTAAGCTTTCCATGTTTTATAATCACTTAAATCCTTACTAGCCAGTTCACCTGGGTTAAAAAGCAGGTAGCTATAGATGTCTGGATACAATAAAGTCGGCCAATAATAAACAAGACCCTCAGCCTCTGCTAACCAGCCATTCTCAAGCTTAAAAGGGTCAGGCAATTCAATTCCCGTTACGACAAGCTTGTTATGATAGTCAAAATGTAACTCTTGCTCTACCCCTTCAGCAGTTTTAACAGGCAAGACATTGTTTTCCATCACAGAATAAGCACGAGCCACGAGTATCTCTTTTTTCCAGTTAATCTTGACCCACGGAGACGTAAATACGATTTTAATTCGTCAACTTTCATACTGCAGACCATATCATAATCCATATTTTACGTTAAATATAATGTTAAATACAGTTTGATCTGTATGTGTGTTGTTTATACTTAGTTTTTTCAGGATTGACTTTCGCTCGCCATGGCTTGTTTATATAATTTCCCTCTTAAACTCGATCCAAATTATTTTCTTTTAATTACGGTACGCGGCTTGAATTGGTGTATTAAAACGCAGTGTATTCGGTTCCGGCAGCCGGAATCGATCGTGAATTATATTCTGATCCGGCAGTTTCTAGCGCATGCGTGTTTCTGACCAACTCAATAATATTCCGTTCTCGCGTTCTAAATTCTACACATGGCAGAGAAGATGAACCTGGAAGACACATTTAGATCATACGAAAAATTTGAAAATGCTATTATACAGTGTTATGAAAATAATAATTTTGTGAAACTTGAAGGAGAGATTCTCGATCTATTAACAGGCTTTAAAAAAATGTCCAAAACGAGTTGTCTCTGAAAAACTTAAGTATGCAAACATTTCTTATGCCTGTAGCTAGACATGGACATGGTGGTAAAAAGTTCAAATCAAAATGGACTGGCAAAGATCAGAAGTATTTAGAATTTCTTTTTTGCATTCTCATTTTTTTCCTGTCAAAATTTTTCTTGAATATTCTTGATTTTTTTTAAAATATCTCTCTCTGTCTCTCTATACATTTAACGTTTATTTTACATGCTGGCACGAGTTAGACGGGTTTACTGATGACACGCCTCCATCCTACTCTATCCTGCGCCAACCCAGACTGAATACGTTTCTCAACGAGATATTTCTTCACAACCTGGCTCCATATTGCCTGTGGCCTGCCTCTGCCACATTTACCATCAACAACTAAATCTCTACACTTCTTAACCCAGTTATTATCATTCATTCTCTCAACATGACCAAACCATCTAAGCCGACGCATTTGCAAAGATTTTCTAACACTTTCTAGTCCACAATGGTCTCTTAACTCATTTGAATTATCTAGCTGTTTATGATGTTACACAATTTCTTATATTTCAACTTTTAAACAGGATTGTGAAATGGAGATCGTAATCAATGCATCAAAGGATGGCACTACATTGGAAGTAACAAAGATCATGAAAAATCACAACCATCTAATAAGTCAGGTAAAATCAAGAAATTGTTTAGATTTATTAAGAATTGACGTTATTTCATAAACCAAAATGCAGAGCTTTAAAAACTATTTTCTAGGTGAATCTGAAATAGCATGATAATAAGTTCTATGCAAAGTGCTAATAAGAAAAAACACAAATTAAACCAAGGATTCATTGCCCATGACTGTTTTGCACAACATCAATGCTTGTCCTCATGACTGGGATCACAAGATCCAGGGATGGGCAATCAATAAAAAGAAAAGACATTGTACAGAGACAAGCATAAAGTATATAAAGGTACAAAATGTACAGATATAGACTAGTAACATATTTAAAGATAAGATTGACAAACCCTAGATCTGTCCCTTAAATAAATGCAATATTTTTATTTAGTGATATACAGCCATATACAGAACTGTATTCTAAATTGATATTTTTAGGCTGCTTGTTCCTATTTACCATCTGTGAGGAGATTAGATGTAGAGTCTGAAGCTGTTGCCCTGGATTTGTTTAAAGTAAAAAGGAAAAGAAATAAGAAAATAGTCCAAAAACACTTACAAAACGAGGGGAAAGGTTACGCTATGAGTATTCTGCATTTGGAAACTTTTCATATATATATTAATTATGTATACGACTTGGAATACACCATCAAATGGGATGTTGCCGCCAAAGCATTTCTGTACAAGTGTAGAACAAGACGTTGCTATTTGTGCCTTACAAAAAAGACGTGTATAATTCGCGCGAATCTCAAGGGGTTATTGAACAAAAGGACAGAGTTAATCTCCAAGTGTCGCCATCGTAACAAATACTCCCTAGCGAGTGTTAAACGATCACGTTAATGTAACAACTGTCCATTGTTTTGTTGTATTTTATGTGCCCCTTATGCACCATAAAGATATGCGATTTATTATTATTTAGTTTATCTGAAGATTTCACGCATTTGTAGCCTAAAGATTGTTTATGAAACATGAAACTTAAATTTGCTACACAGATGTAGTATTTAGTTTGTTTACCTTATTATTATTATAATGCTCTGCAATTTGTATTACAAGAACTACATTACAAGAAAATCATAATAATATTTGATTATAATAAAATCTTCAATGATTGAGAAAATGTTTCTGATAGGTTCACCGAATACTTTTAATGTCGAGACAAAAGTTTGAAGCTCTTGAGGGCCGAAATTGAATGATGATCTCGATAATTAATGATGTCTCTATGATTGTGATAGGTAAATAGGAAATGAAATTCTTAGCACGTTTCTTTGTTTATTCTCTTGCCCTCCTCCCACCCCTCCCGTGTCTGTTCTTTGTTATAATTTTAGGTCTTCCAATGAAAAATATAATCACTATTTTTTACGCAAAAAAGAATTGAAATATTTTGCAGATGTGAAAACAAAGATTTTGAGAATAAACTTTTGCGGATTTGTCGGAATGCCGAAACGAGAAAAATAAAGCTGCCGAAACGGATTATTATTGACTGTGTCTAGCAGTTAGAAACACGCATGCGCCAGAAACTGCCGGATCAGAATACAATTCGCGATCGATTCCGGCTGCCGGAACCGAATACACTGCGTAATTAAAAAGTAATTCATCACAAAGACTACAACGTTTCTACATGTTCGTTTCAAGGAAATCAATGTTGCTGGAATGAAATATTTTATAACTCATGGTAAATTTACTTATTTAATACACGCTTTTTTTCTATAAGAAACTTAGTACTTTAGGACCTCCAAGATAACCTTTATTAGAACTAAAAAAATATTGACAATTTTCCGTAAGAAACTTCATTTTTAATGTCTTTATAAAAATCTACGTACAGTAGTATATTAACATATATGAAGTAAATTGTAAATTGTAATAGCTACCTACATACACTTTTGAATGTTTGAAATTGACAAGGATAAAATAACATGGTACTGTGCACTATTGTCAATCAATCAATCAATTTTATTTTCCAATCAACAATATATACATAAAAAAACTCTTTAAGAAATAAAATGAATAATAAATACATTTCAGTATTAGCAAAGTAACATATAGCTATAGCTACAGTCAAAATTTTTTTTTTTTTTTTTTTTTAAACAAGAAACAAATTATGATTGGAGGGTGTCATTCAATAGTAAAACTAGGCAAAGGAATGACATCTTGAAGTTTTAATTATAAAAGAAAAAAGGAGCAACTCAAACAAAATATATAATGAGTGTGGTGTGTGTGTGCGTACGAAATTCCGCTGACATTTTAAACATGTATATGTATACAACAAACAGTCATTAAATTCATATATGCTTGGATAATACTGGGAATATTAAAGAACAAAAAGAATAATATAAACACGACAACAAGAACAGCTATCCTGAGCGAGTTACCGTAATAATATCATGGAATTAAAAGTTAGTATAAGATGATAAAGAATCTTTTTTAAAGAAGTTGTTTCAGTTTATTTCTTACAATAAGTACATTTGATATGTTTGTAAAATTTGAGAGTTTTTTAAAGCTTTTGTTTTTGAAATTTTTTTCATTTCTATCGCTTTAAAAAATAGACCTATCGTTAAGATCAAAGGATTTTTTCAAATGCCAACATTCGAAATTTAAAAAAACACTTGAATGTATACGTTGTGAGAAAGGTTGATTGAATACTTTGATGTTTTGTTTTGAAAACAATTCACATGTTCAGTTGTCGGATCAGCATCATGGGCAGAAAAACAATCAATCTACTTGAAGAGGAGGAAATTGTGGTGCAATGTTTGACATGTTTCACTTATAATGCGGCTGACAATCTTCTTCTCCATTTGGAAAAGATAACTCAAGGAGATTTGTGAGTCCCCAGATGCCAGAAATCGTAATGTTAGCATTAATCTCTGTGCAGGAGGAAATGTTTTTCGAAAATTTGTGTCTTTCTTTACTAGCTGAAAAACTGGTATATATATCATTAGATATTTCATTGAGGGAAAATGGAGTTGTCAAAAACATAACAGTGAACATCGCAAAAACTTACTTGAAATATGACTCTCTGCTTGTTAGTTGCATTTTTCTGACAAGCCGATCAATACCAAATTTTTCCCGATCTTTGTAGATTTTCTTCACCCATATCTTTCTTTTTCTTCGTTTTTTTTTGTTTCTTTATCAAAAGAACTGCAAGAAACATCAAATCAAGCTCCTCATCACTATCAATTTTTGCATCAAATGACAATAATCTTTTTGGCGCCTATTGCTGTATCATTTCATATCATTTCAGTGGACGCGCTATAGCGATAGTACTAAAACAAAGCGATGGCCTAAATGTATAGCGATACATTCTGTCACTTTTCAGAAATAGAGATTAGTTCTATTGCCTTCAGAGGACACAAGGCTTTAAGAACCTTTTAGAACTAAAAGTCAGGTAAAAATAAGAAACTGTTAGAAGGAAGTAGCTAGGTTTCTTATAAAAAAAAAACGTATAAATTTTAATTATTTATTGTTATATATCATTATAATAGGTGCAAAGCGATTTGAAGTCATATTTCCAGATGAATGTGAGCCAACTCTTCAGGATTTATCTGATGCAATATGTAAAGAAAGTGGCGTCCCAGTTCATAAACAAAAGCTCATTTGTAAAGGTATAACGTAAAAATTGTTCATTAATAACGATAACAGACAGAAAGGAACAGGAAAGGAGCAAAAAGTGAAAGGGTCATAAAAGTATATAATATTATATATATAACCAACTAAAGTGACCGACTGTGGCATAACAGTAATGTATTCTAACAGTTGGCCAACAGAATGGGATTTTTGTGTGAATGAGTAAAAGAAAATTAATTCCCTTCCACGAGAATTACACGAAAACACGACTTCCTGGATATTTTTTACTGGACAGATGTTTTTCATTATCATGTATTACATATATGTCACTTACCTTTCAAGCTTCTAAATTCTTTTGAGAAAATTTATAAACAAAATGTTGCTTTTAAGTGTTTCATAATCATGATTCACATCAAGGTTTTTGAGTATATAATATTTTTGAACAGCATGTTATGGATGGATGGCTTACCACAGTCCTGATAAACTCTTGTCTCAGGTGGACTCTGCATACTAACTTTTAAGATTTCAAACATGTCATGCCATGCCATGTCAAAGGCAATAGAAGTAAGAGGTAACTGTGTGTTTGTCAAACATGGAAAACAACTTAGTAACTGCAGCAGAACACTAGTCATCATCAGAACAACATCTGCTAGAAAGAATCCCCTACAAACAAAAGTAAACAAATGCAAAAACTGAGGCTGCCAAGAACTAAAACTCTAGCAGTTTTTTTTCTTTTTCTTTTATAATACATAATGTATACAAGTGTGTATTTATTTTCAAAATGTAAAAATCTACTTAATCCATCCCATGACTCAGCATTGTTGATTATGTCAAACACACCAGAGCATCACTAGCCTATGTCTTGTATGAACAGGCATATCTGTATATTTGTACTGTAAAATATTTTTCATTAATAGTGACTAAAAAATGACTCCACAATTTGATTATTTGCAACTTTCTGTTAATGGAAGCACCTTCAAACGAAGTCAACTTCTATGCTCTGTGTGTTTTCAGGTAAAACTCTCACGTCATTGTCGTCAAAATTACATGAACTTCGCATTAGTCCGGGCAGTAAAGTGATGCTCATTGGTAAAAAGGTTTAATTTTACCGTTAATGTATTATTTATAATGGTTATTATTAACTGAAAAAGTTGCTTCAAATGTGTTATTTTTGCTCACTGAATATATCTTGAATTTAATGGAAATAATATACAATTTACAGAAGGAGATATTGTAAAAGTGGTTTTTTTCCATTTTGTTCTTCTACCATGCTTTATTGAAAGAAAAACCAATATGTTCAATGCATAAATTTATTTATAAAAATATTTATTAACACAAGGAAGGTTTTAATGCATTTTTTAAAGTAACACAAACCAGGCGTGACGATTAATCAAGACTAATTTGTTATTGTTCTTGTGCATGCAGCTGGATGCATTTGATCATCAATTTAACTTGACTCATATTCATTGTCCATTCTAGCATATCATAAGTTCTATGAGGAAGAACACCTGTGTCAGCCCGTTAATAGAATGAATAATTATTTTTAGGAAACATAGACATGTCTACGCGAAGCAGTAAAAATCGTATTAGCATTTTTTTTGCATAGGCAACAATTTTGTTAGTGAGAAAACTCTATCACTAATTCACAGTATAACAATTATAATGATGATCGATTGTCAATTAATTATAACTTTGATGACACTCCTTCACTAATGACAATTATTATTACTTCCTAATGACATGATATAATATATATTGTTTTCATTGTTGATATTCCTACAATATTTTTATGCTAAAGGTCATGTTTCACAACCAACCTGTTCTCAAGTCTTACGAGGTCTGCCCTTACCTACATGTCCCTCAACAACCAACCTGTTCTCAAGTCTTACGAGGTCTGCCCTTACCTACATGTCCCTCAACAACCATATCTCTACGTTTCTTAACACAACAATCATCATCCATCCTTTCCATATATATACTGAAAAATAAAAATGCATTGTAATCAAAAAATTGAGAATGTATGGTGAGTAGGGTGTGGAAAGAATAGGACAGGCGATAAAAGCATGTCTAACAAAACCTTGCTACAGAAGTAGAATAGTGGTTGAGTTGAGTGTTAAGGCTGGGTTTATTAAGATGTAGTTTTCTGGACTGAATGGAACCAAGTAACTACTTAATAAATATCTTAAATAATAGCCACTTTGTAAATCTGTTTTGGTTATATTTATCTTTTTATTACTATTTATTAAACGGTTATGTTATTCATGGGAAAAAAGGTGACCGCAAATCATCAAAGCTTGATTAAGATGCCCTTCTTTAGAGTTCAGGAAAACATGTGTCACAGAAAAGCCTCATTAGAGTTTCTATTCGCAATTTGTTGAATGATCTAAGTATCAAAGTCTCTTCCATTTAGTTTGATGCGGAGGAAGAGTTATGTATTACGGCAGTCGAAAGTGTCGGTCAGAAAACTGAAGAATCATGGGCCAGATTTGAAACACTGCAACAGGAAATCATAAGTCTGGAAAAAGTACAGTGTTTTGTTTCAAAGTGAAAATAATTCTAAAAAATATATCAATTATGCGTTTTTAAAAACTTACTTAGAGTTACTTAGATGCGCGACAAACAAAAGAATCGATTGGACGGCTCCAACATCGCGTGAAGTGCCTTTCCGAAGAGCTAATGAAATCAATCGAACAACTCGATGCCATTGTATGTGAAAATTTAAATAACTTTTAGCATAGCCTATGGTTGTTAGTTTTTTCTAAAGAAGTGAAATACATTTTTGAATTACTTGCTATGTTGGATCTGCTATTTTTTTATATTTTTCTTTGAATTTATGCTTTCCAGGAAACTTAAAGGCAAAAATACTTTCTTTTTTCTGGCAACATAAAGAGCCATATTCACATTGATTTCCATGTTTCTTAAAATTAAAGAACCAGTTTTACTGTAATTGAATATTGAACCTAACATAAATCCCCTTTTTAATGTTATTTTACAGGCGATGCAAGCTGATTTCCTGAGCGCAAGAAACCGTAGGAAAAACCTGATAGTAAAAATAAACGTGCGATTCATTTTTACGGTTTTTACTTCTTTCTACAGTCCTTCAAATATCTGGTTCTTTAAATTGGCGCACAAGCGTACAATTACATATAGTCTTCATAAATCAATAATAATAAAAAAACCTTTTCGTTTCTGAAATTATAAAGTATAGCGTACATGATACAGCATAACAGGTTTCGTTATCGAATGTAAAACTTTACCGATATTCGCGCAAATGCAGCCGAAATTAGTCCTGCTGCTCAATAGTTAAGCAGGACGTAATTGTGTTTTTACAAAAAACTTATTGTAACTCATTCAAGTAAAAGTGTTTATAGAACAGTCATGCGATTTACCAATAACGACTTTACAGAGTATTAGCTACGACTTTACAAAGTATTTGTTTTTATTTTGCTCGGAATTATTATATATTTATAGGGTTACTTAAACGAAACCGATGACAAAGAGCGCAAATTATTGGAAATGTCAATTAATTTATAAGTGTCGCTTGGAATCAAAAAACGCAATATCAACACAAAAGATAGCCAGCACGTGATATTATCGGTAACCAATGGCCGTACATCTCGTTGGAACTTGCACGTAAATTTCTCTGTAACCAATGGAGTCCGCTGGAACGTTGTTTTGAAAACAAAAACATGCTCGTTGATAAGGTTAACATGTATGTACTATGACATGAGCAAAGTGATAAATATATCTATATAAAGTAGAAATGATAAAACTCCTAATATAGTTTTAAGAAAAAAGTTTCAAGTCGTTTAACCGCGCGTACAAAAGTAATCATCGATCATCATTTGCTTTAAGCTCTCTTGTAAAATAGTTTCAATGATACAGTTGATTCTTCTCAGATGTTGTTGTACTTTCTTTCCACTTTCAATAAACAGCAAGTAGTTTTGGATTGTCTGTATTGCTTCCAGCATCTTATGTTCTTCAACAGCTCACCGTCTGAAATAACGGACACAGCTCTTAACTAAATCTTCTTCTAGTGTAACTAGATTATTCGACTGTCGAACCAACAGTGAAGATATCTTCTTGTTTGTCTTCCGAATTGTCGGTTTTTGCAAAACAATTTACGATGACTTGCTGAGGAATGCTTTCCCACGCCATGTTCAGCATTTTAATCGCGTCCAGTATGGAAAATGTAGGAATAGATTTCTTCTTGTCAATCCAGGCCCGTAGGCAGGGGTGGGGCGATCGCCTTTGATATCAAATCTTGCGAACAGGAACGTTACCCGAATCTTTTCGTGCTCTTTAAAATCGGTTGCACGTTGCCTGTCATATCCTGCGAGTGTGAACAAAGCTTTTCTGTTTTGCGTAGATTGCGAACCTGGCTGCGATCAGAGGCGGTTGACTTCTTTGGCAATAATGAACATACATCGGGATCATAGTTAATTACGAAGAGGTCGTTCGGCGATATTTAACAATGCATCCAGGAAGATACCACAGTAGCAACTTTGTTTTTGAGATGAATTCCTCATAATATTTATATTTTGTTTGCTGTAGAAAACCGCGGGTTTCGTCTGAGAAATTATTGAAAATCTAGCGAATTGTAATTTTACAATTTTTTAATTTACATTTTTTAATTGTAAATTTCATGTAGGGAAAAATGATGAAATAGACAGCATATATTTGACGAAGATATACTGGGAAGTGCATTTTCCTACTATCTCGCCGTCTTTATTTAAAAAAATTCTCCGCTCGCGCAACCAAGGTGCGCGTCACTGGGAAGAGGGCAGGTAAGGGGAGACCTCGTATATAAAATTACGCCCCACCTTTCTAAATCCTGGCTACGGGCCTGCAATCGCTTTGAATAACTTACGAACAGCCAATACTATACTTAGCTGTTGATGACCTTATAACGCCCTGATCAATCGGCTGCAGTTTTGAGGACGAATTTGGTTATCAACTTCAGATCGTTAACAGGAGAGAGTGCTGGGCATTGTACACCAATAACACAATCCTTTTGCCTTGAGATGCAAACTTTTCATCGATCTCTCGAACCCAGTCGTCTGCATTGTAAATTTGATCCATATCCGGCGATACCGCAGTCGTGAGAATTATTTAGTACTACCGTAAATGACTGATCTAACGCCCACTCCCGAACTGACGCCCCTCCCGAATAAACGCCCAGGGTTAAAGTTAATTTTTTTAACTAACGCCCACTCCCGATTAAACGCCCAGGCCCATAGATAAAAATTAAAATAAACGCCCATGGGCGTTCATTTGATTCACAGCAAAATTAATACTACTTTCTTTAATCTTTAAAGTGTGGATATTTTGAAACAGTTTCACTAATTTTAAGTGTAAAATGTTCATACAAGTTAAAAGCACAACTAGCTGTAATGACAAACGAAGAGATAGGCGATACCAATCCCTTTTCTTTCATTAATGAAGAAGATATGGAGGCTGCGACCCAGCCATTCCACCTCCTCGATGACGATGAAGAGAATGACGAAAAACTTGATATCATGTAGTCGACGTACATCTTCTCGATTATATTACTTTTGTTGATGGACTTTGTTTATTAACGCCCCTTCCTTACTAACGCCCCTCCCGAATAAACGCTCAGGGTAAAATTCGTTTGTTAAAATAAACGCCCAGGGCGTTTAATCGATCATTTACGGTATGTCCACTTTTCTTTAAAATGAAGAAATCATAACGCTAATCTCAATGCAAAATATTATTATTCTTACTCATACCCAAGCCCCGTCATTAACAATTTACGTTTGGAGATAAAACAAATTAATTAAAACATTTTAAATTTTTCGATATATTTTTCGGAGATAGAACAATATAACGCTAAAAAAATAAAAACTCTGGTTGGTCTATATTTTCAAATGGGAAAATGGCAAAATGGCAAAATGCAAATATATATATATATGTAAAACTTCCCACAGCGTTCACCTCTATAACAACGGCTCCTAAGCTTGGTCCTTGAAAGTGGCCGGTATTAGAGGTTCCACCTGGACTGTATATTTTATTATATTTAATAATGGTGGTTGCAGTCAGTGGCGTAGGAGGCGGGAGCCATTGGTACAAATGTGTTGAATATTCGGGCAACTAAAAGTTTGTTTGGGCAACTATAACCTAGAGTCTTTGACCAATGACCAACATTTAAGGCAACACTTATTGTTACAACAAATCATAACTTTAATTATTTAGTTTTTTAGCTGTTATTTAACAAGTTTGTTAGCTGTTAGTTAACTAGTACCCAGCAGTTTTAGAATGAACCGCAAAAGAACATACAGAAGTAAAATTAGTACTGCATGCAATACAGTTATATATTCTGATTATAAGTCAGAACATCTTAAACGAATGCACAAAAACAGTTTATCAGTTAAATTTGTTTCAATTGAGGAAAAAGATCTTCTTCAATAGAGGCTATGCTTTTTGCCAACTTCTTGAAGTAGAACTCCGCCTGCTGCAAATGATCCAGCCAACACCAGTTCTGCAAGCTTGACTGTTGATTTGGCACCCAATGTTATTGTATTAGACATGGAGAATGAAAGTGTAAATGAAGCACCGGTATATAGAAGCATGGAAGAAGATAAATCAGAAGCAGAGGAGGTATCAGGCCGTTGCGGACGCTGTCACATATTACTTAATTTAACAATCTTATAACCGGCAGAAAAATTTTTCGGGCAAAGGTGGTTGTGCCCCCCCCCCCCCCCCCCCAAACAATTGTTGGCTCCTACGCTCATTGTTGGAATTACTGCAAGAAACAGTCCGTTCACGCCTTTTTTATTGTCTCGATTAAAATGTTTAGTTTTAAATAAGTGAAACGGTGCTTAATCGCGGTTTAAGGTAATTCAAATGAATTCTTGGGTCAACATTTCTTACTCGAGTCGAAAATCTCGGAAATGCAGCTGTCGTTTTTTTCAACGAAAAATGTTAGATCATCGAGTCAAATATGAGTGATTAAGTCTACGAGAGAAAATGGCTACTGCTCTTCCTACCACTGTAGCTTATAAAGATACTACACTAACAAAACATGGAACATATAGCTTCCGATCAGGAAATATTGGAGGATATGATGTAGATTTTGTGAACGGTATCAACAAAGATTACGAATGTCCGATTTGCCATTTTACTTTTCGAGATCCAGTCCAGACAAGAGATTGTGGACATAGGTTTTGTGAAACTTGCTTGGAACCAATATTGAGGTAATATGATCATAATATGCTCAATTTGAATGATCTCCTAAAACTAATTATAAATTTTTATCACCTTGTATGAAAATATTTTTTGTTTTTCTTTTTCGTTACTTTTTTATATACATATGTTTTAACGTCTTCTTTCAGTTTCTTGTTTGTTTCTTGTTTACTTAGCAACAATGTTTCTGTTTTCTGTATGTTTCTTGATTGATTGCAGATGTGGATGGTTTCTACTGATAAAAGTAGAAAACATTCTTTTCCACAATTTTTCAGGAATTTTTTTTAGTGTTCTTTTTTTTAAATAAATGCAATTTGCGGAAATTGAACAAAGAAGAGGAGATAAACGTTAAAGATTTGACACAACTTTGTATGTTTCAAGCAACAAATTGGTTTTTCATTGAATTATTTTGACGGTCAATAGAAACCATTAACTGTATTTACGCACGCGAGATGATCCCAATGATCGAGACAATTTCATTGAGGTTTTGTTATGTCATTTAGCTAAGGTAAACATATGAATTTTTATCACTTTTGAATTTTTGTTATGTTTTATTGGTTAATTGTTATTCTTTTCGGTTGATTTTATCACAAATAACAAAAAAAATAGGGGGAGGGGGGGGGGTACGAAACCAGAATAGCACCGGAATATAGTATCTATATCGTCAATGTCAAATGGTGATTTTCATTATCCTTTGTTTTGTAAGGTCAAAGTCAAACTTCATTATTCTCTTGCGTCAAATTAAATATAGAGTTGGTTTGCCATATACCGAACATTTCAAAAATTCTCAATTTAATACATTTTTCTTCATAAAAAATTTGTTCTGTTAATGTAATTGAAAATTGGGATATTTTTCAAAAATTATAAACTTCCATAACATACCATGTTATGTAAACTATTATAACTAAAATTATTTTGAACATTATCAACTTCATGCGTGCATCGTAAATATTAAAAATCACCCGTCTAGGGGAAATGCCGTTCACAGCATATTCGTAGTGGTTTCGAAATATTTGTTTAAAAAAATAGCAACCTTGTGTTTGTGTCTTTTATAATGAGCAAAATAGAAGTTGACCAGACCCATAGCTCCATTATAAATTTATTGATGTTTCTTACTGGTCTATTCTTTGTTACATCGCTATTTTACGGACACGTAATTTCTGGAAACTTGTTGCATAATGGCCGGAGGTACGCACCCAAAACGAAAATCTACTGTTTATACTCAATTTTGATGTATTGAGCAGTTGAAAGAAAAGAAAAAACCAACGTAAAAACCCAAATTACGGCTCCCAAAACATATGATCTGTGAAGTATCGTTAAAAATTCTGAAGCTGAACTACGAAAAAAAAAAAAATCTGAAGAAATTGTGAAGGAATAAAGACATAAAAAGATGAGAAAAGTTGCACTAAAAATTAAACAAATGTGAACCAAAAAAACACCAAGGAAACCACTTGCTGATCAACTTAGCGATGTAAGTTTTAGTAGCAACGAGTATACGGACAGCAGCAAAGAAGATGAAAGCGACGATGAAGAAAGTAACACTTGTAAACTCTGCGGTGGTCAATTTGTTGAAGGAGACTTTTGGATTCAATGTGAAGTTTGCAAGAGTTGGTTTCATGTTGAATGCACTGACCAAGCAACAAAAACAAAGAAAGAAAGCACTCGCATTTGTGTCATGGAAATGTACAACTTGTTAGTTTATTGTCATGTAATTTTTTCCTCCTATTTTTTATTGTAATATTATAGTGATGATGTTCCTTTACTTCCACTTGTGTTTTTGGTTTACGTCAGAAGTTTGGTAATAGGCTTTAAAAAGTGATATTATTTTATGTTAAAAATTTACTGTCCGGTAATCAGTGACATGACCGCAATTTGGCGGTCAGACCTAGTGCCATAGAATTAAATAAAAAGTAAACGGGAGTAATTATTATTACCAACTGAGCAAAAACAAAGTCTGTGATGATTTTGCATTGATTCAAAATGTTTTTGAGCATTGTTGACAAACCAACAAGGCGACAGGACTGTTTTTACAAAGACTGTCCCCAAATAGGCGACACTTCTCTATACAATTGAGCGCGACAATAATTGCATATGTGATAGCCCTTGTTGCTTGAAATTGACTCTGCTTTATCTAATCAATTGCAGGCCAACTCGGCCAAATGCCAGCTCAGCCTACAAACTCAGCCTAGATTTCCGATATCTGAACAAAATCTATTTGACTCAAACTAAACACTCAACTATTTGGGCGGGAACTGGTCATGACGGTTGCGTTTCTTATACAAACTAAGTTTTAATCAAGTTTTTTGAGGTTTGTACACCAAGATTGGCGGAATTAATAAAGAATAAACAAACACTGTTATGAGTGATTTGGCAATGAAGTTGGCACACGCAGTTCAGATATCATTAACGGACCAAATGTATTGATATTCATATGATAGATTGAACAATAATATGTGAACATATTGAGACAAAGATAAATGAAGAATATAGTAAAGGAAACGTCAAATTCATAGTTAGGCCGAGTTTGTAGGCCGAGCTGGCATTTGGCCGAGTTGACCATACACCATCTAATCAAGTCAAATATCACTCATTAATCATGCACAAAACTATTGAAAGAATTTAGAAAGTTTGCAGAGGTTATTTTAATTTTATTTTTACACAAACTAAATTTCAATCAAGATGATCCACGGAGTTCGCAAGATTTCTGCTTTGCTTTTACTTGTTGATACGCTGTTATTTCAATCTTTTTATTCCCACTCTATTTTGTAATTTTATTGAGAACAATGTCTGTACAATGCAGAAATGTGTTTTTTTTCTTCAACTAGTTTCTTTGTAGGTTAACATTTTTTCTTCCATCAAATGCAGCATAATTCTTAGTCTCTAAGTTAAATGGAACTTTTAAAAAACCTGTAGCATTGCTTGCAAACATGTCTAGCGGTTCTCTTTGAAAATCTTTATCCTATGTTTTACGTTAGGTAACATTACATTTATAATTATCGCACACCTTCCACATGCCTAGACAAGTTCAGGCGAGTGTTATCTCACACCTGAAAAGCTGTTGTGGTTAGGCGAGCGAAGTACCAAACACACCTAATTTTTTCTCATGAGAAAGCCTGCTTGTTATTCACTTTTATGCGTGTAAATTCACAATAATATTAGATTCATGTAAATCAGGCATTATATCGGCTACCGTAAATTAATCTGCTGTGATCACGGTTATGTTGGCCGGTTAGTGTTAGGATTCAATTTGTACTATCTCATTGAATCCTTCACCATCCATATATATATATATATATATATATATATATATATATATATATATATATATATATATATATATATATATATATACTGCACAAGAAAGAAAAGTTGTAAAGAAAGTTATATTTTTGGTGATCATATGCTTGCCTAGAGCTATGGCGAGGTGAGCCTAATTTTGGGCTTGCCATGACTCTGGAGGCGATACTTTTGGTGATCGCCTGCCTCATTTCATAATGACAACATGGTTACATAACTCCCTTTTAAATGCAACATTTTGCCGCCGTAATGACTTTTGTTGCCGGCAATCTCACAATTTATAAGACCAAATGCAACATCCAAATGTTACACATCTGCCTAATCATTGTCATATCATTTCTTTCCAGGCAATCAAGATCTTCCTGGCTCACAGCCCATGTCTCACTCCCATACAACATAACACTTCTGACACAGGCTTCATACAACCTACCTATAACCTGGAACACTCAGACTCTACTAGTTAACAGAGGAAGTACGTCTCTAAATGTTCTCCAAGCAGAACCTACCCTACAAATAACACACCTTCAAGACCCCCTTCACTACCTACTACTACATATCACCTAAGTAACATGTTTTCAACAATCTCTAATTATCCACTGCTGTACCTCACAGAAGCTTGAAATACTAAGTTGTCTATAATCTCACCTTTGCAATGTTTACATACAAACTGAATATCAGCAATTAACCTTCCTACAACAGACATGCCAACATTTTGAAATTTGAAAGGGGGAGTTTAGGGTAAGAAGCTTAGCCATGAAGTATAATCAGCAAAAACGAATTTGACAAAAAAGTGTTGAAAGATTTTTAAAACGCGGCTGTCCAGAGTGAGCAACAGTCAGCTTTGAAATCTTATGCCACACTTGATCAATGCGAATAGGCTTGTTATTTTCTTCAAAGTACATTGGCAGTTCATCATCTGGCGTCACTTGAAACTTGAGGAATTCTATCGAGGGCATCTTTATCTGTCACAACATTCGGAAATTTTTCAATGATATTTTGTAGTTCGTCTGTTGTAGCATGAAGACGTTCTGGGAGCCGAAGGAATGTCTGTGATTTGATGATGTCAGAACGCAGAACTGGCATAGAATTTTGAAAATATTGGACACATTTTACATTTTATTTTTTTTTCCTCGTGAAGAAATTCTCAGTATTGAGAAGTACCAAGAAGATCATTTTTTCGTGCAAATTGCTTGGTCATCACACCAACGAAAACATTGACTGGTTCCTTTAAAATACTTGTGTCATTCAGATCTATATCAAGAATCTCTTCACATGATACAATGGCATCCGGACTTACAAATCGTGTCAACAACGAACGATAGAGCTGAATTGCAGATTGATATGAATCATGAATCTTCTGCTTGCAGAAAATTGTTGAAGCTATCAAAGAGTGGAATAACAGCCTGGACAAACATCGCATACAATTGAGTTATAGGTAAGTTAAATGCCATGACTAAATGCTTCCTCGAGTATTGCTCGATGTTCTTGAATCATCGATATCATAATTGGATAAGAAGTATGAATTTAGTGAGTCCCATTGCGCGAAACGCATGAGAGCTCGTATTTTATACATTACTTTGAGTCAGAAACATGTTGTTTGAATGATTATTTGGGTTTTTTTCTTGTGTGGAAAAATTATCAAAATTGGGAAATTTGAAAGTATTTTGTTTAATCGGGTGGGAGAAAAAAATTAGTGTAAAAATCGAGAGTCTCCCGCCGAAATCAGGAGAGTTGGCATGTCTGCTACAATACCACTACATTTCCTATGTACCAAATGCTAAGCAAAAAATCGAGCTACTACCAACTCCTTTCCTGCAAATTCTACAAAGCCACTCTTGGTTTCACTGCTGCTAATCATGACTTGAGTCTTTTCTTCCACTTTTTAACTAACTCATTCATAGACTCTGCTAGGAGAACCAAATCATCTGCATTTACAATAACTCCCACGGACACCCAGTTGTTAATTCCATTAACAACGCTTCGAAAACAAAAATAAATAACAAAGGACTAATTATTGAACCCTAATGTACACCAACATTCACACCAAATTCCTCACTGAGTGAATCATTAACTCTAACATGACTTCTAGCATTGGTGTACATAGACTTCACGATCTTAACTAGCCAATCATTAACATCAAATTTCCACATTTAACCCACCAAAACACCTTACGTGGCACTCTATTGAAAGCTTTCTCCAAATCTACGAAGGTGAAAAAGAAATTCTTTCTCTTTTATAAATACTTTTCCTGGAGCTGCCTGAGAAAATATATTGCATCTGTAGTGCCACGCCCTGGAACAAAACCAAACTACATCTTATCTATATCAATTTCTTTGTCTTAGTAACTTATTGATCACTCTTTCGATAACTTTCATTACTTGATCAACCAACTTCAATCCTTTATAGTTACTTCTTTTTAGAGCAATTAATGATAACACTTGACTGCCAGACTATTGGGATAACACCATCCTTCATGATCTGATTAGCTATACTTGTAATAAGCTCAACGCCTGTATCTCCAGATGCTCTTACCATTTCTGCAACAACGCCTGATACTCCTGCAGCCTCTCTCACTCTCTTATCTAGAAATAGTCTCTGCCTATTAACCACCTTATTCATATGTTATCAACCTACTCTGCTTCTTACTGAACAATGTATTGCAAACCACCATGTCTGTTGCTGTTCCAAACTCAAACAATATCACTCCTTCCTTATTTCTACACCTAAAGCCATAGCCTCCCCATGCACACCTCTATAACATTCAGATGACTTGCCAATATGGTCACTAAAGTCACCACCTAGATGGCAAGTTTATTGTCTCCAAACTTAAGGCCGGAGCAAACCAGTCCAACATTTCATCCAACATTACATTTTTTGCGTGTTGGATGAAATGTTGGACCGGTTTGCGCATTTGCAAATTTTGCAAATTTTGGAAAAAGAAGAAAAAAATCATGTTGGATGAAGTTTGTTCGCGATCAAAATTTTATCCAACATTTTGTGACATAAAAGTGTCATTTTTCTATGTTGGACTGGTTTAGTGGAGTTTTTTCATCCAACATTTGTAGAATTTGCAAAATTTCGCTATGTCTATAGTTATAGACCCTCTTATCAACCGTTAAATTTTGTTGCGGGTATGGTTTCATCATGAATTTTTTGAGGGCGAACGCATCATCACCAATAAAAACATATGGTGCAGTGACACAACTGACAGGCAATTTGTCATCTTTTGGAAGCTTCACCGACCCATTTTGTATCGCTTGTAGCAACGAGCTTTTATTCCATACACCAGAATCGTTAACACGGCCGTTAGATCCAACATCGGCATATAAGCATTCGTACTCTGGACCAGCAATTGCCAAAAAGATAATTGAATGAGTATGCTTGTAGTTATAGTAATATGACCCTCCGTTGTTAGGTTTTCTAATTGTAACATGCTTTCCATCTATTGCACCGAGAGCGTGTGGGAAGTTCCATCTTGTTTCAAACTTTTTAGAAATTTCAATTTATTCTCGCTCTGATGAAGGTAGTCTAAGAAATACCGGGACCAATTTTTCCACTAAAGCTACACAGCATCCCTTCATGATATATGAGACAGCATTCAAAGAGATTCTGAATTGAAAACTTAGTGATTGAAATGATTCCCCAGTTGCAATGTATCGTAAAGTGAGTGCAAGTCTTTCATCAGGCATTATTGGTGAATGGCCACCAAAGTTACTCATTTGAGAAGGACAAATTAAATGTGAAATCTGGCTCAGTAAAAAATCAAAATCTGTCACGTCCATTTTAAACATTTCTCTAAATCCTATTCGATCTTCAACTTTTAGTTCCTTCACAATGTTATTATAATAACCACTTTTGCTTCTTCTCTTAACCCATTCTCTTGTTTTGCCACGCGTTGCTTTTTCATCATCAGAGTCCATAACTTCATTTAGTATGACCACAAGAGCTGCAGATGCTTTGTCCTCCATTTTGAATATTTTTTTATAAAAAAATGTGTTTATGAATGAATGAACATTCGAACGTTCGAAAGTTGGATGAAAAGCAGTGTCACAAACGGAAAAGTAAGGTTTCATCCAACATGCGTATTTTCATCCAACATGAAAAAAAAGTGTTGGATGAAATGTTGGACCGGTTTGCTCCGGCCTTTAGATGTGACTGCTATTAACTCATCTGGGGTGCATAAACTGACACAGAAGTGATGATCCTATAAAAGACTTCATCACGATAATGCAATCATTGACACGCTTTACATCAATTACTTTTTCTACACATTTCTCTGCTAACTATGAATAATATGCCACACCTCTATATCCATCACTATTACCAATCCAGAAAAGTTTATACCTTTCTCATCTACCTTCTACAAATTTTACTGAAGCTCCCCTCCACCTGACTTCCTGAACATAGCACACATCAACAGATCTACGTTTTACCATTTCAACTACTTCACCTGCTCTGCCTCTCATCGTTCTCTTTTTAGAGTTCCAGCCCCATTTACGTAGGTTCTCTAATCATCTATTCTCATTGCCATCAATAAATGGTTTTGGCATTGTTTTACAGCTTGATACCTTAATGCTAACCATCACTAGGGCCTAAACAAAAGGTGCCCTCAAGAATAGGGTGGTCCATATTTGGGGGTCAAAAACCTTTTTTTGGAAATGTTCAACTCTCACCCTCTAAATGTGTTAGGATATCAATAAAAACACACTGTGCAAAATTTTGAATTTTTCCAACCAAATTTAGAGGTTGCTCAAGGCCTTTGAATATTCCCAGAATCGCTAATTTGTGCGGAAATTGTACTGTTTACGAACATAAAACACAATTAAATGCAACCATTTTTTTTTAATAACAAGGAACTGTTAGTCAGTATTAGAGAGTGGTAAACACAAGAATACAAATAAATTACATCATGGAAATAAAGAAACAAACTTGTTAATGCTCGATTGTCAAGACAGAATGTTGAGATCAGAACTATAGCATAGTCTCATCAATAAGTTCAGTTCAAGTGATTTAACTATTTTCACTTGCACTTAGGACAAGTATTCCTATTCTGCATCAGAATATGAAACAAATGCTAAACAAATGAAACACTTGTCTTAAATGTATGAGTCAATGTTGAACGTTATAGTTCCGTAGCATCATATTAACATACAGTGACATGAAAAGTAACTAATCACTCATAGCTAGCGTGCTTTTCCTAGCATCAGGGAATCTGCTCCGATGGTCCTGGACAACTTGCAGTAGGTATTGTTTCTGTTCCTCATCTTTGGTCAACAGGGAGTTGTACTGCTCAATGAGTGCAACACCCCTTTCAGCCGAATCATTGACGACCTTCAAGCTGTGTGTGATCGAACATGCCATCTTATAGTCGTCTCGGGAGTCCCACGTGTCAGGGTCAGCCTGGAGAAAATCTGTGGCTAGATCCAAGCATCTGAAGAAGTTTAGGGTGTTTTTGGTCACAAACTGTGCAAGAGATGCTTGTTTGATTGACTTGATGGCGACTTTTATGCGTTTTGGGCCTTTTGATGAGCCGACCACTCCTTCCGCTCCAACAATGGCTTGCACCATGGCTCGTTTTGTGTCAGCTGGAACTGCTGGGTCGAAAAGGGCTAACGCTACCAGCTCCTCACTCAAGTACCAAAGGTGCCCTGAAAACTTGTTCACTGCAGCCTTGGAAATTGCTGAATGAATGTCTTCATACCTTTTCAGACTTTGCAGAAACCGTAGATCATTGTAAGGAGCAGAGACAGCGTCAGGAGCAGTGAGCCAAGCTCTGACATATAGTCTGACGATGAACACACAGACGTCACGAATTCCTCTAGTTTCATAAGCAGTCAGTTTGAATTGGTCACGAAATAGGAAGATCTTGAGAGCATATAATGCCTTGGCCATCCAGCGAGCATGATGAATAACTCCTGGTGCCATAAAATGGATGCCTCGCGGAGGATTACCACCAAGGAAGATGATAACAAGTTCCAGAAGTTCTCTGTAGTCGTCTCTCGGCTGAAAGGATTCAAGCTGTTTGATGGCAAAGTCGATGGTATCGTCTTTGATGTCTGTGATAACATCACGATCAGTTGTCATGGCTGATTTGAAGTTTGCTCTGTCGATGTATTTCCAGTGCTTCTGAAACCTTTTGAAGATCTGAACATCAGGACCAGAGGTTGGACCCATACAGGTGGTGAACGCACATGCAAGAACTAGTTCCAATATGTGATGTCGACAGGCAAAGTGTAAAAGACTGCAATCCAATTTTGACTCCAGTAATGCACATGCACCATTGATGTGACCAGTGTTGGTTGCTGTTGTGTCATAACATAAGGCTCTCACCAGATGTTTCAGACCCCAATCCTCCAGCAGCTGATCCACGGCTGTTGCTTGTGCCTCACCGGTTCCAGAGACCAATTTTGGAACACCAAGGAGTTGGTTGGTGCCAAGTCCAGATACAAGCACTGGTAAACGATCTACAAACATGTGGGTACATGTGGTCAACAATGAACATATATTATATGTTCAAATAAGTCCATTGCAGTCATAAACATGAAATATTAAACGATGATACATGCTAGTACAAAGTATCATAATATGCACAAAATCCCGAATATGCTTAGAATGGGTAAAACTTCAAAGGTCTTGAGCGACCTCTAAATATTGATCAATATTGATAAAATTTTTCCCAATTTTTTTTTTTATTTATCCTAACACATTGGTGGGGTGAGAGCATGAACTTTCGAAAGTTGAAAAATATGGACCACCCTACTCAAGAAGCTAATTACCAATTATGCAAAAATGATGTTATATGATTTGTCTAAATGTTTAGTTAATTTGTTTTTGTTTGATATTTAATATGCAGAAACATTTCAGAAAGGAATGAAAATTGAAATATAAAATGGCGTTCAATTAAATATTAATTTAATAAATGATAGACCAAGTAGAAAAGAAAAAAGCTAGTAAAGGGCCTTTTTTAAAAAGTGGCTGGAAAATATATGCGATTTTCTAAACAATGTTGTCTTTCTATTCTTAAATATTTCAATAAATAGAATTTCAGGTGACCTAAAGGCTAAACCAAATCGCGGAAAACATTATACTGCGGGTGAATGCGCACCAATGCTGGGTCAGATAAATCTGGAGGTCGTTGGAGGGTTGAAGCACTCTACTTTCAGACTAGCTTGAGTAGTGAAATATAGAAACAAACTGAGACAAATGATATTTTGTAATCTTCAATAATTTTGCTCAAACTTCCAGGATATTAATAGCCAGTATAAATATATATAGATAAATAAGAAAATTTGATTTGAAATAAATTTTGACACCAAGAAAGTCAACATTAACAAACGTTACGTGACGTAAAACATTGTAAGAAGCAAGATCCGACAAGAGAAGCGACATGCATGCTTACACCTGGTGCTACAGATTTTTTAAAGGTTCCATTTAACTGAAAAAATAATGTCCAGTGTTTTTCAGTGTAAGATACTAAATCACACCAAAATAATGAATAGTGAGCGCATGATGGCTTAACTTTTTTCACATTTTTTCTCTGCAAAAGATTTGAATTTATTACCAGTATGATAAGTAAAATATTAAAAACATGTTAAGCACGTGAATTTCAGGGGCTGTTTCTAGTTTCTTTCGTTAACCTATCATTGATGTGTAGACCTTCTGCCAGTTTTCCTTAACTCTCCGATTGCCAAATTCTTCAAGGTTACAGAATGGTTACATTTGTGAATGAGAAAATATTGAATGTCACATTTTTGTAATTCATCTTGCCAAAGGCTTTATGCTGGCCATTTGTTTTTCTCGATCTGTTCATGTAACCCGTACGTGGATTTCCATGTATCTTCTGAAAGCCAGGTTTGGAAGGATTTTCAAAAGGATACCATTAATTAAACGGGTGTTTTTGCTTTATCATAATTAAGTTTAAAATAATGTGTTTTGTAAATCTGTTGAAGTTGTTTCATGTAACATGAAGTTTTACAAGAAGTTGAAAGCGTTGATGCCAGCCTTATAAATAAGAATTTTTGAGGTAAAACACCATTGCAAAAAAGCATTTTGATTGACCTTTGATTTTAAGCTTTTTGTTACTGCAAATTATTCTCAACATATTAATCAGATGAACTTATTTATTGTGGCTCATAAAAAATTAGAACTTTAAAAAGTTAACTTGTATAAAACATTTCATTTAAATATATATTATATTAAACATTGACTATTATTTATTGGCTATGTATTTGATTTAATATTGCGAATAATTTCTTCAACAGTTAGTGCAAAGTTTATTTTTATTTCAGGAAGCCACCATCAACTTGTCCGATTGACAGAAGGGTCCTTACCAGAGACAAGGTAAGAATTTCTTTATCTTGTCTCATATATTATTGCGCTATGTGTGTGTGTATTCACGTTTCATGCTTTGTTACATGACACGGCGGTTTATCACAAAATGTTAAAGTTGTCGGATTGAAGTGGAACAAAAACATTTACAACCATGTGATTTCAAAGTACTCTCGTTGCTTTACAGTATCAATTCTTCATCCTTTGCATGAATATAAGGAAGCAGGTTTTAATTAATGCGTGATATTTTCAACCCATTCTTTGCGGGTTTTTAAATATGCGTTTTGTCAATAAAAGGTCCTTCTGCAATAAAGAATGTTGGCATTGTGCGCTAAGTGATTCACTATTCATCTAGCGAGATAAACTTTGATACCCTGTTGCTTAAACAGGAAATATGATGAATCAAATGATTGTACGTTATTTTGCCGTCATTCGAGTTGAGTAATCCGCCATATGCACTAACTACAATGTAGTGTTGACCTTCTCTGTGTCTTGCACAGGAAGTCGCCTTGAATGCTTCTTTTTGTGGGTATTTACAAGACGTTCAATAATTTCCATCCTTTTGACATGTATTTGTGTGCGTTTTGTGTAAAAGTTAGATAAGTGATATTTCGTTGAATAAACGAAAACTATGCCTTTTTTGAAAAAGTTTAAACGGAAACCGGCTCGCTCGAAAAGCTACGACTCTTCCACATCGAAGGTCTACCACTACGTCGACAATGGCGTTAACAACAAGTATGATCGTAGGTTGCAAAACTGGGGCGGCTTCTCCGAGGCGTATGCTTATTCGTCAGACAAAGAGAAGTTCACGAAAAGCAACCCGCTGTTTGAGGCTGACTTGTCGAACGGCTACCATAAGGCAACACCCAACGTCATGGACTACGTTGTGGACACCATCTACACTGAGTCAGAGAAGTTCAATAAAAATCATATTCTAAATAAGGGATTTTTTTTCCACGGAAACAACAACAACTATGCGTTTTCGCACGGTCAGAATCATTCCTACAGCGACAGCGACCTGAAGAAGTCTGGTGTTGATAACGGGATGTTGAACGAGGAAGACATTATGGATCTGAAAGCGAGCCTGGACTTGCTTGACAACCTGAACACTGATGACGATGATGCTGAGGCGCATTCGTTCGGTAGCAGGGAGAGCATCTCGTACTGGGGCTCGTCGGAGAGTTTGGGGAACATCTCTTTCAAGAATGCCAAGTTCGTCGAAGGTAACCGCGCAAGAAGCCCGGGTGTGAAAAGGTCGAAGCGTCGAAAATACAAGTATTCAAGTACTGGCGTTAAAAATCTGAAGGAAGATATCACCGAACTGGACGGTCAGAAATTAGAAATGCACGAGGCGAATAAAAAAGAAAACTCGACAAAAGAAGAAGAAAGTAATGAAGAAGATAAATATGAGAACAGCTGGCCGCAATCCAGTTTTAAATTATTAAAATCTATGCCGCCAACAAGCAGCCCGAGAATCTTAATGAAAATACAAAGTCCTGTGACTAGTGGCACTGAGGAGATGTTTTTCAAGATGGAGAAGACGCTGAGCGATCTGGAGTCGAACGTGAACAGAGCTCTAGACAGCGAGATCAATGATGACTTCCAACAGACGAAACTTAGCACGAAGAGCGTATCGAATCGCATGCGCGTAAACTCAGACCTTTGCAACTCGGCCCTTTATCCTCGCCAATCACAGCAACAGAAGAAACCTTCCGACGAGAACGACTTTAGTCAGTCGCCGCAAATCCACCGTTTTTCGCAGGCGAGCGTTATTCGGAGAAAAGACGGCCAATTTACATTGAAAAACTCATCTCGGAAATCTCTATTGCCGTTCTCCACGCACTCACGTTCGACGCATTTCTTCCGTAAATATTCCAGTCCCGCTCCGCCGCAAAGGGGCGACATTGAGCAGCCGCCAACAGATATACAGAAGCTGTGCGAAGAACATAACGCTCGTGACAAGAACATGGTGGACGCTTATTTGAATGATTTGGGCGCGGAGATGGGAACTGACGCGCACTTCATCACGTCAGAAGAACAAATCAAAATTTTGGAGTTTTTGCTGTTCGAAGAGGATGACGCAATGGAAGTATGATGCCAGCAATGAATTCCTAGACCTTTACAGAATGCGTATGCGCCAGACGATTGGAGAAATAGAGAGCGTAACAAATAAGCAAGCTATAAGCGTGAATGATGAAATGGCGTGATCTTGTTTAAAGCATTTCTGTGACATTATCTAACCACTTTGAACAATTTTCATTTTTCTATTTGTAGGTGTTCCCGGACCGTGCGTGCAAGCGGACTATTTTGGCGTTTCAAGTGCGCTGCTATAACTACGGCAGTGATTGCGAGTGGACCGGGGAACTAGGAAACCTACAAGTAATTTCATGAAAGTTTCGTGTTCATGTTTTAAGATGTGTTATTTTCAGGATCATTTGGAGCAATGTCAGTTGATTGAAGTGCCTTGCGTTAACGCCTGTGGGCGAACCGACATACCGAGAAATCAGGTAATGATGATCCTTTCAAAAGATTAAGCGTCTTATCTAGATTTAAAGTTAGTTTATAAATTGTTGAGTTCGTAAACATTTTGTTCTACGGCAAATGGTCAACTTTTGCTCCCTGAACTCTTCCAATCTTTGATTGTGATGGTTTTATCAAGTTTTGTTTTTAGATGAACCAGCATGTCGATGCTGACGGCGATTGTCCGTTGGCTTTCGTTGCGTGTCGTTACAACGACGTCGGCTGTCGGTTCAAGGTAAACGTAACAGTTTCGGTCTTTCGCAGCCTAAAACTGCAATTTTAAACATGCTACATGTTTTTTCGAAAATAATATTTATTGCTTCATTCATTCTCCTTTCAAAAAGTGTTTTTATTTATATCAATAAATAAATTGTTAGTCCGCGTGTTTTGTTTCCAGGCGCGTCGCGTGGATATGGAAGAGCATTTGCGCACGTGCACGGAAGAACACTTGAAGTTTGCGCACATTCGCATACGCGAGCTGGAGATTCGCCAGGAGACAATATGCATGAACGGTAAGTTCCTGTGGAAGATATCCAACTACGATCTGTTAATGAAACAGTCCGCCACAAAGAAGGATAAGGAGAAGCTGTGTAGTCTGCCTTTCTACACGGGACAGTACGGCTACAAACTGCGCGCAGAGGCGTTTCTCAACGGATTGGGTCAAGGTAAAGGTTCCCACCTCTCTCTTTACGTTGTGATAATGAAGGGGGAATATGACGCCATATTGCCGTGGCCTTTCAAACAAAACGTTGACTTCGTGCTGATTGATCAAGACGACGAGGTGAACAATCGAGTCAATAAGATATGGAAACTATCCTGCGAACGAAACAGCGATTATTTCAAGCGTCCGAATAAATCGAAGAGTCTGGGATTTGGTTGTCCGAAATTCGTTTCCTTGGAAACGTTAAAAACGAGAAATTATATTAAAGACCAGACGTTGTTTATTAAGATTGAAGTGGAACCTACGGATTGCTTGATATTTAGTCCCCAATCAACAATTCACTAAAGAAGCGAGTATATATTCGGGTCCACACTATATGGTAACAACGTGCAAGCTGTATTATTCCTCCAACACAATTATTAACTCCTTATAAAATATCATTGAATGTTAATGGATGAAAAACCATGTGTGTGTAAATAAAAACTTTCCAATAAAGAAAATTTTATATCATCACATGATGTGATTTCGTCTCAAGGTTGCATTGTTTGAAAACGAGGTTTAGTGACGTGACTTTCCGACATGGCAGGGTGGCCACAGAAAAGAATGTTGCCTTTCCAGCCTTTGTAGCTGAAAAATGGTGATTTTCCATCTTTTTTTGCTTTAAAAGTTTAGATGTTTATCCAGCCCTTGATATAAAACCTCGTACATATTCCAGCCTTTATTTTGGTATTATCATTTGTGATTTACTTTCTACGAAGATTGCAGTGAGAGAACGAAAACAAAAGTAGTAAAAAGTATAAAATCTACTCAAAAGTAAAAAACCTCTTCAGATACTACGAAATGTTTATACTAGTCTAAAGGTCATTCATAAACTGTTATTGTTATGTTATGTTTATTTCGCCAAATAAAAGACATTTACAAATCAGTGCGTGTATATAAACCACAGAACAAGAAAAAATGGCTAGGAATCCATAGAAGACCGAGTGGTCTTTTCATTGGACACCAAATAAAACACAAAATATCTACAAGCTAATATATAAACTCAAGAAATGTTGATTGTTTACAAAATTAAGTTCCAAATGCAATAAAGTGCTACAGATACAATTGATACAAAAAATATTGTATAACATCAAAAACGTTAACAGAAATAGCCATGTAGATCCAGCGTAAAACCATTATTGGGCCATTAAGCCTTGTGTCCACTGAAGGCGGTAGAACTAATCTCTATTTCTGAAAAGTGACAAAATCTATCGCTATAAATTTAGGTCATCGCTTTGTTCTAGAACTATCGCTATAGCGCGTCCACTAAAATGATATGGACACGGAAAGCGATAGGCGCCAAAAAGATTATTGTCATTTTATACAAAAATGGCGATGAAGAGCTTGATTTGATGTTTCTTGCGGTTCTTTTGATAAAGAAACAAAAAAGAAGAAAAAGAAAGGTATGGGTGAAGAAAATCTACAAAGACTGGGAAAAATTTGGTATTGATCGGCTTGTTAGAGAAATGCAACTAACAAGCAGGTAGGTTTTTGCGATGTTCACGGTTAGGTTTTTGACAACTCCATTTTCCCTCTATGAAATATTTAATGATATACCAATTTTTCAGCTTTTTTAGGATAACGATAGAAATGAAAAATTTTTTATTTCTATCGCTTTCCAAAATAGACCGGCTACCTTAGGGAATGGAAGGAAAGAAATTGTTTGCGGAAGAAATTTTAGCGGATTTCTCTCAAAACCGCAAAAATTAGTTCCGCAAAAATAAGAAAACATAGGTCATCCACAAAAATTTGTTCCACAAAATTTTTGATATTTTTCATCCGTAAAAAATGTTCATTTGCTTATCAATAAAAATCTGGATACAGAAAGTTTGAAAAGGGATTGAAAAAGGAAAGTAGCCAAAGTTATTGAACTTTTAACAATTTATTTATTCATCTTCGTCAATAACAATACAACCAGCATTGACACTTGCAACAGACGATATTCATCTTCGTCAATTACAATACAACCAGCATTGACACTTGCAACAGACGAGCTTTGCACTGTTGTTTTTAATTTAAAAAATGATCTTACGTCGGTGGTATCAGACTTTTTCTTCTTTGTTTCTTGGTCTTTTCCTTTATGAGAAATAGAACTTTTAGACTGAATTATACCGAGTGGTATAGCGGAGAAATTGCGAAATTCCTGAATAATGGTGTCAAACTAGAAAACATCGAAATCAAGTTGAAGTTGTCAATTCTTACAGGCGAAATGGATTGTCGAGCTTTACGATTACCTCAGTTCCCAGAAAGGTCAAGATATCATATCAAATGGATGGAAAGCAGCTGGCATCACGAAAGCCGTAGAAAAAGGGTCAAAAGCATGGCGCCCTCTACTACAGCCCTTCTCAACGCGTAACTGGGGGGAAAGTATAAAAACTGCCATTCCTTGCCTTAACAAGCCATTTGTGTAATGAATTAAGGGAGGGGCCAAAGAAATACTATAAGGAATCAGTTACATGATATTTATTGACATTATTTACGATTAAACTTGTCATAACAATAAATAAGTAGTAAAAACTACCAAAATACTAAAAATATAGCAATATATAAGCGTTTGTCAAGTGTGATTGGTGAGATCATTAGCCTGCTATTGCAGTTACCAAAGGACGCGACGTGGACGCTGATCTCTTGTCCTTTAAAAAAATATAATAATAAATATATTAAAATATATTAAATATAATATATATTAATATAATATAATAAATAAAATAAAAAATTAAATTTGAAAATACAGTTGACTCTCTCTAATTCGAATCCCAAGGGGAAAATATTTTGTTCGAATTATAGAGAGATTCGAATAGTGGAAAATCTCTCTTATTCGAATTTTCAGGTTTAAAGGGTGAAAATTCGAATTAGAGAGAAATCGGAATTTTTGAAAAATTGAGAAAAATCATAAAGGTGAAAAATAAAAAAAAAATGATCGAGTTTTCTTTTGATAGCTACTTTTTTCCAGGTCGAAAGCGTATAGGCGGATACCATAGATTGTGTCACTTCTTTATTGGACTTCCCTTTCTCTAACTCCAATAAAGCTTTATATTTTGTCTCAAGCTTTCGAACTATATGGAGTCGTTTAGTCATTTTGAACGAGAAATAAGACGCGGTTCATCAAACCATATAAAGTCACAAGAAAATATGATCAAACTTCATACAAAAGACGTGTATTTACAAAAAACCAAAACATTCGAACAGAAATGAATTTTGAAAAAAAACATTCGAAAATGTTAACGGTTACACTCCGAAAATAATTATTCGAATTCGATTAATTATATATTCGAATAATTCGAATTACAGAGAGGATTTTGCTGAGGTGACCTGAAAAAGTTTTCGAATTATAGAGGTTTTCGAATTACAGAGATTCGAATAATAGAAAGTAAATTATAAGAGTTTCTTAAGGAAAATTCTTCTTAAGGAAAACCACAAAATTAAATATGTAGAGGGCGCCATGGTCAAAAGGTTTACCAAACCTTGATCCTTTCGGTGCTATTGATCCGTTGGAGAACACTGACGCATCCTCATCGCCGACTGGACGAAATTGCCAATCCAGAAGAGATTTCAAGTTTTGTTACCTACAACCATGACGAGGATACTGACGAAGAGGAATGGGCCATGGTAGATGAGCAATATGGAAATATTTTCGAGATAATCAGTGACGATCTTTAATGAATTACATGATAATTTTATGTTGCCGTTTAGTGTTCTTTTAACTCTATTATTCTTTAACTGATAAAAAATAGATGCTATACCTACCTTAAATCTTTTTTTTTCCTTTATAAAAGTGTGTACCCTGTTCTTAATTAGGCTTTTTGTGAATTTTGTTTTTACTTAATTTCTAGAATCCGCAAAAATTAATTCCGCAAATTCACGTTGGAAACCGTCATCCGCAAAAATTAATTCCGCAAAATGTGGCATTTTCGGGGCATCCATCCGCAAAAAAAAGTTCTGCAAAAATCTCTTCCCTTAAGGTATATAGTCAATCTCTAATGGAGAGATACATCAGTTTGTAACGCATTTATCTGAACACTATGCCTTGAATATAACTATAATATGAATGAAGACAACAAAATATAAATCATTTTTGAGTCCAAAAAAACGAACTTCAATAAAATATTAAAGGTCTATTGTAATAATAAACTTTTGAGCACTACCCCTAAATTCTTTTACTAGGACAAGTGTTACAGTATCGTTTCTTTGCAATATAGCAATATTACAGCAAACCCAAGGTGTGTACAGCAAACCCAAGATTTACGTCCCTCAACTCCATCAGATTCTGTTTGTCGGAGAGATCTAATTGTTTCAATTGAACACCAGTTTTACAATTACTGAGAACATCCTGTTTGACTAGTAAGTTAATTAATCTTTTTACCAACGATTTTAAGTCAGATTGGTATTTTTAGGAACGGTTCTACCATGTTTGCAACGAAAGTAAAGAACGACATTTTAGCAGTAATGTAAGATGGTTGTTTCGATTTCAGCAAGTTGTCCCAGAACTTTACTATTGCCTTGATGTTTGCCCAAAGTTCTGTGAGGCGGTCACATGTTTTCTTATTTTCCACCCAACTAAAATATAGAAAGATAGAGTATAGAATATACTAGAATATAGAGGTTTGAAAAGAATTGTACTCTAAAACTTGTTTTTATTTTGATTCCTTACTTTTTGAGTCATAATCTTTTTGAGTAATAATCTTTTAAGGTTCTTTTAATTAGGTCAGATATCAGCCTGATTTTCTGATAAAACTCAACAAACATAACATGACTAAAGTACTAATAAAGCTTACTCCTATGGAACGGTAACCGGACATTTCCCAACGGTTATTTCCCCGACGGACATTTCCCCGACCGGAAATTTCCCCGACAGACGTTTCCCCGACCGGACATTTAAATAATAAAAACTAAAAGTTAGGAATCCGAAAAACAATAAGAAAATAGCATAAGTAATATGCATGCGTACACTTCCCAAGCAAAAAACTAATAAAATGACAAACTATAAGATACACCACGCAAAATATCTATAATGTTTTCAAATTGATAGTTCATTACTAAAGTTTGTAAGTTTTCGTTGACACGGCGATAAACGGGTTGTTGAGGTGGTACCGGTGCACCAATCAAATTTTGAGTAATTTTGTGCCGATTGATTGCAGCATCTTTTAACAATGCAATGATGCATTTCCAAATATTTTCATGGTTACCATGAAAAAATCCTGCAAAACCATTGTGCCACCCTTCTAGATCGTTATTAGTGCGCGCTAGCTTATTTTCAACTCGGCTGTTCATGTTTCACATCGAATTTGGAAATCGTGGCTCGAGTGTCCTTCCTCTTCGTAGCTCTCCTATGTAGTTTGTTTCAAAAACGTGAAGAATTACTTGAGCTTCCTCTCCAGCGTGGCCCGAAAGTGCATCGAATGTTTTGGATGGTGTCTTCAATAGGAACAAAACTCAAGGCCCCAATCATTTTGATATTCACGCGCAAATTTTCATTGTTCATGTATAGTTCCTGTAATCCTTCACTTTGTACTTTACGGTATATACTTTTACAAAGATGAAACAAACATGGGCGTAGGAGCTAAAAATTGATTGGGGGGGGGGGGCACAACCACCTTTGCCCGAAAAAATTTTCGGCCGGTTATAGGTTAAATCAAGTACCATAATGCTTCGATTAAGCGCCCGGGCGCTTATGTAATATTTTGGATTTTAAGAGGGGCGCTTATTCGAAGGGGGCGCGTATTTAATATTTTTATATTTCTTTCAAGTCAAAAGAAAGAAGTAATGAGAACAGGGATAATTTTTCTTATATTTCATGTTTTATTTTTTTTTGCTCGAAAAATTGAAATGTCAATGTCCTTGTCTCTCTCCGAACCCTCTTGAACAACTAAGTCTTCTGGACATTCGATTACACTCGCCTCCTCACCGGGTACGAAGGGTGTTCGTTCTGTAGAATTTATGAAATCGAACTTCACTACAAGGTTGATCGGTTTTTAACCAAGTAATTTCGTCATCTTGACTCCCATCTGTGGCACATGTTAAAGCACAAGAAACAAATGATTTTCGTATGGTCTTTTTGCTTAGCTTTTTCCAGAATTTCAAATTCTTCTTTCAATTGCAAGGAGTAACAGAAGAATCATTGGTATGATTGGTGGTAGTATGCCGAATCTGGGAATCTAAACAAACTACATCGCGTAATATTAGTGTACTTTTTTTAATAATCAAAAAGTATTTATTATGTTTAAACCGGGCGCTTATTCGAGGGGGGCGTTTATTTAATATTTTGGTTTTTAGGAAGGGCGTTTATTTGAGGGGGGGGGGGCGCTTATTCGAGGAGGGGCGCTTAATCGAAGCTTTACGGTATATGCGTCCGCAACGGCCTGATACATGGTTGCTAGCAGCAGATTACCAGTATTACAATATTTCTGAAGACTTTATCAAATATAACTAATTACTTCAGTATATTTGATAAAAATGGCGCATTAAGCATAATAATTATTAAATACTATGAGATTAGTAGTGTTATTTCAGATGTATATAGCATTTATGCGGCTATGCGCAAGAAGCTCTACAAGTACCGCATGACCAAGTGTTTACACACCATTAGCAGATTCATGCAATCCCTGCATATTGCACAAGAGGAAGATTCAAAGTGTGATTGTGAGAAAATTCTAACCCATGAATTCAACATAAAAAACATACAATACATTGTTACAACCTAACACCAATATAATTATTTTAAGGCAACATGTTTAAGAAGTCAAAAGTTGTAAAATCTCTTAATCAACACATAAACTTTTAGTTGCCCGAATATTCAACACATTTCCTCCTACGCCACTGCAAACAAACATCCTTTTGCAGTGGCTTCCGGAAAGGTCTGCTCCAAAGTGGATTTCATCGCAGTTTCGAAGTTGATCATAACACTTTGTGGGGTTTGATTGTTGGTTAATAGTCGTAGTTGATCCAAAGTCTGGAGGTATGTATCTAATCTCTTATTAGGTAAAAGACAGTACGCACCAACAACGTTTCTTCCAACTCTATACCCATGAACTGTGTAAATTTGGGCGAACTGGGGTGGTGCTGTCGAGAATGCACCATCCATAAACCAATGTTCGCTATGGGATAGATAATTCAAATTAGCCGATGTGCCGAATATCAAAATTCTATCCTACAAACGGTTGTCATTGTAGGTTTCCGTTTGCTGTCATGGTGATATTTTCGAGAATCTCAAACATTGTGTTGAACGGGTCAGGGACAGGTGGTAATTCTTGATTCATTTGTCTTTGACGTCTAACATCTCTCCTCATCGTTTCAACTTCCGGGAGATTTACCATTGCTCCTTCACCGACATCAAGAATATTTCTTGCAACTATTGTATTAGTGCGTGCTTCTGAAGTTCTTGCTTCCCGTTTCATTGTCGAATGTAAAATTTCGGTTCTATTACATCCTGGATCTAGGGCCAGGTTGCACAACAATGTTTTCTCCTTGATCAATAATTAATTTTGATCGGCATCCATTACCACTCCGTCTTTAGCTGCATTCCATTATGTATTACCAATGCTTAAAGTCTTTTTTTTTCTTGTTTTTATTTCAATTTACGCGATCCTCGTGACTAGTTTTTCTACATTTTGCATGTTGTGAAGAGTTTGGGTGACAATAGACATCTGATTGGTGGATGTGCAAAATAGCAATTACTTCATTACAGCAATTACGTTTTGTTGCAGGTGTGATCTTTTATCTCAATATCATTCATCACTAATTGCTCAAGATAATATCTTGGGTCACTTTTCATGAACTATTAAAAACGATTTGCTCGAGGAAATGTCCGTCCGGGAAATGTCTGTCGGGGAAACGTCCGTCGGGGAAATGGCCGTCGGGGAAATGTTCGGGAATCACATAAACAACTTCCAAGTCTAATTTAAACTAAGAAGAAAATTTTACCGAGTCGCACAGAAGAAAGCGGGTACTTTTTAGAACCAGTAATAGCTTCGTAGTCTTCTTTTCTTGCAGGCGTATGGTGGAGAATCTGTTGTAAGTAATTAAGCTACAGCTGCCAATTTCAATTAAAGAATGCACCATATTTTCTTTTCGTTCTTGCATTATTTCTTTATAAAATTTAAAAAAAAACTTTGTGGAAATGTATAAGTAAATTTTGATGTTTTCCATGAACGGTGGAACCAAGATAACTAACATTGATGTTTTCCATGAACAGTGGAACAAAGATAACTAACATTGATGTTTTCCATGAACGGTGGAACCAAGATAACGAACATTGATGTTTTCCATGAACGGTGGAACCAAGATAACGAACATTGATGTTTTCCATGAACGGTGGAACCAAGATAACGAACATTGATGTTTTTCATGAACAGTGGAACTAAGATAACAAACATTGATGTTTTCCATGAACAGTGGAACCAAGATAACGAACATTGATGTTTTTCATGAATAGTGGAACCAAGTTAACGAAAATTCACTTTCATTTCATTTACATTTCAAAATCGAACATACACATCCATTTCATAAGTTTGAGCGACAATTCTGATAATGAAAGGGACTTGAAATAAGGGGCAAGTCCATGGTTGATAAGATACATAGCTTTAGCTTTCTTAGTGAAAATGAATCATGATCTGATAAAGCTGATCGACCCGCGGTTGACAATGCAAGCGTTTTACTACATATACAACATCGAGTATTGGTTTTACTACATATACAACATCGAGTAGAGGTGTCCGAAAGTTTGTAACGCCGAAAATATCATATATTTTTTCGCCTTGTCCGAAACCTAAATTCATTTTACAAGCTTTAATTGGCATGGAAAATATTTTAAGGCGTTTCTTTGAGTGTATAAGATGCTTTAGTAATTTTACATAACGTGCAAAATGGCTTCTGTCAATGTTTCCAAATTTTCACTTACATCGAAAACCTTAAAGAACCAAAGAATTTTAAAACGATCTTGTTCATTTGACTCTTTCATTATCATTTTCATCTATTCTATACAACTAACTTCATCGTCTTCGTCATCAATTAGTGGGTCCTCTTCTTCTTCTTCATCTAACTTTAAAGATTCAAAGAAAAAAACCGGCCAACCCACATTGTTACCCGAAAATTTGATGAAATAAGTGCTGCTGCAAGAGGTGTCATTATCGCAAACGATATTTTCTTCTTCTATCCGTAGCTTTGATTATACTGTTGCCCATGTACAAGACACTGGGTTAAACAGAAAATGATCGGTCATTGCTATTGAGAAATGGTGGTTACAACGACCTCAGTACTGATTGGTCACGTCAAGTTATGTGTCGTTTTGAAAAACTTGGTCAAAAAATGATAAGTCGTATGGCTACTACTGCAAAGATTCCCATTGCTCCAGCTTTACTTAACGAAACCAAGCTAGATTTTCAAAGGAAAATAAAGGAACTTCAAGCGTGGCATGAAATTGCAGATCTCATAGTGAACTTTGACCAAACACCTCTCTCCTATGTTTGCACAGAAAGCGAACCTATCACACACAAGGCGCTTCTAACGTTACGCTTGTTGGTAAGGGAAAGAAAAAACAAATAACTGGTACTTTCACTATCACCGTGTCAGACGGTCTTCCAAAAGGAGTGGAGTTTCTGGATGATTGGAATGTCACATGCACTGAAAACCATTGGAGCAACGAAGAAAAGGTAATTGAGCATTTGGAAAGAGTGGTTTTCCCGTACCTCAAGAAAAGAAAGGCTCAGTTATAGGATTACCGGAAGAACAAAAGGCGATGCTGATTTTTCATGCCTCCGAAGGCCAAGTCACCAAGTTAATCAAGGAGAATGATTGCGTGATCGTACATGTGCCTAAAAATATGACATATCATTTTCAGCCTTTGGATGTAAACGTCAATGGTCACGCTAAAGAGTTTTTCAAGTGCAAATTCGAATGATGGTACGCGCAACAAGTCACCGACCAAATCGAGTAGTGTCTATGACGTGTGTGCCGTTGAAGCTTTGGATTATCAAACCGATTCACGCCAGATGGCTGCTGGGTCTTTACGATCACCTTAGAAATAGCTCTTGAGACAAATATCAAAGGATTCGAAATGGCGGGAATAAAATGCCTTAGCCATGGAACTACCATCGGAAGACCCATTCGCTTATCTTGATTTCATTATGGACACAAAACATTACTTACGAACGCAAAACTATTAAGTAGTCTTCTGTACATTATTTATATTCTAGAAAACTTTTGTTAACATAAAAATTTTTTTAACTGAAAATTTTGTCCGAAATTTCGAGAAATATGTCCGAAGGTTTTTGGGATTAATGTATACTTCACTAAAATCGAATATAATCCTGGATATAAAACTATAACATTGAACAGATAAAACAATAAACTAGGTCTAACAGATTAAACATATTTTAATTAGGACTAATCTTTTTGAAAGACAAAAACTAAGATATAACTTGAAGATTCAAACAATGAATTTCAAAAGATACTTTAAAGGGACAAATTTTCGCGGGGAGATATTTTCGCGGTTTTTCGCGGTTTTCTCAAAAACCGCGAAATTTAGTCCCGCGAAAATAATTTTTTGATCCAATCCGCGAAAATAAATCCCCGCGAAAAAAATTGCAATTTCTTTCAAAACTAATGAAATTCATGTTAGTTGAAGAAAATTTTAAGTAGACTAAAAGCGTACAGAGGTTGTCCTTCGTGTAACGTACCTAAATGTCATATTGCATTACGTACTAGAAAACTTCTATTTATCAGCCATATGTGGTACATATATCTTGAAGGGTATAATTATGATTTTTCAAGAGATGAGAAAATTAGAGAAACAAAAACAACAAGGCTAAAAGCAAAAACAACAAGGCTAAAAACAAAATAGAAGAATAATAGATAAATCTTTTTTTATTAAAGGCTGTACATCGTATCTTTCAAAATCTACGCTCAATCGAGTAATATAATGTCATTTTCTGTTTTCTTCTTGTTGTTTTCGTGTTTTCTTGCTTCTTGCTTTCCTTCGTTTTGGTTTTCATTTCTTTGCTTCTTTCGTACGGCAGCAAAACATGATCTTATGTCTTGACTGATGATTGGTTCTTTCTCGATACATTTTTTTTTTAGTCTTTGGTTTAGACGTGCGTTCGACTTCTTGTGCTGAATCTGACGGAAATGAATCAAAGACAATGGAACCCATAATCAACTCTTCTTCTGGTTCCCTGTATAGTTCTTGGACAATAGTTATATATTTTTCCAGAATCTTGATATTTTTTACTGAAGCTGCTGGCATCGCTACTAAGATTATACATGGTATTTCCAGCCCGCCTTAAAATAGTGGAGAACGTCGATAGTTACTGGATGAGGTGGTTGCATTTACCACTGCTCCTCTATCGAGCAAAAACTTTGTTGCTCTCGAAATCTCTCTTGGCAAATGTCCTACAGCTACAGAACTTTTGGCTTCGCACGTTTTGATTGAAAAAATATCAAAAGGGTTTTCCTAATCATGTAAACATTTTAAAGTTTGTTTTATAACAGAATTCCAGTGGCGTTTATAATAGTGGTAACCTCTGATTGCACATTCAAAATCTTTAGTTATTTCTGAACTCATGTTTCTACGTTCATCATGTGTCGTTCTAATGTTTGTTTTCTATATTTCATATGTATTGATAAATTTCAAATAAGAATTACTCAACACAACAAAGTTCCCCAGACATTTCTTTTCAATTGTTGAAACACATCGCGAAGAATTCTCCAATGCAGTAGCGTCATAACATTGAATTTTCCGGGGAACATGTTTCAAATTTTTTTGTCAAAATGACAGAAACCAAGAATTTTAGTTTCTACCCTTAGTTGTTGTATGTTTATTTATTAAATATCTAGTATATTTTTAAAAAATAAAAACGCAATTGAAACTTTATAGTTTTTCCTAACACCATCTTTTTTTCTGCTTAAAATTCGATAATTTAATGCTGTTTCTTCATACTTTTAGAAAGGCAATGTTTCCATGAAATCCCCACATGTTCCTTTTTCTCTTCAAAACAGATGATGTGTAATATGTTATATCAATTTAGGGCTATTCCATGTACAAAGATAGATCCATTCGCAAAAATAAATCCCCGTGAAAAATCGCAAATCCGCGAAATTAAATCCCCGCGAAAAATCGCAAATCCGCGAAATTAAATCCCCGCGAAAAATCGAAGATAAGCCAATCCGCGAAATTAAATCCCCGCGAAATAAAAATATTTCGCGGATGGGCTCAATCGCGAAAATATCTCCCCGCGAAAATTTGTCCCTTTAAAGTAATACTTTTCCAGCCTATGCTGAAAAAACATATCATTTACCAGGCTTTCCAGCACATTTTTTTACAGCTTTCCAGCCCCCTGCATGGATTGAAAAATTTTTAAAAAAATACCGCATAACAAATCGTAATTTTAATTAAAATTATCTTGAAGTAATAAGTATTGGTGCGGTCAACCTTTTGCAAGTCAGAGAATTATAAAAGGCATTTCATCGTTTCCCCTTTAATCATAAATAACGGGGGTGTAGATAAGATTGATTTCCAAACAACCAGATGAGATCAATTCCTAAATGATTTTAAATACTATTTCAGTATCAAGTGGAGCAACAAAAATGAAAAACCAAATAGAAATGGATAATAAAAGTTAGTACTATATATCGATTAAAAGATCTGGTTTATCGATTTCGTGTTGGCGTTGCACGCAATTCTTTATAATTCAAATTAATTTAGGGGGAATTTCAGTTGTGAAAAGAAAACAATTGTCACTTCATCGTTGTATTATTTCAAAAAAAAATCCAGTCTAGAAACAAGCAATAAAATTGTTTCTATAAAAAATTATCGACCCTGAAAAATGTGTATTGATAGTGATGTGATACACAAACAAAATTGGTATTTTTATAGTAAAATACCATGAAACACTTAACTGAAAAAGTGACCTTCAAACAAAATGACAAGAACAAAGATTGTTACAAACACACAAGTAATCATGACATCCAAGAGACTTAGTTAATACTAAAATAAGATTTCTTTTAAAACATCTGGGCCCAAATAAAGGATCAGTCAAGCAGGTGCAGGCACCACAAACACTGGAATTTGCGAATGATGCAACACATAGTCACTGACACTGCCAAGGAATGTGCGACGCATGGCGTTAAGACCACGCGACCCCATTACAATCATGCAGGCTTTTTCTTTGTTAGCGGTTTCAATAATTGCCTCTCCAGGCTTCAACTGGCTTACTGCTGGTTTCTTGCAAATCTACATGAATAAAACAATTCATTTTGTCATGCAAGTCTTCTTTAAATCGGAAATGACACAATGTTGCTTACTCATGTTAAATATACAAATATTTTAACAACTTTTGAAAAAACAAATATCTTTAATATTTAACGTGTCATCAAACTTAAAGGAGGATTATTAAGGATTAGAATTTTATATATATATATATATTGTATACCTTTTTCTCTTCGCATATAATTTCATAGTGTTCAATCAGTTTTCTTGTTTTCTCATTAACCTCATTCAAAGAACGCATCCATTCGTCAGTTGGTAAAGCTAATGGTTCTAGAAAAGAACTAAAGACTATTCAAAAAAGCTAGTTGACAAGGGCATGTTATTCATTTTTAATTTATTTATTTATTAAGGGAATTTTGGTGTTGTATATATATATAGTTAATAAAGAAATAAATATAAATTAAATATAAATATAATTAAGTTATATATAGTTAATTTACTTGTAAAATGTCATTTTGAAGGAAAAGAAGAACCAATAAAATTACCTGATAAGGAAAATGTGCGCAACCGTGGTGGTGTTGTGGAATGTAATAAAATCAAGAAGTCATTTTCCTTGTACAAGTTATCCAAGAAATCTATGATTGGATAGAGGATGGAATTTAACACTCCTATTCCTTATTTGTGAATTGAATTTATTCAAAAATAAAGTTTAAAATTAGATAGATGTATATGAATATAGATTATAAATATAGGTATAACAGGGATAAACACAAAACTTGCCTCAGCAAGCGTTAAAATAAAAGTTGTGCCGTAAGATTCAACATATCAATACAATGAATGCTGTTATTGATATGAATGTTTGATAAGATGAATGAAAATTCAACTTACAGTCGAAAGCTCTTTGAGAGTTTTGGCTGCCGTCAATAGCAACTAATACATTCCGCATTTTTAAAGCTGTTCAATAACTATCACGAAAGAAAACCGTTGTTTGTCAGAAACTCCACGCCTAATACTGGTTGGTCTCCGTTATTCTGACGGTTTTGTTCTTTTAAAAGCACATTTAAAAATTGAGCATTTGTTCTTACAGAACCCTCCACCTCAGAGTTCCGTGTTCTGAACGTTTTTTCTTTTACACGTTTTCTTTTTAGAATTTAGATTCATTTTCTATTGATCTTCGCATTTTCCGCGTTTAGTCTAATTTTTCGTTAGATACCAACAGAAAAAATTTCACGTGGTGGCTTTCTTTTAAATCCATTGTAAAAATACAAAAGGCCAAGTTAAATTGATTTTCTGTTTAGCGTAACACGCATGCATGAGAAAAAACATCCCGCATTTAACGTTTCTTTCAGCAATATCAATATTTCCTGATAAGATCAAGTTCCCGATTTTGAACGTTTCATGAAAAAATGTGATGGGAATGTGAAATGAACGAGAGCTTAAATATAGGATTTTTGGAATCAATTCGCGAATCAAGAGAACTTATCAAATACGTCCTTGGACACTTATCTTTAAAAGACATTCCCTTCACCATCCTTCCATTGTGCACCGAAAAAGACGAGGAAGAATTAGAACTGGTTTACTTCGTTATCAACCTGGCAGGGATGCAGAGGAGAAGTTCCTTCCTTCAATCCTTGAAGACGTTGAGAAAGGACGCCAAAATATTCCTTTTTCTCCAACCGGTCAGACAGCAAAGAATGTTGGATTTGTCGTCTTCCCGAAGATATGTATTTACTGTGGGACACCTGGCACCAGTTGCGAATTACCCGAAGTGTGTGTGACAAACATGACGTAGTCCGCCGTAAGCGAAGAGCTGTGACCAAAAGTGATTTATCTTACAAGAAGAACAAATAATGCCTTGATGTTACCGAGATGTGACGCTTGCACGATGTCACTGCCTTGTGTTAGTTCTTTGATGTAACATTTTCTCATCATTGTCAAGTGTTTCTGGATCTTGAAATAAAATGTTTTTCCGCATTAACACTTTTTTGAGGTATGAGGTATGCATTTCGCGTTTAGATTTTGGCTTTGTTACGTTAAACAAAAAATCAAATTACCTAGTTTAAATCTATCATCTACGTGATATTTGTTCACAATTTTATCGCTAGAATGTAATCATGTAATTACTGTAGTTATAGTAAGCCATGAAGTGTCTGGAGCCTATCGGATTTATAGAGGCCTTTCCTCGCGGCAAGCATAACGTTTATAAGCATACTTAGGCAAAGATTGATTGGCTTATAGGATGAAGTTGCTCCCTGGTGCTGATACGAATCGATAACTTTTGGAACTGAAAAAATAAGCATAACATAAGTCTCAAACCAGGAAAGAATAAACATATTGAGGCTGGGCTCAAAATACACTTATGCTTATAAAAAAAGGTGTACAGTAGTTTTTCTTCTAATCTTCTTGTTTTCATATGAAGAAAAGACAAGAAAGATACATATCCGTTCATGTTAGTATCAATTTAAATTTTCAATCATGTCAAAGGTGAGTAAGACATGTCTGTTGACGTTTTCCAATCAAGTAGCTTATGGTCAGAATTGGATTTCAGTAGCTAGTGCCAAAACATTATTAATAGGTATTTTTGTAGCCGTGTCGCATCTCCATTGTGTTGCACGCAGTTAAAAATAAATGTAATTGCGGTTTGGTGGGATTTTTCAATTTCTGGATTAAAAATACTGTATCATCGGTTTTAGTTCCTTTCAAGAATTTGTTAGGTCTTCTCTAGAAGCTCTTTAGCATCACCAGCTGAAAATAAATATTTTTTTTACTATTTTACAAGTTTTTTCATTTCGAATTCTTCGAAGTTATTCCTTTTTTGAGCGCATCCACGTTTCCCGCAAAATTTCATGGCAGCGTCACAATATTCTTTGTTCCACCAACAGTAGATAATCGGCGTTAAAATGCTCGACGTGGCCGCTAAAATCTTAATGGCGGCTTTAGTGTCGCTGAGACTCGGTCGATTGGACAGACAGTTGTAGCAAAAATGGTCGATCATAAAAAACACCCCAAGAGGCAACCAGCATACCATGTAAACGAGTATCAAAACCAACGACGTTTTAGTGGCCTTCATTTCAAAAAACATTCCGAGTTTCGACTTTCTTCGCGATTTAAACGTCACACTGTTTCCATCCGCGCTGAAACTAGTTAAACTGTTTTTCACTTGCCTGTCAGATAGATTAAAAGCGGCGGCCATCTTCCATATGAGCACGTAGTTCAACGTGATGATAAAGAACGGAAGGATGTTGTACGAGACGAGCACGCTTAAACCCCACGCCCTGCTCGGTATGTACTGACAGTGCTCCTTTATTTCGTGCTCGTGATAAAACGGAACGAGATCGATTCCGAGCGTTACCAACCACATGGTGACAATGACAGCTGTCATGCTTCTGCGAGTCACGTAAAGCGCGTATTTGAATGGGTATTTTACAACAAACATGCGGTCCCAGCTGATGACGAGCAAGCTCAACTTTAGTACATGACCACTGTAAATGTAGGAGATACGCGACACGTCGCACAACCAGACGGGGGCGTCTCCGGATAACGCAAGCTTCTTGAAGATATACAGAGGAGATGATATAAACCCTTGCAGCGCCGAGCCGGCCAAGAAGCTTAGAATAGGATAGTTTGAGGGTCTCTTGATCAGCTTGCCGTCGCAGACTATGATCACAATCGTGAAGACGTTGAATATGGTGAACATTAGGCTGACACAAGAGGCAATTAACCAGGCGTACAGCGCGGCAATCATGTGAGGTGGTTTAATGCGGCTTAGTGCAACAAAACAGAACAATAATTTCTTGAGAATACAGCCAATATTAAGACCGGAAAGTTTTGTCCGAGCGATTGTTCAATTCATTCCATTTCCATTCTACACATTTCAATGAAACGCGAAATTTCTATTGATTCTCACCATCAATTTGCTCTCAACGGAACTAATAAAAATATGTATTGAAAACACGATCTGTTCTTAATCTGAGATTGTCAAAGTAGATTAAAATAACTCAATTAATTGTAAGACAAGCTAATAAACGACTGGCTACGTTTTCGAAGGCATTATAACTATTGAATAAACGTTAATAAATGTATTTGTTTTAGTTATTAACTACTCTTTTGCAATTATTCTACCGTTTCTCCACATTCTTTCTAACGCATTAATACCCCAACGTTCACCGCAACAATTTAACGTGTGAAATTTTCAACTTTTAAATTTCAATAGAAAAAGGAGGCTCGGCTGTTCTATTGAAATACGCCTCTGTCTAATTTCGAAAACAAAAATAAGATATCGTGCAATTTGATAAAGCCATACTGGGACGGTGATTGTGAACTGATAGAAGACAATGTAACGTTGGAAAATATAATTCGCCTTCATAATATGAAAAATGATAGAAAGATATTACTTTAATATTAAAGTACTGCGAGGCTTTTGTGTCATTTGCATTTTATATTTGTATTCGTCCAAGTTGGCACAAACAACAACAGCATGATATAAAATGTGTATAAACCTTTTCGTAAAAAAAACAAACTCACGAAGAGAAATAGAAATTATAAAGTCTAGTTAATCACCTCATGTTGCATATGCACGAACTTTGGTTCGTTTCACCGATTTCTAAACAACAGTAGGTCTTTCTCGTGACAGGTTTTTGTAGTGTTTAAATGTTGTTGCTGTGCGTACACCGCGTCTACTGTCACAACCAAGTACTCCATTGCGAACATCACTGTGCCGCAAAACGTTAATAGATTGACGATAATCAGACTTTGCCACTTGCGTTTCCACACTTTTACGAGGGGCACGTTCATGTAGTACGTCATCGCGTACAGCGAAAACGAGGTGAAGACAAACTCAATGGCGAGCGTTACGAACACTCTGAAGAAGAAATGATCAATTTGCGAATGCTTCGCACCGATCAGTGGCCCGTAAAGCGTCATTAATATGTTTGTAAGAATCAACGTGGCACCTTCTTGGATAATGCCGCTAATGGTGAGATCAGCAACCATTCTTTGAACGTGTGGCGTCCGAAATCGTCCAATGTAACACCTGAAGTTTTGTTTCTTCAGGATTTTTCTATAGAACCATATGTAAAAATGATCGCGTGCAAATATCGACACTCTTTCCAGGAATCCCACAATACCGTGCAAGACACTCAGCCCGATGTACACTGTTGTACTCTCGATTTGCGCTTGCATCACTCTGTAAATAAGCACCGAAAAACAAGAGCAAACAAGCAGGAACATGTACGACTTGGATGGGTGGTGAAAGGTTTCTGTACGCTGAACGGCTATTCTGCTTACCGTTTTAGTTATTGCGCCGCATATGGGAGCGGCGCTCGCAACAACGGCCTTCATTATCATATTCAAATGCGTGTACCACTCCAAAACAATCAAAATTGCAGGGAACAGAAATAAGGAGCCCACAAGAAACTGAGAGGAAGTTTGGAAGGCGTGTAAAATCGTTTTTCTTCGAGTTGTACAAAGGTTCTTTGCTAAGTGAACGCTGTTATAAACAACTGCACCGAGCATTAGAATGATAACCGGAGATATCAAGTGCGGTACTCCATAGACGCCGTACAAATAACATAATAGACGATACGTCGGGTTCAGAAAAGCTAAGATTACATTTGCGCACCACAAATTTAAATCTTTGATTTTTTTGTTTCCAAAAATAGCTGCCATTAAACAAATGTGCCAATGTTGAAGCAAGAAACTTCTTACACAGTGGAGAGTAATTTTGACTCTTTGGACGGCAATGGGAACATCTTCCCAGTTAGAGTCAAAACATACGTCTGTCGCGTTTAACCCTACAAAAAGTATTCCAACGCTTGGCAGTATGAATATGACAGGTGTGAATACAGACACAAACAATGACTGCATATAACAAATCCCCACCCATCTCCTGAAGGGTTTTCTATTTTGTTTCCAACTTTCGACTTCGTGTAGTTCACCCTCAATGTTGCTGTTTGCAAATTCTTCGTAGATGGTGTCATCAAAGCCCTCCATTGCGAACTGGGATAAATAATCGAGTTCTTCTTCATCGCTATTATTCACATTCTTATAAAGTTGGTAGTGGTTAAGGGCGCCAGAAAATAATCCTTCTGCTGCCGAAAGGAGAAATGATATGCACATCTCTGAAAGTGAAATTGGTTTTTAATTTTAATAACGCAATTAGTTTTGTTAATAACAACTCCTTTATTGTTTTGTTTCAGAAATTTTAACTATAACACTATATTTTTTTTTAAAAAAAAATTTTTCTGAAGTCACGAAAAGCCTTTCATTCACCATGTGAATTCTAGTATTGATTGTTTTCAAGCCGTTTCTAAAGGTTTCTCTTTTATCTTCAGCGCGAAAACCAACTTAAGATAAATGAGGCATTACACATAGGATGGAAGAAATCAGAGCTAAACAAAGAAGTTCATAAAACTATACTTCAAAAAGTCACCTTGAACTTTGATTCGAGAACAATTTTAGCTCTTTTAACTTTCCTTGTAGAACAGAATAAATTACAATAATGAACGCATGATTTTAACATTAATAAAAAAACCATCCCATAAAATACTTGGAATAGATGTCAAAATATATGTGGTAAAACGTATGTGGTAAAATTGTGTGTTTCACAACCAACATAATTTACTTTCGATGTTTGTACTGGAATGTGAAACCATAGTCAATAAAAAGAACACTGGTCTGGAAGTCTTTTGTTTAATTCTTTTGCTTCATGTTAAGTCCTGCCAAATTATTAGTCATATGACCAAAAAGGAATGTACAAACAGAGATGTCGGACGCTCATGGTTATGCGCAGAGAAAAGATATTATATTTAACCTTCTCGACGACAAAACGCGAGACGAACTGTTTAACGAAGAGATTGGTGTTGCCGTGGTTGAAGTTTCAGAGAATAATTCTGGCGAATTTAATTGTGAAATTCGCAAAATCGCTACAGTGCGAAGAGTGGCCGAACACAACACATAAAGAAAGAAAACTACAGGAGTGTTTCCAGTGCTACTAACCAATTGTATGTTTAAGACATTATGAATTTGATAAAAGCATCACAAACTGATGGCAAATATTTCAGGAAACAATGTTTCAGCTATTCAGATCCCTCATCATCAACATTATGAAATAGCAAAAGTGGTGCAGTAACTAGTTACAAAAGTAACTAACACGTGCAGAGAATGGGCGGCAATTAGAAACTGAAATTTCAATACAAAAGTGACTTGTCACTGTAACTGTTGAAAAAGTGCTAAAATAGGAACTACAGACCTTCCACTGCTCACGGTTTTGCCGTGAGACTCACGGTTTGTTCCCTAATCTCACGGTCTCACGGTTATACAGAAATATCTCACGGAAAACACAAATTTCACTGTCCACCATTTTTCTTCAAAACTTCTCACAGCACATCGCTGAAAACGGTAGTTCCGCGACACGCGCTCGCTTTGCAGCTAATTCCAATTTTTAGAATTTTTTCAGAGATCTCCAAGTTTGGGTAGTGAAGAGGATGGAAGGTCTGGAACTAGTTACCGCATTTCGTTACTTTTGGAAAATAGTAACAAAGTTACCGTTACAGTTACTCAAAAAGTAACTAGTTACAGTTACAAGTTACTTTCGTATTGAAATTTCAGTTTCTAATTGCCGTCCATTTCTCTGCACATGTTTGTGGCATGCTTTATGCGTGTTTCCTGCGCGTTGCGCAATAATGCATTCTTCTCGCAACTGTACCGGCGCTATTTGCTCACCTCGTGGGTTGCGGACTCGTGGCTGAAGAAGGAGGCGGAGTATTCAGTTACAGTTATATATACTATATATCAAACATTGCGGTTAAACTGGACTTGCATGCAGAGCTGAATGATTTATATAGTGAGACACCACTTTGTGTGATTCGTTTTACTATTACCCTCCAAAATACTTTTGTGTTGTTTTCTGCAAATTTCCTTGTTTCGTCAGATTTTTCTGGAAGATTCAGTTTAGGGATTGCGGACTTTAAAGTTCCAAAAAAAAATTATTTTTTTAGAACGGATTTTGGAGAAAATGCAGAAAATCAGTGGCACTGAACAGAAATCCGGGGGTTATGTCAGAAAAACAAAAACTTTTTAAAATGTCAAATGTACATTGTAGGTGCTTCATATTTCGCATGAAGAAAATATGGTGTATTATTTCTAAATTTTAGGATTGTTTTTTACCCAAAAATACATGTAATTTACAAACCAGGAATAGTCAAAATGTTTAATTTACTGACCAGAATATTTTTGTTATAGAACTTTAATCAACGAATTTTATGCCTAAAATTTGAACTTAAAGACGATAAAAAAACAATATGGAGAAGGTCTAAAAACATTATAGCCTAAAGCATGTAATTTACTGACCGAAAAAGAAAAGATAGGAAATTATAGACTAATGTAGGCAAAATAAAAAAAAGTGGAAGCTTAAATATTTTCTTAATAATTTTATTGCAAAAGATTAGAGTAAAGATAGAATTTACTAGAAGTTATGGTTTCTTTTTAAAAAAAGTTCGGATATTAGAAATTTTTCTCATTTTCTTTGTTTTTTTGGGGGTTATTTTTTGTAGACATGTGTAGGAGCTTAGAAACCAACAGAGCGGCAATCTCCTTTCTTTTGTGGTTTCAACGAGGTATAAAGTGTTGCACTTTGATAAATGCTTCCACCTTGGGTTTTAGAATTTTTATGAAGGAGTACATTTTATGATTGGTACCAAGCGAAGAAATATATAATATGACATTAAATAATAATAATAATAATAATAATAATAATAATAATAATAATAATAATAATAATAATAATAATAATAATAATAATAATAATAATAATAATAATAATAATAATAATAATAATAATAATAATAATAATAATAATAATAATAATAATAATAATAATAATAATAATAATAATAATAATAATAATAATAATAATAATAATAATAATAATAATAATAATAATAATAATAATAATAATAATAATAATAATAATAATAATAATAATAATAATAATAATAATAATAATAATAATAATAATAATAATAATAATAATAATAATAATAATAATAATAATACTGCTAATAATTCAATAGGACACCGAGAAAGTTGATTTTGTTAAGCGTTTGACGATAAATTTAGAGATAGAAAACAAAATTTAAAATTTTTTCTTAATGACACTAGTAAAAAATACTCCTCCCTACTGCCATCTAAATAAATCGATTCGAAAGTTAATTTGTTAATCGACGTGTTGTTTACATACATGTCACATGAGCAGAGGTGTTAACAATTCCGCCATTTATAAATAAAACTATATTTGAGATTTTGTCACAAGTACAAGTGATTATAATAATTATAATCCCTTTTCACGGCCCCCTCCAATAACGGGAGTCCATGAATTAGCTATTTTTTGAAGATCAAAAAAGGTTAAATGAAATGACCTTACTATTTAAATTGAATCTAATTTTACAGAAGAATTATAGGTTTAGAATATACTATTGTATTGTTTTTTTTACAGATACCTAGGTTAATCATAGTACATATATACAATATATACATAAAATTATAGTAACTAATGGACGAAGGTGATATATCATCTCCACAGTTAAGACCAAGGCAAACAACTGCCACAGTGCAAAATGTTGGGAAGGTATTTTTATATTTAGTTTTTTATTAATTAATATGCTTTTTATTAACAAATATATTGTACCCCGGGATACAACAGCACATTTATTTAACTTTAGGCCACCTTAAAACAATGATTAAATATGCCAAAAATGGTATTTAGGGTTACACTTTTGTATTAAACATTTACCATTATATTTATACACATTGTTTTTTTTTTATATAAGAAACCGGAGGCTCAGGTTTGCCAAAAATTATGCAACTCTCAAGAAACTTAGGCAGGTTGAAACCTTTCAAGAGTTTCAAGGGTACAGAATCTGTACTACAGATATTTAAGGAATATTTTCTTTTCGCCATCGTATCTCTGGACCTCAATACTTAAAATTTTATTTGATAATCATTCATATCAGAGCGAGGTCTTATCACAAAATTTTTATTGAACAAATACACACAAGCTCCGTCACAGGAAAGTGCGGAAACATTTCAAATGCATGTCGCGGGCCGCCTAAAGACAACCGTAATAACGTTTCAAGATAAACAAATTGTTTGAAATTTGAAAGAACGACGAAAAACAAAATTATTTCGAAAATTAATAAAAATTTAAAATACCTAAAACAAAGTTATTTCGAAAATTAATAAAAGTTTAAAAAATGTAAAACAATATTGTTTCGAACCGTCCAGTTTCGAATCGTCAATTTTGAAACGGCCAGTTTCAAAACGTCTGTACACCAAATACAGCTACTTTAAAGGTGTTTGATAAACATTAAATATTATGTGGAATAGAATATTTTTTGACCAGGTTGTCAACTTCATGATGGAACATTAACTCTCTGCTTCCTTGCGAGCACCTTCAGGAATTTCTGGAGGTACATGCTCTTTTCACTAAACACATTTTTACAAAAAGACTTTTTGCCCACAATGAGTTGTCAAGATCCAGGACCTTGAGTGACTCATCATCACCTTTCTCCATAATCATTGTGAATTATTCTATATAGACCCAAAATAGTTGGTGGGGGTAAAAAAGAACAAAATTTTGAAATTTACAGTTTAAAAAAAAAGTAACAACATTCTTCAAACTTTTAATATGACAAAAGCTAGAGGAGGGCTTATGGAGGAATGTGTTAAAAGTTGAGTAAGAATTCATTTTGATAAGTATGAAAATTTATAAAACTTTGGCTGGGTTAGGGGCCATACATTTATGACGTCCACAAAAAAGTGCTGAAAATTTTTTACCCCCAAAATCATTTTATAACGACCCCCCATTTTATTAAAATTTGACAATGAGACCCACTCCCCACTTTATTATCAACCACCCCCCCCCCCCCCATATTAAGATTAAGATTTTTTGATATCACAAAAAAAAAACACTTGCATAAAATAATTATATGCTTATACGTTAAAAATGTCAAACGCATTGTCATCGTTATCATCCTGGTTCAGTTCTTTCACTAACATTAATTGTTGGGTTCTTTCTGGATTTCTCACGGGCTCTACGGCAATGAAAATAACACAGCAAAGTCTTCTATTTCAATCAAAACACAAACATCAACATAAAGCTGCAATGCAAAGTCTTTTCTTTAAATAGCGTTTGAGTAAGACAAAAACGAAATGACTCTATTTTATTTTCACCCCCTCATTTTGCAGAAAATTTCAGAATACCCCCGAAGGTCATTTTAAGTTATTTTTCTCGGAGTACCCACTCTACAATTAAGCACAAAAAAGTAGATAATGTCAAGAATTTGTGTGTTTTGGAGGTAATCAAAGACTTTGACAGTTATTGAAGTGCATGATTTATTTGAGTTAAAGTTCAGGTTTGATTAATCTGTTGGGAATTTAACTTGTGAATCAGAAAAATACTAGGCATAACAACAGAAAACAGAATAGAAAATAAAAGAGTTCTAGCACTCGGCGAAGAAAAAATATCTAACATCATATTATATATATCCATCAAACATAAATCTAACACTTATCAGAAATATAGAGACTTTTAGTCTTTTCAGGTAAAGCAAAGTTTTTTACAGTTATGTTGAAGTGCATGAATTATTTGAGTTAAGCTTGAAGAATATTCAGGTTCGATAACGGTGTCAGGCATTTAGTGATTCAGAAAAATGTTTAAGGCTTAACAACAGAAGACACAATAGAAAACAATAGTAGCATTTGTTCTGAACAACATTAGAAAGAACTGTTTTAGAATTGGTAATTGGCATTTGAAAGCCTGATAGCCAGCAACTCTTCATCTCAGATGTATATATTTATGCTTTCTTGAAAATATTCTCAATCAAAAACAAAATTCAACTTTCCTAAATGCTCAAAACGTACACATAATAATAGTAAATAGTTATGTTTTTTATTACTCCAATTTAGGTGAAAAAATGGGGTAATAAAAACAGCTATTTCTGTGTAGTGGGCAAGTGAAACATGAAACCATTTATATCAAGTTATAGTCTATTGATATGGTTATTAGACTGCACAAAAAAAATTTCAAACCAAGTATACTAGTAAGGGACCATACATTTATGACGTCCACACGGACGGGGGGTGGGGGGGGGGGGGGGTTGGAAAAAATTGGCTGAAAATGTGGATGGATACGGATATGCTATATGGGTGGGGGGGGGGGGGGCAAATCATGTTTTGGGGAGACGTCTGCAAAAAATAATTTTGGTAGATATCTTTAATACACAGAAAAAATACACAACACACAATCTTCACTTTATAGCCTGTACCAGGTCTGCGCAATAAACTTCATTGTTCTAAAACAATTGTGGTATTTCCTCTTTGATACACCCCCTACCAATAAACACCACTCCTTTGAAGTTAATGGAGCGAATGAGTCAGCGACAATATTGATTAGTCCTAATAGGATACCAGAGAAGGAAAATAAAGAAGGGATATTGAATTTGTTGGTCTGTATTCCGGAGCGAAGTAACGTACACGTAACGATTATGTATACCAAACCCTAAAAACGTCAAATCTTCTGTCAAGTTTCCAGATCTTTGGAAAATTATGCCACTCGGCAAACTGGTCTCAAAATGTGATTATGTACACATGCCATACGATTTGTATTTTCCAAGTGTGCAAGAGGATCTAAGCAAACGAATCTGCAAGGATTGTCACGTTTAATTTCCTATCATGGCTGCTGTTACATGTCACACCAAAGGTGATGGATGCGCTGGAAATACACTTAAGATAAAAAGATAGCGTGAAACAAGCGGAAGAGTCAGTATCAGTCCTCAGTATATATGAGATTCTGTCCAAGTCTCCTTTTTTGGACGCGAGTTTCAAACCTTAATTTCTAATACAGATATCAGAAGCAGATTCATGATCTTATTTTATTACATCACAACAACCTCGATGTTTCTTAAAAATTTGAAATATTTAGAATTAAGGGGTGGGGGGGGGGGGGGGGAGGTGCCAAATAGTCCTAGATTGCGGACATCCATGTCCAAAAATAGGGGGGGGGGGGGTAGAAAGTTTGGACGCGTGTGGATAGGGGGGGGGGGGTCAGATTTTCAGCACTTTTTTGTGGACGTCATAAATGTATGGCCCCTAAGCTGGGAATGAAAGTTAAGGAATATTGTCAGGAAGATTTTTTTAGCATTTTTCTAACATAATTACAAATGAAGCTGTAACTTCATAATTACTCTAAATAAATTGATATTTGGCCAGAATACTCTCAATACATGCTCCTAAAGGAAAACCCAGTCAAAATCTAAACATCATAAAAACTTGATGTGTGAGAGAGATGTTTTTTTTTTACCCCCCATATGTCAATATTTTTTTTACCCCCACTGACTATAATCCCTGTTTCAATGATTTCTGCCAATTTATTTATAAGAATAATTTAATAGGTCTGTTTTAGCAAAGATTAGTGATTTCCGATTTTTAACATTCTGGGTCGTAATATTCCTGGTGGCTAGCTGTCAAGCCTTAAATTCTAGAGAAAAAATAAAAGAACTTTTCAGGACTTTTCTGCTTTCCTTGAATTGAGTTATGAAACTGAAGCCTTAGAAATATTTTTGGTTACTATAGTTACATGTACAACTTACTTATATGTTTATGGATTTTAACACTTCTTTCTCTGAATGGAAAACGGTAACAGCTTTAAATCCTGGAAGAAACCAGGAGGGTGTTTTCTGTTATATTTCAACTATTTTGTTATATTTAAATATTTGATCTGTAATTTAAAAAAATTACAATTTTCTATTTAGTTTCGTCTTATCAGTGATCTGGAACCAATCGAAGTTACATATATATTGCTTGCATTTGTGAGCATTGCTGGTGCGTCTATTATCACAATTGTTCGTATCAAAGACTCACCGAAAGGATCCTCTGATTTCACTTTTGCTGTACTACTCTTAATAAATCTAGGTACAACAGTTAATTATGTATTTTTTTGTTTAATGATGCAAAATATGCTGTCAGTATCTTTGCTGTTATTCCATTATTAGCATCTATTGTTATTATTTAATTACGAAATTAAGAAGGCATATTTTCGATTCCATTACATTTCAAAACTGCCGATTCGAAACTAGACAGTTCGAAACAATGTTAAAAGATTTTTTATTTACGATTAGAATCCAATTTTTCTTAATACATCATCATGAGGTTTCCAGAACGCTCATTAAGAATTATCATGATGACCTCGACCCAGAGTTTTACTGTATTTAATTTCCCATTTGTGCGACGGTTATTTTTGATGAAATACGGCGTTGTTTATTTATAACTGCTCACGAAACTAAATTTGTGATAGCATGGTCTCGAACCCAGAACCTTTCTGATAACAGCTGAACGCCATTACCATTGCGCTATCGCCGGATGAACTGTGGAGTTTTTCTTAATTTTTGGATCACCTAAGTGATAAAAATCTTATAGCTAGCATCTATGCACAAAAACGTAGATTCTTAGAACAAATGAGGACGTATTTAAGCTATGTATTATATATCTTTATTTCTCTTATGACACATTATAAGGCACATATGCCGCGGAGATTGTAAACAACAGCTCGCAAAAACTATTTTTCATGTCTGGTGTAGCCCTGCGTTAAATAGGCTAAGCGCCTCTGGAGCGTCAGTGTCTTCATTCAAAATCGTTTATTTAAAGGTTTCCCTGCCATAAAACTTCTGATTTCCGTTCTTGCATGGACCTCCAGCTTCCAGACTTTAAGCTATCGATTAGCTTCCAGACTGTCGGATGGTGATGCGACGACATGCAGTATTTTAAATATTAGATTAATTTCCGTGGTAAAATGCTAACTTTGAGCAATCAAACAAAAGCTTTCATGGATTGATTTCTATGACTCATTGCTAGCTTGGCATAATTATTTCCCGACTGACCTGACTTATTCTCAACACTATTTTATGGCCAACCTAAACGCCTTTCTTATAAAGTAAAATGCGTGCATATGTATAATGAGACTTTCTATTATATTTGTTTTGTTTTTATGGTTATTGTAAGGGTACAGATATTTATGGAATATTTTCTTTTCGCCATCGTATCTCTGGACCTCAATACTTAAAATTTCATTTGATAATCATTCATATCAGAGAGAGCTCTTATCACAAAATTTTTATTGAACAAATACACACAAGCTCCGTCACAGGAACGTGCGGTAACATTTCAAATGCATGTCTCGGGTCGCTTAAAGACAACCGTAATAACGTTCCAAGATAAACAAACCACATGATTGATTTGTGACTCGAATTTGTGAATTTAAAAAACGTTAATAGAATTTGAAAAAACGACGAAAAACAAAATTATTTCGAAAATTAATAAAAATTTAAAGTACCTAAAACAAAATTATTTCGAAAATTAATTAAAAGTTAAAAGAATATAAAACAATATTGTTTTGAAACGGCCAGTTTCGAATTGGCAGTTTCGAAACGTCTGTACACCCATATTTTCAGGGTAAAAGCTGTTTTAAAAACTACTTTGTTTGGTACACATACTTCATAGTTTTTGCAATATAAAAAATTGCAGAAAACCAAAAGAAAATACAAATTGAACTTTAAAAAATATGCATGCGTGCATTTTTCGTATTGTTTGTTGAATAGCTGTTGCTGACCTATCATTGCCAAGGCCATTAACAAACTGTAACTTTTCTCTGGAATTTTTACTTCATTTTTTGTTGCAAGTCACAACATCACTGTTGTATATTTCTTCAGTTGAAATTTGAAGAATGTGTTATTAAAAATATATGGTAGTACAAATATATATTCAATCCTGTATATAATGTACTATTTATGCCCTGAATAAAATGGTGCTTTCAAAATCATTCCTTGTAGAATTTGTGTCCCTTTTCTACTTAATTAACATTTTTTTCATTGACTGTTGTTTGATTGACTTTTTCTTTCATACAGTGTTTGTATTTTATTACATCATTCATGGGGTGTTTCGAGAACGACCATTTGAGCTTCTGGTGTCCGTTGGGGCTACTCTCGTCGTCATGATATACTGTATCGTTGAATTTTCCATAAAAGGCTACAAAGTCAAAGACGTTTCTACAGAAAGCCACGACTTAAAGCTTGTAAGTTAAACAATGCAACAGCATTTAAAAATCAGTGAAAAACCTTCAAAAAGTTGACTAACGAACGTTTGGTTCATTAAGTCAAAAATAAATTATTGCCCTCATGGAAAAACAGCATTGTGTCTCTTATGAAAAGATTTTTCCTTAAAAATATCAGTCTACAATCTTTTTAAAATGGTTCTGCTGATGAGATTATAGTGAGCTTTTTACAATAAAAAAGAGGTTATTGTGGTGAGTTGCAGAGAGTTAAAAACACATTTTAAAACAATGTGGTTCTTTAAAATTGTTTTTAAAGGTTTGAAACCGTGATTACTTCATACTTTTGCAACTAGAATTTACAGTGAGAATTTGTTATGCTTTCCACTTATAAGTTCAACTGTTTTTTTGCAAATGATGAATGCAATTGTGAGCAAGATTTTTATTTTGTAAACATTTTCTAGCTCTACTTTATGACATAACTAAGTATCACTTTAATGAGTAAAACTAAAAGGAAAATGTTGTTTTTCAATGGTTAAAGAATATTAGTAAAAAAAAAAAATCTTATTAAAGTGTCACAAACATGCAGTCATGGCTCATGATTCTCTACTTAAGAAATGATGCGTGAAATTTGCACGTGTTTGTGCATGTCCTATTGTACAGGCTTAAGATGGCTGGAATTTATGCGGTGTTTATGCAGCCAGTTTACAATACCGTGAAACTAATGTTCTTATTTCAACACTGTTGTTTTCTACAGGGTCGCATCATTGTTGTTTCGGTCATCGGACCAATTGACATTTTCCTTGGCTTGAAAATTGCGTTGAAGTTTTATTCATCGAGAAGTCTGATATTTAAAACCGTTGGTGGAAATGCGGCACTGCAAAGTGAGGCTTTCCTCTTTTCCTTCATTGGCACTTTTATTATTTCAGTGTCCGTCACCTCATCTGCTGTTGCCATTAGAACAGTGGTTTATAAATGGATTATATGTGTTGGCGACCTCAGTTCCCTGATTCTATTGTGAGCTGTTTATCTTGCTTTAAAAGTCAACATCAATTTACTTTGGATTTTTGTTACAAGCCACAACACAATATTAATTTACCATCAGTTATTCAGATATTTTTCTTTCTAGTCTAGTTGAATTTGTTATAAAATTTAGCAAAAAACTTGATTGTGGAAAGACTTTTATTGTAGTGATATTGTTACTGTTGTTTTTGTTTGAGTGCTATAGTTTATATGTTCGTGTCACAATGACATTGTCAACAGATATTTATGGAATTTCTTAACAAGTCAATTTTTTCCAATCATATTTATAGTATAAATTTCCACTTTTAGTGACTTTTTTTAAAAATTTGAGCAAAATTTCTTGAATTTTGTGGTTATTTTGTAAATATTTAAAGTTTGTTATAACTCTTATACTGTACTACGGCCAATTCCATTTTGTTTAGGTATGTGTCAGACACTGTTTATATTCACAGCATTCTTGAAGTTTGACTTCCAACTTGTGGTATGTATCATGTTGTTCACAACACTAAAAGTGAAACTTTATCACATAGGTTTTTGTTTCTTCTAAACTTATTATTGTGGTGGTGTGTTTAAATCATATGGCAATAGTACCAACTTGTTCTTTTGGTGCATTTCTAGATTAGTCTGTTAGTGTTGATATTGAATGGGCCCGCAGAGTTGAAGCTGTATGAGAAAGTGCTGCTGGGTTTGGGTGTTCCTTTCAGTTTTTTGTGGGTCATTGCTGGGTTTATTATGGTAAGTCCACTCATTGCTTTTTAGTTCCATAAAAGTAAATGTAAGAATTGACCATTAACAAGCTGCGTAAATGCGGATATCTATCCGCTTTTTGTTAGCGCATACCATTGTGTGTTAGTGTTGAGGTGGCTGCCACTCCAACCATCACTACCCCTCTTTACCGAAGTGCTACTCACTCGCTGAGTATTAACTAAAGTTTTGCTGCTACTGGTTTTCAATTGTCATAGAAACATTGACTCCACATCAAAATTTTAAATGGCTTGTTATTTACATGTTTGAGTTGAGTTTTTGAGCGAAACTCATTGCGTACAGTGATTGAGCGGAATATTAAGGTCTGCATGAAATTCGTTACACTATTACCTTAATCAGTTTATGTCTAATTTTTATCCAAGCGTCCGTTCGTTTTACTGTAGGCCCGAAAAGAGCTGCTGAAATTGACCTATGTCTTTTGGTTGTTTGGTGTTTTGGAGCCGGCTTACATCATTTGGCTGTTTGTGAGGGTATGCTTGTCATTTTCGTTCTTATTATTTCTTTGCTGTTCTTTTTGAGATTCGTAAAAATGTTAAGACTTACCAAAGATATTTAAATATTTCTCTTGAAACTGAAAGAAATATCAGGAATTCAAATCAAATTCAGACCCGAGTTACATAATCTCCAATATGAAAAATACTTTTAGTAATAGTTCATTTCCTAAGGGAAATTTTAAACAGATGAATACTCTTTTGTTTTAAGGTGAGCGAGCTAAAAAAGAAAGACGAAATCCTTCTAGTGTGTACTATCGCCGCAGGTCAGTTGCTAGGCAGCCATGCGTAGAAACCGTTAGTAATGCACACACAACTTTCACCTGTTGATTCTTGAAACTAATTAATGTTTTTTCATTGGGTTTTCAAAGTCAATTTTTCAAAGATCGTGGCCTGTTAGATGTTGAGCCAAAACGTTCTGTAATTCATTGTTATTATTATTATATTATATTCATTGTGAGTAGTTATTTTATTTCTTCTGAGCATTTGTTTTCCCATGCACATGTCTGTTGCAGGTGTGACTGGTCTCATTATACGAGCAGTTGTCTTCCTCATGTCTTACTTGGTGAGAAAGAACTACAACAAAGGTCTCAAGGAAAAAGGTGAAATTAATGCCGATAAAAATCCAATGGAATCTAGCTTTTAGCATGTGCATATATAATCGCTTTTTCAAACCACAAAATCGTTAGAGTAAGTAAGAAAGATGACACGGTCCCATCAGCATCTGCACCACCGCTGAAGTTACGTCATCAACGGTCCTTTTTAGCGACGTTTTAATTTCAAAAAGGCAAATTGCACTGGCTTCATCCAAGAACTTGAAGACCAAATAGCGTCAAGCGAAAAGTTCGAATACTTCACAGATCTTGCGCGCCAAATAGTTAAGAAGAACATTCCTCGTGGATGCAGTTACATCTCTTGCCTCAATTCAATTCTGAAAATATTAAGAAGACCCAACCGAACCAACGATCTCAGCAGGTGAACTCTTAATGAGGATATCTGAAGAATGACAACAGTGGCATTTTTTACAGAGAATTTTATTTTATGTAAGTGACGAAACACTAACGAAGTAACAACCCAACAGAACGGAGACAGTAGCATTATGCCATCACTGCAAGTCGCCCATCGGTTACTGCAGAATGGTAAGTCAGATGAGAAGATCCGAAGATCAAGTATGTGGAATATAGCGAAGATGCTGGTTTAACAACACTTTCCTCTTGAGAGGAACGCGATACAGGTATTAAGGTCCTCATGAACGGCAAAGCTATTGGACTGGATGGCATCATCACCAAAGACGTCAAGACGTCGGTTAGAACTGCTGCATTGCAAAGAAACGCATCCCTAAGATCTGGTTAAAATCTCGCACTGTGCCATCATCAAGATTTTTGCCGGTTGTTGAACCGCATCTTATTCCTCAGCAAGCAATCTTCCGTCCAGGGAAATCAACCACAGGCCAACTGTTTTGTCTAATCCAGCATATTGAAGATGGCATCCAGAACGATATGATTACCGGTACAGCGTTTGTTGATCTCTCTGCTGAATGTGATGCGTTTAACGACCGCATCCTGCTTAAGAAGATCTTGCAGATGTCAAACGATGCAGCGCGGATAAAGCTAATACTTGAGCAACAATTCTACTCAAAAGACGTTCTCAGGTTGTCCTAAACTCAAAGAAGTTGGAATGGGCTTCCAACCAATTGAGTCCTTCCCCAGGAGCAAATGCGCCCTGGGCAAAGTGGAAAACTTTATATCAACTTCGTACTTAGCTGACTGGTGCCGAGGAATGTACCAACCCGTTTCAAAAATATAAAGAAGATCCGATAGAAGAAGAAGATCAAATGGGATCTTGTCTTACTTTTTTCTCATTTTATTCGCAATACGTTTTCTTCTAATATTTCGTTCCTTTCTGAAGTCAATGTTTTGTCCATATCTAAAGCACGATTTACAATTTGGTTGACTATATTCACATTTCTATCCCTCACTACAATGAAATTTTTAAATCAACTGAACTCTTAAGTTTGATTGAACTGTATAATTTCTACCACGAAGTATTTGAAATACCCTACTATCTTGTTTGGTATTAGTTTTTTATTTTTTTCTATTATCCTATAACACTTCCTTTGGATGTTCGAATTACAGAGGCAACTGTATGTTATTTTTTCTTTAGACCATCCTTTTGTTTTTGTAGTGTACGGTTCTGACCCTGCCTCGAACATCATTCCTTCACAAGCGGAAGAGCCAGAGAGTTACGATTCCATACCTACACAATAATCAAGCCTATTATCGCCATGTGCCTTACCACAATCTGCTTAGCCTGCACTTTTCATAAAATTCTTTTCTACTGATTTATACATTTTTTTCCATTTTAAGAAAAAAAAAAATTTTTACGTATTTTGTTTTTGCTATTTGATTGATGAGCAATTATTGTTGTTGAGCGTCACTCTCTCACTCTCACACACACACATATATTTTTTTTATTTTAGACGTGTAAAGTGTATAGGGGACAAGCTGGAATATTTTGTTTGGATATAAAAGAACATTTTTTATGGAAAAATCGTTGTTCCATTTACATAAAATTTGCTCAAGATGTAGGTCATTCTGCTGTCGCAGTCACTTTGTTCGCGAAGTGCTGCTGTTCTTACAACAAACCTCTAGAAGACGATGTTATTAAGTGAAAAAAAGATCACATCAGCCTACTTAGTAACCGTGACTTTATGGTATGGAATGCTACATGAACGTTACTTTACTAAAATTAATTTTATATACATCGTACATGCGTCAGAGTAAGTATATCATCCTTTATATATTTGTTGCTTGGACGTTTCTTCTTGGGGGATTATTATGACCAACTTTCGTTGGCGGACTCTAGCGCCATTTTCATCGCCCTGCCGAATATAGAGGCGATGACTTTCGATCGATCTTGCGCGTTCTTCGTTATGATGACGGCCAACGATTCCTTCTCACGCGTTTCGTTTATGTTCGTACGTGATTGAGCATTCTCCACTCTGTTGTTCGAGTTTTTGTCGAACTCATCGCTGTCGGCGAAAGGCCTGTTCTCGTGGCCAGTGAGATCGACGAACTTCACGCGGATCTGTGTGCGACCCGGCTTTCTTAGCGTTTCGATCATAGGCGTGTCTTCCCGCTGGCCCGCCAAAGCGGCGATGTCCTCGAGGATTCTTCTCAGCTTGTGCGTGAACGCGACGTTGTCGTGCAAGTCGTCCATTGCGCCCAGTCCGTGTATTTTCGTCGGCTCGTGGGCGTCAAAATCAGTCGCGTGGTGCGTGGCGTCATCCTCGTGTGTGCTGTGTTCTGTTTCGTGGTGCGTGCCAAGAATTGGAATGTGATCGTTGTCGCTGGGAAGATCGTGAACAACCCTCACTTCGTGAGTGTTGGATAGGTGACCGTGATTCAATTGGATGTCTCTTACGACTGACTCGAAAGCATTTCTTAGTAGCGCCAGCGTCTGGTGATCGTGAGGTGCGTTTTTAGAGATGGCGTTCTGCACGGCCTGTTCTATTTCAGCCAACGTCACTCGGTTATCGTTCTGATGGTTGTTTAGTGCGAGCGAATTCATCATTGTCGTCGATAGCGTTTGAATCATTTGACGAATCTCGTTAGAAACCTGGAAATCACGCGTTTTCTATTATACTATGTGTGTGACAATACAAGGTTTTCCTTTCGCATTTTTGTGTTATTATAAATAAATATATTGAAATAATACCAAAGACGACATTGACAAATTCGAGGAGGATAATTCTCACGACTTTCTTATTAAATCCCTTGTGAATGTCAGGAATTATTCGAACATCGAACCCTTAAGAAGAAGAATTATTAATGTATTACCTGCATCTGCTCTACGGTCTTCTTTAACTCGTTGACCATGTTAAGTAACTGTGCACTGGTGGTCAATGGTGATGTCACGGCCGAGTGATCGTCCATTCTCATGCTGTCATGAAGGTCCGTGGAGAAATGCTTCACTTCACCAATTTGATGTACGCTGTCTAACGCGTTCGAGAAAATTGAATCTGGTAGCGCTGTTGTCACGGCTGTCGGTGAAATGGAGGATAAAATGTCTGACTGTCTCATTTCCCCCTGGGTGTCAGGATGTGGAGAGCTGATCATTTCATCGTAAAGACTTTTGGATTCCAAAGGTTTGATCTGCTCCGATGTTAATATAGGTTCGCTTATCTGTGATGTTACTGCGCTAGTCATCTCGCGGTCGGACGATCCCTCCTTTCCTTGTTCAACGGAATTTCGCTCGGCTGGTGATGTGGTCCCTGTATCTGCGTCTTTGACTATCCCTGCCCCGGACTTCTGACTCTCTGCATCTTTTATACTGTTGTACATTTCGGCTGCCGCTTTGAAAGATTTTAGGCCGTTCTCCAACATGTTTATTCCGGTGTTAGTCAACTTTCGATGATGCTTTGCGTAGATCCTAACGGGCACTTTATTCTTTGCCGTATCGTTGGTAGAGTCATCGTCAGCGGGTGCGATTGATGTAGCGCTCTTTCTTTCCACATGGGACGGCTGTAGAACTGTCACATCTATGATACCTTGACGAACTGCAGAAAAGGGAAGAACTACAGTAAAATCTTGTTAACTCGACCCCCGTTAAGTCGAACTGTTTTTCTATTCCCCTTTCCTAATATGTAGTTTCTCACAAAAACTCCCGATAACTCGAACTATTTTACTTGGTCCCTTGGGGTTCGAGTTATCGGGATTATACTGTAGTATATTATACACTCTACATATAAACAAATCCAAGCAGGGTATACAACCCAACAATAGAATTCTAGCTACTCATGCATTTTTAGTATCTACTGCATAATTTTCACAAACCAATTAGTTTCGCTTTTCAAACAATTTATTTCAGGCGGATTTCCGCCCATTTAATAATCGTAACAATCTAGAGTTATTTAAATCGTGCGCATGCTTTACCTTCGGGCTTCATGTTTTTCCATTTCTTCGAGATCCGAAATGAAGAAATAGGAAGAAGAACGAAAAGGATGAAAAAGCCCACTCGCTTATACATTGCCTTTGCAAAGCTCTTCGTTTCTGCGTAGAATCGTCGCTCAACCATTCATCATATAATGGGCGAGAATTCAGGTCACCTTCATTAAGCAGTAAACATATCGACCCTCACTTGACGCACAACCTTCTGTAAATCTACCGACTCATGAGAACAGAGAGTCGGTGCGATTGCTAGAGACAGAATCTAAGTACAGGTTTCTAATATGCTGTATTTGAAAGGTTTAAATCTTGTTTCATTTATATTTTTGTCACATGTAGACGTGTATACTTTGTTACATCATGTCCGACTGATTGACACTGTTCCGTTTAAACAATGTTTTATATTTTGATGGATCTTGCATCTCTCTTCAAGAATATTTCTAATGTGATAATAAGTCGTTAACCTGCAACAAAGGAGGATTCGTGTCTATCAGACTCAATGAAATAGTTACTTTGACTGCTGAAGCTCTATTCTAAGGTTGAACCTGGACTTGTTCGTTTAACTGGTGAGACTTTTAAGTTAAAATCAACGAGAGTCGAAGATGAGGCAAGATTCACTGCGAAAGCTGGAGGGGTGGCAGAGGTGAAAGAAGGCGTTTATGGATATAAGTCCCACTCTAAAAATACTCTCCGGGCCGCTCAAAATACAGTTCGTAAAGTAAAGTGTGTGTATATAAAATATATATATTTTTAAAATTCTAGTCGTTAGTTTCGTTGTAAATCGTTGTTGGATAAATTATTATACCCTTTGGAAAGAATAATAACATGTCTATTAAACTCACACAAAAATATCAACAAACGGATTCTACCGTACAGAATACATACAGTAAGCATAACTAGGGTTAAAATATCAAAAAACTCCTTAGAAAGAAACGAGCAACTCTCACTCCGATGTGGTCAAAGTCAACACTTATTAATTAAGTGTAACTTTGTAAGTGAAAAAAAACAACACTATTTATTGTTAATAATAGTATGCCACAACTAAAAGCCGTTAAAAGTAAATTGTTAAAAATTGGCATTTATTGCTGTTTCAAAAACATCCCGCGCGCAAACGCATCTTCACGCGAGATTCATGCATTCGAGGGTTAAAACAAGTTCGCGATCGCATAGTAATGCTAATTTTTAGTGGTACCTTAAGAGAATTATGGCGGCTTTTGGTCAAAACCACGAAATTTAATTCCCGCGAAAAATCCAAATGTCCCTAATCCGCGAAATTAAATTCTCGCGAATTATTTGGATACACTTTGTCCGCGAAAATAAATTCGCTATTTTTCTTTATTTTTTAATTTTAGATACCGTAAAATCCAGTAAATAAACCTACCCCGCAATTATGAACTATGTTTTGTGATTCCTTGTGAATTTTGAACTGGAAATACACTCCGAATTTTACGGTATATATGTTAAAGTATAAAATTTGTGTTTTGACACTAAAATTTGTGATTTGAGACTAAAATTTGTGAGGTTGATCGCGAAATTATACTAAATTCATGATGCACGAAAATAAATACGAGCGAAATTACACGTAAGACCCGTGGCGCGAAAATTAGTACAAATAAGGTATATACTTTATAGTAAGCGAGAGAAGGTTTAACGAGTTGTCGTAGGTATCTAACACAAAAGAAATTTGGTTAACCTCTGAGGTGTTTGGGCAACACCCAAAATATCCAAACGTACATCTTAGTTACTCTATCAGTGTCATAGTTAAAATCCAGCAGGGGCATAGTATTTTATACTGATGTGCAAATATTCTGTATAAAAATTTGAAGTAATAATAATAATAGTTTTGATTTTCACGAACTTAAAAACCCAAACCTAACCAAAAATTTTGAGCCAAAAGGTCAGTCATACCCCCACAACGTAACTGTTCGTCACATTAAATTATCCCATAACCGACAGACTGGAAATATTTGGAAATTAATGGCGTTTTTTCGAGGTAAATTATTGATGTTTTGGGAGCAATTTTATAGTACTTTCAATAGGTAAATCCTATCGTTAGAACCAAATTTTCTGGTTAAATTTTTGAAAAATGTCATAGAAGTAATGAGAACATATTGCTAGTATGTTACAGACTTTTATGTTGTACCTGTTGCGAAAGGTTGCAAATTTAATGCGAGGAAACGGAGAAAGATTCAAAGACCAGTCAGGGGTGGCGCTGATCTAGATATCTAGATGTAAGTGCAAGTGCTTGTAATTTTCCCGATCGCATTTAACTGGAAATTTAGTACGTTTTCAAGGGTGCTTTATTTTCCTAACTCCAGCGAGGCGCCGGCAGGCCAATTTCATTTATGCTTTCGATTATTCAATATTGACCTCTGAAGTGTCAGTTTCTTGTAATTAATTCAAGGTGCCAGGCCCATTTAGTTATAGCTGTATTTCGATGAATGTTTTCAATTTCTACGTGATAGGAAATAGTTTTTGTAAAAAAAACATAATTGTATACTTTCTAAGGCTTGAAGTAATGGTTCTTGTAATAAAAAAATTGTATGATACTATAGAAATACGTAAATACAAGCGGAAGCAATCTACCTGGTCATGCGTTGGGCGCAGAGAAATGATGACAAACAGGAAAACTCCTATAGCAATAATTACGGTACAAGGCCATAGGAAGGTTTCAGAAGGTGGAGCGGCCGAAAGTACGTCTATACTCACTCGCAGTGGAGTATCATGGAGCCTCCACCATAACAAAAACCCATCTTCAATGGGTAATGCATATGCATTGTTATAAAGATGCCATTATGTGTGATTTGATCATCAATGAGTTTTGTCTTAAACTTTTTTAAAAAAAACAACTGAATATATAAAAAAATTTATCTTCGTTTTAAATTAAGCACCATCCCTATTTCTTCATTTCTAATCATTTTATCTTTTAACTTTTTAATTGTATATATATAAAAATAAACTGTTTAATATTTTAACTTTCTCCCTTAACTGAAGTGTGCAACCTGTTGGCAATTAGTAAATCCTAGATTCCCACGAGAGTCGTTGGACGGTCGAGGTGGTTCTTTCCAGGTGAAGAATATTGTTCTCAGGTCACCTTCTTTTGCTCATTTCCACTTTTACTGCTACATCTTCCGGATTGTTGGGGATTTTAGGGAGCTTGGGTTGAAATCTCAGGGGACTGCCTCATATTCCGAAGAAACAGTTTTTTAGTTTGAGTGTTGTAATCCTTTCTGCATTTGTCATTCTATATTATATTTCATTGATCATGTCATCTAACAAGTCATCCTTTGGTCGACTTTTGAAAAAACCTGACAGATTCAATAAAAATCGGTTCAATCTGAGTGCCCATTGTTTCAACGAAAATTGCACCAGTGAGGACAGCATTATATATTTTAGGCACTGCACACGTTGTTCCAAATACTATTGCAGTGAGTGTTGTGAGTTTAGTAAGGACATCATTGAGCTTCTCAATGAGAAAGTTGATAACTTTTGGTTCTGTCCGGACTGCACTAAACCTGCTCTAAATGCAATTTTCTTGGAAAAATATATCGAATCTAGATGCAGCGTCTACTTTGAAAAAATTGAATCTCGCCTTGTTTCTCTTGAAGCGTCTCATTCTTTGAACCATTCTTCAATGATCAACATCCAAAACAGCCTTGAAACAAACTCCTCTTTAATTCAGAAATTAGTGGACGATAATTTAAAATTTCCAATTTAAAAAATAATTTTAATAATGAATGTATAGACTCTGAACGTACTCTGAGTAAAAAAATTGTTAAAAATATCGAGGAGCACAACAGGCGCAAAAATAATTTAATTATTTACGGTCTCAAAGAGACTGATTCTGTAAACAACTCTGTGCAAGTATTGGATCTCTTAAAAAGCCACCTAAGACTAAATATTTGCATAGACGACATTAATAATTGTAAAAGACTTGGACCTTTTCAATCCGGTAAAACTCGACCTTTAAGAGTTACTCTTTGTGATTATGGCACAAAAATCTCTATTTTAAAACATAAAAGGATTTTAAAAGAAGTAGATGAAAATATCTATATTAATCAGGACAGGAGCAAAGAAGAAAGAGATCTGTTTAATAAACTTCGAGTTGAAGCTAAGCAGAGGGAGGCAGAAGATAGTTCGGGGGAATGGGTCTACAGAGTAAGAGGACCACCGTGGGATCTGTTTGTGAAACAAATAAGAAAACAGCCCTCTTCAAAATAAAATCTTGGAATAACAAAGCCAGAAGACTAAGGAATTCTCATCCTTTCTCTTTAGCATTTTGTAACATTCGAGGTTTACGAACAAATTTTACAGATGTTGAAGCTTTTGGGGTTTGGATGAATCTTGTTTTCCTTCATCTTGGAAATTTGCCTCCGTTATTCCAATTTTTAAAAATTGTGGTGACCGTTCTAATCCTAGAAATTATAGACCGATTAGTCTCATTTCCATTTTAAGCAAAGTTTTTGAGACTTTACTTAACCAGACCTTAGTGGAATTTATTGAAAAAAATAGTTTGTTTTATGATTCCCAGTACGGGTTTCGTTCTGGTTGTTCCACTGCTGATGTTTTGACAGTTATAACTGAACGTTTTTATCGTGCCCTTGATGTTTCCGGTGAAGCGCAAGCAGTTGCTCTTGACATCTCCAAGGCATTTGATAAAGTCTGGCATCTGGATCTATTGCATAAACTCAAAGCATATGGTTTAAAAGGTTCCTTTTTCAAAATTATCTCTTCCTTCCTTTCCAACCGTAGACTCAAGGTTGTCCTTAGTGGTCATTCATCTTCAACTTTTTCCATCAATGCTGGTGTTCCACAAAGATCAGTTCTCGGACCAACCCTGTTCCTACTCTACATAAACGATCTTCCAGACAATTTATCATCCAAATCCATTATTTACGCTGACGATTCCACATTGTATTCCTGTCTTGATAAATCAGATGATTGTAATAAGGTTAATTTGGCCTCTGTTTTCAATAAAGATCTCAATTCGGTAGTTGAATGGGGTAAGAATTGGCTGGTTAATTTCAATCCATCTAAAACTAGTCTTCTTTCCATTAATCATTTCAAGCAAGCTTATTTACCTCCAATTTTGATGAATGGTTCTCATTTGCCTGAAAACAATTCATTTCGCCTTCTTGGTCTCATATTTACAAGCGATCTCTCATGCCGTCCATACATTGAAACCATTGCAAAATCAGCTGCCATGAAGGTTGGTTCTCTTTTACGAGAAATGAGTTACCTCACCCCTGAGTGTATCCTTTACCTGTACAAATCGTCAATACGTCCTTGCATGGAATACAGCTGCCACATTTGGGCAGGTGCTCCTGCGAATTGCTTGAACTTGTTAGACCGTGTTCAACGGCGTGTTTGCAACGCAATCGGCGCAAACTTATCTTCGAAACTGGACTCCCTATCACACCGGTGAAACGTAGCTTCTCTTTGTCTTTTCTACAAGTTTTTTTATGGACGTTGTTCAAGCGAACTATCATCTCTTACACCTTCTCCCAGAATTTTTCACCGTACAACTAGGTTTTTGTCATCTTCTCATCAATGGACTGTTTGCATTCCAAACTGTCACAGGGATTTCTATAAGAACAGTTTTTTCCCGCGAACATCCAGACTTTGGAACTCCCTTCCTTCTACATGCTTTCCATCGGTCTATAACCTTCAACTGTTCAAATCAAACGTTCATCGATATCTGAAAACTGCGTCACTTTCCCTGTAACTTTTCTAGCTCTTTACACTCAAGTGGCCCTTAGGCCCTTGTTCTGAGCAACTACAATAAAAAAAATAATAATAAACCAATTAGTCTCATGCGTGTCCTAACAAAAGTGTACAAAAAAATTATTAAGGATCATTTGCTTCATCACTTCCGCGAAAACAACTTGTTCACCACAGTTCAACACGGGTTTCGTTCTGGGCATTCCTGTGTCACAAATTTGCTTTCAGTAATCGACTCATGGACTAAAGATAACGTCACATCGCATTACCTACTTCAGAAAGACATCGCTGGTTTCTTGGGCAAAAAACTGGGGAATGTGCTTTAATATTAATAAATGTTCAGTCTTGCATCTTGGTCATAACAACATTGAATGAATTTTTGACGTAAACCTGACCTCGAATATATTGTTCTTTATGGGGAAGTGTAACCCGTTGAGAGTTCCTGTATTATAAGGTTAATATCCGACACGCGAATCTCTATTTGTCTCATTTATTAGGAACAGCAAAGTTATTTTAATGTCCTTTATTTTACCAAACATGCGTATCTGTTAAAGCAAGCTCCGTCAGAAATTCTTCTCAAATATTGAAGGAATGCTCGAAATTTAAATTTAAAAAACAAACAGCTTAAAATATTAACGGAGATAAAAAAAAGATCATGCATGGTATTCTCAACACTTATCGTACAAAGTACATGTTCTTCCATATATCTCTACATCAAAGGTTTCCTTGATTACACAATATGTTTTGAAGGAAAAAACATTTTCGTATACTCATAGTATTCGTTTTTTAACTAAGGACTTATCTCCGTATTTTCTTAATTTAAAATTCAAATTCAAACTCATAATAAGATTTGTCAAACACGTGACTTCTGACGTAGCCATCTTCACCTCCGCTGCTGTAGCTGAAACAGAAAAACACATTTCTTGCTTAATACCTCAAATCCTTATCTCCATGGTTACCATTAGACAAACTAGAGAATAGGATATATACCTCTTTCCGTCTGGGTGATACGCTAAACTGTTAATTGGCCCGAAATGCCCTTTCACTCTTCCAATCTCTTCTTCGAAAACCATATGAAAGAATCTGGCATCGAATTTGCCCACTCTCGACGATGTAGTGGTGACCTCCATGGCTTCTTGACCTCCACCAAGAACAACCTTATCCATGAAACCATGTTTATTGGTTAATAAAGCTAGCTATTTACGACAATAAATGTAGAAGCAAAAGTTAATATCAGAATCTTTGTTAGCACTTCTAAGATCAAACCACATAAACTGTTACGAAATTGAAACAGGAAAACCTACCTGCTCTTTGAGCGGAGAAATGGCTGCAGAATTAACTGGTCGATCGGTTTTATATGTTTTCAGCGATTGCATGCTTTCAGTGTCAAAGAGTTTCGCAACGTTATCTTTGGACGCTGTGATGAACATCATTTCGTCGTAGTTCTTTTGCAAATCATTCACTTTATCCGTGTGCGGACGGCACGTGCGCAGCATCTCGCCACTCTACCGATAGAAAAATATTCCATCACAAAGTTTGCATTTTAATAGAGTAAAATCGAGACTTACGCGTGCACAGTACTTGGCGACAGAACCATTTTCATGTCCTGTTATGAGATACTCATCCAATGGGCCCCATACAGCTGACGTCACTTTTGATTCCTTCACTGGTATTGTCAAGTAGGATTGTGGGCTATCTGCAAGCAATATTGCACAGTGCGGGCGTACGTTAAATAATCTATCGCCTTCCCGTTCGAAAGGACATCGTTAACATCAAAAAACCTAATTTCGCATATCTGTCCCATAGCTTTGTCTGTGGAGTAGAAAAACTGTTTACCACTGTACGAAAACCCACAACTTCTCACAGCCGATCCTGTGTCAAACTTTAATAGTTGTTTGCCGGTCTCAATATCCCACATCCGTGCGGAGTTGTCGGCTGAACCTGTTAGCAGGTATTTTGTGTCCCCTAATCAACGATTATTAAGGGTGCATTGATACTTCTCCATCGAAATAGACTAGTGTTTACGCCAATTAACAGATTTACATTGAATATACGAGGTAAGGAAAACAAAGAATCAGAAAAAGTTACAACTTGGATCCAAGCACCACACAGCGCCACCATGTCCAACATAGGTGCCTAACCTTTCCCCATTGATGAAGTACCATACAGTTGGTTTGTTGTCTTTCGCGGAGGAAAATAACAGATCTCCTTCACGATTATATTTGATTTGCGTTATTGAACGCTCGTGACCGTGTAACAGAAGGGGTTTCTGAAACGGAAAAGAAAACGGCATGAAATCGTTATCAATAGCACAGGAATTGTGAATATCCAAAGCAAGAAGTTCAAGAAATTCTTCAATCTGCTGGAAGAAAGCAAAATCACGATTTATAGATTTTAAATTATTCAAGCATAGTGTTACACATGACTATTTAAGCTAGTCAGCATAATCAGTCATGCTGATAACAAAGTCATATCAGCATATATAACAAAGTCATATGTAACAAGACGGTGTGTTGTTAGAAGATCTCTTGCTAAATAAAAACTACAGGTAATTTTTTTATAAACGTTATCCTCAGATTTCTATGATTAGAGTGATTGTAAATAAATCTATCAAACAAATTTACAATTCAAGTAAAAAATGACATAATAATAATAATAATAATAATAATAATAATAATCTATATATTTATAAACATTATATTTAATGTTTTTTGTAAAACGCTTGTTAGATTTTTCATGGAGGAATCTTGTCAACCTTGCATATGCACGCATCCATGTGTCATTTCTGAAGTAGAGATAACTGAGTCATGACTATATACCATTTTCGTAACTTCATTAGATTTAGAATCTGGAACAAATTTTTCTTGTGAGCTTTAGTACAGCGCTACTCTTCCCTGCCTAATAAACGGGGGGGGTCAGATTATATTTAAAAATCTAATAAACGGGAGGGGTCTTAATAAACGGGGTCCCTATCTCGTCCCTAAATTTCATTCATCGTTTTACTTGTAAAAATATCAGCATAGAAGAGATTAAAAGTAACATAGAAATAGCAGCAAATGTTTTTTAACTATTCAAACATATCAAAGGCATTGCGATTTTCATCACCATCTTCCCCTTTGCTTTCATTCTCTTCCATTCCGTCTTCTGGTAATGCGATTTGCATGCGCTTTTTAACACTGCGGCGAGCTTTGACGTAATGTTTTTTAAAAGAGTATAAATATGGTGAAAAACGGGTTGAAGTCTCTGAATTAGTGATAAGTTTTCCCAGATCATCAATAAACTTTGCGTCGTTTTTAAGCTGTAGATCGTCATTGCATAATTCGGCCAACATAACCACAGTATTTTCGTTAGACGCAGCCTGCTGATTATAATCTGTTCCCATCACGCGTTCATCTCTGTTGCTGTTTATAGGGACTTCCTCATCTGATGATTAAGCATCTGCGTTTTGCTCAATGACTGGGATGCTCTCACCATCGCACTCGAAAAGTTGATCTCCCTCATCGAGCGGTATTCCTTCACAAGCAGATTCATCATTGTTTTGTTTTCGGCAAACTCCCTTGGGCATAGTTATGAGCTTTAACATTTCTTTTAAATTTCTTGGACTTTGAGTCATAATAAGTTGTTCACAAAATACTGTCAGCTTCTTCTCTACTAAAGCGTAGATTCTTTCTGACACCATAAAATCTTTGCTTCCATCTAAAGCACTGTTGACCCACAGTGCCTTAAAAATCGATGAGACAGATTTATTTGAATCGTATTGAAGCTTTCATCAAGCATACTCATCATGTCATTTCGTGTAGGCTGTGGTATTTTTGTCAGGTCACACTTTAGTTGTTCCATCATAAGCTTCTGTTCAAGCTGTCTGTACTTCGCTTTTAAAGGAACATGGAAATCCGTATCGTTTATTTGGATATCTCCAGTCACACCTCTACCAATCCCTACATATATGTATCCCCTCTGCAGTAATGCTGCTTTAACTTCTGGCATAATGTGCAGACTATAATGATCTAAGACATAAATGGCATAATTTTTGGGTGTAAATATATTGAATCTATTGGGAAGATTCGATATAGTGTAAAGCATTTGCTCAAGCCAATAAGAACCTTTTGGAGCCCAATTACATTTTTAAAAATATCTGGAGCTTGTAGTTTAGTGCGTGTTCTCTTTCCTTTAAATACAAATTCTAGTGGGAGCTTAATTGCTGGATCACTGCATACTTGGGTATAAACAGTAACGCGCTCACGGGACAAACTGTAATTTTCTTTAACGTACGGATCCATATCAGTAACATTAAATGTCTTCTGCAAAGAGTTTTCATTTCTGTGCAACGACATTTGATCGCCGTTGATAATCGGTGGGTCAACTCCAAAAGTGTCAATAAAGTATTTCCGTACTGCCATATGTTCTTGATATACTCATATATCCTCTCCTTTCTATCAGATTGTTTAATTTGAAAACGCTTGTTCGGCTGACGTAAGCTGACATTAAATTCACGCATCCAGTTTTTTATCCATTTGTCGGAAAATAGAATTCTCTGTTCTACGGGTATCAGTTCTAGCTGTTGCGCAAGCCATTGTTCATACAAAATGTTACACTGCGCTTTAAAAAGTGATAATGGTAAACAGGCTTTTAAACTACCATAGATATCTATAAACAATCATAAGCTGCCTCCCGGACACCAATAATAGTGACTTTCCTTCCTCCTCCGGGTTGGTGATATTTTGACTTCGTAGGTGGTGCAGTTATCTCGGTTTCGTTTTTAATCTATTGTTTGTAACAACGCTTTCCCAACTTAAGAGCCTTCTCTAAAACAAGATTGTTGTGTTTTAAAGGCTGTAAATCTGGGTAATATTCCCGCACTGCTCTAGCGATATACTCCTCACGTGGCAACCTTTAAGTGTGCTTTTTCATTTTTGCATTTAAATTAACATCCTTGGATTGTTTACTAACATCATCATATTCCTCTTTATACTGCTTACACAATTTCCCCAATTCGTCTTTTTCAACCAAGGTATACTTGTCTTTTAGCACAAATAAATTTACGCTCTGCCATACTGGCATATATTTTTCCCTGAAATAAGTAATAGTAACAAGAGTTTGAGGGTGAATTCGAATTCGAATTGTTGTGTTCGAAATCTCAGAATTTGATTGGTTCAAAAAACATTGTACCATGCAACCTGCGCCAATCAGATGCTTTGTTTACATTTTGATAGCGCAGGGTGATTAAAAAAACACAGGCATGAAAGTTTCACAGGAGTTTCACAGGAGTTTCACATAAATTCCATCAGTCATATAATTAACAAAGAAATGAAAAGCAAATAAAAATGAGAGAACCACTCTAATTATATTTATATCAAAACAAGTTAAAGCGAATCAAATAAGATATAACATGAAAGAAAATCACAACATTCACCCATCAAACAATATTTTATAAGTTTACAAATATTATAATCATGGAAAAAACACTTCCATCAAAACATATCTTTACTCATAAATGTGTGTCAGGTGCATGATGATTAATCATACATTTACCTCATTTATGTGTACTTACTGTGGCGTGTGTATATGTCCTCAAGCTCATGTACTCAAGTATACATTTATTGCACTTATTCAAACTTTTGAAAATGACTCTTTGGCAAAAAGTAAAAATTAATAAATGGGGGGTCCTAATAAGCTCCGGAAAATTTCGAAAAATTAATAAGTGGGAGGGGAGACGTTTATTAGGCAAGGAAGAGTACGTATATAGCAATAATACTGACAAAAATTTATTCATTTTTTTTCAAAGAAATATTTTTGTCAAAAACCCACACGAAAAAAGACAATTTTTTTTCTACAGACTATAAATTATTCTAAAATAACAGTAAAACATAACAAACTAACTTTTGTATTATTATTATTTTTGTCTTCTGTAACGTCCATGATAATTACCGTAATGCCTCGATTAATCGCCCCCCTCGAATAAGCGCCCACCCTCTTGGTTAAATTACTAAATAAGCGGCTCCCCCTCAATCTTCAGAAAAGGGCGCCTATTCGAGTTTTCAGCAAAAACAGTAGCACAAAGAGAAGAAAGGTAACGGAACACAGTTTTTTTCTAGTTTTCATTCTTATTTTTCTTTTCCATGACCGGTGACCAACAATCCTTGTATATATATCCACAAACAGGTCCCGTAACCAAGATGACTACAATGCATGCTTCAAAGAAGGTAAACCTTGTCACGAAGGCCGTATAATGCTGAAAGAGCAGATTGAATATATGAATACGGAGGAAGCAAACCCGTTTCAAGCTGATGAGAGTGATATCGCTATAAATATAAAGTATATAAAGATATAAAGATATAAAGTGTTTCTATTAAAAACCGCCTTTTATTTATGTTCAATTTTTCTGAATTGCAAATAAGCGCCTAACCTAGAGGCTCAAAAATTAAATAAGCGCCCGGCCGCTTAATCAAGGCATTACGGTAAGTATTTTTTAAAAGATGATGGAAAAATTGCAATCCTAAAATGTCAGTGATAGACTTTCAATTAATTTTAACATGTTTAAATGTTCATTATCGAAATAAATAGAAGATATATATAAGCGACTTATGTTGCACAAATTCCACAATTATATATTTGTAAGGAGATAAAGCACTTTTTTATTTTGGTTAACATGTTTCGGCTAAGTTCTAGCCATCATCAGAACAAAGAAACCGTGCAATTTTCGTCATTAAATACTAAAAAATAAAATACTTCGTAATCATGATACAAAGAATGTAAGAAATGCGTGAAAGTGTAGGTTGCATGTAGAAATAGGACAAATGTTTTAATGAGGTTTTATAGAAATGAACTAGTATTTGCGTTATGGTTTTTCCAATTTTAATGTGTAAGGCTGTTTTATTTTGAGTTTGAAATGATTAGAAGCTGCATTTATATATATATCTATTGACTCCGTCTAATACTAAAGTGAAATCATTAATTAACTAAAAAGTCCATTTAAGTATCAGATATTCCGGCTAGCAAAAAAATTATAAAAAACAAGTATATATATCCACTCTAACTTAAAATGTTAATGGAGTCAGGGCAAAATCTTTTGCCATTTTGTAACAAAAACGGTGGAATAGCGAAAAATCCATAAAAATCTTTTTCGTTTTCCTTTTTTGTTATATTTTTTACGTATGTAATATCTTTAAAAGTTTCTTGTATCGCGCACTTATCAACAACGTTTCTGTTTTCGGTATGTTTCTTGATTCATTTCAGACGTTGATGGTTTCTACTGACAAAAGTAGAAAACATTTTTTCCGCAATTTTCAAGGTTTTTTCGACGTTCTATTTTTTAATAAATGCGATTTGCGGAAATTGAACAAAGAAGAGGAGATAAACATTAAGGATTTCACACATTACAATCGGAGAACGAATTACCGTTAAATGTTAAATTAAAATGTATATGCCGCGACAACTTCAAATCATCAAAATTGGCGTTTTGTTAAAACGCCTTTTTTCTTGTTGTAAAATCGACTACAATAGTCCATTTCAAACTTATTTGTTAATTTCCTATTATTATTTTTCGCTAAAATAAAAGCATATAATGCTACTAGAACTAAATACCCAAGAGATAAAAAAAAACATGCACAACAAACATAACTTCGTATGTTTCAAGCAAAAAATTGTTTTTCTTCATTGAATTATTTTGACGGTCAATAGAAACCATGTCTTTTTACGCACGCGTGATGTTTGCAATGATCGAGACAATTTCATCGAGGTTTTGTTATGTCATTTAGCAAAGGTAAACATTATGTAAATTTTCATCGCTATTTTTTTAAACTTTTAATTTAATTATTGTTATGTTTTATTGGTTAATTGTTATTCTTTTCTGTTTCTTTCATCACAAATAACAAAAATAATTTGAATTGAGCAAAAAAATTAGGGAGGGGCGAAACCAGAATAGCACCCTTTTAGTGAAATGTTCTGTCTGTGTTATAAGCAATATCACTAATTTTCTGGCTAAAACTGTTCTTGTAATAAAATAATAGGACTTTCTGGTCAAACAATAATAAAGAATCTAGAACTGAATGTGTTGCTTAGCAATAAAAAGGTATAATACCAATCAACTAAAACTAACAATTTCCCCAAATTGAACCCGTTTTATCCCACCCTACCCTAGACCTTTAAGCATTTTTCATGTTTAAAAAACATTGTTTGGCAATCATTTCTTTCTTTAATTTCACTGAGCTGGTGTAATAAAGTATGGTGTCACCGACATACAACCAATGTATATTTATTTACCCCTGCTTCTTTATCAACAAATCATAAAAAAGTGAAATCAAAATTTAGTGCTGTTGCTAACTTCTAGTTTAAATGTCCCTAGCTAAAAATCCTTGCGTCAACAAAACAATTTTCTACTTTTAATGAAGATTTTGAGGTTTACATCCTTTTGAATGACGTTAATTCTAGACTTACTCCAATTTAAAGCAACTTTATAATTTACTCTAATATATATAGAAATTGCCTACCATTTTATAAATCAAAGCTCGTAGCGTGTTATCGAGAGTCTTCTCTTTTTGATTTTCAAATTTTTAGTTAGCCATTTTTATGTAGGAACACATGTCATAGAAAGGACAAATTTACGCTAACCGAAAGGATTGTTAGGCAAGGTGAAAATTAGTTTCAAAAATGTTACTTACTAGGGCCGACCAGTGTTGAGAAACGTATATCAATATATTATTATTCTATATTTTTAGGGTGAGGCTTATATTTTGATTTACTTAGCGACCCCTGCCTAATGCCTCTCAGACCAAAACCCTCTCCGTCATGGCGTAACAGTGCCGGAAAATCTTTTCACATTAAGTTTATGTACATTGGGATGGGGTCATTCAATTTTTTTAGTCCCCCTCCCTTGTCCGTCCGTTTCTTTATGACCCCCACCCTCCCCCACCAGTCGCGAGGCGTAGAATGGAAATTTGTTTTGACATTATTTAAAATGCGCGTGATCAGGTGATCATAAACGTGCAAGTAATTGTCAATTGAAGAGGTTAGATGCAGGAAATAAGGAGATTATTCGTCGCAATAAAACTTGACTAATTAAGCAATCAATTTTCGTGAACTGATTGATTAATGTTAAAGTTTGGAGAACTACTAAAAAATCTTATTTAGGCCAAAGATCATTTACAACTTCGACGTGGAAAGAGACTAGGGTAAAATAACGCATTTGTTGTTAATGCGGCCATCAACAAAAATTGTTCGCTTTCGGCAGGATACCCCTTTACGTTTTCGTTTTCTTCTTGGTTCAACTCCCTCCCCTTCTGCACGTATATACATACTTTTTGAATGGCGCCATTGGCTAAAATTGCTATCTGAGGTTGAAATGTTGTTATAGTCTGTTTAAAATATAAGGGAAACACAAAGTTTCGTTAAAGACATAAATTGAGACACGCTACCGCTACTACTGGAACCAGTGACCTCCTCATATTTTGTATACAACAAAACAGAAAAACCACGATTTAATCACAGAAAATCATTAAAAAAATATGTTGTGTCTGTACTCTTTATAATATAATATAATAAATTAACCACTCATAACACACTGCGGTGTGAGCCCGCATAGAAAGTGGATACGCGTTTGACTTCCATCTATCGAACACATTCTTGAATGAGTTAAGAGAGATCTTCCATTTCGTATATTGACAGGGATTTCGTTCTTTAGGCATTTTTACAGTTCGATAATATCTCTTCTTTTCCTTCGAACTTCAAGCGTGGTAAGGTTACAAATCTTGAAACGTTCCGCATATGGAAGACGTCCAATGCCTGATAACTGACGGGTAGCTCTGATTTAGTCACCTAGATTCTCAACGAAAAATCTTCAGATTTGTGGACACCTAGAATTTTGATGCCTGATTATATTTACTAAAGTGGGAGGTATGCCAATTTTTAACATTGATAAAAGCCGAATTTTCAGCACATAGAATTTGCTATTTATAAAATAAATTATCAAAAATGTTTGTGGGAGGGTTGGTGAAACTGCCACAGCTAACTGATGGAGCAGACGTTTTTGCTCTATCTAAGCATTTATGCGAATGGATGCTTTTATGTCGACGATGCCAAAGATGTAAATATACAACAGACATGCCAACTCTCCCGATTTCGACGAGAGACTCCCGATTTTTACACTAATTTATTTCTCCCGCCCGACTAAAAGTAATGTAAAAAATACGAGCTAACACGCGCGTTTCGCGCAATGGGAATTCTTATCAAATTATGATATCAATGATTCAAGAAAATTGAGCGATACTCGGGAGAAGCGTTTAGTCAAGGCATTTAACTCACCTATAACTCATTTGTATGCGATGTTTGTCCAGGCTGTTATTCCACTCTTTGATAGCTTCAACACCTTTCTGCAAGCGGAGGATCCGATGATTCATGTGCTGTATCAATCTGCAATTTACCTCAGTTGTTGACACGATACACGAACTACAAAATATCATTGAAAAATTTCCGAATGTTGTGATAGATAAAGATGCGCTCCAGACAGAATTCCTTGAGTTTCAAGTCACGCCAGATGATGAGCTGTCAATGTACTTCGATGAAAATAACAAGCCCATCATTCGCATTCATCAAGTGTGGCATGAGATTTCAAAGCTGACTATTGCTCACTCTGGACAGCCGCGTTTTAAAAAGTTTTTTTGCTGCTTACACTTTGTGGCTAATCTTCTTACCCTAAACTCCCCCTTTTAAATTTCAAAATGTTGGCATGTCTGATACAATATTATAGTTTTTCCCGTAAAAATATATTTCGCGCATGGTAAAACGTTTTTGAACTAAAGATCAAAAATTATTTACGCGACAAACTGCTATTTAAATATCGTGTGTTAACGTCCAGTAATGAAATGTTATGTTTGTTGTGTAGTTTACGTCCTCCCTTCACACCTGCAAAATAATTGTGAATGTGAGGTAAAATTGAATGGAAATACATTTCTATACACTTTCCCGTTTTAATAAATGCATCACCATTAATTATATCCATATGTAACAATAAAAAATTACATGAAAAAGAAAAATTGGTCTATTCCTAGACAAGTAGTTTTATTTTCAATAGAAGTGTTTCGGACGTTTTTAAAAATCAACATTCAAAAAGCATTCCTTGTGTTTATAAAGAATAGATATTTTATGAACACATTTTAAAATAGTTTTTAATGGATCAGCAGTTATTTTGTATTCATCTGGAGACTTTTATCGACTCTCCTTTTCTATGTGGTGTCTAAATGGGTATTTGTTTTTGTTTGGTTTTCCGTTTGGCTTTTTTCAGACTAAGTTAAGATGTCAAAGAAACGGCGATTTTCCAAACTTTTACAGAATCAAATCTTGGAAGTCCTGCTGATACCAATTTGATAGGAACCAGTGTATTATATGTCAGGGAACTGCTAAAGAAAAGTTGCAATGCCCTGCACTTCTTTTGCGAAAAGGTTACGACCCGTTAAAGACGTGTGAAAATTTTCATCTTCATGGTAAACTTAGCAACGGTGACATGGTTGCTCAAGACAATATGCATCATCCTAGTTGTCCACTTACGTTATATAACAAAGCCAAATCTGAAGCCAGCGATGTTGAAATCGTTAGCGATGAAAGACAAAAAACAACATATTTAGCATTTGATGACCATTTAACGTAATTATGATGACAATGCTTCACTTAGGACCGAAGTGAAATTTTACGCCGGCGTGAAAATAGTAAAAATTTACGTATAACGTTTATATTGAAAAAGAGGAAATTCTTATATTTTATCATTATTTCACGAAATATTGTTCTACCTCTTATCAAGTAAACACAAGTTCAAGATGGCAGATAAAGGTAAAGGAACGTAACGTAAAGAAATGTGTTTTAATTTTGTAAACATACGATATTTTACTCGGAGAACAACGTTTATCGTTTGAGAAAAAAGATTCCAATGGCAGCTGGAAATGGTGGAATCCGTGTTGTTCGCATTGAATGAGTTAAAAAGTCAGTACGAATACAAGGGAATAGATTTTGAAGCAGGCATTCAGACCCTTTATCATGATGTTTGGGCCTGTTTCTGTCACAGATATACCAGAAGATGCATCAACTTGTATGATATGTAATCATGTGCGAATTTACTGGTTGCCTTATAGGTATTTAGGTCTCATCAATACAGCCTATTACTTTAGAATCCAAATTGATGTAGGAACTGTGCTGATGACTCCATGACATCCTCCTCCTCTACAGGGAACCTAGTGAGTTGCGGACCTAAATGTTTTGCAAGTAATGTCCATATTTCTATAACTACTTGACCAACAGTACAGCGTGCAATACTAAATGCGTTTGCTGTCATCTGCGTGGAACCTTGATCTTTCAAGTAGTAACAACATATTGACGTACGAAGATTTTTCAATTGCATATGGTTTGACGAGGTCGACAAGCTTTTCAAATTCATTTTCTGGCATCCTAATATTTTGTCTCCATTCTTCTTCAGACATTCTTCTGCGTCGCAAATTGTCCGACCATTGATCAGTTCTCCCAGGACGCACCCACACACTTCTTTTCCGTCGACTACATCTAGATTTAAACACAGGGGTGGATAAACTAATGATTGCAAATGAACGAAAAAATAACAAACAAAAAGAATTACTTTAGAGGAAGAAATTGTTGTGGGAAGAAAACGTTGCGGGAAGAAAATGTTGCGAGCAAATTTTCGCAACTTTCGCGACTTTTTCTTCCCGCAATTTTTAATTATTTCCAGTGTTCGCAACAATTTCTTCCCGCAACTTTTTCCTCTTTCTCTTGTTATTTTATAAAACCATCCGAACAAAAATAATCTCGAGTTTGGCTAGTCCAATTGTCGTTTTTGCAAAACTTTATCAAAAAAGCAATGTCGTACAAAAGTGGCCAAATTCCAATAATGAAAATGGTGTCTGATATTGTTTTCCTGATTAAAAAGTTATCTCCTTGGAGCAACGACAAACGCAATGTGCGAAAATATTCGTCTATAAATATTTTTTACAAAATTGATCAGATTTCAACTATAGATTCTAATCAATAATTATTGTTTCTTTGTCATTATGTCTTGATCTTTTTTGATTTCCTTTATCAGAGGACTTCATAAACCACTTCCGTATGTCAGTTTGCTTCTCTTCACCGTAGGTTTTGGACCTTTTTGTTGTTCATGTGATGATGATTTACTATTGGCAGTGTTAGCTTTCACACTTTCCACAAACGAGCCGACAATAACTTTGTTCTTATTTGTGGCAATCAATTTGCTGTAAACCTACAAGGTATTTCGAGGCCTCCTAACCGATTTTCTGTGGTGTGTACTAGTCAACTCTGCCGTCACGGTCGCCCCACGATCTAATTTTTTTTTTCTTGTTTGTTTACCAATAAAAATGTACAATGAACAGTTTGTTTGTATAAAAATATGTAAAATGTTACAATAAAGAAATTGTAGCTAAAATCGTATAAAGTACAGTGTAGGAAATTATTGGCGTGGATTTAAAGAAAGCCTTGCTGACAAGTCAGTCAATCCTTTTCATAAAACCCACCGTTGTTTATCAACTGTAGCAATTTCCCATATTATACAATATGTAATATATATAATTCTGCGTCAACTAGATATTATCAACGTAAAAAAAGACAAAGAATTAGTTATATTTTAATAAAATGAATTTCTTTGTTGAAGATTTGAAAGCGATTATATTATTTGCGTTCTTTAGTGGCTCTTCAAAGTTATTCCAAATGAGAGGTCCTCTATGTAATATGCAAAATTCACATTTCTTCTTTTTAAATGATATACTGTTAAAATTAAATAATTCGTGAGATCTAAGGTTATATTTGTCGTTTGATATTCTACAAAAGATGTGATTAAAAATGACAGGTAAATTGTCAGTTTTGAAACGGTACATAAATATAAGATGTTGGTAAATATTAATATCGTAAATCGTTAAAATATTTAATTCGCGCAATAAGGGTAAAGCATGTTCCATTTTGTTTTTTTTCTTTATAATGCTACACGCATGTTTCTGCATAGATAAAAGTCTAGTCAGTTTTGTTCTATAATTACTCGCCCACGTAATGTTACCGTAAGATAAAGAACTATGCATTAAAGAGAAGTATATTTGTTTCATACAGCTTTCGTCCAGGAAAAATCTTACTTTGTAAAGTAAGGTCAATATTTTGGATGAGTGTTTTTCTATGTAGCTTATGTGATGATCCCAGCTTAGATATTCATCAATGTTAAGACCCAGAAACTTTGTAGTTCTAACTCTTTGTATTTTATTATTACGTATAACAAGATCCGGTAATTTTAAAAGTATTTTATCGTGCTGGTTAACGTTATGGAATAAAATATAATTAGTTTTGGTAACGTTAAGTGAAATTTTATTAGCTTTTAACCATTCATCTATACTTATTAAGTCTTTGTTAGTATTTTAAAAAAGAGTTTTTATATCTTTGTTACTGTAAATAAGGTTAGTGTCATCAGCAAACATGATAGATTGAGTGTAGTTTAAAGATTTAAAAATGTCATTAATATAAATAAGAAATAAGAGATGTCCTAGAATTGAACCTTGCGGAACTCCACAAGTTATCGAAATCTGGTCTGTTTTAGATGAGTCATCGTATGCTATATATTGAGATCTGTTCGAAAGATAGCTTATGATCCACTTGTGGTTCAGTTTATTGGCACCATAAAACTTTTGTTTTTTAACAGTATTTTATGGTTAACCGTATCAAATGCTTTTGAAAGGTCAAGGAATACTCCAATACTGTATGAGTTCTTGTCTAACGCGATAGATAAGGTATTTACAAGGCTGACAATAGCATGCTCAGTAGAACATTTGGACGGAAACCCAAATTGGCCTTCATAAAGAAGATTACTATTTAAAAGATAAGAATAGAGATTTTTATACGTTGTTGTTCTTTCGTAGAAAAGACAGAAAGTATAGAAATAGGCCTATAATTACACATATCAGAAGGATCATCTTTTTTAAAGATTGGGGAAACGCGTGCTATTTTTAGTTTATCAGGAAAGACTCTGTTTATAAAAGAAATGTTGATACAGTGGGAGAGTACGGAGAGTAATTCATCTTTTACAACAAAAAGAATATTGCTGGTAATCATGTCATAACCAGGAGCTTTGAAGCTTTCTTTTCATTGAAGTAAAACATTCTTCTATAGATGCAGTTGCATTGATTTCTGGTATCTCTCCGTTAAAAATTGTCAAGTAATCTGAAAAATGCATTTTAGATGGTGGAACCTTTCCTCCAAGTGTAGACACAACTTTAGCAAAGAAGTTGTTAAATTCAGTAGTGATGTTACTTTTGTTAGTAATATTGTTATTATTTACAGTTATTTTACAAAGAAGATTATTTTTTTTTATATTAGAACGTCCGGTTAATTCATTTATTACAGACCATGTTTTTTTAATGTTACCCTTAAATTTCTGAAGCAAGTCAGAATAATATTTTTGTTTTTTTGTGAAAATTTGCTGTTCATAAAACTTCTTATAGGTTTTATAAGTAACTTCGTTCTGAGCAGTTCTAGATTTTAAGAATTTATTATAAAGTTTTTGTTTTCTTCTGGAACATATAAGCGTTTTGTCAAACCAGGGATTTAAAAAAGATTTTTTCTTTAAACTAATTTCTTCTACCGGACAGCAATTATTAAAAAGCGTAATAAATTTGTTATGAAATTTATTAAAAGATATGTTTGCATCATTCGATGAAAGTGTGTCATTCAAATTTGTCTCCCGAAGATGTTCCTTAAAGTTATTCAAGTTGCTATTAGATAGATTTCTTTTTTTTGTAGTAATTTTTTCGTTTATATTTTTTTTGATGCTGATTGAATGTGTAGAATATGGAAAAATGGTCGGATATATCGGTTTTAATAATTCCAGATGTGAGCTCATGGTCAGAAAGGTTATTTATTAAAATATTATCGATAGCGGTTGCTGACGTTTTAGTTACACGAGTGGGCCGATTAATTAGGGGAAAAATGTTATGAGCAAGAAGCATGTTAAAAAAAGATCTAGTTTTAGGGAAATTGTTATACGACAGAGCGTTAATGTTAAAATCGCCGGCTATACAAAGAGATTTCTTTTGTTGGTTAGTAAATTTAAAAATAGATTTTAGTGCGTTTTTAAAGATTGTTATTTTTCCATTTGGTGGTCGATAAACAACGCCAACTGTAATGTTTTTCCTAAACGACAGCTATATTTCCACAAATAGCATCTCAGCATGTTCGTTTGACGTCATAAACGTTTTAAGAACAGTGCAGGACAAACAGCCAGAAACATACATTAAAATTCCACCGCCCGACTTACCAGAAGCACGTAGTAGTTCAATCAATGTATAATCTGGCAGCTGGTATAATGAGTTTTTAATAATGGGATTTTCACACCATGTCTCCGTTAAGCATATGACGTCAAACTTTGTTTTGCATGTGTTCAGAAACAGTTTCAGATGTTCGAAATTTTTTTGTAAACTTCGAATACCGTAAATGACCGATCTAACGCCCACTCCCGAACTGACGCCCCTCCCGAATAAACACCCAGGGTTAAAGTTATATTTTTTAACTAACGCCCACTCCCGATTAAACGCCCATTCCCGAATAAACGCCCAGGTCCATGGAGAAAAATTAAAATAAACGCCCATGGGCTTTCATTTGATTCACACCAAAATTAATACTACTTTCTTTAATCTTTAAAGTGTGGATATTTTGAAACAGTTTCACTAATTTTAAGCGTAAAATGTTCATACATGTTACTCTTTCTATTCAGTTTGCTAAACAACACATCTGCGATCTTCTTGCTCTTGGTGTAGCACAAGTACGTTCCAGGCACAACTAGTTCAACTTCTCTGTTTCTTTTCCCAGTGTCTCGAACTTCGACCATGTTTTGTGAGTTTGATTCTAAGAATTGCACCAATAACTTCAATAACTCTATCAGAACATGGCCTACTACACTGTTCATCTTTGTCTCATCTTTTTTGTAAACACCGATGGCATGCTTGTCATGTTCTGTCGCTTCTTGACACACAGATCCTCTGTGCACTTTCAAGGCCTACATTACAGAAAATTTCAACCAGTGGTTAGCAGAGGGTTTACACGAATTTACTGAAGCTGGAAATATCAAAGCAGCACCACGGCGGAAAATTGTTCAGTGAATTCTCGAATCGTGGTCACATCTATCGAAAGAAATGATTGCCAAGTCGTTCAAGGTTTGCACCCTAAATCTCCCAACAAATGGCTCTGAAGAAGACCAAATACATTGCTTTAAGGAGGGTACGACTTGTGAGGCAGGAGCAGAAAAGTTAAAAGCACAACTAGCTGTAATGACAAACGAGGAGATAGGTGATACCCAGCCATTCCACCTCCCCGATGACGATGAAGAAAATGACGAGAAACTTGATATCATGTAGTCGACGCACATCTTCTCGATTATATTACTTTTGGTGATGGATTTGACTTTGTTTATTAACGCCCCTCTTTTACTAACGCCCCTCCCGAATAAACGCTCAGGGTAAAATTCGTTTGTTAAAATAAACGCCCAGGGCGTTTAATCGGTCATTTAAGGTACCGTAAAATGCCGTAATCAAGCGCACCCGGTTATAAGCGCACCCGTAGTTAAGCGCACCAAATCCTTACCAAAATTTTATTCTCGTTTATAAGCGCATCCTTAGATAAGCGCGTTTAGGAGAAGGAGATATCGAAAACAATGAAATTGAAAAAATGAAGGTTTTGTTTCACTTAAAATACAAGATTTATTCTCCTTCTTTAATTTTGTTACGGATTTAGTTTTTTATGTACACGGAAGTTCAATTCCTCCTCCAGGAACCCAAGTGAAACCATTTGATTGTTAGGTCTTTCTTGAAGTGTGGAATTTCGAACAACCTTGACGGATCGGAAAACCATCTTGTTAAGATTCAAGGTTTAGAAGACTACATTATGCCAAAACCAGAAAGCGAATTCCACTTAATGAGTGACGAGGATTCAGAATGCTCTGATTCGGATAGTGTTGAGTACGAACAGAGTGATGTTCATTCTGATATTTCTTATGATTCAACAACTGACGAAGATTAAGGAGGAGAGACATTTTAGAGCATATAGAGCAATTTTACTTTATACTTTATATGAACTTTATGGGGCAATACACATCATTGAAAAAAATTATTCAGTTATTCTTTCTTTTTTCCTTTCACTTTTTTTATACTCGATTATAAGTGCACCCGTGGATAAACGCATCCTCAGATAAGCGCACCAAAGTCTTACTATCACCGCTGATAAGCGCTGCGCTTGATTACGGCATTGTAGGGTATTTAGGTGTAAAACAGAAAAACCTGAAAAATCTTTTGCGCTAAAACTATCTACAGTAAAATATGTTGAGTCAATTCCTTTAATATTTTTGTAGTTAGGATCACATTCTGATTCCGCAAGTAAAAGTGATGTGTCAAGGGACATGCTTTCAAAACTATCATCATTTTCGTTAGAGTTGATGATGTTTGCGCCTGTTAAATTTCATATCAATGAACTAACACACAAACACTACTTAAACTAACACACAAAATATTACATAAATGAATAAAGAAAAATACTCGAGCGATTCTCTTGTTCACCTTTGTTTCTTTCGTTCCTATCGTGTATGATGAGACGACCATGAACGACTTTCGCATATTTTTCTTCTTCGCGGAGACACTTCGCTTGTATAAACAAATCCTTCCTGATTCGCGTTGTCTCCACGCTGAAATCTTTATTTTTATGAAGATCGTAGTATTCTTCAATTTCAACCTGTTGCTCAGGATCTTTTGTTTGTCTGTGTAGCGCAACAGTTTGCATACTATTGTTCTTGGGCGGTCTCTACCTTCAACTCATCTTTGAGAAAACTCGACGAGCTCTTTCGATCTCTATTGGTTCTTTTCTACTAAGATTTTCTTGCAAAATCTTTTTAACTTTTTCTTTTGTCAAGTCCCATTTCTCTCCAATTTCCTCCCTCACTCCGTCGATCCTAATATTATTCCTTCTGCTTCTGTCCTCCAAATCGATTGATTTTCTTTTCGCAGAAGACGATACACTAAATATCTCTCCTTGGATCTTTTGCGTCGACTTTAGTTCATCTTTTATTTTTTCAAGTCTCTCTTCGATACATTTAATTCTTCCTTCTGTGACTTCGCTGGTAAAGTTTAACGTTGTTTTTATGTATTGAACGTCATTTGAAAGTTTTTCAATTCTCTCATTAAACGCGCCAAAAGACATCGAGAATGTTTCTCTAAACACGCTATCATTGTCTCACGCTGTACATCCAACAATTCTTTCACCTCTTCTCTTGTGATAAATTTATTGTTTGCCATTTCGGTATGAAAACGATAAAAGTATAAAATCCGATAAAAGTATACGATAAAAGTATAAAATATAATAAGATAAGCATTTTCTTAAATGTATTTTCTTGATAAGGAAGGTGGAGATGATGGCGGCGAATGTCTCCCGGGGATCAACGTTGATGCTGATGCAGAAGATGATGATGATGAGTTTTAAGATATTTGCATTGTACTTGCTATTTGTAGTAATATCGATTTTCTTTCTTCGAAGCCTATTCAAGCTTACGTGACGTTGTCTAGTGTTAATGTTTTAGTGTAGATCTATTTTCACGCAGTGTCCCTTATTGTCTAAGTAACGTTATATGAAGTTTACACCTTTCTGTGTACATTGAGGTATGAAAATATTAAAGTCTGGTCCGTAGGAACTGCTTATGAGAATATCCGTCTCCGATTTTTCAAATAATTCGTAGTAGGCTGTATTAATTTTGGAATAAATTGAATGTCCAAACGCTAAGTTGCATGGAACGACATTTCAATTATCCTAAGTTCAACTTCACTCGCAACATTTTATGTACGCAACTTTTTATGAATGTCCTGTCTCGCAACATTTAATGTGCGCGACTTTTTCTTTTAAAGTTGCGAAAATAAAATCGCAACTTTCGCAACTTTTTCTTCCGGCAACAATTTCTTCCTTTAAAGTATCTTACTTCGACCTGGTACGTTGATATCTCGATATCTATATGTTTGTATGTTTTTGTTTATTCAATGTTATGGTGCCATTACTTTGCTCAGCGTGAAGCTATTGAGTTATAACAATCATAGTGTTTATAATATTTTTGCTTTGTATTTCCATTGTTACTGGTATCATAAATAAATATTTTGTCCTACCTATCAAACAAGACACGCAGAAAGAATCCGATGTCTTTAGGAGGATAAGAGAAATTGGTTTAGTATATTATTGCCTGTTATAAGTTCAATTGCGAAATTGGTAACCACACCGGCATTAGAAGCGGGAAGCCATACCCCTCCAAACTACGAAGAAGTTAATAGAGAAAACAGTATTACTGACAATGTTTGCGAAGACAACTCCATTCCAGCCTATCTCTTCAAAGTTTTTGCATTTCGCACATTTACTGCACGCGAGTTTTTCTTTACTTTTTTCTTTAAGTTAAAACATCATACGGCTTCATTTAGAATGAAGCGTTTATTTGAAGCGTGATTTAATGTTAAGTAAAATCTTCTAGGGACTAAATCTCTAAGCTTGACAACAAAGGTTAGCAAAACACAAGTTATAGCAGTTTTTAACAGTTTTTTTTTTAATTCCACATTCGCAAAAAATAACTTTAAGGAACGCAACGTTTATGCTGATTCTGAATTACAATGCAACATGGTCTAAAAATTATTTTGTTTGCCAAGATTTCGAAAATGTTTGTCATGCAGCATGGAAATTAGAGTAAATTTTTTACACAAATCAATCTGTAATTAATTTACTATGTTGTTGGCCACGGTCTTGAGGTTTTATCATAAAGTATGTATTTTAAAGTCTATATTTTAGTATATCACTTCTTGAGCTTTGTTAAGGAAATTTATCAATAGGTTGCGTGAACATCTGTAACGTGATGATTGGCTAATCACGAGATAATATATATCATATTTTCGGAGTGCAAAACTCAATATTTTGTCTTGATTGGCTAAAAAGGAGTCTAAATTCAATATTTCTTCTGAATGGTTAAAGCAACTATTCCCGGGATTCCTATTGGTGCGAATGTTAGAACAATGTAATCGTAAAATCATTGAGTTTTGACGACGCTCATGTTCACGCTTTCAAAGCGAGTTATACCTTAAACTTTTCGGCGCTGTAAGCCCCCTCGTCGGAAAAACCTTGGCGCCACCCCTGAGACCAGTATATGGCTGGATAACTGAGGTCACCCATAAAAAGGAAATTGAGACAATTGAGCTCGTTTATTACAATGTTATTATTGTAACTACGGTGATGGTCTCTGAAGAAGTGTATTAATTACTGGTAATGTTATTCACTAATATTAATATATATATATATACATATATTGACATATTTATCTTATCTATTTGCAAATTTACTAAATTACACTGTGCTGGCCACAATCATATATAATCTTAAACATAAAAACACTTTTTATATATGACCTCATGGAAAGAAATTGAAAGTTTCTAGGACGTGACGTCACACCAGCGTGTGCACAATTAAGTAGTTGGCGTCTTCTTCTTTCTCCACTGTGACGTCACTTCTTAATTCAATGGTCGACTCAACGACCGTCCTTTTCGCGCTCCATTTGATAATAAGGAACATGAGAAGGGAGCCAATGATGAACGGCGTCCCAGCAATTGCGAACATGGAGTTGGGAGGAAGTAGGTTATGATCGTTGATGATACCTTCAGAAAAAGAACAGCCTTAAATCTTAGAAAACAACAAACATAACAGCTGCAACTTCTAGCAACAACGCAGCAGACTACTGCTGCAATTAGCACACTCTAGCATCGAAAAACAGTTGTACTCTCTCTTATAAACGAACTCAATACCATTTTATGACGTCATTGTGCTATTCGACACCCTAAAGCCTCAAGCAAAAGGTTGCATCATAGAATCTCAATAAAACTTGCATAACATTGTATTGAAAATTACTGCTTGGACTCATTTGCAACGTATTAAAATGCAAGTGGCATGTTTCTCCTCCTTTTCAAATTTAAAAAAAGATTTACCACTGGCAACAGTATCTCATCTACGAAATTTTATGGCATCATTTTGAGTGGAACTTTTTGAGTGGAATAAAAAGTTGGACAAACATAAACATCAGTCTTTTTCGATATATTCATCCACCACCACCACGCTCGTTGTTAACTTTGATGTGGAAATGCATCTTCTTTTAACGCGCAAATTATGTAACAATCAATTTTTAAACCAATGAAATAATTAACTAATCACAAGTGTTACAGTACAAAAAGCACTTTTTAGCTTGGGGAAATCCGACCTTCAATTGAACAGTCTCTTCCGTCAAAGTGAAGTAAAAATTGAAAATTAAAGGTCTTTATCACTTGGATTGACCAAATTAGTTACTAACTTATGAACGGCTTTTCGTCAAAGTAGCAGTTTGCAGAGTAAACGACAAGCGGAATAAATGGATCGAGACCCACTGAAAAGTATTGTTTATCAACGAAGCTTTGTCAGGTTGATTGTCTGTACTTAGTAGGTCTCTGTCAGGTTGATTGCCTGTACTTAGTAGGTCTCTGTCAGGTTGATTGCCTGTACTTAGTAGGTCTCTGTCAGGTTGATTGCCTGTACTTAGTAGGTCTCTGTCAGGTTGATTGCCTGTACTTAGTAGGTCTCTGTCAGGTTGATTGCCTGTATTTAGTAGGTCTCTGTCAGGTTGATTGCCTGTACTTAGTAGGTCTCTGTCAGGTTGATTGACTGTACTTAGTAGGTGCCACGAGGTTTGATGTTAGGTTCTGCCTTTTCTTATTTACAATACAAAACAATATTCCAGAAATTATTTCTTCAATCACTTTACTTTTTGCGGATGACACCAAATTATCTCTCTTTATTATGACTCTTGTTTAACACTCTTTCCCATTGTGGTCTTCGACACCACCTTGACATTAAATGGACAATAAAATGTAACATAGCGTTCAATGTTAACAAGTGTTGTTTTTCCTTTGGAATTAAATGTCACTACGAGTAGCGAGCACAGAGTCACTACATAGTGTGTTTGATTTTAATCAATCTAAACGCCTTCAATTTAACATGCAAGCAGTAACGGTTTTCAGTGACTAGAAGGGGCCCAAAAAACATATTTTTTCATTATATGTCGCTAAAGAAACAAAGAAGAAGAAATAGAATCAACGCATCTCAAGTAGCAAACCCAACACACAAGGTATTTAGCACAGTGGACAGTCAGTGATGGTGTCCATTGAAGAAAATAACGTTGAAAATAAATATTTATTAAAACAATTTTCGCATTATGTGTCCATTGCATCTTTTTATAATTTCTTTTTTCTTTTATTTTCTTCAGTTTTAACATGGACTCAGAAGTAGAGGATGAATTTTATCTCGCTATTGTTATATAAAAACAACCTTTATAATAATTTTTGTTCATAAACACTTTCAAACAGGAGCCTCGCAGTCCTTAGAACCGCCGCTAAATCCAAACGCTACTGGGTTATACAGAGGTCTGCCACAAAGGTCGATTGGGGAAACTGAATTTGCCCTCCATGTAATATCGACTAATATCGAGGTATAAAATTGGTTTCATTCTTTCTACAAATGACAATAACTGTAATTTACTGGCGATTCTCGAAACATATATGGTATATATAGTCAACTGTTTTAATGACGAACGAATCAGTAAAAATCTTTGAAAAAAATATTCATTTAATGTTTGGCTATGTGTTTGGCTATGTGTTTGGCTATGTGTTTTTTTGTGTTATTTTGTATTTTATTATCGTTTTCCTTTTTTAACTTTCCCTGATTCAATCAATTTTATTCTTTTGATATCCGCAAGGTTGAAAGGCATATAATGGTGTAAACCTTTATGTATATAATAATACCACTCACCTATTAAAGCCGGGCCGCAAGCTATTGGTAGACCAATAGAAGTAAACATGATGCTGTAACCCTGAGGCAGATATTTCAAGCTCACTACTTCCACTGCCACCAGTGGCATTAGGCCAATAAATGATCCGTCCAGGAATCCATAAGAAATCACGTAACATACTAAATGCCAATAACGCGTAGAGAATGTCGCTGCAACGCTGACAATGCCGCTTAGAAACATAGCTATTTGGTATATTCTGAGAGTTCGTTTTTTTTGGTGGGACACCAGCTTTCCAAATGTTACTCGACCAACAATGTTACTCACCGACCACATGGTTATTAGGTAACTGGCGGAAGATGAACTGCAACCGATTTGCTCTGCGTAATTAACCTTCAAATTGAAAGAAAATTATTTATATATATATATGTACCTGCATTTATTTTTAAATTTTAAAATATTTTAAAGATGTCAAATTAAGAGTAACTGACCCGATCAAACTAAAAAAACGAATAAATTATTTCTTAGACTTTCGTGTTTCCGACAGTTCGAATAAATATATTCTTTCAAATTTCTAAACCAACTTGAGTTTTTGCGTGAAATAATACGATCATCGATTTTATTCTTTGTGGTGAACCACTTGACTCGCAGAAGCTCCAGAACACGATAATTATGGTGAGTTACGGCAGTTTTAAGCTGAAAAATTGTCCGAAGAAAGATAAGGATAAGTTTATCCTATTATGCAGCTGTGAATATATTTGTTTTTTCCAGAAAAATTTCAAACACGTGGTTGACGTGGATGATGTCTTATAAGTGACTTGTAATAAGATCATGCATGTTTTTCCGACATAAAATAATAACAGAATCAGATCGTTTCTGTCTGAAAAACGTTCCAAGCTTATCCGTTTCAGTTATTTGAAACATGACGGATATTTTAATATCTTACCAAGAAAACGATTGGAATGTAGTATGCAAAGTTAGTAATCATCATTGTGACGACGTATAAACAGAACGATTTGTTTTTGAACAAGTGGAAGTCCAATAGGAACGCTCCATTTCCTTCCTCTTCATTCTCGTCACGTTCTAACATCGTGACCGTTGATGATTTGCGCAGCATGTCCACGCTTTTACGGCGTGCCACCAACGGGAAATACGACAGCGAACACGTGAATGACACGAAGAGGTAAATGATCCCACCCGCTTTAATGGTGGCCCTCAAGCCGTTTCTTTCAATGGTGTACTTAATCAATGGGCTGAGAACTACCGAACCAAGTGCTGCAGAGGAAGCGGCGATACCCGTCGTGATACCCCGATACTTTTTAAACCACAGGGTCACCATGATAATACCGGGAGTATAAATGAAACTGGAACCGATACCAAAGAACATGCCGTAAAACAAATAGAGCCATTCGAAGTTTGTTATCACTGAGGTTAAGATAATTCCTACACCGCTTAGTACCGATCCGAACAAACATGTCACCATGACGTTCGTCCACTCGCATGACTTTGTAGCTGCTATCGATGATAAGAAGAGAAGACCAGATGCTAACGAACCGACCCAAGCTACAAAAAAATGTAATCAATACATCATGTCTCTAAACTTGATATTGTTAAAATATGTTTGGGAAATCCTTATATACAGGGGGCCATCCATAACAATCTAAATAGGCTTGTGGTCAAACTTTAACACTTGAATAGGATATAACACCTAAAGGATTCCGCCGTGTATCTTTTTTGAAAATGTTATTTTATGACGTCATTGATATTGCCTAAATTTTACTTTTAAATGCTTTTATGGATGTATTAAGGCTTATAAACTAGTTTACCACCTTTCTAAAGTATTTCGATAAATTCACTTGCTTTGTGACGTCATAATTGTTGTAAGAAAAATACCAAATAACGCAAACTTTATCTAATTTCAATCATGTACTATATTATATAGTTAAACTCAAATTTAGATATCACATAATACCAAACTTCTTAATATGATTCGGGCCAAAAATCAACTAAATAAGTGAATATAACAATGTAAATACAGTTTTCAGTGTATAAATGCGATGTAAATACCTACAGTATTTGTACCTATTTGAAACATTACAGACTATAAGTAAACCTCACTGTATGACGTACTGGTATCAACGGATCAATACTATGTTGTGTGCTTTTTAGAGCGTAGATTTCATGTAAAATTATGTGTTAATAAACCATATTATTGCAGGAACACAATGTGTTGTTACCATAAGTTTTAGTATTAAGTTATACGCATAAAGCTTTAAAAAAGCTAAGTTAATAAAGTTAAATCAATATTTTGGTTTTACGAGAGCCCACAAGCGAATAAAGTCATCCCAGCAAGCGTTTGGAAGCTTGCATTCTAATTGTAGAATATTTTTTTTAATGAAAGTTGATAAATATATCAAAGAACATGGTTTAGTGTCCGATGCAAATGAACAAAATCTAAATCCTCACACCAATAGTGACACTTCTTCCACTGGTAAATTAACACGGTCCTCATTTTCTGCATTTCATTTGCCTATGAGAAGAGATGTGTTGTGTGTAACTTAACTCGTGACTGCGATTCCAATTCTTACAATAATGGTGGGTTGGGGCGAGTGTAGTGGTGATAAGGCAACTCTAAGAAATTTCATTATTGATCATTCGACCAAGAAACACTCAAACACACTGTGAATTCGCCATGAAACAGAAACAAACATATAGAGAGTACCTTGCTAGTCTATTATCATCAATGACATCACCTAAAGAATGTAATGCAAATTCAGTACTGATTGTCATGGATACAAATATGGAAATGAGTGTTAAGGATTGCACCCAGGCCCACCGAGAGGTGGGGGGCAAAATACCCGGGGCCCATGCTAAACAGGGCCCCATAAATATTTGCAACAATTTTTATTTTGTTTACCAATGGGCTTAAATGCTTTAAGATTAAAAAACAATGATTTGGACTAATGAGTTAGTAGGCTTAAAGTGCAATGCAAATAACAGCTTACATAATCTGTTATCAATAGCAGCTGTTTTTGCCTATTGCAATGTAGTAAAAATTAAGGATGATGCTTACAGCACTTAATAAATATTTTGAGTTAAGCAGCCATACAGATAAGATGCACACTCATACAATTCATATTTGTTGTTTAGTTGTTTTAATTACTATTTCTTGATTACGGTACCTTTTCTGCTTTATCACTAATTAAATCATATTATTTTAAGTTGATTTTTTCTAATTTATGTGTAGTAAGTTTTATTGGTCTAATACCACAGACTAAACAGACCATAGGCTATACCTGTAAGGCCCCAATTTCGCTTTCGGCAAAAATAACACTTGCGCTGCGCCCTCGTTCTAGGGCCCAACTACACTTCTGCCCCCCCCCCCATGCTTTGTTTCTCTTGGCGGCTCTGATTGCACCCAAACAAAACGGGGAGATACAAGCATTTGAATGCATGCTTCCGGTATCACCCAGAAAATGAAGATTTTCTTCACAACAAACAAAACAAAGAAGATTTGATTTCTCGGTTTGTTGCGTGTTTAGAAGAGCAGGCTCCAAAACTATTACTGCCGTTGGATATAACCATTTCTGAAAAGAATAAAACATGGCAAATCTGCAATGGTTGTGACAAAGAGATTTGTTTGATTGTAACCACGAGGAGGCTGATACCAGAATGATATTACATGCATCATTAGAAGATACTCCTTGTGTAATTGTATCGGCTGATTCTGATGTTTTTATGCTACTTATACACAGATATTCATCCTTTCAGCCAGATGAAAAATGGTATTACTGTCACAAACCTGGAAAATTTGTAGATATTAGTATTATATTACAGTATCTTCAACCAACTGTTTCTCAGCATATTCTTGAATTTCATTCTATTACAGGTTGTTTGTACTTTTTTGGAATCGGAAAGTATTCTGTTATTCAAGCGTATTATGAAAGAGTCAAGTTTGTTATTCTTTATAACTCAATTGGGGGAAGTATGTCCAATATACTTTCCGAAGTAAATATCAAAAATACAATGAAGTTTTTACAGATTGCAATGCATAGAGGTAAACCAAGCGAGTCGTACATGGACACCAGAATCCGATTATATAAGCAAAGAGTCAGGAAAACATCACGTACATTACCTCCCAATCCAGATTCGTGCAAACAACATGTTTTAAGCGTACTTGCAGGTTTACATATGGAAGAATTGCACAAAAAGGATATTGAAGTTTCAGATTCATTGGATCAATTTGCATGCAACCGGTATGGTTCAAAGGCGAACAAATGCCACGGCATTTAACCCACAGTTATCTTCACCACCTCAAAAGAAGTCCAGACTTGTACAGGAACTCACGGTGGACTAAAGCACGATTGTCTATTACAGCAACGATGATGGTTGGGAGCATTTATCCGACTTTTTTGAGTGTTCATCATTCGATTCCAAATGGGAAATGTAGATTATAAATTACGTAATGATATCTAAAAATTTTATCATAATCTAGTGACTGAAAATTTAGAACCATCACATTTATACACTGAAAACTGTATTTACATCGTTATATTCACTTATTCAGTTGATTCTTGGCCCGAATCATATTAAAAAGTTTGGTATTATGTGATATCTAAATTTGAGTTTAACTATATAATATAGTACATGATCGAAATTAGATAAAGTTTGCGTTATTTGGTATTTTTCTTACAACAATTATGACGTCACAAAGCAAGTGAATTTATCGAAATACTTTAGAAAGGTGGTAAACCAGTTTGTAAGCCTGAATACATCCATAATAGCATTTAAAAGTAAGTTAAATAACCAAAATAAGCACTTTTTCCAAAATTTAGGCAATATCAATGACGTCATAAAATAACATTTTCAAAAAAGGTATACGGCGGAATCCTTTAGATGTTATATCATATTCAAGTGTTAAAAGTTTGACTACAAGCCTATTTAGATTGTTATGGATGGCCCCCTGTATATTAAACTTCAATAAAAAACTTAATTTCAAAGGTGAATACTGTCATGAAATAACTTGACACCTGAAATAACTTGACACCTGAAATAACTTAACACCTTGTTTACTTTTGGAAAAGCAAGGCAAACTTTATTAGTTACAGTTCGTTCGTAAACACGAAATTCTATTTTCCACAAAATTTATTATTTATGGACGAAGATTATTTTTTAGATATAGAAAACTACCTTGAGTTTAAAGTATACCCAGCGGGTAGCAATAAAATCGCAAAGCGAAAAATCTGTTTTAGACGCACAATCTGTCATCAACAGCTATACTGAAGAACAAAATTATAAACAAATAATTCTTAAGTTGTTCAGGGAGAAAAATGAGGTCATATCAGAGATTGTGAAGGATTCCTTGGACAAATGCAAAAATCCTTGTGGATCATGTGGATCGCTTTCATTAATCTCTGAGTACAGTGAAAAGACAGCCGTTTTCCCCGACTTTTTCCAAGAGGAGGAAGAGTTTTCTGATACAGCCTTTGATCAATTCCTCTAGTGACCAACTTCTCAGAAATGAGTGGTTTCGATAAAGAAACACTAAACAGAATGAATTGTATACGGATTAAAATTCTTAAACTGATCAAAGAGACAAATTTCTGTTAAATGAAGGGTAAATCTTCTTCAAATTGTCTTAGGGTATTAAGAAATGTTTTTATTTTTAGTCTACGAAGGGTCAAATCAATTGTCAGATGGCAATCTGGAACTGAAGAAGTCCTGAACATGAACATTGAAAAAATATATAATATGTAACATAATATACCATCATATACCATAATATATAATATAAAAACTGTTAAAACGGCTATTTTCGTAGCCACAAACATTTTTAAAAACATTGGCTGGCTATTAGTCCTTGGAAAGAATCATATTTCTTTTTTGTTCTTGTTTTGTATAAATGACAGAGTTTTAGTTGTGTAAGATGTTTTCTCTTATTAAATAAAGTAAAAACTGATCAATCAAACTTTTAGTATACATCTTAAAAGACACGCTGCACTGCTAATATATATTCTAATTTTCATGTTTATAACGTTTTGCATTTACTTTGGATTAACCTTTAATGATTTCTAATAAAAAATTCGCTGGTAATATTCAATTGCTCAAGTCTCATGTTCATCGCTATTTCAATTCTGCTCGCTTTTCTTGTAGGTCTTGACATTTATGTGGACTTTAAGGTCTTGAGTGAGCAAACTCAAGATGGAAATATACTTGATGTAAAATATTATTTCGTTGAAAAAACTAAAAGTATAATTGGTTATCAATAGGTTGCTTGCGAGCAAGCTTGAAATGATTTATTACGACAAGAAGTATATTTATTTAAGTAAGGTAGCTAGGTATGATCTTTCAGAAAGGGAAGTGTTATTTTGTGTCGAACTTATATTACTACCATCTGTATAAAAAGTTTTAAAAAGTTGTGCTATCGGTACGAAAAAAGAAAAAAAAATTTCTAAAATCTGAAAGAATGTAAATACAGGACAGAAACAGGACATTCTAAACCAATCAGTTTACAATATTGCGAACAATAGGTTTGACTCGCTGTCACCAGTCAAAACAAAAAAGTGCCAAGTTATTTCGGGTGTCAAGTTATTTCATGACAATACTCTACCCTAGCAAAATTGCACGCATTCACTTCTTAAATAACTATGTGACACTTAGTATACAGTTTTTTTTTGTTTTTTTTTATTCATTTATTTTGTCAACTACAGTAATATAATCCATATAAAATATAATTGGTACAAATAACGGAACTTTTACCGTTACAAATTAACCCAATATATAAAAAAAATATTAACGAAGACTGTAGTTAACAAGGAGACATACCTAATACTTGACGAAGTAATTAAAAAAGTAGCTACCATAAAGAAAATAAACAAGAAACAAAACTAAAAAGAAAACCTTATCCTATACACAAATGACATTTATTCATATTAAAATAAAATAAAATAAAATAGCGAAAAAGTGAAAAAATATTAAATCTTGAAAAATACTTAAATTAATTGTAATTTTGTAAGAAATGCTGTTTAATAGAGTTTGTGAGGGAATTATTAGTTTTATGATCAGTGAAATTTAGTTTATCCAAGAATAAGTTCTATAAGTAAGGACCTTGATAATGAAGCAACAACAAACCATATTTAGCAGTTATTATTTTAGGAATAAAAAAATTATTAACTGAGCGGGTACTATGGTTGTGTACAGATTTGGTTAAAGCAAAGATACTCTTTAGTCCATTGGGAAAACCTTTTAGAAAATAGCCATACAAAAATTTTAAAACTTGCAAAGTTAAGACATCTTTGATTTTACAAACCCCATATTTAAGGAATATTGGAGTTGACTGCGTATCATAATTTGAAAATGTAATGATTCTTAAGATTTTTTTTTGAAGTTTGTAAATTTGATCAAGGTTTTTTTTAGATGTAAATTGCCAGGCTAAACTACCCTATGTGAGATGAGAGTAAAAAAGAGCATAGTATAATAAAAATAGGTTTTTAGTTGGTAAAAAATGGCGTAGCTTTGATATTATTCCACATGTTTGAGATAACTCTTTACATAACATTCTTGTATGTACATTCCAGTTTAAATGCTCATCAATATATACTCCCAAGTAACATACAGAAGGTTTCATAGTTAGTTTAAATCCATTTATTTTGATACTAATAGAGTTAAAAAGAAGTTCACTGATATTTAACCTTAATCAAAATATATATATTCAGTCTCTTTTTCAAGCATATACTAACAACTAACCATAAATTTGTAGCTAGCTATTACTCGTGGAAAACAAATGTCCTGTCTCATTCCCTTCATTTGTATAGTTAGAGTACTACCATTATTAATAGCTAGAAAATTTTACCAAAATAAAAACATTTTTATGAAAAGATAATTTGAAATTACATGGGTTTTTATGGTTGCTCATATGTTGTAATATTATGATACACATTATATATATTCTAATTATGATATTTATTGTATGAAACATCGGATGATGTAATATATATTAAGTTATATATAATATATATTGTGTGATATGTAATATATATATTTTTTTAATTTTTAATATATATTGTGTGGTATGTAATATATATAATTTGTGAAATTATATGGTCAGTAAAATTATCTCAGTTAAATCTTCGTCTGGTCCTGATTGTCTGCAGCGCTTCTTTTTATGAGCGCGCTCTTAAACTGCAAGAAAATTTAAGACAAAGATGGCTGACGAAGAAACAATACGTCGTCTAATAATACGTTTTGTTTTGTACACCCCGAGATTTCCCTCGACTTCTTTTTGTCTGGTTTGTTTATACAACAACGTTATCAATCCATTCAAATTATCCCTAGCATGATGAAAATCTTCCTTCAGTGATTCACACGAAAAAATTGCTATGCTTATTCTTTCCAACAGTTCATTCAAATCATGTTCGATTACCCTAACAAGATCTAATGTTTCTTAAAAATCAAAGCAATCTCTTCAGTTCCGTCAGTTTCAGAGTCTGCCATCTTTATTATTATAAATTTTTCACTATCAGTTTCTCTAAAATAAAGCGAGCGTTAAGTTAATTTTCCAGACGAGACCGAACAAAGTTGGTCAGATTTCACTGACCATATATTTTGAACATTGAAAAAATATATAATATGTAACATAATATATATCATATACCATAATATATAACATTAAAAATGTACGATCTTATTTTATATATTATGTATTTTAATAATATATATTTAATATGATTTAACATATTACATATCATAATATATATTATCTGTCATAATATATATAATGTGTATCATAATATTGCAACATATGAGCAACCATATTGGTTTCGCCACCTTCTTTTTGCATAGATTTAATTTTGATTCGAAACAAATTTACGGCGCTAAAACAAAGTTACCGTGTAATTGTTCCAATTTAATGCGGATGATGAAAAATAATTATTTAACACGCGTAAATAATTGGAGACAAAAAAGTATTAATTTTTGACCAACATAGATCCGATTGTGCCTCGAAATACCAATTTTGCCTTAACATACCATTCAAAGACGTATTGAGAAAATGTTGAGTAAAGTATCGGACCAGGTAAAGTGCGGAATGGCACTACACAACCTGGAGGTCGATGAAATAGACGATGATTACTTTAAAATATATTATCAGTAATATTATGAAACGAGTAATAAATTATCGTGATTACTTATGATACATGGTGTACCTTGCCAATCTATTCACCAATTCATTTGCCCAAAATGTTTTATCTGAGCCAAATAAAATGCAACCTTTTACCCAAATCGTGAAGGACAGATCAAGTAAAAAGATATTGAGGAAATTTATTACAGAGAGATAGTTTGCCTACCAGTCTTTTCTTGGTTTTGATTGTATTCTTCCAGTATGCTTGGAAAGATCACTCCGTACGTGTAATGTACACCAAAGACTAAAAACATGTTCAAGCAAACGCAAACAAACATCACCCAACACCATCCTTCATCTGGTCTGTGGTTTTGTTTTAAACAACGTCGGATGGCATATACCGTGTTTCTAGAAAAGCCCAATAAAGTTACAACAACTGCACGTAAGATATGTACACAACATTCTCCCGATTTTCGGAATTTCAATAATATTCTTTGTTGATAGTTGAGCATTGCTGCGTAAATATAAAAACGATCAAAAGAATACGTTCCGAGTCTTGTATTTACACACGATTAATCAAACTCGATCTCAAATAATATTTTTAAATTCCAATAGAATACCTGAACATCGTCAGCGGCTAAAATCTGTATGTAATCTTCGACTGCACGAGGAATCTTATTTTGAACGTGACAAGTGCAATAAGGCAAACCTTTCTTGAATAATTTGTTTTTTTTAAAAAAGAAACGTCCTCTAAAACAAAACTGCTCGTGAAAACTTTCTCCTTTAAAGTCGATGCAGCCTACTCTCATCTCATCAACGGTTTATTTTCATTTTTCAATCACGAATGAGTCAAGAGCAATACATTAAAAATATACTCGATTCAATTTTTAATTCAGAAGTTACGTGGTTACAAACCTGAATGATTATTCAAAATTTTCTGACGACATTTGTATTCAAAGATATCCATCTATCTGTGCGTTTTCAGTTGATTAGGAGAAGGGGATTTAAAAACGATCGCATTGTTTCCTCGTTTAGTCTCCTTAACACGCTTTTGTTAAATGTCAAAATCAGTTAAACTAACTGTATGAAATTCTTTCTTCTCTTGCCTTCGTTAAAAATGTCTCTAGTGAACAGTTATGCAAACCAGCATATCGAAGTTTTCGCTCAGCGGGCTTTTAGCTTCGCAAAGTAAAATTGAGCTTCCGTTTGCTCGAGGGAGATTCTATAGTTGTGCTTCTTACGCTGGTGATTCACATGCGCTCAACGATAATCTCGCTGTTAGCGGGGATCAAACACCATCACGCACGTTGTTCAAAGCTATGAGCTAGATTATTCCTGTTCAAAACGTCATGCAGATTTAAGATTAAACGTTTACAACAGATATGTTGCATGGTCGACATTAATTCAAGCAATGTTTAGTTGGAAACAGTCGAACAAATAACGCTCCACACGATCCACATGATCCACACGCTCCACATGATCCACACGCTCCTAGTAATTACACAAAACATTGCGCTTCATGTCTTTTCGACTCACTCGAGCGTCGCGTCGTTTTTCGTTGCGCGTTATTCGAAAGAAATGTTTACATTTGGATCGGTTTAACAAGATTTTAGTTCTTTGTGATCAAAATAATCAAAATATCTGCAGTGATAGGTAAGCCATCACGAGCTAAATATTACTTAGAATTAAAACTAGAATTAATGTTCAACTTTTAGTGGATGGAAAAAGCTTGCTAAAGTAGAAATGTTGAATTCAAAACCCAAATTTAGTGTTAAGAATATAGGTCCTTTTGATTACTTTTATTCAAACTAAATTTATAAATTTAAGTATTATTTTGTCCGTTCTTATATCTTACACTTAGTTTGTATTTTTTAAAGTTTACAATCGTCATAACACAAATCCATCAGCACTGACTCAGTATTTAAACGAAACACACGTCAACTCTGTGGTGACGTAAGACATTATAATTAACAATCGCAATAAACCAACATAACATTCTGCTGTACCACTTTCAACATTACCGTGCACTGGAACGCTACAACCTACGCATTGTACAAAAAAACGTTATGCGAGATTAAAAGCAGATTAAAAATAAAATAGGATATAACAATGTAACAGGCGGAAAGCAGAACGAACTTTTGAAATAATAATCGGATTCGACAAATAATTTTCTGTTTACACATATCTGCCCGATGTGAAGAGCAATATGAACAAACTCCCCTCATAGCCATGCCCGATGTGAAGAGCAATATGAACAAACTACTCTCATAGCCATGCCTGATGTGAAGAGCAATAGGAACAAACTACTCTCATAGCCATGCCCGATGTGAAGAGCAATATGAACAAACTACTTTCATAGCCATGCCCGATGTGAAGAGCAATATGAACAAACTACTTTCATAGCCATGCCCGATGTGAAGAGCAATAGGAACAAACTACTCTCATAGCCATGCCTGATGTGAAGAGCAATATGAACAAACTACTCTCATAGCCATGCCGATGTGAAGAGCAATAGGAACAAACTACTCTCATAGCCATGCCCGATGTGAAGAGCAATATGAACAAACTACTTTCATAGCCATGCCCGATGTGAAGAGCAATATGAACAAACTACTCTAATAGCCATGCCTGATGTGAAGAGCAATAGGAACAAACTACTCTCATAGCCATGCCCGATGTGAAGAGCAATATGAACAAACTACTTTCATAGCCATGCCCGATGTGAAGAGCAATATGAACAAACTACTTTCATAGCCATGCCCGATGTGAAGAGCAATAGGAACAAACTACTCTCATAGCCATGCCCGATGTGAAGAGCAATATGAACAAACTACTTTCATAGCCATGCCCGATGTGAAGAGCAATATGAACAAACTACTTTCATAGCCATGCCCGATGTGAAGAGCAATATGAACAAACTACCCTCATAGCCATGCCCGATGTGAAGAGCAATATGAACAAACTACTCTCATAGCCATGCCCGATGTGAAGAGCAATAGGAACAAACTACTCTCATAGCCATGCCCGATGTGAAGAGCAATATGAACAAACTCCCCTCATAGCCATGCCCGATGTGAAGAGCAATAGAAACAAACTACTCTCATAGCCATGCCTGATGTGAAGAGCAATAGGAACAAACTCCCCTCATAGCCATGCCCGATGTGAAGAGCAATATGAACAAACTACTCTCATAGCCATGCCCGATGTGAAGAGCAATATGAACAAACTACTCTCATAGCCATGCCCGATGTGAAGAGCAATAGGAACAAACTACTCTCATAGCCATGCCCGATGTGAAGAGCAATATGAACAAACTCCCCTCATAGCCATGCCCGATGTGAAGAGCAATAGAAACAAACTACTCTCATAGCCATGCCCGATGTGAAGAGCAATATGAACAAACTGCCCTCATAGCCATGCCCGATGTGAAGAGCAATAAGAACAAACTCCCCTCATAGCCATGCCCGATGTGAAGAGCAATATGAACAAACTACTCTCATAGCCATGCCCGATGTGAAGAGCAATATGAACAAACTACTCTCATAGCCATGCCCGATGTGAAGAGCAATAGGAACAAACTACTCTCAAAGCCATGCCCGATGTGAAGAGCAATATGAACAAACTCCCCTCATAGCCATGCCCGATGTGAAGAGCAATAGAAACAAACTACTCTCATAGCCATGCCCGATGTGAAGAGCAATATGAACAAACTCCCCTCATAGCCATGCCCGATGTGAAGAGCAATAGGAACAAACTCCCCTCATAGCCATGCCCGATGTGAAGAGCAATATGAACAAACTACTCTCATAGCCATGCCCGATGTGAAGAGCAATATGAACAAACTACTCTCATAGCCATGCCCGATGTGAAGAGCAATATGAACAAACTACTCTCATAGCCATGCCGATGTGAAGAGCAATATGAACAAACTACTCTCATAGCCATGCCTGATGTGAAGAGCAATAGGAACAAACTACTCTCATAGCCATGCCCGATGTGAAGAGCAATATGAACAAACTACTTTCATAGCCATGCCCGATGTGAAGAGCAATATGAACAAACTACTTTCATAGCCATGCCCGATGTGAAGAGCAATAGGAACAAACTACTCTCATAGCCATGCCTGATGTGAAGAGCAATATGAACAAACTACTCTCATAGCCATGCCGATGTGAAGAGCAATAGGAACAAACTACTCTCATAGCCATGCCCGATGTGAAGAGCAATATGAACAAACTACTTTCATAGCCATGCCCGATGTGAAGAGCAATATGAACAAACTACTCTAATAGCCATGCCTGATGTGAAGAGCAATAGGAACAAACTACTCTCATAGCCATGCCCGATGTGAAGAGCAATATGAACAAACTACTTTCATAGCCATGCCCGATGTGAAGAGCAATATGAACAAACTACTTTCATAGCCATGCCCGATGTGAAGAGCAATAGGAACAAACTACTCTCATAGCCATGCCCGATGTGAAGAGCAATATGAACAAACTACTTTCATAGCCATGCCCGATGTGAAGAGCAATATGAACAAACTACTTTCATAGCCATGCCCGATGTGAAGAGCAATATGAACAAACTACCCTCATAGCCATGCCCGATGTGAAGAGCAATATGAACAAACTACTCTCATAGCCATGCCCGATGTGAAGAGCAATAGGAACAAACTACTCTCATAGCCATGCCCGATGTGAAGAGCAATATGAACAAACTCCCCTCATAGCCATGCCCGATGTGAAGAGCAATAGAAACAAACTACTCTCATAGCCATGCCTGATGTGAAGAGCAATAGGAACAAACTCCCCTCATAGCCATGCCCGATGTGAAGAGCAATATGAACAAACTACTCTCATAGCCATGCCCGATGTGAAGAGCAATATGAACAAACTACTCTCATAGCCATGCCCGATGTGAAGAGCAATAGGAACAAACTACTCTCATAGCCATGCCCGATGTGAAGAGCAATATGAACAAACTCCCCTCATAGCCATGCCGATGTGAAGAGCAATAGAAACAAACTACTCTCATAGCCATGCCCGATGTGAAGAGCAATATGAACAAACTGCCCTCATAGCCATGCCCGATGTGAAGAGCAATAAGAACAAACTCCCCTCATAGCCATGCCCGATGTGAAGAGCAATATGAACAAACTACTCTCATAGCCATGCCCGATGTGAAGAGCAATATGAACAAACTACTCTCATAGCCATGCCCGATGTGAAGAGCAATAGGAACAAACTACTCTCAAAGCCATGCCCGATGTGAAGAGCAATATGAACAAACTCCCCTCATAGCCATGCCCGATGTGAAGAGCAATAGAAACAAACTACTCTCATAGCCATGCCCGATGTGAAGAGCAATATGAACAAACTCCCCTCATAGCCATGCCCGATGTGAAGAGCAATAGGAACAAACTCCCCTCATAGCCATGCCCGATGTGAAGAGCAATATGAACAAACTACTCTCATAGCCATGCCCGATGTGAAGAGCAATATGAACAAACTACTCTCATAGCCATGCCCGATGTGAAGAGCAATATGAACAAACTACTCTCATAGCCATGCCGATGTGAAGAGCAATATGAACAAACTACTCTCATAGCCATGCCGATGTGAAGAGCAATATGAACAAACTACTTTCATAGCCATGCCCGATGTGAAGAGCAATATGAACAAATTACTCTCATAGCCATGCCCGATGTGAAGAGCAATATGAACAAACTCCCCTCATAGCCATGCCCGATGTGAAGAGCAATAGGAACAAACTCCCCTCATAGCCATGCCTGATGTGAAGAGCAATATGAACAAACTACTCTCATAGCCATGCCGATGTGAAGAGCAATATGAACAAACTACTTTCATAGCCATGCCCGATGTGAAGAGCAATATGAACAAACTCCCCTCATAGCCATGCCCGATGTGAAGAGCAATAGAAACAAACTACTCTCATAGCCATGCCCGATGTGAAGAGCAATATGAACAAACTACTCTCATAGCCATGCCGATGTGAAGAGCAATATGAACAAACTACTTTCATAGCCATGCCGATGTGAAGAGCAATATGAACAAACTCCTCTCATAGCCATGCCAGATGTGAAGAGCAATATGAACAAACTATTCTCATAGCCATGCCCGATGTGAAGAGCAATATGAACAAACTACTCTCATAGCCATGCCGATGTGAAGAGCAATATGAACAAACTACTTTCATAGCCATGCCCGATGTGAAGATCAATATGAACAAACTACTCTCATAGCCATGCCCGATGTGAAGAGCAATAGGAACAAACTACTCTCATAGCCATGCCCGATGTGAAGAGCAATATGGACAAACTACTCTCATAGCCATGCCCGATGTGAAGAGCAATAGGAACAAACTACTTTCATAGCCATGCCCGATGTGAAGAGCAATATGAACAAACTACTCTCATAGCCATGCCGATGTGAAGAGCAATATGAACAAACTCCCCTCATAGCCATGCCCGATGTGAAGAGCAATATGAACAAACTACTCTCATAGCCATGCCCGATGTGAAGAGCAATATGAACAAACTACTCTCATAGCCATGCCCGATGTGAAGAGCAATAGGAACAAACTCCCCTCATAGCCATGCCTGATGTGAAGAGCAATATGAACAAACTACTCTCATAGCCATGCCGATGTGAAGAGCAATATGAACAAACTACTCTCATAGCCATGCCGATGTGAAGAGCAATATGAACAAACTACTTTCATAGCCATGCCGATGTGAAGAGCAATATGAACAAACTACTCTCATAGCCATGCCGATGTGAAGAGCAATATGAACAAACTACTTTCATAGCCATGCCCGATGTGAAGAGCAATATGAACAAACTACTCTCATAGCCATGCCCGATGTGAAGAGCAATATGAACAAACTCCTCTCATAGCCATGCCCGATGTGAAGAGCAATATGAACAAACTATTCTCATAGCCATGCCCGATGTGAAGAGCAATATGAACAAACTACTCTCATAGCCATGCCGATGTGAAGAGCAATATGAACAAACTACTTTCATAGCCATGCCCGATGTGAAGAGCAATATGAACAAACTACTCTCTTAGCCATGCCCGATGTGAAGAGCAATAGGAACAAACTACTCTCATAGCCATGCCCGATGTGAAGAGCAATATGAACAAACTACTCTCATAGCCATGCCGATGTGAAGAGCAATATGAACAAACTATTCTCATAGCCATGCCCGATGTGAAGAGCAATATGAACAAACTACTCTCATAGCCATGCCGATGTGAAGAGCAATATGAACAAACTACTTTCATAGCCATGCCCGATGTGAAGAGCAATATGAACAAACTACTCTCATAGCCATGCCCGATGTGAAGAGCAATAGGAACAAACTCCCCTCATAGCCATGCCTGATGTGAAGAGCAATATGAACAAACTACTCTCATAGCCATGCCGATGTGAAGAGCAATATGAACAAACTACTCTCATAGCCATGCCGATGTGAAGAGCAATATGAACAAACTACTTTCATAGCCATGCCGATGTGAAGAGCAATATGAACAAACTACTCTCATAGCCATGCCGATGTGAAGAGCAATATGAACAAACTACTCTCATAGCCATGCCCGATGTGAAGAGCAATATGAACAAACTACTCTCATAGCCATGCCCGATGTGAAGAGCAATAGGAACAAACTACTCTCATAGCCATGCCGATGTGAAGAGCAATATGAACAAACTACTCTCATAGCCATGCCCGATGTGAAGAGCAATATGAACAAACTACTCTCATAGCCATGCCGATGTGAAGAGCAATATGAACAAACTACTCTCATAGCCATGCCCGATGTGAAGAGCAATAGGAACAAACTACTCTCATAGCCATGCCCGATGTGAAGAGCAATATGAACAAACTCCCCTCATAGCCATGCCCGATGTGAAGAGCAATAGAAACAAACTACTCTCATAGCCATGCCCGATGTGAAGAGCAATATGAACAAACTCCCTTCATAGCCATGCCCGATGTGAAGAGCAATAAGAACAAACTCCCCTCATAGCCATGCCCGATGTGAAGAGCAATATGAACAAACTACTCTCATAGCCATGCCGATGTGAAGAGCAATATGAACAAACTACTCTCATAGCCATGCCGATGTGAAGAGCAATATGAACAAACTACTTTCATAGCCATGCCCGATGTGAAGAGCAATATGAACAAACTACTCTCATAGCCATGCCGATGTGAAGAGCAATAGGAACAAACTCCCCTCATAGCCATGCCCGATGTGAAGAGCAATAGGAACAAACTACTCTCATAGCCATGCCTGATGTGAAAAGGAATATGAACATTTAAACCTTCGTTTTATTCTATGTATGACTTAAACGGAAAAAATCTTCTCGATTGGTTAAATTTATTTTGAATAAACCTTTTTAACGTTTTTGTTCATTTCAAAGTTATGGTGTCACTACCTTGTTCTGCATTAGACATTGAGTGACGCCAACCATGTATTTGTGTTTATCATATTCTGATTTTGTATTTACATCGTTGTTGGTATGGTAGAGAAAATATTGATGATGTTCAAGATAAGCAGGCGTGGTTTTCAGGTCACGTGATCCAAAAAAATGCCCGTCATCACTGAACCTGCCAAGCTTTATAAGAAGTGAAAAGCGACAAAACATCAGCCAAACTAATGTGAGTCTGTCCACGACCTATGACCGACCTAAGAAACACTTTACAATATATACCTCGATGTCAATTGTATATATCGAGTTTTACTTTAATTTGTTTGTAGTTAAAAAACGTACAGTTTCAGTTTACAGTTTGCTTTGTTTATTTAGAGGTATCGAGAGCCCGAATTGACGTATAGCGTTTCCAGTTCATTATATTTACCGGGGCCTTCCAGGTATTCGGATTTGTTTTTTGAGACCTACCACTGCGAGTATCACTCCGACATGCACATCAACCGCGACGCACAATGTAACGTTAACGACGCGAAAAACGCTTATTTTGTTGAGCTGTCGCCGTCAAATGACACGTCGTGTGAATGCGAGTATCACACTAGCTTTACAGAGAGCAGCTGACATGACATCATTGTTTATTAGTTTGTGAAATTAGCTTCTAAATATAATATATGAGTGCTCGTAATTTGTGTGTAACAGAATGCAAATGTATATCTTTGCATCACTTCAAAATTCCTATCCGATTCTTGATTTTGTATGGTTCCGAAGCAAAGACTATTCTTATATTATATTAAAAACTCGCAGCAAAATTCTAACGCGGGTAAAAATGCAGTTGCGAAGATTTTCCACGAAGAGAGCTCGAATCCACATCTTCGACATGATACGAGAAACTTTCACAGCAAAGAACAGAAACTTTCTCATTTCGTTAAGTGAATACAACAGCAAAGTTGCCAATGACGACCAGAATATTGGTATCCATCGATAAGATCGCGCACAAAAGATCGTGCTTCAAAAGGTCGTGCACAAAATGTCCCGAACAAAAGATCGACGGGATAATAAGGTCGCCGTGTATTAAGGTCGTGCACAAATTGCGCCAATGGTAAGCTCATCTGGAAGTGTTCAGAATACAAAAATTCAAAATGTATGGCACGTTGTCATACTGTTGATTGTGCTTTAGTGAAGAATACTGCAGTACATAATCACGTTCCAGATGCTGCAAAACTTGCAGCACGGAAAATCATCACAGATGTAAAACAACGAGCAGCAACAACTCAGGAAGCAAGTCATCAGATTGTCGCAACTACATCAGCTGGAGTTACGGCGGCTGTAGCTGGTCAACTTCCATCAGTCCGTGGAATCAAGCAAACAATCTGTAGAGCTCGTCGAGAAGAACAAGTACCTCTTCCAACACCAGGTACTCTTCTGGATCTGATTATACCAGACTCATATAAGAACACTACTGCCGGAGAAAACTTCCTGATGACTTGTTCTAGGAGCTAACCATCCCACCATCTGGAAGTTCATTGATGGATCAAGAAAGAACAGAGTCTGAACGAAATGAAGCTGGAACAATACGTCTCAGGACAGCAACCTCCACCACGAAAACGGGTATACAAAGACACCGCCGACAGGATCAAAACGATTGTAGCTGACTATGGGCTGAGACCAATGACCGATTATCTCCGGGGTATTGCTCACAACTTGAGTTTGAAAAATTGACAATAAACCTTATACTTTGGTTATCGGTTACATTTTTATGCGGCGACATTTTGTGTACGACCTTAATACGCGGCGACCTCATTATCCCGTCGATCTTTTGTTCGGCGAAATTTTGAAGCACAATCTTATTGACGTAAACCAGAATATTACCTTCGGTACCACAAAATAAAGCAACGCTATTGTGTAAACTACGCATGGAAATATTTTGAAAAGATAGCATTTAAAGTCAGACAAATCCGAAGGTACCGCTTAATATCCTACCAAAACCAAATACGGGGTTAGAGGTTTGTGAAGTTGTGAAGGTAAACATAAAATTTGAGACTATTAATACAAATAACGTTAGGCAAGTTGAATTCATCTTAATTTAGGGTTGTTGGAAACTAGCCGATTTACACGTTAACAGTTGTCTGAAAATCATTGCGTAATGTGGAGTCTAACTCAAATTGATTGGTTGTTTTCTGGTTAGTCGATTTTGTTGGCGCTCTAAGTACGCCGGGGATTATCCACGTAGAACTTCGGGAAATACTTCCAAAAGTTATTTCAGACGAAAAACTTTCTGCGTGGAGCGGACTGCAAGGGATAGCATTTAAACGGAGACAACAACACTCCACTAGTAGCCAAAATAAAATGTATTCCTCGTCTACTCGCGAGGTATATTGCCCTATATACATTCGTATCGTAGTTATTAGAAAGAAACTAAACGAATTAAAGTATTAAAAGAATTATAAAAATCTACATAACAAAAAACCACACATGAACGTAAATCTTGACTAGGAATAGTGGCGGTGCTGTAAGTAATAGACTCTCTCTCTCTTTGTTTTCTCTCGGTTAAAACGGTTAAAATAAGCCCTGCGCGAAGAGTTAAGTAAAACAGGATATGATCGACCTCATTGATTTGGACGATCATAACTTTTCCTTGGTAGGAATCCACACGACGGGAGCGCTCTGCTGTTTGATTACTAGCTTCGCTTGCGAGTATACTTCATCGTAAGACTCACCACTTAAAATGGCTAAACAACAACAACAACGTAATTAAATCGCAACGAGTGGCATGTGGCAAGTGCTTACCTGTGAAATACTCGCCAAATTCCTGCTCTAACTTCTGAGCGCGCTCAAATGCTTTTTGAGCGGGCTCCAGTAGCAATCTCTTATTCATGTCTTGCATCCATTCAACGGAAAGAGGCTTAACGAACAGAGCTATTGGGTAGAGTTGCGCCACTTGCAGACGTTTAATGGCATATCCGCTTACATCCAGAATACAGTGCTTGCCCTGCACAACGAAACAAAAGCTAAGATGGCTGTTAAAGGATATCCAATACATACAATATGTTGTTTTATGATATTCCACAATTAAAAACTCCTTACAAAAGCCAATTTTAGACTGCTATAGCTAGTCCTTTGCATGTTGATAGCGGGAGCGGCACCCACCTCAACAGTAACACCCAATTGATTGAAATAATTCTTAATTAAAACTGAATTAATTGACTGAGAGAGCAAAATTAGACTATGGGGAAGTTAATAGGTAGAAATCAAGGATTTTCAAGAGAATTTTAGAGGACTTCAGGATTATCATAAGTTAAAATAATATAAATAAAATATTAAAAATGAAGGTGTGGCCACACTGAACTGAAAAACTATTTTGAGGAAATAAACATACCCTATCAGCAACTTCTCTCACTGAAGATACACTCGTTCCGTACAGATTGTCGTTGTACTGGCCAGCCTCTATGAACATATGGTTGCCGATGTCTAATTCCATTGTACTTCGCGAGTACACGAAATGATAATCGCGCGCGTCCACTTCATGCTCACGCGGAGCTCGCGTAGTGTCTGTAACGAAGATCATTATAAAAAGAACTTAGGTGAGGTTGTAACTTATCGCTCGCAAAGCAAAAATGTTCATTTATCTCTCATTTGTAACATTGTTGCTTCTTTATGTGGTTTTTTAAAATTCATAATTTAATATAAAAGTTTAGTCTACGCTAAAGACATTGGGTAACCTTTTTGCATTTGGTAGTTTGCATTATGTAAAAATCGGGGGGGGGGGGGGGGGGGGGAGGGCATACAAGCGAGGGTCCAAAAGAACATACGGGGAACACAACTTCCGAACTCATCGGGGAATTCTTGCATCAAGTCGTCATTAAGTCGATCTTTTAGCGGACCCAAAATGATGACAGGTCTTGTGTACTTGAGTTCTTGCTGGGCAACACATTCATACGACAGAATGATGTCTTCCGTTTTCACTGCCATTTCGTCTCTGTTCCCCGCCTCCGTATCCGAATCCCCTTCGTTCTCTTTGCGACCTCGGAACGGAAAATGTTTGGCGAAATTGAAGCTGCGTTTCTGTTTCGTGCTAAACGAAGCGCCCGTGCCACCATTCTACAAACAAACACGTCAAATTGAAGAACAACAACCATATTGACGTTGAGGTTTACGAGTTTGTCAAAATTCGTTTTAACAAAAAATCATTTTATTTTAAACACCGACAAACATCACACACATACCTTCAGGTTATCACTGGCTTGAGCTTGTTTAAACTTCACTGTCTTCTGTCTTGCTCTTTCCCTTCTTTCCACCCTCTTTTTGCTCGGGATGACGCCCAACTCCTCCTCTTCCCCATCAGCATTCAGCCTGTATGCCTGCCACCATTCGTCATCACTGGCGTTCGTCACATGAAGGATGTCACCGTAGGAGAAACTCAAACCCTGCGATGGTAGGCCACTGTCTCGTGTCTTGTCATAGTTGAATAATGTTCTTAATGAAGAGAAATTAACAAGCGTTACAGAGTAACTATTTTACAAATGTGATTTCACTTATGGAGTAATGAGCAATAGACATTCACCATTATTGGTGATGAACAGATTTATTTCTGGTTTTCTCTTCTACCTCACAAACAGCATTCTCTTGGTGGATGTCTTGAGACTTCCTCCTCCAGTGCTCACAAGCATGCGATCTCGGAGCGCGTGAATCTTCTGCTCAAACCGGTTGTATTCTTCTGGCTTGTACTGCAACTTAAGAGTGACAACAGTGCCAGCAGACTTGAGAGTGCTTGCAGCTCGTTCATGAGAAGCAGAAACAATGTCTGTGTCGTTCACCTGGCATATATATATGTACGATGTTGAAAGAAAATATGTGGTTTTTCTATAGTGTGTTTTAGGGAAAAGAGTTTTCAAAAAGAAGGTTTTTGCAGAATTTACTTTTAAAATTAGCTAAAGAAAAGTAAAAAAGTTGAAATAAAGCTGTTTTTCTGTAGTGAGTTAAAAAAATAATACACATTTGAAAGTTTAATAAAGGACTGACAAAGGAGAAAACAATTCTATTTTTCACCTATCAACTTTTCTGTTCTTTCGTGGAAAAAGAACATTGGTGGTATTTCTAACAGCCATGTAATTTAGTTCAGCAGTAATAAAATTGCTGTTATAGTGACGCACTTATCAATTTCTTTATTTGTTAGTAAGCCGTCAACATTGAAAATACATACCTCAAGTATTTGATCTCCACGTTTCACCTGTCCAGAGAGATCAGCTGGACCACCTGCCAAGATAAACGATATGAATATTCCCTCCCCATCCTCTCCACCAACAATGTTGAATCCCAACCCAGATGGTCCACGATGAAGTTCCACAACACGCCTTTCTCTGGAACGATAACACATGTCATGAAAACACACACACTGGGAAAAACAGTTTTTAAATTTAATTTGAAGTCTCGTATCACAACAGTTTTAATAAATTTGTGACTTATTTAAGTTAAAAATTTTACAGTATACTAAAAAAACACTTTATGTAAAGAAACGTCTGTCAACTATGTGCCAAAACACACTCACAGCCATTTATAGCTACTTAGAGAAAAACTGTGATGTACCAAAAATCTTAAGCAGACCTTGGGAAATCTTCAACGCTGGACACGCTGATGTTATCAGTAATAACATCCTCAGATTTGTTGTAGTCATCCTCCGGTAGCACCAACATGGGAGAAGACAAAACTGCACCATCTGTCTCTAATCAGGGAGAAAACAACAACATTGAAAAATACAAATAGTTGAAAGTTCAATTCACATTAAAAATGAGGAATAGGAAATTGAAATTGAAATTGTTGTTTATTCACCATATAATAAAAATACAAAAAATTCATAGAAAAACAAATTACAAAAATATATGGTTGGTGTCACTCAATAGCATAAAGCTGAACAATGTAGTGACACCACAGTAGAAATATGCGTAAAAAAAAATATATCTAGAAAAAATATATATTATCTAATTGGCAAAGATACACACAACATAAAATACAAACCACCAAGCAAAACATATATTTGTTTAATAACACTAAGCTAAACAAGGTTTACCCCTGATGCTAAGTTTGACTAAATTAGAAAATTGTTTACTGTTTAAATCAAAAATAGAATTTAACCAATGCATGTTTTTATATTTTACATCAAAAATATTTTTAATGTCTCTAATTGATTTGTTCCATTCAATGATGCTTTGGTGTTTAATTGAGTATTTTCCATAAAAAATTGTATTATATGAACAAATTTTAAGTTCATTAGCTAAGGCATTGCGAGATGGATAAAGATGAAAATGACAAAGTTTAGTGAAGAAATTGCCAATCGAAGGGGGGATATTTTGGTTTAAAGAATCAAAAACAAACATAATGTTGAGGAGTTTAATAGTAGACGAAAATGGAAAGATATTAAATTTAGTAAATGCAGCAGTTACATTTGATCTAAAAGGTTGAAAATTTATAATTCTTAGTGCTGATCGTTGAATAGAACATAATTTATTTAGATTTATGCTTCTTTTTTGTCCCCAAATTTGACAACAATAAGTTAAATGTGACGAGAAAATTGAAAAATACAAACTTTTCAAAATTTTTGTATTAACGTGGTATCTAATTTTTGAAAGCATGCTATTTGATCGGCTCAATTTTTTACAAAGTTCGCTTAAGTGGGGTTTCCAAGTTAAGTTTTCATCAATTAAAACTCCCAGATAATTAATGCAAGTTGATTGTTTTAAACGTGATCCATTCAACATGATTTTAATTTCAGAATCATTTTTTTTATGATGCTTCTTAAAAATGATAAATTCGGTTTTATTAGCATTTAAAGCGATAAGATTTGCATTAAGCCAATCATTAACTCTTTGTAAATCACAATTTACTTTTTTACATAAGGTTTTTATTGACTTGTTGATGTATAACAAATTAGTGTCATCTGCAAAATGATGCACTGTTGAAAACTTTATACAATTATGAAAATCATTAATATAAACTAAAAATAACAAAGGACCCAACACAGAACCTTGAGGAACGCCGCATCTGATTGACTTTAACGATGATGAAAACCCGTTAATCGTTACATATTGTTGCCGATCTTGCAAATACGAAGCAAACCATTCATTAACAATGCCTCTTGCACCCATGTGATCAAGTTTTTCGAGAAGAATTTTGTGATGGACTGTATCAAATGCCTTTTTCAGATCAACAAAAATACCACATGCAAAAAGATCAGAATCAATAGCTTCTCTCACTTTCTCTGTTATACTTAATAAGGCATGAGCTGTTGAATACTTCGATCGAAACCCAAATTGTAATTTGTTTAGGCAATTAAATTTATGTAGGAAATTGTAAATTCGAGAATACATAAGTCTTTCCAAGAGTTTACTGATGTTTGAAAGCAAAGATATTGGTCTATAATTTGAACATTCTAATTTAGAACCTTTTTTGAAAAGCGGCAAAACTGAAGATGTTTTAAGAATGTTTGGAAAAACACCAGTCGTAAAAGATAGGTTAAATAACTTTGAAAGAACGACAGAAATTGAATTACCTAATTCTTTTAGGATCACAATAGGTATACTATTTGGTCCAGTAGCTTTTCTATTACTTAGATTTTGTATTAATGAGGAAATCTCTATTTCATCAGTTGGAGATATAAAAATACTGTTGAGGTTCGGATTATTTAGGTATTTTTTAAAATTTGTATGAGATGAATGAATTTTAGATTGGATGTTATGTGCGACTGTCGTAAAATATGAGTTAAATTTGTCAGCAATTTTCACAGGATCGGTCAGCGAAACACCATTATCATCTAGAATAACAGTTGGAACAGAATCTTTTTTACTTTTTAGATTTATTAAACGTTGTATACCGATCCAGATTTTTCGAAGGTTCTTTGAGTTATCAATGAAGTATTTCTTAAAATGGTTTTGTTTGCTGCATCTTAATAGTTTAGTTAATAAGTTTCTATATGAATTATACCGAGATTTTAACTTGATTTTGTTATTAATATCTTTAGTACGAATATATTTGCGATAAATTTTATTCCTTATTTTTATTGATGTCAAAATACCTTTTGTTATCCACGGTTTGAGAGAGAGTTTGAAGCTTTTAATACTGACCTTTTTGAGTGGCATATACTTGTTTAATAATCCGTTAAAAACCTCAAAAAATAAATTAAAACTGTTGTCAGTGTTAAGTTTATCAAATTCAAGAATTTCATCCCAAATTACGTTATTAAATTCAGAAAGAAAACCTTTTTTATCAAAATATGTGGTATTTCTACGAAAGATATTGTGTTTACAAGGAACAAATGTTGCATAAAAGTTAGGTTGAATGAAAAACTGAGGTAAGTGATCAGAAATTGTTGATGTTAAGTTACCAGACAACATATTTTTATCACAACAGTTAGAATATATGTTATCAATAATTGTTTTAGATTTTTCAGTAATTCTTGTTGGTAAGGTAATATGCGGAAGAAAGTTATTAGAAGTTATAAAGTTGAAAAAATCAGAAGTTTCATTATCAGAATTAACTTTAATTAAATCTATATTGAAATCTCCAAGTAAAAAAATACTTTTGTTTTCGCAATTTAACTTTGAAAAAAGAGGAAGAATAAAATCATTTGTAAAAACATTAATAGACATACATGGATGACGATAAATACACCCAACAATAATGTTTACTTTTTTGGGACGAATTATTTCAATAAAAATAGATTCTAAGTGTAATTTTTTATACATCAACAAGTCATTTCTTGGTTTGTAATTTAATTTTGTAGAAATATAAAGAAGTGAACCACCACAAGATGATTCAGTAGGAGTGTGTTCAATATTATAACCTTCTAATGATATTGGAATTGGTGGTTGAACGTCACATTTTAGTTTAGTTTCGGTTAAACCAATAATACTAAAATCAAAGTTAAGTAAATGTAACATGATACAAAATTCATCAAAATGTTTGTTGAGCGAAGATATATTTAAATGAAAAATTGAAAAAGAGTTATTGCTGTCAAATTTGGAGGAGACAAAGTCATCAATATTGAAATACTTACACTTTATAAAATTTGAATATAAATCATTTCCTTCTTTTGAATTATCAACGCAATTTGTGGTAAAAAAGTCATTGAACATAGAAAAGAGTTTGTTACGGTCATCAGAAGGAAGAAATTTCATATTAGCAGGAATTTCATTTAAGTCTATAATAATATTAGAGTTGAAGACTTGGAAAAGTTCATTATCCGAAATGTGACTGAATGGAAAAATTTCACTAGTGCATAAAATACAAAACCAATTAGAAACGTTTGATTGTAATAAACGGTAATCAATGTCATTTAATCCATTGCATTTTTTATGTATCCAAGAGTTACAAATATCACATTGTATTGCATGGTGGTTGTTTTTAACAGTTTTTTTGCACACTTTGCAAAAACATCTTTCCATGAAAAGAGAAGAACTAAAACTGGTTTTGTTAATTAGCAGAAGTAAAAAACGAACTTTGGAATAACAAAAAACATTAATCAAGCTAGGAGGGTTATTAAATATCAAAACTGAAAATCAGGATATAAATTGACCAATGTATTGACATGGTCAATTAAAATTCTGTTCTCGTTTGTGGTACGTTTAATAAAAACTTTGCCATTGAGAGAAAATGTTTCAGAGATGAGATTTGCCCGCTTTAACATACGGCAAAAAAAGGAAAGCTTTTCAGAATAAGGACAAAGATTTTCTCTTATAAAAATCTCTGTCACGTTGCGGCCTAGAGTACGCGATTTGAAGTCTTTTAGTTTTTTCCTGTTCTGAAAGGCTTGCACACAAGCCTTCCTGTTCACAAATCTCACGATCGTTTTCTTTGGAGTTGATCTTCCAATGCGATGACACGCCTCTATATCGCAGCCATCAACTGATATGTCCATTGCGTCAAAAATTTCAATAATGGCTCCCTCGAGATGTTGATCTTCCACGGAGTTCGAAATTCCGTCAACCACAACATTATTTCTCCGGTTGTAATTTTCCAGATTATGAATGTCCTTCTCCAAACAAACCTGGTTTTCTTCCAAAGCATCAACCTTTGCTCTTAATCGACGGTTTTCTTCGACAAGATTTTTTATTACGACATCTTTTATATGTAATACGCTTTCACTAATCTCATTAACTTTGCTTGTCATGAAATTCTCAATATTGTCGACCTTTTTTGACATAACAAGAAGGTGTTTTTCAAAGTTAACGAGTTGGTCTTTAATGTCGTTCATCCTGGTCATTGATGCCAAAACAAGAAGGAGTAAATATGTGGGTAATGGTGATAATGATAAAGGTAATGTCAATTATTAATGTTTTAAGATAAAAATCTGCTACAAAACCAGCTTTGCGGAGTTACATAATTTCATGGAGAGCAGAAATAATAATAATAAAATATAATAACGTAGCTAGTGGTATGAGAATGGATAGATATGAAAGTTATGATAATATATTTCCTTGTGTGGAGATACTCCGCCCGGTGGCAAGCAGTCAGGCGTTGAAATCCACACAAAGGAAACAAATATATGAGGATATATGAACACTGCAACGAAGAACTGTAAGTGATTTTAATGAGTTGGTAATATGTAATTACTTTTAAATGAGAGGGAGTTAATGTTGAAAAAGTGAGTTAGGAGAGTTTAAAATTCAATCAGTGAAAAAAAAATGTTTCTTTCCTCACAAATTCCACCAAAATCTGCCAATCGAAGACAACAAAAAAACACCCAGCAAACACCAAACAATATCCCAAAAGTAACCACTGACAATTAAAAGGAAATAAAACAAATTTCCACTGCTATACTATAAAATTAAACCACAGAATATCCACTCAAAAAAACAACGTCTTGCATGTATCAATTTCAAGTCATTGATCAATGAAGGAATGAAGTAAATGTTTGATTATGCATTCTATGTAAGCTAGATTTTTCTAGACAGAGAAACTTTGCACACTGATTTGTTTGACAGTAAATATAAATAAATAAATATAAGAACGATGCAATAAACGTACCAGTCAGCGAGTCTGCTAGAGAAGTCTCTTGTGTTGTTGCAATGGGAACACGACTGACCTTAATTTTAACATTCTGGTCAGTGGATTTGAGCACCAGCACTGCGTTCTCATGGGAAGTGGATTGAAGGCAATTGTCGTTCACCTGTCGAAAAGAAATACTTTTCACAATCACATATCGAGGTAATTAATTCAATTTAGGTACATTTAGAAGCAAGATCTCCTGACTCACCATGAGTATTTTATCCCCGACTTGCATTTGTCCATCTTTTTCAGCTGCACCACCTGGTATAATCTTAGTTACAAATATTCCATTATCACCAGGTATGTGCTGGCTATCCAGGCCGCCGGCGATGGTGAAGCCGAGCCCGGTGTCGCCTTTGTATAGTTGAATTAAAATTGTTTTTTCATTTGATTCCTCAGGTTTATTGCGTTTGATTTTCTAGACAAACAAAAAAAATCAATAGTAGAACATTTACTAATGACTATAGGATAAAAATATCAAAAAACTCTTCAATCTAAAACCATGTTAACTCACAAGATCAACATTTTCTCCTGCGCACTTCAACGCGTTCACAGCCACTGAGTGTTCGACATCAACAGTACTCGTTTCGTTTACTTGCAGGATGATATCGCCAACAAGCATGCGACTGTCCTGATGGGCCGCGCCACCAGGGATGATCTTCGTGATAAAGATATGTGGCTCGTTATCAACATGTGGGTTGTCTTTTCCACCTGCGATACTAAAACCAAGACCAGCGCCCTCCTAAAAAGACATTGCAAAATCTTTGAAAATCAAACTCCTCATCAAGTATTGAATGTTGAATGAGGTTCAAACCTATGTTATGTATGCTATTCATGTTTATTTGTGAAGAGTATGGAACACATCCATGGAAACAACTCATCCATTGAAACAAGATATTTGAAAGAAATTGCTTTTGTAATATTACATAAGCATTTTTATTTTGAAAATAACGGCTTTATATTTACAGGGAGGGAAAAGCGACAACCCCTTTATTTCATTTCATTGTGGTTAAAAAGATTTAGAGATTTGCACAAAAACAATCGAGAGAGCATTAAATTAAAGCAGTAATAAAGATAAATGGAACTGTGAATCTCTATTCAAGATAAAAATCGCACCCTTTTTAACGAGATGTCCAAATATTCAGCATCGTCTGTATCAGTGACATCCAACTACAAGAAGGAGAAAAGTGCTTTAACACATAAATCTATTGTCTCTATAAACATCTCAACAGGGATTTCAGAGTACAAGTGCTCAATTTAATGGTGCCAAACCTTTGGAATTTGCCCATTCAATGGCTCCTTTAGTTCTTGTGGCTTATCAACAGGAGGACTGTTTTGATTTTGCTTCTCTAGTAACTTCACAGCTTCTTCATCTTCTTTGGCTTCTTGTTCAATTAGCTGTGTTAAAGACAAAAATACATCAATAGATAAGACAAGACAGCAATGGAGATGTTCCAAATGTCAAAATAAACGCTGTATAATTGAAAAAGATCAATTATTAATTCAGTTATTTATGAATTATTTATATTTTGGTAACAAATTGTATGTAATAGCGAAAAATTAAATATTTAGGATTTTAAATCCATGGGATAAATATATACTATGACCCTTAAGACCTTATTATAGCCGCCTAGCAAATGTCTTATTTCCCCGATAAAATCAGACTAAAATCAGGTGGGTCAAACAGTCTTAATTCACCAAGCCACTGAAAAAAGTAGCATAAAAAGGTGAAAGCAAATCGCTAAAAGACACTAAAATAATTTAAAAAGACGCATACCAGAAAATATAATACATGGTATGTTTCTAAAAAAGATCTGCATTTTAAACACACACAAACAGGATGACGTAACATTCACTACTTAAGAAATGATGCGTGAAATTTGACTGTTTCAAGTCAACATGTTCAAATTAAGAACCTTGTCAACAATCTTGTGATAATTTTAAAAAGTTGGACCAAATGATCCTTTTCAAATATGTTTTTGCAGCCCTGGTATGCTTTATCTTTATTTAAAAATATTTATTAATTTAAAATGTGAGCGCTTAACATGTTTTTATTCTGTTACTCAAGAAAATTGTGTTCAAGCAAACTGTTTAGAATGAAATTAAGTGAAATTATGTTTATAAATGTATTATCAACATCTTCCCAAGTTTGGAGGATCGGCAATGTCACAAAGTAACATTCTCAGGGGGAACACAAAAACACTAAACTTGTTACACTGCATAACAGATTTGCAAAATTTTATTTGAAATGCAAGCGTTTTAGAATTGTCAATCATTATCCCTCAAAGATATCAAAATAATTAAACCTACTGTAAAACAAAATAGCTTTTTTCTCGGTTTTTTAAGTGCTTATAGAAATCATTTGCTTGAAGTATAACAGAAAATTCCAACAAAAACTTTCAATCAACAACCAGCTTTCAATCAGATTTCTAACATACAGGGCACGTTTTCAAGAGCACTAGTGCAATATAATTGAACTTGACTACCTGTCAGAATTTCTGTAAAAAACTAATCCTGCTGAAGATGGCATGTACATGTTCCACAAACACTCAAAAATATTGGTATATATTTCAAATTTATATCAAAATAATTTTAATGATTTTCATTCCAAAACCATTTATCTTTGAACTGAGGAAAACAGCAGATGTAGCAGAAGTTCAGTCACAAACAACAAAATGTTCAAAACAATCAGGATGGAAATGAGAATATTACAATCCATTTCGCATTTCCTGTGTTGTGATGTCAACATTGTTTACATTATAAAAATTACTAATTCCTACACCATCTTGATTACCATACATTTTTGAAAAATACTCTTTCAATTCTTGTTGAGAACATGCGGGACCTCGCCAACCATTTTGTGAGGGCTTTTTTGCCCACATAAAATTACAAAAGAGGTTTTATGATTTTTTTGTTATTCAAAGTTTCGTGACCTCAATAATTTACTATAGAAACAAGAAAGAGTCAACAAAAGCAATTTTCTCATTGATGGATGTTATTAAAAAGCCACCTGCAGACGAGACATTTTTCTCATTTTAAAGCATGTTATTTTAAAAAGTGTTGTTACTTTGCACACTATTCACAAGTTTTTGTGCTTATGCGTTTTCTTCTGCGCTTGATAATGCTTTATTACATGCATGATAGTGTATAAGATATTTTACTTCTTTATTGCCTTTATTAAATTGCCTCACAACTGCAATGATCACGTACGTTTCAAGTCAAAATTTAGTCTTTTTAAGGATTTTTAATCCTAGCAACAAGGTAATATATATTCATTTAAAAGTTACTTACTTACTAAAACAACCACATAAATTTGCTTACACAAATATTTATTAACACAAGGTCTTTTTTAAAAACAACAAAGAAACCAAGGTAGCTGACACTTGAATAACATTTTGTCAAAAATAATTTAGGGGTGTAACATTGACTCAGTTCTTGACTTTGCAGAACAGATTTTAACAAAATCTCTGGGACAGTTAAAAATTGCGAGAAGCTCTCCCAAATGTCTAAATTTGACAATATATACCTTATCATGCCAAATTGGACCATGACTTTAATCAACCACATTTGAAGAAATATGCTTAAATTTAAGGCAGCTTAATTAATGTACCACCTTAAAATGATGTGTCTTAATTTTGTCTTACTTAGAGATTGTATGACAAATGAGGACACATTATGAGGCAAAAAAAGAATAAGCATGTCTCATAGAATATTTGCTCAACTTTGTGGGTGGAAAATTACTATCATTTTCATCCATTGTCATTATTTTCATATTTTCTTTCCGCAGTCCCTAACTTTTTCGATATTACTTTGCTATCATCTTTGTATTCAATAAAGCTTCCACTTTCTATCTTTTTCGCAAAATGTTGCTGGGATTGTTTCACATGACAGTCATTTCTATAAAAATTTTCTAGAAGAAGCAAATTATATATTTCATCCTTTGGGGTGCGGCATAATTAATGACAGTCAATATGAGTTTTTTTGAAGAGTAGGCTTAATTCAATGCAGCTTGTTTAGGTTGTGGTCTAATTTAGCATAATAAGACATAAGAGCAGATGTTCAAGTAAACATCAACCATCTAGACACAATATTGGCATATTTATATTCATGAAGAACAAAATTTCTTCCTTTTCTTAAATATGCATATCAAGTCAAAAATTTTCTCTTAAAACACCACTCTAGAACAGTATGATAATTCTAAAGTTATTTATTTATGCATTTTTGTCCATAGGGTTAAAGATACAATGGACCACTGACTGATTATTAATTCTTAAAATAGGAGATAAAGCAAGGAAATCTCAAATATACTCAAAAAAAAGATAAAATTAATAGATTTAATATAAAAATAAAAATTGGGAAAAAGTTCCACCCACCTTCCGTCTAGATTTTCTCCTGTTTAAAACGTTAAAACAAACGAAACGGTCTTTAAAGCTCTTCTTCCTCTTTTTCCTTTCCATCAGTATTAAAATTATATCATTCCAATAAAAAGCCGTTAAAATCAGCAATATATTTATATATTATGTCCTAAAAAAATTGTTTATTTCCTCTAAAACTCCAATCTTATCATTTTTGTGTCAGAAGAAACTAAACTATATATCACATAAAATCCGGGCGCAAATAACAATAGTATATTGCTGTAAATAGTCGACTATACGAAAATGTTACCTGAAAATTCCAAACTATTCATCAAATTAAAGGTAAGATCTTAACGTTAAAAAATCTTGCGCTCCCTACTAATTTTCAAACGTAAGTAATTTAAAAACATACATCAATTACAGAGATATTTCAACAAAGCGAATGCTTTGTTTTTACTAGGAGAAACACTGTCTTCTATTCAAATATTTTTGTATAGTTGACGGTTAGTAATACAAAAATCAATGGAAACATTGTGTAATCAAAAATGTTACAGCAATTAGGTAGGCAATCTTAACAACTAAATGCGTTAAACGGTGTAATATACTAGCAGGACGGGTCCGCACCGGGCCATTAACGAAAATGTCGCTTTAACGAAAATTGTGAATAAGTTATTAACGAACATCGCTTATATGCGTATATACGTACTGTAACTGTGCGTATGTAAGTCTTCTCCTTTAAAGAATTTGACTTCTTGGAATGACGAGAAAAACAAAAGGGGTGGAGGATTTCTCATCTAACCATCTTATTTTTTAAACAACATTTTCGAAAGTCCTTATGCATAAGTTTAATATATTTCTTTAGTTATTAAAGTTAACTCCCTCATAACGCAATAATAGAAAGTTTGAATTGAAAGTTAAAAGAGTATATAAATATATAATAAAATCAAACATGAAAATTAAATTTTGATTAAAGCACTCTGGAATATCCCCACGGATAATTATAATAATTATAGATGAACAGTCATCTCATCTATTAGAGTGGTTTCCGATTATGACCTAAGTCCGAGTTCTCTATTTTAACTTTTATAAACGATTGGGAAACTGGCTAACCAACTGATAACATTTTCAGCAAATTTATCAAACATCATGATGCGATTGAGAAATGGTTTGGTCTTATCTTCCCTAAAATGTTACATCAATGTCAGTTTAAGAAGAAATGTTACGACTTCTATGGTGTTGTTCAGCAAACCTGCTGTTGCAACAGATCCTGTTCAAAAGCTCTTTCTTGATAAATTAAATGAGTACAAGCAGAAAGCGTCAAAACTTCAAGATGGACAGCTTGTGGATAGCAACAATGACATTGAAAACAAGAAAAAGTTTGGTATGGAAAATTTGAAGAAACGATATGGTGATAATATGGAAGAATTCCCAAAGTTTAGCTTTGAAAAGTAAAGTGATTTTGTATTGTTGTTGTGATTAATTTGAAAATATATTGCTAAAGCTATGTTCTTGATTTTTTTCTTGGTTCTAAAATGTATATATATTTATTATATATAATTGTTCTATCTATAGATTAGGTAATTGGAGGTATATAAGTTTTCGGATTATTCAATTCAGTGTTGTCATTAGTGTTCTTCTGGGAGATAGCTATTCTTGCAGTTGTGGAATGTTTGAAATATGAGTGTACATATACATTCAAGTAAAATATAACAAAGTCCCTCTCTGTGCTGTGTGACATCTCAGCATCTGCAAAATCGGTTGCAACCAATGTCTTATGTCTTTCGCTAAGAAATTGAAGAACAAATATATAAATTGATTTTTAACATTCAACCTGAGGATAAATCTATGTTGTATAGTATTGTTTCAAGCAAAATCCAAACAAATAAAACAAGATAAAAATAAAACATGAAAGCTGCAGTGTAACGCAGGTGTCTGCATCATTTCACATTCATAGTAAAATAATTCTACGTTTTAAACATTTTAAGGTCACTTTCATATGAAATAATAAACTAAAATTTGTTGTAACTTTCTTATTCTCAGTGTCAATATAGTACTCTTAAAAGGATATCCTCCTTCGGGACTGACTAAGGTAATCTTAAACAGACAGAATTTATATTGCAATGTTATACAATTATGAAAGGCGAGAATAAATTTTCTTATATTTAAAAAGAGTGTCATTCTATTCTTTAAGCTGTAGGACCATTTGACACTAAAATTATCCAGGGAACAGGCAAAAGCTCACCAACAAAAACATGGCTTCATTGTTATGGTTAGGAAATTGGTAATGGGGCTTGTCCGCCATCCAAATTATCCACTGTAAACTTACAAGGTTATTTTAAACTTAAATTAGAACTTTTTAACTTGGATATCAGCTCAGGTCAACGAAGCTTCATACCCATAACTTTTTGTACTGGCAGTGGCGGTTTGTCACTGTCTTCCACAATCAACACAACATCCTGGATGGAGAAGTTTATAACATATCGAGTATACACCAAGGCATCACTCCCTTTTGACACCGATCACCGCTTGTTGGTTATGTCCACACATAAAGTTCCCATCATCCAAACGATCCCTTAAACATCAACTCAGTAGAACAAAAAGTGGAGAACCAAAATCAAAGATTGATTTCCGTGTTCTAAGGGATGATCCAGAAATTAGAAAGCAACTAACCATGAAACTCGATGCTGGTCTTGCTACTTTACATAGTGATATGGATTTTGTTGAATGAACAAATTGTGGAAATAGTCGGAGAAAGTGTGGAGATGGTGTGCCCCAAAATAGACCCAATAAAGAAGAGGGAACCTTGTGAAAACGAGACACTTCAGGAACAACTGAGAGAGCTGCATAAGTGTAAAGATCATAACGAAGTAAGAATTAAACAAAAACAAATTAAAAAGCAGAGTCAAACTGAAAAATGATTACTTCAAAGAACTAGCAGAGAACCTCAACTCAGTGGCTGAAGCCCGTGATGCTGAAAAAGAGTTTGCAATGGAGAAGAAATACGCAACAATTAAAACAACCTCAAAGATTACCATCTCGAATGACAAACTGAAAAATCATTTTGAACAACATTTTGCAGCACGAGAACTAGCAACTCCGCCTGAAATAGAGAATAGTGATCAATACCTACAACTAAAAGATGAAATTATCCCAGTTGACGAGTCCATCCCAACTGAGGAAGAAGTGAAGAAAGTAAACAGTACCTTCAAAAACGGAAAAAATGCAGGCACTGATAAACTGAAAATAGAAGGGTTGAAATACAATGAAAGTAAGAACTTGATAGCAGCGATTTTAACTTTGATGACACTAATCTGGACGTTAGTGAAAGTTCCTACGATCTGGTTACACTGCTCAACGTGTTTATTCAAGAAAGGTGTAATTTAGTCTTGCTAGCAATTATCGTGGTATCTCTATTGGGGCCAACATGAGCAGCATACTAGCAAAGTTGATAATGGAAAGACTGAAGAAGGCATATGAAACCCATATAGGAAAGGATCAATATGGATTCCGCCAAAACCGATCAACATCAGATGCCATTTTCATCACCAAAATGGTGACTGAAAAATGCACTGGAACACTGATAGCTGTGTATATAGACCTTACTGCAGCTTATGATCATGTTCCTCGAGACCTGTTGCTCAAGGTATTGGTAATGAGAACAGGGGCTACACATCTTATTGCCATCCTGAAAAAGATGTATGGAGAAACTACTGCTTCAATAAAAGGAATGAGAACAAAGTTTGATGTGTTGATAGGATGTAGGCAAGGTGGCCAAGAGTCAATTACTATTTTGATTACGTTCTGAAGGTAGCGGCGATGGAAATTGATAAGGCCTTTCCTGACGGATGGGGGATACCATGTGAATATGATATATCCCACTATTGTACCAACAGAGAACAAAGGAGGACAGAGAAGATGCGAGGCATTGAAATTATAAGGTGGATACTATATGCAGATGATGTTGTTCTCTTCCGCAGAACAGTTCAGGATGCAGAGAAAATATTGAACAATCTGACACGTGCAGAAGGTTTGGATTGACAATATCATTTAAAAAGACGAAAACTCAAGTCTTTAACGACAAAGAACTAACAAAGAAAGATAGCCTGTTTTCAATTGGCTCAGAAGAAATCGAGAATGTGTAATCCTTTACTTACCTCGGTCATGTTGTTACCAACAACACAGAGGAGTATTTCACTGATCACCGAGTGGCCAGAGCAATATCAAAGTTCAACGAACTAAGGACAGTAATATGTGACACCAATATTAACATCAGAACAAGGCGGAAGATACTAGAACCATGTGTAAGATCTCGCTTAACATATGGAACAGCAGCAAGGTTTCCGAATGAATTTCAAATAAGAAAGTTGGAAGCATGTTGGTGTCGATTCCTACGCAGTATGGTGAAAAGTGGATGGAAAAGAAGGAATGTGCCTGATACTGATGGGTTAGACGGGGCACAGGAAGTTGACTATGGATTTGTATGCACAAACGAACAGATCCAGAAGATACTTGGAGTGACTCCCCTGCAGAATTTTCTCTACACACAACATCTCAAGTACATCGTACATTTATGCCGAGGGGAGAACACGTCACTCACAAAGATATTGCTGTTCGCGAAGGCGGAGAAAAAATACTACCGTGATCCGTGGATCAAAATTTCGAAATTGCTTGGGATATCTACTGACCAAGCAAAAATTATGACACAGTCTGGAGCACAATTTGCAGAGGTGTTGCAGAAACGCTTCAATTCGACTCCGTGACGGCAATGCTGCGCAAGGAGGAACACACAGGGACAGGTAGGTAGAAGTAGTATTTTCGTTCTTTAAAATAAATATACTTTCACCAAATGCATATCTCAATTGTCTCTAGCATGTCTCAACTCATTCAATTTGTTTGGGGATGAACTAAAATAAACAAAATAAAGTTTGAGTCCTTAAAATAAATTTTTATTTTTATTTTCCACTAATTTCAATTTTCAACATCATCATCCGTTTTTTGTTTATCCTGGCCAGAATTAATCCTCCTCGGAGGGTGAGGTCAGTCTGCGTCGTCGTAAACGTCCTCTCCATTCTGATCGATCTTGCGGGTTAGTTGTGTCCATATTGAGCAGAGTCCGATCCTTCTTAACTAGCTCGTCCGCATGGGCATGGGTGTTCCCCGTTTTCTCCTTCCAGCTCAGACTTCGATCCTTCTCACATCCGCGATTTAGCTACTGCTTCTTTCGACGTGCCCAAGCCTTCTAAGTCTTCTACAACGGAGCACAACATCAATGTCTTCAACGCCAGGCTTCTCGCAGCAGGGAAGCAGAGGAGATGTTGTCCTTTACTTTGACGTTGCACATCCACTGGATCATCACTCGGTCGTTTCGGCGCAGACGGTCTAGGTGGTGATGGCCTAGGCTAAATATTTATTATTTTTATTATATATATAAATTGGCACCTCATTATTTGAATTTTAAATAAAATGTCCCCTTTTTATCTACTTTATACATAATTATTATATATTATCCAATATGAATATATACATAATACATATGTATAGCAAAAATGTTTCTGGTGAATGTTCGATTCATTGCGGAGGGGCATCAATAATCAAGACGGTCGTGAAAGTGAACCTTTCTTCCTGACCGAGTAGTTCGCACTGGTTCAGGTGCAACTGGAGCTGATGCCCGAGGCGAAATTACAACTGATTGAGATGGCGGAAGAAGGTCGGTCTCAAGGTAGGCGACTTTAGGGCGATCGATGCGTATGTTGCGTTTGTGACCACGAACATCCAAAGTGAAATATTTGTCGTGATGTTGCGAAACTTTGTATGGTCCAGTGCAGGGCAGCTAAAGTGGCTTACGGACAGCGTCGGTGCGGACATAAACGTGAGTGCAGGAAGATAGATCCTTTGGTACGAATGACTTCATGAGTTACGGGCGAGACAAAACTGGCTTAAGCGTCTGCATGGTGTGTTGAAGAAGTTCAGCAAAAATAGTCGGATCGAGCTCTGTAGAAAAGGTGGGCGTAATGAATTGACCAGGCAATCGAAGGGTTGTTCCATAGACGAGTTGAGAAGGTGTGCAAAGAAGTTTGGATTTTACGATGTTGCGGATTCCAAGAAGTACAAGAGGAAGAATTTCAATCCATTTTGTTGTATCTTGGTACGCTTTGATCTAGGCTTTTAGTTGGCGGTGGAAACATTCAACCATGCCAATGTAAGAAGGGTGGTAAGTAGTTGTGCGAATGCGTTTGATACCAAGTAAAGACGTCAGATGGGACAAAAAGAAAAGACTTGAACTGTGCACCCCGATCTGTTGTGGTGCCCGAACGGTCGAAGGTACCCCAAAGGTTGATATGAATGCGAAAGCAACGGACTCGGCCGTTCAGCCTCACAGAAACTCACCTTTGGTTAATCTTCTGAAAGGTGCATGCTCATTCAGAATGATTTCCAAAGTTTTGTAAAATTCAATAAAAGAATTGTTTGCATCATTGTTATTAAGCATGTTGTTCCAATCAATAGCCAGTAGCTCCTTTCTAAATTCTTCAACATGAAAACAATTCAACAATTTCAATGGATTTTTCAATTTTTCAAAATATTGTTAAGAATAACAAACTGCAAAAGATTAGTGGGGGCTCAAATGTAGTAAGAAACCTTCCCGCTCTTCCGGACGTGCTAAAAGCAAAACAATTTTTTGAAGTTGTTCCGTAGGTAAAAAGGTTTCAAAAAAATAATGGTGTCAATTTTACACCCTCCCGGGTCACGTGGTATGACAACATCAAATTTCCCATAAAAAAATTTTTTTGCACGAAGTTGCACGAAGATCTCCATTTTACGAAAGTACCATTTATTCACCTGACACAGATGTCTTTTTATTATTGATCCATTACTACGAATCGTTATCACTGGTCACAAAGTTTAAAACAGGAAGAGGAGAAAGTTTGCGAGATATTGATATTGCCTCATGTTTTGAAAGGCTAGGGCCATTTAAAGCTTCCGCCATTATTGGGCTTCATACTTTCACTGGTTGCGACCAAGCTGGGAAATTTCATGGGAGGTCAAAATCTGGCTGGTGGAAAGAGTTTATACGATGCAGTGATGGAATTCTTAACGCCCTTTCAACACTAGGCTTGTCTCTTAACTTTGGAAACATTGGAAACTATTGAAAGATTTGTTGTCCAGATGTATGGTGGTCCAAAACTTCCTAACCATATCACAATGCTTCCCCAACTTCGATGGTATCTCTTCTCGAAGTATGAGGCAGATGCAGAAAAGCTACCCCCAACAATGGCTGCGTTAAAATATAAAATTTTCAGATGCCACTTCTTAGCACTTGTATTACGAAGCTCCCATAAACCAATCCAACAGCTTCCACCGGCAGAAAACTATGGCTTGGAGAGAAATAATGACATTTTGGCCAATTATGACGAATAACCTACCTGCGCCGATAACAATGGTAGAGTTGAGCATGTGCTGCTGTAGAACAAAGTGTAATTCTAAAAGATGCAAATGCTGAAAGAACTGTTTACCGTCTACAGACGTGTGTAAATGTTGTGACTGTGAGAACGACGAGGTGGAAAGCGATAGTTCCGGTGATGATTTTGACGAAGATATCTGTTACGACTGATTATTGTAGAAAAAAAGATTTTTTTCCAATTATGTTTTAAAAGTATGCCCACCTACGACCCTATTGTTGAAATCTTTCATCTCAATTGTTTTTTATGCTAAAGTAATTTGTGACGTTCTGGGCTAATATTTTTTAACGAAATTAACGATTCTTTAACTTTTTGATATATTTTCGGGGGTTAAATTTAAATTTAAAACTAGAATATATTTAATTTAATGAATATTTAATCTATGCTGTATGTTTTAAGACATTTTGAATGGTTTTAATTGTCAAATTAGAAGTTAGAAAAAATATTATGAAAAATAATCTCTTTCAAAGAAAAATCCCCTAAAATAGTAATTATTCCCCCCTGATTCGATAAAATGTTTAATTGCTTATAACTCGGTAACACTTGATTTCCAGCATATGGTTTTTAGATCACTTTTAAACAGTTTTTCAAGCTCTTTTGAATGGTATGGATGGTTTCTGAAGATTTCGAAAAAACATCTTTTTCTTATGGGAGATTTGATGACGTCATACCACGTGACCGGGGAGGGTGCAAAATTGACACCATCATTTTTTTAAAACCTTTTCACCTAGGGAAGAACTTCCAAAAAGAATTTTGCTTTTAGCATGTCTGGAAGAGCGGGAATCAACCTTCGATTGATTCGATTGACCTGCTATTTGAATTGTTAAATTTCCAGCATAATGTTTAAATTCAAGTGTATTAATGATAAGGAGTTTCCGAGGATTTTGAGATTTGTGTTGGTTGAAGAACATAGGGTGAAAAATAGCATGGTATTTAAAAAATCATCAACTGATGTACATGAGCGATTCAAGAGATCTATATTAAAATCACCCATTAAAATGCACATCATTTTTTCTTTATTGATTTTATTTAATAGAGGTGTAAATATCCCTCAACAAACTCATTGATGGCCATGTGTGGATGTTTGTAGATACATCCAATAGCTAGTAATTTTTTTTAAGGTTATTGATTTCAATGAAGGTTGATTCAAGTTCTTTAGGTTTATCAATAGTTACTTTATTGTCAGAAAATTTCGCGGAAAGAAAATTTCTCGAATCAAGGAATATTATGTATTTCGCGGGAATTTAATTTCGCGAATGGCCAAAATCGATATCTTATTTTTTGTTCCTTTTTTTGAAAAGACAATCAAAATTCAACATTTTAGTTTGTTTATTACCGTAAATGACCGATTAAACGCCCTGGGCGTTTATTTTAACAAACGAATTTTACCCTGGGCGTTTATTTGGGAGAGGCGTTAGTAAGGAAGGGGCGTTAATAAACAAAGTCCATCAACAAAAGTAATATAATTGAGAAGATGTACGTCGACTACATGATATCAAGTTTCTCGTCATTCTCTTCATCGTCATCGAGGAGGTGGAATGGCTGGGTCGCAGCCTCCATATCTTCTTCATTAATGAAAGAAAAGGGATTGGTATCACCTATCTCCTCGTTTGTCATTACAGCTAGTTGTGCTTTTAACTTTTCTGCTCCTGCCTCACAAGTCGTACCCTCCTTAAAGCAATGTATTTGGTCATCTTCAGAGCCATTTGTTGGGAGATTTAGGGCGCAAACCTTGAACGACTTGGCAATCATTTCTTTCGATAGATGTGACCACGATTCAAGAATTCACTGAACAATTTTCCGCCATCGTGCTGCTTTGATAATTCCAGCTTCAGTAAATTCGTGTAAACCCTCTGCTAACCACTGGTCGAATTTTTCTGTAATATAGGCCTTGAGGTTCATTCCAGCTAATTTGATATTTCAAACTCACAAAACATGGTCGAAGTTTGAGTCACTGGGAAAAGATACAGAGAAGTTGGACTAGTTGTGCCTGGAACGTACTTGTGCTACACCAAGAGCAAGAAGATCGCAGATGTGTTGTTTAGCGAACTGAATAGAAAGAGTAACTGGTATGAACATTTTACGCTTAAAATAAATGAAACTGTTTCAAAATATCCACACTTTAAAGATTAAAGAAAGTAGTATTTATTTTGTTGTGAATCAAATGAAAGTTCATGGGCGTTTTAATTTTTCTCTATGGACCTGGGCGTTTATTCGGAAATGGGCGTTTAATTGGGAGTGGGCGTTAGTTAAAAAATTTAACTTTAACCCTGGGCGTTTATTCGGGAGGGGCGTCAGTTTGGGAGATTTTTTGTTCTTCACACTTTTAAAATATGTTGTATGTATCTAATACTAACATAATCTAAAGAAATACTAACTATATTTTTCATGATATCTAATGCTCAATATCTTCAAAAATATCGAAAACGTTACGATGATCATCTTCGGGCGCATAAATATCTTCATCATTGTCGTTATCGCTAACAAAAGGGTTAACAAAAGCCTCTCTTTCTTCCTCAATGATATCGAAAATCGATATAAAAATCGATAAAAGTGCTAGAATTAAATTTCACGAACAAAGAAAAGTTTTTTTCGCGGGTATTAAATTTCGCGAATAAAGGGAAAAAACATTTTTTGCGGGAATTTAATTTCGCGAATGAAGGGCCAATTCGCGAAATTTTCTGACAATAAAGTAAGTCTTTTCTCAAAACATATGATAAGGAATTGGATATGAACAGACCAGTTCCTCCATGAGAACTAGAACTGGAATCAGAAGTATATGTATCTCTTTCAATCTATGTTCGCATATCCCAATGATATTTGGTTTAATTTTTAGTAATGAAATAGTGTTACACAGTTTATCAATGTGTTTGCTAAAGGATGGCATCACATGCTAAATTGACATGAAAACAGGTGAAGCATTTTATTTTTTAAATTTGTTATAATATTACAATCATTTACATTAATTCTCAAACGCTTTGGCGCGTCTACGTCCGAAAGTTTGTAACGACGAAAATATCATTTTTTTGCCTTGTCCGAAAATTTATAACGCCGAAACTTTTAGAAAAATATTTTTTTCTAATTTTGTTTTACAAGCTTTAATTGACATGAAAACTATTTTACGATGTTGAGTGCATAAGATGCCTTAGTAATTTTACATAACGTGTCAATGTTTCCAAATTTTCTACTTTTCAAAAACTGTCACTTAATCGAAAACCTTAAAGCTTTGTTTCCAATAAAGAAAAATTGTCGTGCGATTGTTGTTGCGCAACATGTGTCGTGCGATGCACTAGTTTCCATTACAAAAAGTATTTGTATTTATTTTTTACTCTTTCTTTCTCTCTCTTGAACTATTTGCGATATAATCGGAATCGGATATGAAAAGTAAAAGGTTTTATCGTTTGCTTCAATGTCAGTTGGCTTTGTGCAATACCTCACTTGCACTTAGAAAAAAGAATAAAAGAAAACACAAATATTGGGTATTCATATCGTCACGATAATCGCACAACAGTCGCAGGAATACAATTTTCTCTATCTTTACGATACTTATCGTACGACGTTGTACTGATCTTGCAATATGATCTTTGTTGTGCGATTGATGTTTCCATAAGGTCGTGCGATGGTTGTGCAACTATCGCGCGATAATTTTCTTTTATTGGAAACCAAGCTTAAAGAACCAAATAAAATTAAAACGATCTTTTTCATTTGACTCAGTCTATTTTCATTATCGTTTTAATCTAATCTATACAAATAACTTCATCGTCTTCGTCATCAATTAGTTGGTCCTCTTCTTCTTCATCTAACATTAAAGATTCCGTAGTTGCTCCAAAATTCTCGGCTTGCAGGTTCAAAACTGCATGGTCATAAAATGGGCGTTCATTCGTGGTAGTGTTCTCGTAATTAGTTTCAATTATGTTCTGAAAGCGTTCAAGAATCTTTCTCTTGCCATCTTCGATCTTCTACTCGACTTCTAGCATACGATAGTGGGAGTAGTGTCTATGGCGTGAATCTGCCGTTGAAGCACCGTTAACATAAAAAATTTAAAGAACATCAATCCAAACACAGCTGTTTACTTCTTTTCTCTTCTGCTCCGTGGACTGTCTCATATCCTCGACTAACAGCTTTTTATAGGCGAAAAATGTTTTTTGAACTGAAAATTTTGTCTGAAATTTCTAGAAATATGTCCGAAAGTTTTTTCGCCGATTCTTTATCCGCCGAAACTTTTGGGGATTATTGTATATTGTAAAGTTACATTTTCAAAAAAATCTATATGAGCAGGAGATAATGCAATATTGTTATAATCGTTTTCATTTTGGTTCTCATAAAAGGTAAAGCTTCCTTTAAACAATTTTGTAAAGTGATTTTGTTGAATTCATTTGAGTTTAGTTTTGTGCAGTGCTTATGAAAAAATTTCTTACATATACCACATTCAATAACCTTGTGATTTTGTTTTACACTTAAAAGGCAGTACCTACATTTTTCACAACTGTGCTTCACCATTGCGAATTAAAATTAGTTGTATCAAACTTGAACGCCAATTGAACATTAATAAAAAAGTTATATCCGATAGACCACCATGACCGTTTCGTTAAAAACTGAAATTCGGGTATAATTCTATTAGATGCTCGATGCATTTTTTCTTCTCGTTAACGGTTCTCTTTATATATTACTTTCCCATAGTAAGAAAAGCATTCTGCTATCATGTTTCTTCTTTTCAATTTGCGGCAATGATACATGATGTTCTCATGAAAATTACTCAGATTTTCCCTTAAAAGGATCTTTGTGCCATTTTTAAAACCGAGAGATCGGCAATTCAAAGAACGAAGTTTTTTGTTTTGAAAGGCGGAGTGACAGACCTTTCTGTTAATAAACCGAATTATAGTTTTTTTCGGACTTTTTCTTCCAAACCTATGGCATGCTTCGATATCTCTTTCGTCAATTGTTACGTCTATGGCATCAAATATCTGGGTCACTTTATGCTCAAGCTCACTACATTTAATGGTCACAGGAATACCGTCAATTACAACATTCCAGCGATTATAATTTTCGAGTGAATAAAGATCTTTTTCAAATCACAGAACCTTCCAATACGTTTTTTCCAATAAGATTTTTATTACGGTGTCTTTTATATGGATTATGTTTTCACTTATCTCATCTACTCTTTTGCTAATATCGATCTTTTCGACTTGCGTAGAAATAACTGAAAGTTGCGTTTCCAAGATGCCCCACCAACAATTTTTGGCTACTACGCCCATGGATAAGATTGCAATATAGAAAGACTGTTCAATCTCATTGTTGAGCGAAGCCATGTTTTAAGTCTTCCCATCAACGAAAATGATCGTTCTGGAGATGCTGAAGTTCATTCCTTATCAGCATTCGTTTTTCAGGCGACAAGGAACGAATTTCTTCAACGATATCTCCAAAATTCATTGATTCGGCAGAAGATAACCGGAAGTAATTCGAGCTCAAAGAGAGTGATGAATGGTTATAATCACCTCTAAAACTTGATTCAACGATTTTCATCTCTTCTGCAATACAAGTTTTCTTGGTTGCTTTTAGTAAAAGCTGCTCGACGACATTGCCAAAAACTTTGAAGGCCGGTTGATTAAACCTATCCTTGACAAAACTTACAATGACGTCAATCGCTTCCATGTAAATCGCCTTGAAGCGCGCGTGACGTTTCCGGTTAATACCCTTCGCCAGTAGCTTGGGGGTTGCCTTCAACAAACTGCAAGATATCGTATCTCGGTCTTTTTCATTTTCTAGTTGTTGCTGCTTTCGTCATACTTTCATAAAACAGGTCGTAGTCACGGTCGTTCCTCATCCCTTGCAACGCCTTCACTGTCAGATCTGCAAGGAGTTCATTTCCCATGAGTGCAGACATATTTTCTTTTTGAAGTGTTAAGTTATCTGTGTGTGAGTAAAGCTTGCGGCCCAAATTCAACCAAAGAAGAAAGAGAAAGATTTGCTTCTTGCAGCCAATTATCCTAGCTTTTGTTTCAGTGTCGAGTTTTTCATTTAAGCTATCTTTCCATAGAGTTAAAAGTGGCTCGCAATTCTAGATGGCAAAAATTCTAAATTTATAAGGCACGTAAACTATAACTTCATTATAAATATCTTTGCAATTTTCTAATTTACAAATCTTATAATTCACGCATAAATAACATAAATTACTTATTTTTTACCGTCGTAAAGGAATTTCCAGTAAATAGCGTTAAAAGCTCAGCAAAACGTCACTCTGTTTCTCTGTTCTTCGACAGTCTCTTCAGTGTCATGGAACAAATAATCGATAAGATCTCTCGGAATAACACCCGCGCGAACCTGGTCTCTGTACCATAGCATCTCACAGAGTTTGTTCATGAAAAGATCAATGCTTTGCATATGACCTAAAAAAGACACCCCCTTATCGACATCAACGTCGAATTTCAACACAGGTATTTTATAAACTTCCTCAAAGTCTTGGATCATCTTTCCGGTAACTAGCTGTTTCCTACTGGCTACAGTACCAAGTCCAATTTTTAAAACACGATCGTCTGCTTCAGTACGCGAGATTAACTTTGGCACATCGGACCAAGTGGTTAGATTATTGAACGAGAATGTGTAAAGTGCAGCGTCAAGACTTTCAAAACATGACGGTAAGATGTGGTTATAAGTGTTCAACGTCTGTTCTCCGACATCCCAAAAACTAATTTCAAACAAAACCGTCTTTTTGGATTCGATAATCTTGGCTGGCCAGTGCATCGTATAAACTTGAAGCCCGTGATTGTCTTGTATGTCAATCTCGCTGTTCATAATTTTCAAAAGTATTTTTGTTTTCCCCACGCCTGTCTTTCCGATCAAGAACACTTTATAAGACATCGACATAGAAAAGGAATCGTCGCTACCAGAGAGTGAGTCCAACATGCCAATATTTATTTCTTTCTGATAGAGTTTAGAGAAAATTGATGGGCAGTTGGTGAAATGTTTATAATCGATAAGTGTACCGTATTTCATTCTTTGAAGATTCTATTCAAATACTAAAGTAGAATTTAAAACATTTTACTATTTAGAATGTGAAATATATATATAAAACTATATATATAAAAGTTTTGACGAACAATACATGGAAATATGAAACTGATTGTTAATAACAATTAACCTAATTATTGCAAGATAAGTTTTACCCACACAGAACAGCTTCTTCTACCTTTATGCTATGGTATGTCTGACACAAAGATTATAAACATGAATTAAAGATAGTTGATACCCACCTTGGCATGATTTCAGTTTTTCATTGATAATTTGATATGTGTTTATTTTTTCTTATCAAAAGTATTTATTTTCTGAAACCTTATAAAATGACTTATCTAATGAGCCATGTTCTGTTTAATAAAAATGAAAAAGGATAAGAATTAAAGCAAAAAAAGAAACACTTCGCTTAAAAAAATCTCCATCCCAAACAAATTACACTACCCAATTCTCAGGATTATCTATATATATAATAGTACAGAGTTCAATACTTACATGCTACAGTCTTACCATGATTCCTACTGTAAAACACAACAAAAGCCAAAAAGGTGTCTAACCAATGCTTTTTTATAAAGTTTTTCTTTCTTATAGCACAAAAAGGTGAAAGACACAACTAAAATAACTAAGAGACGCATGCCAAAGAACAAAAAAAATACCTGACATATTTCTAAAAAAGATCTGCATTTTAAACACACACAAACAGGATCTACAAAGCATTTCAAAGTATTTGAAACCAAAAACTGATTTTTAAAGGTTTCAATATACAAATTGTCATGGGTAGATATACATATATGCATTTATATACAAATACAATGAATTGGAAGGGAAACAAAGTTATTCTCTATTAACTAAGTGGCTAGTTCTTACAACATTTCTACTTATATGTAATTTGAAAAGATTGCAAAATTAATTTTTTATGGTTTAGCGGAGATCGAACAGCTGTTTTTAGACAGCAGAGACATATCACTTTACACAACAATATCACTATTCATGTACCTGCATACCCTTTGAGAAAGAAACTAATCTTGATAATTTTCAAATGCCTTGCCTTTACTTTCGATTCCTTTTATTAGCAAGAAAAGTTTTCTTTATATACATACAATTTAAATTTTCTCCTGAGATAAATGCAATTTAAGTTTCTTCCCTGTTCACCACTTGCGTCAACAAGACTGAATTATTACTGAGTTTTTTTATATACCAATTTTTGCTAATAACGCAATAAATATATATTTAGAATTTCGTCAATCTAATTTCAACGTCGACAGAATGAAGGACATGGACTACACAGAAAGACTGCGGAAACTGGACCTGCCTACCTTGCAGCACCGACGGAAGCGTGGCGACATGCTTCAGGTATGGAAACATTTCAATACCTACAATCAATCCACTCTATCGTCAAACTTCAGACCTATTCCACGAACAAGCAGAAAACATTGATTATCAATTGACGAGAAACAGGCCGAAAGATGGTACACTTGGGATCCAAAGCAATTCGTTCTATTTCCGCATTGCCAATGAATGGAACAATCTGCAGTCAAAAATCATTGAATCCGAAAACATTAATATGTTTAAAGCAAGATTCGATGCTGCCTGTTGGATAGACAACCCACAAAAGTTCACGATCGAGAAACCAAGCGAAACAAATGACAAAGAGCGGTTCGGAGTGGATTTATGATCCTGTGAACTTTAAATACATAATTAATTAATTAATTTCAGAATCGGATACAACATGAAAAATTGCAGTAAATGAAAAATAAAATTTTCAAAAAAATTCACCTAAGAGCAGGGGTATATATCGACTATCCTTAAACAATATACTGCATGATGCTAATACACAATGAAAGGACAAAAGACACCCCCCCCCCCCCCCCCCCCCCCCCCCCACACACACACACACACACACACACACACACACAAAAACATGGCTTCTTTTCACTTATCAGGAACAGGGATTTTGTTCGGGTAGCTTTTGCTTATCCGCCATTCATCGTTCATCTACTATACGTAGGTACTTTCAGATACAACACGTTAATATTCAAAATACTCGAAATTCAACTCAAGCACACTGAAAATGAAGACTTCCACAAAATTTATAATTAATTAAAATAATTTTCCTTTCGTTTTTAGAATTGATTCCATTTGGGTCCGAAAATAAATTTTGAAACTAGATTTGAAGATACCGCGTCTCAAGTTTTATCTAAAATTCACATTTATTGTTTTTACAGCATAACTTCTTCTCACAACAAGTATATGAAATATGCTAATTATAATTATTATATAGCTCACATGTTTTTATGCTGCAATGTTTTTGACAAGTTGACTGTTATTTATAGAGTCAGTAGATGAGTTTGCACCCAATGATTCTCTATTTTTTTCCTTGTCAATATTCTCTTGAAAATATACATCCCACAGTTTTAAAGAGTCAAAGTTGTCAATCAGGGTCTACGAAATACAAAATTACGTTTGACGGAAAGTCGATCTTTGCAAGCTTTTTAAAAACGGATAGCTTACAATGTGTAATTTTTCGCCTAGTTGTTTTCAAACAAATGAGGTAATTGAAATCGTAAAATATTGGCAGCTTTTAGGTTAGGTTTTTTCACAGCTTGCTGAAAACCAGATATGTCAGACGGAACAAATAGAAAAGTGGAAATATTGATTCAACAGTTGAATTATTATTATTAATATTATTGACGTAGTTCTGAAGTTGAATTTTTGTTTGTCGGTTTCGACCTTCGTAACATTTGAGACATAGGGAAGACACTTTTCTTTTACAGAGTCGCAGCTCCAGTTAAGAAGCATCAGAAACCGTTAGCAATGCTTAGTTTATCATTAAGGTTCACATTATTGCTGGTACGAAAGTTGGCGGAGTGTTCTGAGGATTTTACTTTTGTGGGATAAATTTCTTTAATGGTCCTCCAGAAGCGCTCGGGTTTATTTGAAGTGTACTTTAATTTATTATTGATAAAGGTCTTTTTGGTTCGTTGTATTTTATTTTTAACAAAATTTCGTTTACGCCTATAACATAGCAAGTCTTCATCTTTGTTTGATTTCCGCGCTTTGCGATAGAGCTGATCGCGTATAATCATGTGTCGATTAAGTTCTTTGTTATCCAAGGAGACTATTTTCCTTTAATACGCTTTACGCGAATAGGTTAATAAATAATAAAATAAATAATTTAGCATTTTTTAAAATGTGAGAATAAAAATCCAACCAACATATTCTGCGTAAATAATTTGTTTGTTTTACTGGTTGTTGAGATTTAAGCACGGCTTGTCGTTAAAGCAATGGTTTCAAATTAAGGACATGTCAAGCCTTTGATGTTAGCCGCTTTGTTTAGTCAAGGAAGAACACAACAGTCAGCAGATCATAAGAATAAACTTTTGATAACGTAAACAAACATCACACAGAAATGAAGCCAAATAAAACAAAAATGCTAAAAAACATCAATCAAATACCTCAGTTTTCAATTCAAAGTTGAGTTTTTAAAAATAGCTTTACACAAGTTGTTAACAGTAAAAAAAACTGTTATGTTATATTTGCACACTTAAATTGGTTACATTCCTTTTTTCAGCAAACTTCATCTAGTCACTCATTTTCTTCGAAGAGCTTATCTTCATCTTCATTGTCTTGCGCTTTAGGCGAAGAATTCAGCAAGAAATTCAAGTAGACCATGTAACATATGGCTAGACGTAATATCTCGATCTTCGACAGTTTTTTACTTGAGGGAATTGAAGGTATCCTTTTCCTTAAGTCCTCGAACGCGTCATTGAAAATCTTTGCGCGATCCTTTTCTTTTGGGGAGATAACCGGATACTCCACTCTACGCGCACGCACTTTTAACACGCGACGCGAACTTTGTGCATCAGCTACACTCGAACATGTTACGTCATCATCGGTTATAGTCGTGGGCGACTGTTCACCGTCTGATGAACTCATATACGGTTTTGCCATTCTCGGCACTACGTGCGTTTTCCGACCAGAGTATGCGAGGTTGTCGGACATACAAGCGTGGTTGTTACGGAAACCACTTAGGTTTAAACTCTGTTCGTTATCACCACCGAATTTATACATTATGTATCTCTAAAAAATACGAACATAAGACAAAATCTTACAACCTCTTTCGACTGAAACAAAGTTTACCTTGTTTACTCTCTTAGCGAAAATTGTACAATCACCAGTAACTGAGAATGTACCATTGTTGCTTGAACATTTGATGGAATATAATTCATGATTGCATATTATACGCCTGTATTTAAATCTATATCTTGTTATTTCAATGAATGATTTATTTACAGCATATAAAAATGTTATATTCTTACTGCACTGCAAACTAAGAACATTTCTACGGAAACTTTGAAAGATATAAACCCAAAAATTAATTTGGAAATATTACCTGTGTGACCAAAGCATGTGATTTCTTTTACAGCATATCACAGTAATCGGAATGGTGCGCTTTTATTGGCTTCCTGTTTTGCGTGTTGCGTGTGTAGTTGAACTCATTAAGTCTCCTTCCTTCTCGTCGCTTTTGCGTGTACGAACGACAAAAGATTTACTAGTTAGCTCTTTTGTTGATTTTACGAAACGAAATGTAAACAATTTGTTTAAGCTTAACGTCTTGTGTCATTCGTTAATATTTCCCTGTGTGGTATTACCTTTTACCACAAAACCTTCCAGGTTAAATAGTCAGCCTTTATTTTTACATGGAAAACGTATATTTGTAGATAAATTGCATCCATGCATTCGTAGCTTGCATAACATGTTCTCTTTTATGCGGTCACTTGAAAGCAAGCTGCGGGAATCGGAGGTAGACAAATGATCACTGGAGACATGTACACAAAACATCGTCAGTTAAACTTCCACTTACAAAAGACTGTGTTTTGGTTCGGTCTTCTTTGTTGTCACCATGACTACGGTGTGTAACTAAGATATTAGAGTTCGTGACCGCATGACGTAATCTTTAAATCTGAGATGTCAATGGAACACGTGTTAGCCAGGAAGCAAAAGTTTTGAATTTTAATTTGATTAAATTGGAAGTGCATTACTTTTGAGTAGACTTTAAAGTAATTATTTTACCACTCTAAAAAAGGCGAGTAAGTGAAAATCCAGGAAGTGAATTCGGTTGCTGAATGAATCTCGTGGAATTGCCTTCTTAAGGTGGTTTACCAGGAAATTTACAAATTTCTTCCAGAATGATGAAGCAAGTAGTCCCTAATGAAATATTTTTACTAGATTACGCAATCTTCATGTAGTTTTGAAAAAATCTTTGGAAAACATTAAATTTTAGCCAAAATCTGTAAAAATGGATGAAACATGTTAACTCTGACATAAAATTCTTATTTCACATGAGATTTGGCACATGTAATGTCATTCATATGATATAATTCCTGAAATAAAATAAAGTTCACTGCTAGAGTAGAAGGCTAAATTTTAAACATTTAGTATCACCGGTATCACATTTTGTGGGTCTTGCATGAAATAAATTATTGATAATGAGTATTAACAGTGTAAGTATAGCTCCTAAAGTCTTGATTTTAGAACATTCCCTAGATTTAAGTGATTACTGCAAATGCTGAAATTTTAAGTACCATATCTTAAACTGATCTGAAAATATCATGTTTCACGTAAAGTAAAATAGTGGAAAGTCGCGAGAAAATAGCCATTTAAGAATAAAAATAACCTGTTTGCTTTTTCTGATCTACGGCTCTGAACATCATTTGATTTTTTAATTCATGTTTTTGAAAAGTCGGCCAGGTATACAAAAATAAGCCTGGAAGAGAGGGAAAAGTGCGTTGCTAGGGACCGTTGCTTGTGAAATTTTGTTCAACCACCTTTCATGAACTTTAAACCTTTAGTGTTTATTATATCTCTATTATAAGAATCAGGAATATTTGTTTCAGCTTCAATCAATTCTTATTTTTTCAAAGATTTGAAATTGTTCTAGTTTTTATTTAAAGCTTGACCGTAATTCTTACTTTTTTGTCTCTCTTTTTTTGGCCAGCATTATTGTTTTTATCATTTTTAGACTTTAACTATGTAAGAATGTTAACTCCGAGGTTAGGGTTACTGTTTCTAGGGGTTAGGTTTAGCGATAGGGGTTAGGGAACTACGAATAACCTTACAAAAACTTGGCAGAAACGAAATATAATGTGAGGGAACTTGAAAATATATCACACGACCCGTTGTAATCGAGCTGCAATTTCTTCAGGGAAAATACAGTAAGAAAATCAAATGAAATAAAGAAAAAAGGAACCTTTTCATTATTCGGGAAAGCAATGTTCTTAGTGACAATTTTATATATATGAAATAAAAGATACTTTAATAACCAAATCTAAAACCGTATCTTCGCCCCTGCTTTCATAAACAAGGCGCCGTACGAAGCAGATATTCAGTTCCATGCCGCAAAGTTTGCGTATGTAATTGACTTGAAATGCGTGTTTACTTTAACTCATCATCGGCATCATGAAATCAACACGAATAGCATTCAGCAAGTACACGCGAGTATCAAATGAAAGCTGTGTGTGCCCAATTAGAAACATTTGATTCTAACGGAAGGGAAGAACGAATTATGGGATTGATTCATAAAGTGAATTTCGAAAATACTTTTTTCCGAAAAAAACTTCCGGAGTATGTTATGCAAACTCTAATGGTGGAATTTCCTGCTTTAAATGTTGCTGCTACTTGTATATAAATGTATTTATTATCGATACTACAACATTATTAAGAAACTATATTTTCGTTGTCATAAACATAGTTGTCATAAACATTTTTTAGGATCTAAAACCATACATAATCAACCCCTTGTATTACAAAAAAGACATATGGCATTTGAGTAGTAAAGATGAAAAAATGGCGGATGAAATTGTGCACCTCATATTGCTATTGGTGGTCGCACTGAACAATCAAACAGGAACCAACGCGTGTCCGTGAGTAATAACTTTCTTTACAACAGCTAACCATCTAACTCCTTATTAAAAAGATATTATTGACGCAATCATGTTTATCTATCGGTGGAAGTTGTGAACGCGAGAAGGTTTATATTATTAGCTACGTTCATAAGCAACGTTTTCCCATCATTATACGTTTAGTGCTCGGCCTTATTTGCGCTTTTTATCGGATAATGTATATACAATATTGGCTATGTTTAAGGATAGATGTCCGACAGAAAATCCGGTGATCTAGATTAATTTGTCAAGATTTTATAGCAACCCTTCACATACTATTTGCAGTGATACGATTATATCTTACGAAGACATATGCGATGCTCTCCAAACATCTAAAGCTGTTTACGACAAAAAACTTTCTATTGGATCACCTGTTCCTTACACCGGGTTTAAAATTACGCAGATTTTCCAGGTAAGTGGTAGCTCTATTAGTAATTGCTGCTGGAAAAAGAAAAAAGCTTTTATTATTACCATCTTGAAGTAAGTTATTTTTAAGTCACTTCGGAATAAAACATAGTTTACAAATAAATTTGCCTCCAAAACACAATACATCCCGAAATTCGAAAACAAAAAATCAGATAATCAGTACGAACATATATTACATCTGTTGTTTATTGCAATTTAGCGAGATAGATTTTTTTTATAAAACTCAGAAATACCATCATATGAGTTTAAAAACAACAAATTAATTAAAAAGGAAAACAACTTTAAAATCTTTCGAAAACACCATAGCATAGCATATTTATGAGCACCTTCGGATGTCAGCGCCAACAACGCTATTGAAAGTGTATGATAGTAAATTTCTACCAATAAATAACTGTGTTCAGGTCGAGAGTGAAGTTGAGCAGCCGTGCGTGGATGGAAGTTTAAAGGTTATCTTTGCAGAAAAACGTTTCACTACTATCGTTGCTTTCAAAGGGCCGAACGGGTACACGATTCATTTATCTTTTTAGCTCGCTTTAACATGTGTGCTTTCAGGCCGGATATGTTGCGGCCTGATTTGGCTCGTTACTTACAAACGTACAAAGGAACAGATGTAGACTTTGCTGGTAACCATACTACAATAAACACCTGTTTCTGGAGATCATTTGAGCTAGTCATTCACAATATACAAAGCAAGCTACAAGACCAAGCCAGAAAATACATAATTACGGGGCACTCCACCGGAGGCGCTTTGGCCTCCATATTAGCTTTGTACATGAAAACACAGGTAAAAAAAGAATTCCTCTGCGATGGATGATACACACGCGTAGTTATACATATGTTTTATCGATTCCAAAGAATAAGTTAAGTTTTAAGCTCTTAAGTTTTACGCCAGCAATAACTTCGTCGTAGAGGGAATGTAACTATTACATCTTCGTGAAAACAAATAGTTACAACCAATTAACGCAATATATATTTGTCAAAAAGTAAAATGTGACAATCGGTCATTATTCTTCTCCGTAGGAAGGCAGGATGTGGGAAAACACCGGGACATGCCTAATAACCTTTGGACAGCCGCGTGTTGGAAACGAGGCTTACGCAAAACTGCACGATTTAGCGGTACACCCGTTCAGAAAACTACGGTTTGTTAACGACAAAGATCCCATACCACACATACCGTTTTGGAGAGAATCATTCCATCATTCAAGGTAAACAAGAAACTAACCTGAGCTTGTAGTTCTTTCTATTTTTCAGAATCTTTTTCTTTTACTTTGACTAATCATTAAACACGCCAAACCATATTTTCTTGTTGGAACAGTGATAAATACATTCCAGGGAGATCTGGATGACATACGAGCCGATGACTAATCGCAGTTATTGGAAGGTGTGCGGGGATTTGGACCCTCTTAAATGCAGCAATATGTGGGTGCTGTACACCAAGACGGAAAACCACGCCATCAAAAGTTACGAACAGTTTATAATGAACCCGCCCGATGATTTTCTCGATAAGTTCTGCACTCTGTACAAACGCTGGCTGGATGCCTTGCTTAACTCTTGCGTAATGAACTATAAACCGGAGAGAGTACTTAATAAAGAGATTTTTGAAAACTTATGGAGATAGGGGGAAATAACTATGGAAAAATATTACACGTACTGAGAGGAGCGCGCAAATTGACAGTACGCTTACTAGTTGTATGTGATTACAGATATATATAATTTAAAAGATTCTTCAAAAAAACTATAAAAATTTTCTTACTGTTACGAAAACAAATAATTATTTGAAAATGTTGCTTTAGTTAATCGCGTGGTTGTTTTGAAATTTCTGGTTTTTATATTATATTATTTGCAAGATTTTTAATATTATTTTCTTGTATTTTATGTTCATCATTTTTTGCACGTTATTTTATTTATAGTTTTGTAGCAGCTCAGTTTTTTTGGTGTAGTTTATAAACCCCCGTCAACAACCCACCATGATGTATCCCCACCCCCGTGAACAACCCGCCATGATGTATCCCCACCCCCGTGAACAACCCACCATGATGTATCCCCACCCCCGTGAACAACCCACTATGATGTATCCCCACCCCCGTAAACAACTCACCATGATGTATCCCCACCCCCGTGAGCAACCCACCATGATGTATCCCCACCCCCGTGAACAACCCACCATAATGTATCCCCACCCCCGTGAACAACCCGAAATGATGTATCCCCACCCCCGTGAACAACCCACCATGATGTATTCCCACCCCCGTGAACAACCCACCATGATGTATTCCCACCCCCGTGAACAACCCACCATAATGTATCCCCACCCTCGTGAACAACCCACCATAATGTATCCCCACCCCCGTGAACAACCCACCATGATGTATCCCCCCAATGCTATCCACGCCCTTGTGTATGTATTTTGTGGATTTATGGACTTTTATGATCTATCATTTTATTAAGGAACTGCACTTGTTATTTCACGTTGTAGTTACGTTTTTTATAAACGAATTTCAATTGCAACAGAATAACTAATAACTATGTTGGTATGTCCAGCCACGTCGAGCTATGGCTTATTGAGTTCCTCTTCCTGACGCATGTCATGGTCACACACACCGAACTTTGTCCGTAAGTCTTATGTTTAATGGTATATAGAACATAGTGTCGTTTATTTAAACTGCGAGTGAGACCAGCATCTTTAATGATGCGAAGGAATATTGCAGATGTTCCTCAAACATTATAACCACTTTTTGAAAAGTAATCAAGCTGTTGATCTTGCAAATCATACATTAATCTTAGATTTAAACTTTTATGTGAATTTATGGAACAAATCTAATAAGCCATTTTCACACGAAAACGAGGCTTACGTTGCGCTTCGATTGTTAGGTAAGGTTGGGTTGTAAATCATATGACACATAATCTTTTGTTGAATAAGATTGTTTAAGGTTTGTTATGTTAAGAAATAAGTTGTAATCTGGAAGGTGGTGCATTTTTGCTTGTGAATTCTTAAGTTGTTAATTCTCAACTCCTTTTTTAAATTCATCATTGTTTTCTTTAGTGAGCCGATACCTTACGAAGACATTCACGATGCGTTCCAAGCTACCAAAGTGATTTATGAACGAGTTCTTATTGTGGGAAAAACTGTTCCCTACACAAAATATAAGATTAAGCAAATATACCAGGTACAGTTGCTACGTTCAGATGTCTTGCTTGATCAAAATTTGACAACTTGAAACATAAGTGTTTTTATTTTATCTCGTGGTATCTATACATCTCCTGTGATCTTTATATCTCATGGAATACATAGTTTTCTAGGAATACATAGTTCATTATTGATATTTAACAAACAAAAGACTTTCAAAAAAATTTCAGGTTGAAAGTGAATCAGACTCTATCGACGAATTTGGTAACGGATTGAAGGTGATTATAGCTGAGAATGACGATGATTTCACGACAATCGTCGCTCTGAAGGGATCCAACGGGTAAGAAAATAGGATACGTTAATAAGTTTCCTTTCCTATCGAGAGAGTGCCAGATTTTTACTTTGAAGAAGCTAAGAATAGACAGACAGAGTAGGATAGTTATGATAAAGGACAATACAACAGCATCATAGTTTGTAATATTTTTACCTAGTAATAATGATGATTAAAGAGAGGTTGAGACATGTACATTGACCTTTAGACCTGGATCGTTAAAGATCAACGTCTACAACAAACTGAAGAAATTCGAAGGGAAGCAAGTGGTTTTCAGAGGAAACGTGACAGCCGTGCACGGGTACTTTTGGAATTCGTTCCAGCTAATCATCGGTAACATACAAAGCAAGCTGCACGATCAATCGAGAAAGTACATTCTCACCGGACACTCTATTGGCGCAGCTCTGGCTTCCATATTTGCGCTATACATGAAGGTTCATGTAAGTGACTGCAATCATGGCAACTCTAAATAGTTATTCATTTGTAATAACTCGCTATCATTTACAGGAGGGGCGCATATGGGAAAACCCTATGAGTTCGCTAATAACATTTGGACAGCCAAGAGTTGGCGACATTCGCTATGCAAAGCTTCACGATGAGTTGATCAATCCGTTCCGAAAATTTAGACTCATTAATGATTTAGACCCGGCTCCACACATCCCCTTCTGGCCGGAAGCTGTGCACCATTCCAGGTGACGTAAATGAAGTTTGCGGAAGTTTGTAACACATTTTACGATCGTTTGCTCAATGAAAGAGATAAATTTTGGAAATCCTAGTAAGAAAACCTCAAGTCACAACTCATGTCCGTTTTAATTGCAGAGAAATTTGGATGACAACTGCCACGATGAGCAGAGAGCGCTACTGGAAGATATGCGGAGAAATGGAGCCATTGAAGGGCAGTAACATGTGGGTCCAGAAACCACAAGTGCTCGACCACGATATTAGAGCGTACAGGAACTTCATAGTTAATCCACCGACTGTATATTTGGATAGGTTTTATGGCCGGCACACTAAATGGGTGACGGGGTTAGAGCACTCGTGCCTCAATAACAACAGAATGACGAACGAGGAACGCGTCTCGCAGACATTCCAAAAACATTTGACACGCTTAAAGAAAGACACTTTTTCCGATTAATTTCTTAATTCAGTTTAACTAGTATGCATAAGTTTAACAACCCTGAAGGATTTCTTTGAATTTAAAGATTCCTTCTTTCTTTTTAAATATATACCATTTAAAAGTTTGATGTTATTCCAGAACTAGCTATATAACCTACATGCCACATTCACTCATCACCTAGCCCCCAAGGAACGTTTTGTCAGTCTACTTGACTATAACTGTCTATAATGCACGTGCAAAGGTCACGCAAATTAATTAGTGAGTTGTGTAATCCAAGTTCTGTGTGTTTAAAAGACAACCCTTTTTAGAAACATGTAATGTATTTTGTTTTTGTTTTTTGGCATACGTTTTTTAATTATTTAGTGTGTTTTAGCGACGTTCTTTCACCTTTTTATGCTACTTCATGGAAAAATAATATAAGAAAGAAAACGTTGGCAATTTAAAAACTTTATAAAAAAACATTCATTGGTCAGACGTCGTTTTTCATTTTGTTTATATAACGTTTTCCGATTTCAATATTAACTTCTTGATTGGAATTTTAAGTTTTTCGATTGAAAAATTCACTTTCTTGAATCAAATGCCATAGTAGTGATGTGGTATGGTGAAAATGAAAAACATATTTTGTTTCTTCGTAATAAAGTCTGAATCTGAATGAACATGGAGACGTTTACTTATAATTACCAAGTTGTTGTCATCATGATACTTTCGCTCAGTGAATTAATGAACATTATATATTTTATATAATTTTATTTTTTGTTTCGTTTTTACTTGTTTTAACGCTCTGTCCTATTCATATTGCTCACTTTTAATTTAACAGTCTACAACAAACTATAATTAGAAATGTCTATAACAAAAGTTCTTTTTATAACAAACACTAGAAATAATGTGAGCTCGACATAATTCTGAATTTGCTATCTTAAGTTTCAATGTAAGATATACAGTAGATTCCCGGTTATTTAAAGCTCCAAGTCAAGTGAGAAATTTAAAATAACTAATTTAAATAATTTAAATCCACTCAAAGTGACTTATTAGAAGGCCTTAGGCTGAATGTCAAGAAAACAGAGGTCATCACCTACAACATCTCACCGGAGCACCCACCACTGACAACATCTGGTGGCGCTGCGCTGAAGGAAGTTAAGGACTTCAAGTATCTGGGCTTATGGGTCAACTCAACCGAGCAGGACCTAAAGGTGAGGAAGGCACTTGCATAGAGGGCCCTGAACGGCATGACCTGTGTGTGGAACTCCAACCTCCCCGTCAAATCAAACTCAGCTTTTTCTCTGCAACGGTAGAGTCTGTTCTCCTATACCGCAGCGAATGGTGGTCCCTGAAGCCAACCTTGCAGAAGTCTCTAGACGGGTGCTACCAGGCCCACCGAGAGGGGGGGGGGGCAAGGGGGGCAAAGTACCCGGGGCCCATGCTAAACAGGGGCTCATAAATATTTGAAACAATTTTTATTTTGTTTATCAATGGACTTGCATGCTTTAAAATTGAAAAATAATGATTTGGTCTAATGAGTTAGTAGGCATAGAGTGCAATGCAAAAAACAGCTTAATTAATCTCTTATCAATAGCAGATGTTTTTGCCTATTGCAATGTAGTAAAATTAGAGATGATGCCTCTTCTTCTGTCGTACGTGCGTGCTGTCTCATATATCCAGCCTGGTCGAGGACAGCCACTCTCGTGTCAGCGGACATTCATCAGTGAAGTGGTATACGGTCTGGTCAGCATCGCTAAGACTATGCCATCTGTCTTTCATCTCACAAACCAAGAGGCAAACCGCAAGCTGAGATTCATGGTGCACGGCAGTGTACTGCAGTTCGAAGCAACACCAACGTACCTTGGAATGAAACTGGACCGTGCGCTGACAATCCGACAACACCTGCAAAAACTTTTAGCAAAAACATCGTCCCGAGTCTCCTTGATATGCCGCCTTGCCGGAACAACATGGGGAGCTGCAACTAAGACGCAAGGCATCTCAACCCAAGCTCTTATCTTCTTAGCAGCTAATTACTGCGCACCAGTCTGGTGCCAGAGCACACATGAAAATAAACTGATGAACGTGGCCCTTAACAATTCCCTGCGCACAATCACAGGATCTATGCGCCCCACACCTGAGAACCATCTTCCAGTTCTGGCTGGCATCACTACTCTGTGAAGCTGCGGTTCTCGCCCCGGCTTGCAAGGCCGAACGTGACATCAACTATCTTTTGCACGCTACGGTCGCTGAGCCTCTTACACACACACGGCTATAATCACGGCACGCCTTCGTCGGACATGCGCACAAACTCTTGCGTGACACACCACCAGGCATAAATAAACAGACCTAGACCAGGAACCGTTGGCAGGAGGAATGGTGGGGAGCATCAGAGCAATCACGACTCCACAAGTTCATCGAGACGCCAGACAACATCCTCGGCTCCGAGCTTCTCTGCCGCCAGTGGACAACGCTCAACCGCCTGAGATCCGGTGTTGGCCGTTTCGCCGCCTCCATGAAGAAATGGGGACTAAGTGACTTGGCCGAGTGTGAATGCGGTCACCAAGACCAGGGATGATGCTTACTGCACTTAATGACTAAATTGAGTTAAGCAGTCATACAGATAAGTTGCAAAAATCTCATCAAATTCATATTTGTATTTCAGTTGTTTTAATTACTATTACAGTACCTTTTGTGCTTTATCACTTATTAAATCATATTATTTTAAGTTGATTTTTTTCTAATTTATGTGTAGTAGATTTTAGTAGACTAAAACGTGTTTTTAATAATGGCGTTCAGACGTGCTCTCGCGATTCTGAGTTTGAAGTTTTTACTCATTTTACACATTTTTATTCATTTTTACTCGTTTTACTCATTTTACTTTGTGGAGGTATCGAGCAATGTCCTGGTCCAAGAAACAATAAAGGAATACACTTTGCGCACCAGAATGTACGCGGTTTATTTTCTAAGAGAGATGTTGTTGCTGATCTTATCAATCAAAACAAAATATTTTTTGAGTCACAGAAACATTACTAACAACAACGTTGCTATCTTCATTTTTTGTTGTTGATGGATTCAACTTTGAGAGAAGATGAAGATGATGATGTTGAAGGTATCTGGCTTGAAGTTTTCATCAACCACTCGAAATCGTTTATTGTTGGGATTATATATCGCCCTCCCACAAATAGTATACACATCAGCAAAAATTTTGACGAAACATTTTTCGACACTTTATCTAAAATCAATCATGAAAACAAAGAAATGTTGATACTCGGGGACTTCAATTGCAATTATCTTGACACAAAGAACTGCATGCAATTTAAAGAGCAATTAACTTTAAATAGACTCATTCAAATCATCACAGAAGCAACGAAAACAACAAATGCATCTCAAACATTAATCGACCTTTTGTTATCAAACAAACCAGAACATTTGTCTAATGTAAAAGTTATTCCCTCGGCCATCAGTGACCATGATATTATTTGCTGCAGACGGAAAATTGGAATTTACAAGCATGAACCTAAAACAATAAATTATAGAAATTACAAAAACTATGATGCTGCCAACGTAAAAGAACAACTTGCGGGTGAATCATGGAACTTCATCTATAATAAAACTGACTCACATTTATTTAATGTTTTTTTTGAATGTATTAAGTCGGCAGGAAACTCAAAGAAAACTTTAAGAAGTTTTATCATAGAGTACCTTATTTCAAGTTATGCAAAAATTAATGAATATTAATTAAAATTAAAATATATAACAAGCTTTTTGATGAACGCAAGTTGTAATGGAAATCCCGTAAGTTATTTGTTTGTAAAGACTTCTGGCACCAAACCTTTACTTAGTTTGAAGACAAATATTAAATTATGGTAAATATTGAGTTGAAAGATATTTAAAGCATTAAGTTGGCTTAGTAATGGTTTGGCATGTGCAAACCTTTCACGATTAAAAATTATTCTCGATGCTCGTTTTTGCTGACGATACAAATACATTAATTTTGATTTATGCGTGCTTGCCCATGCAATATTTGCATAACTTAAATGACTATGAACAAAAGAAAAATACACGTCCTTTAAACAACGTTTATCCAAATAAAACCTAGCTCTATATAAAATCCCTATACTTTTGGCAATTTTATTTTCAATCATGGAAATATGATTTTTCCAAGTTAAGTTTTCATCTAAATGACTCAAAGACTCAAACGCTGTTTGGAAAAATTTAAAAACCTACCTACAAAATTTATTGAATGAGTATGCACCAAAACTACAAAAGAGGATCAAAGGTAAAATATCTCCTTGGATTAGAATCAATATCAAGAAAGAGATGAACAAATGTGACTCTTTAATGCGGAAGTTCAGAAAATCCAAAACGGATTCACATCACAAAACTTCAAACGCCAACGCAACAAAGTAAACAACCTCGTCAAAAAAGCAAAAAAAACAGTATCTCCAGAACCAACTGAATAAATGCGCAGATGAGCCAAAAAAGTTTTGGAAAACTTTGAAATCGATATTTCCTGTCAAAGGCAAGGAAAAGCTTGCCAAAACTTTCTACATTAACGGCGAGTTGACGTGTGACTCCAGTTCCATTGCATACGGGTTCTGTACATTCTTTGCTAACGTCGCCTCAACTGTGAAGTCAAAAGCAATTTTACTAAAAAACTTTATCTGGGCACAACCAACTAAACGAACATCGAAAACCTACAACACCTTTCGACTTAAATTCGTGACGACAACTGACGTATACAAACTTCTATGCAGGCTGCAAAAGAAAAAGGCAGGTGGAACAGATGACCTGCCACCGCGTTTTCTGAAAGATATTGCCCCCTGCCTTGCTGAACCTCTCGCTTATCTGATCAACCTCACTTTCGATACCGGAATCATACCTGATGACTGGAAGATTGGGAAGATAACTCCAGTTTTTAAATCCGGCTTGAAAAGCAACATGGACAATTACAGACCTATATCAGTTCTCCCGGCATGTTCAAAAATTTTTGAACAATGTCTATGCAAACAGATCACTGATTACCTCGAAGAACAAAACCTTCTTTCAAATTTTCAATTTGGTTTTAGAAGGGAACGAAACACTGAACGAGCAGCAACATTGTTTATGGATTCTATCAGGAAGAACATGGAGAAGGGTCAAATGACAGGTGCAGTATTCATTGACCTCAGTAAGGCCTTCGACACCCTCGGCCACGCCCAGATCATCGAATGTCTTCCAAGCTATGGTATTTATGGCATGGAAAGTGAACTTATAACCAACTACTTATTCAACAGGAAACATATTGTTTGCTACAATTGTACAATATCAACTACCCAGCCTGTATTCTGTGGAGTACCTCAGGGATCTGTGCTAGGACCCCTGTTGTTTCTCCTTGCCTTCAATGACATTGGTGGAGTCCTGAAACACTCAAAAATTATCTTATACGCCGACGATACTGTAGTCTACTCGTCTTCTAAATCACAAGAAGAGATTGAAAAAAATCTAACTGAAGACTTCGGAAGAGTTGCTAACAGGATGGAGGAGAACGACCTGGTTACCAATATGAAGAAAGGCAAAACTGAGTGTATGATTTTTGGGACAAAACAACGTATAAAACATGCTTCACTCAACATTAAATATCGTCAATAAACACTGTCGCTTACAAGCTCCTACAAATACCTTGGAATAAAACTTGACCAGTCACTCTCACTCACAGAACACTTCTTATCAACCTACAAGAAAGCATCGAGCAGAATGTACTTGCTCAAAAGAATCCGGTCTTAGCAATTCATTGATCATTACCATGATCGTCCCATTGTTCACATATTGTTCTATTCTGACGTTGAATCTGAACAAAACTCAGAGCCAAAAAATTTCTTCCTTTAAAAGAAGGGCAAAAAACCTGATATTCGGCCCAAACAGCTCTATGAGAGTGCCAAAGTTCGAGAACCTGGCTAAGAAACGGTTGTGTATTCAAGTATTTGATTGTATCCATGGGACTACTTGTTCAAATTTCCATAACTATTTTGAAATAATGGACAATCGAACACGAAACAAAAAGAAACTAATTCGTCTCCAAACAATTAAACTTGAATCATCAAGAAAGAATCTAAATCTAATTTAGAATTTAAAATCTAATTTTAAATCTTTATTAACTGAATTTCTTAAAACTTAGATTTATATTTTTATATGTTATTATATGCTTTTATACGATTTTATACAACTAATTTTATATCTTACCATAAACGTTTTCATTAATCTACTTATCAGTTTTATCCTTTTTGTTTAGTCATGATCCTTATGCACTTCTAAAATATCTCTTTCTTGTTGATATATTTCCATAATCAATCATGGCTATCAATTTTTCGTACATTTTTATTTATGTTTTATCATTTTTTCTGTCTATACTGCAACATTTGGACACATGACACTTTGGAAAACAGAAATAGTGTATATATTTTGTCAATATTGTACATATTTTTGAAAGCTTATCCTGTTAAAATATTTGTGTAATAATAATAAAATAATAAATAACTAAACAGACTATAGGTAATACCTATAAGGCCCCGAATAATGACATTAAACAAAAAAAATAAATTGTTTCCGCCTTCGGCGAGAATAACACTCGCGCTGCGCGCTCGTTCTAGGGCCCAACTATACTTCTGCCCCCATGCTTGTTTTTCTCTTGGCGGCCCTGGGTGCTACACCAGAATGCTGCGCGTAGTACTAAACATCAGCAAGATGTACTACCAGTAACCTGTATGAAGGATTACAAAGGGTAGGCGAGAAAGTAGCTTCCAGAAGAATGCGAATGGCAGGACACTGTCAAAGATATCAAGAGCAAACTGGTACTATGGAAACCAAACCATGGACATCGGTCTCGAGGACGTCCTACACTAACCTACGTGGACGTACTCAAGAAGGATGCAGGAGCGCAAAGTACCAATGAACTGGCTAGATGTATGGAGAATCGGGAAGCAACGATGGAGGGCTCGTCTGAGGAACGACCTAGAGAGAGAGAAAACTTTACAGTGTAATTCTCATCGTGTGAATGGTACCTAATAATTCGATCTATGATTATAATATAATAATGTATAATTCGAATTTAATGTTAGTGAGAGAACTGAACAGGATGATAGCGATGACAATGCGTTTGACATTTTTAACGTATAAGCATTATACCTATAATTATTTTATGCGAGAGTTGTGTTTTGTGATATCGAAAAAATCTTAATCTTAATATGAGGGTTGATAATAAAAGGAGGGAGTGGGTCTCATTGTCAAATTTTGATCGTTATAAAATGATTTTGGGGGTGAAAATTTTGAAAAAATGCCAGGGTACATTACCAGGGCACTTTACCACAGCTGTCACTTAGTTAGATTGCTACATAGAAGATGCCTTGTATCGTATGAGCACCAATAAATAGATATACACTGATTAATATTTACTGTGTTGAAATAAATAATTTATAGTTATAATTAGTGCCTTTTTATGGTTAATTTAATTAAATTTTCCAATGTGGAGCCACAAATGTTACTTTTAACAACTCTCCTTGAACTTGGCATTAGCGCCCTCACTATATGATGAACTTGGCATTAGCGCCCTCACTATATGAGCCGTTCATGTTCAAAGTAATTTCAAATTAAATACTCGTAGATTTAATTTTCAAATCACTCTCGTAGTTTTAAAACACAACTCGCAGATTACACTTACAAGCAATAGATTAGACTAAAAAAACTCGGCATTCAAACCGGTTCTAGTCACGTGACATATTTACAGTTCTCTCTGATTTGATTGGTGCTAATGTACTGCGTTAGGGTCAGGTTAAACTGATCGTTTTCACCCTCCTAATAAGGGATTATAAGTATTTAAATAAGTATTTTTTGCGTGAAATTATCAAACTCAAAAGATGATCAAGCTTCGTCGTAGTTCAGCTTGCTCTATTTAGAGCTGCGTGTCGCGCGCCTTTAAACATTACAAACGAAATAGAGTTAAATTTTGTTTTTCAAGTTTGCTTATTGTTCGAGATAGTACAAAGAAAGATTTTCACTTTATTTATTTAACATGCTTATTGTCACTTTGTGGTGTCAAGACGATTTACAAAGTATATAGCTGGATAGGACAGAACTGAAAAATTTCTGAAAACTGTATTTTAAAGGTTACTATCTATCTTAGGGTAGTGTAGCTGTTTCATGCAATCAAATGACGAAGTACGATCTAGATAAATATTCATGTTATTTTTGTAGTCAATGTAAATAATAAATAAATAGAGATCTCGTCACGGTTACGTTTGAGAGGCACGTTTTCTTTTCGAACCACGTAGTCTTTCATCAATAGCTTTTCGAACGTTTGTCACTTTTAGCAGGGGAGGTAGATTATCGTTGGAAATATGAGTTCGCTTGCCTCGCAACCTCTTTTTGCCTGTTTTTCTTGTCATAGAAGCAGACGTATTAGCAGGTTCATCAGTGTTGGAGAACCTATTCAACACGTGCTGTACACGTCGACTCACCGCCTTTCTATTGTTGGCGAACCTTATTTTAGGTGAAAAGTACATCTCCATTGTCTTCTGTGACTAGAAACAAACACATACAGTTTTAGTATAGGCGTTAAAACTATTGAGTCGATGATTTTTGCTGCATACACATGCACTGTACGAAGCTTAAAACAATCCAAACTAACCTTCCTTTTACTGTTCTGTCTATCTAGCACGGGTTTCAGTATCTCCTTCGTCTCTTTACTACTCCATGCCATCTTTTCCCGAGCATACCTACATAAGCAAGTTAAAAACCATAAAACTACCACCGTTAAAAAGTATGAATATGGCAGATGAAGATGAATTACACACGGAATAAATTTCGCGAGATGAAGATTTTTAGTAAGAAATTTGAAGGTTTTGAACCAAAAAGGTAAGATAAATAGAAATGAGTACATAGAACTTTTACTCCTCAATCGCTGTCATGTCAGGAACTCCCCACTCGAACGTTTCTTTCGAAGCATCGACAATCGGGTTTAGATACGCTTGCCACACCTCAGTAGAGTTGTAGTTCGAAGGTAGATCGGTAGGTCGCTGGTACACAGTAAACAAAACAAACAAAATGAAATCTCCTTTTTAGGAGTCTAAAGAATAGCAAGTTTAAAATTTCTGTTCTGTTCATCAATTGTGTTTGTAAAAGGATTGGATATAGGTATATATATATTTTTGGCCATGTTTGAATGTCAGTCAAATTTGTGTTTTATTATCAACTAAATGTGATAGAAGTAATGAGTGCAATTTGCACGGGTTATATCAATAATAGTTAGCTACAAATTTCTGTTTTGTTGATAAAAATAAAGGCGGGCTTACACAGTTATTCTTTGTCTTAGAAGTAATGGGTGCATTTTGCACGCTAGTCTTATTGCTAGTTAATATTATAATACCAGTGTTGGTGTAAGTATGATGTCAAAGGTTCTTGGAACTTAAAAAACGTCAAAGGTTCACTCTTACAGTTCCTATTAAAGCAATAAACGCAACTAAAAGCAAAAAAAGGGCGCGGGTCTTATTGCTAGTACAGTATACTATCGTTAAGTGGGACACTCAAGGGACGGAAGAAAAATATACTACTTAGCGGGCGTCCTACTTAAGCGAGTCTTCTCATAAGTAGGATTTTCATTAAATAGCTCAATTTGTCCCAGTTATCGAGAGATTTTTTGTTTGTCGATTTTATGAGAGATCTTAGAGGGATTCGTAAATTCATAATCAAAATTTGGTGATAAGTGTGTTTAATTTTTCTCTTTCTATATCTCATCAAACCAAGAAAATAAAGACACAAAACTAAAGTTATATGAATCCTAAGCGGAGAAAAAGTCAGTTAATTTAGTCTGTTTAGATTGAGTTAGTACTTCTTTCTCAACAATTTTTGAAGTCTTGATTGTAAGTGTTTTTTAGCTCTGTGGTATCGATCATCATGGAGTAATTCATCAAGGTATCAATTGCATCGCGCAGTTGAGATGTAGTTGGCTTATTTAAAAATTGGTCGGTATCTTGGTCAACATCTTCCTCGTCTTGAATTTCTTCGACATCATTTCCTAGAACATCGGACAAGATTTCTTCATCAGACATCAAAGCTTGAGTTACGTGAACTGCGCCATCGAAAGAAGCGACATCTTCAGCAGACAAATCTTTGAAATTTCTATCCCTTTTACTCAGTTGACGGAGGTTATCATTAAGTGCATAAAACAGGTCGTCAGATCCTAATGTGTTGTCATCAACCTCAAAGCCTGCTTTTTTGAAGCAATTTTGAATGGTTTTCTCTGTAACCTCATCCCAAGATAAAACAAGCAGCTTCGTTGCATCCAACAGAGAAATTTTAGGTAATTCCTTTTTGTTATCAATCGCATCAATCATCTTTTGGATCACTTTCCCTCTGTACTTTGCTTTCAAGGAACGGATAACTCCTTGGTCCATCGGCTGAAGGGCTGAAGTTGTGTTAGGAGAAAGGAAAAGAGATCAATAGCTTTTAATCCGCCAATTTCAGGATGAGCGGTGCAGTTGTCAATGATGAGAGCGATTTGGCGACCATCTTTCTTCATTTTTTCGCCAAAATCTATGCCCGATTCTTCAAATAGTTTTGCATCCATCCAACTATTCTTCTGGCCTCGATAACGACATGGCTTTTGTTTTAAGTCTTTAAAACATCTTGGCTTCTGCGATTTCTCGATCACGAAGATCTGGAGTTTTCCTCCTTTCATGTTAGCCGCAGCTAGGCCAGTTATTCTGATTTTGCTGTGCTTACCTCCGGAACATTTTTCATCTTTTAAATGAAGCGTTTTGTTTGGTAAAGCTTTGAAGAACAATCCAAACTCATCAGCGTTGTAAATGTCGCCCTCCGCATAATGGTTCAGAATCGTCATAAGCGTGCTTCCTTTCCAAGGGTCGGTCATTTCATCCGTGACATCCTTTCCTTCACCTAAAAAAACAGATAAAGGGAGTTTACTGTATGCTTTTAATTCCCTGCAGCTCTAAAATGTATTCGTCCATTTAAGATAAAGATTCGAATGTTTTCAAAAAGATTTTTGCAATGCACGCAAATTTTTTATTTCTTTTTCTCTCTCTCACAAATTCAGCATGGTAGATCTATCATATGATACGCTAGTTAAATTACAATCATTTGTGATAGGTTTCCACGAATACAAAAAGATTTGGACACCATTTGAAATTTTAAATGCCTGTATGAGAACCATATAACAAAAAGGACAAATTTGCTGTTTCTGTTCATGGACAGAAAAAGGCTATTGTTAGTCATTTAATGAAAGGAAAAAATGGAAGATTCGCAAAAACAATTTTCTATTTTCTACAAGCCAGTGAATATCATGGATGTACGGTTCGCGTGACGGAAAAAGCAGCAAACCAAGGAGAGAAGAAAGGCATGAAAGTCCCATGTATGTTGATGTTTAAAGGACAGAAAGAGTATATTGATATATTAAGCAAAGAACTTATGAAATGGTATTTAAAAGTACCTGATATTGTTTTAAATGAAACGTTTTTTCTTTTTTTCTGCGACGTGACTGCACTCTCACGAAAAGAACTCGAGAAAAGTTTGCTTTGTTTACAAAATTTTTCTTTTGAATTATTGCAGTGTCTTCAGTCTCGGAGAAATATGAAAGTCATTCAATTAAATGTCCCACTTAAGCGAAGGTTTTACTCCAAGGGACCGAGAAAAAATGTACTCCTTAGCGGGCGTCCTACTTATCCGGGGTTCCACTTAACGAGAATATACTGTATATATAATAACACAGAGTTTTTCTTACACGTTGCACACTTACCACTCCAATTATAGGAAAATCCTACTATAAAACGCAAAAGGGCGTATGACCAATGACTTTTAATATATGTAGTAAAAAATCCCTTGTTTTTACAGACAGAATCACTGGTATTAGTATAGTAATAAATCTCAGGTTTACTCTACGTTGAAATACCTCACCAGTTTTGATTTGAGCTTGTCTAAAAGGTTTCGAGTAACACAATGGCCGGCATCACCTTTCAACCAATCCCTAGAAAAGCAAATTCGAGAAGTGTAAAAAGCAAGTAGGCGAAAAGTGGAAGTGAGTACGTGATTGTGGAATAACACTAAGAGAAATGCAAACTTGAAGCATTGTAGAGTCTTCTGTACTGTCTGACGATCGAACGCTTGCAAAATCTCCATCGCAGTAACTCCACCAACGCCTGGGATAACATAATGAAATGTTAAATTCCAACGTAAATATAAATTTCAACCCACATCAAAAAGAAAGTTCGAGCGGCAAATCCACGAGTGCCATCAAACACACACCTGTTATTCCTTCTGTATAATCACTGCCCGCAAGAAATGCAACAGCAATCAAGCGCTCTCGCGTAAGATCTAAACGAGAAACACGTCACTTTCAACGCGCGCGATCTAAGTCTTCACGTACACAGCGTAGCCTGTATATCGGTCGCCAGATACTTCTCCGGTAATTTGTTTTTGTTGAAGAAGTTCTTGAATACAGTCTCCGCACCGAACAAAAACACGTCACTGTCATCGGTGATCGTGCCGTCAGTAAGCTTGAGAGCGTCTAAGGCCGCGCACTGGGCTTCGGCTTCCATGGGACTCACTATGTACGGTATACCAAACAGCTGTAAGAGCGCCTGAAGGAAGACGAATGCTAACTGTTAACATACTAGCTAGCCGAGGATCTCGTATATAATACATAACATATTATTAAGAATGATTTCTAATTTTACTTTTCGCGTTTGCACCATTGCATTATTCACTATGTAAATATATATACACAGTATAATCTCTAATTAATTGGAAGTGTCCGCTTTTTGGAAAATTTGGCATTTTTGTCTAGTTTTCGAAAATTTTGTAACTTCAAGTATGTATTAGAGGTAGGAAACGTAACGGGTATTAGAGTAACTTTGGGGGGGGGGGGGGGGGGGGAGGAGACATAAAGCTACATTGTTAATTAATCTGCATTAAGAAAAAATCAAAAACAAACCAATAAAAATGAACAAAATATGAACATTGAATAATGTTTATAAACAAACAAACGCAAGAAGTAATATAATTGAGAGCTGTCGAATGAAGTGGACAAACACGCAGTTGCCATAATGCGCAAAGACCCAAGGAAGAATAAATCTATGGTTGGACATGTACCAGAAAAAAAACATTTCAAAATATTGCTCAATGTTCCTCACGATCCCCAAAAATTCCAAGTCGAAGTGATTGGTAAAAAGGTAAATCGTGGGTGGCTATATTCTGTAAATCCCAGTTATATACCGTTTTGTTGGTGCAGAAAAACTGGTGAAATGGCTGGATAAAAGTTTTTCAGTAGTTAAGAATGAGCTGATGAATCAAACTGCAAATTGTTTGAAATAAAAAAGATTTAAAAAATGCATTTTGTCTTTGTCCGCTAATTGGAGAGTAAAAAAAAGCTAAATATGCCTTTTCGTGCAAAAAATATTGTCCTCTAATTCGAGTGTCCGCCAATTGCTTGTCCGCTAATTAGAAACTTTTCTATGAGAGTTTGACCAGAATTCCGCCGGGGAAAAGGAATCAATCTGTCCGCTAATTAGAGCTGTCCGCCTTTTAGAGTCTCCGTTAATTGGAGATTATACAGTATATTGTTTTAGAAATCCAAACTGGTTAGTAACAAAACATAGCTTCACCTGCACATCCGTGTATACACTCCCAGCAACCTTCGCAGCTTGTCTCGATTTTTTTTTAGCATCACTCCTGAGACCACTCTCTTCCTTTTCTAAATCTTCTGCAAGTTTCACTAAGTGTTCCTAAAACAAAGGAACGAAGATTACATTGACTGATGATGCATGTCTCTCTCTCTCTCTCTCTCTCTCTCTCTCTCTCTCTCTCTCTCTCTCTCTCTCTCTTCCATCCGCTTCCATCCTACTCTATCCTGCGCCAACCCAGGCTGAATACGATTCTCAACGAGATCTTTCTTCACAACCTGGCTCCATGTTGTCTGTGGCTTGCCTCTGCTACACTTACCATCAACAACTAAATCTCTACACTTCTTAACCCAGTTATTATCATTCATTCTCTCAACATGACCAAACCATCTAAGCCGACGCCTTTGCAAAGATTTTCTAACACTTTCTAGTCCACAGCGTTCTCTTAACTCATTTCAAGGCTTCCTATCCTTCAATGTCATATTTGACATCCATCTAATCATTCTCATGTCATTACGCTCTAGTCTGTTTAGTTAAACAGTTCTAACTCCCCATGTCTCCCCACTATATAGAAAAATACTCCTTACACAAGCATCATACACCCTGTCTTTCGTGCAAAGAGATATCACTCTAGAAGTTAGGAGAGGTAAAAGTTCTCTAAACTTTTTCCACCCAGATCTAATTCGAGTTATACAACTTTGTTCTGCGCCTCCTCCTGTACTAATCATGTCACCCAAATAACAAAAGTCATCCTTTGTCTCTAAAAGGATATTTTATGCAATTAAATTCAGGCAAAGTTTTTTTTATGAAGATATACACAATATACGAACCCTTTTCTCAGCTGTCTGTATGAAATCGCCCACATATGTCTCCACGTCACTTTCTGATGACTCATCATTAAATTTTATCGCATCCTCATGTGCGAAGTTTGACGTCACATCTTTCGTAGCGTCTTCAAAACAACCATGGCAATCACCTTCCACTTTAAATTCTTCAACGATAATTTTATTTTCACTCCCTGTTGAGATAACACTAGCAGTACTCTCTATCTCATTTAAAGACGCAGACGAACCACATTGGTGAGCAAAACTTTGATTTGGTAATTTCTCACCGACCATAAATATTTTGCCCTCTCTTGAATCAAAGGAAACAACTCTGCTAACAAGTTTAAATTCTTCATGCTTTGCCAAGTCTTCAAACGATGTTATGTCTGGAATGGTTGGTTCCGACATTTGACGGGAAATGGAAGAAGCATCGGTAACCTCCATGTCGCTGTCGTCATCAGTTGTAGTTATGAACGCGACTTCATCTTTGAAACTATTTTGAAATTCTTCATTTTTTTCCTCTCCAACTTCTTTAGAATCTTTACATATATCATTATCTTTTTGAGAATCTTTTAATCCCTCGCCATCTTCTTCTTGGTATTCATTCAAAATGTTGTCATCACCTTTATGAGACTCTTTAAATATCTCATCATCATCATCATCATCATCATCATCATCTGACGATTCCTCAGATAACTGCAGTGTGCCTGCGTAAGGATTGGACTTCATTGCTCGAAATTTAATGGGTACCCTCTCTATCTTGTTGTATGCTTTATTATGTATACGTTCAACAGCCATGTGTGCATCTTCTACTCTCGAATCAAACAAACTGTTCTTCTCCTCGATAGATTTAATCAAGACGTATCTCTCGCTATCATTCGAAGCAATCTTATTGCTTTTAACCTCTTGATTTCGAAAAACAGATTTTTGCTCTGAAGTTAACAAATCCAAGGTCGTGTTATTCTTCATCTCTTTGCGAACGGAGTTGATGCAATGGGTGATCTTCCCGTTTCTCATGAGGTTGGAGAGTTGATAATTTGAAAACTCCAAAGACTCCTGCGCAAAAATACGCAATTATCGATTGTAAAATACAAATTTCACAAGAGTAAGTAAATATCTGTGTTTGAAATTTATTCGAATATGGTTTGTTAACGGCTGTTTTAAGTACATATACGGCTCGCCGATGTATATTATCGAGGTGTATACAAATTCGAGCAAGGCTTGCATGACGCAAGGAGCTCAAGAACTCAACTGTAACTCAGAAATCAAGATACGTTAGAGATGTGATTCAAACCGGTCCAGTTTGGTTTTGTGGGCCGTAGCACTGCCCCCTGAGCATTTTCATTCATTCATTCATTCATTCATTATCAAGAAAAAACGCAATTCTCTTCAATAAATTCAGCACTACATTTTGTAGTTAAAAAATAAATGATGCGCAAATAAAAAAACAAAACAATTTGAAAATATTTCCATTTGTTTTCCAGTGAAATTAAAATATTTTAGTCATCCCCTACAGCTTTGTCGCGTTTTAGAAAATTGAATGCGTTTTCAAACTCTTCAAGAGTGAGTTCTTTGAAGTTCATTTCAAATTCATTCAATTTTGCCTAAAAAAATCTTCTTTTTCGATTTTCATGTTTTTTGTGAATTGGCAGAAGCTGTCAAATCTTTAACTTCAGTTTTAATAAAATATTTTCCTCCGAAATAGCATCAATTCGTCTTTCCATCCTCTCAAAATTACTATTAAAAATAGTGTCTGTTCATGCAAGCTAACAATTTCCTTGAATTGATGCATTGTAAAAGACATATCTTGCGAGGGGCCCATGTTTACAAGTATGAGATACCAGAATGTGAATAGAAAATTAACAGAAGTTTTTAGTGTGAAATAAAACATATGTGAAAGAAACTCTCTATGATTTTGAATGAAATATGGTAAACCACACTAGATTCAATTTGCACGGCTCTTGCCTACGCAAACAAAATAACAAAATACCACACAGAGATTATCTTCAATCCCTCGCATGAATTACTCCGACAAATAACACCTAACTAACTCCAAACGTAAACCAAATCAAACGTAAGTGATTGCTGTGGAACAAATTTGTCACCAACCGCAGAAATACTAAGATATTTGCAGAAACTGTCATTTTTTGTTAATTACAGAAAACATTGAAGTACCTTATAATGTTAAGAGGCCTTCATGCTATAAAACTCAGAACACAGTTTATGTAAGACCAACCTGTGGTAAGTTTTTCTGAGCTGACACAGGTCGTCTGTAGCGCTGTTTAATTTCAAGCAGAAGCTCATGTTTTGTTTCAATGGGAAGCCTTGTAAACTCTTCAGATTCGAAGTCAATGCTCTCAGGTAATTCCAACATTCGCTAAAAAAATCATATGAAATAATCAATATATGAATAAAAATTCAGCCATAATAAACTTATATAGTATAATAACAATAATAATGGCTGGGATAGCTTGTCCATTTCAATTGTGCAATATATTATAATTATTGTTGGTTTCTTGGTGGTGGCAAGCACATGGTAATTGTAAAAATGTAAAAAAATATTTAGATTTTAGAAACACACGAAAGAAAGCACATTTATGTTAAAGTCTCCAGCAATATAAATATCTTATCTTTCTTTATTGCTTTATTAATTATTATTTTTCCACTAGGATGCGAACCAACCGGGATATATATATATTTTTTAATTTTTGTATGTAAATAATTTCTGTAAAAGAGTTTCAGTATTTTCATCAGAAATTTTTTTTCAATTACACTAATTTCATGTTCCTAGGATGTAAATACAAATTCCACCAAAAGTTTTTCTTTCGCTGTTGTTTACTAATTATCTTACAATTAAATAACAAATAATTGAAATTATCCACAATGGGAGAATGAGACTATGACTGCACAATTCTTTTGATAATTCCTCACATCCTTCGAATAAACACTACAATAGAGACAAATATCTCTAAAACAATGCATGAATATCCAAGTATTTATCAATATCTACTTTTTGGTATTCTTCAAGAATTGTTCCCCAGTATAAACACATCAACCAATACAGTAGGTTTTCTGCATTTGTCAACTAGAACTACCTGAAGATTCTTTGAATGGAGAGGGTCCGCACAATACAAATCTTCATCGGATGAACTACTGTAAGATATAGACAGTTACAATCTCTTAATCTCTCAAAAATTATAGATTCCCTTCATAATGGCGGATAGAACAGAAGCTTTTTTTTTATCGTTGTTGTTATCGTAATTATTTTGAGTTAAGAAAGTACACTGTTATGGAACTGATTTACATGGATTACTGTTAAATCATGGAAGCATTTATCTACTCTTTTGGAATTTTAGCATTGTGGGAAAAATTGTCTTCGAAAAAGCATATTATGTATTCTATTATTAATACTATTATTGACATGTGATTGATGACAATGATGTTAAAAATGTTAACAGTGAACAGAAATGTTTTTACGTTTATGGTTTCCAACAAATCGTTATCCTCACAACAAACAAGAAAGAGATCTACAAAACCAATGTCATTCCCACGATCTGACCACGACATGGTAGGCTGAGTTTGTAAAAGTAACAAGTCAAGTTTGCTGCTCAGATGATCTGGTGCAGAAACTACACAAAATACAACAAAAATGCAATCTGCCAAGTGCTTTCATCGAAGGATTGGGACGCATTATACGAAATAAATGACGTACGAAACGCATACGGACTACTTCAATTCAATGTTAAAAGCTACGATATATGCCTCCTTTTAGAAACAATTTAGTGAAGAGAAGTTCCAGTCTGCGGCTTTTGATTGACGTTAAAGCGAAGATGAACACGCGCAACAATCTTCTAGGCAAAGCTAAAAAATCGATATGAGACGAAGAATAGGGACTCTATCAAGCCAGCAGAAACTTGTGCTGAAAACCAATACTGAAATAAAAAGAGCAATATTATTGCAATCTTTTACAAGAGAATTCCAGAAATCCAAAATCTTTCTGGACTATCATAAAATCTCTTCTCCTATTTAAGACGAAAGGTTCTTCGATTTCATTCGATTTCGATTTCAAGTTTTTATTTCGTTGAGTTCTGATATTAATGATAAAGCAAGCGAGTTCTGCATTTATTTCACAACTATTGCTGAGAACGTAAAAGCAAGAACCATCAAACTGAAAAACCTTTGTCTGATCCCAAAAGATCGAGTGGAAATCAGCAAAAATCATGTTGATCTTCAAATCTGGTAAAACCGACCAAGTGGGTAACTATCACCCGATAGCTGTACTTCCCAAACTCTTTAAAATCTTGGAAAGGGCAGTACACACACAACCGATGGATTATTTTGAGGGGAACACCTTATTATCGGATAAACAGTTCGGCTACCAGAAACAACAATTTTGAAGAATCTACAAAAAGCATCATCTTGACTGAGACTTTTATGGAAACTACAACCATTCCTCACAGTTAAAGCAGCTTTAATTAACTACTGTTAGTGACGTATTGACGAAACAAAGCTAAATAGATTAGCGTCAATTGATCAACAAGCTGCACAAGTCATCAACTGCAACCATCAAATTGAGACTGTGCACAACACAATAAAAAATGAGACGTGTTAATCAGTACTTGGGCAACGTGTGCAGTAACCTAAAAGCCTACTTCGAGAAGCTACAACACCAAAGTCTTACAAGGACTACACATATTTAATCACATCTCTTTAAAAATTCCTAGAAAGTGAAACTTGAGCTTGCAAAGAAGGGATTCTTTTTCATTGGTGCACAAGTGTACAACGCACTGCCTCGGGAAACAAGAAATGTGAAACGTTTTGAAGTTTTTAAACAACACTTACAGTTATTTCAGCCTTTAATTTTAACTATTTTTTTCAATAAAGAATGTATTTCATATATATATATATATATACATTCCTCCCATGTTTTTAACCAATTTTAATGTTTATACTAATCTATTATGACAGGACACATATTGATAGCAGTGCTGAAATGTATATCCTGTGTAAATAATGATATATTATAATAATAAATAATATTTATCTAACATAAGATTAGATTGTTTTTTACCTTAATAAATCTTCTTCAGTGTTTAGTGGTTCAAGTTGAAACAAGTCCTCTTCTTTACCTTTGGGAGTAGGGAACACGACAGTAGAACTGCTACAGAAAGATATTAAACTGTATTACACATCGAGTTGTGAGAAGTAAGGCTGTGGTAATAAACCTGAACAAAGCCTTTATTCTATATATTTTTTAAATAAATACTATAAATAATTTTGTCAATTTTTAAAACTATTAGTATGTAAATAATATAAACACAATAATAATAAAAACTTATGACCATAGTCATAGAATAATGTGAGGTTGAAAACTTTCAAAAAAGTGAGAAAAACCAATATGTTTTTACAAAATGTTCATTGATCTGAGGGTTACATTGATCAATTGATGTAATAATCTGGAATCATACAAAAGACGCTTTGTTTTATATTATGGACAAATGAATAACAAATTGCTGCAACACATAATTTCGAACAAACGCGTACATGCATTGCGTTATAACTTTGTCTAAATATTTATAAATAATAATAAAATATTTATTTTGTATTTAAGAAACTCTGGATCAGAAAAGCGGTTTGGGTTCATTGTAATGACTTTGATGGAAATATCAACCTTGGGACACCTGTTACTGTCTCTAAAGCCTTCCTCTTCAGGAAATTCTGAACAGTTAAACTGTCCACTGTTAACTTCTCGTTAACCATCCGCAAAAGTTGCCTACGACGTGCTTTCTAGACACAAAACAAAATTATTATCCAATATGCGTGCAATATCCCTTTATAAAATGCAAGTATTTTGCAACAGTTATTTTTCATAAAAAGAGTTTTGGCAGCAATAAAAAACTATAATACATTAAACTTTTAAAGAAGAGAGACAAATGCTATATAAAGACATATCCAGAATGCAATTTTACTTCATTTGCTGTAAAAAAACATAATGAATTATTTAAGTGAATTCTAAAGAGAAAAGCAAACCAATGTTTTCTTCTTGAGTTCAGGTACTCCCCCATCGAACACAAACACTGGTTTAATTCCGTAAAACAACATTTTGCAGATGCGATGGAACACTAGCACCAAGTGTGCATTGAAAACCTCGTTCCCACATTTGTCTCGCATACCTTTTAAAGCCTTGTTTAACCAGATGCTGACGTCTGAAAGCAGACGCACAAGGATATAAATTTGTCATGCATGTTTCAAGCTGATCAAACAAGTTAAAATGAAATATACTTGCATACAATGAGTTGCTCTCATGTGACGATAAAAAGAAAAACGTAATTTATACACAAGCTTAAATTACAAGTCTGTTACATAATTAAAATACCACATACCAATTGCCAATACCTTTCCATCAAGACTCTCCATAGAAATGGGCCTCCCAACTGGGGCCACCAACTGCCATAACCCTTTGACCCCCATAACCAAAAGAAACTTTTTAAATTATTAGGTTACTTTCATTACATCTAAGAAGAAACTGTTGAACATTTTCAAACAAATTCCATAAAACTTCATCCACATATTTCCTGGGAAAACCCTTGACAACATTTAATATTTGTTGCTACATGACCTAATTTTTCTGAAATATTAATAAATCAAATTGTTAACGTAGTATGTTCATGTTGTGTCTTCATATCGAAGATATTCACGAATATCTGCTTGATGGAAGCACACAATATCTGAAGCATCCGCATGCCGACACTGTTGCGTACTTTTCGCTGCCGCTCCAAAGCCCAAGGAGTGTCGTCCATAGAGTATACGACAACGCCTTGGTATTGCGCTGTACTATCGGTTATACGGCCAAGACCACCCTTTTGAATGTGATTTCCATAAAGAAACGACTACTATGCACTCGGCTTCACCCACAGTTTAAATTTGGCATACGGAGCCAAGAATTCCAAGGCAGTGATGTGAAGCTTAAAAACTCCACTTTTGCTGTATTTACTGAAACAAGTCCCCAGTGATATCAGATTATCTCTTCCTGCGTTTGCAGCTTTCTTCATAATGTCTTGTTTCACGTAGTACACTCTATCCCTGTGCAATCAGTCGTACTGATGCATGCCGGGAAAATTGTCGTTTCTAATCACATTCTCTGTTGAATCTAAACAAAACAATACACAAATCTTTACTTTAGCTTTTAATGCTTTTCAAACCATTGCTACCTCTCTCTTAACTAACATTATCAACTTTGTTTCGTTTATACAAAAAGGAACAACAGCAAAAAAGCGCAAATGTAAAATGAAATATATAGTATGTTGTTTAATATCTTATGTATGCTCAACAATTAAGTTTGGTTGTATATGCTGTGACGTAAATCATCACAAAGGACGAATAAAGAAAATCATGTTGGAGAAGATGATAAAAATATATTTTACATTGAGCCTAGTTACGTAAGCGTGTCTTCATTTCGAAGATATTCACCAATATCTGCTTGATGGAAGCAGACAATATCTGAAGCATCCGCATGCCGACACTGTTGCGTACTTTTCGCTGCCGCTCCAAAGCCCAAGGGAGTGTCGTCCATAGAGTATACGACAACGCCTTGATATTGCGCTGTACTATCGGTTATACGGCCAAGACCACCCTTTTGAATGTGATTTCCATAGAGAAACAACTACTATGAACTCGGCTTCACCCACAATTTAAATTTGGCTTAAGGAACCAAGAATTCCAAGGCAGTGATGTGAAGCTTAAAAACTCCACTTTTGCTGTATTTACTGAAACAAGTCCCCAGTGATATCAGATTATCTCTTCCTGCGTTTGCAGCTTTCTTCATAATGTCTTCTTTCACGTAGTACACTCTATCCCTGTGCAATCGGAAGCAGTACATTCCATCCACACGGTCAATTAAGCAATTGACATTTTCATCCATATACTTAGTCAGCTTGGCGAACACAAATTTTGTTTCTACTTCACTTAGCGGCCGCATCACTTTATTGGGTAAAACTGTAGAGCAGACCGTTGAATATAAAGCAATGAATTTCAAAATTTTATAATAACAATCTTTAATTAAAATATATCAGTATCAATATATAATTTGCAAAAAATGATTTAAGCTATTTTCTGTTTGTGATTTGCCTTGATTTAAGCTAAAGTCTAGTGTTTAGTTGCATTCATGATTTTGAAAAAGAAAAGTAATTTATAGTTGTTTAATTCTTAAGAAAGATATATAAAGATAAAAAATTTCTATTTTTTATAAACAATGTTTCAACAAGCAATGTGCGGCAGCTCAAGGTTCGTTCTGTCATACTGATGCATGTCGGGAAACCAACAGGCCATATGTATCTTTTATACAAAAAGGAACAACAGCAAAAAAGCGCAAATGTAAAATGAAATATATAGTATGTTGTTTAATTTCTTATGTATGCTCAACAATTATGTTTGGTTGTATATGCTGTGACGTAAATCATCACAAAGGACGAATAAAGAAAATCATGTTGGAGAAGATGATAAAAATATATTTTACATTGAGCCTAGTTACGTAAGCGTGTCTTCATATCGAAGATATTCACCAATATCTGCTTGATGGAAGCACACAATATCTGAAGCATCCGCATGCCAACACTGTTGCGTACTTTTCGCTGCCGCTCCAAAGCCCAAGGGAGTGTCGTCCATAGAGTATACGACAACGCCTTGATATTGCGCTGTACTATCGGTTATACGGCCAAGACCACCCTTTTGAATGTGATTTCCATAGAGAAACGACTGCTCTGCACTCGGCTTCACCCACAGATTAAATTTGGCATATGGAGCCAAGAACTCCAAGGCAGTGATGTGAAGCTTAAAAACTCCACTTTTGCTTTACTTTCCGAAACAAGTCCCCAGTGATATCAGATTATCTCTTCCTGCGTTTGTAGCTTTCTTCATAACGTCTTCTTTCACGTAGTACACTCTATCCCTGTGCAATCGGAAGCAGTACATTCCATCCACACGGTCAATTAAGCAATTGACATTTTCACCCATATACTTAGTCAGCTTGGCGAACACAAATTTTGTTTCTACTTCACTTAGCGGCCGCATGACTTTATTGGGTAAAACTGTAGAGCAGACCGTTGAATATAAAGCAATGAATTTCAAAATTTTATAATAACAATCTTTAATTAAAATATATCAGTATCAATATATAATTTGAAAAAAATGATTTAAGCTATTTTCTGTTTGTGATTTGCCTTGATTTAAGCTAAAATCTAGTGTTTAGTTGCATTCATGATTTTGAAAAAGAAAAGTAATTTATAGTTGTTTAACTCTTAGGAAAGATATATAAAGACAAAAAATTTCTATTTTTTATAAACAATGTTTCAACAAGCAATGTGCGGCAGCTCAAGGTTCGTTCTGTCATACTGATGCATGTCGGGAAACCAACAGGCCATATGTATCTTTTATACAAAAAGGAACAACAGCAAAAAAGCGCAAATGTAAAATGAAATATATAGTATGTTGTTTAATTTCTTATGTATGCTCAACAATTATGTTTGGTTGTATATGCTGTGACGTAAATCATCACAAAGGACGAATAAAGAAAATCATGTTGGAGAAGATGATAAAAATATATTTTACATTGAGCCTAGTTACGTAAGCGTGTCTTCATATCGAAGATATTCACCAATATCTGCTTGATGGAAGCACACAATATCTGAAGCATCCGCATGCCGACACTGTTGCGTACTTTTCCCTGCCGCTCCAAAGCCCAAGGGAGTGTCGTCCATAGAGTATACGACAACGCCTTGATATTGCGCTGTACTATCGGTTATACGGCCAAGACCACCCTTTTGAATGTAATTTCCATAGAGAAACGACTGCTCTGCACTTGGCTCCACCCACAGTTTAAATTTGGTATACGGAGCCAAGAACTCCAAGGCAGTGATGTGAAGCTTAAAAACTCCACTTTTGCTTTACTTTCCGAAACAAGTCCCTAGTGACATCAGATTATCTCTTCCTGCGTTTGCAGCTTTCTTCATAATGTCTTCTTTCACGGAGTACACTCTATCCCTGTGAGATCAGTCGTACTGGTGTATGCCGAGAAAATTGTCGTTTCTAATCACATTCTCTGTTGAATCTAAACAAAACAATACACAAATCTTTACTTTACCTTTTAATGCTTGTCAAACCATTGCTACCTCTCTCTTATCTAATATCATCAACTTTGTTTCCTTTATACAAAAAGGAACAACAGCAAAAAAGCGCAAATGTAAAATGAAATATATAGCATGTTGTTCAATATCTTATGTATGCTCAACAATTATGTTTGGTTGTATATGCCGTGACGTAAATCATCACAAAGGACGAATAAAGAAAATCATGTTGGAGAAGATGATAAAAATATATTTTACATTGAGCCTAGTTACGTAAGCGTGTCTTCATTTCGAAGATATTCACCAATATCTGCTTGATGGAAGCCAGACAATATCTGAAGCATCCGCATGCCGACACTGTTGCGTACTTTTCGCTGCCGCTCCAAAGCCCAAGGGAGTGTCGTCCATAGAGTATACGACAACGCCTTGATATTGCGCTGTACTATCGGTTATACGGCCAAGACCACCCTTTTGAATGTGATTTCCATAGAGAAACGACTGCTCTGCACTCGGCTTCACCCACAGATTAAATTTGGTATACGGAGCCAAGAACTCCAAGGCAGTGATGTGAAGCTTAAAAACTTCACTTTTGCTTTACTTTCCGAAACAAGTCCCTAGTGACATCAGATTATCTCTTCCTGCGTTTGCAGCTTTCTTCATAATGTCTTCTTTCACGGAGTACACTCTATCCCTGTGAGATCAGTCGTACTGATGTATGCCGAGAAAATTGTCGTTTCTAATCACATTCTCTGTTGAATCTAAACAAAACAATACACAAATCTTTACTTTACCTTTTAATGCTTGTCAAACCATTGCTACCTCTCTCTTATCTAATATCATCAACTTTGTTTCCTTTATACAAAAAGGAACAACAGCAAAAAAGCGCAAATGTAAAATGAAATATATAGTATGTTGTTTAATTTCTTATGTATGCTCAACAATTATGTTTGGTTGTATATGCTGTGACGTAAATCATCACAAAGGACGAATAAAGAAAATCATGTTGGAGAAGATGATAAAAATATATTTTACATTGAGCCTAGTTACGTAAGCGTGTCTTCATTTCGAAGATATTCACCAATATCTGCTTGATGGAAGCCAGACAATATCTGAAGCATCCGCATGCCGACACTGTTGCGTACTTTTCGCTGCCGCTCCAAAGCCCAAGGGAGTGTCGTCCATGGAGTATACAACAACGCCTTGGTATTGCGCTGTATTATCGGTTATATGGCCAAAACCACCCTTTTGAATGTGATTTCCATAGAGAAACGACTACTATGCACTCGGCTTCACCCACAGTTTAAATTTGGCATACGGAGCCAAGAATTCCAAGGCAGTGATGTGAAGCTTAAAAACTCCACTTTTGCTGTATTTACTGAAACAAGTCCCCAGTGATATCAGATTATCTCTTCCTGCGTTTGCAGCTTTCTTCATAATGTCTTCTTTCACGTAGTACACTCTATCCTTGTGTAATCAGTCGTACTGATGCATGTCGGGAAAGTTGTCGTTTCTAATCACATTCTCTGTTGAATCTAAACAAAACAATACACAAATCTTTACTTTAGCTTTTAATTCTTTTCAAACCATTGCTACCTCTCTCTTATCTAACATTATCAACTTTGTTTCTTTTATACAAAAAAGAACAACAGCAAAAAAGCGCAAATGTAAAATGAAATATATAGTATGTTGTTTAATATCTTATGTATGCTCAACAATTATGTTTGGTTGTATATGCTGTGACGTAAATCATCACAAAGGACAAATAAAGAAAATCATGTTGGAGAAGATGATAAAAATATATTTTACATTGAGCCTAGTTACGTAAGCATGTCTTCATATCGAAGATATTCACCAATATCTGCTTGATGGAAGCACACAATATCTGAAGCATCCGCATGCCGACACTGTTGCGTACTTTTCACTGCCGCTCCAAAGCCCAAGGGAGTGTCGTCCATAGAGTATACGACAACGCCTTGATATTGCGCTGTACTATCGGTTATACGGCCAAGACCACCCTTTTGAATGTGATTTCCATAGAGAAACGACTGCTCTGCACTCGGCTTCACCCACAGATTAAATTTGGTATACGGAGCCAAGAACTCCAAGGCAGTGATGTGAAGCTTAAAAACTCCACTTTTGCTTTACTTTCCGAAACAAGTCCCTAGTGACATCAGATTATCTCTTCCTGCGTTTGCAGCTTTCTTCATAATGTCTTCTTTCACGGAGTACACTCTATCCCTGTGAGATCAGTCGTACTGATGTATGCCGAGAAAATTGTCGTTTCTAATCACATTCTCTGTTGAATCTAAACAAAACAATACACAAATCTTTACTTTACCTTTTAATGCTTGTCAAACCATTGCTACCTCTCTCTTATCTAATATCATCAACTTTGTTTCCTTTATACAAAAAGGAACAACAGCAAAAAAGCGCAAATGTAAAATGAAATATATAGTATGTTGTTCAATATCTTATGTATGCTCAACAATTATGTTTGGTTGTATATGCTGTGACGTAAATCATCACAAAGGACGAATAAAGAAAATCATGTTGGAGAAGATGATAAAAATATATTTTACATTGAGCCTAGTTACGTAAGCGTGTCTTCATTTCGAAGATATTCACCAATATCTGCTTGATGGAAGCCAGACAATATCTGAAGCATCCGCATGCCGACACTGTTGCGTACTTTTCGCTGCCGCTCCAAAGCCCAAGGGAGTGTCGTCCATGGAGTATACAACAACGCCTTGGTATTGCGCTGTATTATCGGTTATATGGCCAAAACCACCCTTTTGAATGTGATTTCCATAGAGAAACGACTACTATGCACTCGGCTTCACCCACAGTTTAAATTTGGCATACGGAGCCAAGAATTCCAAGGCAGTGATGTGAAGCTTAAAAACTCCACTTTTGCTGTATTTACTGAAACAAGTCCCCAGTGATATCAGATTATCTCTTCCTGCGTTTGCAGCTTTCTTCATAATGTCTTCTTTCACGTAGTACACTCTATCCTTGTGTAATCAGTCGTACTGATGCATGTCGGGAAAGTTGTCGTTTCTAATCACATTCTCTGTTGAATCTAAACAAAACAATACACAAATCTTTACTTTAGCTTTTAATTCTTTTCAAACCATTGCTACCTCTCTCTTATCTAACATTATCAACTTTGTTTCTTTTATACAAAAAGGAACAACAGCAAAAAAGCGCAAATGTAAAATGAAATATATAGTATGTTGTTTAATATCTTATGTATGCTCAACAATTATGTTTGGTTGTATATGCTGTGACGTAAATCATCACAAAGGACAAATAAAGAAAATCATGTTGGAGAAGATGATAAAAATATATTTTACATTGAGCCTAGTTACGTAAGCATGTCTTCATATCGAAGATATTCACCAATATCTGCTTGATGGAAGCACGCAATATCTGAAGCATCCGCATGCCGACACTGTTGCGTACTTTTCGCTGCCGCTCCAAAGCCCAAGGGAGTGTCGTCCATAGAGTATACGACAACGCCTTGATATTGCGCTGTACTATCGGTTATACGGCCAAGACCACCCTTTTGAATGTAATTTCCATAGAGAAACGACTGCTCTGCACTCGGCTTCACCCACAGATTAAATTTGGCATATGGAGCCAAGAACTCCAAGGCAGTGATGTGAAGCTTAAAAACTCCACTTTTGCTTTACTTTCCGAAACAAGTCCCCAGTGATATCAGATTATCTCTTCCTGCGTTTGTAGCTTTCTTCATAACGTCTTCTTTCACGTAGTACACTCTATCCCTGTGCAATCGGAAGCAGTACATTCCATCCACACGGTCAATTAAGCAATTGACATTTTCACCCATATACTTAGTCAGCTTGGCGAACACAAATTTTGTTTCTACTTCACTTAGCGGCCGCATGACTTTATTGGGTAAAACTGTAGAGCAGACCGTTGAATATAAAGCAATGAATTTCAAAATTTTATAATAACAATCTTTAATTAAAATATATCAGTATCAATATATAATTTGAAAAAAATGATTTAAGCTATTTTCTGTTTGTGATTTGCCTTGATTTAAGCTAAAATCTAGTGTTTAGTTGCATTCATGATTTTGAAAAAGAAAAGTAATTTATAGTTGTTTAACTCTTAGGAAAGATATATAAAGACAAAAAATTTCTATTTTTTATAAACAATGTTTCAACAAGCAATGTGCGGCAGCTCAAGGTTCGTTCTGTCATACTGATGCATGTCGGGAAACCAACAGGCCATATGTATCTTTTATACAAAAAGGAACAACAGCAAAAAAGCGCAAATGTAAAATGAAATATATAGTATGTTGTTTAATATCTTATGTATGCTCAACAATTATGTTTGGTTGTATATGCTGTGACGTAAATCATCACAAAGGACGAATAAAGAAAATCATGTTGGAGAAGATGATAAAAATATATTTTACATTGAGCCTAGTTACGTAAGCGTGTCTTCATATCGAAGATATTCACCAATATCTGCTTGATGGAAGCCAGACAATATCTGAAGCATCCGTATGCCGACACTATAGCATACTTTTCGCTGCCGCTCCAAAGCCCAAGGGAGTGTCGTCCATAGAGTATACGACAACGCCTTGATATTGCGCTGTACTATCGGTTATACGGCCAAGACCACCCTTTTGAATGTAATTTCCATAGAGAAACGACTGCTCTGCACTCGGCTTCACCCACAGATTAAATTTGGCATATGGAGCCAAGAACTCCAAGGCAGTGATGTGAAGCTTAAAAACTCCACTTTTGCTTTACTTTCCGAAACAAGTCCCCAGTGATATCAGATTATCTCTTCCTGCGTTTGTAGCTTTCTTCATAACGTCTTCTTTCACGTAGTACACTCTATCCCTGTGCAATCGGAAGCAGTACATTCCATCCACACGGTCAATTAAGCAATTGACATTTTCACCCATATACTTAGTCAGCTTGGCGAACACAAATTTTGTTTCTACTTCACTTAGCGGCCGCATGACTTTATTGGGTAAAACTGTAGAGCAGACCGTTGAATATAAAGCAATGAATTTCAAAATTTTATAATAACAATCTTTAATTAAAATATATCAGTATCAATATATAATTTGCAAAAAATGATTTAAGCTATTTTCTGTTTGTGATTTGCCTTGATTTAAGCTAAAATCTAGTGTTTAGTTGCATTCATGATTTTGAAAAAGAAAAGTAATTTATAGTTGTTTAACTCTTAGGAAAGATATATAAAGATAAAAAATTTCTATTTTTTATAAACAATGTTTCAACAAGCAATGTGCGGCAGCTCAAGGTTCGTTCTGTCATACTGATGCATGTCGGGAAACCAACAGGCCATGTATCAGTTCGAATGGAAACCAGGTTTGCTTGATATCACCTGCAAATGACAACAAAAATAAGAATGCAGAAGAGATCATTTTATTGATGACATTGCTATCCAGTATTTTGGTATCCATCTTTAAGATTTTCTTATTAGACTTGTTGAATGACACCGCAAAAGTATGACACGTTTATTTATTTATAACTACCTAGCCAAGATCATAGACACAGAGGGTACCAAGTGTAATAGGAAATAGCAATACACCTAAATACAACAGGTCCTTATTAGATGACAAAAAACAAATCGGAATAGGAAAGTTTTTATTAAAAATAACCCTGAAAAGCAACTTTTTTAAATCAAGAAAAGTGATGGCATAGTTGACATATTGACCCTAACATAAAGCCATAAAGAAATAACATGGAAAATATGGAATTCTCAGTACACAATATCTGACTGAGATAGCTAAATACAACATCCATTACCTAATTCATCCATGGGGAATGCTAATGGCTGCACAACGCTTCTTTACTGTTCCAGGTTTTTTACGCTTTGGTTTGTAAGCTTCTTTTGTGGGATCTTGTGGCATTGCAGTTGCTGTGGAACTATAAATAATGAAGTAGTTAGCAAAAAAATAATAATAATAATTAGGAAAGCATGTTGCCTTATATTAATTTCTACTTGTCATTTGAGCATCATACCTTTCCATCCAGATTGAGATATTCACCAATATCTGCTTGATGGAAGCCAGACAATATCTGAAGCATCCGTATGCCGACACTATAGCATACTTTTCGCTGCCGCTCCGAAGCCCAAGGGAGTGTCGTCCATATAGTATACAACAACGCCTTGGTATTGCGCTGTATTATCGGTTATATGGCCAAAACCACCCTTTTGAATGTGATTTCCATAGAGAAACGACTACTATGCACTCGGCTTCACCCACAGTTTAAATTTGGCATACGGAGCCAAGAATTCCAAGGCAGTGATGTGAAGCTTAAAAACTCCACTTTTGCTTTACTTTCCGAAACAAGTCCCCAGTGATATCAGATTATCTCTTCCTGCGTTTGCAGCTTTCTTCATAATGTCTTCTTTCACGTAGTACACTCTATCCTTGTGCAATCAGTCGTACTGATGCATGTCGGGAAAGTTGTCGTTTCTAATCACATTCTCTGTTGAATCTAAACAAAACAATACACAAAACTTTACTTTAGCTTTTAATGCTTTTCAAACCATTGCTACCTCTCTCTTATCTAACATTATCAACTTTGTTTCTTTTATACAAAAAGGAACAACAGCAAAAAAGCGCAAATGTAAAATGAAATATATAGTATGTTGTTTAATATCTTATGTATGCTCAACAATTATGTTTGGTTGTATATGCTGTGACGTAAATCATCACAAAGGACGAATAAAGAAAATCATGTTGGAGAAGATGTTAAAAATATATTTTACATTGAGCCTAGTTACGTAAGCATGTCTTCATATCGAAGATATTCACCAATATCTGCTTGATGGAAGCACACAATATCTGAAGCATCCGCATGCCGACACTGTTGCGTACTTTTCGCTGCCGCTCCAAAGCCCAAGGGAGTGTCGTCCATAGAGTATACGACAACGCCTTGATATTGCGCTGTACTATCGGTTATACGGCCAAGACCACCCTTTTGAATGTGATTTCCATAGAGAAACGACTGCTCTGCACTCGGCTTCACCCACAGATTAAATTTGGCATATGGAGCCAAGAACTCCAAGGCAGTGATGTGAAGCTTAAAAACTCCACTTTTGCTTTACTTTCCGAAACAAGTCCCCAGTGATATCAGATTATCTCTTCCTGCGTTTGTAGCTTTCTTCATAACGTCTTCTTTCACGTAGTACACTCTATCCCTGTGCAATCGGAAGCAGTACATTCCATCCACACGGTCAATTAAGCAATTGACATTTTCACCCATATACTTAGTCAGCTTGGCGAACACAAATTTTGTTTCTACTTCACTTAGCGGCCGCATGACTTTATTGGGTAAAACTGTAGAGCAGACCGTTGAATATAAAGCAATGAATTTCAAAATTTTATAATAACAATCTTTAATTAAAATATATCAGTATCAATATATAATTTGCAAAAAATGATTTAAGCTATTTTCTGTTTGTGATTTGCCTTGATTTAAGCTAAAATCTAGTGTTTAGTTGCATTCATGATTTTGAAAAAGAAAAGTAATTTATAGTTGTTTAACTCTTAGGAAAGATATATAAAGATAAAAAATTTCTATTTTTTATAAACAATGTTTCAACAAGCAATGTGCGGCAGCTCAAGGTTCGTTCTGTCATACTGATGCATGTCGGGAAACCAACAGGCCATGTATCAGTTCGAATGGAAACCAGGTTTGCTTGATATCACCTGCAAATGACAACAAAAATAAGAATGCAGAAGAGATCATTTTATTGATGACATTGCTATCCAGTATTTTGGTATCCATCTTTAAGATTTTCTTATTAGACTTGTTGAATGACACCGCAAAAGTATGACACGTTTATTTATTTATAACTACCTAGCCAAGATCATAGACACAGAGGGTACCAAGTGTAATAGGAAATAGCAATACACCTAAATACAACAGGTCCTTATTAGATGACAAAAAACAAATCGGAATAGGAAAGTTTTTATTAAAAATAACCCTGAAAAGCAACTTTTTTAAATCAAGAAAAGTGATGGCATAGTTGACATATTGACCCTAACATAAAGCCATAAAGAAATAACATGGAAAATATGGAATTCTCAGTACACAATATCTGACTGAGATAGCTAAATACAACATCCATTACCTAATTCATCCATGGGGAATGCTAATGGCTGCACAACGCTTCTTTACTGTTCCAGGTTTTTTACGCTTTGGTTTGTAAGCTTCTTTTGTGGGATCTTGTGGCATTGCAGTTGCTGTGGAACTATAAATAATGAAGTAGTTAGCAAAAAAATAATAATAATAATTAGGAAAGCATGTTGCCTTATATTAATTTCTACTTGTCATTTGAGCATCATACCTTTCCATCCAGATTGAGATATTCACCAATATCTGCTTGATGGAAGCCAGACAATATCTGAAGCATCCGTATGCCGACACTATAGCATACTTTTCGCTGCCGCTCCGAAGCCCAAGGGAGTGTCGTCCATATAGTATACAACAACGCCTTGGTATTGCGCTGTATTATCGGTTATATGGCCAAAACCACCCTTTTGAATGTGATTTCCATAGAGAAACGACTACTATGCACTCGGCTTCACCCACAGTTTAAATTTGGCATACGGAGCCAAGAATTCCAAGGCAGTGATGTGAAGCTTAAAAACTCCACTTTTGCTTTACTTTCCGAAACAAGTCCCCAGTGATATCAGATTATCTCTTCCTGCGTTTGCAGCTTTCTTCATAATGTCTTCTTTCACGTAGTACACTCTATCCTTGTGCAATCAGTCGTACTGATGCATGTCGGGAAAGTTGTCGTTTCTAATCACATTCTCTGTTGAATCTAAACAAAACAATACACAAAACTTTACTTTAGCTTTTAATGCTTTTCAAACCATTGCTACCTCTCTCTTATCTAACATTATCAACTTTGTTTCTTTTATACAAAAAGGAACAACAGCAAAAAAGCGCAAATGTAAAATGAAATATATAGTATGTTGTTTAATATCTTATGTATGCTCAACAATTATGTTTGGTTGTATATGCTGTGACGTAAATCATCACAAAGGACGAATAAAGAAAATCATGTTGGAGAAGATGTTAAAAATATATTTTACATTGAGCCTAGTTACGTAAGCATGTCTTCATATCGAAGATATTCACCAATATCTGCTTGATGGAAGCACACAATATCTGAAGCATCCGCATGCCGACACTGTTGCGTACTTTTCGCTGCCGCTCCAAAGCCCAAGGGAGTGTCGTCCATAGAGTATACGACAACGCCTTGATATTGCGCTGTACTATCGGTTATACGGCCAAGACCACCCTTTTGAATGTGATTTCCATAGAGAAACGACTGCTCTGCACTCGGCTTCACCCACAGATTAAATTTGGCATACGGAGCCAAGAACTCCAAGGCAGTGATGTGAAGCTTAAAAACTCCACTTTTGCTTTACTTTCCGAAACAAGTCCCCAGTGATATCAGATTATCTCTTCCTGCGTTTGCAGCTTTCTTCATAATGTCTTCTTTCACGTAGTACACTCTATCCTTGTGCAATCAGTCGTACTGATGCATGTCGGGAAAGTTGTCGTTTCTAATCACATTCTCTGTTGAATCTAAACAAAACAATACACAAAACTTTACTTTAGCTTTTAATGCTTTTCAAACCATTGCTACCTCTCTCTTATCTAACATTATCAACTTTGTTTCTTTTATACAAAAAGGAACAACAGCAAAAAAGCGCAAATGTAAAATGAAATATATAGTATGTTGTTTAATATCTTATGTATGCTCAACAATTATGTTTGGTTGTATATGCTGTGACGTAAATCATCACAAAGGACGAATAAAGAAAATCATGTTGGAGAAGATGATAAAAATATATTTTACATTGAGCCTAGTTACGTAAGCGTGTCTTCATATCGAAGATATTCACCAATATCTGCTTGATGGAAGCCAGACAATATCTGAAGCATCCGTATGCCGACACTATAGCATACTTTTCGCTGCCGCTCCAAAGCCCAAGGGAGTGTCGTCCATAGAGTATACGACAACGCCTTGATATTGCGCTGTACTATCGGTTATACGGCCAAGACCACCCTTTTGAATGTAATTTCCATAGAGAAACGACTGCTCTGCACTCGGCTTCACCCACAGATTAAATTTGGCATATGGAGCCAAGAACTCCAAGGCAGTGATGTGAAGCTTAAAAACTCCACTTTTGCTTTACTTTCCGAAACAAGTCCCCAGTGATATCAGATTATCTCTTCCTGCGTTTGTAGCTTTCTTCATAACGTCTTCTTTCACGTAGTACACTCTATCCCTGTGCAATCGGAAGCAGTACATTCCATCCACACGGTCAATTAAGCAATTGACATTTTCACCCATATACTTAGTCAGCTTGGCGAACACAAATTTTGTTTCTACTTCACTTAGCGGCCGCATGACTTTATTGGGTAAAACTGTAGAGCAGACCGTTGAATATAAAGCAATGAATTTCAAAATTTTATAATAACAATCTTTAATTAAAATATATCAGTATCAATATATAATTTGCAAAAAATGATTTAAGCTATTTTCTGTTTGTGATTTGCCTTGATTTAAGCTAAAATCTAGTGTTTAGTTGCATTCATGATTTTGAAAAAGAAAAGTAATTTATAGTTGTTTAACTCTTAGGAAAGATATATAAAGATAAAAAATTTCTATTTTTTATAAACAATGTTTCAACAAGCAATGTGCGGCAGCTCAAGGTTCGTTCTGTCATACTGATGCATGTCGGGAAACCAACAGGCCATGTATCAGTTCGAATGGAAACCAGGTTTGCTTGATATCACCTGCAAATGACAACAAAAATAAGAATGCAGAAGAGATCATTTTATTGATGACATTGCTATCCAGTATTTTGGTATCCATCTTTAAGATTTTCTTATTAGACTTGTTGAATGACACCGCAAAAGTATGACACGTTTATTTATTTATAACTACCTAGCCAAGATCATAGACACAGAGGGTACCAAGTGTAATAGGAAATAGCAATACACCTAAATACAACAGGTCCTTATTAGATGACAAAAAACAAATCGGAATAGGAAAGTTTTTATTAAAAATAACCCTGAAAAGCAACTTTTTTAAATCAAGAAAAGTGATGGCATAGTTGACATATTGACCCTAACATAAAGCCATAAAGAAATAACATGGAAAATATGGAATTCTCAGTACACAATATCTGACTGAGATAGCTAAATACAACATCCATTACCTAATTCATCCATGGGGAATGCTAATGGCTGCACAACGCTTCTTTACTGTTCCAGGTTTTTTACGCTTTGGTTTGTAAGCTTCTTTTGTGGGATCTTGTGGCATTGCAGTTGCTGTGGAACTATAAATAATGAAGTAGTTAGCAAAAAAATAATAATAATAATTAGGAAAGCATGTTGCCTTATATTAATTTCTACTTGTCATTTGAGCATCATACCTTTCCATCCAGATTGAGATATTCACCAATATCTGCTTGATGGAAGCCAGACAATATCTGAAGCATCCGTATGCCGACACTATAGCATACTTTTCGCTGCCGCTCCGAAGCCCAAGGGAGTGTCGTCCATATAGTATACAACAACGCCTTGGTATTGCGCTGTATTATCGGTTATATGGCCAAAACCACCCTTTTGAATGTGATTTCCATAGAGAAACGACTACTATGCACTCGGCTTCACCCACAGTTTAAATTTGGCATACGGAGCCAAGAATTCCAAGGCAGTGATGTGAAGCTTAAAAACTCCACTTTTGCTTTACTTTCCGAAACAAGTCCCCAGTGATATCAGATTATCTCTTCCTGCGTTTGCAGCTTTCTTCATAATGTCTTCTTTCACGTAGTACACTCTATCCTTGTGCAATCAGTCGTACTGATGCATGTCGGGAAAGTTGTCGTTTCTAATCACATTCTCTGTTGAATCTAAACAAAACAATACACAAAACTTTACTTTAGCTTTTAATGCTTTTCAAACCATTGCTACCTCTCTCTTATCTAACATTATCAACTTTGTTTCTTTTATACAAAAAGGAACAACAGCAAAAAAGCGCAAATGTAAAATGAAATATATAGTATGTTGTTTAATATCTTATGTATGCTCAACAATTATGTTTGGTTGTATATGCTGTGACGTAAATCATCACAAAGGACGAATAAAGAAAATCATGTTGGAGAAGATGTTAAAAATATATTTTACATTGAGCCTAGTTACGTAAGCATGTCTTCATATCGAAGATATTCACCAATATCTGCTTGATGGAAGCACACAATATCTGAAGCATCCGCATGCCGACACTGTTGCGTACTTTTCGCTGCCGCTCCAAAGCCCAAGGGAGTGTCGTCCATAGAGTATACGACAACGCCTTGATATTGCGCTGTACTATCGGTTATACGGCCAAGACCACCCTTTTGAATGTGATTTCCATAGAGAAACGACTGCTCTGCACTCGGCTTCACCCACAGATTAAATTTGGCATACGGAGCCAAGAACTCCAAGGCAGTGATGTGAAGCTTAAAAACTCCACTTTTGCTTTACTTTCCGAAACAAGTCCCCAGTGATATCAGATTATCTCTTCCTGCGTTTGCAGCTTTCTTCATAATGTCTTCTTTCACGTAGTACACTCTATCCTTGTGCAATCAGTCGTACTGATGCATGTCGGGAAAGTTGTCGTTTCTAATCACATTCTCTGTTGAATCTAAACAAAACAATACACAAAACTTTACTTTAGCTTTTAATGCTTTTCAAACCATTGCTACCTCTCTCTTATCTAACATTATCAACTTTGTTTCTTTTATACAAAAAGGAACAACAGCAAAAAAGCGCAAATGTAAAATGAAATATATAGTATGTTGTTTAATATCTTATGTATGCTCAACAATTATGTTTGGTTGTATATGCTGTGACGTAAATCATCACAAAGGACGAATAAAGAAAATCATGTTGGAGAAGATGATAAAAATATATTTTACATTGAGCCTAGTTACGTAAGCGTGTCTTCATATCGAAGATATTCACCAATATCTGCTTGATGGAAGCCAGACAATATCTGAAGCATCCGTATGCCGACACTATAGCATACTTTTCGCTGCCGCTCCAAAGCCCAAGGGAGTGTCGTCCATAGAGTATACGACAACGCCTTGGTATTGCGCTGTATTATCGGTTATACGGCCAAGACTACCCTTTTGAATGTGATTTCCATAGAGAAACGACTGTTCTGCACTCGGCTTCACCCACAGATTAAATTTGGCATATGGAGCCAAGAACTCCAAGGCAGTGATGTGAAGCTTAAAAACTCCACTTTTGCTTTACTTTCCGAAACAAGTCCCCAGTGATATCAGATTATCTCTTCCTGCGTTTGCAGCTTTCTTCGTAATGTCTTCTTTCACGTAGTACACTCTATCCTTGTGCAATCAGTCGTACTGATGCATGTCGGGAAAGTTGTCGTTTCTAATCACATTCTCTGTTGAATCTAAACAAAACAATACACAAAACTTTACTTTAGCTTTTAATGCTTTTCAAACCATTGCTACCTCTCTCTTATCTAACATTATCAACTTTGTTTCTTTTATACAAAAAGGAACAACAGCAAAAAAGCGCAAATGTAAAATGAAATATATAGTATGTTGTTTAATATCTTATGTATGCTCAACAATTATGTTTGGTTGTATATGCTGTGACGTAAATCATCACAAAGGACGAATAAAGAAAATCATGTTGGAGAAGATGTTAAAAATATATTTTACATTGAGCCTAGTTACGTAAGCATGTCTTCATATCGAAGATATTCACCAATATCTGCTTGATGGAAGCACACAATATCTGAAGCATCCGCATGCCGACACTGTTGCGTACTTTTCGCTGCCGCTCCAAAGCCCAAGGGAGTGTCGTCCATAGAGTATACGACAACGCCTTGATATTGCGCTGTACTATCGGTTATACGGCCAAGACCACCCTTTTGAATGTGATTTCCATAGAGAAACGACTGCTCTGCACTCGGCTTCACCCACAGATTAAATTTGGCATACGGAGCCAAGAACTCCAAGGCAGTGATGTGAAGCTTAAAAACTCCACTTTTGCTTTACTTTCCGAAACAAGTCCCCAGTGATATCAGATTATCTCTTCCTGCGTTTGCAGCTTTCTTCATAATGTCTTCTTTCACGTAGTACACTCTATCCTTGTGCAATCAGTCGTACTGATGCATGTCGGGAAAGTTGTCGTTTCTAATCACATTCTCTGTTGAATCTAAACAAAACAATACACAAAACTTTACTTTAGCTTTTAATGCTTTTCAAACCATTGCTACCTCTCTCTTATCTAACATTATCAACTTTGTTTCTTTTATACAAAAAAGAACAACAGCAAAAAAGCGCAAATGTAAAATGAAATATATAGTATGTTGTTTAATATCTTATGTATGCTCAACAATTATGTTTGGTTGTATATGCTGTGACGTAAATCATCACAAAGGACAAATAAAGAAAATCATGTTGGAGAAGATGATAAAAATATATTTTACATTGAGCCTAGTTACGTAAGCATGTCTTCATATCGAAGATATTCACCAATATCTGCTTGATGGAAGCACACAATATCTGAAGCATCCGCATGCCGACACTGTTGCGTACTTTTCACTGCCGCTCCAAAGCCCAAGGGAGTGTCGTCCATAGAGTATACGACAACGCCTTGATATTGCGCTGTACTATCGATTATACGGCCAAGACCACCCTTTTGAATGTGATTTCCATAGAGAAACGACTGCTCTGCACTCGGCTTCACCCACAGATTAAATTTGGCATATGGAGCCAAGAACTCCAAGGCAGTGATGTGAAGCTTAAAAACTCCACTTTTGCTTTACTTTCCGAAACAAGTCCCCAGTGATATCAGATTATCTCTTCCTGTCTTTGTAGCTTTCTTCGTAATGTCTTCTTTCACGTAGTACACTCTATCCCTGTGCAATCAGTCGTTAAATCAATCACATTAAACGAATAATGACAAATTAAAATCACATTCAAAGGCCAATTATATTTGTTCTGGTTGTTCGCACAGAAAAAGAGTCTTCCATAGCCTTCTCAAGATACAAGGATGAAACTCTGGTTTTCTAAAAAATCTGGAAAACCTGAAAGGTTTTATAATTTGACAAAGCACCTGAGGGGCTTGGGGGCGCGCTATAAGCGTCCCTGATCGAGTTAAGGGGCTGAAACTGTCGCTTTTTAGGTCAATTAGAGCTCTAAAATATAAGTTTTACATACCAAATAGTCCAATTTATTCCTTGCTTTTTGACAAATAACAGCGTGATAAAAAACATCTTTTATTTTGATCAGTGGTTTGCATGTGTTTACAATTTTATCTTTTGGGTTTCCACATAAATTAAAATAATCATGGCCAGATACGACTCTCCTTCTATCAATGATATAGAGAAAAAACACTAGATGTCTAACTCGCTATATTTTCCTCGCCTAGTACGTGAGGCAAAAAAATAAGTGGCAAAATAGTGGCAAAAAACAGCGTTGGCTGGTTAGAATGTGTTGAGAACTGTGGTTTATTTGGAGTTTACTGTTTATATTTTTGTTTTATCCTTCACATTTCAATTCAAAATCAACACTAATTACAGTTTTAAATATATAAATATTTAAACTGTATAAATAAAACTAGAATAAATTTGCTTTGGATTTGCCTATTTACGGCGAGTTAGACATCTAGTGTTTTTTCTCTATAACATTGGGACTGTCATGGTGAAGGATGCGAAAATTCTGCAGAACCTATGAAGGAAACTGAAAACCAAAATGATGATTACAATGAAAGGAACATTTTTGATATGCTTGATTCTTTCCTGTAACGCTTTGTGCCTATGAATATCGTTAATTTTGTTCAAAGAGACAATTTTTATTTCACTTTTACAACATTCATTTTGATTTTGCACTCAAAATGCTATACCTTTGAACATTAAGTATTCAAATCAAATTCGAATGTTATTGTTTAATGATCAAATATATGTAAGAACCTATCTGGGTTTTGTCTGGATGCCAAACATGCCAATTTCATATTTCTTTAGGGTGAGACATATCAAAAGAAAACGTTCACATATGTGACATGTAACATGCATACATTTTGCTAGAAATTTTGTAAAAATACCACTATCTAGACCTATGCCTGTTAAAGAATTGCCCAAAGTCCTATGTGTGAAGCTTTTAGTATGTTATTCTACATAAAATTTGCGTTCCAACGGTACCAAATATGTTAATGTGTCATTTAATTCCAGGTTGAGCTTCATTTTCAACTAATACAACCATACTAGAACCAATGTTTTCTTCTTGAGTTCAGGTACTCTCCCATCGAACACAAACACTGGTTTAATTCCGTAAAACAACATTTTGCAGATGCGATGGCACCAAGTGTGCATTATAAACCTCGTTTCCATGTTTGTCTCGCATCCCTTTTAATGCCTTGTTTAACCAGATGCTGACGTCTAAAAGCAGACACACAAGGATATAAATTTGTCATGCATGTTTCAAACTGATCAAACAAGTTGAAATGAAATATACGTGCATACAAGTCGCTGTATTAAAAAAAGTCACCCAAAGTATCAAAAATTGAATCCGAGAATTAAAGCCTATAAAAGCAATTTTCTTCAAGTACAAATATCAAATTTAAGTTATGAATTTAAAAAGTAAGAATTTTTTAAGTTTTTTTTCTAAAATGTGGTTAATTCTGAACAACGATCTCATCTCAAAATTGTCAGATGGAAATTTGATATTATCAAACAGAATGGTGCTGTGTTTTGTTCATTTACTTATTGAAACAAATTAGCATAGTTGAAAAGTAGAGGGCGTGAAAATATTAAAACTTGCAACATAAATGCCCACAAATTAGCTGACTTAGTCAATAAACAATTTTTTTAAGATTCTCTACTAATTTTTCCGTCCGACAACAATAAGAAAGGTTTAAAGCTTTTTGTGAGTTTTCAAAGTTGAATAAGACGTTCAAATACATTTAAGGTATCGAGTTGGGAAGAAAAGAGATTATAAAAGTGGTTAACACTTACAGAAAAGAGGCAGAAAATCAATAAAAATGTAAATTCTAACACTTAATGAATGTATAGTTTAAAGGATTATATCAAGTAATTCTACAAAAAAATCACTATAAACACAAGTATTTACGCAAATTTTGTAATTAAACTAGATTTTCATTGTTGGACGGAAAACGCCTTGTTTTCTTATTTGAAACAGATATCTTAGTCATATTTTTAAAACTGATACGTAATTTACTCGATGTTACCATCTAGTAACCATACACACTTATTATTTCAACAACTTAAACCATGATGTGAAAAGTCAACATTGATTCCGTCTGACAAAAAAAGACTTCTTTTAATATGAGCTCATTTTTTAGAACAACTTTATTAATGTGTTATTTCTTTAATATTTATCTCTTTAGTATAGATGTAAGTTCATTTTGATTATTCAATAATAATGTATCTAAGCTCTTTTCGATAGAATGAGAAAAAAACCTTCAAAGTCTGTTAAATCTATTTTTTATCGATTCCGTCGGACAATATCAGTTTTTTCAAAATTTTGAAGGCATAAGTTTGAAATTAAATCCCTTGTTTTGTTTTTTGACAAAACCTGGTTCATTTAAACTATTATACAAAAAGAAAAGATTGCTACTATCCCATACACGTTTTAATAAGCGTTCAATTTATCGAATTTACGTCCAACAATTTAGCTAATAAAAAAACAGTGCCACAATGAGTTGCTCTCATGTGACGATAAAAAGAAAGATGTAATTCATACACAAGCTTGTATTACAAGTCTGTTACTTTTAATTATCTCCAATATTTGTATAGCTTCAAGTTGTATATACAAGAAGCACATCTTCCACCCCTCGTAATTAAAATGCCACATACCAATTACCAATACCTTTCCATC